>CM066329.1:315978541-318378541 GCA_033807585.1 Hydrophis major
AGAACTGGAGAGAGAGAAATGGAGAAAATCACAGATTTCAAAGACCTGCAAAAAGAAGTAGAATGATTGTGGCAAAAGAAAATACCAAGGGTGGGATATTAGCAGTTCGCCCTGGTTCTAAAGAATTGGTAGCTCTGAAGAGCAACAGATACCGAACTGGTTCGGTGTCTGCTGATCTGTTTGGTCCATCCGCCTGCCCGGGCTCTTGGCTGTCCTTTATTTCCTGCTTTTTCAACCTCAGCTGCTTTGCACGGCATAGCTGAGGTTAGAAAAGCAGGAAAGAAGAGTTTCAAATGCTGCGTACCCTCGCGCAGCGCTTGTCAGCTGTCCGAGTGGCAGTGAGGTTTTTAGAAAATGGTCTACACGTGTACGCAAAAAGCACTCTCACTAGGGGTGGGGTTCTACCTTCCAGAGAACCAGCAAATTACAATACTGGCTGGCTCTGCCCCGCCCACTCCTTACCTGGCATGTGCGCCATCAAACTTGCCTGCTAAGTTGCTATTTTTCCTTTTTTTTTCCTGACCATCAGGTGTTCTGCTATGCCGGGAGATTCAGGTTAGCTAGAAAGCAGGAAATCGTTGGATTTCTTGCTTTCTCGCTAACCTAAAAGCAGAGCTGAGCCTGAAGCTTCTATTATTCAGTGTAGACTCAGGTAGCAGATGGCAGAAACACAGATCTCTAAGTGAATCTGTGATTCTGTGAGCAACTATTCAAAAAGGTAGGGCTAGAGCTGTTTATAAAATGGAATAAATTATTCTATTAAGAGATGGGGAAATAAACATTAAAGATGTGTACAGGAGTTTTATATCAGCAGGGTTTCATTAGGGTGATAGTTCAATATTCATTCTCAATGTTATATAATTAAGAAATAATTACATGTGATATCAGACTGAAAACTAATTAAATAAATCTTAAAGACTTCCATATAATTTGGGGGGTTTTCTTCTTAGTTATATACAAAAGATACTAAGTATTTTAAGGGAATTGATACCTAAGAGCAATTTTTGATCAACAATAGCCCTTCCAGTAGTAAAGTTAGAAACACTTTAGCAGATAAGATAAAGTTATTATTTTCATATTAATTTGTTTTTGCTGGGTTTTTAAAAAAGAAATCTGTGACAGTATGCAGGAAATTAAATTGTGTACTTTATTTGTTCAAGAAGAAAACACAATGCAGCACTTTTCAGCGTTGGTTGCACTCTTATTTATTAAATCACAGCAAGAATTAGGGACACACCCAGGTTTACACTTTTTGAACTGTGATATTAAGCAGGAGATGGGTGTGGGTCATTATCTCCTTTTAAAACTAAGTATATACAGTATGATGCTGATATATTTTGTAGCTGTTGATCCTTGACAACTGCCTAAAGTTAAACAGCTCAATTTATTAAAACTAAAAGATCTAGTAATTGGGTTTTTTTTCCCTTTTGATTGCTCAAATTTGCTTTTTTATCCTTTTGGTACTTTCCCTCTTCAAAAAAGATTTTCTGAATTTCTGTTAAGAAAATAGGGAGATTTCTATAAAAATTCTGATTTGTACAATGACAGTTCATGAATTCTAACACTTCACTGTTACATTTTAAAACTTAAAGCATTTTAGAAATATTTTTAATTTTCAATTGCACTGAAAAAATAAAAGTGGTATGCGAAGTTACTGTTGTGAAAAAGTTTGGTCAAGGCAAAGAAAGCCACCTTTTTCCTAAGAACAAACTTAAGTCAAGCCTTTAAAAGTAAAGTAAAAGAACCAGAACTATATAAGATCATCTTTATGTTTTGAAAACTAGGCAATTTTTTTTCATAGGAATTCAACTCTTGAATTAATAATCATTCTTCCATATTTTCCATTATTCCAATTTGAAGCTTTCAGTTTTTTGGCTTAGCAACTTCTATGTCACATTATCCTGCATAAAAATGAAGAGTATCAATTTAAACATGCCCCAAATGCCTGTAAAGTTTTCATTAGCTTTCTTCGATGTAACAAAGAGAAGGTCAGTCATCAAAGTTACCCACTTGAGGGATTTTTTTCTTTTCTTTTTAGTTGCTTTGAACTTTGGAACACAATGATTTTTGGGTGCACAGAGCATACGAAACTCTGGAAGGATGCGTGCAGTTCTAAAGTGAGCTCTCCGGAGCATGTGTTCTGCTTCCTTCCCTCCCACCCGTCCTCCATTTGGTACCGCCTCTTCCAGGCACCCCGTAGCCAGCAGCTAGACAGCTGTATTTGATCATAAACCACTTACAACTCCAGGCTCCCTTGAAGGGGAAACTTTAGCGGGAGCAGCACGGTACGTCTGCGCCCTGTTTTGTCTTCCATCTCTGGGTAGGGTCTACGAGTGGGTTTGAAGATCCATAAACAATTTCCAAGTTCATTGAACTGCCTTTCTTTCCAAGCTAGCTGATGCAGGAAAAGAATGAAGGCACGAAACTGAACCGCGACTATTTTAGCAGCCAGAAGATTTTTTTACATCCTCCTTGCGCTCCGTCTGGCGGAGAGCTTTGCAATATTTTTAATGAGTGTCTTGCAGCAACGAATTGTTTGTGAAACGGCAGGCAGATTTCTTTTTGTCTCTGTTTAGACAGACTGTGCATTATCAATTTCTAGGGGTCTAAATGTCCAGCGAAAATGGCTGTCTAGTGCAAAAAGTGCAAGACGGAAAAAGCTCAGATGCGAAGGGGGTATTGAATTTTCTGGAGCTTTTTAAAACCTTAACATCGATAGTCAGCGGTCAAGCCCCGGTGAAAGTCTAATCATGAATTCTGGAGTTACCATGAAATATGGAAATGACTCTGCAGAACTAAGCGAGGTAAGAAGCTTTTATGTCCTTTTTCACGCTGCTTGGATTTTGTTTTCAGAACAGTTATCTCCTTTTTGGCATCCGCTTTGGCGTTAAAAATTAATGGATGTGTATGTACGTTATCCCGACATGTAGGGCTACTCCAGAAGTGATCTGAAATAAGAGTTGCAAGGGTTAAGCGTTAGAAGGATGTTGCAACTGCACGTAGATTTGCCCTCTTCTCAGTTTAGCACTCTGCTGCAAGGAATTCCCCCCCACCTCCCCCGTGTACCGTTTTTCACACAGCAAGCATTCCATTCTGCAGTAGGTAAGAAGGATGGAGATCCCAGGCGAAATCAAGCTGATGGCGTTTTATTTTAATTTAAGACTATAAAACAAATATTCTGCAAGAAGTCTCATGACCAATTGGCTATATTAAAGTACACTCAGGCATTTTGCTTTACTTACTCAAAAGTATAAGTCCTGGCATGAGATGGTCTTTTCTTGATGATAAGAAGTGAACTGTTTATTTTAGTTACTGCAGCTGTATATTTTGTTTCCAGTCAAGTTTCTGAATGCTTGATGTTGTTTTATGACCAGTGTTAAAGTTATGTGTTTGTAGGAGTTAATCCAACTATTCCCAAGTAAAGTTGCATAGATCAGGCCTTGTGTCATTTTACCTCTTCTAGTCTGCCAATTAAAATAAATAACATATCTGCTGGATACGTTTAAAATAATATTCAAATGATCAGTTCTGGATCTGTGATCTTCCTTTTTTTTCTAATATGTACACAGAAATAATTTCACACCGGAAGATATTTTATATCTTCCATATGTATTGTTGGAAATTGTGATCCTGACACATCTATAAAGTCCCAGGTTGGGGAAGATTGATTTATAGATAGAAGTGCTCATTAGGTTCAGAGGAGACTCTGAAGGCATAAACTTGTAAACACCCCAGTGAAATAAACAGGCATTCTGTCAAAAATTAGCAAAAAGAGGAAAAAATGTGCTGGGAAAGGAGATGATTGAGTGATAGTTTGACATCATGCACTTTGTTATTTAAGTATTTCATTTAAAGTTTTACTTTGTAATCAAAATTAATTACAAGCTTTGAATGAAACCTGGCAGTTTTTCAAATTTCTCTGGTCAGCATTAAATCATCTGTACTTTGCTGAGTGTGATTATTGTGGTTCAGATTTCTTGGCTAACACTTCTTTCTCCTTGTTCTTGCTGTTGATGTACTATATTAGTCACTTAATTGTTTTCCATCTCTCATAGTTTGTAAAAGTATTCCCCATTTAATACTTTTTAAAAAAGGAAAATTGTGGTATGTTAAAAAATATCACAGAAAAAGTACAGTTTAGAAACTAAAAATTGGCCTTAATACACATTCATTTCAGATAACATTCAGATTGATTGTAACCATATTGTACATCATGTCAGTAGTCTTTAATATAAGAAATTATATCTGCTGTGGAATCCTAAATGTGTATGTCATACTGAGATTACTTGCTTAAACACAATACAACACTATGGTTTTGGTGGCATAGTTACTTGTGGTGTGTCACACAAAATGTTAGGTTTGTGTGTAGTGTATCATCAGAAATAAGTCCCAAAAGTAATAATATATTTGTGATAGAATTAGGATTTAAATCAATTAAGATTATTTCAGCAGTAGCAAGTACTGTTATGAGCAGATGATCAAGTTAGTTGATTTTTTTAATTGATGAACTATAATTATAATAAAGATTGATTTGACTTGATTTGATGGTTTTAGCAGATTTTGAACATATATGTAATAAACATACGCAATTTTGTGATGATTTTGGTTTTGGTTCCACAAAGGTTTTATATCACTTGGTGGTATAAATATTATATCTGTATCATCACTTTAAATAAAAGTATCTGCATTCTCTGCTATGATCACATGACAGCACAAAAGTTTGCATATGAGACTATCCACATTGCTGTAAAGAGTTGTGGACATGTGCTGCGTTCACGCTCCAGAGCACCTTTCTGGAATAAAACCTGTATTTTAAGACAGTCCTAGTACACATAAAAACAACCTATTTCTATTTTTATCAGTATTTGTTGCAGCTAAAGAAATAATGTTAAACTGCAGATGGAAAGAAAAATATTTCTGCTCAATTCAGAAATAGTATTTTATTCATATGTTAAATAAAATATGTAATCCAAAACCAACCTAAACTATATCGGAGTCACCCAGTATGTCATTGCTATGAGTAAACTTAGGTTTTTTTTAGCCTCAAATGCAAAATGATTGGTTTCTGCTATAGTTTTAATTTTGTAGATACATATTGAAGTCAAAATCTATGCTGCTTTGCATACCTGGTAATAGTGGTTAATGTGCTGGCATAGAAACTAGGCGACTGACTTCTATTCCCACCTTAGTTATGAAAGCAGGGAGGTTGACTTTGGACTAGTCATTCTCTCTTGGTCCAACTCACTTCCTTGTTGTGGGAAAAATAGGAGAAAGGCATATTATATATGTTCACTGCTTTGAGTTATTTCTAAATAATAAAGGGTTTAAAAAACTAATAAATAAATAGACTTCATGGCATATATAATGCTGAGCCATGAGAATTTATAATCCAGTTATCTACCAATGCTTTCTAATATTTGTCTTTTTGTGTCTTTTGTCTGGTTTTTGAGAAAATATAATGAGTTTTTCCTCTGCTTTCCTCTTTTTGCCTTTTAGCTAATTTGGGCTGTTATTTTCTCTTCTCCTCCCCCAGTGCATTTTCTTGTAGCTTTTAATTGCATGTACTTGGCCATAGGGAGATAGGACTCCCATGATTATTAAAGGAAACTAAAGGAATTAGCTACGGTTAGCACTTTTGTGAAGAAAAAGCAATCCTGAGTATTAGTAATTTTTTTCAGTATTCCTAGTGTAAAATACCAATTGCTTGGTTCACATATGAGTCAGTGTAAGCAAGTGTTTTTGTCCATTTAGCTTGTGACCCAACAGTCAGACTATGTGTACTGTCTTTTGATATGGCAGATCTGAAGTGTCAATAGGCTACAATCAACAAGTACTTAAATATATACCAGAACTTTATGTGTACAGACAAATTTTGCTATACAAAGCCAGGAATTGCCCAAATTATACAGTTAAAGTAAAAGGCTGACCAGGAAAAAGAGATAATTGAGCCTGAGTGCTTTGTATCAATTTGTTTTAAATTTTATTTTGATTGTAAAATATAATTTCCATAAACAGAGAAACATGCATTTGGAATAATATGCTGGCTTTCCATATTCTATGAAACGTATTCAGCTATTCATCATGAAAGATTTTTCTGTCAGCATTGTGCCTATAAAAATGTTTTTATCTTTTTTGCCCTGCTTAATGTGTAGAAAAAGTTATTTTTCTCCAGCATGCCTATGGGAGAATCCACACATATGGGTTGAATCTGCCTTTCTGCCCAGAGACTGAGTCATCAATCTTTGCCACGCCTCTTCCTGTCGGGCCAGGAATTCCCCAGGCCCCAGTCACGACTCAGTCTTGGCCCAATAGAGACATGGAAAAGGTTGGCTCCAGTGATAAGTAGGAAAAGCAGCATTCTTCAAGGTGTTAGATTCTCCAAAGGTTTGCAAGCATTTTAAAAGAACTGAAGGCAGGCAGCAATTGAAAATTTACACCCTGCTCTTACTTCCGTTATCACACAGATTCCCCTGAACTACCAATTAAGGTCTAACAGCCCAGGCAAACAGGAAAGAGCTTGATTGTTAATTCACACCCCGGGGGGTGCTACAGCTACAGCCGCGATTAATTTCAGTGCACTGTTTGTGCACCCAGGCTCAACCAGGTAACTCTAGGGTGGCTGTTTTCCTTGTAGCACCAAACAGTTGATTTGGGGGGCCTCTGGCCGCCATTTTCCTTGTAGACCACGTGGCGAGTTGTGCAGGCTACCCCAGTAAACTGGTAGTGCCACCACTGCCAGAGCCCAAGGACTGAAGAGCTGCCTGAAGGAGAGGATTTGAAGGATGGAGCACTCAGCTCTCCTCCTAGCACATTATCTGGGCAGGAAGCACAATGGCTGATCACTCTGCAACCAGCATGGAGCCCAAATGTGCTAATCAGTCCAAGCAGAGTCCCAAGAATGTCAGATATGCAAGTAAAGAGGCAGCAAACAAGATAAAAGCAAAAGCTGTCTATTCAAGGAAGCCTACCAGAGCAGAAGAAAGAAGGCAGAGGGTGCTTGAAAAGCAATTCTCCATAGAACTGCTGCGAGCATCCACAGAGTGGGAGGTGCTTCAGTCTTCACTTCTCACAGGCTGAGCTGAAATTGAGAAACGCCCTCCTCCTCCACGTGACTCCTCCATGCGTTCCTCCCAGTTTTTAGCTCAGCCTTCGAGAAGCAGGCAGCTTTTTCTTGTTCCTTGGCCGTTTCAGGTGATCGTTGAGAGTTGGATCAGGTTTGATTCATTTTTTCCTCTCCCTGCAAGGCTAGTGCGATCCCAAATTTAGTTGGTGGAGCGATTTCGCTCCCAGGAGGGAAGTAAGGGGTTGGAGCCCTTTGTCCCCCTTCACCCCTTCTAATCTATCCTCTGCCGTTCCAAGCGTGCTGGGCTCAGCCGCTTGGCCCTGCACTGTATTTTAAAAGCGCAATTGCGTCTTCCCCCCTAGAACGCCTCAGAGGAGGCAGCGCTTCCTCTCCCAGCTCTTTCCTTCTCTCTTTTGAAGTTGCGGTGGGCTGGTGCGCTTCTGAGCTGTGCGTTCTGAGCCGGGAGGCCATTTTGGGCACGCCTCGTGGCCGGCGCCATTTTGTTTTCTTAACAAGTAAGGCCTTTTTCTTTTTAGCTTGAGAGTGAGCTGCGAGGTTTTTTGTAGGCCCTTAGCGGGACCGTCAGCCACGTGGAGCCTTTGTTTTTACTGAGAGAGCACTGTGGTCCTGTGCCCTGCTGTCTCTCTTAGAGTTAATATTGTTGGCTTTCTTCCTTGGCCCGCAGCTAGTTCAGAAGCGCAGGCACGTACTCTCCATGTTGTTGGGGGGCTGCCTATAGAGGCCTATCTCTTTTTTCTTGTCTTGCCTTTCACAATTGCTTGGCCTCAGCGTTCATTTGGTCTATTTGGAATTAAGTTATTATTATTATTATTATTTGCTGTACCTTTTGGGGATATTTGGTTTTCCTTACTTGAACCTGACCCCTTTTTTTGTATTTAATTGCCAGTGTATATATTCAGATTTTTAATTTAGCTGCTAGAATTGTTTTCTGTTTTTTTATTGCATAAGGTTTAAAAAAAAAACGAGAGAGAGAGAAAGGAGATTTTTTTGAATAGATAATAGCTAGTTCTAGAATAAAATTTATTTCTAAAAGGGGGACGTGACCCAATTTTAGGAAAACCGGTTTACGTTTGTAGGCCGAACTCCTAGGCGTGCCAACCGCCATTTTTCTTTCAATACCATGGCAGAGGCTAATCCTACTGGCTCTTCTCTGAAGGCCAAGTCTAAGACGCACTACCTTCGCAGAAGGGACAAGGATTCTTCCAGTGCTTCTCAAAGAGATGCCTTACGACGTCATAAGGCCCTAGAAAGGGAGTTTAGCAAGCGGGCTAAAGAGTCTCACTCTATAACATCTGCCTTTCCTTCTACCCCCTCCTTGCCGAGCCAACCATCTTCCTCTAGGGGCAGTACTTTCACCTGAGGCCGCCAGCCTTCCTGTGTACCAGAGGCGACATTTACGCCAACCGCTGCAGGTCTACGCTCTGAGGATCCTGCTCCAATTATTGTACCTGAGAACATCAGAGAATGGATGCAGTCTGCCATCCGTCAAGGTATAGCTGAAGGAATGCAGCAGCTCGCTAGACCGGATTCCCGAGGGAGGACTCCCGAGGCTGAGTCTTTATCCGGGAGATCTCCTTCTGCACCAGCGTCACAGCATGGTCAGGTACCTCCTCACATGGATGTTCCATTCCCAGAGGGGGAGGATACCCAAGAAGAAGAGGGAGTGGGCCTTGAACCGTTTGGAGAGTACGAAGGTTCTGACAGAGGTTCCTTACAGTATTCGGAACCCTTTCTGGAGGGGGACCTAATGGAGGGAGAAATGTCGGAAGATGAGGGTCTTTCTCCTGAACAACTGGCTGTTGTGGGTCTTTTTAAACCCCATTTATTTAAGTCCTTGCTATTTAAGGCAAAGAACATTTCAGGTCTGGCCTCTCAGCCTCCTTCTGAATCCCCTCCATCGAGTCCAGAAGGTCCTGATGACCTTATGTTTAGACAGCCGACAGTGGCAGCAGACATTATTCCGGCCCCCCCAATCTTCTCAGATCTGGTAGCAAAGCAGTTGGCCTCGGTGGGTCTTTCTCCGGCCCCTTCTAGTCAGGACAAGAGGTTGTTTACCCTGGATTCGGATTTCTCAGCTATGTTAGATACCCCGGAAGTAGATGATCCAATTATAAGGCTTGCTTCTTCTTCCAATCCTACCGATGCACTAGAGGCACTGAAGCCGGAGGATAAGCGAGCGGAGATGGCGCTCCAGCGGGCTCACACCGCTGATGCCTGGGCTATCCGGTCGGCCACGGCCGCTTTCTTTTTTCACCCGATCCTCCATCAGGTGGCTCAGACAACTGAAGCAACACATTTCCCCAGCTGATACCAGAGCCCATCAAGATATTGCAAAGATCACGGCAGCGGCGGAATTTGCAGCCGACGCTACCTTTCATTCGGTTAAATTCTCATCCCAAGCTATTTCTTCCCATGTTTCTGCCAGACGATTGCTTTGGCTTCGACACTGGCAGGCTGATATTAAAAATAAGTCTAAGTTGGCTTCAGCCCCCATAGTAAAAGGGAAATTATTCGGGCCCGCTCTGGAGCCATTACTCCTGGAGACCCAAAATAAGAAAAAGTTTCTGCCTTCACTTTTTCATAGGCAGGAAGCCAAGAGTTCCCAGCCCTTTCGGAGGGGCTCCTTTCGTCCCTCCTTCCAGTCATCATTCTCTCCTAGATTTCAGGGCTCTCCCTCATTTTTGCCGTCCTACCAGGACCGGGGCGCCTCGGGAGACAGAGGCAAGAGAGGGGGCAGCTTCAGGGGTTCCGGGAGTAGAGCGGCCCGCCGGCCCAGGTAGCGTTGCAGGTTTTCTTTCTATAGGCGGCCGCCTCAGGCATTTTGCAGACAAGTGGGAGGAATCCACCTCTGATACTTGGGTTACAGATTCAGTGCGCTTTGGCTTGACCCTGCAGTTTCTCTCTCCTCCCCCCGAACATTTCAGGGTTTCACCCATTTCTAGGAATCCTACTAAACGGGCTCTTATGACTTCTGCCATCAAACATCTCTCTGATATTAGGGCTATTCAACCTGTACCCCTCTCCCAAGAGGGAAGGGGTTTCTATTCACTTTTATTCTTGGTGCCTAAACATTCCGGGGGATGGAGACCCATTTTAGATCTTAAGAAGTTAAATCGTTTTATTGTACGCCATAAATTCAAAATGCAGACTCTGCAGTCGATTTTACAGGGCATTAGAGAAGGAGACTGGCTTACGTCAATTGACCTTTCCGAGGCTTATCTCCATATTCCCATTCATTCCTTGTATTCTAAATATCTCAGATTTTGTTATAATAATCAGCATTTCCAGTATGTAGCCCTCCCCTTTGGTCTAGCCTCAGCCCCGAGATCTTTCACTAAGGTGTTGGCGGCTATTGCAGCTCACCTCAGACAAATTCCCATCCGGATCCACTGTTACCTTGACGATATCCTGGTTGTATCCCCTTCCCGACATCAAGCCGAGAGCGATACTAGCGCTACCCTCTCGGTACTTCTGTCCCATGGGTTCTTAGTGAACTGGGAAAAGAGTCAGCTTGCTCCCTCCACGAGTATATCTCATCTAAGGGCTGTGATTGACTCTGTTGAAGGAAGGGTCTTTCTCTCTCAGGAGAGACTTATTAGTATCCGCACCACTATCAGAGATATCCGGCGGACCGGGAAAGCATCGTTGCTCAATTTATCCAAACTGCTAGGGAAGCTAGTTTCCTGTATTTCCATTATTCCATGGGCTCGCTTGCATTCCAGATCTTTGCAATGGTTCCTCCTGCCATATCAGCGTTCAGGAAGGAGCACGTCAAGGTTTATCGTGAAGGTCCCGCCGAAAGTTCTCGCCTCCCTCCTGTGGTGGACGCGACCATCTGTCAACAGAGGTCAGCTATTCCAGGAACCTCAAAGGGTTGTTCTCATGACAGACGCAAGTCTTTCCGGATGGGGGGCCCATCTCCAATCTCTCTCAGCACAGGGAGTTTGGAACCGTTCGGAGCGAAGTCGGAGTATCAACTGGTTGGAGCTTCGTGCAGTGTATCTGGCTCTGCGAACATTTCTTCATCGGGTAAGGGGGCGCCATGTCCTGGTCCTAACGGACAATACTACAACCAAGGCCCACATCAATCGGCAAGGGGGCACCCATTCCTCCCTTCTCATGAGAGAGGCCGAGCGACTGTGTCGATGGGCAGAAGCGCACCTCTTATCCATCAGAGCGGAGCACATTTCCGGGGCCTCCAACGTCCAAGCAGACTGGCTCAGCAGGGCAACACTGGATCAGGCAGAGTGGTGCCTACACCCACATCTGTTCAGAGAAGCAGCAGTCAGGTTCGGTCAGCCCCTAGTAGACCTTTTTGCGTCTCCGCTCAATGCGCAAACACCGAGGTTCTTCTCCCGTTATCCCTCCAGCGGAGCAGAGAATCACGATGCCTTGCGTTGCCCGTGGCCTCCCGGGCTACTGTACGCCTTCCCTCCGCTTCCATTAATCCCCAGGGTGATTCGAAAATTGATAGCCGAGAAAGCAGAGATCCTCATGGTGGCACCTTATTGGCCCAGGAGACCGTGGTTTGCGGACCTCCGCAATCTGTCAGTATCTCCACCATGGAGGATTCCGTTGGATCAGATTTCGCTGTCGCAAGGCCCGCTGCTCCATCCAGAGCCACAGTGGCTACAGTTGGCCGTTTGGAGGTTGAACGGGAAAGGATGATTGAGGAAGGCTTATCAGCACAGGTCATTAACACCATTTTGGCGGCTAGAAGACCTTCTACCACCCGCATTTATGATGCAACCTGGAAAAGTTTCTGTAACTGGTGCCAGAAATCATTCATCGACCCACGCTCTCCTTCAGTTGCACAGATCCTGGCCTTTTTACAAGATGGCTTAGATGGAGGTTTATCGCCTAACACCTTAAGGAGGCAGGTAGCGGCACTCTCAACGGTGGTTGCTGGCGGTCCTTTCGGTCCCCTTTCCCACCATCCTCGAATTAAGGCTTTTCTTAAAGGGGCTTCTAATTTGTGCCCGTCAGTAGTGCATAGGTACCCGACATGGGACCTTAATAAAGTTCTCCTGGCCTTGACTAGATCTCCTTTTGAGCCTCTCAGGGAGGCGTCACTTCAATTTCTTACATTTAAAGCAGTTTTTCTGGTGGCTATTACTTCGGCTAGAAGGATATCTGAAATTGCAGCTCTATCCGTGAGAAAAGATCTGTGCATTTTTCATTCAGATCGGGTGGTTCTGAGACCAGACCCAGCAGTTATGCCGAAGATTAATTCACCGTTCCACAGGGCGCAGGAGTTGGTCCTGCCTAATTTTTGCCCGAAGCCTCTGCGCGAGCAAGAGAGGCAGTGGCACACCCTTGATGTTCGAAGGGCTTTGCGTATTTACATTTCTCGCACGCAGTCCATCAGGAAGACAGAATCTCTCTTTTTGTCCTTTCAGCCAAAGACACTAGGCTGTAAGGTTTCTCCGTCCACGGTAGGCAGATGGATTAGGGCTACCATATCCAAAGCCTATTTAGTTCAAGATATTCCAGTTCCTAGTGGGGTTACCGCTCACTCCACCAGAAGTGCAGCTATCTCAGCAGCCTGGGCTACTCAGGTGTCTATTCTTGATATTTGCCGGGTGGCCACCTGGACTTCCCCATCTCCCTTTATAAGACATTATAAGATTGATGTTTACGCCTCAGCTGAAGCATCTTTTGGCAGGCGAGTTTTGCAGCAAGTGGTTAGAGATCCTGGGGAAGTTCCAATCCAGACGGACTCCCACCCGTAGGACACACTGGCTTTGGTATGTCCCACTCTCTGGATGCTCGCAGCAGTTCTACGGAGAATGGGTGTTGGTTCTTACCTGATACGCCTCTTCTCGTGGAACTGCGTAGAGCATCCAGCCCCACCCTGTTGGTACGTCTGTAAAGGGGGAAACCCTGTTTCGGCCAATGATTTCTAATGTTGTAGTTCATGTTGTTTAATACTTAAGAGTAGAGGGGTTTTTTTGTCCTCTCGTCTTCGATAAAACTGGGAGGAACGCATGGAGGAGTCACGTGGAGGAGGAGGGCGTTCCTCAATTTCAGCTCAGCCTGTGAGAAGTGAAGACTGAAGCACCTCCCACTCTCTGGATGCTCTACGCAGTTCCACGAGAAGAGGCGTATCAGGTAAGAACCAACGCCCAGTTTCAGCATACCTTGGGAGAATCCACTCCCACCCTGGCAACTGTCTGGTTCAGTGTCCAGGTGGGAGACAGAGCCAATGCCACAAAGATCATCAGGTGGCTGCACCTTCTTTGTGACTGGAGCCTAGAGACTTTCTGTCCCGGCAGGAAGAGGCATGGCAAAGATTGATGACCCAGTCTCTGGGCAGAAAGGCAGATTCAATCCATATGTGTGGATTCTCCCAAGGTATACTGAGAAACTGTGTTCAGGTAAGCCAACACCTATTCTGCTCAGCTTTATCCATCTCTTCTCATAAGAGTTCATTCTTTAATTTCATTATTATTCTGATTCATTCCAGTTCCTGTATCATATTTGTTACACCAAGAATTATCATCCTGTTAGAAATAGTTAGTCTGATATTTGATATTTATAAAGTAATTTTGATGTCACAATATGGATTTTGATATGTACTAAGAATTCATTACCTTGTGAAAAGTTTATTTTCAGCAGTATAAGTGCTGTATAAGAATTTTCTCTTTATTGCTTAATAATTCATAGTCCATAGAAGCGAAATGGTCATTTATTTGCTTGTTCCATTTGGTCTTCTGGGTGTTTGCAAATTTCCTCCTTTTTATTGTTTTACATACAAATAGTAAGGGAACAATAGCAAACCAATGGGCAGTGATATTTTGAATACTTTTAGAACATATGAGCCATCCTGATTTTTCTCTGCTTTTGTAACAAGAGAAATAAAAAACAGGAACAATATGAAAAATCTGCTTAAAATTTTAAATTATTCTATGTTAATTTTTAACTAGCAAAAAAATAAAGTCAGATGAAATGAAAGCTTCTTATTTAAAATAATCTTATCAGTCCAATAAATGGAAAAGGATAAGAATTTCTGAGGTTTTTATACACACACACACACACACACACTGAACTAGAAGCACATTTTTCCCTTCTATTCTTCCATCAACTTCAGGAAAAGACAGGTAGGACAACACCCAATCTTTTAGTAATCTTATTGTGTGCAAATCATGAAAAGCACTTTGTTTCATTAGCCAAGAAACAAAACATATATTAGTCAGAAGTATAGATAGATTCGGTTGAGAAATGCACTTCAGGCTTGAGAAAATAAATTATGTACTCGAAGACTTTGCAAGGCATGTTTCTACTTGTTAAAATGTGGCATAAAAGCAAAGATCTATAAACCATTAAGTAGAAACAAGTTTTATATGAATTCAAAGTGGAAATTAAAAGTCATAAATATGCTGTCCTTCTAAATTGCATCACTGTTTGTCATTCTTTTAATAGTCAATAATATGTTGGTCTTTCCTTTTTTCACAGTTCCATAGTTTAACCATAGTTCATTGCTTAGCTGACTTTATATAATACTGTGCATTGTTAACCTTGGCTTAAAATCACTGTCACTAGCTTTAAATATTTCAGTAAGCCATAGTTTTACATTTTTTTCTGATATGGTGCTGCCTGAGTTGACCCCGATACAAAGTGCCCCACCAACGCCGAGGTCAACATCCAAGCTGTCGGCGCCCACCCGTCTGAAGATGCAAGGGGGGGGAATTAAGTCACCCCTGAAAAGACAACCTAGCCATTTTTTCAGGGCTCAAAAATAAATAAGACCCGGCCTTATTATATGAGAAACATGGTACCTTTGTAAGAAAAGTTATAACCGTATAAACAGTCAACACTAATAATCTTGATACCTTGCAAAATACACTTTCAACGTAACATCAACTGCTGGATGGTCATCTACATTTCATTCATGAAGGCTTCCTAGAAAAAGCTGGGTCTTAATGACTTTCCTGAGTTCCATAATTTGATTGCCTGAGGTGTAGGAGTTAAGGAATGCTTCAGATTACCTGATGATAGCATCCTCTCACTGTTTGCTATTGAAATATAACCATGTGGCGGGTGGAGTGCACCCTCTTTGAATTCTACAATTTTACATATTAGAATATAGTAAAAACCATCCAGTTGTTAGCAGTTCTCAAAAATAGATAAATACTACCTCAGATGAACATTATACCATATACTTGAAATCATAGAATTCAGAGTGTACTTTCTTTTTCACACAAGTATATGCCAATTGCACCCAGAATTAGTCTCAAAAGATCTTAGATGGTAATGCCACTTGTAGTCAGTTATCTACCATATTTAACCAGTAGGAAGTACCGTAACTTACTGTGTTAACAGAATTGGAGGAGCAAATGGCAACAGACCTGGTTGCTAAAAAGTATTGATACTTTCAGAGATTACTTTGAATATTAGTGACTGCTTTAGAGATGTTTGCTTTTCCACAATGCCTAAATGGGGATTTTCCTTCCTTCCTTCCTTTATCTCCTTCTCTCCACCTTCTAATATCCAGTTACCTTGAACTATGTCCTCCTATTTTCTTTTTGTTTGCTTTCTGTTTCGGTTGTAAGGAAGGAAAGATTGGTGGTTTTTATTTTCACAGAATTAATTTTAATTAGTAGTTAATAATTCAGGGTTGATCACATTTTTGTCATATTTTGAGTAGAGATACATGCATGCACTCAAACACGCACACAGTCATGTTTGGGGATACATATTTAACAGGAAGTATCCAGGGGTGAGATTCAAATTTTTTAACAATCGGTTATGTGGGTATGGCTTAGTTAATGGGTGTGGCTTGGTGATCATGTGACTGGGTGGGTGTGGTCAGCTCAACATCACTCACGTCAAGGGGCACTTCTCGCCTGGCCTCTCATGGCAGTGGGGAATGCAACGGTCGTAAGTGTGAAAAACGGTCACAAATCACTTTTTTCAGTGCCATTGTAACTGAATAGTCACTAAATGAACTGTTGTAAGTCAAGGATTACCCATACAAAAATACAAAAAGCTTCTTTGCTTGCAAAAGGTGCCCTAAATAATCAATCATTAGATTAAAAATACCTGCAAGCCAGAGTTACAAATCAGGCAGGGTGCCAGAGTAACTTAAGGAATTAAAATAATTAAAATGCAATGATAACTTTCAGCAGCCAACTCTTGCTCATAAAGTGAAACTCTTTAGCAGAGAAGTCATTTAAGCTCTCCAGAAAGAGCACACCCAGGAAAGGCAATCCTTAGATCTATTTGCACTACTTAAAGGTACCAGCTGCTCTGACTCATCTCACAAGATATCCTAAAGAAATCATCCAGATTTAAGGAAAGGTCACATGCTCCCCCCAGAAAGGCAGTAAAAAAAATCAGTGGCAAGCTTGGAAGTACACTCCAAAAAGACAGTGCCAGATACCACTAAAGCAATGAAGGAAGACCCCTTCCCCAGATAGAAAAAGAAACCATGAGGCAGGAAAAAAATTCAAACACAATACAAATAATTAAATCACAATAGCTGTTGCTTGTTAAACCAATTACCAGAACAGATAGATACAGGAACTAGCCAGATTTCTCAATCCAGTTTCTTTTCAGGAACAGAAATTAATCTTTATCCTTCCAAACAAAGGCGAATAAGGAAACTTATTGTTAGGGATACACCCAAGCAGAATCTGCATGGCAGGCAGGCAGGCAGGCAAAATATGTGAGATAAACTTTTTTGTAGAATACACTCAGTAAAACAGATACACTGTGCTAGTTAAATAGTTTATTCCAGTAAGAGTTTTAGCATAGTCAAACAGTCATTCACTATTTCAGTCCGTCCGGGGATTATTCAGTTGCAATGTCCAGTGTCGAAAAAGAGGTCAGTAAATTTACAAATATCAGTCCAGTAATATATCTCTTCACAGTAGAGATATAAAGATGTCAAACCTCCTTTCTTTCTTCGACGTTCAAAAAACTCAGCAGCAGCAGGGAACACGCAGTTAGTAAATCATTAATCCATCATCATCAGCAAGCAATTCAGTAAGCCAGCAATACAGTAAGCCAGTAGGTTCTCTTGCTCCCTCTTATGGTGGTTTTATAACCGCACCCAAAATTACATGCTTTGCGGTTTAAAGTGACACACACTTAAACCTACTATCATAGTTTATATATATTATTTTACCCAAACTACGTTAGGTAACCTTGTTATTCCTAACACTTATCCCATCAATAAACACAGGATTAAACATCACCAAGCATAGAATTAAATTTCACAAAAAACTAGTTTTAGATCAAAACTCAGAAGGGGGATGTAAACTCAAGTTTGAATGTCAATCCTTCTAGCTAGCCAAGAAGAAGTATTTCCAGGGGAGTATTTCCTCCTAACAGCAGTATACAAAGCTTAAAACAACCCTTCCCCTTTAAGGAAAGAAAACAAAACCACCTTTGAAAACAGTAAGTCTAGACATACTGCCAAGAATGTAGTAAGGGTGGGAAAAAACAAAACAAAAGGAGATTTCTTCTAACTACTGGTTCTCGGAACTGCTTAGAAAGTTAACAAGGGGTTCCATAGAACCAGTGAGCCAGTCAGAACCAGTAGAATCCCACCCCTGGAAGTATCCAAATTAGTTTCACCTGGGGTTAGGAACCTTTATGGAAAAGGAGAGAAAAAGGGCATTATACAATATTTTTAATATTTACTGTTTTGAGGGGTTGTCTTAAATTTATAGTTGTCTCCTTCTGAATTAAATGTACTATATATTAAAATGATAACAATTATGTACATTTAGGATAATTCATATAAAGTAGATTTATAAGCCAAAAACCAAAAGCATGGGTTGGACATTAGGAATCTCTGAGTCCTAATTCTGTTTTCAGATAGAAACCAGCTGGCTGATTTGGTCGAGTCTCTCTCTCTCTTCTCCCAAGGAAGAAGACAATGAAAAAGTTCTTCCCAAAAAATGTTGCTGAGAAAACTACTTAGAATCAAGACTTGATTTACAAATACATGCACATGCGCACACGTACAACGCACTCAGAAAAATGAACATCCTACTCCTATTGCCTCATACTAGCCTTCTCTCCAACTCTGGTGGGCAAACCAGATATCTGGTGCAGATTTAGAGTTGGTGTTGACCCTGAAGATGACATGTGTAGCCATGTTTTATTTTATCCTTTGTCTATTCTTTTCTTAGCTTTATTTAGGGGAGGGTTATAGTGATAAAGGGGGGATGTTATTCTAGTGTGAAAGATGGCATTTTTTCCTGTGGGAACAGAGAAGATGCCTGCAGCTGGAAGAAGGTGGAGTTTAGAGTCACTTGCGGCTTTGCTCCGATTTGGAAGGCTTCTCACTGGGTAGTCGAATGCATCAAGAAAGACACCAGGCTGGTTCTATCTCGGGTGAGCTGCCCCGATCACGAGCTCGGGAAGCTCTTTTATTAAAAACACACAGTAATACGTCACAAGCGGTGAATTCTATCCAATCATTATGTTACATGAGCAGAAATATTAGTGGACACATAGTAGCATCAAATCACAGTACTATATGGTCAGTTTTAGTAGGTACCAAGTAGCCAATCAACGCTTGCAGTCCAGTTAATAGCCCATGGTGTTGTATTGCTGATTGATGTTCTTTGCTCCTGGTACACACTTGCAGCCTACGTGAGGCCTTGGGGCCTGGCATGTACCGAAACTTGTTGATTCGTTACTGCAGTCACCGAAATGATGGACTGAGAATTGATTAGAGATTGTGGCTGTGAGGGGAAGTTTCAAACTTTTGCTTTTTACTAGGTGTAATTCCGGAATCTGGCCAGAGTTGGAATTATACCAAGAGCTCACCAATTTAATATGTTCCTAATAAACAGACTTTAAAGAAAGATGGATGCCTCAGATTTCTCTTGTAGGGACATATTACTTGAAAGCTTGACAATTGGGTTATAAGCAGAAGCTGATCAGAACCCTAACTATAAATTTGTAGTAGCTAGAAATTTAAATAGATTAAATACATTTAAATAGCTTCAACATATAGGGGTAAAGTTGGTCAGTTCTGGCCCATATTGGTAGACCTCAACTTACTAGCTCAAATTTGATCCCCAAATTTTAATTGCTAAGCAAGACAGTTATTAAGTATTAACTTACAACTTACAATTTTGATTCCAAACGTGGTCATAAGTCAAGGACTATTTGGATGACTGATATTATAAGACAGTTAAACAATGGTTTTATATAACATTGGCTCCAGATTTGTACCTTAAGATTATAGGCTTTGTTTGATGGCGATATTAAAAACATTTGTTGATATATGTCTTTGTTGCATTCCAAGAATTTTAAATTTACTTGCTCCTGGAGTCACTTTTGAGCATTGTTTTCTGTTTCCTCCATGGTATCACTTGCACTAATGAAATAGGTTATAAATCTGGAAGAGACAATTTATTTCCTAAATACCTTAGTGTAATAATAGTCTGGAGTATATATAATGGATTAAAAATACCAGTATGTAATTTTTACTCTGGTAGGATCTCATGTAGTGGTACTCATAAGACACTATTTTTGAAATTGTGATGACAAATGATATCCAAAGTGATGTGGTAAATGCTGTTAACTCAGTGGTATTAAATACTTACTTTGGATATTAGCTGTGTTAAAGTGGCTTATAACTGGCTGGTTAGAGTTATACAAAACTACCTACTGCATTTTTATTCAGGGATATCTTTTGTGCTATTGTTCTTCTGCATTTTGTTAATATTTTTAATAAGTGAGATGACAGTGGCGTGCCGAAATGACCACATTCTCTGAAAGCAGATTTGTCTTAATTAGGAACCTACAGTTTATTTTAAGATAACCATTCCAGATTTTGGAGTTCCAGTAATACCTATATTACAGCACACTAAAATAAAACAAAGCTAGAAAAAAAGCTGAAAGCTGTTGGAGAGGTAACAGCAAAGGACAATCAAGAGTGTTCAATAGTTGTTTTCCACTTATGCACTTTTCTATTTAAAAGACTCTTCAGTATAAATATATAGCTCAGAGTAGCTCCAATTGTTTTTGAAACTGAGTAAAATCATTGGGACCTGGTTCTAACAGGAAGCCTTAAGATGCTTAGGGACACCTCCCCATTGCAACTTGCTATTTATCTGCACTAGAGAGAGTTTCCTCACCCAGTAACGTTAATGATGATTAATCCTTTTAAATTATTAAATATTGTATTGCTTTAGATCCTTGGGCATGTAGCAGAAAGCATCAGTTGCAACTGAAATGGTTTATAAATTTGAGTAAAAAAAATAGAATCTATTTTGCGCTTATTCCATTTATATGCATATTTTTGCTTTTCTTCTTTGTAGATGAAGGCTGCTGATAGAGGATATTTTTAAGAGCAAAGAAAACTCATATAATTGATATCAGAGAAACATACTAATCACCTTTCATGCATGAGCTTTTTCTTTTTTTTTGAAACAAATTTTATTAATTTTAAAGACAAACAACACATCATTAACCATTAAGTACATACAACCTCTTAACATTATAAATTTTTACAAGTCGGATAAAACATTATTTTTATACAACATAATTCTAATTTATCCCATTTCCATATGGACACATAAATATCTTTCAGCAAATTTCTCATTATTTCTCTTTACTCTTATTCAATTTCATTTCTTTTCTATATTTATCCATTTTATAGTCATCATATTCATTTCTTTCTGACTTGTTTACAATTATTCTCATCTAACATTCCTCCAAGGTTTTATTGATTCTTTTTTTTTTTTTTTTTACAGAAGACACAATACACAAACATACAAAACACAAAACATAAACAAAACTAAAAGATCTTTTCTGAAGGTTGTCTGATCCCGGGTTAAAACTCTTCACACAGACACAAATTCAAACATCATATTCATCCCATATATCCTTCCATATCTTATTATCATTTTCTTTTTTTATATATATATATAAAAACCATTTTTATCAATTTTATAAAAACAATGCAAGGCATAACAGCTTATAAATTCTTTTCTAGGAAAAAATAATAATAAAAAACCAATAGAGCATAACAATTCCAAATTATAGTATCAATACTTTATCTATTTAACTTCATATCTTATCCCTACTTCTCCTTTTCATCCAAATTATTTCTTATTAATAAAAATTTTATTGCCTTTTATCAATATACAAAATCCAAAAAAAAAACCATAACAAAACCTTTATATATCCTTCCATATCTTATTACCATTTTCAATAACATTCTTTGTCTGTTCCATTTCCAACTATCCATTCATCTTTTTTCTTTTACTATACTTCTCCTATACACCAATTGGAGTAACGTCTATAACTCATTACCCTAACTTAAAAGTACTTTGTATAACAATTTTTCTTGGGATTCTGTTTAAAAGATTCTAAAATTACATAATGAATTTTATACTCTAAATACACATATAAAAACACAAACTTATGTACCCTCCAGAATCCCTCTTTTATCCGAAATTAAATTCACCCATTGTCTCTAAATAAACTTTTTTTCTTTAGATCTTGCTTCCCCCCATTAAGGCTTCTCCTCCCCCCCTTTCTCTCTTGCTTATTCTTCTCCTTGCCCTTTTTACCCCTTTGTTTTTCCTCCTCCCTTTTCTTACTCCTTTTCCTTTGCTTTCTAACCTTGCCTCCACCTTTTCGCTCATTTTTCTCTTTTTTGGTTGTTTTTATAATTCTTAAAATCCCCTTTTTCTTATCCTTTTTCTCCTCCTCTCCGGAAGGGACCCATTGTTCATCAAAGATGGCTTCTTCTTCCTCTTCTTCCTTGTCCCAGTCCTTCTGGTGCGTAATCAACTTTTCATAAGTACATAACGCCATTTCTAAGAATTGAAACAAAGCACCCAAAGTATCTTCCTTTTTATATTTTTGATATTCAGTCTTTAGTTCATCCACAAACGATGCCATTATGAAAAGAGAAACTTTTCCCAAAACAACCACAAGTATTTTTAATCAAAAACAATTAAAAAAAAGTTCCAAAAGTTAATACTTTTCTTCCTTCTTCTCTTTCTCTTTCTGGGGTTAATGTTTAAACAAAGAGGTCCAATTACCATATATCTTCCTTTGGGATTCTAGGCAATCTCCTCCTTTTTCAGCTTCTGCTCCAATTTTTTTTTTCCTCTCCCTTCCCACTTACAATGTCAATTTTAAATAATCAGAAATCCATACCTCCAACAAGGGTTTTCCAATCTCTTAAATTTTTCAATGTCCAAGAATCCTTTTGTCCCTTAGCTTCAACTCTCAAAACAATTCACTTTCAATGTCCAATAAATCCAAACATTTCTGCTGTTTCCATGGGGTGGGAGAGTGAAGAAAAAACAAAAGTTCCCTTTAACAGCTTCTCCGCCGCTTTCGCTCTTCTTAGGGATACAATGTATCCTCCAGCAATTCAAACAGCTCAGTTCCAGGCAATTTAAAGGATGTTACTTGACCCGGCTCAGACAAAACTTTCACTCTTCACATTTCCTCCAGCGCAATCTTACCCGGTTGCTGGCTTCTTCGTGGCGGCCATTGCTGACCGCCGCTCCACCGCCTTGGGAAAAAGGGGTTTTTCCGGAGAAGGGGGGGTCTGCGACACCCCCACCTCCCTGTCCGACTCCCCTCTCTCTTCAGCTGTCCCTACAGGGCAGCCATATCCCCCTGACCCATCTGGGTCGGGGGTACCTCGACGGCTAGCACAGCAGGAATTGCGAGCTGTCGCGAATTCCTGCTGCCCCGAAGCCACGCGAAACCGGAACCCTCATGCATGAGCTTTTTCTTAATTCTAGGAAATTATTCTGCATTTCTGTACTTTGGGAAAGTTTCAGCCTGTTAGTTTTTCTCTGAATGATATGAAAAACTGCTAACTGATTCTAATTAGTATGGTAAACCTGTATTTAGAATGTCATATGGTAATATTCTTAGGTTAATAACTCTTCAGGTTTTGCCACAGGTTTCAAACCTTTCCTTCATAACATTTTACCATTAGTACCCTGTGCAGACAGTATATGCATAAGAGGACAATTGATATTCATACATACTTTGAAGAAGGTTAATTAAGGTTGCATTGGAAAATCATAGTATAAGTATTTGGTAGCATATTAATATATATTTTAAAATGTATAAAAATTGATTTTGGTATTGATTTGAATTAAGTTGTTTCTCAAGTGATTTTGGAGTTTGTTTTTGCAAAGCAGGTGAAAATGGTAATCTTCTAAAGCAATGAACATGATGTTAATACTTATCTATACTGCAAGAAATGTTTAATATGGCAATACAGATTGATAAATAATAAACTTTGATGGCAGTACAGACCTTCAGCTTTGTTTTAATGATGAAAAAGCAGGATATAAATGTTATAAATAAAATTATATGTGTGCCTCTGTGGAGTGATATTTCAAAAGACTTATTAAGATGGGATGAATTGCAACTAATTTTATTGGATAGAATCCAGGGGTGGGATTTACCAGTTCAGCCCAGTTCTATAGAAACGGTTGTTATGGTTCCCTGTAGTTCAGAGAACTGGTAAATTGGGCCTCTTGCTGGCCCCGCCGCTCTCCGCCTGTTTCTCCACTCCCTGCCCAGTCAGTCCCTATCATGCATGTGCCTACTAGGCCAGCCATTGCTGCCTGCCTTTCGCTGAGGTAGAGCAAAAAACTTGCAAGTCCCTGGTCCTTCCCTTTGGGAAACGGCTCCTGTCTGCTCACAGGTAAGCCTGCGAACACACCTGCCCCCCCCCCATAGCTCAGCTCAGCTGGCTAAGCTGCCACACAGTGCTCTCCCAGCTCTCCCTACCACGTGGCAGCCTCCCGTAAGAAGCACCATCGCCGCAGTATCTCTGCCACCTCCGCCCGCTTCCTTTAATTTTGCTGCCCCCTCTGCCGCCTCTGCCTGTTTGCAAAACATAAGGAAGCGGTGGAGGAGCAAAACATAAGGAAGCGGTGGAGGCAGCTGCCTACCGTAAGAAGCGCCATTGCCGCAGCACCTCTGCCGCCTCTGCCTGTTTGCTTTTCTTTTGATGCCGCTGCTGCCACCTCCACCACCACCCACAGAGGTACCATGCTTTGGGAGGGCTTGGGGGGTGCTCCACAGCACTGCTACCATTGCATACCTCCCCCCTTCTTCCTTTTCCCCCCACCTGCTGCTATCTGAAGTTCGCAGGATTATTTGGTTCGTCCCAGACCCGGTGTATCTGTGTGAGTGTGTGTGAGAAAGAAAGAGACAAGAAAGAGAGAGAGAGAGCAAGAAAGGAAGGAAGGAAGAAAGAAAGAGAGAGAGAAAGAGAAAAGGGAAAGAAAGGAAAAGAAAGAAAGAAAGAAAGAAAGAAAGAAAGAAAGAAAGAAAGAAAGAAAGAAAGAAAGAAAGAAAGAGGAAGGAAGGAAGGAAGGAAGGAAGGGAGAGAAAGAAAGAAAGGAAGGGAGAGAAAGAAAGAGATGGGGAGAAAATGAATGAGATATATGGATGGATAGATAAATACATGGAAGGAAGGAGGGAGAGAGAAAAAAAGGAGAGGAAGGAAGGACACAAACCCTGGCTTCAGAAGACTCTTTGAAGCAGCACAGCAATCTAGGGCTAGCCTGCAAGGGATCCCGGAGGTCATATAGTCAAACCCCTGCTCCAGCAGGAGATCCTTACAGAATCAAAGAATAGCAGGGTTAGAAGGGTCTGTGTCTGTGTCTGCATGACTGTCAAAACTCCAAAAACAGGTCAAGTAGCTCTAGGGAGATCAGCAACCGGCTAAGCAACCGGCCATTAAGCGAGGACCACTTGTATTTGGTTTGCCAATCATATGGCCACCTGGCCATGCCTACCCAGTCACATGGCCACCAAACCACACCCACAAATTAAGCCCACAGAACCAGTTGTTACAAAAGTTGAATCCTACCCCCGGTAGAATGTCTGTAATTAAGATTAATGTTTTACCAAAGATCTTGTTTCTGTTTCAGACTTTACCAATACTTAAAACCGATAGTCCATTTAAACAATGGCAAATGGACATATTTAAGTTCATATGGCAAAAAGAAAAAAACAAGAATTAGATAAAATGACTGCAAGATGCTAAAGAAAGTAGAGGTTTGGATTTATCAATTTTGAAATTGTATTTTGTTTGGTTTGGCTTAAAATGGGCAATTTTTCTAAACAAGAGGTTACTTGATCTGGAAGGTTATGAATTAAGATTTGGATGGCAAACCTATTTTATGGTATGATACAAGAGGTGGTATTCAGCAGGTTCTGACCAGTTCTGGGGAACCGGTAGTGGAAATTTTGAGTAGTTCGAGAACCGGCAAATCCCACCTCTGACTGGCCCTGCCCCATCTGTTCTCTGCCTCCCTGGTCCCAGCTGATTGGCTGGGTCTTCTTTTGTTGCCCTGCACAAGAGAATGGAACTGGAAAGCAGGTTAGTGGAGTGGGGAGGGAATGGGATTTTGCAGTAACCTTCCCCTGTCATGCCCACCAAGCCACACCCCCAGAACCAGAAGTAAAAAAATTTGAATCCCACCATTGACATCATAACATTAAAATAAATACTGATTTGAACAACCGATTTGCTAAACATTCCATCCTAAGGTTTGGGAATAAATATGAGGTAAGGTTCTTCAAAGATACCTCTTTGGTTGTCACTCCAAGGTTTATTTAGAAAAGAAATGCTGGCAAGGCCAGACTGGTGGATTTATGGTCAAACACTACTTTTTAATTATGGTGAACTTACCCTCAAATCCAAAGAGAAGTTGGAATTAGAAGAAAATGTCTTTTATGGGTTTACATATTTACAATTGAAAGAAATGTTTAAGAGATTTAAAAAGTTATGGATTTGACTTTGTAAAAAATGAATTGAAACTCTATGGTGTGGTAATAATGAATTTTATTGCTAAGTTTTATAAATTGTGGTTAAAATTGAATTTTGAGAAGGAATATGTGAAACATTGTATGAGCAAAGAATTTTACATACAATATATGTCAAAGTTCTGAGTAATGAACCAAACAAATCCAGCAACTCTGAGACTTTTAGCTTTATTAAAGAACTGCTTTATTGAATACATCATTTTGGCATGAAAAATGAAACCAGTTCTGGCTAATTCCTGATATAATTCAATATAATTAAAGATGGACAGCTCCCTCCCTCCTTGTTACTGGTCACATTGCCCAATTAGGTGTTTTGGTGTCTCCTTAGTAACCTCTTCCAATCTCTGTTGGGATGATCTTGGTTCCCATGAGATAGTAAGTTGTTGATGTCTGGTCTGAATGTGACATTCCAAGCTCCCTCTTCCCCCAAAGTGTGTCAAGCTGAGAAACGGAGAACATGGGTTCGATAGGCCCAATCTGTTTCAAAGTTGACAATATAATCCTTAAACACTGGGAAAAACATGTGAATGAAGGATTTAAAACATTAAATTATAATTTAAAATATTTTTTAAACAAAATGGTGTACCATTGGGATCTAACAAGATAAATTGTCAAAAATGCATAAGGTTGCTTCAGAAGTATGTTGTAAAGGTAAATCTAAAGAAGAAACTTTTTAACCATCTGTGACAAAGCAAATAAATATTGGAGTAGGATTCATATCTTATTACAGGAAATTCTTAAAGTGGTAAAACCACTTTTATTTTAGACCTAGTGGACAAAGAAGTTGAAAAAAATGGAACTTTGATGTTATATATGCTGACACAAAGCAAGAATGCTCTGCACAAAAATGGAAAGATACTTTAATTCCCACAATAGATGACTGACTGCAAAAGCTGATGGAATTGTAGAGATTCTTAAGTTGACAGCTTTTATTAAAGAAGAGAATACAACTAATTTTGTCTCTACTTGGAAACCTCTCCTAGACTTTGTGCTTCAGGTGCAAAAAATATGAAACTTTAATTTTGATTAGATGGGTTTGTTTTTATAGACATAGCTAATACACATTATTAAAAGTAAAAAGTAGAGGTTGTATTGTTATTAACTGATTTTACTGTGGAAAAAAAACCATGTAAAGTAAATGCTTTTCTTTTTCTTTCCCCTTTTACTCCACACTTTTTCTTCTTCCTTTTTCCTTCCCCTACATTATTTTTATTTTTCCTTGTAAATTATATTTTGATAAACTAATAAAATTCTTTAGAAAATAAAATTAGAAATAAAGCTTTACTAGAGAACAGGTACAATAGAATATGATACAACAGTCTTGAAGAATCCATGAGTGCATACCATTAACAAAATCCTTGTTTATTTCACTAAATAAAGAGTAGTATTTATTTATTTTATTTTATTTGGTTTGTCAATTGCTTACACGATAATAGGTATAAGTAAAAACATAGTTATGAATACATGAAATGGGTACATATAAGAAAAATAAAAGAAACAATAGGACAGGAACGGTAGGCTTGTTGGTGCGCTTATGCACGCCCCCTACAGACCTCTTAGGAAAGGGATGAGGTCAATAGTAGAAAGTCTAAGGTTAAAGTTTTTAGGGTTTGGGGAAGAAACCACAGAGTCAAGTAGAGTATTCCAGACATTGATGACTCTGTTGCTGAAGTCGTATTTCCTGCAATCAAGTTTGGTGTGATTAAACTTGAGTTTGTATCTATTGTTTGCTCTTGTGTTGTTATGGTTGAAGCTGAAGTATTCATTCACAGGTAGGACATTGCAATGTATAATTTTATATACTATACTTAGATCACACCGAAGGCGGCATAGTTCTAGGTTTATATACCCTTGTTCCATGTTGCTGGCAAGAAGACATATGTGTATCCTGGTTATTAGTAATTATTTTAAGTCAGTTTTGAAAATCATTTAATTAAGAGTTATATTTAAAGGAATATTAAATAAATGTCCCAATTAAGCAAATCACACAACTTTCTGTTGGCTTCCCACAACAAAGTCAGTCAGGAAGTGACAGGAAGTTACAAATCCTAGGATGGCAGGATAGGTGTGGTAGAGAGCAAAGAGGAGTGTGGGATGCAGGGGAGAAACAGGGAGGGGGTGCACAAGAGGGACGGGTTGGAGAGGAAACCCGGGGAGGGCTAGTGAAGCACAAGCACATGGGGGCTGCGGCAATTGCATGGGTGTTTATATAATACTGGAATTCTAAAAGTTTGCACCTTGATTTCTTAATTTTCTATCTTTGTTCTGGCATATGTATTGAAACAGTTGTTAATATTTATATCAAATTTATTATTTAGGGAAAAGATGTGGGGGTATATGAGTAAGGAATATTCAGAATTGTAAAGAAGTGAGATTAGAGATATGGAATGTTCATCTTGCAATTACTTAATCTAAATGATTTTGTTTTGAAGAATGTAGTGAGTAAAGTATGAAGTATAATATTGATAGACCTATAAAGTGTTTTAATAACTCTTTTAGTCCAGGCAGAACAAGGTTTAAAATCATAAACATATTACCTATAAATAATAGTCTACTTTTCATATTTATTAAAATAGGTATTTGATTTTCTTCTACCTCTACTGTAGGATGATGCTGAGAAAAGAACAGATACGTTCACATATTCTTTATAAATCCTTGGGGATTCCATTTAACATCTTGTTCTGTTTCTGTTTCTTTTTCCCAATGTAGAATAATTATTTTACATTCAATAAGAACAAATTCTAATTAGAGTAAGAAAGGGTTTTGTCAGATTAACAGACTGATATATTGTATAGCAGCTAATTCTAGTTATAGTAATCTAGTACTTCGTCATTATTTGGATGTCTTGTGCCCTAAAATCCTTAAAATACTGTTGTTCTTCATTTGTTTAATCAGTGAAATCTAATATAAAGTCGTATAAAGGCCATGATAAAAAAAAAACACGTTTAATTTACAGTTACCAGATAGAATAAATCCTTAATGTTTATAGAGTATTAGTATTGAATTCAGAATCTCCTGATTGCTATTATTTTTACTCAAGCACTTCAGCAAATGAAATTTGTGATTATACAATGCATTATTTTAATGGACAGGCATCATTCTATTAGCTGAGGCTAAAAATAGTTATTAGCCATATTACTCTTATGGTGTCAAAAATATTGCTTTGCAAGCATTAAGCTAAATGGAGTTTCAAACAGTCATGAATTGAATATTGCTGTGGCTGAATAATAAATGAAGTATTTCCTTCATATTGGCAGAACTCTGGTTCTCTTATAATTATTAGTTCTAAAATAAATGCTATTTGTAGATAGTCTCCTGGAGTTGAGCAAACAGTGCATAATTATAAAGGGTTATAAGAAATTTCTCAAATGGTTTGATATATATAACAGAAGTTTTGAACTGGCACTGTGTACTATTTTTCAAAATTACCAGTAATTTGCTTTAAGTGAGGAGGAGGATTTGTCTAACTGTAGAATAAACTTGTGTAACTTAATATAAAATACTCACTTGCTTAAAAGCAAATTCTTGTCCCTTTTCTGGGTGGATGGTTTCAAATGATTTTTATTTTTTTAAAGAATGTTGCATACTCAGAATCTTTCTTAAAAACAACAAAAAATGTTAGAATTGACACATTGTTTTGTAATATGCTGGCTTCCCCTTTAATTTTCTGAATTAAAAAAATAAAATGGAATCTGACTCATGCCAAGAGATGTTATAGTGGTCATATTGATTTTTGTAGCTCTCAAATTGTTTATTTCTGCTACACAAAGTAGATGCTCCCAAAAATTAACATAAACTTGTAACATGTTATATTATCTATTATCTATAATCCATTTGTTGGTGTTCTTGTATTGAACTACTTTACCAGCACAATGTAAATTATTGCTGTTTTTAAATCATACTCATGTACTTCCAATTGCACTCTGCGATATATATTAAGCATTTAGATTGAATAAATAAAGAATATACAGCCTTTTCTTACTCCTTTGTTCAGTTGGAGTATCTGTTTTGTCATATTCTTCCATCCATTCTTATATATAAGCTTCCCATGAGGACAACAAGGTAGTCTGGGATTCTCATTTTCCTAAGGAAATTTCATAGCTTGACATGGTTACCTTTCTTATAATTCATTAAGCCCATATTGTTTTCATTATGGTATTATTCCTCAGTTATCCAGCAAGCATCAGCAATAATGTCCCTTATTCTTCAAATTTTTCTAAAATCAGCTTAAACATCTGGCAACTCCATTTCCATGTTGGGTTCTGATCAGTGTCAATTAATCTTAAACATTATTTTGCCAATACATAAAAATAAGAGTACTGTACAATAGTTGACACACACTATTAAGTCGCCTTTCTCTGGCATCGGTACATAAGCAACCTCTTCCAATTTGTGGGCCACCATGTGATTTTTCTGGATTTGCTAGTATAGTTTGATTATTAATTTACTAATTTTTTTTATATATCTTACCATATTTCCACAGATATTTCTTCAAATCAATTCCTGTAGCATTTCAGTTTGATAATTATCTGTTCTAACATCATCTTCTAGTACTACAGATCTTGTAAGTACTATCTTGTAACTATCTTCTAAGGTATCTTGGATAATGTTTATTTAAAACATTTATTTAGTCAATCAGGGGAGCCTGCCAAACTTATGGGGAAGAATTTACCACATGGTAGAGGGATACCATGGAAAAGGCACATTTCCTAGATTCCATAAGATGACATTGTTTAAGGGAAGGGGAATGGAGGATGCCCATCATATCTGATCTGGTAGAATGGTCCTTAGGGAAAGGCAATCCCACAGATAACCTACCCCAATGCCATTTAGAATTTTAAAATTAATAGTCAACATCTTGATTTTTATCAGAAAAGAAACAGGAAACCAGAATAGCTCACACTACATATGTGTTACATGGAAAATCTAGGGTGTACCTATCACTATTATCTAGGGGTACCTATCACTATGCACGGTGGTGCATTCTGAACCAATAGCAGCTTCTGGATGGTCTTCAAGAGCACCTATGTAGAGCATGTTGCAATAATCCAAGTGGGAAAATAGCAAGGCATGAGTGACCATAAGCAATAATGAGGATATCAGTTCCTTTCAGTTCATGGTTGGATTTTCTGAATTCAGACATCATTTGAAAGGCTCTCCTTGTTTTTCTATGTGTTTCCATCTTTGGTATCTTTGCAGATATAGTAATACTGCTTTTTGTATGAAATTCTTTGTTAAATTCTTTTCTGAGATCTTTGTCTTTCATGGCTTTGTCTTATTGGCAATTTCTAGTGACTTTCTGTTTGATTGTTTCTCTTTCTGAATCTTTCGTAGGAATGTGGGATGTTCCTTTTATGTTAATCTATGCTAGGAAACCCTCCCCTCACATGGCCAGTAGAGACAGTATTGCAAGACTTGACAAGGACTATATATTTATTACTGATGTATAAAGTTATACTTTATGAACTCTACTTCAGAATACATCAAATATCCTTCAAAGTACTGTATATCTCTGTATTTATTAAGATTGAATATGCCACTGTGAAACAATTGTATATATTTTACCTTGAATGGGAAGAGATATAAAGAGAAATTAAAACATATGTAAAACTTTTCCTGTGAAGTTCCACTAGTCTACCTGGAAATAATTTGGAATTACACAGATATAGATTTAGCTATAATTGGTGTCAAGTACTTCATGGAATAATTTAGAGAAATCGTTTTCTTTAAAACTATACATTTATGTCCTCAAAAACATATAATTCAGGTACACAGAATAATCCTCTATTACTGTATATACTCGAGTATAAGTCGACCCGAATATAAGCCGAGGCACCTAATTTAACCACAAAAAACCGGGGAAATCTTATTGACTCGAGTATAAGTCAAGGGTGGGAAATGCAGCAGCTACTGGTAAATTTCAAAAATAAAAATAGATGCCAATAAAAACTTTCACTAGGACAGTTGAGAATAAGTTTGATGTTCACAATTTCCTCTTTGAAAGAGACCAGTAAATAGAGAACAAGAAGATGAAGAAAAAGAAGTGTGTTTACTGAAGTGAACAAAAATAGCATCATAGGAACAGGCTTATTCTCAGCCCAAAGGTTTGTTTCTGATTTCTTCCCTGATTTAAGGGAAATTTGGGAAACGATCTTACTATCATGAAAGGTTTGATTGATTCACTAACCCAAAAGAAGAAGATGTTGATGACAGTGGAAGGCAGGAGTCACTCTCTCCCTTGCAAGAAAAAACCAAGAGCCGTTCTTATGATATCTCTCTCTCTCTCTCCCCCCCCCAATAAAGTCAAGCCCTTTCCAGCATGCGCGCGCGATCCGCCCCGCCCCTTTGCACCTTGCAAATGCAAAACCCCAGGGTTTTTGCATTTGCAAGGTGCAAAGCGGCGGGGGCGGATCGCGCGCGCATGCTGGAAAGGGCTTTACTGTATTACGGGGAGAAAGAGAGGGAGAGATCATAAGAACGGCTCTTGCTTTTTTCTTGCAAGGGAGAGAGTGACTCCTGCCTCCCACTGTCATCAACATCTTCTTCTTTTGGGTTAGTGAATCAATTAATTTGGGAAATGATCTCACTATCAGAAAACAACGCGAGCTGCCACCACCACCTCCTCCTCCCCCTCCTCCCGAGTGGACTGAAAGCAGCTGGAGCTGAGGAAATGAAGCTGAGTGGAGCGACCTCAGCTCGCGTTGCTTTCTCAGCCTAGAGCTCAGAAAAGCCTCCCCCTCCTCCCGAGTGGACTGAAAGCAGCTGGAGCTGAGGAAATGAAGCTGAGTGGAGCGACCTCGGCTCGCGTTGCTTTCTCAGCCTAGAGCTCAGAAAAGCCTCCCCCTCCTCCTCCCTCTCCTCCCCCTCCTCCCGAGTGGACTGAAAGCAGCTGGACCTGAGGAAATGAAGCTGAGTGGAGCCGAAGCAACCTCGGCTCGCGTTGTTTTCTCAGCCTAGAGAAAGGGGAAGGGGGCTCATCTGGACCAAGGGTGAGTCTCCCCCTCAGTTTCCCCTGAAGGATCTTCTGTCGCTTTTGCCTTCTCCCTATATCTTCCCTCTGTTAAAATCCCCCCACACACACACACACACTTATTTTCGGTTGGATAGATTTCGTGTCTGAGCATTCTCACATGGCGGTGGGTCTTCCCCCCAAAAAAAAAACAGTTAAAAAAAAGAAAAAACAAAATATCCTCAAGCAAGAACTTTTCTGCTTCCGATTACTCCCATGCTTAAAAGTTGCAAAGGAAACACGGAAGCAGGGAAGTGGCTGCCCAGCTTTGGAGCTCCACACCATTTTTTTTTCAGAGGGGAATCTGACTCGAGTATAAGCCGAGGGGGTTTTTTTCAGCACAAAAAAATGTGCTGAAAAACTCGGCTTATACTCGAGTATATACGATATATATTAACATAATTCTTGATGTCGTGATAGATTTCTATCACTCAAAATATAGCTGAAAAGGATGTAGACATGTCAAGTAGTATAAAAGTGATATATAATATCTGGTGGATTTCTACTCAAAGTAAAGCAATAAAACAATAAAACAAGGGCAGGCTGTGTTCGTTGATATTTGAAATTGAATTCCAACAGCAAATAAAAAACCTGGTCTAAATTTATGTTAAGCAGAGGAGCATAGTATCCAGCAGGGGTCTACTAAGGTAAATCTTATGTATCTTGGGGAATAATCCAATAACAATTATGATAATTACAAAAGCCTCCATATTACTATAAAAGGATAAAATGAATGTTTGCTTTCTTCCATGGTTTATTGGAATGGTTGCAACAATACTTGATATTTTCTATACATCCTTTTAAAATATACATTTGTTTTACTATATAATCTAGCAAAACAAATAAATTCAGGTCCTTTCATAAATTCTTGAGCCAATATGTGGAAATTGCAGTCCCCCCCCCCCCCACACAATGGTTTTAAAGAAAGCCATAAAAATGAAAGTGTTCTCTAGAACTGTGATGGCGGACCTATGGCACACATGCTGGAAGTGGCACGCAGAACCATCTCTGCCAGCACGCGAGCTGTTGCCCCAGATCAGGTCCACTGTGCTTGCACATACCTCCCACTAGCCAGCTGATTGTCTGGTATCTGCCATGCATGTGCAGGGGTGGGGAGCATGTGGGGAGATGTGCATGCATGTGCAGAGGTGTGGGGCATGCAGGGGGGTTGTGTGCGTAGGGGGAGTGTGGGGTGTCACAGAGGCAGGGGGAGGATTCCATGTGCATTGCATTATGGGTGTGCGCGCACACACACACACTTTTGGCACGCAATGATGAAAAAGTTAGCTGTCACTGCCTAGAATATTACATTTATAATCATAATTAAAATTTACAATGTGGTTGGATAATTATTTTTTTAATGACATGATTTTAACTGATATTTTGGTTAGGAATATACACTAATGGAATCCGAGGTGTATAGTTAAATAAATGAAGAGCTTTCCTTTGGGGAAAAGTCAAATGACAGAAAATGGAAAACAGATTTATAATTCTCTGATTTGCCTTCTGTGGTAATTTGTGTCACATAAAAATAATGTTTTTAAAAATAATGACAGCTTTTAGTATTTACCTTGCCACTCCTCCTCATTTGGTATCTCGGCCACATTTGCAAATGTTGCTTGCCAACATTTCTGCCCATCCCATTTTTATTTTAAACAATCATACCCCAACCCAAGTTTTGCTGGAAGCAGCAAGGATCCTATGACATGGAAGTTTCAATTTTCACCACCAGAGGCTGCACAGGAAGTCACCCATTGCTAATTTTTTTGCTAACCTAATGTATAAAGAATCATTATGAAGTAAGAAGCCTTATTATTGGCAATGGTTTCAAATCTCTGTGCGTAATACACTTTTCTATTTGGAATAGGTTCACATAGCATTAAACTTACTTCATTATGACTTCGCGCAAGGACAAGGAGTATCAGCTTCCTTTAAGCTACAAATACTGTTTGTCAATGGCATGTTTAGGAATACTTTCCAAAAAGGGTGGGTGAAATTGTATTGGCTTTCAATTCATAATGCTTCATTATAATTATAATTCATGTGATCACTTGTTTATCAAACATTAATAATTCCTTCCTTCTTTTACATTAGCAGTTACAAAAATTCTGGAGATGCCTAGAATTCTGCACATCTAAAGCTTTTGGAGATTACGTTTGTCTTTGATGAGTCAGATTGTGCATTTGTGAATTAGTATGTTTCTTTTTGCCTTTGCTATCATGAAAGTTCCTATAGGAACTTGCTTCAGTTCAACAGATCCATGTAAGAGAATTATAAAAGACAGATTATATTTTTAAGGAAAGGATGAATATTTGTGCATCTAGTACTGTATGGATAAATACATGTTATTGGCCATTGGGAGAAAGAAAAAGCTCCACATCCAAGACTTGCACGATACATGTTTGACCAAAAAATTAGTTCAACTACATTAAACATTTATAAAAATGGTTCCTAAGGTATGGACCTGGATCATGATGCTTGAAAAATAATAAATGAAAAAACAAGTTTCAATTACTTTTTACACATAAAATTTATTCTGCAAGCCTTTCCAGTTTTAATTCTGAATGATGTTATGTCTTACATAATAGAGGTATCTTAAGAGAAGTTCTTATGGTTTTTCAGCTTCTAAAAAACCTAGCTAAAGTACTCACTTATTTTGGCTACTAATTTAATCAATTATAAATCATATGTTGCATCCCTGTCTCCACTCTTAACCAAGTCCTTCTACCCTCCTAGCAGAACCACAAAGCAGACTATAATTGGAGTGACAGATAATCTCTTTAATTTGATAAGTATTTGTTTTAAGAAATTTTAGTTAAGAAGCAGTTTTGCACATGTATTTTTCTAGAGCAATAATAGAAGAAAAGGCTCCTCAATCACTGGGTTTAATTGTTGCATTACATTGTTAGCTGTGGCTTACACATCACAATGGCTGTTCATACAGCAGACTAATTCAAAACTAAATTATGGTTTAATGTAATTTGTGAACCCATATATTTTCCTCGTTGGCATATAAGAATTTATTGATTGAACCTGAAGGTAACACAATGTATTTGATTTGCTATATAGCATCATTGGCTTTGTCAAAAGATATGTGTTATTACAATGTTATGAAGTTTATGTCAAATTGTGCATTGTATAAACAAGGCAATGATACTATTGTATTCCCCATCATAATGAGTATTGCATTTACTGTCATTGTTCTTTTAGTAGATGTAAAGAGCGTTGGTACTTACCTGACATGCCCATTCTCTTTGAGCTGTTCAGAGCATCCAGTAGTGGGAGGTGCTTCAGTCTCTGCATGTCTAGGCTGGGCTTAATTGATGGAACGCTCCTCCTCCTCCACAGGACTCCTCCCCAACATTCCTCAGTTTTGGCAAAGATGAGAGAAATAAACACCCTCGTCCTCAGTGCCCTAACAATTTGTTGGCCGAAACAGGACCCACCAGATGGGAAAAGGGTGGGGCTGGATGCTCTTCACAGCTCAAAAAGAATGGGCGTGTCAGGTAAGTACCAACGCCCTTTCTCCCATGATCTGTTCAGAGCATCCAGTAGTGGGACATACCAAAGCTTGGCTTGTCCTATGGGAGGAACTCGTCTGGCCTGGAATCCCCTCCTGGTCCCTGTGGACCCGTTGCGGAACTCTTCTGCCAAAGGAGGCCTCAGCAGATGCAAACACATCTATTTTATAATGCCTAATGAATGGCGATGGAGAGGCCCAGGTTGCAGCTCGACAAATTTCAGTTACTGGTGCCTGTGTGGCCCACACTGCTGATGTTGCGGCGCTTCTTGTTGAATGAGCTGTTATGCCCCTGGGCACCTGTAGTGATTGAGTCTGATACGTTTTCGCTATCACACCCCGTAGCCAACGGCCTATTGTAGAAGATGAGACCTTGCATCCCTGAGTGTTGGGCTGAAATGACACAAATAAGGCTTCCATTTTTCTGAAATTTGCTGTGCGGTTAATATATATTTGCAATCACATCAAGCCGATGCCATTGTCGTTCCAACTCTTGGGATGGTCTGGGACAAAAATTAGGAAGTATCAGCTCTTGTGCCCTGTGAAAAAAACAAGTTAATTTTGGGTATAAACGTAGGATCAGGATGAAGTACCACTCGGTCAGAATGGAAGACACAAAGATCTTGTCTGATAGACAAAGCTGCAAGTTCCGAAATACGATGAGCGGAAGTGATCACTACAAGGAAAACTACTTTATACATCAGAAATTGGAGACTTGACGATTTCAAGGGTTCGAAAGGGCCCTTAAGTGAGTGCAACGAGGACCTTGTTAAGGTCCCAGGTGGGATAACAGTGTACTGCCGGTGGGCATAAATTTGTGGCTCCTCGAAGGAAACTCCATATGTGTGGGTGGTGGGAAAGGGATAGTAGACCTTCACAAGCAAGAACTGACGCCAAGGCCGCCACCTGTCTTTTCAATGTATTAGGTGACAATCTCTTGTCAAGTCCCTCTTGCAAGAATTCTAGGATTTGAGCCACAGATGGAGAGATGGGATCAGTTCGAGACTTGGTGCACCATTTGCAGAAACTGGACCATGTGGCATTGTAAATGCGAGTTGTTGAGGGGCGTTTGGCGGCTTGGATGGTAGCAATAACTCTGTTGAAAAACTTTTCGCTTTTCAGACAATTCCGCTCAACCTCCAGACGGTCAGTACAACTATTGAGGGTCCGGATGTTGAAGGGGTCCCTGGGTTAGCAAGACCCTGTCTGGCGGAATTCTCCATAATGTTGATACGGATAGACTGTGGAGGTCTGCAAACCATGGCCATCTGGGCCAGTAAGGACCTACTAGAAGCAGCTCTGCCCTCTCATCTAGCAGCTTCTGTATGACCTTGGGAAGCAGTGGAAGTGGCAGGAATGCATACAAAAGTCCCGGGGGCCAACGACAACGGAGCGAATTGAAGTTCTTCGCTCCTTGCGAGGGGTACCTAGAAAAAAATCTCAGGAGTTGAGGGGGGAAGTGAACAGGTCCACCACCGGCTGTCCAAATGTCCTGACTGCTTCCTGAAACAGGGTTGGATGGAGGCGCCACTCTGATTGATCAATCGTGGCCCTGCTTAGCCAGTCTGCCTGTGTATTCGACAGTCCCGAAATGTGCTCTGCTCTGTTGGAAAGTAGGTTGCTCTCTGCCCAACGACACATGTGCTCCGCTTCCCACATGAGGTGTTTCGACTGTGTGCCCCCCTGTTTGTTTATGTGAGCTTTTGTTGTTAAATTGTCGGTCAATATTAGTATGTGTTGATTGCGTACCTATGGAAGGAAGCTGCGGAGAGCCAGTATACTGCTCAAAGCTCCAGCCAGTTTATGCTGCACAACTGTTCTGTGGAGGACCAGCGGCCTTGGGCTGTGAGCGATTGAAACTGAGCTCCCCATCCAAACAGACTGGCATCAGTAGTGATGTTAAGTCTGTGTGGCTCTTTGAAGAGACAACCTCTGTTTATGACTGGTCTGGTCCACCAGTGGAGAGATATGAGGACCTTTGATGGAACCTTGACCTTGCATTTGGAGTTGCTTCGGCCAGATCACTGGTATGGGACCAGAAACCACTGGAGGGAATCTAGTGTGGAGGCGGGCCCAAGGAATAATAGATATTCATGAGATCATTTTGCCTAACAATTTTGATAGGAGTACCCTTGTTTGAACTCTGAACTCCTTAACTAATTGATGGATGCTGTTTTGTCTATCTGGTGACAGGAAAACTTTGCCTTCCACTTTATCTATGATTGCCCCCAGATGGATTAATCAAGTCGATGGTGTTAATTGACTCTTTTTCCAATTGATTGAGAACCCGTGTAGTTGTAGGGATTGTAATGTGGTCTGAGTATCTCTCAGTACTTGATGAACGGAAGATGACAAAATTAATATATCATCAGGGTAACACTGAGGTACACCTTGGAAATGAGCAGCAAGAGCTGCAAGAACCTTTGTGAAGGTCCTGGGGGCAGATGCTAGTCTGAAAGGGAGAGCCACATATTCAAAATGGTGGTTATCATCAGCGAATCTCCAAAATTTATAGTGGGAAGGCCGAATAGAGATATGCAGGTATGCCTCCGTCAGATCTATAGACATAAGGACGTCACCCTTTCTGATGCCGAGTAAGATAGACTGCAGGATGTGCATTTTAAATTTGCAACATACTAAGAAACGGCTAAGATGCTTCAGATCTAATATTGCTCTCCACCCCCCGGAACTTTTGGGAACAACAAAAAGATGTGAATAGAAACATCACCCTCGTTGATTGGTAGCTACTGGTTGGATAGCTCCTATGTCCAGTAGATGATGGGTAGCTGTTTCCATAAAATTACATTTAACCGGATCTCTGGAAACAGGGCATGACATGAAAAAGTCTGGGGGAGTGGATTGAAACTCCAGTGCAAGGCCAAATCTGATCATGTCTCTGACCCAGGAATCAGACATTGAGGAGTCCCATTGATCCACGAATAATTTAAGGCATCCACCAATGGGAGCCGGGTCCGGGGAGTTATCTTGGACGCCGGAAAGACCTATTTCCTGCTCCTCAAAAGGATCTCTTGGATTGGCCACCCCTTCTGTTTCTATCCCTGAAGTCGAACCTCTCTGGCTGCTACCCTGGTCTGAATGATGGGGGTCTCTGGTATCTGGGTGAGAAGGATCCCTGATAAAAGAGCTGAAAGGATCCCCTCCGAAAGGACTGAGGGTTCTAGAATCTGACTTCCGAAAAAGGGAAGGTAAAATTTTCTTTTTGTTTCGGGTTTCGATTAGCAGCAGGTTGAGGGCAGGGCCAAACAGTCTGTCTTCCGCAATAGAAGATGAATCCAGCTTGCATTTGTGCTTAATGTCCGCTTGCCAATGTTTTAACCATAGTAAGCGTAGCACTGTGACATGTGAAGTAATGGCCCTGGCTGAAAACTTGACCTCATGATAAGTTGCGTCAGCTGAGAATTCAGCTGCTGCTATAAGTTTTGCAGTATCTTGGTGCGCTCTAATGTTGGAATTAGGGACATGCTCCCGTAAGAGACAGAGCCACCTGAGAGAAGCATGGGTAAAGAAGGAAGCAGCCGTGGCCGCTCTGATGGCCCACACATCAGACTGATGGGCCCTGCATAGGACAAGCTCGGCTCGTTTTTCCTCCGGCTTTAATGCCTCCAGCGCTTCACTGGGAATGGAGGACGAGAACGCTAATCCCACTATAGATTCATCTACCTCTGGAGTATTCAACAATTTTGAGAAATCGGGCCAAATTAAAATGTTTCCTGTCATATCCCATGGGGGCAGGGTACACCGCTGCAGACGCCCATTGTTTCTGTACCAGGTCTGAAAACGTGAGGAACTGGAATCACATCTGACTCGACTACCGGTTGGTTGAAAATTAGATCTTCTGGTCCCACTTCTGAAGGAGTTGGAGTGGTAGAAGAGGCCGACTTGTTGAGGCATGCAATGTTTTTTTGCCTTAAACAAAAGTGATCTTAATAGTTGCGGGCAGAATAAGCCTCTAAATACAGATTGATCAGGAACAAGGCTCTCATCCTCAGACATCTCCCTTTTTAAGGGGTCCGCTTCTGACAAGGCCGGGTCACTGTCATGTATTGATCCTGATTCAATCTGTTCCATTTGATCAGTTTGATCCACTTCTTCTGCCTCCTCCTCCTCCTCGTCCTGCGGCCCCTGGAGGGACATGTCCCCCTGAAACTGTACCTGGGTTTAGTGTTGCTCTGATCTGGTCAACAACCTTCGCAATTGAAAATCATAGTCAATGGTTACAGGGTGTTCCCTAGTCAGAATTGCGTGTTGAAGACCTGCTGCAATTCTCTGATGGATTGTCAGCTCCATCCACACCTTCATTCTCTCTGGAACTTCCTCTGGAAGAATGTTGTTCTGTCGAAGACCGGCAGCCATCGGAGTGAATGTAGCTTCAGGAGCCTTTTGCATGGTCTGTGTTCCAGTTAACTGGGCCTGTTGCCTCTGGGAAACCAAGCAGTGTCTAGATGAGCAGGAGAGATCTAGGGGAGGAGGAGGGTGGGAAGAGGTAGACGGTACTGTACTGGGGGGGCAGAAGGTTCTGTGAGGCCCTGTGTGCCTCCTTTGCTCGCCTATCTATTTGCTTTTCTAATGCTTTATGGTGCCTGTTGGTATCCTTTTCTGAAGCTTTAGAATGACCTTTTGTCTGCTTAGATTTGTGCTGAGATATAGCTTTGACCCTTGATGTTGAGGTCTGAAAGCTACTAGCATCTGCCATTTTGATTGAAAGAGATGCAGTATGCTTTTTATTCAAAGCGATATTGTGGAGGCGGTTGGCACGCCCAGGGGTCTGATCCAAGAAGGGACTGGTTGCCCTGATAATATCTTATTCCCCCCCCCTTTTTTTTAATTTAAGATATATATATATATATATATATATAATATGAGTCGTATCATAGTAATAATATATTTTGCTATTAAGATATTAATACTGAATATTTTATTGCTATTATTATTATTATTATTATTATTATTATTATTATTATTATTATTATTATTATTATGAATGATAGTCACCAATATATATAGATATAAATATATGTCTGGCATTCAGCTTTGTTCGGGTATTTTCCCACGTCATCGTAGTGGTGCTTTTAAAGTTGTAGCAACGTTTCAGCAGAATCTCATCTGCCATCATCAGGCTTCTGTATAGTGTTCGTCTGTGAGTCAGACTTTTACAGTGGTTTCAGATTTAGATTTAACTTGATTTTGGGGTGTGCGATCGATGACACATTCGTGATTTGGCCCCATGGATAAGAAAACCTAAACAATTTCCTAACACACCTAAACAGCGCACACCCCAAAATCAAGTTCACCATGGAAACAGAAACAAACAAACAACTACCATTCCTAGATGTACTAATCTACAAAAAAACAGATGGCACACTAGGACACACCATATACCAGAAGAAAACACACACCAACCGCTACCTCAACGCCCAATCCCACCACCACCCAGCACAGATAAACTCCGTGGCTAAAATTACTAGAACCAAACGCCTGGCAGACAAGACACACATTAAGACTGAAATATAGTCACACCCTGACTAAAATATTGACAGCCAACGGCTTCCACAAAAGCAAAATCACCAGCTTGATCCACAAAAACACACTGAGACATAATAGAGACCCAGAAGATGAACAGACCCATGGAACAGCTGTCCTGCCCTACATAAGAGGCACTACAGACAAAATTAGTAAGATTCTATACAGACACCACATCAAGACTGCCTTCAAAACAGACAGAAAAATAGCAGCCAACCTCAGGAACCCCAAAGACAAAATTGACCTGGAAAACCAAGGCATATATGAAGTCCCCTGTGCATCATGCCCGGCCACATACATTGGACAGACCAATAGAAGAATAAGCACCCGCCTGGATGAACACAAAAATGCAGTCAAAAAGCTGGAACACACTTCCTCACTAGTCCAACACATGGAAGCCACAGGTCATAGCATCAACTTCAATGGCACCAAAACCCTAGCCACAATAGAAAATCCCAGCCACAGAATCATCAGAGAAGCCATAGAGATTGAAAAAAGACCAGAAAGCATGAACAGAAGAAATGATTCCACCAGGCTATCAATCATTTGGAAGCCTGCATTCACAAACAAAAAAATCTCCACACTACAAGCCAGGCAAACACCTGGGCACAAACAGATCCCCCCTGATATCTCCAGCTCAAACACACCCCAACCAGGCACCCAGATGAAACCCAGCTTCCTAACTAATGATAGCCGTCCATTTACCCGAAGCCAAGCTGCACTAAAGTAAATAAAGTAACACAATGTTGCCAGCCAATCAAGATACAAAAAGAGCCCCCCCCCCAAAAAAAAAAAACCAGACAGAAGATATTAGAAGCAGAACACAGCAAACTCCAAGACCAATAAACACAGGCCAAGACTCTCAACCAATCAAGAGGAAGAAAAAACCATTCTGGCACAGCAATAGGCTGCCCCAAATTTAAATCTGAAACCACTGTAAAAGTCTGACTCACAGACGAACACTATACAGAAGCCTGATGATGGCAGATGAGATTCTGCTGAAACGTTGCTACAACTTTAAAAGCACCACTACAATGATGTGGGAAAATACCCGAACAAAGCTGAATGCCAGACATGTAAGTACCCGCAAAAACTTAAGAAAACATATATATATATATATATATAAATTAATAGAAAAACAGGTTGATATAGTGAATATCCAAACAGCCAAATTAAGAACGCCTGAAAAGGCCAAGATAATAAAGAGAGGCCTTCAACAGCTTCCCTGCACAAGCGGACAAGGGTCTGGGTGCTCGCTGTTGTGCCGCTGGGTGGGTAAGGCTGTGAGGGTTAAGCCAACAATAATGCACAGATGGCCTCGAATCTAATAAGAAAATGAGGTGTAATAATTCCTTAGGTTATCAGAAGAAAAACTTCTGATCAGGAAGGAAAACTACCTCACACAGCTCAAGTTACGAATAGCGTGGCCACGCGGTTTTTAAAACAAAGGCAAAACAATGGATGTTATTTTTGGTGCATGTGCCCTTCCCAGCAACAAACTCCCACCGTGTGGGGAAATGTCTCCGACGGCTTCTCCTTGTGGTTAAAAGAAACAGCTTGGAAAGGGATGGAAAGAATTAAGGTTACTGCTTTCCACACCAAGACAGCATTCTGAGGGGAAAAATCAAACGATACGACTCAGATGAGAGCGAAAAACGCCTACACCACAATTGCTGATGTAGAGAAAGGCAATGCGGAATCACAATGGCAGGGGGTAGAACAAGCAGATGGGGGGGCTCGGAGCAATGCCGAAGCCGCCCGCCGCTTCAGGGCACGAAACAGCGCTGCCCGAAAATGCAAATCTCCGATGACCAGATAGAGAGAGCTAACGTCGGGAAATCGTAATGTGATTTGGATGCTAAAAGCCTGAAAAAACAAACTGGACTATATCCAAACCTGCTGAGTAATACTCCTGTTTCGGCCAAGGAAGAATAAAAAGTACTGCCTATCCACAACGAGGCTGAGCCAAAACTGGGGAATGCTGGAGAGGAGTCCCGTGGAGGAGGAGGAGCGTTCCACAAATTAAGCCCAGCCTAGACATGCAGAGACTGAAGCACCTCCCACTACCGGATGCTCTGAACAGCTCATGGGAGAATTATTTTACCAATGTCTGCAATCAATTCAGTCTCAAAACCATCACCAATTTTAAGGCTACTAAATCATACTGAGGCAAAACAGTAGATGGTTTCATGAAATATATTGCAATTACATTAACATAACTTTGTCATATTTTTAAGCAAAAGCAACTGTTCTCATCAACTTTCATTTTACGCCACAACACCTATCATTTTAGGAGCCCTTAGTAAGTACAGATATCTACTTCACAAAGGCTGTGTGGCATTTATTATCTAATACTTTTTTATAAATTCAAACAGACTTGGTTAATGTATTTTATATGGTTTGTATGTTGGTCTATGATTGTAATAAAGATGTGATTTGATAAAAACTCCATTGAGTTAATTCATGCAGGATTATGTGGAAGTTCTTGAGGATTTAAAATTAATAGAACAAGAAGCCAGTATTTTTCTTCTGTGCAATATGTGTTACATTAAAATTATCTTGGATAAATAATAGAAAATTTAGTTGGTTCCTTATTAGTGAAATTCATTATTTAAAATGAAAATAGTTTGAGCCTTTAATGCTATCAGACATTTAAATGTATTGCAGTAATCAGTCCTTGTGCTTCTGCAAGGCTGGGGAATTTCCTGTCCATAAGTAGGTGCTCCATCAGTGAAGCTTTTCCAACAAAGGATATATAATCATTTGTTGGGGATGGTTTGAGAATTCTTGCCTTAGGCAGGGAGATTGGCTTAGAGGACCTCCAGTACCCTTACAAATGTAGGATTCTATGAAAATACTCTACAGCTAATGCTGTCAATTATTACAGTGTACTGTAGGAATCAGTCCTGTGCTTCTAAAAGGCTGGCTAAAGTGCTATTACATAGCAGTAGCACACACATGCGCACACACACACACACACACACACACCATTGCCACACTTCTGTATGAGAAAAATGTAAATTGAATTTAAAAAATGCTTGCTTTATCCCATTCTTACCAATGGAACTTTGTAGGTGGCAGTAGTTTTTTTTATGAATTTTCCTCACTCCGGGACAAGGGAGTACAGCCATCCCCCCACTAATATATTTGAGAGGTGTACCTTGAAATTAGGGTGGAATAGGAAAAAAGTACATTTTATTAAATTTAAGTTTTTGCAACTCAAAACTCAATGCAAGAGAGAATAGCAAAATTTATGTCCTCTAAAAAGACTGTCCTTATCATATCCTCCATTCCTCTTGTAAAGTGGAGAAGAAATAAGCTACCTAAGACTTATGTGGGTGAGTAGGAGTGGCCTATATAATGTTCAGCTGTTTATAATTAACACTTGATATATTAAAATATTATTTATGAAGTGGAAGAAGAATTAGAATATCTTAATACTGTGGTTTTGGTAGAGGATTTTGTTAATTCCTTTCAGAAATTGCAGGCTCAGTTTCTGCAATCTTCGATTAAAAATTGAAAAGCAAAGAAACTTTTACCTAATGAAGGAATACTACTCATTTGGCTAAACCATTTACAGGGCAGTTTTATTTATTGAAATGAAGTCTGTCAAGTATATGGTTGCATAAAACTCAAACTACAGTGGCCTGTGTAATTGCTTACTGTTAAGATTTGTCCCTTTGTGCAGCCATATAAATACTTGAAGACTGTTTCATAGTCTTTGTTTAACTAAAGAATTGGGACTGGGATTTTCATTACTAAACAATGCAGTCATAAGTGTGACATGACCACATCATTTAGCAGCAACAATTAAGCAAGAGCCTCATGTGACCGTGACTTGTGACTTCCTGCCATCTTCCAGAACAGGGGCCGCCAACCTTTTGGACTTCAGGGACCACCAAACTCATAATTTTAAATCCCAGGGAGCACTAATTGGTTCTGTGGGTGTGGCCTAATTTGTGGGTGTGGCTTGGTCATATGACGGCTGAGCATGACTTGTATGTAAATATTATAAATATTTATATAAATATTGATTTTTATTATTTTTTCAAAAAGTAGCAACTTTTACCCAAAATCAGGCAAAGCAGGCAGGCAGATTGAGTTGCTCACAGAATCACAGAATCATTCAATGATCTATCTATGCCATCGGCTAGCTCAGTCTCTCAAATTTGCTTGCCGTGAGTCTGCACTGAATAACAGAACCTTCAGTCCTAAGGGAGGTTCGGCTGTGCTTAAAAGCAGAGCCAAAGATCTAAAGACTACGTAGAAAGCAAGAAATCTAACCATTTCCTGCTTCCTAGCTAATCTAAATCTCCAAGCACAGAACAGATGATGGTTGGAAAAAGGAAAAATAGCCATTTAGCAGGCAAGTTTGCCAGGTAAGGAGTGAGTGGGTGGGGAACGTTCCTGTGGGCCATGTGGAAAGCGCAGCCTTGTGTTTCTGCGTAGCCTGGATTAATTGCTTTGGGGGAGTGCTCTGGGGGTGAGAGTTCTTTGCGGCCCACCACAATTTTCTGACAGCCCACCAGTGTGCCGCAACCCACTGTTTGGCGATCGCTATTCCAGAAAGCAGCCATTGGGGACTTCCATAGGGGAAAATGGCAGGCTGAACATCTCTGTAAGTGTGAAGCCCAAAGGCTGGAATTGCAATTGGGTGAGATGCTGGTCTTGCGGGTTTTTCTGAAGAAAATGAAGAGATCAGTCACATGTTCTCTGGATTGCCACTGCTCTCAAGAAAGCTGGAGAGTCTGAAAGAAAAGAAAATATTTCATTATTTGAAGAAATTAAAGCTGGATATAAGGACCAGTCATTTACTTAACAACCCATGAAACTAGAGGTCCTTGCTTAACGACAATGAGGACTGCTGATGATGGGGCCAAAAACAAATCCTGAAAGGGACAGTTAAAGAAATTGGATATATTTACCCTACATAGGAAAGGACTGTAGGAATATAGAATAGGATACTTCCTATACCTGATATGTAGAGGAAGGGATTGACTTGTTTCTATTGCCTCAAAGTGCAAGACCAGTAGCACTGAGTTCAATCTCGGGGGAATCAGATTCTGGTTTAGATATTAGAAGTCTGATGTTAAAGCTGTCAATTGTGGCATAGGCTGTCTTGTGACTTAGTATGTTTTTTTCCAGTAGAAGTCTTTTGACAGGCTGGATATCTGTCAGTCTGAAGTGCTATAATAGCACTTTTCTGTCTGTAAATTTTATTGGAATCCTGCATGTGTTTTGGTAGGCAATTTGATTGAGTAATCTATAGTTTATATCAGCGGTCACCAACCAGTGGGCCACGGCCCACTGATGGGCCACAAAAATTTTTGGGTGGGCTGCAGAGAAATCTCACTCCCAGAGCACCTCACTACAAAGCAATTAATCCAGGTTGCACCAAAACACAAGGCTGTGCCGCCTGCATGGCCCACGGGGACCCTCCCTGCCCACTCACTCATTACCTGGCAAACTTGCCTGCAAAGTTGCTATTTTTCCTTTTTCTAACCATTAGCTGTTCTGCTGTGCCAGGACATTTAGATTAGCTAGGAAGCAGGAAATGGTTGGATTTCTTGCTTTCTAGCTAGTCTTTAGATCTTCACCTCTGCTTTTAAGCACAGCCTAATCTCCCTTAGGACTGAAGGTTCTATTATTCAGTGCAGAATCACGGCAAGCAAATTTTATGTGACAGACTGAGCTAGCCAAGGCAGATAGATAGATCACTGAATGATTCTGTGAGCAACTCAATCTGCCTACCTGCTTTGCCTGATTTTGGGTAAAAGTTGCTCTTTTTTAAAATAAAAAATTCAATATTTACATACATGGTGCATTGTGAGTTAATTTTGTGAGTTTGCTTTCTAGCAAATTTTATGAGTTTGCTTGCAAGCAAATATTATGTGACAGACTGAGCTAGCCAATGGCAGATAGATAGATCTCTGAATGAATCTGTGATTCTGTGAGCAACTCAATCTCTCTTCCTGCTTTGCCTGATTTTGGGTAAAAGTTACTCTCTTTTTAATAAAAAATTCAATATTTATATAAATATAATATGTACTTATAAGCCATGCCCACCCAGTCATATGACCACCAAGCCACACCCACAAATTAGGCCATGCTCACAGAACCGGTTAGTGGTCCTGGGATCTAAAATTATGAGTTTGGTGGTCCCTGAGGTCCAAAAGGTTGGCAACCCCTGGTTTATATGACAGAATGATTAAGATAGAACGTGATGGTGAACCTATGGCACGTGTGCCGGAAGTGGCACACAGAGCCATTACTGCCGGCATGCAAGGCCTCGCCCAGAGCAGGTCAACTGCACATATGCACCCTCCCGCCCAACAGGTGATTGTCAGGTATCTGGCGTGCATGGGCGGTTGTACGTGAAAAACATGCATGGATGCACTGAGGTGCGTGGAGGGCACACGCATGCCAGAGACACATGGCGTGGTGGGATCTTGCATGCATGTGCAGAGTCGTGCAGCATGCGGGAAGGTCATGCGTGCATGCATAGGGGGGGTGGGGGGCCATGTGCATTGCCTTCTGGATGCTGACAGGTGAGCGTGCGCAAGCGTGCCTGCAATTTTCGGCACAGTAGCCCAAAAGGTTAGCTACCACTAAGGTAGAACTTTCTATTTTTTCCATGCAAGACACAATATTGTAAATGCTTTTATTGTTTGTCAAAGCACCCATCATTCATCACCATCAGCCTTATTGACTAAAGATGAAGAAAATTCAAATTCAGAATGTCTGAAGAGCTGCCTACCCTTATCCTGGGGCTTTAACCTCCACATGTAGGGAAGATGCACTATTCTCCGTAGAACTGCTGCGAGCATCCAGAGAGTGGGAGGTGCTTCAGTCTTCACTTCTCACAGGCTGAGCTGAAATTGAGGAACGCCCTCCTCCTCCACATGACTCCTCCATGCGTTCCTCCCAGTTTTAGCTCAGCCTTCGAGAAGCAGGCAGCTTTTTCTAGTTCCTTGGCCGTTTCAGGTGATCATTGAAAGTTGGATCAGGTTTGATTCATTTTTTTCCTCTCCCTGCAAGGCTAGTGCGATTCCAAATTTAGTTGGTGGAGCGATTTCGCTCCCAGGAGGGAAGTAAGGGGTTGGAGCCCTTTGTCCCCCCCCACCCCTTCTAATCTATCCCCTGCCGTTCCAAGCGTGCTGGGCTCAGCCGCTTGGCCCTGCGCTGTATTTTAAAAGCGCAAATTGCATCTTCCCCCCTAGAACTCCTCAGAGGAGGCAGCGCTTCCTCTCCCAGCTCTTTCCTTCTTTTTTTTTTGAAGTTGCGGTGGGCTGGTGCGCTTCTGAGCTGTGCGTTCTGAGCCGGGCGGCCATTTTGGGCACGCCTCGTGGCCGGCACTATTTTGTTTTCCTAACAAGTAAGGCCCTTTTTCCCTTTAGTTTGAAAGTGAGCTGCGAGGTTTTTTTGTAGGCCCTTAGCGGGACCGTCAGGCCGCATGGAGCCTTTATTTTCACTGAGAGAGCACTGTGGTCCTGTGCCCTGCTGTCTCTCTTAGAGTTAATATTGTTGGCTTTATTCCTTGGTCCGCAGCTAGTTCAGAAGCGCAGGCACGTACTCTCCATGTTGTTGGGGGGCTGCCTATAGAGGCCTATCTCTTTTTTCTTATCTTGCCTTTCACAATTGCTTAGCCTCAGCGTTCATTTGGTCTATTTGGAATTAAGTTATTATTACTATTATTATTTGCTGTACCTTTTGGGGCTATTTGGTTTTCCTTACTTGAACCTGACCCCTTTTTTTGTATTTAATTGCCAGTGTATATATTCAGATTTTTAATTTAGCTGCTAGAATTGTTTTCTGTTTTTTTATTGCATAAGGTTTAAAAAAAAAGAGAGAGAGAGAGAGAGAAAGGAGATTTTTTTGAATAGATAATAGCTAGTTCTAGAATAAAATTTATTTCAAAAAGGGGGACGTGACCCAATTTTAGGAAAACCGGTTTACGTTTGTAGGCCGAACTCCTAGGCGTGCCAACCGCCATTTTTCTTTCAATACCATGGCAGAGGCTAATCCTACTGGCTCTTCTCTGAAGGCCAAGTCTAAGACGCACTACCTTCGCAGAAGGGACAAGGATTCTTCCAGTGCTTCTCAAAGAGATGCCTTACGACGTCATAAGGCCCTAGAAAGGGAATTTAGCAAGCGGGCTAAAGAGTCTCACTCTATAACATCTGCCTTTCCTTCTACACCCCCCCGCCGAGCCAACCATCTTCCTCTAGGGGCAATACTTCCACCCGAGGCCGCCAGCCCTCCCGTGTACCAGAGGCGACATTTACGCCAACCGCTGCAGGTCTACGCTCTGAGGATCCTGCTCCAATTATTGTACCTGAGAACATCAGAGAATGGATGCAGTCTGCCATCCGTCAAGGTATAGCTGAAGGAATGCAGCAGCTCGCTAGACCGGATTCCCGAGGGAGGACTCCCGAGGCTGAGTCTTTATCCGGGAGAGCTCCTTCTGCACCAGCGTCACAGCATGGTCAGGTACCTCCTCACATGGATGTTCCATTCCCAGAGGGGGAGGATACCCAAGAAGAAGAGGGAGTGGGTCTTGAACCGTTCGGAGAGTACGAAGATTCTGACAGAGGTTCCTTACAGTATTCGGAACCCTTTCTGGAGGGGGACCTAATGGAGGGAGAAATGTCGGAAGATGAGGGTCTTTCTCCTGAACAACCGGCTGTTGTGGGTCTTTTTAAACCCCATTTATTTAAGTCTTTGCTATTTAAGGCAAAGAACATTTCGGGTCTGGCCTCTCAGCCTCCTTCTGAACCCCCTCCATCGAGTCCAGAAGGTCCTAATGACCTTATGTTTAGACAACCGACAGTGGCAGCAGACATTATTCCGGCCCCCCCAATCTTCTCAGATCTGGTAGCAAAGCAGTTGGCCTCGGTGGGTCCTTCTCCGGCCCCTTCTAGTCAGGACAAGAGGTTGTTTACCCTGGATTCGGATTTCTCAGCTATGTTAGATACCCCAGAAGTAGATGATCCAATTATAAGGCTTGCTTCTTCTTCCAATCCTACCGATGCACTAGAGGCACTGAAGCCGGAGGATAAGCGAGCGGAGATGGCGCTCCGGCGGGCTCACACCGCTGATGCCTGGGCTATCCGGTCGGCCACGGCCGCTTCCTTTTTCACCCAATCCTCCATCAGGTGGCTCAGACAGCTGAAGCAACACATTTCCCCAGCTGATACCAGAGCCCATCAAGATATTGCAAAGATCACGGCAATGGCGGAATTTGCAGCCGACGCTACCTTTCATTCAGTTAAATTCTCATCCCGAACTATTTCTTCCCATGTTTCTGCCAGACGATTGCTTTGGCTTCGACACTGGCAGGCTGATATTAAAAATAAGTCTAAGTTGGCTTCAGCCCCCATAGTAAAAGGGAAATTATTCGGGCCCGCTCTGGAGCCATTACTCCTGGAGACCCGAAATAAGAAAAAGTTTCTGCCTTCACTTTTTCGTAGGCAGGAAGCCAAGAGTTCCCAGTCCTTTTGGAGGGGCTCCCTTCGTCCCTCCTTCCAGTCATCATTCTCTCCTAGATTTCAGGGCTCTCCCTCATTCCGGCCGTCCTACCAGGACCGGGGCGACTCGGGAGACAGAGGCAAGAGAGGGGGCAGCTACAGAAGGCCCTTCAGGGGTTCCGGGAGTAGAGCGGCCCGCCGGCCCAGGTAGCGTTGCAGGTTTTCTTTCTATAGGCGGCCGCCTCAGGCTTTTTGCAGACAAGTGGGAGGAATCCACCTCTGATACTTGGGTTTACAGATTCAGTGCGCTTTGGCTTGACCCTGCAGTTTCTCTCTCCTCCCCCCGAACATTTCAGGGTTTCACCCATTTCTAGGAATCCTACTAAACGGGCTCTTATGACTTCTGCCATCAAACATTTCTCTGATATTAGGGCTATTCAACCTGTACCCCTCTCCCAACAGGGAAGGGGTTTCTATTCACTTTTATTCTTGGTGCCTAAACATTCCGGAGGATGGAGACCCATTTTAGATCTTAAGAGGTTAAATCGTTTTATTGTACACCATAAATTCAAAATGCAGACTCTGCAGTCGATTTTACAGGGCATTAGAGAAGGAGACTGGCTTACGTCAATTGACCTTTCCGAGGCTTATCTCCATATTCCCATTCATTCCTTGTATTCTAAATATCTCAGATTTTGTTATAATAATCAGCATTTCCAGTATGTAGCCCTCCCCTTTGGTCTAGCCTCAGCCCCGAGATCTTTCACTAAGGTGTTGGTGGCTATTGCAGCTCACCTTAGACAAATTCCCATCCGAATCCACTGTTACCTTGACGATATCCTGGTTGTATCCCCTTCCCGACATCAAGCCGAGAGCGATACTAGCGCTACCCTCTCGGTACTTCAGTCCCACGGGTTCTTAGTGAACTGGGAAAAGAGTCAGCTTACTCCCTCCACTAGTATATCTCATCTAGGGGCTGTGATTGACTCTGTTGAAGGAAGGGTCTTTCTCTCTCAGGAGAGACTTATTCGTATCCGCACCATTATCAGAGATATCCGGCGGACCGGGAAAGCATTGTTGCTCAATTTATCCAAACTGCTAGGGAAGCTAGTTTCCTGTATTTCCATTATTCCATGGGCTCGCTTGCATTCCAGATCTTTGCAATGGTTCCTCCTGCCATATCAGCGTTCAGGAAGAAGCACGTCAAGGTTTATAGTGAAGGTCCCGCCGAAAGTTCTCGCCTCCCTCCTGTGGTGGACGCGACCATCTGTCAACAGAGGTCAGCTATTCCAGGAACCTCAAAGGGTTGTTCTCACGACAGACGCAAGTCTTTCCGGATGGGGGGCCCATCTACAATCTCTCTCAGCACAGGGAGTTTGGACCCGTTCGGAGCGAAGTCGGAGCATCAACTGGTTGGAGCTTCGTGCAGTGTACCTGGCTCTGCGAACATTTCTTCATCAGGTAAGGGGGCGCCATGTCCTGGTCCTAACGGACAATACTACAACCAAGGCCCACATCAATCGGCAAGGGGGCACCCATTCCCCCCTTCTCATGAGAGAGGCCGAGCGACTGTGTCGATGGGCAGAAGCGCACCTCTTATCCATCAGAGCGGAGCACATTTCCGGGGCCTCCAACGTCCAAGCAGACTGGCTCAGCAGGGCAACACTGGATCAGGCAGAGTGGCGCCTGCACCCACATCTGTTCAGAGAAGCAGCAGCCAGGTTCGGTCAGCCCCTAGTAGACCTTTTTGCGTCTCCGCTCAATGCTCAAACACCGAGGTTCTTCTCCCGTTATCCCTCCAGCGGAGCAGAGAATCACGATGCCTTGCATTGCCAGTGGCCTCCCGGGCTACTGTACGCCTTCCCTCCGCTTCCATTAATCCCCAGGGTGATTCGAAAATTGATAGCCGAGAAAGCAGAGATCCTGATGGTGGCACCTTATTGGCCCAGGAGGCCATGGTTTGCGGACCTCCGCAATCTGTCAGTATCTCCGCCATGGAGGATTCCGTTGGATCAGATTTCGCTGTCGCAAGGCCCGCTGCTCCATCCAGAGCCACAGTGGCTACAGTTGGCCGTTTGGAGGTTGAGCGGGAAAGGATGATTGAGGAAGGCTTATCAGCACAGGTCATTAACACCATTTTGGCGGCTAGAAGACCTTCTACCACTCGCATTTATGATGCAACCTGGAAAAGTTTCTGTAACTAGTGCCACAAATCATTCATCGACCCATGCTCTCCTTCAGTTGCACAGATCCTGGCCTTTTTACAAGATGGCCTAGATGGAGGTTTATCACCTAACACCTTAAGGAGGCAGGTAGCGGCACTCTCAACGGTGGTTGCTGGCGGTCCTTTCGGTCCCCTTTCCCACCATCCTCGAATCAAGGCTTTTCTTAAAGGGGCTTCTAATTTGCGCCCATCAGTAGTGCATAGGTACCCGACATGGGACCTTAATAAAGTTCTCCTGGCCTTGACTAGATCTCCTTTTGAGCCTCTCAGGGAGGCGTCACTTCAATTTCTTACATTTAAAGCAGTTTTTCTGGTGGCTATTACTTCGGCTAGAAGGATATCTGAAATTGCAGCTCTATCTGTGAGAAAAGATCTGTGCATTTTTCATTCAGATCGGGTGGTTCTGAGACCAGACCCAGCATTTATGCCGAAAATTAATTCACCGTTCCACAGGGCGCAGGAGTTGGTCCTGCCTAATTTTTGCCCGAAGCCTCTGCACGAGCAAGAGAGGCAGTGGCACACCCTTGATGTTCGAAGGGCTTTGCGTATTTACATTTCTCGCACGCAGTCCATCAGGAAGACAGAGTCTCTCTTTTTGTCCTTTCAGCCAAAGACACTAGGCTGTAAGGTTTCTCCGTCCACGGTAGGCAGATGGATTAGGGCTACCATATCCAAAGCCTATTTAGTTCAAGATATTCCAGTTCCCAGTGGGGTTACTGCTCATTCCACCAGAAGTGCAACTACCTCGGCAGCCTGGGCTACTCAGGCGTCTATTCTTGATATTTGCCGGGTGGCCACCTGGACTTCCCCATCTCCCTTTATAAGACATTATAAGATTGATGTTTACGCCTCAGCTGAAGCATCTTTTGGCAGGCGAGTTTTGCAGCAAGTGGTTAGAGATCCTGGGGAAGTTCCAATCCAGACAGACTTCCACCCGTAGGACACACTGGCTTTGGTATGTCCCACTCTCTGGATGCTCGCAGCAGTTCTAGGGAGAATGGGCGTTGGTTCTTACCTGATACGCCTCTTCTCGTGGAACTGCGTAGAGCATCCAGCCCCACCCTGTTGGTCCATCTGTGAAGGGGGAAAACCTGTTTCGGCCAATGATTTCTAATGTTGTAGTTCATGTTGTTTAATACTTAAGAGTAGAGGGGGGTTTTTGTCCTCTCGTCTTCGATAAAACTGGGAGGAACGCATGGAGGAGTCACGTGGAGGAGGAGGGCGTTCCTCAATTTCAGCTCAGCCTGTGAGAAGTGAAGACTGAAGCACCTCCCACTCTCTGGATGCTCTACGCAGTTCCACGAGAAGAGGCATATCAGGTAAGAACCAACGCCCATTCGCTTTACTGTTGGGATTTACTGACCTCTAGAACATCAATTTTGAGGGGAAATCACCATAATTACATAGTAATCCAAATGTTGCCAAATGTAAATGTCTGTCAGCATTTCATTCTGGATGCTTGTTTTCACTGAGCTCTTCAACTGAAAAAAGCTCTTTTCTGAATATTTACTTGCTGTATCATTTTTGCCCTAGTGTGCTTCACTTAACTTTTTTTCTTAGCTTTTCGGTCTGGTTTTGTTTTTTAATTTTGAAAATGTATTAATAGTGTTATTCATTTTAATATGAGCAAAGCTTAGAACCATCTGTTCCTTTGGTGACAGCTGATATATTAACCTTATGAATTAAATTGCTTGTTTTTCATTACTGTGCTTATGCTTGAGGGCTGAATTAGATTTTCAGTGCTTAGTAAACTAGCAGCAGAAGATGTGTCGCATGAATATTTTTGATGATACAATTCAGTTTACCATTTTAATAAACAAGTATCCTAAGATATGTTATTGTCACATTGATAGGAACTGAGAAAGCACATTGAAGCTGCTAGAAATGAATCTTATGATTGTGTGAAATATTGCGCCGTGCTGCTTGTCTTCTGCTTTTATCACTCTCCTTTTTGCTATACTAATTCCATTACCTAACTAACTTTGGTATATTAGCTATATTGGTTCATACCTCATTAATTCCAACACATTGTGCAAAACTCAATATTGCTTTCTAAGACTGCACTCAGGAAACAACTATGTGGAAGGAAAATGTAGCTAAATTGCTACTTCATTTCTAAATGAAAAATGCTGGTTATAGTCAAATCAATAAACATAAGGTCATGGTAGAATGTTTTCCTCTCTTTTTCATTTGTTTTTTATTCCATTCATATGTTTTACATAATAACCAGTCCATGCAACCAGTGTATGTTTTTCCTTTAATAGCCAATATTATTTGAGCTGTGATTCACTAGTAAAGGAAATACTGTACAGTTTTATACTCCCAGATGGCTTAACTTTTATTGTTATTGCTGAAGAATGTAATTCAGTTCATAGCTCTGTGGAGTTCTTACAATGGTATTTTGACTTCACATTCTTCTTATGATTTTGAAAGTTTACCTGCATCTTTTTCTTCCAGCCTGGTTTGCACAGAAGATTCTGTTCTGTTACATCCACTCATATACTTGCATACTTTCACAAGCATTTGATTAGATTCGCTGCACTAGAAAACATAAAATTGGGAAGAAAACCCTTCAATAAAAATTCAGTAACACATTCCGTCTTGAAATATATCCACATTTCATTTATATTAAAGAAATGATTATATTTTTCAAGCAAGGCAGGATCTTGCCAAAGAATTGTCTCAAGATGTAAAGATTAGATTCAGTCTAGCTATGTAGAATGAGAAAATATTCGATTGAATGTAAAGAGCAACAGATACTTAGGGAGGATAGTAATATAGCTTGATCCTATAAACTAATTTTTCTTCTCTCTCTTTTGATTGCTTTTTGAATATCACATTTTTAGAAAAGATATAACATCTGTTCCAATCTCACTTACTTGTTTTCGTATGTTCTCCACCAGGCAACTGCAGTAGTCAATATTGAGTCTATATTACCTAAGAGATAGAAGTCATCCTCTAAGTGTTTGTCAACCTCACCAACTTTAAGATGTGTGGACTTCAACACCCAGTATTTCCCCGCTCATCATGCTGGTTCTAGCTTCTGTCACATTTTGTCATGAATATTTTACTTAAACACTATACAGTAAAACAAAACACACTCATATGAATAATTAAAAATAATTATATAACATGATTTCCACCCCCCAAAAAATATACTTCAATTTAAATCAGCAAAAGATAAAAAAATCATGACCCAGAAAATGATGAGTAAACAGGAACATATAGTGAAGCAGAGGAGAGAAGTTTCAGTTTTAGTTTCACAGCACCAAGCAGCTTTAGTACAGAACAGCTGAACTAAGCCGCGCCCAGGCTCCTTGCTGTCTCCTCCTTGCTCACACAGCAAATACTGTTTCAGTTTCCAGACAGCCCTCAACTCTCTCACACACTGACAAGAAGCTAACCAGATGAATACCGATGGATTCTGGTAGGCAGAGACAGATTTTTTTTCTTATTTTCCTCCCCCAAAACTAAGCTGATCACATAGTTTTGTAGCAAAGCACAGGTATCGAGCTAGTAGAACAATATTTAAAATAAAACATGCTGTCAACTCAACAGCAGCTCCTTAGCAAATACAGAAGTGCTCTGTGTAAGAGATATTATTAAATACTCCCTCTATCAATATACTTTGAGCTTCACTGATATGAATGCTCTTTTGTGTGTATAGAGGTGATACTGTGTAGGCACTGAAAGGATTAGGCTTTGGAATATATATTCAACTGTATTCACAAAAAATGAGATTTAGATATATCATTCTATAATTTTAAATCAAGGAATCTTTTTAAAATTATTATTAATTTCTTGCTTGCTTCTTTTAGGACTAAGTGCTATTAGGAATGAGGTAGAGCAGCCAGAGGAATACAACTTTTTCCCTCGGGAGGAAATAAAGTACTTAGGAAAAAATAACTGAATAAAAACCTCACAACAAAAGTGATTTTTAGCTACTATTTCATGTGGCAGATTTTCAAACAAGCTGTTAAAAACAATTCAGGACAGAACTGAGCACTTCCTATCAGAATCTAGTAAGTTTTGATTCAATAGTTTCAAGGTTAAGTGTACTATATGAAAGTAAAAACAAAACGAGTACTGAACAGCAAAAGACTTACGATTTTTAATAATTTAACAGAGGCAAGAGCGAAAGAGATTCCTTTGCACCTAGCCAGTTAATGTATTGGCAGTTTTGGAATCTATACTTGTACTGTAACTTTGCGGAGAAAATTAGAGAAAATTAATCTGGGACTCAAGTTTTAATGTTGTTAGACTGTCCTTGATGTCTCCTTTTTTCTTTTTCCCATAATCACTTCCTTTGTTTCTACAATGTGGATGAAACTGAAAGCCCACCTCTTTTGTAGAGTATTTGTTGCTTTGTTCAGTCAAAGAAAATATGGTGTCACTGATGTCATGGATTATCCAGAAGATGGGGAAATCTGCTAAGACCACCTTCCTTATGATCCTGTGTTTGAATCATAAAGGCATAGCTTTATTTGTGTCACTGTATAAAAATCATTTTATAAGAAAGCTTTCTAAGGAAAACAGCATTTGCATACCTTATTTTTGGATTTGAATATTTTTGGATTCTCAGCATGAAATGCTTTAGGAAGCACAGTTATGCCCTAACAAAAGTTACAGATTTCTTCCTAGGCCATGTTCCCTGAGGTTGCCTTCATTTCATCTCCTGCCATTAACTGAAAGGCTGTGGCTACAGTAATCTTTTCTCTGTGGTTACTGAATGCTTCTCCATCCATTATATCAGAAGCAGTCAAAGTGGATGAAAACAGAGCAGTATTTATTGACTGTTCTGGATTGATGTTGACACTCCCCTCTTCTCTCCAAACCTTCTGCTATGGTTCTGCTATTCCCTAAAATGCTGAACTGATGTTCTTTGGAAATTAGCTGATGGTCTAGATAAATTTGAATTGACCCAACAAGTCTTACATGCTTTTTAAAAATGTTCTAAGCAACTGAATAATTGTCATTCATAAAACTAACATTTAATATAAGTGTTAACTTTATGAACAGTGGTATGACACATTAAAACTTAATATCATTTTTAATATATATTCTCAGATATTTTATGACAAAAGAAATTCTACTTATGCCATTTATGTCATTGGGAGTATTTTCATTTCTCAACTACACTTGGATTATAATGTTCACTTTCTGTCAATTGCAACTGTCTATGGGCTATTTTCATTTAACTAGGATACAGGTAATCCTTGACTGACGACCACAATTGGGCCCAAAATTTATGTTGCTAAATGAGACATTTGTTAAGTGACTCTTGTCCTGTTTTATTACTTTTCTTGCCATAGCTGTTAAATGAATTGTTGCAGTTATTAAGTTAGTAAACTGGTTGCTAAGTGAATCTGTTCTGTAACCACAAATTTGTTATCTCAAAAATTATTAGAACTGATAAGGGTCACACACAAAGGTAGCATTCATATAGCGTAATCAGGTAGTTTAGGCATCTAAGACAGTGGATTACCATTCTCTGCTCACATACATTAAAAAGTTTGATACTTCATTTTTGCTTGGCAAACAGAGGTGTTACTATACATATAATATATAATACCATGCCGTATGTGCGTCATCTGTTTTTTTGGGTTCTTTCAGTCTCTATTGTGTATGTGTTTTTCGATTTGTGTCATATACACAGAATAGTCTGTTATGTTGGAAGTTGGGTGGAGTAGAGTTGAATTTCCTAAAAGGAAGTGGCCGGATAAGTCCAGATTTTTATTCTGAATATTTTTTCTAAATGTGACTATGAAAACAGAACACTATCTGGCTTCACTTTGCTAGTGTGACATAGGAAAAGAAGTAAACTGGCAAAGAACTAGGTGGAAAATTATATTTTACAACACAGAACAAATATGCTGATAAACCCTTCAAAGTGGAATGAAAACACGTTTTCATGGTTGTTTTTTGAGGAGTTAAATGTTACCAACTCATGGATAATTACAATTTTGTTTCATCAAGATGCTACAATAGTTAACTAAAACAAGATTTATAAAAATCAAAATATTTAACATTTCATTCAGCTCTTTTATGAAGAAGACTCATTACAACTCAACTGGTATGTATGATATTTAGTTGATTTCTGATGTTTGCCTCTAATATTGATTTTAAAAACTTATTTTCCTATTTTCTTCAGTTTGCAGTTAATTTAAAAGTTATTTATATATAGACATTTTGAGAATCATATCTAACCATGGCAATTTGTGAGCATTGATAAAAATATACTATACTGTGAAATAACTCAGTGTTCTTAAAATATATTTTCCTCAGAATACATATAATATATCTTAGAGTTCTGTTTCTTTGGCCCTTCAGATTTTAGGTGATTCTTTTTTTCTTAACTCGTTTTTTTTTAAACATCAAACTTATTTCTCTAAGGTCATTACATTTTTTTCTTTTCTTTTCTGTATCTTCATTCTTTGTTTTCTAAACAGTACTTCTGGATATCAGCCTCCCAAAAATCTTTCAATGTGAATCTGATTTATTTTAACACTCTTCTATCTAATTCTAGGCTGTTGCTAATTTTGAGGGGGGGGGTGTTCTAGTTGTACTTTAGTTGATTTAAACTAGTAGTAATTTATTATATTAATACAATTAAACATTGTTATCTGTTTTTAAAGTGTATGTATATTCAAAAGCATACAAACAGTATGTTGTAATAAAAGATTCTATTGTTCTTTATGGTAACTTCAAAATAGGATAAAACAAGTTGCCAGAAAAAGGGGGAGGGAGGGGAGGGAGGGAGAGAGAGAGAGAGAGAGAGAGAGAGAGAGATGTATAAAACTGTCATGGAGTTGAACCGACTCATAGAGAAGGTACAATGTTTAAGTATGTAGCAAAAAGCCAGCTAGTGTTGAATATGTAAAAATTATGCATTGTGTGGGGTTAAATATAAGAATGTAGTTGTATCTGAACATCTTATCACAATTGTTTTTGACGTAACTTGACATGATTGAATTATTTGATTTTATATTATTGTAATACAAGAAGCTTCCTGCAGGAATGAATAAAATCCTTGGAAAAGTTTGTCTCCTGCTGCAAATTTTTGTTTTTCTTTTAATAGGTTTGGGGCAATATGTATTCAGTATTTCCTCAAAGTGTTTGTCAAGGTGTAGATTTGTAACTGTTTGATTAATGAAAAATATAAATACTATTTGTTAAAAATAACAAGTTAAATAATTTGGCTAGTAAATCCTAGGTAAGTTTAAAATATTTTTATTTATAGAACTTTAAATTATTAGCCTGTTTTAGTTTGTGTACTGTGCACTGATTATTTCTATAAAACAAATAAAAAATAAAATGGAAATCTGAAGTTGATAATGTTTTATATTAATAAGTCATATAAAAACAATATATGAATTATATCAAAGTATCATTTCCAACTTAGCTAATAAAGGTCAATTCATATGACTTTTTTATAAGAACTTAAGTGAAACCATATGGAACTTCCTCTATATTTCTTTTAAAAATTATAAAAAATCTATAAGGGTAATAAGAGGGAGAATTATTTTAAAGGGTCAATAGCAGTTTGTGGGGAAAATTTTTTTCTTCAAATACACCTATTTCTTGCTGCAGATTGAAATGCCATTTATGATTATTAATTTTTAAACTGTAATATTTTTCTCTCTTAATAGCAACTAAGATTTCAACTACAATAGCATAACACATAATGTGTGTGCTGTTTCTATACAGGTGAATATGGGGTAATTTATTCACTATGTCAAAAGAATAACTTTTCTTATCACATAACAGAGGCTTAATATTGTATTATTGCAGCTAGTCCTAATTATAAGACAGTGTTAAACTGTGTTGCTTGGCAAAATTTCCCCAAATATGTGGTCTCAGATCAGGTTTAAGAATAACTCATGCTACTCTTTGTCAAACCTTCATGGAGATTGAAGCACCGGCAGCATTTCTAAATAATTTGGTTTGGGATTATTAAAGTTACTAGCATTCACCATTATCTCCTATTATCTTTGCACCTGAAAGTAGGATCTTAGGATGAGTCAGCTTTCTATTTGAAGATTTCCTATGGTACACAGAACCATTGAGACTTGTTTTGGCCTTACCTATTTATCTGAATTCTGCAACTAATGAAAGTAGTTCTGGTTTAAAATGACAAATGAAACCTTATCTATGGCCACTTTTTAAAAAATCAATTAATTACCATGACTATTTTTCATAAAAGCTGTTCCAAAATAAGAATATATGGCTTTGGTCTAACAAGTAAAATGAAAAGAAAGTCTTTAGGAAGTTATTTCCCACATTGTATCTAAGTTAACTGGGTATTAAAGAAGGGACATAATATTATATTTGAAGACTTTATAGTTAATGAAAAATTATCTTACTATAAGGAGTAAAGGGATTTTTGGAGCATGCATTTTCACTTCTCAAAGGTTGAAAGTCCTGTGAATTATTCTCATGCTGAATTTACAAGAGATTAGATAATCAAATGGAATTTGGTATTCAGTAGTTTAAAATTTAAATTTTCATTCTTAGTTAAAAGTTTGATTGATGTAGAATTTAGATACAATTTTGGTGTTACTGTGTGAGAACGTTAATACTGCCCTTATCCTTTCAAAATGCAGCTCTCTATTATGTCCCTTAATGCAAAGCTTTTATGTGGCCTTCAAGGTTTGAGTTTGTGTTTGAAGATAAAGTTTGGAGTTAATATTAAACTTTGTTTCTTACAAATAGGGACCTGCCAAGGTTTCTGCATCAGTTAATTTTAGATGAACAAATTGGTAACTACACAAGTAAAGAAATCTTGTTTCATTAAAGAATCCTTCATATCTAAATCCCACTACAATTATACTTCTCCTTATCCACAATTGAATTTTTCCAAATATTTTCATGACACTTCCATGCAGCATCCTTTCTACTCTCCAGTTTCCTCAAAGCACAGTAAAGCAGACCATCCAATAATTCACTCTGCTGAAATCAGATTCTTGAGAATGCACTAAGAACACAATGGGGGAGTTCTTCCTGCTGAACAATGGGAACCTGCAAATAACATCTTTAAATCAGTTACCCACCCACCCACAAAAAATACCTTCAACTTCACACTAGAGGAAATGAAATGTTTAATGTGCTTTTTCAGGGCACAGTGGGGGGTGTTTGTATAAAATCTGACTATACTAAATTGAATCTGCTTGACTACCAAGCTTTCCCTGCTTTTGTACTTAAAAAGTCTGAAGTGGAAGCAAGTATGTAATAACTTTTAAATAGAATGCATGCATTCTAGGCTGTGAGTACTGTAACTTATCGTAAAGATAGGTTCTCTGTTACAAATTGCAAAGTGTTAAAATTGAAAACCTATTAAGGCTACTACCATTCAAGCTGAACATGCTTGCCTGGTTCTAGAATCTTAACTGTTCTTGTTCCTTAAGTACATACTTAAGCCAGAAAAAATATTCCTTATGCCAATCTTGAAACATAAGAATAGTTATGTAACACATCTTGCATAGAAGAAGTATTTTAATCAGAAGTTGTATTAGTAAACCAAATGAGGCTGTTCTCTGCTGTTACTCCTGCCCTCTGGAACAACTTGCCACCAATGTGAGGTTGGCCCGAACCCTCCTATCCTTTCATAAGGGCTTAGAGACGTAGTTCTGCAAATTGGCGTGGGGCCCCAATTGGGGGAACAGCACAGTGGAGGTGGTTGAGGAGTAAAAACAGATCCCATCTTCCTCTCATTCTACCCTCACCCTCCCCACATGTCCTTAGATTTTAATATTTGGTTGATTTATTTATATTTTCATGCAGATATAATTTTATTACTGTAAGCTACCCAGAGTTACCTTATGGTAAGATGGGCAGCCAATAAATGTTATAAATAAATAAATAAACAAAAAAACAAATAAATAAATGGGGTTGCACTATTTGGCACAAGTAATTGTTGGAAAAATAAAAAGGAAAACAATTGCATACATAGAATTGTGAATCAAAATTAAAACAATAAACCTAGTGAAACTAGTTTGTTTCTATCTGCTTGGCTGTTAACTAGATTTCATTATTGTTCATTTCAGAAGAAGGAGGTGAACAGAGACCACTGTCTTCCCTCTTCTTCCAATTTTGCTCTTTCCCCCCCCCCTTTTTTTTTTTTGGTTCCTCTTTGAACATTGCCTTCAGTTTTGTAGAACATGGAGAATAATTAAGAGCCAGCCCTTTGGAGGTTGCTTTGCCCAATTAAATAATAATAATAATAATTCTGTTAACATGCTGTGTGTGTCACCAGCAAATCAGAAATTATGTAGTGTCTAATCTTACTTTGTAAATGACCTTATATGGAAAAACAGATCAGTTTTCTTCAGTTGTATCACAGTTCAAAGAAGGTTATATGTGAGAAATAGTTTTTCTTGATGGTGGCGGTAGTGGTGATGGTGAAACAAAATATGAATTGTCTCTTCAGCCATCTCAGAATACTTGCCTACTACTTTTGAGTCTATATTTATGCTATATTGAACCAAGAAATTTGTCACAAATTGTTTCCAAACTTTAAGTGATCAAAATACACTCCCTCCACCTTCCCCAAAGGCAAAGAAAAAGAGATTCAACAAACTGCCACTTAATGAGTCTTCTTGTTCCTGCAAAAGTGAAGGAAGAATCAAACAAGCATTGCTCTTAATAGCCTGCTAAAAGGCGTGAACCTCAGAAACTGAAAGAACAGGTAAAGCAACAGTTTCCCCAATGGAAACAGATCGCCTACAAATGTCCCTGTTGCAAAATAATGCATTTCCCCCCTTCCCCCCCCCTTTTTGATTGGATTATACTAGAGCTACCAGTTTTGAGCTGCAAAATCCAGAGCAGCAGCAGAGAAATAAGTGAAACTTTAATGTTTTACTGCCATCAGCTCAGATATGGTAGTCATAGTAACATCAAAACTGAGATGGAAGTGAATCAGTTTACTACCAAATTCCTCAATGACATATAATCGTAGAGGTCTGCAGCTGCTTTTGAAATGAAAGAGTCCTCACATAAAAGTGCTTGATATTAGATAACTGCATTCTTATACAAGTAAATACAGACTATATTACAACTGTGTTGTTCAGCTTTTAATTTTAACATGCTTTGAGGGAAAAAAATTCATGGTAAGAGATTACAATTTAAAATAGCATATAATATAGTTAGACTGTTTCCTTTTACCAGAGATATATTTATATTCCCTCTCTGGTTGTGATTTTTTTTGGTAATCTTGAGTAAGATTAATTATGATAAAAAGGAACTGTCTGCACCACCTGGGAAAGAAGGCTGCATTTTTTAGGAATAAAGCCAAGAAATGTTTCCTGTTTTTCAGGCACCTAAAATAGACACCAGCTTTTTACAGGAACTTTGATGAGTCCTTGGCTACTATCCAGCAAGGAATAGAGAGTTAGTTAGCTAATTAGTTACTTTTTATGGCTAAATGTATATTTTGAAACAGTAGGATAGTCATGGCATTTGAAAATCCAGCAGTAATGCTGAAGTGTTTATGCTGAAGGTAGGCATTTAATAAAATTATTTAGGATCCTAACTCATCTATTTTGTTTCTTTAGTACTCTAACTTACCACTTCCTGCACATAATAGTATCATAGATTTACTGGCTAAGGAAAGTTAAGAAAGCTCTGCATAGAATTCTGAAATTTCTTCATGTGGAAGTCGCAGTCAGGCAACAGCAGCAATAGGAAATAGAGAACATTATTATTAAACAAAGCCATAAGGTGCTTTGATTTCACATGGTCTATGAAACTGTTAAAAGAAGGAATGGCAAAGTTACATAGTTATAGAGAGTACTAAATGAAGATAGGTTCATAGTTGAGAATGTTATCAGCCTTAATTTTTTGTTTTTGTTTTAGATTATTTCTGACTTCTTTTCATAGTACCATATAAGAGATGTTTTTGCTTTTCTGTGATCTTCCAAACATTTTAGAAATTTGCCTATGAATTACCAGTCAGTTAAAAAACAGTAACTGTGCATCCACTGTATGTTTCTTTTATTGACTTGGATTTAGGCAGACTTTAAGTACTGGTAGTGCTCACTTAATGATCACTCATTCAGTGATTATTCAAAGTTGCAATGGTGCTGAGGGATGGTATGTATGACTGGAGAAAAATGCGTGCTTTCTAAAGGTAAGCAAATGGTATCTGTCACATATTGGAGGGGGAGATTATTCCAGGATCCAAAATACAAAATCCAAATCCAAATCCTAGGACCCATATGGTTGCAATTCCATCCTTAAAAAATGGAACTTAGAGAACGATCTCTTCGTGAAAGCATATGGTACAGGCAGATATTCTTTGAAGAAGATGGTCCCACAAGTAACCCTCTTCTGTAACATGTGGGATTTTAAAGTGATGAGTTGTATCTTGAAGCCTATTGAGAGACAGTGCAAGCTGTGGCTATTACTACCACCTCAAAGTGTATACTCTGAGAATAGTGGGTAGGATGGAGATTGAAAAATGGGAGGGATCTCACAAATATGGAGAAGTTGGTTGGGTTTCAAACTTCCCAAAGGAACAAAAATATTTTATCCTTGATTTAAATATACAGTTACTTTAAATCATGCACAGATAGTCCTTGTTCAGTCACCACTTGTTTAGCGACCATTTGAAATTACAACAGTGCTGAATAACGGGACTTAAAGTTGCAGCCCTTGTGACAATCGCATGATCACAATTTGGGCACTTGGCAGATGGAGCTCTTACGACATTTATACTTTTCTGTGGTTACATAATATTTTCAGCCTTCCATAAATGACAAAGCCAGCAGGAAAGTCAGTGACAAAGCCAGCAGGAAATCACAAATAGCAATAATATATCTATGGAACATTGTAACTATGCAGGACTTGCCTAACGATGGCAACTAGAGTTGCTACAATTGCCACTGTAAGTGGACACAACCATATGATGTCGCTTTTTATAACTTCATCACTTGGCAATGAAATTCTGGTCCTGATTATCATTGTTAAGGACTAAGATACAATTTCCATTTTCTAAAGCTTATTGGTCCAACATTGTTATAGTCTGATACTTTGCTACTTTTCATATTTTATATTCTTTCTTATCAGAATTATGTCAAACATTTTCCCATATGTATTTAACAAAAAGTTTACCTGAAATTTTTGTACTTACTCTTGCTGTAATTCTATTTATATAGGGAAACAATACAGGCCATTCCTGGATTAAGAACATTTGAGTTATAGACAACTCATTTTTTCAGATGGGCTGCCTGTTCCTAAAATGGCAGATGAGCGGAAGAACTCTGATTCTTTGAGCTGAAGAACTCTGTTAAAGTCGTGCCATGTTTTCATAAATTGCTGAAGCTACCAGTTTTTAAATATAGAGCCTGTTTTCAGCAGTTCATGGAAATATTGCATGGCTTCAGGGTTTCAGCTTGAGAAAGGAGAAAATTGTCTGCCATTTGTAGTAATAGGCAATCCATTCATAAATACAATTTCCAAACTTATATGCAAATATAAGTGAAAGACAGACTTAGGAGCATATATCATTCTTAACCCAGGGACAGCCTATACTAACCTTTAATTCCTAGGGTGTAGATTCACAACACATTAACTGGTTGTTTAGCCTTCCATAAACAAATCTTATATACATTTTAACATTTCTCATATTATGCCATTTATACTGCAGCTTTATCATTTTGTAGCATTCTCACGTGATTTATTGCTTTCTTTTCATTTACATCTTTTTCAGCATTGATATTTGTAGCATTTGTTTTGGTTTACTTTTTGATATCACTTTTATTCCTTGACAAATCTAAAATCTACTTCCACCATGATTTACTTTCATTCCAAGTGTTAAGCAGCTTATCTTTAATTCAATCCATTTTCCACCATGCTGCAACGAGAGCCCAGGATGGGCAGACTCCTTATCATTAAGCTGAGTCTGTACTTGTATATAAAAAGCCAGCCCCCAGGAGAATCCCCAGCTTTGAGTCAGCTTCTTTAAGTCACAAGCTGTGTCTCTAAAAGTGTTAGCGTTTTATTTAGCGATTTTCTACAGAAGCTACCTTGCTTCAATCAGCTCCCGTGGATCCGGGCAGCTGCAACTTCAGGAGAGTGGGGCTTCGCCCTTCTGCAACATTAGGATAAACATTTTCCCAAGCACTGCCAGGCAAGCAGGGAAGCATCTGAGACCTTCCCCATAGCTGCAGTTTGTCCGATTGTAAAACTGATTGGCAAACTGATAATAGAGGCAGCCAGCTGATCGTGTGGGAGGCAATATCTTCCTTCTCTGGCTAATCTGATCACTCGGGCCTCACAATAGCCTAAGGAGTGAAATTCACTTCTTGGAGCCATCGACGAGCAGTGGCCATCTTGGAGTGCAGTTTCTTCAGGCACGAGGTGAGCGGCCATCTTAAGTGGTCTGGCGGCCATTTTCAGGTCTCCAAAGACCCAATTCCACCCTCAGCCATCCTTAAGCACTTTTGAGAGCCATTCTCTCAATGCTTGAGCCTTGTTTATTTTCAAATGGATTAGGACAGTGCTCATACAGAACTCCCCCCCCCCCGGTGGAACAGGCCCGCCAACCCACTAAAAGGAAAAGACGCAGATCATGTACTGCTCAGAGGGAAGTGGCTGCAAAAATCAGAGCTAAAGCTCTAGCCCCTAAGAAGACAACTTAGGCTGAGTTGAAAGAAGAGAAATACAGACATGCAGCTCTAGAGAGACAATTTAACAAGACTATTCAACAAATGAGAGAGCAACTGCAGCAGGCTTCCCAGCCAGCCGAACATCAGTGTTTCCAGAGAAGCCCCCCCAGGGAGGGGAAGTTGTACATGGAGCCTTTGGACACACCCCCCCATCTGGTCCCCTGAGGCATTTGAGGAACAACTAGATCCTCAGAATTTCAGCAGGTCTGGGCCATATTTCCAGCAAACTTTTAGGCTCTATGTCCCCTCTCTTCCCTCCAGAGTTCAGGCCTCCCAGATCAGGCTGGAAGCCACCTTCACGCCCACTGCAGCTGGCCTTCGGGCCTCCACTACCTTTGATAACAGGCCCAGGGAGATCCAAGATGTTGTTTCCTTAGCCATTAGACAGGGATTGGCTGAAGGTTTTCAACAGATTCTTTGGCCTCTGGAAAGGGTTCAGGCCCTTCTCCCTTCTCAGTCTGTGGCTTCCTTACCTCCACAACAAGATTTCTACAGACCCCAGGGTCCATTCTTCACAGGCAGAATGGGAGGAGTTTGAAGGGGAAAAGGGTGCCTCCCCATCTGAACACAGTTGCTCCTCTCGTTCAGAGCTCAAAGAGGGCGAAATCTGTGACCGCAGTCTTTCAGAGGAAGAAGACTCTCATCCAGATCAGCCCTCCTCTGCATTAGTCTTTAAACCAGGCCCTTTTAAACCCTTACTTAGCAAGGCCCTGGTCACTGCCAAGCTGAGGAAGCAGTACCTGAACAAGGGGAACCCTCCAGTCAAGGAGACTCGCTCTTCTCCAAGCCAGTAGTACACACGGAGGTTTTGCCTTCTCCCCTTTTGTTTCTCAACATGGGCAAGGAACAATGTGTTTCCCCTTCAGTAGGTCCTCATCCATCATCTTTGGACAAGCGGTTCTACAATGACAGCACATCCCTAGCCAACGCCCTCGCAGTGCCCTCGGTTGTGGCATCATTCTCCTCTTCTGGCACTCCTACCAAGCCAGAGGATGTCCTTAAACCAGAGGGCAAGCGTTCCGAACAGAACCTCACGCGCAACCACCAAGCAGCTGCGTGGGCTGTTTGGGCTTCAACTGCTGCATCGTTTTTCACAAAGGCATCCCTATGGTGGCTGCACCAACTGCAGGACCGATTGCCTGCCTCTGACCTCAGGTCTCATCAGGACCTTAACAAAATTATAGCAGTGGCGGAATTCACTGTGGATGCCACCCTCAATTCCGCCAAATTTGCATCAAGGGCCATGGCATCTTCAATGGTGGCAAGAAGGCTTCTGTGGCTCCAAAATTGGCAGGCAGAGTCATGCTGCAAATGGAAGCTAGCCTCTGCCCCCTGCGCAAGAGACAAGCTTTTCGGCAAGGCTCTAGAGCCATATCTCATAGAGACCAGAGATAAGCGTAAAATTCTTTCCTCCTCGGGGAAAAAACCTGACTATCATCCAGCTCCTTATCGCCCACTTGCCTTTCAGGCAGAATCCATCTCCCGCTTTCCTCGGCCACAGAGGGTGTATTCTCAATGCCAAGACCAACGTCAAGAATCACCTGGCAGACAACAACCTTCTGCTGGTAAATGGCCCTTTCGCGGGGGGAGAGGGTTGTGCCTTCCATCACTCTAAGTAATACCTCGTTCTCCCCACACATCAGAGGTTGCTTAGCCTTCTTTGCCTCCAAATGGGAGAAGTGAACGACAGATGCCTGGGTGCTCAACACTGTTAGGTCAGGGCTACAATTGGAATTTCTATCGTCACCCCCAGAAAAAAAATTTTTTTACAAAGTTTTTATTTTTTACAACAAACATACCAACAAAACATAAAAACATAAAGCCCTCTTTCAATTATATATATACAGTGTGTCAGTTGGTTACAATCTTTTGTGCTATCCTTTTTTTACCATTACAACTTATATAAAATCTCACCTTATCGGTCTAGCTTGTGCTTATATAATATCAATTATTAAACATTAATTTGGCTATTTTTCCATCATTTTATACGAGATATTCTAATTTTCATTATGATTTGATCTTATACATTCATCCAATGGTTATATATTTTATATTGTATTCTTTATCAGTCTGTTAACTTTTATTGTAAGACTTACTAATCTATTTCTTTACCATGTCTTTTTATCTAACCATTGATAAAATAAATCCCATATCATATAAAATTGTTTATCCTCTTGTTCTCTAATTTCAAAAGTCAATTTACTCATTTCGGCACAGTCCATGATTTTCTTAATAATTTCCTCCTGCATAGGTATTTTTTCATTTTTCCAATTCTTAGCAAATACAATTCTAGCCGCTGTTAAAACATTTACAATCAAATATTTCAATTCTTTACAATATATTTCTGGTATAATTCCCAATAAAAATATCTCAGGTTTAAAGTCTATGTGTTATTTTGTCATTTTTTCCAACCATGTGTGGATAAAAGTCCAATATCTTTTTGCATCCGAGAATGTCTACCACATGTGGTAATATGAACCAGGTATCTGATGACATTTCCAACATTTACCTGATTTATTCTTGAACATCCTCACAATTCTTGTTGGGGGAAAGTGCCACCTGTAAAACATCTTATACAAATTTTCTTTATCTGCAGTTGATATTGTCATTTTATAATTTTGAGACCACAATTTTTGCCATTTATCTAAATCAATCCCATATCCGAAATTTTTCCCCCACGCAATCATTGTTTCTTTTACTTGTTTAAAGTTTTTTTATTACTTTTTCATCAGTACCTCTCAAAATTTTATCTAAATCAGTCAACTTGTCACAGATACCTTCTGTTTTAACATTTTTATCAAATCTAGATTTATTTGCAAATATGAAAACCAATTCATTTTTACACCTTGTTCTTCCAACACTTGCATAGATTTAAGTTCACCCTTTTCATTCAATATCTCACCATATCTAATTCCTTTTTATATATTATTGGATAGGAAAAAGCTTCAATAATAGATAACCATAGCAGAATTTTTAAATAATATTGCTTTTTTATCTTCTCCTAGTTTAGAAACAATGCTTCTTGAATATAATGTCTTCTAAAATACCCCTGTGTTTTAGTTCCTTTATACCAGAGGAAGGCATGCCACCCTAACAGGAAGTCATGTCCTTCTAAATTCACAAGTCTAGTATTCCTTAGTGTTATCCACTCCTTTACCCATATCAGACTCGTCGCTTGGTAGTATAATTCCCAATTGGGCAAAGCAAATCCTCCTCTTATTCTTGCATCTTGTAGCAATTTAAGTTTTATTCTCGCTTTCTTCCCCTGCCAAATGTATTTTAGCACTATTTTGTTTAAATCTTCAAAAAATTCTTTCCCTAATCTGATTGGAATTGTCTGGAATAAGTATAAGATTCTAGACAATACATTCATCTTAATTGTAGATTAAAGAAATTAAATTAAGTCTAACATTAAAAAGTGATAATTGTAAATTTTTCCATTTTTTCCATTCTGTCCCACCTTTCCCTCTCTTCCCATCATTCCGGCGGTCATACGGAAGCTGTTGGTGGAACGAGCAGAGCTAATTCTCCTGGCACCCTATTGGTCAAGGAGGCCCTGGTTTGCGGACCTGGTCAACCTGTCTGTGGCTTCCCCTTGGAGGATCCCGAACCATCTTATCTCCCTGCACCAAGGGGCCCTGATCCATCTGGAGCCCCAGTGGCTCAAGTTGACCGTATGGCACATGAGCGGCCGTGGCTAAGGGAAACTAATCTCCCAGATGGGGTTGTCCTCACCATTCAGGCTTCTCACAAACCTATTATGAGGCGCCTCTATGATGCCACCTGGAGGGTTTTCTCCCAATGGTGCCTTAAGGGGGGTCTCTCTCCTCAGCCCAGTTGATAGAGGTTCTTAGATTCCTTCAGGATGGCTTGGAGAAAGGTTTAGCCCCCAATACCTTACGTCACCAGGTAGCAGCTCTCTCCTCAGTTCTTTCATGGGGTTCGCTTCCTTCCTTGTCCCATCACCCTCCGGTCAGGAGATTTTTGAAAGGGGCTTCCAACCTACACCCTCCTGTGGTGCACAGGTATCCTTCATGGGACCTTCACTTGTTTCTTAATGTCCTTACGAAGCCCCCCTTTGAACCCTTAGAACAGTTTCTCTCCAATTCCTAACTCTAAAGGTAGTTTTCCTCGTTTCTATCACTTCGGCGAGAAGGGTGTCAGAATTCACTGCCCTTTCTATCAGGCAGGATCTTTGTACCTTTCCCAATGATAGGGTTGTTCTCCATCTGGACCCCTCCTTTATCCCAAAGGGTTAACACTTGGTTCCACTGGTCCCAAGACGTGTTACCTGACTTCTGTCCCTTCCTCACCATGACTTAGAACGCAAGTGGCATACTCTAGATGTCAGAACGACCCTTACAATTTACATCAAGCGCACTTCCCCTTTTAGAAAGACAGAAGCCATGATTGTCTCCTTTCCCCTTCTCACTTGGGGGGCAAGCCTCTTCCCCTCCTATTAGCAGGGGGGTCAGGACATGCATTGCACAAGCCTACAAAGCGGTGGCTCTTCCAGTACCCCGTGGTCTAACAGCGCACTCTACCAGAAGTGCGGCCACTTCAGCCGCCTGGGCCACCCAGGCATCCTTGGCCACCCAGGCATCCTTGGCAGAGTGGCCATGTGGACATCCCCATCTTCCTTCATCAGGCACTACCGTCTGGATTCCTTGGTCTCGGCGATGGTGGCCTTCGGCAGACGGGTTCTTCAGCGAGTGGTTCCACCGTCGGAGCGATTGGCCAGATGAGGACCCGCCCATGAACATGCAAGCTTTGGTATGTCCCATCCTGGGCTCTCGCTGCAGCATGGAGGAGAATGGGCGTTGGTAAATTTACTTGTGAACGCCCTTTCTATCTATGCTGTGAGAGAGCCCAGCCCCTCCCTTGGTGCGTCTGGAGATGGTAAGGCATGTTAATGTATTGGATTGTTTGTGTTCAGAGACACTTCTTCAGTCTGTCAAGTATCTTCACCAAAGCTGGGGATTCTCCCAGGGGGCTGGCTTTTTATATACAAGTACAGACTCAGCTTAATGACATCATAAGAAGGAGTCTACTCATCCTAGGCTCTCTCGCAGCATAGATAGAAAGGGCGTTCACAGGTAAATTTACCAATGCCTATTCTCCTGGAGGCTTCTTGGAGTGTTATATGGTAGTTGGATGTGTCATCATTACTGAACCAGGTTTCAGCATAGAGATTTTTATAGATAGACTACAATCACAATAGTAAATGTTGTGTTGCACATGGTAGCTGAAGATGGGGGACAGAGAATGCATATCTGCTGAGAACTCTGAATGCTGGTGTGATCCTGCCAGAATGTTTGTGTCATGAACACTAATATGGTGAAATCAACAATTTTTCAGACATGATTAGCATGGCTGTTTTTGTTCTAGACAGAGAAAAGACTTCAAATAAAGTTATTTATCTTGGTTTTAATTCGACAGAGAAACAATCCCAATTTAAATGTACGGAAAATACTGCAAAGTGCCTTTGTGCCTTTGCTTCAGACTTTTATCAACTGGTTTTGCTGATCTGTTTAGCTCAGATGCAAATAAAGGCTCAGTTATGATTTTAAAAGAAACTGTTTTGGCTAATTGACTTTTTTTTTTATTTGTGGGTTGTTGGGAAAGAGCTTGTCCTAATCTGAATTAACGAAATCAGCATCTTGTATATAAAAAATCAGCAGTGGCTGTAGAGTAAATTCAATCAGCTGTGAGCTATATAAGCAGCATTTCTGAAGATTTTGATACAGTTTTAATAACCAGACTTTCAAATTAACATTAAATTGTGATGGAATGTTTTCAGAGAAATCCCATTGTACCAGCATTTGTATGCAATGCATATTACCTTGTTTTCAGATTTATGGATCAGAAATTGAACATGCTCTTTTTTGGTGTTTTTTGGAGAGGGGATTTCTCTCAAACAAAAGCAGTATTATACATATTTAATAGTAATGTTCATATAATATGACCACGTGATTTTGTGAAGAAGAGTGAAGGAAATTTTTGAAAGTGATGGTTTCATTACCTAAACTCAGGCATAATTGAGGAACTAGTTGTGTTTTACAGCTTCAGAATTTGATCCATTTTTTTTTTAGAAATTAAAATGTCTTGCTTTCAAAAGCTTTTTTCTTTTAAATAGATAATAGCTCTTTTAATTGTTTGTTAAACCTAAATATATTCTGTGTGGAATTTTTTGTACATTCCATTTTAAGTAGTAAATTATTTGGAGCTAGTACATTGCAAGAGCTTGTATTACATATAAAACATAAATACTGCCATTTTTTTTTGAAATACCAATTTTAAAAGGACATTTTAAATATGTTGTACTTGTTTATGGAACTTATACGCTTATTTCCTTTTTTGCTGGTTATGCAATGTATATTTTGGTTCTACTTGCTTGTTCTTAGTGGCAAATAATTAGCTTGTTTCATGCAATTTGACAAGATTGGCAGCCTAGACGTTTAATAATAAATAAAATAAACTTGGCAAAAAGACAAACCCTATCTCTGCATGCATAGATATATTTTGAACTTGTACATTCAGAGTAAAAATGTAAATATTCTTGATGCTCTTTTAATTTGATGACAATTCTAAATAAGAAGTGACGTTGGTAAAATTGTAGTAGCAGAAGAGGTATATTTGTGTTTGTGAACATAGCATCCTGAACAATTCAGAGGTAGGATGGGATAAAAAATGTAATATGTGCATATAAAACATTATTTTAAAAATATACACAAGCATCTTTTTTTAAAGATTTACTACCAATAGGTTTATTTTTCTTCCACACAATATATATGTAATTTGCATATATTTGTAATTTGTGAAGTTCCATGGCTGCCAAAGTGATAATTCTAGTAAATTTCCTGGAAATTTAACATGACAATGGAATGTGCTGCAGTTTCCAGTGAAGGTCATCTAAGTCATATTAGGATACAGAATAATTTTATTCTGTGCCTGTTAAAAGGTCTTAGTGATACAAAATGAATGTTGGTGGTGAAGATAGAATCATATACACAGCATTCTGCCTGTAAGTAGCAAGAAATTCATGACAAATGGTAGTTATAAGGAAAGCTGAAATACAGTAGCACAGTATATAAACCAAGTATGTGAAGTGTAAACACCTGTTCTTTTACTGCTTAAATTAAATTTAAGGTTTGTTACACATTGGAAGTTAATTAAAATAGATTTTATCCTTATAAGGAGGTTTGAAAGAAATTTTTCCTTATTAAATTGTTGTTTTAAAAACAGTGGCAGCTACTGTACCATTGAAAAAGCATCTGCCTTCTACTTCAGCATTGTTGAAGAAACAATTGGAAGAGACACATCTCAAAAATATGAACAAGGTTTTGTGGTGGGTTTTTTGTGGGGATTTTTTTTTTTTTTGCCATCAGCAGGGTGTTCTTTGAATATACTGAAGGAGAGTAATAGCAAAAAAAAAAAAAACCCTTAACAAATGTAACTAAAGTCTCAGCAATAATTAGCATCTACTGTGTTTTGTGATATTGGATACATACTGACAACAGATGCAGAATTAAATGTGACTAGAATGGACAGAAGCTTCACTATAGGGAATCAGACGAACAGAATGCTAAATTTTGATAAGTGCTTCAGGTTTTGGACACAGTATGTCTTAGTTGAGCCAAGGCCACTGTAAAATAACGAGATAGCAAGAGAGGCATGACTGGATATTTTCCAAAAATAATATTTTATATAAGAATTTGCTCTAAATGTAAAGATACATTTTGTCACTCCACCAAAATACTACCCAATCTTTGTACTCAAATGTGTAAATACATGTACAAATCTGTAATTGTATATTTAAATAAGCATTATAGACTTTGAACAAAATATTTCCACAAATGCTCACTAAGGCAAGAACAATACCAGGGTCCCCAAAAGTGTAGGTGTGCTAATTGTGCTAATTAAAACACTTTCTTTTCTGGAGAGGAGGCTAACAGCTTGCTTTTCTATGTAATAAATACATGGTTCTAGGACAGATGGTATCTATCAAACTCCAAAATTGCTAGATAGTATTGATACAATTGCAATTGTTTGGGGGTCAATTATGCAGCTGCCTAGGTTACTTTGAAAGAATAACTGATGGTCTGCTAGTTTTTCAAGCCACAGTTTCTTGACCTTGAAATTGTAACTATAAACTTGAGATTAGGGTTTCATGTATTGTGTGATTGTATTCTTTCCTTGCAGGCATTTTCTGGGTGGGGCTGAGAATTATAGTTTGATACTATGGCGGTTGTAATATCACATGGGATTCTAAACTACTCTTCTGTGCTGTTTATATCAGCATGAAGTTGCTGAAAAAGATAATAAGAATGTTTAATTGTGTTCATACAGATTAGCCATTTATGTATAAGTAGTGCTTTTTTGAATCAGGGTCAGTAATAATCAGACCCAAATTAATAATAAGTTGGAAGATAGTAATGTGAAGCACAACACAGAAAAGATAATAGAATTAAGGAAGCAGTGCTGAATTAGAACATATTTAGGTAGATCCTACCTAGCAACTGCATACCTATAAAATTGGATCTGTACTGGCCAGCACCTAATATATAGAGTTTGTTTTACTTTTTGTTTATTATGTTCTAGACCAGGGATCTCCAATCTTAGAAACTCAGCAAAGCTGGCTGAGGGATTCCACAAGTTTTAAAGTTGCCAACATTGGAGACCCCTGTTCTAGATAGCACATAAAGTTATATATTTATACACCATGTTTGAGAGAGCTCTTCCTTGTTGCCAAACCCTCAGTGAGCTAGATGTGGGATAGATAAATCCTGGTCTAGGAGTCAAAGGTTGACAGAGGATCTTGTGTTGCATAGGAAGGTAATATGAAGGGAGGATCCTCAATTCTAACTCAGGCCTCAAACTGCACACTAGTCAGATTAAATGTGAAGGGTACACTTTTTAATTTTGATACTGCAGTCAATGACTAAAGAAAGATCTAAATCTTTTTATGAATATTCTAAGTAAAGAACAAATATGAATGTTCTTCCCAACTGATACTTATCTTGGGATGTGTATTAGAAGAAAGCTTCAGGTTTCAACTTTTCATTGGTAATCAAAATATAGTATTCTTAATTTTAGCTTTTGGCTGCATCTTCAATTTGTGTTTAATGAAAGATGGAGGAGTGGTTTCTTTGGTAAAGGAGTAATTTTTTTCTTTTACTTGACTTTTTTTAAAAAACTGCCTTCTATTAATGTTAGGAGTTTACTAAAAACATCCTGATTATTTCCTGATATCCCCCCCCCCCCCCCGAATTTTCGAGCCATTTTGGAGAAAGCATTTTTTTAAACATTATTCGGGAGTAAAAACAGTAAGTCTTCCTTCATCTTGTATTGCCTTCATAGTATGAACTGCACTTACCCACATATTCATACTTCTGTAAATGAACAAATAAGTGGTAATTTATGATTTTTCTCATGAATCACTTGAAAAATTGTTTAATAGATGTTTCTTTAAGTCTTATTGGTAAGGTTTTAACCTAATGGATTGCTGATGATAATGTTATATTTTTGTTCTGTATTTTCAGCTATGATGCATAAGTTAGTTTATAAATTAGATCAGTTGCATGTTTCTCCAGATGAGCTGTTCAGAGCATCCATTGATTGGGGAGATGCTTCTGTCGCTGGGCTTTAATTGTGAGGACATTCCTCCTCCTCCACGGGATTCCTCCCTAGCGTCCCCAGTTTTTTGCTCAGCCTTCATTGATATAGGCAGCTTTTGTTCCTTTCCCTTGGCCAGAATAGCAAAAACTCCCAAAAAAGGTTTGAGCTCAAATTCTTAAATTCTCTCCTAAGGCTCCATGTGTCACCAGCAACCACGCAGCTCCCGACAGCGTATAAGATCAAGCCATGGGAGCTCACTATATCATCAGGAAGTGATCTCCTCGCCCCCAGGGCAATTGGAGGCAACAACACCTCAGCCAAGTCGTTAACAGCCCACAGCATTCAGCCCTTGCCATCACGACCTTCTCAAGCCGCACCATTGCAATCGATGAGCGCAGCGCCATTTTAAAGAGTGCGAAGCTTCTCATTCTCCCCCAGGAACACTATTGGAGTGGGGGCATCAGCGCCCATTTTACCCCACTGCGCCTTCTATTTAGCTGGGGGAAGCCTTCAGTAATGGCTCCCCACAAGGCACAGAATTGCTGCTGAGCTGAAATATTCCTTGCACGCCAAAAACATAATGGCTGGTACCATTGTAGCCTCACTAGCCGCAAGGTGGTGGTCTGCATATCATTTCCTGAAGTGTGAGAGGCCTTTTTTTTCCCAAGCAGGGTTCTCCTTCCAGGAACCCAGGGGAATTTATCCTTATACGTGTGTGTGTGTGTGTGTGTGTATACACATACACATATACACACACACACTTTTTTTTTTTTTTGGACCGTTATCTCTCGTAAAGAGGAAATTGTTGGCTTCACCCTCACAACATTAATCAGCAACACAACAGTGAGCACCAAGGCCTGTGTCCACCTGTGCAGGAAGCTGTTGCAGGCCTACAACTTATTAGGCAATTCCTCCTTTTCTAGTCCTGTTAGGTGTTCCAAAATTTCGCTATTTTGGCTATTATTATTATTATTGTTGTTTTGTTGTTATATATTATATATTATTATATATTATTATTAAAATTATAACTAACTATAACTATAACAAACATAATAACAATCATCATCATCATCAATCATCATCTTATACAAAATACATCCAAAACAGAGAGAGCAATTGGATTAGGGTTCCCTGTCCATTCCTGGTACAGGCCCTAGGGCTTGCCAACTGCCCAACGTTGCAGCCTCATTGACAGTAAATTTTAATATGCGGTTGCAATGGCAAGCGGCAATAGCATGTCCAAATCTCAAAACAAGTCAAAGGGGACCTCCAAAGCCTCAGGAAAAGATGCCAATAGGTGCCAGAAGGCACTGGAAAAACACATGAGGAAGTGCATGCGGGAGGCTGAAAAATATTCTTAGACTTTGTCTCCCACCAGGCCTACTCAGGCTCCTAGTCCCCCTCTGCAACCCTCTCCAGATCTGTCAGTGTCATCCAGATGCAGTGCAACTACACAAGCCGAAGGTAGTTCATCGAGGTTAGTACCAGTAGCACAAAGAGCCCCTGAGGCCATATTTACTCCAACGGTGGCTGGGATCCGTCAAGATGATGACTTACCAGAAGAGATCTCGGCAAAAATGATAATACGTTAAGGTATTGCGGTAGGGGTACAGCAATCTGCTCTGGCCAGACAGCAGACCACTCCTTGTGATTGTGATTCCCCATCACTATGGTCGCTAAGCAGGATGGAACATCCTTACCCTCAGGTACCTCTCCAACAGGAGATTTCCATAGTTCCAGATATACCCCTACAGGGTTTACAAAATGAGCAAAGCCATATTGACCAAGTAGAAGAGGACGATTCAGGATCAGCACAAGACAGCAATCCAACACTGTCAGATGCAGATCCCCTGGAGACAGAGGTATGTTGGATGATGAGGGCCTTATCCCCAATCAACTAACATTCATGGGTTTGTTCCGCCCTCAATTATTTAAATCTCTTTTGTTCAAGGCAAAAAACACTGCCTGCTTGAACAAACCAACCAGCCTGTTGTCTTACAGAAGGAGTCAAAGGATTTTATTTTTTCCCAACCAGTGCCCAAGGCAGACGTAATCCCAGTGCCGCACATGTTCACTGACCTAATTCAGAAGCAATGGCCTCTGCCTCCGTTTATGATAGGAAGTTTTATAACCTGGAATCGGAATTCTCTACCTCCTTGAATATGCCGGAGATTGATGATCCTGTAGTTGCCTTAGTGTCATCCTCCACTATTCCCAGTGAGACAGAGGAGGCACTTAAGCCAAAGGACGAGCGCTGAGTTAGTTCTCTGCAGAGCATATCAGTTGGATGCTTGGGCCATCAGAGTGGCCATGGCCGCTTCCTTTTTTTTACTAGATCCTCCCTAAACAGCTCTGTCACCTGAGGGAGACTGTATCCCCCTCTAACATCAGGGCGCATCAAGACATCGCCAATCTCATAGCCACAGCAGAATTCTCCGTGGACACAACCTTTAAAGCAGTTAAATTCTCATCTGGGCCATAGCATCCCAGGTTACTGCTTTGGCTACATCACTGGCAGGCTGACACTAAACACAAGTGGAAGCTGGCCTCATCTCCCATTACAGGAGACAATTTGTTTGGTGCGGCCCTTGACCCGTTGCTCATAGAGACCCCAACCAAGAAAAAGATTCTCTCCTCTCCTTTTTGCAAATCAGTCAATAGAAACAACCAGTCCTTTCAGAGCTTTTGAACCTCCTATCAGGGATCCTTTTCCACTAGATTCCAAAGATCCTTGGGTTTTAAACCAGGCCAACAGTTGGAAAGATCTGACTTTGGAGACAAGAACAGGAGAGGAGGGCAATCCAAGAGACCCTTCCGGGGAGCATTCACTATCCCAAATAGACCCAATTCCAATGTCCCCATTGGCAGAAGGCTTAAAATTTTTCGGATTGTTGGAACTCTTCAAGCTCAGATGCCTGGGTCAGAGATACCATCAGATTTGGCCTAACCCTAGAATTCCAATGCACACCCGTGAACTTCTTCATGACATGCCCTTCTTCTAGAGACTCCGCTGAAAAGTCTCTTATGGAAGCAGCTATCCATCATTTACTGGAGATTTGAGCCATTCAACTGGTGGCACCAGATCAAAAAAGACAGGGATGTTACTCTCATCTTTTTGTTGTTCCAAAGAGTTTGCGGAGGTGAGGGTGGAGGGAAATTTTAGATTTAAAACACTTAAACTTCTTTTCCTAGTCTATCAAAAATTTAAAATGAGCACCCTGCAATCTATACTACTCAGCATCGGAAAGGATGAGGTCCTAATGTCAATTGACATGACGGAGGCATGTTTGATCTGAGGCAGAGAGGGCTTAAAGAAATCAAATTTCTTGTAACTTATAGCTTTTTACATAGATTTGTATTCTTTTACTCTCAAAATCAATATCATCGAAAACAATTGGGGCAGAATTTTCCATTGCTAAGTGATGCAGTTGTAAAATGCAGTCGCATTCCCGCAGTCCTAGTTGCCATTTTTTAATTAAATTGAATGGTCATTAGGGAAGGTATCTTTCTGACCAAGTCAGTGGGAAAGGTAGCAGAAAGTTGCAAGTCACAGGCAGCTTGCAAATAGGTCAGCAAGCAGGTGAATGGCTGCTGTTGGGGGCAGAACACAAGGGTTCGTGTGAGGTGTAGTGTCGAGGTGCAAAGGAGGCGTAGCAAGGGTCAGGGAAGGTGTGCAAGGGTGCATGGGAGTATTCAAGGGGGGCAAGGGTTGGGGCGGGTAAATGGGGATGTGTGAGTGGCCAGTATGAGAATAGTGGGGCTGGAGCAGAGTTTGTGATGGGGAGACATACCAGAGATTTGAAGCTTTCTCTGCCAGATTACCCATTGACTATCTTGGGAATCAGTCAGAAAAAGTCACAATGGTGATCACATGATTGCAAAGTGCTACAATGGATCATAAGCACACATGTTAAGCACCCAGATTGTATTCATGTGACCACAGTGGTGCTGAGACAGTCAGAACTCTGAGAACCAATTGGTAAACACTATTCAGCACCATTCTATCTTTGAAGAGTTGCTGAACCAATGGTCATAAGTCATGGACTGCCTCTAAAGCAGGGGTCCCCAACACCTGGGCTGTAGCCCAGTATCAAGCCAGAGCCTGTTTGGAACCAAAAGCTGTAAAAGCAGTGAGTGAGCGTATGTGCGCACCCACACACCACTTCCATGGCAGCAGTCTGGCAAAGCCAGAAAGGTTGGGAACAGCTGCTCTGAAAGTTTTCTCTCAGATTGTTAATAATAGTCTTGACTAACCTTACAGAGCAATTTTTCATATCCTGTACCTGGTCAAGCTAGTTCACTTTTAAAGCCTTCAACAATGTATTAAGAGATTTGTTTTAATCCTTACTCAAAAATTATTCTCTTTCACTGCCCTGTCATTGTAAATTTCACACAAGGAGCCCCCATAACAACATAGCTAATGTATCTTGCCCAGTACTCTAGTATATAAATATTTTCTCCAAATTTCAATTATTTTCCTCTTTTTGCACAGATAGTTGCATTTGAGATTCTAATGTAGAATTGTAACAAAACCTTTCTAATGTAACATAGTCCAGAGAAACAATTTTACTTGGGATTTTTTTGTTCTTATTTTTTTTCTTTTGGGAGCCAATTTGATCTGGTGGTTAAGGCTCCAGTTTAGAAATAGCAATAGCAGCAGTTTTACAGTGCTTTACAGCACTCTCTAAGCACTTTACACAGTCAGCATATTGCCCCCAACAATCTGGGTCCTCATTTTACCCACCTTGGAAGGATGGAAGACTGAGTCAACCTTGAGCCTGGTGGGATTTGATCTGTCAAATTGCAGTCAGCTGGCTGCAGTACTGCATTCTAACCACTGCACCACTGAGGATCTTAAAGCCGGAGACCGTGAGTTTCTTCAGTCATAAAAGTAAGCTGGGTGACTTTGGGCTAGTCACACTTTTTCCCCCAACCCACCTTACAGGGTTGTTGTTGTGGGGAAAATAGGATGAGGAAGCCTTGTTGGATATGTTTGCCACCTTGGGTTGTTTGTATCAATAATATAGAAAGGATAAAAATTAACTTAAATTCTCAAAGTGAGTTTTCTATCTCACTTTATGTGAGATTATTGTGTTGCCATTTTATACCATTTATTCGAAAAAGTTGGGGGAGGAACCTTGTTGGATTGTTTTGTATGTATGCATGCATGCATGCATGTATGTATGTGACATTAAAATTTGCCAAAATAATTTCTGTAAATGTTTTATTTCAGTGAGTTAGAACCTAAGCATAGAAAACTCAATTATATAGATTACAGACAAATAATTATAATATTGGATAAATAATATTGAAACATTTTTTTTTTTGAAACAAATTTTTATTAATTTTAAAGATAAAACAACACATCATTAACCATTAAATATATAAACACATAAAACCTCTTAACATTGTAAATCCTTACAAGTCAAACAAAACATTATTTTTATACAGCATAATTCCAATTTATCCCATCTCCATATGGACACACAAACATCTTTCAGCAAGTTTCTCATTTTTTCTCTTTACTCCTATTCAATTTCATTTCTCTTCCATATTTATCCATTTTATAGTCATCATATTCTTTTCTTTCTGGCTTGTATAAATTATTCTCATCTAACATTCCTCCAAGGTTTTATTGATTCTTTCCTTTTTTTTTTTTTATAAAAAACAAATTTTGTTAGTTTTACCATAAGCACAATACACAAACATACAAACACAAAACATAAACAAAACTAAAAGATCTTTTCTGAAGGTTGTCTGTTCCCGGGTTAAAACTCTTTACACAGACACAAATTCAAACATCATATTCAACCCATATCTCCTTCCAAATCTTATTATCATTTTCTTTTTTATATATATATATAAAAACCATTTTTATCAGTTTTATAAAAACAATGCACAAAAAATCAAGGCATAGCAGCTTATAAATTCTTTTCTAAGAAAAAATAATAATAATAGACCAATAAGGCATAACATTTCCAGATTATAATATCAATATTTCATATAATATTAACTTCATATCTTGTCCCTACTTCTCTTTTCCATCCAAATTATTTATTAATTAAAATTTTATTGCCTTTTATCAATACACAAAATCCAAAAAAAAAAGCATATATATCCTTCCATATCTTATTACCATTTTCAACAACATTCTTTGTCTGTTCTATTTCCAATTATCCATTCATCTTTTTTTTTCTTTTACCATACTTCTCCTGTACACCAATTGGAGTAACATCTATAACTCATTACCCTAACTTAGAAATACTACATATAGCAATCTTTCTTGGGATTCTGTTTAAAAAAAATTCTAAAATTATATTATAAATTTTATATTCTAAATATACATATAAAAACACACTCTTATATACCCTCCAGAATCCCTCTTTTAATCTAAATTAAATTCACCCATTATCTCTAAATAAACTTTTTTTCCTTAGGTCTTGCTTCCCCACATTAAGGCTTCTCCTCCCCCCCTTTCTCTCTTGCTTATTCTTCTCCTTGCCCTTTCTACCCCTTTGCTTTTTCTCTTTGCTTTTCTTGCTCCTTTTCCTTTGCTTTCTAACCTTGCCTCCATCTTTTCGCTCATTTTTCTCTCTTTTGGTTGTTTTTATAATTCTTAAAATCCCCTTTTTCTTATCCTTTTTGTCCTCCTCTCCGGAAGGGACCCATTGTTCATCAAAGATGGCTTCTTCTTCCTCTTCTTCCTTGTCCCAGTCCTTCTGCTGCGTAATCAACTTTTCAAAGGAACATAACGCCATTTCTAAGAATTGAAACAAAGCGCCCAAAGTATCTTCTTTTTTATATTTTTGATATTCAATCTCTAGTTCATCCATAGACGATGCCATTATGAAAAGGGAAACTTTTTCCAAAACAACCACAAGAATTTTTAATCAAAGACAATCAAAAGCAATTAAAAAAAGAAAAAAAGTTCCAAAAGTTAACACTTTTCTTCCTTCTTCTCTTTCTCTTTCTGAATTAATTTTTAATCAAAGAGGTCCAATTACCATATATCTTCTTTTGGGATCCACAAAGACGTTCTAATCAATCTCCTCCTTTTTCAGCTTCTGCTCCAATTTTTTTTTTCTCCCTTCCCACTTGCAATGAGAATTTTAATAATCAAAAATCCATACCTCCAGCAGAGATTTTCCAATTTCTCACATTTTTCAATGTCCAAAAATCCCTTTGTCTCTTATCTTAGCTTTCAAAACAATCCACTTTCAATGTCTAATATATCCAAATATTTCTGCTTTTTCCGTGGGGTGGGAGAGTAAAAAAAAAAAAAAAAAAAAAAATTCCCTTTAACAGCTTCTCCGCCGCTTTTCGCTCTTCTTAGGATACAATGTATCCTCCAGCAACAAACAGCTCAATTCCAGGCAATTTAAAAGGTGTTACTTGACCCGGCTCAGACAGAACTTTCACTCTTCACACTTCCTCCAGCACAGTTCTTACCCGGTTGCTGGCTTCTACGTGGCGGCCATTGCTGACCGCCGCTCCACCGCCTTGGGAAAAAGGGGTTTTCCCGGAGAAAGGGGGGGTCTGCGATGCCCCCACCTCCCTTTCCGACTCCCCTCTATCTTCAGCTGTCCCTACAGGGCAGCCATATCCCCCTGACCCATCTGGATCGGGGGTACCTCGACGGCTAGCACAGCAGGAATCGCGAGCTGTCGCGAATTTCTGCTGCCCCGAAGCCACGCAAACCGGAAGTTTCCTCTATAATATTGAAACATTTTTTAATAGACTTTGCAAACCATAATTTTGGAGAGTAGATGTCATCATTTGATCTTACTGATTGAAAACTATTGTTATGGCAAAAGCAGCCATTAAGTATGAAGAATGAAGCTCGCAGAGCAAGGGGCCCAAGGTTTCCTTATTTTTTCCTTTTTTTTTTTTTGTTTGAACTAATGACCGAAACTTTGCATAGTACTTCATAATTTGTGGGTAAAAAAAAAACCTGTTTTCTTAAGCATTCTTTTTGGTCTCAGTTAACACACATTACTCACCTACAATAGTTAATTTGCTAACAATAAAAGGATCAGAGGAATTAATTTCTTCTACTGAATATACCCCTCCCAGGCTTTGAGACAAAGCTTTTAAAATGTCTTCTTTTTCTGAATGTGAACATGGAGAAGAATAATCTTTGAAGTGCAATACTTTTCTGTGAAAATGTGGTACATTTCAGAGAAATGTTCATTAGCAGTTTGTACAGAAACAATGTTCTTTAAATTTACAGTAGTCCTCTATATACAATAGATATTCTGTTACATCTGAACAGGTAGTTTATGAATATTTATCTTTGGGAACTCAGGACAGACAATATTCCACAGTATCTGTGTTTGATACTATGATACTATTTGATTTGTATCCAAATTGGATTGGAGTGGATAGTATTTGACTTTTTTCTTTCCTAAAAATTGCCTATAAAAACACTAGCATCCACTTTAGAGTATATCTAAAAAATCTTCACATCAAAAGACATTTTAACATTCATTCATGGTAACTTCAGCAGAATGAAAGTCTCCCATCTCTCCTTCATTAATATAAAATATTAAACTAAGAAATTCATACCTTTATCTAGATTTCCCTTAATTGACCAGCTGCTGTTTTGAAAACAATCTCCCAGGTGTTAAATGTCCCTCAGAGATTCCAAATCAGATGTTTGTATCTCTTCCATATGAAGTACACGTCTGTTCATTTTCATGCCATTATCTGTGTTTGTCAGATAAGATGATTTATTTCCAGCTAAGTTTTGATTTACTTCAAATCACACAAGTGATTAAGTCATTTATGTTTTTCATAGCTGAAATTCTTGATATTTTATAGGTAAGTTTCCAATTCCTACAGGAATTCTTTAATTTATTTGCTTCTGGGCTCTTGCATTCAATCCTTTCTCAGCTATCTCCTAATGAAAATGAAGCTGCTGCAGATAATCCATCCCTAGACCTCTACACCGTTAACTCAGTCCCTTGGAACATGAACCTGGGTCTGCCATAAACAGTGCAGAGACACAACAAGAGAGGGCATGCAAGCATCCCTCTGAACCTGAGATACACAAGAGATAGTGAAATAATATCTATAACTGGGTTGGAATCTCACCCCAGCTCTCCACTCAATCCTAGATGACCCAATTTACAAGTGGAGACAGCATGATCTGCTTGAACCAGGTTTATTTAAACAATGAGACAGAATGCGAGGTTTTGTTCACCTAAGAAGGATACAAAAAAAAATCCTTTATGTAATGGTATATGAAATGCTGACCAGTAATGTCATCATATGTTAATCATTCTATTTTGATAATGATATGGATTAGATCTGGTGCTTACAGTGAGAATACGTAATTAATAAAGTATATGTCTGCAGAAATCAGCTTTTGTGGTTAGTTACTTCCTTGTTTCCATCTAAAATTTTAAGATAACTCATAAGCCACATCTGCAAATGCTTAAACCAAGTATTGAGGAGGCTCCAAAGGTACCTTTCCAGAAAGGTAACTGGACTTTCTTGTTTTTTTCCTTGAAAATGTGTCTCTTGTCATCCAAAAAGCTTCTTCAGTTCAGAAGAAGCTTCTTGGAAGAAAAGTGAAACATTTTCAAGGAAAAAAATAAGAAAGTCCAGTTGCCTTTCTGGGACAAGGATGACCTGGATGATTGATCCATAGATATTAAGGAGGCTTACTTGAACTCATGGTCCTTGATAGTTTGGAAGTCTTGAGTCAGTTATTTGTTTTACTCCAAAAGTTGAGATACTATGCATTTAAACAAGGTATGGAAACTATACGGAGCATGACTTCTGGAATTATTGCCAACCCCCTTAATATCAGCCATGTTCCATGTCATGTGACTAGTAGTAAGGCTATAAAAATTGAGTAGGAGGTAGCATTTTGAGCAACTACCTACTTGACTCTCCTACATGGAAGCATTGGGAAAAATTTCCTGGATTTTTTTTCCTGCATTTTATTCTGGTGAGCTGAACCATTTCTGAACATTTTTTCCTTCTTTTTCTGACTTTTGGTCACCTTCCATTGCAGTTTTGGAGAATTATCCTGCTGATAGGCAAACATCCTGAGCCCCTTGTGTAATTTCTTCCCAAGATCTCATTGGCATAGAAAGAATAAGAGATAGATAGAGCAGCTTTTGGAATCTTTTTAAAGCAATAAAAAAATCTTGAAACAAAAATGTGATTGGGTAGCAAGACACTAATTCAATATTTTTTCTCATTTTGGTATTAAATTGGACAGAGAAAATGTTGATTAATTTATTGGTTTTGAAAGCAGACAACTTCAAATTACTATGAAAGAATTGGAATTGAATGGAATGGAAACAATGTGAAAAATCTCCAAGAAATATCTGTTATTAGTCAGGCATATCCTTTCATTCTCCTCTGTTGTTCATGAAGAGACTTTCCTCACATTTTTAAAGAAATCTTCCCTTCCCTTCCCATTTCACATAAACCTATATTATGTAATCGCTATGCCCAAGTTTGGTCAGTTGCAGCATTATGCTAAGGGCTTTGTACTGTAGTTCTTTTACTTTAAAAACTGGCATTAGAAAAAGTCTTCATAACTTGTATACAAAATGTTGGGTGTGAATGTAATCTGATTCTGGAATGTTGTGTCCCTCCTGATGAATCTGGCTCATATTTTTCTGGCACTAATTTTTCCAGAACAGGAAGTGGTTGGGGTGTTCCAGACTAAAGTATTCCAGCTTGAAACTGGAATGGTTTGAAGTGGCAATGATCTATTAGTTTTAAAATAAAAGTGCTTTTACTCTTCTATAATACTGGTCTTTTTTTAAGTGTAGTGGTAGTGCATGTATGGCTCAACTCCACACAGTTTCTTATACAGGACAACATTATTTTGGAGCTAAGCTGAAGAAGTGAGACTCTTTTGTGTACATTAAACACAGTATATTCTTTTTGCATAAATAACAGGCCTCTGCTCCCTAAGTTTAAATGCATATTGTCAGGCACCTGACAATACTGAAACCAAGAATGGCATGTGATAATTCTTCCAAACCAAGTTCTTTATTGATTCTCCCTCGAGCCACTCGGAGCATCCAGAGAGTAGGATGTGCTTCCGAGTCCTCTTCTTGCAGGCTGAGCTTTAGCTGAGGAAACGCTCCGCCCCCTCACGTGACTCCAAGTGGCGTTCCCCCGTCTTTTGCTCAGCCTTTGTTGAAAGGAGCTCCTTGGCTGATTTATACTACGTATATTATTCTGGTTAATTTCCTCACCTTCAGGTCTGATATTTCCTTTCCTTCCTCCTGCGCAAAAGGTTGGGACTTAGGGGTAGTCTCCCCTCGCCCTAGGGGCCAAGCGGGCGGGTTCGCAGCGCTTCGCGTGACCCCCCCATTATTAGATCACGTCGCTGCCACCGCGCTGCCTTGTGGCGCGCAACTTTCGCTGGATTCCCCCCCACCCTAAACCGGGAGGGCTAGTCGCTCCTTAAGAGCACCAGGCGTGCTGAGCTAACTGGACAAGCCCTCCTTGCCGTCCCGAAGGCGCCCAACATAGCTCAGCTCGCAGCCGCCATCTTGGGGCCGCATCATGGTCAGGCGCCATTGTTATTTCTGATCCTTGCTGCTGCGGTGGAAGTAAAAGTCCAAGACCCCCTGGGTCAAGAGTTAGTTGCTTTTAGCGTTCCTTCGGGCTCGCTTTCATTGTCTCTGTTGGCCTCCCGCAGCCTCTATCGGGGCGAAGTTGCAGTACCCCCCCCGGCTTGTTGCTGGAGGTTTGCTGCCAGAGGCCTCTCTCCTTCTAGGCCTCAGGCGTTTATTTGGTAAATCCGGCCTGTACTGTGGTACCTCTTTGATTCCTTTCCTGCTGTTGTATAAAAAAAAAAAGAGAGAAAAGAAATGAAAGAGAGAAAAATTTACAAACGAAATTATACGTTTTTATACGTATATACATAGATAACCTTTACATGCAGATAGCATATTAAATAAATAAATAAATAAACAAATAAAATGAAAATAAAAATCAGAGGATTACACATCTGTACATATTTTATATATATATATATATATATATATATATATATATATATATATATATATATATATATATATATATATATATATATATATATATATATATATATATATATTCCTTACTACTGGTTACCACTGTACATATTAAATTTCAAAAGGGGGAGCGGGCCAGCTCAAATCTCACTCGGCCCCACTCAGGCCAATTCCAGGCGAGCCAACCGCCCTTTGCTATTATTACTATTGTTATCACCAGGACAAGGAACCTTTTGTTTTATAATTATCAAAATGGCAGACGGCAATCTCTCTAAGCGACCTTCCTTGAAGGCTAAGGCAAAGTCCCACTACTTGCGCAGGCAGGACAAGGAGTCTTCCAAGGCCTCCCAACGAGACGCCTGAAGGCACCATGAGGCGTTGGAAAAGGAGTTTGATAGGCGATCAAGGGAGTCCTGCTCGGGGCTTCCAGCCCTTCCTTCTCCCTATCTAGGCACAGCCCACTTCAGGCTCACTTGACCCCGGGACCACTGACCAGACAGACCCCTGAAGCTACCTTTACACCTACAGCCGCTGGTCTGCGTCAGGAAGAACCCTCTACATCTGAGATTCCAGCCCACATCAAGGCTTGGATGGAATCGACTATCCACCAGGGCATTGCGGAAGGCCTGCAGCACATGTCCACATCAGGCTTCTCTCCATGGGCTCCCGACCACAACTCTTTATCCATCAGATCCCTTCCACAGCCGGATCCCCCGGTTGGTCAGGTACTCTCTAAGAGGGACAGCCCTCCTCCCGTAGGGGCCCAGGTGGAGGAAGGGGACTTTGGTGATTTCAGGGAAGAAGTACAGGACTCCCGGATGGGATCCTCCCATTATAGTGAGCCCCTCTTAGAGGCGAACCTCATGGAGGGGGAGATGTCGGAGGACGAGGGGGCTTCTCCCGACCAACCCGTATTCGGGGGGCTGTTCAAGCCACACTTGTTCAAATCCCTCCTCTTTAAAGCCAAGAATGTCTCTGGTCTTCTTCCCAGTCTCCCTCTGACTCCCCCCCCGCTTCAGAGAGACCAGAGGACTCCATTTTCACACAACCAGTGGTGGAAGCTGAGGTCATCCCAACCGAAGCAACTTGCTTCCATGGGAGCCCCCCCCCTACACCCTCTATCCAAGACAAGAGATTCTTTAATCTTAATTCGGCAATGTCTACTCTTCTAAACATCCCGGAGGTTGACGACCCCACTGTGGGCCTTGCCTCCTCCTCTATCCCCAGTGAGGCCTTAGAGGCCTTGAAACCTGAGCAAAAGCGGACGGAACTGGTGTTGCGCCGGGCCCATCTATCTGACGCTTGGGCCATTAAATCGGCTAGGGCCGCTTCATTCTTCACAAGGTCCTCTATCCACTGGCTCCGGCAGCTGAGAGAATGTCCCCGCGTCAATGTGAGGGCGCATCAAGACATAGCGAAACTGGTGGCCGCAGCCGAGTTTTCAGCTGACGCCACTTATCAATCGGCAAGGTTCTCTTCCAGAGCGATAACATCACATGTCACGGCTCGCCGCCTACTGCGGCTCAAGCACTGGCAGGTGGATGTAAAAATAAAGTCAAGCTGGCCACTGCTCCCCTCAGGGAGACAAACTGTTCGGCCTGGCCTTGGAACCCCTGCTGGTCGAGGGCCGCAGCAACAGGAAGTACCGGCCCTCCCTTTTTCGGAGGCCAGAGACAGGAGGCCCTTAGCCCTTTCGGAGGGGCTTCCCCCGCCCCTTCTACCAACTCCCCTTCCCGCCCAGATACCCGAGACCCCCTTCCTTCCGGTCTCAGGACCGCTTGGACTCAGGCGACAGAAACAAATGGGGCGGCAACCATAAGAGGCCCTTTAGGGGATCAGGGGGGAGGCCCTACCACCGACCCAGATAGAATTTCTTCCTCCCTCCCCATCAGCGGCTGCCTTAGACACTCCACTCCCATGCACGGGTTAGGGACACCGTCAGGTTTGGTCTTGCCCTTGAGTTCCGGTCCGTTCCCACTGATTTTTTTATGACATCCCCCACCTCAAGAGATCCCGCCAAACGTGCACTAATGGATGCAACCATCCAACACCTGCTTGACATTCAGGCCATTCAACCCGTTCCACTGGTCCAGAGGGGACGAGGATTCTACTCCCACCTCTTTGTGGTGCCCAAGCGTTCTGGGGGATGCAGAGCTATATTAGATTTAAAACGGCTTAACCACCACCTTATCCAGTGCAAATTCAAAATGCATACCTTGCAATCGATTCTCTTGGGTACCAGGCGGAGTGACTGGTTATCCCCCATAGATCCCTCGGAGGCATACCTACACATTCCAATCTGGCCCTCTCACCACAAATTCCTTAGGTTCTATTATAACAACCTTCACTATCAATACGTGGCCCTCCCCTTTGGTCTGGCCTCGGCTCCCAGGACCTTCACCAAGGTCCTCACGGACCTGGAGGCTCACCTCAGGAGCGTTCATCCGCCGTCACTGCTATTTGGACGATATCCTTATTCTCTCCCCGTCCAAGACCCAGGCAGTCAGGGACACCAGAGCCACCTTCTCCGCTCTCCTGGCACACGGGTTCCTCATCAATTGGCAAAAGAGTCAACTGGTCCCATCCACCCGAATCATCCACTTGGGAGCCATAATTGATTCGGTTACAGAAAAGGTCTTCCTCTCCTCGGAGAGGTTCCTCAGCATTCAAGCTCTGGTCAAACAGATTAGGCGATCAAGGAGGGTGGTGTTACTTGACCTTTCTAAATTATTGGGTAAGATGGTTTCATTTATCTCAATTATTCCCTGGGCCTGTTTACACAGCAGATCCCTCCAGTGGTTCCTGCTCCCATCCCAAAGATCCGGAAGAAGCAACTCGAAGTCCAGAGTCAAGGTGCTTCCGAGGGTCCTTACGTCCCTCCTCTGGTGGACCAACCCCGCCATCAACAGGGGCCACCTCTTCTCAGAACCTCAGCGGCTAACCCTCATCGCGGACGCCAGCCTATCAGGTTGGGGCGCTCACATCAACTCGCTCTCGGCATAGGGCAAGTGGTCACCGATTGAGCTAAGATGCAGCCTCAACTGGCTGGAGCTTCACGCCGTCCACCTGGCCCTGCTCAGATTCCTAGCCTTGGTACGCGGGCGTCACGTCCTTATTATCATGGATGACACCACGGCTAAAGCCCATATCAACAGGCAGGAAGGCACCCAGTCTATTCAGTTGATGAGGGAGGCCGAGCGCCTCTGCCGTTGGGCAAAATCCAACCTCCTCGCACTAAAAGCCGAACACATCTCCGGAATCTCCAACATCCAGGCGGATTGGCTGAGCAGGGCCACGGTGGACCAAGCAGAATGGCGCCTCCATCCATCCCTATTCAAGGAGGCGTCAAGAATATTCGGCCTCTCGAGGGTGGATCTCTTCGCCTCCCCGTCCAATGCACAGCTTCCACGGTTTTTCTCCAGGTACCCGTCTCACGGGTCAGAGAACCACAACGCGCTAAGCTGCCCATGGCCCCCAGGGCTTCTATATGCCTTCCCTCTGCTGCCGCTAGTTCCCAGATTCATAAACAAACTCATTCACGAGAAGGCAGACCTGCTCCTGGTGGCTTCCTATTGGCCCAGGAGACCATGGTTCGCGGACCTCCGCAATCTTTCAGTAGCGCCCCCATGGAGGAGCCCCCCGGACAGGATCTCCCTCTCTCAGGGGCTCCTTCTGCATCCAGAGCCCCAATGGCTCCACTTAGCCGTCTGGAGGTTGAATGAATCTGTTTGACAAGAGAAAAATTCTCCAGTCAAGTAATCGACACTATTTTGGCCGCTAGGCGACCCTCCACCACACGAATTTATGATGCCACTTGGAAGGGCTTTTCCAAGTGGTGTAGCGGATTCCAAGTTGACCCCCTCTCTCCCTCTATTGCGCAGGTCTTTGAATTCCTTCAAGAAGGCCTACGTAAAGGGCTTGCCCCAACACCCTGAGAGGGCAGGTCGCTTCCCTCTCAACCATTGTTTCTTCTGATAACTTCAGTTCTCTCTTTCATCACCCCCGGGTTAGAGCTTTCCTCAGGGGCGCCACCAACTTGTGCCCTCTGACTGTTCACAGGTTCCCCACATGGGACCTCAACAAGGTCCTCGTTTCGCTTACAAGGCACCCGTTTGAACCTCTGAGGGAGTCCTCCCTTCAATTTCAATTTCTGTTTAAAGTTTTCTAGTGGCCATTACTTCTGCTCGTAGAGTCTCGGAAATAGCAGCATTGTCAATCAGAAACGATTTATGCGTGTTCCACGCTGATCGGGTGGTCCTTTGCCCCGACCCCACCTTCTCCCCCAAGGTTAACTCACCCTTCCACAGGTCTCAGGAACTGGTCCTCCCAAACTTTTGCCCCAGACCCTCGAGGGACAGGGAAACCCTTTGGCACACCCTGGATGTTAGAAGGGCCTTGCGCATATACATTAAGCGCACACAACCCCTGAGAAGATCAGAATCCCTCTTCCTCTCTTTTCAGCCCAGAACATTGGGTTCAAAGTCTCTCCCTCAACCATCAGTCGCTGGATTGGGGCGACTATTGCCAGGTGCTACCTATCACAATCTCTGCCTGCTCCTGGGGGAATAACCGCTCATTCCACCAGGAGTGCAGCTACTTCGGCGGCTTGGGCCACGCAAGCCCCAATTGCTGACATTTGTCGGGCAACCACTTGGGCCTCTCCATCCCCATTCATCAGACATTACAAAATAGACCTATATGCCTCAGCAGAGACCTCTTTCGGCCGACGAGTCCTACAGAGGGTCATCAGTGACCCAGAGGGGCTGCCGGCCCAGACGGAGTCCCACCCGTAGGACAGCCAAGCTTTGGTATGTCCCACTCTCTGGATGCTCCGAGCGGCTCGAGGGAGAATGGGCGTTGGTTCTTACCTGATACGCCCCTTCTCGGCGAGCCGTGAGGAGCATCCAGCCCCACCCAAATTCCTACGTCTGGTGGGTACTCTAGTTTCAACCAAGGAGCCAATAGTTGATTAGAAGGATTTCTTAACCTTTCTTCTCGTTATCGCAAAAAACTGGGGGAACGCCACTTGGAGTCACGTGAGGGGGCGGAGCGTTTCCTCAGCTAAAGCTCAGCCTGCAAGAAGAGGACTCGGAAGCACATCCCACTTTCTGGATGCTCCTTGCGGCTCGCCGAGAAGGGGCGTATCAGGTAAGAACCAACGCCCATTCCCACCTATAGACAAAAACTTGTTGGACTGAATACTTTACCATCTGCATCTATGATGCACTCTGTGAACTATTAGGGGTGGTCATTTTCATCCTTTTTTTCTCACACATTATCTGGATTGAGGTTTTACTCCTCTGAAATACACACCCCCCCGCCCCGGGATCCAGTTCCATCACAAACTAGAGTAAAATATGTGTTTAACATATATAGAATTTTGCTCTGTAGAATGTTTCATGGAAGAATACATAGAAGGGAAAATGTCTTATACATGCATATGTGCTTTTGTAATCTCTACATTTTGTACAATTGCAGTTTGTTTTTTAAAAATACTTCATTTTCTGTGAGGTTCCATTAAAAGATTTATCATGTCATTGTCTATACTGCCAGTCTTGTAAAGGAGGAAAAAAAATATCTTAAAACTGAAATGAATTATGGAATTCTGGTCTTAGTGTCAATTTCCACTCCAGATGTAAAGATTTTTTGGGGTTGCGGAGAGCAGCCAAGTATTTCCAGATGCATTCTAAAAAGCCACCATGCAAGTAGTCTTGGTTCTATTAGTTATAAATTGTGTTCAGCCTCCTGGAGAATGGCAAATATCCTAAGATGCTGATTTTCTAAATGCCTTTATGAAGACAATTGAATGACATGCCATTGATGTAGATTCCATTTGAAGAATGGCCGATGTAATGTCACAGAATTAAAAATAATAATAGCAGTACCTGGGACCAGTTCCATTTCAGTCTTCCTTTCAGTATGTTTTTGGTTATGTTATTTTTTTTTAATGTTTTATATTTTCTAACAGATTTTACTGAGATACTTGGCATATAACTTCTGCTTTTAGACTTGTGTATATAAAATATGCCTACAAATAAATGTTGACTCCTGCCAATTGCAGTGCCTGCAGTTTTCTGGGCAAGAATTTGGAAATAGTTTGTCATTTCTTGCTTCTTAAGGCTGAGAGAGAATGACTGATCCACAGTCACCTAGATGACTTTGCGGCTAAAGCAGGATTAGAATCAAGGTATCTTGCATTCTAATCTGTTGCCTTAACAACTGCATTTTTGTAAGAAATGAATTTTATTTTTTATTGCTTCTGTCCTCCTACCTCCATCTCTCCTCAGGGTCCCATTATGTCTATAAAGCATATATTGTAAGAACAGCCAAGTGAAATTACTGTTTAAGTGTCACAGTTCATCATGTCATCAGTGAGAAAGAGGACAAATTCTGACTGCCTGTTAGAAAAACTTTCCAACAATAAATCATTTGACAATGTATCCATAGAAAATAGATTGTGTTTTATCAGATGTATTCCTTGAAAAAAGATAGTCATATCTTTAATTTAGATTTATGCACTGAGCAAGGAGTTAAATTTGATGCTTAAATTCTAACTCAACAATTCTATAAATTAATATATAAAGAATAGACTGTACAGATAAGTTAAAAGATAATTTTGAACTTTTTTTGGCCAGCATTATGCAAGACAACTTTTGGTCTGTCAAAAGTCTGATTTCCTAATTTTAATCAATACCAGTGAATAAAGCGTAGTAGCAGATCGCTAGTTTACCAAGATAGTGAAAACACTTCTTTGCAGGAAAGATCTGCATATATTAAGCAGAACAGGACATTCCTACTTGGATTGCCACTAAGTATTTAAAAGACTTTTTCAAAGAAACCAAGGAAAAACACTGAAAATACCTTCATTGTTAGAAATATTGCCCCATCAATCTGGATCCTAGTTTTATTGACCTTGGAAGGATGAACTCTGTTAAGCCTGGGTTCCCCAACCAGGGTTAAGGAGACAAGCTAAACAGAATGTGCAGAGTTAGTCAGATAGGCACACAGATAAATGAGTGAGATATGTTTGTATGTTTGTTAACATACAGTAAAAATAACAGATACGCTTGTGCTATCAAAAATATAGTTTATTCCATTTATAGCATAGTCAAAATAACAGTCCAATAGTCATGTATCATTTAGTCAGTCCATTCAAGGATATTCAGTTAGCAAAGTCCGTGTAGAATATCCTATGTCAGTTCACTTACAAATCAGTCCTTTGTCTCTCTCCCGTTCGAGTAAAGCAGTCTTGAGTCCATGCAGTAATTAGGGATCATTAAAGCCAGAGAGAGAGCAAGCTGTCGTCTTGCTTCTTTTAAAGTGCTTTCACAACCACTCCCCTAATTACATTCCCATATTTAAAGTTGCAGACACTTTAACTTATAAACCATGATAACATATTTATTATTTTACCTAAACCAGTTAGGGTAAACAATGTTATCCCTAACAAACTCAACCTTGAATTGGTCAGAATTGAACTGCTGGCAGTCAGCAGAAATAGCCTGCAGTACTGCATTCTAACCACTCTGCCACCACAGCTCCATAAGCTATTGTCATATTTAAAAGGCAGTACAAAGTTAAAATTATATGCACTCAAGATTAAACTATATTGAATTGGGTAATGTGTTGGATAAGTACCAAAACCAGGGGTGGGATTCTACCAGTTCGGACCAGTTCGGTAGAACCAGTTATTATTCCCAGTAATTCGGAGAACCAATAAATCAGGGCCCCTGGCTGGCCCTGCCCCTCTCCACCCGCTTCTCCACTCTCTGCCCAGTCAGTCCTTATCGCACATGTGCAACATTGCGTGCATGTGCGACAATCACTGATTGCATTCTTTCCCTGCCAGCTCCGCCCCTCCTTATCTTAGCCATATGCCATCGCTGCCTGCAGTCTGTCTTTGCCCACCCACCTGCCTGCCAGCCATTGCTATCTGCCTTCTGCCATCATGATCTCTTTAGGTGAGTGAGGCTCTGCGAGCCTGGTCACCTACATGCTGCTGCCGCTGCCAGCCCCAGTTGAGTCCTGACTCTTAGGCCAGCCTAGGCTGCCACCACCGCCCTCAGCGCTCTTGGCCTAGCTAGCTTCCCCCCCAACTGTCCCTGTCTGGCTTTGTCATGACCCTGTTGGAGTCTGACTCCAAGGGAGAGATGGAATAGCTGACAGGGAGCGGGAGTGATTCCAGTGGTTGTGGAGGAAACTGGTGAAGGGAACTGGCTGGGCATTCAGAGGAAGACCCAGGCCCATTCCCTCTTCATCCTAGGGCATGCATGGAGGAGCGGATAAGGGACAAACGTGAGTGGCATGGTTTATGGGGGAGGAAGGGGCTGTGATCCCCTTCATGAGCTGCAGCTGGGAAGACTGTTTAAAAGGACAAACTGTGCATGGCCAAATGCTGGAAGCAAAAGCATGCATTCTTGTTGGAGCTAATCTGTGTTTTGGTTTTCTCCTAACCGTGGTTACTGCATTATCTGGTAGAAGTCTACAATTAATCATCCTTGCCTGCTGTAGTAATTCCTTCAGTGTGGTTTGTGTTGGGTTTTTTTATTTCAAATTAACTTTACTTTGGTGCGGATTACATTTACTCCCTCTGTAAACTGTTTTCTTTAAGAGTTTGATATCCAGCTGAGGATAATTGGACATTGGGGCCAAGTTGGAGGCATTAAAGGGACTTCTATTTTTGTGACTTGGTTATTTTTGTGTCATGCCCCGGGTCATCACAGGCTTCCTTAGCTGCCAGCACAGCTCTATCCCATGTGGCACACGTGGCCTAGCAAGTTTCTCCCTCTAACCCTCCTGGCTGGCTGTCTTGCTTAGCTGCCAGCGCCGCAGCATGTGGCACTCTTGGCCTAGGAAGCTTCCCCCCTACTGTCCCCAGCCTCCAGCTTACCTGGCTGCTGGTGGCAGAGAGGAAGGCGAGCCAGGACTGACCTGTCGCCACTCGCGTCCCCACTAGCCTGCCTCTCGCCCCTGCCTGGATTCTCCACAGCTGCTGGGCCTTGCCTGCTTGGGGCAGGAATGGGGGGGGGCGACCAGCAAGCACGACACTATTCTGACCAGGCCCGCATCGCCTCTTTGCCTGCCACCCTTTTCCTCTGCCAGGGGCAATGTGGGTAGTGTAACCTTGTGCTTCCTGCATCTTGCTCCCTGCCTGGATTCTCCACAGCTGCTGGGCCTTGCATGATAGGGGCGGGGAGTGGGGGGCAACAAGGGAACACAATGCTATGCCACCCGGGCCTGTATTGCCCCTTTGTCTGCCACCCCTTTGCTCTGCCAGGGGCAATGTGGGCTACGTAACCTCGTGGTTCCTGGTTGCCTCCCATACACACCCCTTGGCAGCTGTGAGCCCCACCAGCTGTAGAGAATCCAAGCAGGAGACGGGTTGCGGGATGGCGGGGAGCTGAGTGGCGATGGTTCTGCCCTGGCTGGTTCACCTTTCCTGCAGCTTCTCACGCAGCTGCTGGGCAAAGCTGCAGCACACATCTCACTTTGCTTGAAGTTCCCAGCCCTTCCCCCAAAAGAGGGAGGGGAAGAAGTCCCATCTGCAGCCCCTTAATGAAATTCCTTTTTAAATTATTTCCCTTTCAGCCTTTAGATGCCCTGGAATGAGACAATTTGTCTTGCAGTTGAGGGTAAAGACCTGGTTTTCAGGCAAAGGCACCTTTAAACTTTTTTACTTTTTATAACTTTTTGGCGCAAAAAACGGTGATTCAAAATGGTGTCGGCCGCTGAAGCTGCCAGCGTGAAGTTTAAATTTGAGAAGGCAGTTTGTGGATGGGCATTTGATTGGTGCGAGCAAGAAAGCCTTTAAAAAACACAATAAGGCAATCCGATGTTCCTAAACTGCACTGAGGAGTGGGGCCTCATTAACATGCTCTGCTCAGGTCAGCTTTAAAATGTTGAAGCCTCTTAAAAATAAGAAGCTTCAGTGGTGGAATTGAGCTCCCGTTCTTTGCACTGCTATGGTCCTGAAAAGGACCCTCTACAGCTGAAAAGTAGCTGATTAAGTGATGTTGGACCCCGAAGCCTTGCCTACCGGCTTTTCTGGGCGTGAACAGACAATCGCGCCTGGTCTCTGGGAGACTGGCCAGGAAGAACCCTCGTCACGAGCGATACTGCCGGATGAGTACTTCGTTGGAAGTGTGTATGCATGTGTGTGTGTGTGTTTCAGGTGGATCTCCTAGCTTTAGAGGGAAGGAGGAAGGGAAGGGATAGAGATGGAAGGAAAGAGAGAGAGAGAGAGAAGAGACAAAGTAATGAAAGAAAAGGGAAAGAAAGAAAAAGGGAGAGACAAAGGAAGAAAAGGGATAGACAAAGAAAGAGAGGGATAGAAGGAAGAGACAGAAAGAGAAAAAGAAAGAGGGAGAAAGGGAGGAGAAAGTGAATGGGATATATGGAGGTAGGGAGAGGGGAAGAGAGAGAGAAAGAAAGAAGAGACAAGAAAGTAAAGAAAGAAAAGGGGAAGAAAGAAAAGGGGAAGGAGAAAGGAAGAAAGGGATAGACAAAGAAAGGGGATAGTAGGAAGGGAAAGGAAAGGGAAGGAAGGAAGGAAGAAAAGAAAGAAAGAAAAGAAAGAAAGAAAGAAAGAGGAAAAGGTGAATGAGATATATTGATGGATATATAGATACATGGAAGGAGGGAGGGAGAGAGAAAGGAAGAAAAGGAATAGACAAAGAAAAAGGGGGTGGTAGGAAGGGAAAGAAAGAAAGAAAGAAAGAAAGAAAGAAAGAAAGAAAGAAAGAGAAAGGGCTTCAGGAGGCTCTTTGAAACAGCACAGCAATCTAGGGCTGGCCTGCAAGGGATCTCCGAGGTCATCTTCTTGTCCAGGGGTCGCCAGCCTTTGAGACCTCAAGGTCATAATTTTAAATCTGGGGGACCACTAACCAGTTCTGTGGGCATGGCCTAATTTGTGGGTGTGGCTTGGTGGTCATGTGACTGGCTGGGCCTGGCTTGTATGTAAATATTATAAATATTTATATAAATATTGATATATATTTTTTTATAAAAAAGAGCAACTTTTACCCAAAATCAGGAAAAGCAGGCAGGCAGATTGAGTTGTTCATAGAATCACAGATTCACTTCAAGATCTGTGTTTCTGTCATCAGCTAGCTCTTTCTGCACTGCTTCAGTCCTAAGGAAGATTCAACTCATCTAAATATTAGCTAGAAAGCAAGAAATCCAATGATTTCCTGCTTTCTAGCTAATCTAAATCTCCCAGCACAGCAGAACAGCTGATGGTCAGAAAAAGAAAAAATACCAATTTAGCAGGCAAGTTTGCCAGGTAAGGAGTGAGTGGGTGGGGAAAGTTCCCACGGGCCATGTGGGCGGTGCAGCCTTGTATTCCTGGGCAGACTGGATTAATTGCTTTGGGGGTGCTCTGGGGGTGACATTTCTCTGCAGACCACCAAAATTTTCTTGCGGTCCACCAGTGGGCCACAGCCAACCAGTTGACGACTGCTGTTCTAGTCCAACCCCCTAAAGGGTGTTTGTGTGTGTGTGTGTGTGTGTGTGTGCGTGCATGGCTATCAAAACTCCCAAAACAGGTCAAGTAGCTCTGGGAAGATCAGTCATAAATTAGAAAACTTGCTAAGCAACCGGCCATTAAGCAAGGACCACTTGTATTTGGTTTGCCAATCACGTGGCCACCTGGCCACGCCCACCCAGTCACATGACCACCAAACGTTGCCAAGCTAGTCACATGGCCACCAAGTCACAGCCAGACAGTCACATGACCAACAAGTCACACCCAGTCAGTCACATGACCAACAAGCCACACCCACAAATTAAGCCACACCCAGACAACCAGTTGTTAAATAATTTGAATCCCACCCCTGACTAAAATAAAATTATTCCTTTCATGCCCATTTCTCTTGAACCACCATAAGATTTGTTTCCTATTTCATGTAGATACTACAGTATTTTAATCATTAAAACTGAAACTCACACTATCTCAGTTCGATTTTGAGGTGCCTACATGTTTTCAGCATAATTTTCCTTTTAGTTTCACCCATATCTTCTATTTATATCAGTATATGACAAGTAAATAATTTTTGCTTTTTTATTAAATCTCTGGCCAGTCTGAAATATCTGATTCATATGGTTTTTCAGTTTCATATACCGTGCAGAATTACCATAAGGAATGCAGAAAGAGATTTCTGAAAGTATGGGGTTGCAACATTCATGCAAAAGAGTTGACAGGTTATTACGATCTACCAAACCATGTGTGTTTTATTTACATAGCATACTAACAGTTAGTATTGTACTATAGGACCATAAGTTAATTTTTAAAATACCATTCTTACTGAAATCCAGGAGTATTTAATTATCACTTAATTTACTTAACCAATAAATTCCATTACATTAATTAGCAACAGAGAGAAAAATAAAACATATTTTTCATGATTATAAAATATATGTATTCTATTCCTAGAAATGCTTAACAGCATTGAAATACTTTGGGTATATTCTTTTTAAAAAACCAAGGTTTTTCCCTCCTGTTATTTGAGAGATGAACTGCTTTTCTTTTGTTCTATAATGATAGGAGGACTTTAGTTTGTCAGACAGCAGACAACTCTATGATTTTTGACAAGAGAGCATGCTGTTATGATTAATTTACAAAAGAAAACAGGTCATTCTTGTTAAGTCTGTGTTCCCCAACCAGGGTTAAGGAGACAAGCTAAACAGAATGTGCAGCGTTAGTCAGATAGGCATACAGATAAATGAGTGAGATAAGTTTGTATGTTTGTTAACATACAGTAAAAATAACAGATATGCTTGTGCTATCAAAAATATAGTTTATTCCATTTAGATTTATAGCATAGTCAAAATAACAGTCCATTAGTCATGTATCGTTTTAGTCAGTCCATTCAAGGATATTCAGTTAGCAAAGTCCATGAAGAATATCCAATGTCAGTTCACTTACAATAAATCAACAGTCCTTTCTCTCTCCCGTTCGAGTAAGGAAAAACGTAGTCTTCATCCAGTAATTAGGGATCATCAAGCCAGAGAGAGCAAGCTGTGGTACCTTGCTTCTTTTATGGTGCTTTTTACAACCACTTCCTGAATTACAATCCTACAGTTAAAGTTGCAGACACTTTAACAAACAAACTATGATAACATATTTATTATTTTACCTAAACCAGTTAGGGTAAACAGTGTTATCCCTAACATTCTCCCCTTTTAGGAAATAATAATAAATATAACTATTTACATCTTTAAATCATATTTGTTACAACTCTCTTTAAATTTGATTACTCCTTGAGCTTTTGTAAATTGGTCAGCAATGTTTTCTTCCGTCATGCAGTATTCCAATTTAATTAGCCCATTTTTTACAGATTCTCTAACATTTAAGTATCTTAAATCAGTATGCTTTGATCTAATTTTTACAGCAATATTAATAGCTAACTTTATGGCTGCCTGGTTGTCCTCGTACACAATAATGGAATCTTTAACAGTTACAACCATGTCCAATAATAGAATTAAGTCAGTACATAGTAATGACAGACATGAAAATTGCGCTTCCATCGTGGACAAGCTAATATGCTGTTGTCTGATTGACCTCCACCCTATTAGTGTCTTACCAAATAATATAGCCATCCCAGATGTTGATTTTCTAGTGTTTATGTCAGTTGCAAAACTTGCATCTGCATAGGCACTAAGACTCAAATCACCCTTTGGTTCTATATATAATGCATGGTTCACTGTTCCTTTAAGATATCTTAAGATTCTCTTTAATGATTGCCAATGACATTGATGTGGATCCGAATTAAAACGTGCCAGCTGATTAACACTATAAGCTATATCTGGCCTTGACCAATTGCTTATATATAATAAGCTACCAATCAAAGATTGATATATAGACTTATCAAATTTGGGACTTTGAGCAACAGTTTGGCAAACTTCCTGACTCATTGGAGTCTTTGCCGGTTTACAAAGTTCCATTTTATACATTTTAATTAATTGGCAAATTTTATCTTCTTGAGATATCTTAAATCAATTTTTTGTTTTGTTAATTGTCAATCCAAGATATCTTTTAATTTCACCTAAATGTTTTAATTTTATCTTTTTGGCTAATAATGATATAATCTCATTAGCTTCATTATTAGTCTTAGTTATCAAAGCAATATCATCTGTAAATAATAACAATAATGACATCGTTCCATTATTTTCTCTTTTAAACACACATGGATCTGCTAAACCAGATTTAAAACCTATATTGTTTAATTCTTTCACAATATATTGGTTCCACTCAAAGCCAGATTGTTTCAACCCGTAAACACTCTTTTTGAGTTTCCAACAATCATTACTATTTACTTTATTGTCTTTTATAATAATTGGCTTTTTCAAATATGTAGTGTGCTGCAATGGTGCATGCAAATAAGCAGTTTCTACATCAAAATGGTTAATGACATAGTTTTTCTTAGCTGCCCACACTAAAGCTGCTCTCAAAGATGTTGCCTTAAGACTTGGTGCAAAAACTTCATCGTAATCAGATGCAGTTTGATTAAATCCTTAAGCTACCAACCTAGCTTTATGGGTAACAGTCCCATTATTTCGAGTTTTTACTTTAAATATTCATTTGCACCCAATGGATTTTTCTCCTGGAGGTAATTTGGCATCTTCATATACTTTCATTACCTTTAATGAATTTAGTTCTTTTTCCATTGCCTTTTGCCAATTCTCCTGATCCTTAGCAGGATACATCCTAAGTTCATCTATACTAGTTGGAACTTTAGTTACTTGGCAAACTATACTTGCTTGATATCTATCAGGTGGACTAGTTACACGTGTTGTACGTCTAGGTATTACAGGACTTACAGGTGGACTTTCATTTACTAACTCTTCTTGATTATCTAACTCTTCCTGATCAACTGTTTCCTCTTGTTCTGATTTTATTTCTTCTTCGTGGACTTTTTCTTTAATTGGACTCTTCTTATAACTAGTCTGATCTTTCTGCCTTTTGTAGGGTTCAATAATTACTTCGTTATTTAAATCTTGCTCTAATCTATACCATCCTACATGTTCTAGGAATTTAGCACTAGTACTGGTGTAAACTCTAGATGTACCTGGTTCCCAGAATCTATAAGATCTATGATTAGATTTATATCCTACAAAAAATAATCTTTTAGCTCTATGCTGACCTTTGTGTCTGAGTTGTGTAGGGATATGCACCCATGCTGTGTGCATGTAACTTAAATCAGGTTTTGTACCATGCCACAGTGTGAATGGTAATTCACCTGTTGTTGAATTAACAACATTATTCAATATATGATTACCACACATTATTGCTTCTCCCCACAAGTTGTTAGGCAATCCTGAATCAGACAACATAGTACGTGCCATTGACTGCAGTGTTTGGCCTCGTCTCTCTATAAAGGCATTATGTTGTGGCCTATATGGTGCAGACTTTTTATGTTGAATACCTAACATTCTAAGTCTATTCTGGAATTTATTATTTGTAAATTCCGCACCATTATCTGTCATAAGAGTTACTAATTTCTTTTTAGTTTTTCTTTCTGCAAATTTTATCCAATTAAAGAGATTTAGATACGTTTCAGTTTTGCTCTTCATTAAATAGCAAAACCCATATCTAGAATAGTGGTCCATTATACTTAGTATGTATCGAGCTTCTCCTACACTTGGTTTTTTCGGACCTATTAAATCGGCAAATACTACCTCTAAAGGCTTTTTGGTAGTAAATCCATCAACTCTATTAGCCGGTATGACCTTGCTTTGATTGCAAGCATAACATTGCAAATACTTATTACAAGGTTTCAAACTTATTCCTTTAGATAATTGAACAGTTCTCTTAAGCATTTTAAAATTTAAATGCCCTAGCCTTTGGTGTAACAAGTGAATACATTCATCATGAGGTTTCTTATTATCATAAACTGTTAGCCACCATTAAACCATTTTCATTTAACACATACAAGTCACCTCTTAAGGATGCAGTAATTTTCTTATCTTCTTTTTCAATTATGCAGTTATCTCCTTTAAAGGTAACTACATATCCTAGTTTAACCAAAATTCTAACTGAAATTAAATTAAACTTAAGTTGTGGTACATATAACATTTTTACATTCTCTTTTATAAAAGAACAATATGCTATACCTTGACGTTTAGCTTTCAGTTTCCAGCCATTGGCTAACGATATCTGCTGTGTACTCTTGGACATTTTTAATAAAATTTTTGTTATCATTTCTTATACAGTGGGATGCTCCACTGTCAACCACCCATAAATTATTTTTTACAGCTCCGTTAATATACATGGCTAACTCTAAATTTTTATTTATCTTTTGATGACTTTTAGTATTCTGGCCAGCGTTCTGGCGCTTTGCTTTTTTACAAAATCTTGCCAAATGTCCTCTTCCTCCACAATTAAAACACTTTTTAATTGCGTATGCAGTAGGAGATTCATTATTTTCTTTTTGAGGTTGCTCCCTCCTTAACTGATCTCTTTCAAGTCTTCTTCTGGCCTCTTCAATCAATCTGCCAGTTATATCAGTTAAAGTTAAACTTTCCTTCGGCAAAATTTCAAGGGAAGTGACGTAGTTATCATAATTTTCATCTAGTGATGGTAGAATTATGTAGACTTGATGTAGTTCAGAGAAAATAAGCTCTTTCTCGTGCAGTTCTTGAAAAAGCTTTTTATAGAATTCAAATGACTCAGCATATCACCATTCGTCTGGAGATGCGTCCTGAAAAGCTTCCGTATTAGATTTATGTGAGCACCAACGTTATCTCGGACATAAATCCTCTTTAGCTTCTGCCAACACCCAACAGCTGTTTGCTCTCCACAGATATGAACAAGTTGCTGGTCAGTTAGTGTTAGTCCTATTATGCAAATAGCTTGTTCATTCTTATGCATAAAGTCTTTTATCTTTTGTCTATCTTCCTCAATCTCTGGATCCCATTCCTCTACATTAGGTGGATTTTCAATTATGTTCCACAGACCTTCTCTTCGTAGAAGTAGACTACATTTCATAGACCATGATACATAGTTTGTTCCATCCAACCTGGATATAAGGGACAAACTTTGTAGATTGACTTGTGCCATGTTTTCTTATATATGGATATAAAACTATAATTAATAAAACACAGCTGTCTGTTTACTGTAATGTGTAACAACACACTCTCACTTTTACATAAATCTGTTTTATCCTAGTTAAACTGACTTTGCAGCCTCTGGGCCCATAACCAGTGTTAAGTCTGGGCCCATAACCAGTGTTAAGCCTGTGTTCCCCAACCAGGGTTAAGGAGACAAGCTAAACAGAATGTGCAGCGTTAGTCAGATAGGCATACAGATAAATGAGTGAGATAAGTTTGTATGTTTGTTAACATACAGTAAAAATAACAGATACACTTGTGCTATCAAAAATATAGTTTATTCCATTTAGAATTATAGCATAGTCAAATTAGTCCATTAGTCATGTATCATTTTAGTCAGTCCATTCAAGGATATTCAGTTAGCAAAGTCCGTGTAGAATATCCAATGTCAGTTCACTTACAATAAATCAACAGTCCTTTCTCTCTCCCGTTCGAGTAAGGAAAAACGCAGTCTTCATCCAGTAATTAGGGATCATCAAGCCAGAGAGAGCAAGCTGTGATACCTTGCTTCTTTTATGGTGCTTTTTACAACCACTTCCTGAATTACAATCCTACAGTTAAAGTTGCAGACACTTTAACTAACAAACTATGATAACATATTATTATTTTACCTAACCAGTTAGGGTAAACAATGTTATCCCTAACAATTCTGACATGAGCCCAGGGCTTCCATTAAATGAACCAGATGGAACGAATAGAAGGTTTCCCGATATTTAATTCCCATTGACATACCTACTTTGATTATGAATAATATTAACAATTTATATAATGTATCTTGAACAGTGGAGCCTTATTTTGCTTTATAAGTTGACTTACTCTGCATCATTCAGAAATGTTCATGTATCCTTGATTTAATACCATAGTATCTAGTTTTTAGTTTATATGCAAGTACATACAAGTATACAATATTATGCAATCCCCTCATTTTATAAAAAATGGTCAATTCGTTGAAATAAGTAGCTGAGTATATTTCAGAGCAAAAGAATGTAATTTAAATCTTTATTTTTAAAATTATGTTTATTTTTATTCTTCCAAAAACTCTAATTCTTACATTTTAGATGAAAATATCTACCGTGTTTCTCACATAATAAGGCCGGGCCTTTTTTTTTTTTTTTGAGCCCCGAAAAAACGGCTGGGCCGTCTTTTCGGGGGTAACTTAATTTTCCCCCTTTCATCCTCATCTAGAGCACCCCATGGGCAGCCTTGCCACCAGCCGCTCCTAACGGGCGATCATGGCGAAGTACAGAGAGCTCCCTACTCCCACCAAACACCTTTGCTGCAGACCCAAGACCTTTGGCACCTGCTGCTGTTGCTTTCCCTTCTGTCCATGCAGATGCCATTTGGAGTGCTGTTGGAGCTGCCGCCACCGTTTGGAGATGCCGCCGCCACGTTTGGAGCTGCTGCTTCCGTGTTTGGAGTGGCGGCGGTGCTCCAAACAGCAGCAGTGCTCCAAACGTGGAAGCAGCAGCTCCAAACGTGATGCCGGCACTCCAAATGGCGGCGGCAGCTCCAACGGCATTCCAAATGGTAAATCCCCCCACCCTTCCCCCTATTTTGCATGTTTTAAACTAGGCCTAAATTTGGGGGGAGTGGCTTAATTTGATTTTATGCCTAGAAAACATGCTGGGTCTTCCTATTGGTGGAGGCCGTATTGTTGGAGAAACACAGTATAAATGGGTGAGGGAATCTCAAATCTTTCAGAATCTAGCAATTGTAGTTTTTTTAAGTTATGCATTCATGTATATATTCAGATTTGAAAATTAATACTTTAGGTTTTGCCACAAGAAATTCATTTCAATAGTTTATTTTCTATATATACCTGTGATGGTGAACCTATGGCACATGTGCTAGAGGTGGCACGCAGAGCCGTCTCTATGGGCATTGCGAGCCATCTCTCCAGCTCGGCTCTGCCACACATATGCACATTCCTCCTTCCGGCCAACTGGTCTTCAGGTCTCTGCCACACATGTGCAAGGGGTGTGGTGCACATGTAGAGGTTATGCTTGCATGCGTGGGAGCAGGTCACATATGCAGGGTCACACGCAGGAGAGCAGGGGACATGCATGTGTGGGGGTCGTGCGTTCATGCACATGTGTTCCATTTTGGGGGTGTGCGCTTGGGCACTTGGTGCTGAAAAGGTTAGTCATCACTGATATATACAGTATATTGCTGGATGAATTCATCTGTTACATTACTTTGCTTTTTTAAAATGCTGATTATTATAAATATAAAATTTACTGCAACACTTTACTAAATTGTAACAGCTCCATTGCTTTTTTTGCTTGTTTCTTTTATATTTTTTTACTTTTTTTGCCAGATTGTTTTCCAAATATTATATTGTCAGCTATGAAAATGTAAATGAGGTTACTTTTAACAAAAAATAGAGAGCTTTCGTGGTATGATAACAGACTACAGTGCTGCTATACTTCTTATTGTGTTTTTTTTTTTTTTTTGCTATGTCTATTCTTTCTTTATCATCCTATTTCTCACTTATACTTTTTCCAGGATTTGGTTAACTGCATAAGATTGAGGCAATTGCTTCTTTTAATCCATTATATCTCTTCTCTGAAAGAAATTCTGATATATGTATAAGAGGGCAACTGCTCTTTTTTATTTTCAATTATTTGGTAAATGCATAGTAGTTATGGCCTCTAGAATTCCCTGTAGATTATTACATTACACAATCCCCCACCCAACCTGCACAAAAGCTTAATCTCTTTAAAAGACTCAATTTTAATTAACGCATCATGGTATGGAGCAAGCGATTGTAACTAAAGATGTTTATGTATTTCTCTGCAACATTTTTAGTATGAGCTGATATTAGAAATATTTGGAGATACATTTTTGAAAAGTGGAAGTAGAGATGAGTTTGAAATGAATTGTAAGTGTGACACAACAATATTACTGTTTTATATTTTCATGTTAATAATAACATTTATCTCTAGAAGATAGAAAGTCGAGTTAGAAACTTTATCCAGACTGTAAACTACTTAATAAAAGGCATGTTTTTCCTGATTGGAAAAATGTAACTTCCTTCATCTTATGCTTCAGTAAATTTTGCCAGGATGCCTAAAGTTGGCTGCATAAGCAACATATAAAATCTTATTTACAGTCACAGAGAAAATTAATTGCTAATCACTGCTATGAGATACTGTATACTCGAGCAGAATTTCTGCTAGCTTTCTTAAATAGGGAAGCAAGGATGCTTGTTTAAAGGAAGTTAATTAACTGTGCCCTCCAGTGAACATTCAAAAACCAGATAGTGCTTTTCTTCACATGCATTTCTTTGATTATATTATCTGTTTGAATGCTCAAACTAGTCATTCTCCAGTGTTACACTTCTTAACTCGCAAATGTAAATCATTTTGAATACTTAATTTGATATAGCTGACATATTAGAACATGTTCCATAGCGATTGTGCCAAGACTATAAACAAGTGTATTACAAAATTGCAACTGCTTTATGATGGCCCTGCCTCTTTGTGTCCTATATTATAACAATGAGAAATTAGAAGGAAGACCTGTTCTGTGCAACTCCCTATGATGCAACATTGGGATAGAGAATTTATTAATAAAGGTTGCTTTTATGAAAATATCTGTACTTCCCATAAAATATGGGATTTAACATACTCCCGTTTCAAAAGCTTCATGCGTGAACATTAATCAATACAATCTATGTATTTTCATATTTCTGTGACAGATATAAATAGAATATATTCCATTATGCTTACTTGTGTATGTGTGTGAGAAGAGATAAATTCAGCTAAATGTGGCTTTCTTTAGTATTCCGCAAAGCAGCTTCATTTTGTAATCTCAGTTTAATCCAACCAGCTAATTTCTGCTGAAGATGCAGAGAAAGCCAAATTATTTATAATTACCTCTGAACGACTTCATTCCAAATTATCAGTTAGTTTTAAAAATAAACAAAATGCCTCTAATTTATTAAGTATATTACACTACTACCATCTATCCCCAATCAGCAATCCTTTTAAAAAAATGATTATATGAATCAGCTACGTGGAATACAGCATTTTTCAGGATTTAAGAATACTTGTTCATTTAAAATAGAAAAATAAGGGGGTTTCAAGGAAAATAGTATTTTTATTCTCTATCTCACTTAGCGCAAATACCAGATCAGGTTTCTTGGTTCTAAAAAAAATTACTTAGAATTCCATTTCAAGCACTTTTGCTTTGTATTGATGGTCTTTTGTGAACATACAAGGCAGTTAGGTTTTAACAATACTGAAGACATGGGACTTTTTTAAAAAAAATCCTGCTCAGAAATGTTAGGAGTTTGAGTATGGTATATTTCTATGACTTTAATTTTGTTTAAATGGCTTTTCCATTCATTGGTTGATATAAGCTTGAAAACCTGTTTGGTGAGAAAAATACATTAGCACATCTGTGTTTCTACCTAATCGTCACTGAGCTGTTCCAACTGGGTGGGGTAGAGCCTTGCTCAAGGTTAGGAGCAAAGCCTTGGCTGTTCAGACAGCCTCTGAGACAGAATTACAACCTTTGGAACTCTGATATTATTTTGAGGTTAGTGTGAATATTCATAAATATAAATGTTTTAGTAAGAGAATGAAATGTTTAATGATGAGAGAAGAGAAGAGATAATCTCTGTAAGGGATCCATTGATTTCTTTACAAATGCAGGAGAACATTTTCCAGAACTTTACAGTTGATCCTCTTTCTTTTTCTAAGCTATTAAAAAAATATTATACATGGTTTTTGTCCTGCAGCAAATTTGTTCTAGGCTCAAGAATTATTTAAGAGGTTTTTTTTCATTGAAAGCAACAGCTATATAACATTTATGACTTTATGTAGGATTTATGAATACATGTTATTGGGAGAAGTATCTATAAAGCAACTCTGACTTAGATCTCCTTCTTAATACTGGGTGTTATAAAGTATATGCTGTGTATTTCTTCCTAAGTTTTTCTATTGGTAGCTCTTTGTTAACTGGTTTCATAAAAAAGTTTCCCAGTAAAGTTTAGCACATAGGTCTACAGTAAGATTGATGATCATGGAGTAAATTATAATGTGTAACTATCAATAAATTTACAGTTGCAATTGAGGATAACAGGTTACCATAGTATTGATTATATTGCTGTGTGTTCACAAAATTTAGTTTGAATTTTACCATCTTCTAATTCCTGCATATTTTTTAATTTTTTTAAAAAAGCCTATGGGTCTCCTGAATGCAATAGTAATCTATTTAATGGAATACAGGGGGGGGGAGGTCAAATCCTTATATTTATATAATTTATATAATTGTATACAGTCATGTGAAAAAGAAACAGACCATCTTTGAGTTCTATGGTTTTAAGTATCAGAACACAGTAAAAATCATCTGGTCCTTAGCAGTTCTTAAAAGTAAGTAAATACAACCTCAGATTAACAACCTATTACATTGTGTCATTTATTTTACAAAAAGAAAGACAAAATGAAAGAGAAGCTGAAAAATGTGAAAAACTAAGTACACTTTATGATTCTATAGCTGTAAAACCACCTTTAGCAGCAATAATTTGAAGTAATAGTTGTCTGTATGACTTTATCAGTCTCTCACATGTTTGTGGAGGAATTCTGATCTATTCTTTTTAATTTGCTTCAGTTGATTAACATTTTGGGGCGTTTATTTATGTACAGCTCTCAAGATCCCGCCACAGTATTCTAGTCAGATTGTGATCTGGACTTTGACGGGCCATTGCAACACCTTGATACTTTTCTTTTTCAACCATTCTGTTCTATATTTGCTGATGTGCTTGGGGTCATTGTCCTGTTGCATGACCCAGTGTTGGCCAAACTTTAGGTGTTGGACAGATGGCCTCATATTTGCGTCTAGAATAGTTTGGTGTACAGAAGAGTTTATTTATTTATTTATTTATTATTTATTTATTTGTTTGTTTGTTTGTTTGTCAATTGCTTACAAAATAATAGGTATAAGTAAAACCATAGTTATGAATACATGGATACATATAAGAAAAATAAAAAAAATATAAAAAACAATAAGACAGGGATGGTAGGCACGTTGGTGCGCTTATGCCTGCCCCCTACAGACCTCTTAGGAGAGGGGTAAGGTCAATAATAGACAGTCTAGGGTTAAAGTTTTTGGGGTTTGCGGGAAAAACCATAGAGTCAGAAAGAGTATTCCAGACATTGACCACTCTGTTGCTGAAATCATATTTCCTGCAATCAAGTTTGGTGTGATTAACCTTGAGTTTGTATCTATTGTTTGCTCTTGTGTTGTTATGGTTGAAGCTGAAGTATTCATTAACTGGTAGGACATTGCAATGCATGATTTTATATACTATACTTAGATCGGACCGAAGGCGGCAAAGTTCTAGGTTTTCTAGGTCTAGAATTTCGAGTCTGGTGGCATAAGGTATTCTGCAACGAGTAGAGGAATGGAAATATTTCTGGACTTTCTCAACTGTGTTAATATCAGATATGTAATGTGGGTTCCAGACTGATGAGCTGCATTCAAGTATTGGTCCAGCAAATGTTTTGTATGCTCTAGTTATTAGTGTAATATTACCAGAGAGAAAGCTACATAAGATTAGGTTAACAACTCTTAACGCCTTTTTGGCTTTGTAGTTACAGTGGCTCTAGCACTTAGGTCATTTGAGATGAGTACCCCAAGATCCTTGACAGAGTTTGGATCATCAACAAGGTCTTGACTATTCAGCCTGTATTTTATTTTCTGATATTTTTTTGCCAATATGTAGGACAGAGCATTTATTTGTTGAGATTTGAAGTTGCCATTTGTTTGACCATTCTGATACATAGTCAAGGTCTTTTTGAAGGGTAGTAGTATTGTCCGGTGTTGAATAGCTTTACATCATCAGCGAAGAGAACACAGTTGCTCTTGATATGATCACAGAGGTCATTTATGTAGAGTATGAAAAGAGTTGGTCCTAGAACACTGCCTTGGGGGACACCACTGTTGACATGTACAGAATTTGATAGGATGCTCCCAGTTTTGACCATTTGTTTGACAGGAATGCTTCTATCCAGTTATACAAGTGTCCAGAGATACCGTAAGATTTTAGTTTAGGAGTAGTATGTCATGTACCACTGAATCAAAGGCTTTACAGAAGTCTATGTAGATTACGTCTATTGCTTTGCCCTGATTGAGTTGTGTAGTCCATATTTTTTTGCAGTGTAAGATTGCAGATTACAGGATATTTTTTTCCTAAAACCAAATTGTTTATTAGAGAGTAGGTTGTTTGTTTCTAAGTGGAGGGTGATGGATTGGTTAATAATTGATTCCATGACTTTACAGGTGACGCAGCATAAAGAGATTATTCATGATCGACTCAATGATTTCAAGATGTCCAGATCCTGTGGCTGCAAAACAAGCCCAAATCATTACCTTTAAACTACTGTGATTGAGGGTTTGATTGAGATGTTTCTGCTTGTATGCTGTGTTTTTGCCAAAAAAGGGACTATGCATTATCCACTTTGGTCTCATTTGTCCAAAGGACAGTGTTCTAGAAGTCTTGTGATTTGTTCAGATGCAAACCTTAGGTAAAGCTGCCATGTTTCTTTTAGAGAGAAGATGCTTTCTCCTGGCAACCCTTCCAAACAAACCATAATTGTTCAGTCTTTTTCTAATTGTACTATCATGAACATCAACATTTAACATGTTAGCTGAGGCCTGTAGAGTCTAAGATATAACTCTTGGATTTTTTGCAATTTCTCTGAACATTACATGGTCTGACTTTGGGGTGAATTTGCTGAGACATCTACTCCTGGAAGAATGGCAACTGTTTTGAATGTTTTCTGCTTGTGAATAATTTTCATCACTGTAGAATAATGGGCTTTAAATTGTTAGGAAATGGCCTTGTGACCCTTTCCAGCTTGATGGGCTGTAACAATTTCTTTTCTGAGATCATTACTGATTTCTTTTCTCTTTGGTATTGTGTTAACATACACCTCAGTGCCATATATCAGCAAACTTTTAAAACTTCAACTTTTATTGAGGTAGTTCACACTTGCTGATAATCAGTTTATCAAAGGCACTTGAATAGCAGCATCTGGCTGCTACTTAGCCTCTTCAGACCTGTAAAAACAGTAAGCCTGTACTTACTTTTTCATGGCTTTTCCATTTTGGTTTTTTTTTTCTAAAATAAATGTTGACATGGTATAATATGTCATGTTGTTTACCTGAGGTTGTATTTATCTACTTTCAAGAACTGCTAAGGACCAGATGATTTTTACTGTGATCTGATATGTTAAAGCATAGAATGCAAAGAGGGTGTACTTACTTTTTTACATGACTGAATATTAAATTTAGCTATTTTATATTGTTTTTGCATTTGATTTTGTATATTTTATTCATTTATCAATAATTAAGTAACTGAGCGGCTTACAAATAAAAGCCCTACAACCATATAGAGACACAGGTAAATATAAGACACATAAATAAAAACAAGTTTAAAAGGCAGAGGGAGTGTCCTTAACCCCTCCAAGTGTTGCATGTCCCTCTTAAGTCCCTATGCCAGTTGGCATACCTCCTGAACACCAGCAGAGTAGGAACTGGAATAGAGCTGTCATTTATATGAAAGGTTAGATACTAAGATAAATTTTTAAAAGATATCATAAACATCCTGCAACATTTGAAGTATAACTATAAGCGTAACCATATCTTTTAGAGCAAATGCTGTAAGATTACAAATTGGAATTATCAGCTAAGGATAGTTGTTTCACTATATTTTCTCTTTGGCCCTTGAGTTGAAAACAGATTCAACAGCCAACCATCAACACACCCCAGTCAACACCTAAAAAGCCATTTACAATAGGCCCTATAAATATCACACACACAGACCAACACACTCATAGGAAATATGGGCAATGTTTGAGGTACTGAAAGTCACAACTCAATCTCTTGATGTTCCAAGATATGACAAGAAGTCATCTGAGGATCTGAACATCACTCAAAGGGAGAAGATGAAAAAAAAATTAGATTATTTTGCCTGTGTTTCTCCCTTCTCTCCTCCTCATATGTTAATCACCCTCATTAAGTTAAGTCCATTCCAACCCCACACTGTCATCAAATAGCAATTTAGATTGGATTTGAAAGGGTTTCAAAGAAGTGTGAGATGTTCAGATATAATTTTACTTCTGCATCTACTGTTAGGCTAGATCTTTTTTTTAGTTTAGTTAACACTCTCTTTCCAATTCTGTGGTTTAGGACCTTAAGAAAAATCTCTAGTTTGATCTACAATGAAACTTGCTCCAGGCACTGGTAACTTCTATGGACACAGCATTTCTCCTGCTTCCATGTTGAACGGGTGCAGGCCTCTTACTGTAGCTCCCTGTAGGGCATAATTTGCCTTAAATGATAAACAACAACAAAGAAAAGAATTTTTAATCTGAGCTTTGATTGATTCTCTCAGTGTGTATCTTTGTATTTGTGATGTTCTTGAATGGAACATCATTCCAATTCAGAATACAAAAGTCTTTCTTTGCCAATTGTGTTGGATTTTATTGCCCTTCATCTTTCAAAATGGCTGCTCACCACGTGCGGTTGAAGAAGAAGCCTCCAAATTGGCCGCTCACAAGAGCTACAGGCTATGCAGGGGTTAAATCGCTCCTTATGCTGTAAACAGCCCTGGACGGTGAAATCGGCAATAAAGTAAAAATTTATGATCAGCTGAGAGGTGCTGTTATCACCTATGTGATATTTACGATCGTAGTGGCTGAAATCACTGAGGGAAGACTGTGGAGGAGGATCAAGGGTTACTCCCTACTTACAATCTCCCTCGGTTGAAGAAAACATCGAATCCTCGGCGTTGCAGGAGAGTGGAAGTCTTTTTTTAGTTTAGCTAACACTCTCTTTCCAATTCTGTGGTTTAGGACCTTAAGAAAAATCTCTAGTTTGATCTACAGTGAAACTTTCTCCAGGCACTGGTAACTTCTATGGACACAGAATTTCTCCTGCTTCCATGTTGAACAGGTGCGGGCCTCTTACTGTAGTTCCCTGTAGGGCATAATTTGCCTTAAAAAAATAAACAACAAAGAAAACAAGAATTTTTAATCTGAGCTTTGATTGATTCTCTCAGTGTGCTTCTTTGTATTTGTGATGTTCTTGAATGGAACATCATTCCAATTCAGAATACAAAAGTCTTTCTTTGCCAAATGTGTTGGACTTTATTGCCCTTCATCTCAGATGCCATGATGGCTGTCACTGAGGGGAGTTATAGTCAAGACATCTGGACCAACTGCTTATGAGAAGGATTTGTTAAGAATATTACATTCTCCTCCATGCTGCTGCGAGAGCCCAGGATGGGTATGACTCCTCCTGATGACATCATCAAACTGGGTCCGTTTAATATAAAAGCAGCAGCTTATGGGAGAAATCCCCCAGCTTTGACTCAGCTTCTTTCGATGACCATAAGCTGGTGTCTCTAAAAGCAGTTTAGTTAGCAGCAAAAGCGAAAGCTATCTTCATCATTGGCATAGCTGTGCCTTCAGGAGAGTGGGGCTCCACTCTTCTGCAACGCCGAGGATTTGATGTTTTCTTCAACCGAGGGAGACTATAAGTAGGGAGTAGCCCTTGATCTTCCTCCACAGTCTTCCCTCAGTGATTTCGGCTGCCATGATCATAAAGATTGCATAGGTGATAACAGTGCCTCTCAGCTGATCGTAAATTTTTACTTTATTGCCGATTTCACCGTCCGGGGCTGTTTACAGCCTAAGGAGCAATTTAACCCCTGCGTAGCCTGTAGGTCTTGCGAGCGGCCAATTTGGAGGCTTCTTCTTCAACCGCACGTGGCAAGCAGCCATTTTGAAAGCTTCAATGGCATCATCCCCCAAAGGCCAGCTTCTACTATTCATATGCTCCTATTCAGGCTACTGCATAGAAAACACATAGTGAGGATCGCTTCCAGCACCTTTGTGTCTGTTTATGCATACTGTGGATCAAGACAAGGCCCACACAGAGTCTTCAGGCCTGATCTCTCAAGGCCCCTAAGCTGGCAAAAAAAAGAGAAGGAGACAATGCTCCCAGTCTGTTCAAAGGGAGGTGGCAGCCAAGATTAGGGCCAAAGCTTTGGGCCCTAAGAAAACATCCCAGGCTGAATTAAAGGCAGAGAAATGAAGGCATGCAGCCTTAGGAAGGCAGTTCAACAAAACTATTGAGGAAATGAAGGGTCAACTACAACAGACTTCCCAACAAGCCAATCCTCTAGTTGTTCAGCCAGCTACTTCTAGGGAGAAGGAAGATACCTCAGCTCCTCTTAGCCACCTCCAATCCTGGTCCCCAGAGCGACCTGAAATCCAACTAGAACCTCAAGATTTGAGCAGGTCAGGTCCCAACTTCGCCCAGACTCCTTGGAATCTTTCTTCTTCATCTATCCCATCCATGGCCCAAAGCAGCTCTCAATCAAGACCAGAGGCCACTTTTACTCCAAGAGCAGCAGGTCTTCAGCCTCTGGATCCTCCATCGAGTGGCAGATCTTCTGACATCAATGAAGTAGTCTCCTTAGCCATCAGACAGGGTCTGGCAGAAGAGCTTCAACACATTCTCCATAGAGCTGCTGCGAGCATCCAGAGTGGGAGGTGCTCCAGTCTTCACTCTTACAGGCTGAGCTATAATTGAGGAATGCTCCTCCTCCTCCATGTGACTCCTCCATGCATTCTCCAGTTTTAGCTCAGCCTCGCTAGAGACAGGCAGCTTAGCAGTTTGCTCCTTGGCCGATCCAGGTTTTTTTCTGCTTCTACATATTCAGGTTTGATCTCTCCTTTCTCCTTGTTCCCTGCGCACTTGGTTTCGTCCCAAATTTAGTAAAGGAGCTGTTTCTCGCCCCTCAGGGGGGAAATAGGGGGATTTGGAGCCTTTTGTCTCCCCCCCTTTTCTCTGCCGTTTTTTCAAGCCGTGCTGCATCTAAGCAGTGGCTTTGGCTTGCACTTTAGATAGCGCTACATTGTGCCTTCCCCCCACGAATGCCTCAGAAGGAGAGCTTCTTCTTACAGCCCTCGGGTTCTCTTGCATTCCGGCTTGCCATTTTGTTATTTTTGAGGGCTTGTGTGTCTCTGAGATATTGGCGCCGGGGCCAGCGGCCATTTTGGGTGCGCCTTGTGGCCGGCCGCCATTTTGAATTTTTGTTATATTGTTCCGATCATGCTGTGAAGATAGTAAAGGCCCATAGTGGGACCGACAGGCCATGTGGAGCCTAGAATTAAAGGGTAGTGTGGTTCTGTGCCCTGTTGTCCTTCCTTTCAAGTGCTAGTTGGCTTATTTTGTTCCGCAGTTCGCTCAGAGGCGCAGGCACGTACTTCCCATTTTTGTTGGGAGGCTGCCTCAGGAGGCTTTTTTTCCTGTGAATTTTTTTGTGCATATTTTTTCCTTTCCTGGCCTCTGAGTTCATTTGGCCTATTGGGTGATTAGGGTTTAGTTCTAAATTTCTTCTTTTTATTATTGGTAAAGCAATAAATCAGCATAACTTTAAAAAACTGATTATCATTAATCCTTTTGTTTGGACTTGATTGGCACCCTTTTGGGCTTTGCCCACCTAAAATAAATAAAATAATAATAATAATAATAATAATAATAATAATAATAATAATAATAATAATAATAATAATAAATAGATCGGTACAGAATAAAAATTTTTATCCAAAAGGAGGACGTGGCCCAACTTTAGGAAAGCCGGCCTACGTTGTAGGTCGAACTCCCAGGCATGCCAACCGCCATTTTTTTTCTTGTCTAAATATCCTTTTTGGTGTCATGGCACAAGGCAATCCCAGTGGTCCTTCCTTGAAGGCGAAGTCAAAGATGCACTATTTGCGCAAAAGGGACAAGGACTCCTCCAAGGCCTCTCAAATGGATGCCTTAAGGCGCCATAAGTCCTTGGAGAAGGAGTTTGACAAACGATCTAAAGATTTGTATTCTGTAACCCTCGCCCCACCCTCTACCTCTACTCAACTCCCTCCCCTGCCAGGACAACCTTCTCCTTCCAGGTGCTCACACGCCCGAAGTCACCAGGCCTCTCACACGCCTGAAGCAATCTTCACACCAACCGCCGCGGGTCTACGTCCAGAGGACCCGTCCACAACCATCATTCCGGACAGCATTAGAGAGTGGATGCAACTGGCCATCCGTCAAGGAATAGCAGAGGGGATCCAACAGCTATCCAGACCAGGTTCCCAAATGATGGCGACTGAGGTCGAATCTATGTCTGGAAGATCCCTCTCCAGGCCGGCATCACAACGCGGTCAAGTGGAAGCCCCTTTCCCGGAAGGGGAGGAGGCCCAGGAGGAAGAGGAATTGGGTTTTGAATCCTTCAGGGAAGAGGAAGGTTCAGATAGGGGGTCTCTACAATATGCTGAACCCTTTTTTGAGGTAGACCCCATGGAAGGGGAGATGTCAGAGGATGAGGGCATTGCCCCTGACCAACCAGTATTTGTAGGCTTGTTTAAGCCTCATTTGTTTAAGTCTTTGCTATTCAAGGCAAAGAATGTTTCGGGCCTAACTTCCCAGTCTCCCTCTGATCCATCTCCAGCGACCCCGGGGGCCCCAGAAGATTCCACATTCAGACAGCCAGTCGTCAAAACCGAGGTTATTCCTACCCCCCCCCCCAATCTTTTCCAACTTGGTCACAAGGCAATTGGCCTCTGCGGGTCCCCCTCCCAATCCTTCCAGACAGGACAAGAGATTGTTTAATCTCGACCCGGAATTTTCTACCATGCTAAACACTCCTGAGGTAGATGACCCCATAGTGAGACTAGCATCATCATCCAATCCCACTGATGCTCTGGAAGCGCTGAAGCCAGAGGATAAGTGGGCAGAGATGGCGCTGCGGCGAGCGCACCAGTCGGTCAGCCACAGCCGCGTCTTTTTTCACTTGATCTTCCATCAGGTGGCTCAGGCAGTTGAAACAGCATGTCCTCCCGTCAAACACCAGGCCCATCAGGACATTGCCAAACTCACGGCCGCAGCAGAGTTTGCAGCTGATGCCACGTTTCATTCTGTGAAATTTTCATCTCAGGCCATCTCCTCGCACGTCACTGCCTGAAGACTACTCTGGTTTAGACACTGGCAGGCCGATATTAAGAATAAAACTAAGTTGGCCTCAGCTCCCATATTAGGGGGAAAATTGTTTGGCCCAGCACTAGAGCCATTGCTAATGGAGAGCCGAAATAAGAAGAAGTTCCTTCCATCACTTTTTCACAGGCAAGAGTCCAGAGGGTCCCAGCCCTTTCGGAGGGGCTCATTTCGCACCTCCTTTCAACCATCCTTCACCCCGAGGTATCAGAGTTCCCCGACATTCTGTTCGGCCTATTAGGACCGGAACGACTCGGGAGACACAGAAGGGGAGGCAGCTGCAGGAGGTCCTTCCGGGGTGCAGGGATTAGGGCGCCCCATCATCCCAAGTAGAGTTTCAGCCTCTTATCCCATTGGCGGTCACCTTAAGTATTTTGCCGACCAGTGGGAATCATCCACTTCGGATGCCTGGGTTAGGGACACTTTAAGGTTTGGCCTCTCTCTTCAGTTTCAGTCTGTTCCTCTGGAGCACTTCATGGTTTCTCCCCTTTCCAGAGACCCGACTAAGCGAGCTTTCATGGCAGCCGCTATCAACCATCTTTCTGATATCAAGGCCATCCAGCCCGTGCCGCCTTCACAGCGGGGAGGGGGGATCTACTCTCTCCTCTTCTTGGTCCCTAAACACTCCGGGGGTTGGAGGCCCATTTTAGTTTTAAAGGGGCTCAATCGCTATATCGTTCGTCACAAATTCAAAATGCATACACTTCAGTCAATCTTACAGGGCACCAGGAAGGGAGACTGGCTTACATCCATTGACCTCTCCGAGGCATATCTTCACATACCCATTCACCCCTCGTGTTCCAAATATTTGAGATTTTGCTACAACAATCAGCATTTCCAATACGTGGCCCTCCCCTTTGGTCTCGTCTCAGACCCAAGGACCTTCACCAAGGTGTTGGCAGCTCTGGCGGCCCACCTCAGACACTTCCCTATCCGCATTCACTGCTACCTTGACGACATTCTTATTCTATCCCCTACCGGACATCAGGCTGAGAGTGACACTAAGACCACCCTCTCGGTGCTTCAGGCTCATGGCTTCCTCGTAAACTGGGAGAAGAGTCAGCTTAACCCTTCCACCCATATAGCTCACTTAGGAGCTGTGATTGATTCGGTGGAAGGGAGGGTCTTCCTTTCCCACGAGAGGTTCAGCAGTATCCAAAAAGCTATCAGGACTATTAGATGGACTAGAAAGGCCTCATTGTTAGAATTATCCAAGTTGCCTGGAAAGTTCGTTTCATGCATATCAATTATCCCCTGGGCACGGTTACATTCCAGATCCTTACAGTGGTTCCTCCTACCTTATCAACATTCCAGAAGGAGCAATTCAGCCTCATGGTGAAAGTTCCTCCAAGGGCTCCCTCCTCCCTCCTCTGGTGGACAAGACCCTCTACCAACAGATGTCATCTTTTCAAGGAACCCCAAAGGTTCACTCTCACAACAGACGCCAGCCTCTCCGGATGGGGGGCCCACATGCAGTTGCTTTCAGCCCAGGGAACTTGGTCAGCAACCGAGCGGCGCTGCAGCATCAACTGGCTGGAGCTTCATGTGGTATACCTAGCCCTGCATGCCTTCCTCCTTCAGGTGCAAGGGCACCACATACTGGTCTTAACAAATAACACTACAACCAAGGCCCACATCAACCATCAAGGGGGCACCCATTCCATCTGCCTCATGAGGGAGGCCGAGCGGTTCTGTCGGTGGGCAGAAGTGCATCTCTTATCCATCAGGGTGGAACACATCTCGGGAGTTTCAAATGTACAAGCAGACTGGCTGAGCAGGGCCACGCTGGACCAATCGGAATGGCATCTACACCCCTCTTTGTTCAGGGAAGCAGCAGCGATATTGGTCAGCCTCTGGTGGACCTGTTTGCATCTCCACTCAACCGAGATTCTTCTCGCGTTACCCCGCCAATGGGGCAGAGAACCACGATGCCCTGCGCTGCCCCTGGCCCACCAGACTTCTGTACGCCTTTCCCCCCCTCCCGTTGATTCCCAAGGTGATTCAGAAATTAATACTCAAAAGGATGGAAGTCCTCCTGGTAGTCCCATATTGGCCCAGGAGAACGTGGTTTGCGGATCTTCGCAATCTGTCAGTGGCCCCACCGTGGAGGATCCCCCTAGACAGGATCTCACTGTCCCAGGGACCTCTTCAACATCCAGACCCACAGTGGTTTCAGTTGGCCGTCTGGAGGTTGAGCGGGAAAGGCTAAAAGATGAGGGCCTGTCGGTCCAGGTTATCAAAACTATCCTGGCAGCAAGGCGACCTTCGACTACCCGCATTTATAACGCAACATGGAACACCTTTTGCAGGTGGTGCCATAAGGCGTCCGCCGACCCGCTCCCTCCTTCAATTGCACAAATTCTGGCCTTCCTACAAAATGGGCTAGATAGGGGCCTCTCCCCCAACACCCTGAGAAGACAGGTCACAGCCCTGTCAACGGTGGTCGCTGGCAGTTCTTCTGGCTCACTTTCCCACCACCCTCGCATAAGGGCTTTCCTTAGAGGGGCTTCCAATCTGCACCCCCCAGTAGTTCACAGATACCCTACCTGGGATCTTAATATGGTTCTTATGGCTTTAACTAAACCTCTCTTCGAGCCTCTCAGGGAGGCGCCACTTCAGTTTCTCACATTCAAAGTGGTGTTCCTTGTGGCGATAACATTGGCATGAAGGATATCTGAAATAGCAGCTCTATCCGTGAGAAAGGACTTATGTGTCTTCCATACTGATTGGGTGGTTCTGAGACCAGACCCTCCTTTATGCCTAAAATCAACTCGCCATTTCATAGAGCACAGGAATTGGTCCTGCCTAATTTTTGTCCAAAGCCTTCTCGAGGAAGGGAAAGGCAGTGGCACACCCTCGATGTTCGAAGGGCACTTCATATCTACATCTATTGTCCACAGCCTATCAGAAAGTAAGAGTCGTTGTTCCTGTCTTTTCAGCCAAAGACGCTGGGCTGCAAGGTTTCCCCGTCTACTCTTGGCTGCTGGATTAGAGCTACCATATCCAAGGCCTATTTGGCTCAGGCCCTTCTTGTTCCTAGTGGGATAACCGCTCACTCTACAAGGAGTGCAGCCACCTCGGCAGCCTGGGCTACTCAGGCGTTGATTCAGGATGTCTGTCGAGTGGCCACCTGGGCGTCTCCATCTCCCTTTATACGCCACTATAAAATCAATGTTTACGCCTCAGCTGAGCGTCCTTTGGCAGGCAAGTCCTTCAACAGGTGGCAAGAGAACCAGAGGTGATTCCGGACCAGACAGAGTCCCTCCCGTAGGACAGGCCATGCTTTGGTATGTCCCACTCTGGATGCTCGCAGCAGCTCTATGGAGAATGGGCGTTGGTACTTACCTGATACGCCCTTTCTCGTCGAGCTGTGTAGAGCATCCAGCCCCACCCTAATTGGTCCGTCTGGTGGGGAATCCTGTTTTGGCCAATGATGTATATAGTTTATAGTTGAGACTTGTATAATAGTTGACATGAGAGGATAGTGGTGTCTTCTCGTTTTCATAAAACTGGGGAACGCATGGAGGAGTCACATGGAGGAGGAGGAGCGTTCCTCAATTAAAGCTCAGCCTGTAAGAGTGAAGACTGGAGCACCTCCCACTCTGGATGCTCTACGCAGCTCGACAGGAAGGGGCGTATCAGGTAAATACCAACGCCCATTTTCAGGCCTTCAGACAGACCTCAGCCTTCCTTCCCAGCTTTTCCTCTAGTGCAGATTCCCCAAAGAGGACTACCTCACCATGTAGAACAAAGGGCCGTCTTACCTATGTGGAAGGAGTGGACCTCACTCAGGGAAAGTATGAGGAATCATCTGAGCCCCTCCCCTGATTCTGATCTGGAAGAGGGAGAAATCTGGGACCCCAACCTCTCGGAGGAAGAGGAAAATCTGAGACCTGATCAGCCTCCTTTGGCTTCTGTATTCAAATCCACTTTATTCAAACCTCTCCTACACAAGGCACTGGTAACAGCCCAGTTGTTACCCCCGAGCGTCAAGGTACAATCAAGGCATAGGGATTCCCTCTTCTCCAAACCCATTGTTCATTTGGAGGTCCTTCCTTTCCCCATCTTTTTTCTTAGTCAAGGAACAATTTGCCTTGCCCACTGCAGGCCCCCGGCCATCGTCCCAAGATAGGTGGTTCTACAATATGGGTCCTTCCTTAGCTCTGGCTCTGGCAGTTCCCCCAGTAGACGCCCCAGTTGTGGTCTCCTTCTCCTCAGGCACTCCAACTAAGCCTGAGGACATACTAAAGGTGAGGATAAACGCTGAAGTGTAACCATCAAACCTCGGTTGAGCCATCTGGGCCTTGATTGCTGCATCATTTTTTACAAGGTCTTCCATCCATTGGCTACACCAACTTCAAGGCCGCATACCTCCATCAGACTCTAGGTCGCATCAAGACCTCAATAAGATCATAGCAGTAGCAGAGTTCTCGGTGGATGCTACCTTCAACGCCACCAAATTCTCTTCCAGAGCCATGGCATCATCAGTGGCAGCTGGGAAACTGCTATGGCTACGAAATTGGCAAGCAGAGCCTCGCCAAAAGTGGAAACTAGCTTCTGCCCCATGTACCAGTGAGAGGCTGTTTGGAGATGCCCTTGACTCATTTGTTGTTGAAACAAAAGACAAAAGGAAAGTCCTTTCATCAACAGGAAAGAGGGCAGACTTCCGCCCTATCCCATACTGGTCTCCCTCATTCAGGCCCGAAAATGCTTCTTGCTTCTCCAGACCTCAGAGAGCGTATTCTCTGCGTCCAAATCAACACCATGAGGCTACCAGCAGACAACAAGCTGCTGGTAAATGGCCCTTTCATGGGGGAGGGGGTTGCTCCTTCCGTTGCTCTAAATAATCTCTCATTATCCCCTCCCATTGGAAGTCGTTTGGCCTCCTTTGCTTCCAAATGGGAAGAGTCAGCGACAGACGCCTGGGTACTCAATACAGTAAGGTCGGGGTTACAATTAGAATTTCTATCAACACCCCCAGAAAAATATCTACTCTGCCCCATTTCCCGGGACAGTTCACAAAGGGCACTTATGGAATCAGCCATTAGTCACCTGGTCGATATAAGGGCCATTCAAGCAATCCCCGAATTACAACATGGACGTGGGCTTTATTCTCAGCTTTTCGTGGCCCCTAAGGCCTCGGGGGGATGGCGAGCCATTCTCGACCTAAAATTTCTGAATGAGTTTATCACATACAGGCACTTCAAAATGCAGACTCTGCATTCTATTCTGGAGAGCATTCGGGAGGGCGATCTCCTCTGTTCCATGATCTCCTGGAGGCTTACCTCCACATTCTCATCTGGCCTCATCATCGCCAGTTTCTCTGTTTCTGTTATCAGAATTCCCACTTCCAGTATCGGGCCCTTTCGGGCTCTTGTCTGCTCCAAAAGCCTTCACAAAGTTACTGGCAGCATTGGTGGCTTTGCTCTAGTCTGTTCCAGTGAGGATCCAATGTTACTTGGATGACATCTTGATCCCGTCATCCTCCACCCACTCTGCCCATCAAGATCTTCAAAGCACTCTCCGTTGCCTCCAGTACCACAGTTTTTCCATCAACTCCAAGAAAAGCCATCTCTTGACAAAGGTCTGGCTCCTAACACTTTACGCTGTCAAGTAGCGGCTCTTGCTTCACTCATCTCCTGGGATTCCTTCCCTTCCTTGTCCCATCATCCTTCAGTTCAGTAATTCTTAAAAGGGGCTTCCAATCTCCGCCCTCCTGTGGTTCACAGGTTTCCATCCTGGGACCTTCACAAGATCCTCCAGTCCCTAACAGAACCTCCCTTCAAACCCCTCAGAAAGATGTCCCTTCAATTCTTGACCTTCAAGGTGGTTTTCTTAATAGCCATCCCTTCAGCTAGAAGGGTGTCAAAGTTGGCTGCTCTATCTATACGGCAGGACCTCTGTACTTTTCACAACAATAGAGTTGTTCTTCGTTTAGACCCTACCTTTGTACCCAAAATAAATTCGGTATTCCACAGATCCCAAGACATGATTCCTGATTTTTGTTCCCGTCCACACCATGCCTTAGAGCGCCATTGGCACACCTTAGATATTAGAAGGGCTCTTAGAATTTATATCAAATGCACTTCAACATTTAGGAAATTGTATCTTTTTCCCCTTCCCACTGGGGGAACAAGGCCCCTCCTGCCACCTTAAGCAGACCTTGCATTGCATAGGCTTACAAAGCCAAAGCTCTGCCAGTATCACATGGCTTGACAGCACACTCCATTAGAAGTGCTGCAACTTCAGCTGCCTGGGCCACCCAAGCACCCCTAGAGGAGATTTGCAGAGTGGCTACATGGACATCCCTGTCTCCGTTCATCAGACACTGCCGCCTGGATTTCTACACCTCCACAAGTGCGGCTTTTGGCAGACGGTTCTTCAGCAAGTGGTGCCTACTTCAGAGTGAGAGACTGGACGAAGACCCTCCCGAGGACATGAAAGCTTTGGCATATCCCATCCTGGGCTCTCACAACAGCATGGAGGAAAATGGGCATTGGTAAATTTACCTGAGAACGCCCTTTCTATCTATGCTACTAGAGAGCCCAGCCCCTCCCTTGTTGCGTCTGGATTGTGGTGAGGTATGTTATGGTTCACGATTCTGTTTTGGCTTTCAGAGACACTCACTAAAGTCTGTCAAGTATCTTTGCCAAAGCTGGGGGGTTTCTCCCACAGGCTGCTACTTTTATACTAGATGGGCCCAGCTTGATGATGTCATCAGGAGGAGTCATACCCATCCTGGGCTCCCAGCATAGATGGAAAGGGCGTTCTCAGGTAAATTTACCAACGCCCATTTTTTTCTTTTTAATGTATGTGTTTATTGCTAAAAGTTTGAAATGCAAAGAAAGTAGAAAAAGCAAGATGACACAAAAAGGCTGCTAAATTTGAATTTAAAATGTAATTGAAAAGGGTGAAAAGTACATTACTTTTTATGATATATTCTCTGTTTCTTGTATATCTGTATCCCCAACCAAAAGTCACTGTTTAGATATTTAAACTTTGAACTGGGAATCATTGGTTTCTTATTTGACTGAGATACAGAAGTTCCTGCTTGAGAATATTATATCTTCTGTGTGTGATATTGTTATTTATGAATTGGAGGAGGGGACTGCTTAGGAACCATTAAGTTGATCGAGTGAAAGATTACAAATCCCTATTCAACAAATCTATTGAATCTTTTATCCAATATACAAAAAAAGCAGTACAAGGTTTTATTTACATTGAAGTTGCAATTTTCAGGTCTTTTATATTGAAAATTATAGCTATATTAGTTCATTTAAAAAACACAAAATTACACTGCACTTCCTTAACGACATTAGGAAGATAAGCTATTAATCCAAAGTTGATTGCTTCTGCATATTTTACAGATGTTTTAGCTATGACTTTTAAAATGATTTTGGTACAGCTTAAAAAACAAAGTTTTAGGGGTTTCCGGTTTCGCGTGGCTTCGGGGCAGCAGGAATTCGCGACAGCTCGCGATTCCTGCTGTGCTAGCCGTCGAGGTACCCCCGATCCAGATGGGTCAGGGGGATATGGCTGCCCTGTAGGGACAGCTGAAGAGAGAGGGGAGTCGGATAGGGAGGTGGGGGTGTCGCAGACCTCCCCCTTCTCCAGAAAAACCCCTTTTTCCCAAGGCGGTGGAGCGGCGGTCAGCAATGGCCGCCACGAAGAAGCCTGCAACCGGGTAAGATTGTGCTGGAGGAAGTGTGAAGAGTGAAAGTTTTGTCTGAGCCGGGTCAAGTAACATCTTTTAAATTGCCTGGAATTGAGCTGTTTGTGCTGGAGGATACATTGTATCCCTAAGAAGAGCGAAAAGCGGCGGAGAAGCTGTTAAAGGGAACTTTTTTTTTTTTCTTTACTCTCCCACCCCATGGAAACAGCAGAAATATTTGGATATATTGGACATTGAAAGTGAATTGCTTTGAGAGTTGAAGCAAAGAGACAAAAGGATTTTTGGACATTGAAAAATTTAAGAAATTGGAAAACCCTTGTTGGAGGTATGGATTTCTGATTATTTAAAATTGACATTGCAAGTGGGAAGGGAGAGAAAAAAAAAAATTGGAGCAGAAGCTGAAAAAGGAGGAGATTGCCTAGAATCCCAAAGGAAGATATATGGTAATTGGACCTCTTTGATTAAAAATTAACCCCAGAAAGAGAAAGAGAAGAAGGAAGAAAAGTATTAACTTTTGGAACTTTTTTTTTTAATTGCTTTTGATTGTCTTTGATTAAAAATACTTGTGGTTGTTTTGGAAAAAGTTTCCCTTTTCATAATGGCATCGTTTGTGGATGAACTAGAGATTGAATATCAAAAATATAAAAAAGAAGATACTTTGGGCACTTTGTTTCAATTCTTAGAAATGGCGTTATGTACTTATGAAAAGTTGATTACGCAGCAGAAGGACTGGGACAAGGAAGAAGAGGAAGAAGAAGCCATCTTTGATGAACAATGGGTCCCTTCTGGAGAGGAGGAGAAAAAGGATAAGAAAAAGGGGATTTTAAGAATTATAAAAACAACCAAAAGAGAGAAAAATGAGCGAAAAGTTGGAGGCAAGGTTAGAAAGCAAAGGAAAAGGAGCAAGAAAAGCGAGGAGAAAAAGCAAAGGGGTAAAAAGGGCAAGGACAAGAATAAGCAAGAGAGAAAGGGGGGGAGGAGAAGCCTTAATGGGGGGAAGCAAGACCTAAAGAAAAAAAGTTTATTTAGAGACAATGGGTGAATTTAATTTAGATTAAAAGAGGGATTCTGGAGGGTACATAAGTTTGTGTTTTTATATGTGTATTTAGAATATAAAATTCATTATGTAATCTTAGAATCTTTTAAACAGAATCCCAAGAAAAATTGCTATACGAAGTATTTTTAAGTTAGGGTAATGAGTTATAGATGTTACTCCAATTGGTGTACAGGAGAAATATAGTAAAAGAAAAAAAGATGAATGGATAATTGGAAATAGAACAGACAAAGAATGTTGTTGAAAATGGTAATAAGATATGGAAGGATATATATGCTTTTTTTTGGATTTTGTATATTGATAAAAGGCAATAAAATTTTAATTAATAAGAAATAATTGGGATGGAAAGGAGAAGTAGGGATAAGATATGAAGTTAATACTATATGAAGTATTGATATTATAATTTGGAAATGTTATGCCTTATTGGTCTTTTATTATTATTTTTTCCTAGAAAAGAATTTATAAGCTGTTATGCCTTGACTCTTTGTGCATTGTTTTTATAAAACTGATAAAAATGGTTTTTATATATATATATAAAAAAGAAAATGATAATAAGATATGGAAGGATATATGGGATGAATATGATGTTTGAATTTGTGTCTGTGTGAAGAGTTTTAACCCGGGAACAGACAACCTTCAGAAAAGATCTTGTAGTTTTGTTTATGTTTTGTGTTTTGTGTGTATTGTGTTTTTTGTAAAACTAATAAAATTTGTTTTTTATAAAAAAAAAAAAAAAAGAATCAATAAAACCTTGGAGGAATGTTAGATGAGAATAATTGTAAACAAGCCAGAAATAAATAAATATGATGACTATAAAATGGATAAATATAGAAAAGAAATGAAATTGAATAAGAGTAAAGAGAAATAATGAGAAATTTGCTGAAAGATATTTATGTGTCCATATGGAAACGGGATAAATTAGAATTATGTTGTATAAAAATAATGTTTTATTCGACTTGTAAAAATTTATAATGTTAAGAGGTTTTATGTATTTATGCATTTAATGGTTAATGATGTGTTGTTTTATCTTTAAAATTAATAAAATTTGTTTCAAAAAACAAACAAACAATGTTTTAGGGATGACTAGACAACCCATAATGCTTTGGATCATTGTTTCAAGAATATTTCCTGATATTCTCTGCTTTCCAAAGCAGAGAATTACAACAGATAGGCAAAAATCAATGGGAGTGGGTCAACTTCCAACTTCTGGTTGGCTTCCCCATTGAGTTTCCTTGTGGGAAGCTGGCAGTAAGCAGCAGAAATCTTCCTTCCTTCCTTCCTTCCTTCCCCAGCTTGGACAAGATGAATCAATTTATTATGGAAAAATCAGGTAAATCAGGTAAAATCAGGTAAATGCATCAAATGACTTAACTTTCACTATTTCTTCTAAATAGTCAAAATGTGATAATACCCTACATGGTATGTCCATGCAGTCAGTAAGCTTTGCCTCGACACAGGTTCTGTATTTCATTTTTAGAAATCTCTTCCTGGCAGCTTGTTGTAGAAAGTGCTCCTATCAACCTGTAGCTGCTCATGAGAGAGGATTGGTATATGTAAAATGTCTAAGGAATTTGGTTCCTCACAGTTGTAAGTAAGACCATTTACTACATGTTATCAAACAGACAACAAATGGTCAAAATAGGGCAGGCCCTATCAAATCCAGCACCAGTTAATAGTGGTGTCCCCCAAGGAGTGTCTTAGGACCCATACTCTTTCTGCTTTACATCAGTGACCTATGTGACAACATTAAAAGCAGCTGTGTTCTCTTCGCTGATGACATAAAATTATTTAACACCACTGACAACACTGCTGCCCTGCAAAGCGACCCTGACTATGTGTCAGAATGGTTGTGCAATTGCAACTCCAAATTTCAACTAACAAATACTCTGTCCTACATATTGGCAATAAAAATCAGAATACCAAATACAAGTTAGGCAGAAGCGATCTCATAGACGATCCTCACTCTGTCAACAACCTAGGAGTACTTCTCTCAAACAATCACAGTGGTCACTGTAACAGCATTGCCAAAAAGGCCTTAAGAATTGTTAACCTTATTTTGCAAAGCTTCTTCTCTGTCAACATTGAACTGTTAACTAAGGCATACAAAACCTTTGCCAGACCAATTCTCAAATACAGCTTGTCTACCTGGAACCCACACTATATATTGGACATTAACACAATTGAGCGGGTTCAGAGGTATTTGTCGAGAAAAGTACTCCACTCACAATAGAATTTCCTATACCTCCATGCTCAAAATTCTGGGCTTGGACAATCTGGAACTGCGCCATCTGTGGTCTGATCTAAGCATAGTTCACAAAATAGTCTGCTGTAACATCAACTACTTCTTCAGCTTCAATCACAATAATACATGGGGAAACAACCGATACAAACTCAAGGTAAACTGCTCCAAACTTGATTGCAGAAAATACGACTTCAGCAACAGAGTGGTCAATGTCTAGAACACCCTACTATTGTTACAGGCTCAATCCCTCACAGCTTCAACCTCAAACTGTCTATTGTGGACCTCACCCCATTCTTAAGAGGTCCTTAAAGGGGGCGTGCAGAAGCACATGAGTGTGCTACCATCCCTGTCTTTCTGTCCCCATTTATCTGTATGTATTTCCTTTGCTCTTGTTTATGTTCATACTTGTTATTTTGTACATGTTTGACAAACAAAAGTAAATAAATAAAAGATCCTCCTCTGGACTATCAGCAAATCATATCTATTTAATGCATCTGCAGGGTATGATTAAGTAATAATTCTTGCAATCATTATTTAAGCTTTCATTTTCACTTTTTTAAAAAATTTAATTTTTTTTTTTGTTTCTTCAGAGGTTTGAGGAATACCTATATGTCAGAATTCCTTATTTTTCTTGGTCATTCCTTCCTCTTTTCCATGCTGTAATCTCCTCTTTATGCATAGGACCCAGTAATTTAAAAAGATGATAAGATAAAAATAGAAATACAGTGCACTCTGATCACTAGGTGCTTTTTCTTCACCATTTTGGTTTCCTCTGATTTCTTAAAGGTGGTGTATAAGTGTTAGAATAGAATAGAATAGAATAGAATAGAATAGAATAGAATAGAATAGAATAGAATAGAATAGAATAGAATTCTTTATTGGCCAAGTGTGATTGGACGCACAAGGAATTTGTCTTGGTGTAAATACTCTCAGTATACATAAAGAAAAGGTACATTCATTAAGAATCAAGAATCATAACGTACATCACTTAATGATAGTCATAGGGTACAATCAACAATCAAATCATACTAGGAAACAGTCAAGTGGGAGGGGATGGGTGATAAGGAATGGTGAGAAGATTAACAGTAATAGTAGTATACACTTTGTAAATAGTTGAACAGTGTTGAGGGAATTATTTGTTTAGCAGAGTGATAGCTTCCAGGAAAAAACTGTTCTTGTGTCTAGTTATTCTAGTGTGTAGTGCTTTATAGTGTCGATTTGAGGAAGGAGTTGAAACAGTTTATGTCCGGGATGTGAGGGGTCTGTAAATATTTTCACAGCCCTCTTATTGACTCATGCAGTATACAGGTCCTCAGTTGTAAGCAGGTGGTAGTAATTGTTTTTTCTGCAGTCCTAATTGTCCTCTGAAGTCTGTGTCTGTCCTGTTGGGTTGCAGAACCAAACCAGACAGTTGTAGAGGTGCAGATGATAGACTCAGTAATTCCTCTGTAGAATTGTGTCAGCAGCTCCTTGGGCATTTTGAGCTTTCTGAGTTGGCACAGAAAGAACATTCTTCGTTGTGCTTTTTTGATGATGTTTTTGATGTTAGGTGTCCATTTAGGTCATGTGATATAGTAGAACCTAGAAATTTGAAGGTCTCTACTGTTGATACTGTATTGTCTAGTATTGTAAGAGGTGGTAGTATAGGAGGGTTTCTTCTAAAGTCTACCACCATTTTCATGGTTTTGAGTGTGTTCAGTTCCAGATTGTTCCGGTTACACCACAAGGCAAGTTGTATAATCTCCTGTCTGTATGCAGATTCATCATTGTCTCAAATGAGACCAATCACTGTTGTGTCATCGGCAAACTTCAGTATTTTAACAGATGGATCGTTTGAGATGCAGTCATTGGTATATAGGGAGAAGAGAAGTGGAGATAGCACACAGCCATATAAAGAATAAATGCTGGGAGTAGCATAAATCTTCAATATCTATTTTTCACCAATACTGGGCATAAAATTATCTTTATTCAGTTTTAGGAAAGTATAGAACTGGTCACCATCTGCTGAATATCACCTGTTTCAAGTCCTTGATGACTTGCTGCCTAAGTGCAATGCGGTCTGCTCCAGCCTTTACTGGCTCTATCACTAGATCAAGCAAAGAGAACTTATTACTGATCCCACATTTTTGGAAGGTCCAGAAGGCTAAAGTTAGAAGTGCTACATTTTTCCAGTGGAACCAATTCGGTGGATTGGCCTCCTATAGTTTTAATTAGACTACCCCTCTTCATTGATATTATAGAAGCTTTTAAAGATGGAATTACTCCAAAGACTTTTCCTAATTTTATTATGCCCTATTTACTTTTTTATTTGTTTTGGATTTGAGTGGTGTTGCTATAACATTTTTATTGCTGTTATCAGTGAATGTTTTACTTGCTTTTTGTAACCAATCTCAGCTTTCAAAAGTCCCTAAATTGTGGCAGAGTAGAAATTTGGTTAATAAATGAATTATAAAATTTAAAAAAGAAAATGTATTAAATATTAATGCTGGAAATATACAAAGTAGAATTGTTTGAATAATGTTGTTTGTTCTATTTATTCATTTGAAATTCCAAATTATGAAAATTTATATATGAATTATACCACTTGCATTGTCTCAACCAGGACATGTTTTATTGATTGTGTTTAATTTTAGCTCTATTTCATTTATATGTTACAGTTCCACTTAGCAGCCCTGGCATCTTTGAAAGGCGACATCGTTGATCTTAATAAGCGCTTACAGCAAACAGAACGAGAGAGAGATTTGTTGGAAAAGAAATTGGCAAAAGCCCAGGTTAGTCATTATTCAACTTACTAATATGGCCTTGGCTCAATACCTGAAGCATTTAAACCAGTCAAAATAATCGTTACATCAAAGACATCAAATATGACTTTACACAGACGAACATAACAAAATCTGTCAGAGTAGTTTCTTGATATTAAGGGCATTTGGGAACAAAATTGTGTTATTTTTCTAAACAAAAGAACATAATACATAATCAAGTTATTGCCCTATTCAAAGAGTTTGTACAGTTTATGAAAAACAACATTCCTGCAAATATGACCAAAATTTTTCAAACCAGTGGAAGTGGTACATTCAGTTCAATAGGGTATATGTATTTATCAAGTTTCCCACCCATTGAAGCAAAATTTCTGTTTGTAGAAAAATTAATTAATTTATAAGCGCTTGAAAACAGTTACCAGGATTCAGCATGGATTTCTGAAGAATCCAAGTCTTTTGCAGCGTCTTGCTAGACTAGCTATGTTTTACTTTCTAGTATTAAGCTTTCTTAATAGATTGTGGCAATATGCATATACTCCTTTATTTTAGCAAAACATTTGATAAAAGTGTTAAGCCTGAGTTCCCCAACCAGGGTTAAGGAGACAAGCTAAACAGAATGTGCAGCATTAGTCAGATAGGCACACAGATTAATGAGTGATATAAGTTTGTATGTTTGTTAACATGCAGTAAAAATAACATATACGCTTGTGCTATCAAAAATATTGTTTATTCCATTTATAGCATAGTCAAAATAACAGTCCATTAGTCATGTATCATTTAGTCAGTCCATTCAAGGATATTCAGTTAGCAAAGTCCATGTAGAATATCCTGTGTCAGTTCACTTACAAATCAGTCCTTTGTCTCTCTCCCGTTCGAGTAATGCAGTCTTGAGTCCATGCAGTAATTAGGGATCATCAAAGCCAGAGAGAGAGCAAGCTGTCGTCTTGCTTCTTTTAAAGTGCTTTCACAACCACTCCCCTAATTACATTCCCATATTTAAAGCTGCAGACATTTTAACTAACAAACTATGATAACATATTTATTATTTTACCTAAACCAGTTAGGGTAAACAATGTTATCCCTAACAAAAAGGACAGAAAATATTTGATTAGCAGACTGGGTAAGACTGGATGAGATGATATGACAGGTTGATGCATTCAATAACAGTCTCAAAATTGCACTTGAAGAATATTCACTAATGACTATTTCATCATATTGGAATGATATTGGGTGTGATGCCACAAGACTGGATCTTGATCCTAGACTTTTAAAACAGTCTTCTAATGACTTAGGTAGAACAAAACAAATGTCAGATGATACAAATAGAGTAGGACAGTTAATACCAAAGAAGACAGAAGTAAAATCATGAGAGATTAAAGAAATGGGCTGAAAAAGTAACAATGAAGTCAGTAAAGATAAATACAAAATTCTTCACTTAGGAAACTAAATGAAACCACAAGTAAAGGATGGGAATACCTGGCATGGTAATAACAGTTATGAAAAAAAAAGGTGAGTAGCAATGTGATGCATTGTTAAAAAAAAAAAAAAAAAGCCAAATGCAAAATTAGGCTGTATCGATAAGAATAAACAATAAACTCCAGCAATTAGATAAAATTTTATTAGGATCAGGCAAAAAAAAATAAAAAAAAATTATAATTATTTATAATTATTTATTGGAAGTCGAATTGGAAGAAGAAATTGTAAAAGGAAACATGATTGCCTGGAGTAGGAATGTAGGACGTAGTATCACCTTAACAGAATGGGAAAAGGTCTGGGGTAGAAACAATAAGATTACAAAATTGGTAGCATATAAAGAAAATGCTTATAAAATGTTTTATAAATGGCACCTTCCTCTGAGATTAGCAAAGATGTACTCCAATATGAGTCCGAATTGCTGGAAATGCAAAAAAATGAGGGAACTTTTTTCCATATGTGGTGGTCTTGTCCAGAAGCTCAAAAATATTGGCAGAAAATTAAAATTTGGCTGGAAGAAATGACAAAAGAGCAGATAGAATACAAACCAAACTCCTTTTTGTTAGGGATCTTTGACAAATATCAAAAAGAGCAAAATACATAATAATACACATTTTGACAATGGCCAGATTAGCCTTTGCCCAATGTTGGAAGCAGCCTCAGGTTCCTTCAGAGGAAGTGATCATTCAAAAAATCTCAAGTTGTGCAGAAATGGACAAATTAACTCTGGCACTAAAAAATAAAGACACCTCAATATACTACAATAGCTGGAACTGTTGGTACAAATGGATAGACCAAAGATAAATTTTACACCATAAGGCAAAAGAGGATAGGATAAACCCATAGCAGTGATATATAAATATATGTAAAAATTAGGTGTGTGTATATGGCATAAATTAAGGGTTAAAAAAAAAGAGATCTTACAAACTGTTGAAGATGAGAATGTTTTTAATTGCTTTCTATTTTTTCTTTCTATTTTCTTCTCCTTTTCTTTTCTTTCATTAGTGTATGTGTTGTTGGTTTGTTTTAATTGTAAAATTAATAAAATTTATTTATATAATGAACAAATATTTCCTGTTACAGATTTAGGATGGTATAAAATATTCAGAAAATACTCAGAGTGGTTGCTTGTGAATAGCATTTTTTTTTCTTTAATGCTACAAAGATGTGAAGAAAATAGCTGGCCCAAAGTCACCCAGCCAGCTTTCATACTTAAGATGGGACTAGAACTCACAGTCTCGTGGTTTCTAATCTATGGCTTTGTTTCAAGATATTGAAGACTATCTGGTACCAATAATAGTGGAAGATCAAAAAAGAAATCTGCTCAGTATGAACAGGTTAATACATACACCAGAATTGTGTGTCCTTTGATTAGTATTAATATAATTTAATAACCACAATTATTACATTTGTGACATTTCTATGTACTTTGTTAGTCTACCTTGAATTCTCTGAGTAGTTCCCTAGTATGCAGTATATCTGTGGCATAGTGGGTACAAGGCATTGATTACTTCACACTTTTCAGTATGAAATCTGGGATTTTTTTCTATATCAAGCAGGCAAGTGTACAGTAAGATCATCACATCACTAGATAATTATTCTTTGGAGATCAGATGTTAGGTATAATGATTAATTCTAAGGAGGGTTATAATATACCTACATTGGGAACAATTTTGTTTTGAGACTAAAGGAAACTTTTCAAAGAAGTTTTAATTCAGAAGGAAGAACACTAGAGGCATATTCTGCACCTCCTCTTTTCAGTGCCTATACTGAAAAATATTTGATAAAATTAACAACTTCACTTTGATTGTCAATAAATAATGTATAAATTAAGATATACAGATGGTACAATGCTCCTAATGGAATAGAAGAGGAACTAAAGAGCCTGAGAATAGTGGAAAGTGTAGGTTACATTTTAATACAAAAATCCCAAAAGTGAAAACATAAAATAAAAACAACAATCAATTATACCTTTCTTTAACAAGGCAATAAAAATGACAATTTTGGAAATTTAAACTTAGAAGATGATTTTAAAAAACTGGTGTTGTAAAGAAGCAAATAAAAATTGCCAGGAATGCTGTTTTTGAAATTAACAATATTCTTATCTCAAGGAAAATATATTTAAGATGAAGAATTAGAATGATCAAAAGCCTTATTTGGTCAATTCTCCTTTATAATTGTGAAACATGGAGAACGTCCAAGGAGACTAAGAAGAATCTTGAGAATCCCTTTGAGTAACAAAATATTAAAGTCCTATAGGTGCCAGAGGGGGGGAAAGATTCATAATGACCATCAATTAAAGAAAACTTAAATAATTCAGTCAGAGACATCTCTATATAATGTACTTGGTTAGAAGGAACAATAGAAAAGAAGATATCACAAAGCAGCACCTGCAATAACCATGTACATAACTGAATTTCTCTAAATTATGAAGAATTGCAAGAGTAGCATAGAGGGGATGTGGTCATCCACATCATGGAAGAAGACACTTTAACTACATTAAACATGTTAATACACAGATACTCTTTAATAAAAGATTGTTAATTAAAGAAAAAAACATTTAATAATCTTCAATATACTAGTAATATGCATTTCAATATTTTTAAGATTTGTAGTACTATCATTAAAAAATAGCTGGTCTGTGCTGTGAATGTAACAGATAATCCGAGTTGGAAGGGACCTTGTAGGTCATCTAGTCCAACCCTCTGCCCAAGCAGGAGACTCACCATTTCTGACAGATGGGAGTCCAATCTCTTCTTAAAAGTCTCAAGTGATAGCGCTCCCACAACCTCCGAGGTCAAGCTTTTCCATTGGTTGATTGTTCTCATTGTCAGAAAGTTTATCATTTCCAGGTTATTTTATTAAATAACTAAAGTTTTCTAAATTCAGATTATTTCCAAGTATTAAAAATAATTGCTCAATTAAAATATTATATTGTGAAATTTGTTTCTGAAATATTTGCTGCTGTGTTAAAAGACTGAGAAAGTAGCATGGAATAACTTCTTTAAATGATTTAAGTTGACAGTTACATAAAGAAACATAAATTGTTTTCCAGTGAAGTTAATGGGTAGTTACAGTATGTCATGGATTGCACAGTTACCTAGCTTAGATTTCTAGTCTAGTTTTCAGGCACTGGTTGTTTTACCATAAAATAATAAAATATGTATTTTGCATTCAGTTAAACCCAACAGATGTGAAGATTATTCCCATATCAGGATTATTAATCATTATCATCCACCCACTGTCATTAAAGCATGACCCAAACTAAAGTGGAAAAGGTTTTGCATCAGTTTTGTTCCTACTTCCTGCTTTGCTCCTACTCTAAATGAATTAACTGGAAAACTTAGTCTCCTCTTTTCTTTAACATGACACACCTTGTAAACTATAATGAATAATTTGATACATTGAGTAATATAATGATCCAGTCTTCCTGTGGATTCATCACTTAAAATTTAAATTGTCTCATAATTAACTGAGTCTACAGAGGTACGGTCTTTCGTTGCAACGAAGCTACAGTATGTTACTATAAGGTTTTATATCTAAAATGAGAGAACTCATTAAGTTGTTGTATCATTATCCTAAAACTGATAGGCTTTTCATTCTGAATTCTGTGATTCATATATAAAACTGTTTGTATAAGTTGCCATCAGGAATGTTCCAAATCTATGTTTTTGGTAGGAGTTTTCCTCTTCTTTAATATTAGGTTTGAACCAAAAATAATTTCAGTGTGGTCTATCTCACCAGGCAGGACACTTCTTTTTAGCAAGCACACTGAACAGATTGGCCTCTTTTCTTTATAGTGAGAATGACATTCAGATGTCATTGCCATCTTTTTTTTGCAGATCCAAACCATCCAGAAGTCAATCTTTTTACAACTTACTGGAACAGTAAATGCACATGATATTGTAGCAGGGTGTAGTTTGGAACCAGTACTGTACAGAAAGAGTAAAGTGTGATCCAAAAGTTCTGAAAATTGTAGTTCAACAGCATTTTAAGGTTTATAGTTTCGTTACCTACTGTAAATTATACTATAAATTATATTGTGGTGATGAGAATACATTATCCCTGTGCTGTGACTATGCACAATGGATTAACTTTGTTTTATTTAGTTAGTTCATTTGTATGGCAACCCAAATCAAACTATATGATTCTGGGTGGTATACAAAAATCATTAAATAAAAATACAAAATAAAAATAACAGATACCACAAAAGCAAACTAAAACAATTAAATGGCAATCAGAAATAAAATATATTGTATCTGACCAGCTGGGAACTTTCTTCATTTTGACCCAGGAGCCTGGGGACAGAGCAGGGTTTTAAATACCTTCCTAAACTTCATTTGGTGCTTTTTTATTTTTCAAAGACAAATAATTTCACAAAAGAATGAGATTCACACAAAAAACAGTATTATTACAGCTTATATTAATCCTTGATAGATTTTTTTGGTTAACCAGTTTAACTAAACCTAATTATCAGTTTTATATGTTTAGGAAGCTGATAGGTTGCAAAACAACATCTTGCCTCGTGTTCCATATTGCTTCCATATGACCTCTAAATGTTTTTTTACACTGTTTAGTGTGAGCAATCTCACCTAATGAGAGAGCATGAAGATGTGCAAGAGCGTACAACGCTTCGTTATGAGGAACGGATCACAGAGCTTCATAGCATTATTGCAGAGCTAAATAAGAAAATAGATCGACTGCAAGGAACTACTATAAGGTACAATGATAAATGTATTTATTAACAAGATACTACTGTGAACATACTTATTGGGTTTCATGAAAACAATTTCTCTTTCTAAATATACATTCTTCCAGACTTTAGATTATAACATCAGTGACTGAATTCTGTATTCTGCTTCCTCTGTTCATTTCATAAAACCTCTTGCCCAATATTCAAATCATTTCTGAATATCTTTAAGTATAGCTGCAAGCCACCTGTAAGTGTTGGTCATTCTATCCAAGTCCTTAGCGTTTAATACATATCAAATAAGACAGAATTAAAAGTTCATTTTTTAAAACGTTTAAGCTTAACTATTTATAATAGGAATAAGAAACCTGAGGCCTTGACACTCTGTCAACAATCTTCTGGTCATTGGAGAAGATTATAGTATTAATAACAGGAAATAAACTTGTTGTTGGCAATAACCAGGAAGATTGAGAATCTGTAACACTCATTCCAGTAATTTCCATGCCAATGCTGGAGAAGAGGTTGCATGAGGGTTTATAGAGAAAACTCTGCTCCATAATAGATCAGGAGCCTTGTAATGATAGAGAAAAGGTATTTTACTCCTAACAAGATTGCATTTCCAAAAATCCATTAGAAAGTTGTTGGTAAATTGGCAGTGCCCATATTTTGCCAGAGAACATGATATTGTGCTTTGCTGATCATTTTTAGTATTAGATGATTCTTAATACATTTCTTTAGCTTCTTACATCTTCCAGAGCTGTCTATCTTTGAAACATTAAGGCATCACACACTCTTGACTATAAATGAGTATTATTTATGAGTAGTCCATATTAATTCTACCAACTACTTTAATTCATTACTTTTATACAAGAAAACTCTTTCGTGTTATATAGATTCGTTGTCCAAGTCATAAGCTTTTATCAATAGATGGTAAAACTACACGTACAGAGTATGCAAAATATATGGAGAGAAACATTTTAGTAAGGAAGGCTAATAGTTTTTTTATTCAGTATCATCTATGTATGCAAGACTTTGCAAAGCAAAGTAAGATCCATACCAAATTATAACAATAAGCTCTCTTAATGCAGTTCCATTTGTTATTCTTTCTGATTCATTCAGTGGACTTATATGGCTGCCTATCTCATATTCACGATTATGGGCAGCTAACAAAATACAAAAGCCTGATAAAAATATATGCAAAAACTATAAAACCCATAGCAGCAGAAAAAATTATAAAGGCCCAATTGAACAATCAACATAATCAAACTGTGAGCCCATCTCTACAGTGCCCAGTTTCAAGGCACAAAGTCATATATATCTTCAAAGGTCTTATGAAAGGCCAATAGGGAAGGGACCAACCTGGTGTCTGAAGGAATGATATTTCAGACGGTGGAGTGCCGTGACTGCAAATGTTTTTTTTTCCTGGGCCCTGCCAGTTGCCTTTCACTCCTGCTGGACTGAATGGGACAGCTAGAAATCATTTGATGACTTCAAAAATTAATGTAAGCAGAGAGTGTGCAATGCAATGTAATATATATTTCTTCTCTAAGTAGTCTGACTTTCTTTAATGACAGGATAGATTTGGTTTTTAGTATTGTCAAAGATCTTTCAAATTTATTCAACAAAGCATATATGAAGCCACACAACAGTATGAGTTGGATAAGGCATTAACACTTTCTAATGCATCCGATGAAGGTGACATAATAATTACGTCATAATAACGTCATGCCAATTATCATTTTGAATTGTCTTACAACAATGCAGTTGCTTACTCTCCAACTACTTGGACAACATATTTTTAAAGAGGTGCAGTTATGTACAATTTAATATGAGATTTGAAAGATAAACTATCTAAAATAATGCTGTTTTTTTTTTAAAAAAACAACTTGTTATCAAAGGTTTGTGAAAAATTATCTGTAGCAAATTATATGATTTGTTCATAAACTGTTAAAGCAAAAATCAGTATTTGAGTTATTGTGGCTTGGGAGTTGTAATTACTGTAATGAAGTCAAATATATCATCATCTGCTTGGTATGCAACAAAATATATTGACTAAATTCCTGTGTTTTGGAATTTGGAGGAAACAATGAACTCCAGCAGATCCAGAATGCTTGTGACCAAGCTTCTATTGGGTAGGGTCCAGCCTCAGCTTCATGGGTTACTATGAGTGATAAACATCATTGTTTCTGTGTCAAATTTAAAATGCATGGTTTAATATAAAAATCTCTTTAATACTTGGGAACTGCCTACTCTATTAGTATATCACTCCGGTCATCATTTGTGGAGTGCTCCCCAAGTAGAAGCCCAGCTGAAATCAACCATGGCCATTGGTACAAAGTATCTTTGCCCAAGGGCCATGTTAAAACATAGAGTATAATCAAAACTGAGTGATTTTTTAATTTAGCTGACTGGGCAAACAATTAACTGATGAAGTAAGAATAGTTAGAATGTGTTAAAGGTTGTCACAGAAGAAAAGGTTGATCTTAGATTTTTCAGAGAGCATTATAAAAATTAATTGTAAAAAAAAGATCTTGGTTAACAAATGGTAAAAGATAAATTTGCCAATTACATCATTAATAAAAATACTAATATTCTTACATATTTGGTCAATGTTTAAAAATGTAATTCTTAATAAAAAATTAATAACAAATATACAAAAAAACTATCATCTTGATTTCTAGTAAGGAAAAATATTAAATGGCAATTGTTGTGATAGACCAGGTTAACTTCCTGCTTATATGGCAAATGAAACTATAATGTTACCAAAGCAATAAAGGAAATAACAGATAATTAAGTTTTGTTATCTCCTTTTAAGTGATTTTAAAATTCTAATCACCTATTGGATAATTGAACCAGTTATAGCTCAATGTATTTTTCTCGTACCTTTTTAAAAGGGCATCATATTGACATTCTTTCAAAATATTATAATAGTGGAAAGATACTTTAAATTATAATTCCCTTTCTAATGTTATGATTCAAAAGTTTTTAAAATTATGCAAAAAGACTTTTCCAGTTATATAGTGACCAGAAAGTTTTGTTATTGTTTAATAAATATTTTAAGGCTCCTGTTCAGTATCAGATGATAAGCTTCAGTTCTTATTATAGATTATTTTTGTGATGCCATTCATTCTGTATTTTTCTGCCAGAATAAGGTCAATATTAAGAATATCTCATGTGGCTGACTTAGGAAATTAGAAGCTAACACTGATGCTTTGATAGATATACCATGTGATTAATAATAACATTATACATTGTCACAAATTGTCCTTGCTTACAATTTATTCTCCTTGCATACATCATTCTTAACCTAATCAGCTCAAATATAGATGAGGAAATTAAAATCTCTTGGTTCATTAAGGATTCCCTATATAGTCATGGTCTTATGAATTTTTGAGCTGGGCTGTATTGCTCAAGAAATTTGCCTATGATTAGATCCACATCCCTACTGAGATTAAAATGGGGAAGGGAAATTTGCAAATAATTCAGCTTTTTATAAGTTTTTAAGTGGTAACTGTGGAAGGATTTTTTAAAATGTGGAGTGATACAAGTTATAATAACGAGTATAGAGTATCTTAGAAATGTAAATAAGATCTAGGATTAAGTTGAGTCCTGTTCTTTGCATATGTACTAGGGTTTTTTGCCAGGGTTATGAAAATAGTTTACCATTTTTGCTTCTAGGATTTTTTTACATCATAGTGTACTTATGAATAATTTAAAGAAAGAGATGGCTAAGCATTGCATTGTTGAATCTTTAATATGCTATAAAGTTTGCATCAAAAGATCTAATACTTCTATTAAAAATATAGACTTTGATTATAATTCATTAATGCAAGCAAAGGAGTACTGACAATGTTCACCTTTTGAAATCATTATTTTCCTATTGAAAAATTGAGCTAATAGGATAAATATCATTGCTGCTTGCTATTTTTTCTTTATTCTGTGTAAAGTGTTGTATGTTTATATAATTCATCAAATAGATGTTAGTTCAAAATATATTATTTTTATAAGTAATAGAGCTTTTGAGGGTAAAGCCTTGTTTTACATTTAGTTTAACTAAAATAACATTTCTACATCCATTTATTGTGTTGTGGATTATATAATTTAGATCAGTTTATATTTGCCACTTTTCAAAGTATCTGAAATAATGACTTGAAACAAGCAAACTGTATTTGATTAACTCTTCTTAATTTTAGGAATGCTTAGCTAGCCAATGTAGAGGTGTTTAGCTTCTGCTTAGATCTTTATTGGTGTTTGACATACGCTAAACACTGTCATTTAGAATTCTGTGAAAAACTTATCTTGATAGAGATAATTATATGCTTTTATGCTGTATATTTATTTTACATTATACATTTGCTAGGAGGAAGATTTCTTATTGTTTCTTAATTTTCTTCTAATGAAAAAAACAAAATTCTTTTTTTTTCTTTATACCCAAAAAATATTTCCCTTTCTCCATATTCCTTAATATAAATGTATTAACTTTGCAAAATTGATTTGTTGCACAAGGGAACAAAGTCACCATTCAGATTACCAAAAGGACAGAAAAAATGGAGGATTGTTAATGTTCATATGAGAGAACTATCAGTGAAAAGGTTTAACACAAATATTAACATCTCTTTAATTATAACAACTCTTTTATTCACAGAGGATTTCATACCAGAGATATTAAAGTATTGTGGCAGCACTGATTTAAAAAGTTGGAAAAAAGCCAAATTTTAGATTGTGTTTGAAACCATGAGAGAATTACTGTGCACACACTCTGTTAGCATCCCAAATTAATTCTTTAGCAGAGGAGTGTATGGAGAGTGAAAGTTTGTGTAATTTGTATAATTCCTTGCATTTTGCTTAATGAGAAAAGCAAACTTATCTGATTTATTATTAGAAGGATAAGTGATAACTGTAAGTTAAAATAGGGTTGTGATTTGATTGAAAGTCAACTATGACTAAATTAATAGCTAGAAAACTAGGTTTTGTAAAGAGAGTTTTGATTAACTCAGTATATTTCAAAATACTTCCATTATTATGTATACTTAATAGTTCTCAAAAATAAATTTAAATAGCATAGCAATTAGCTGCATCCAAAATGAAATATATTTATTATATTTATTTTTATGTATATGTTTTTATGTGTTATCAATAGGAATAAAATACAAAACAGAAAAAAAATACATCTAACAGTAACAGCAACAAAAAAAAAAAAATGACCCAAACATCCATCATTAAACATATAAAAAAATTCATCTTGGCTGGATGATGAAAATAAGGCTGATTCTAAAAATGTGTATTAAGAATACTGTTTCCTCGGATAGGTAATATTTTGAAAGAAAATGAGCAGTTATAATTTCTGTAACATGTTTGACTTGAAATGTTTACATATGCCATACACTTGATAAATAGCCTTACACAAATAGTTTTCAGTCTGGGGTCATACTGTTTGCTGTAATACAACTTTCCATAGCCTAGAGTCTTCCAGATGTGTTGAACTTCACAATTCTTAGTCAGTATGACTAATACATCTAGAGCAGGGACCCCAACCTGTTAGAAATCGGACCACACAAATAGTGGGTTAATGTGCAAAGCTTTACCTGTGCATGTGTGGGAATGTAGGTGTCAATCTGTGCTCCCTTTAGATCCCAAGAAAGAAATACTCAGATTCCATGGTGTAGAGCAAAGTTATCCTTTTACTGGAAAATAAAGTGGAAACTACAGATTCAATTCCGAAACTGAGAAATTGGCGGGTAGAACACACATACAAAGGAATAGAATTGCTCCCACCTCCCAAAGTTCAAATTATTCTTCCAATTAAAATTTCTGAATATGATCATGTGGTCATCTCCAGGTGGTGATGAGGCTTCTTCAGTTGACCTTGACATATTTTGATAAAAGTTCGCAGTTGCGCAAAAGGGGACAGAGGCTAGCCAAGAAATGGAAAGTTAAAGAAAAGAATCCCCCCTCCCCTTGCTAACCCAGCAAAGGAATGCAAAACACCTCCAGCCTTCTTCCCCTCCAAGATCCCCCCTCCCACCGTTGTCATGACAGCCGAAAGAAGTAAATTGGCATAACAGCAAAGAAGCAACAGTTAGAAGACAGAAGAATATACTTATTATGGAAGAGAAGACAGAATATACTGATTATGGAAGATATATTGAGGCTGACAGTAGGTTGCGTGCAGAACCACCACCCTGCAGTCCATGCAAAAATTGATTTCTGTGAAACCAATCCCTAGTGCCAGAAAGAACACCAAAAATATCAAACGTTGTAATACCTCAAATAAAACAGATGGTACAACACCTTTTTTGAAGAAAGTACTTACTGAATTCATATGTATTATTTAATTTTGTATATTTTCATATATGTGATATCTAGATGAGATGGGGTATTTATTTAATAAATAAAATATGCAAGAAGAAAAAACTGCACAGTATAAGAGGCTTGTTGGAAACTCAAGTTGTGTGCAATGAAGTTATACTTAACTCAAAAATACTAATATTAACATAAGGCTGGTTATTAGTCTGCATGTATTATAAGGAAAGAGAATATATTAAATTGAAATATGTTAAATTAGACAAATTTCTTTCAAAACTAAATTTATTTTGAAAAAGATATTCCTTAAATAGATTCTACAAAATGAAAATTAAAGAAAACTGATCAGTCTTTCCTTTAAATGAAGGAAATTACAGGTGTAAGGGATTGGCTGTACTGTGTTCAGCTATAACAAGTATGCAATGTTTGTTTTCACAAGGAAAAATCTAACATTACCTCCTAGTTTGAATTTAACTCAATTTGACTAAATAGAATAAATGTGAGATTCATTGCATCTTGTATGTTCAGTTTTAATATGGTGAAAAGCTCATAATTGCAGAGAATTGACTAAGCAAGCAAACAAATTATCCTTCTTACCAAAAAAGACATGTCTTCAACATCATGATAATTTTTTTTGCTTAAGGCTAATTATTATTGGAGTGTATTGTTCCCAGTAACTAACATAGACATAGAGCATGAAACAATATTTCATTATCATGTATTTTAATTTGTATGCCAGTTACTGTGCTATTTAGAATTTAGTTCTCTTCATTAATAGATATATAGCTTTGATCTCAACTTTAAACAAACCTCTGGCATGTTTGGAATATTTCTTGGTTCTGCTATTAAATAATACTTCTCATTTGAATTTAGTTTGATAGTTTAAATAGTTATGCACATACATGAAGAGCAAGTAAGAATTTTATGTTTTCCTTTGATCATAAACAGTATTTGATCACAACTAATTGCTATCCTCTTAAAGGAAAGTCCTCCACCAATTAAATCTAGGCATCTTTGAAAGAATTATGTGGGCTTCCAAAGTCTTCCGTTACTGGCTTAAATTGTAGTTGAATACTTAAATATTTTCTTAGAAAGGAAAAGCCACAATACAATCTATTTATATTGGAATGTATTAGTGAAATATTTGTAAATAATATTTGTAATATTTATAAATACAATACAACAGTATAAATTTCCTTATAAGGTATAAAATAATTACTTCTGCAGTTCTTTAAAGTATTGGAAGTCCTAGACTTACAACAGTTGATTTAGTGTTACAACAGCACTGAAAAAAGTGATTTGTGACCATTTTTCACACTTACAACCATTGCAGCATTCCCACAGTTGTGATCAAAATTCGGATACAACTGACAACTGACTGGCAACTGTCAGATTTATGACAGTTGCTGTATACCAGGGTCATGTTTTTTACAACATTCTGACAAGCAAAAGCAATGGGAAAGCCAGATTCACCTAACTGGGCTTACTAACTTAACAACTGCATTGATTCACTTAACAACTGTGGCAAGAAAAGTCATAAAATGGGGCAAAACCCACTTACAAATATTTTACTTAGCAACATAAATTTTGGGCTTAATTGTGATCATAAGTCAAGGACTATTACCTGTATTAATTTTAGCATGCCTGAAGAGAGATGCTACTGAAAGTTATTCCTAGCTATAGCCTTCTATAATAGACTGATTTTTCCAACTTGGTATATTTTCTGTGTTCATTTATGTACTGCCAATTAATATTGTGAAATAATGCAATTCTTAAAAGTAAAACACGCACACACTAGCAAAGCAATAATGTAAGAAAATGTGAGAATTCCCTGAGAGTAGAATAAATAGAACTGGGTTAAAATTCCATTCAGCCATGAAGTGGAATTGCATAAGCTATATATTTCTGCCCATTTTTGTGCTATTCTGAAAACCTGGAGGTTATAAATGGTATACGAATAAAATAACAGTTGAAAGCAGAATTTAAATAACTGAATCAACAGTACATAGCATTGAATGTACTATAGCTTTATTTTTAATACCTTCTGTGATTAATTTTGTAAGCTTTATGTTCCCTTCATTGACCATTGTATTAATGTCTTAAATCTTATAAACATCTTAGATATTATTGAATGTAATGTAGAATATCTATATCTAAAAGTATTTTTGATCATTTAAAATTATTAAACTACATTTAATTATTCTGAATATTTTATGTTTCATTCCTCAGAGAAGAAGATGAATATTCTGAATTGCGATCAGAACTTAGTCAGAGTCAACATGAGGTCAATGATGATTCACATAGCATGGACCAAGATCAGACCTCTGCTTCCCTTCCAGAAAACCAGTCAACTATGGTCACAGCTGACATTGGTATTTTGAATATATTTATAGTTTTAAAAATGGATTCATTTTAATAAAGTATATAGTGCCCTATTTCAATAAATACAAATATTATAATATAAAAAGCAAACCTTTTAAAATGAGCGGTAAACAGCTGTAATCCAATTTTTTTCTAGCCTCTTTGAAAGAAAAAATGACATCCACAGACATTGAAAGGAAAGTAAAAATATCAAACATTATTTTTTAATAATACAAGTTTTTAAAATACACATTAAACATCAATACCCAGAAATAGATACAGAATATTAATTTCAGCAACAAGTTTGTACTTGAGGATTTAGTTGCAATAAAAAAATCAGAAATGACATTTGAGGTAATCCTTTTTTTAAATGATTGCAAAGTGCTGAAGTAAATCATTTTCTTTTTTTAAACATTCTGAAATATATTAATTTAAATATAGCATTTTCTTCAATATTACATTAAATTACTAGGTTTTAAAGATTTGACTTTTCTTCTTATGCAATTAACTTTGTAAATTCATAGATTGCTAGTACTATTAGATCAAATAACAAAGGAAATGAAAAGCTGTGTTCTTCCAAGACTTGTTGCTTTCTGAAAGCTGTGTAATTTTTATACAGATGGCAGGTTTCAAATAACATTTGGCTGAGCTGGGAAGTGTTAGGGACATTTGTTTGTGTCAGAATGATTCTAGTAGTAATGGTTTTTGTCAAGCTCCAGCAGGTTTTATGGTTCCATTGCCTGGGCCTATAGCCAATGTGCTGTGTAGAAATAACTTGTGAAAGAAAGAGTCAGTATATTAAGCCACATTTTAAAAATTCTGGATTCTCATGTTTAGTTCGGAGAGATAGCACATTTTCAATTCTAATAGGTATTGCAGTCATTTTGATGTCTTCTAAACCTACCAATAATTTATTGATAAGAATATGTTGTGTAGTGTATCTCTCAAATTTTCTTCAGTGAAAATCTGTGTTTCTTATGACATATAAATTGGTGCAGCTAAGAAGATGATTAAATTACTATTGTGCTAGCTATTGAAAAATATTTGAAAAGTATATGTTTCATTGGATCTACAAAATGTAGAAAAATTGCTGTGGCAAAAAATATCAGCATATAAAGGAACATTAAAACATTGTGATTGAAGATAATTTTATTCAAATCTACTCACCATTTACAAACTATAAACAATTATTTTCCAAATATCTTTTGTATAAGAGTCATTCTGGATAGAAATACTGACTGTGAATATTTAAAATATTTGAAATGTTTTCTACAATCACGTATGTATGTATACTGAAAGTTTAATTCTTTGTTTTTTAATCCCTATATTATAAAAATCCCTGTATTTCTATAATTCTTTCAGAGCAAAATAAAACCACAAAATAGAGTAAAGGGGTAACCTGTTGATCGGCTGTAGGGTGACTGTTGCATATTTTTTTGAAGTACCATCATAAAGCAAGAATGCTTATCATGGAAAATAATAGAGGTGCAATTACTGTAAGATCTTAAAACAAAAGCAAAATTTATGTGTGGATATCATTTGTTGATAGTGTGCATAATTAATACTAATTGATTAATATACAACTATATATGGCCCAGCAAATTTGGAGGTGCATATTTAATGGAAAAGTTGCCCAGGGCAGTTTTGTAGATGCTTTTGTTTTAGATACATAAAGATATTATTTTAGATAATTCTGTTTGGGAAAATTTGCTAAATTCAGTTTTGAACAGGAAACAAATACTGTATGAGGCAGTAGCATGAACCTGGAAAAAGTTGTTGTTTTAAGAAGCTGCCAGACTACTCTACATGTGATATCTGTTTCCCTTTGAATCTAGTATATCTTAATGTTGAACCTATACCAGTTAGAAAGCAAATAGTATATTTGTTTTCATTTGTATGCCTTTTTTGTTCTACTTTTCTTATAACTTCACTTTTTTTGTTGAAATTTTTGTAAAGCAAATATGCTTCTGTGTTGCTATAGGCAAAAAAACAACAACATTAAGGACTAAAAAAACCCTAATTGGGCGTATATTGTACATCCTATGCAGGGGTGGGATACAACAGGGTTAACTACTGGTTCGGGATTTACAAGCTTCCCTGCACACTGCGAGCCGGGCGCCTGTAAATTGTCACCAGCATGCTGTGTGCAGAGACGCAGCCTTTGAAACAGTCCTCTTCCTGCTTTTTTAACTGCAGCTGTGCCTCATTCGGCAGCTGAAGTTGAGAAATCAGGAAATAAAGATCAGGTAAGAGGATGGGTGGGCAAAAACATCAGCAGACATAGAACCGGTTCTATGTCTGCTGCTACAGAGGTGGACAGAACCGGTAGAAACCCACCCCTGATCCTATGTGATCTGATTTCTCTTCAAGATGTAAACCACTTTTGCTTTTAGTCTTATTTTCTTGGAGGAAAATTGCCTGAAGGCCACAATGTAAAATGTAAGAATGAGGAAGGCATTGTTTAGTAAAGTATGACAAAATGTATACAGATTATTTTGGTGGTTTGAGATATGGGAAGAATAACTTTGAGTTCTTGGTAACCCTTAAACTACAATTATTCTATATGATTGGAAAATAATTGCATCAATTCAGCAATTTCATTGCTGCATCTTTGTCTGAAACATGCTTAATTATAAAACAAACATGTAGTTAATGAAAACCATTATTTTAATTGTAAACAATAGCTTTCTCATAGGTATATTAAAGCTTTTATTTTATTATAGTTTATCTTTTGCAAACAGAGTTCATAAGTATATCCCTGAGATGGTCAATCCACACTGACATTGATTTTCTTTGTGGCCTTTAAACCAATTTTAAGGCTTATCTCCAGGGATGCTCAGAGGTTATGCATGGTCTGTATTTTGCCTGTTTCTATTGTGTGCTCATCCTTTTATTGAAAACAGCTATATGCAGTTTGTATTTTAAAGGAGTTTAAAAGGAGTAAATGTTAATTCTTCTCTTGTGTTTTCTTAGGACATCTTTATAAATTAATTACTCTGTATTGGCAAATAAAAGAAAAATATTTTCTTCATGCATATCAAACAGTAAATTGTTGCATAAATTATCATTCACATATGATATATAGATTTCTTTCCTCCCAATACTGTTGAAATGAATTCCTACAGTAATCACCTCTTACTGAATAGGTTGCTTATTGTGTTTATCATTTCAGTCTTTCCAGTTGCTTGAAATATCAACTCTTAAAGAATTGTAACATCTATGTGGAAATATTTCATGCAAGTGGGCTGATTTGTACAATAAGCCAAGTACAAATGTCACATCCAGCCATGTAAAACACTGTTAGGGGAAAAATTTTTATAAATTAGCCCTTAGAAAAAGCAATCATTTATCCCAATATAAACGTCAGAATCTTTGATATGTAACATATTTCAGCTTCATCATTCTTATTTAGTATGTCAGTGGAGTTTCACAACAAAATATCTCAGAAAAGATGTGCAGATAAAGTTAGGATCTTGCTTCTTTTTGTCCTCCCTTTCCACTACTGTAAATTCTTTTCTCCGTGGAGCTCAGTTCAGTGATAGAATTCTGTTTAACTTGCAGGTAGAGAAAATGCAATGACCATAGTTCAGATCTCAGTGTTTGTGTTGAGAATGTTTTCCTACCCTTGATCTCTTTGCAATCAACAAATTGTAATTGTATATTAAATATATATTAAATTTATTTAAGCATTAATTTTATAGCCGTATATTTCTCTTCTTTTGCATTATGTTTGTATAGTTACCATATAATATCTATATTCTCTCCAATAGAAGAAAGATACATAGTTCAGAGTTGAACTTTGGAGTCCTTAGTACTCTAAGCCTGGTTGTTTGCAGTTTCTTCATTATCTAGTTAGGTAATATCATCAGTACTAGTGAATGTGGGGTTTCCTCCCTGTTGCTTGCCATTCCAATGTTTCCTTCTTCATAGTTCTCTAATTAGGGTATTGTTTTCTCTTGATTTTTTTGTTTAGTGTTTATCCCTGCTTATGTGGGTGTTGGTTGCTGGGTTGGATATGTTCTGATCTTTTTGTTTCCTTGTTAGCTTTTTATTGTCTCTTTTGAATGGTGTGTACATTTCTGTTAGTGGCTGATTCAGGGGTGGGATAAGACAGGGTTAACTACCAGTTCAGGATTTACGAGGTTCAGTGATTTATGATGTGCTTCCCTGTATGCTGTGAGCGCCTGTAAATCGTCATCAGCATGCTGCATGCAGAGAAGCAGCCTTTGAAACAGCCCTCTTTTCCTGCTTTTTTAAGGGCAGCTGTGCCTTGTTTGGCAGCTGAAGTTGAAAAATCAGGAAATAAAAATTGTGGGGGTCTCTCATGGAAAGATGAGACACAAGCAAGTGTTCTCGGGATGAGAGCCCAGAGTAAAATCCAGCACTCCCTTTTACTGAGATTTTAGTACATGGTAAACATAGCAAGCATGACCCCCTGGTGGGTTACAATAATTAGATATAGTACAGACTTGTTTACAATCGTCCGAGCTGCTTCCTTAATCCTTGTGTTGTTTTTTACCATTCTCATGATGAGATTTCCTTGCACTATCTCAGTGACCTTTAAACAAGCATGTGTGTATAAAGCATTAGATTAATCATTACTCAAACCAAAGTTTTATTCCCAAATCTCCCCTGTTTTAGTTTTTTGATGATCGCGGATGACTCGATAGCTTTTCGCCATCTGCAACAGCAGTTCTCCTTCCAGAGGCTTCACCCGACACATTCCTAAAGGTCCAGGGAGACATTGGATAATACAGCATGCACAGAGAGAAAGTATAAAAAGCAATATCACTCCAACAATTAGGTGATGAATCCATGAACCATTTGGCAATCAGGACCAAAGTGTAGACCACACGTCCAGTCCCTCACCCTCCGATTGTAATGGATTCTTCTTCAAGTTTTGTTCCATATGCTGTATAGTAGCTGTAATGTTTGGAAAATAATCAGAGATATACATGCAACAATGCATATGAATCACAGCGCGAACTCCCCCTTGCACAGCCAGAATAGTATCCACCACATATCTGGTTTGCAGGACAAAGTCACGAATTTTGCCTTGCTCTTCTTCAAGCAGCATTAGCGTTTTAATGGTGTCATTAAACATAGTCAATGTCCAATTGTTTAAACGATGCAAATCTCTATAGTTCATCATGATTCCTAAAGGGGGAATAACTCCCCTTGATATTTGTGTCCAGTAGTCATGAGTCAAAACAGAGTTTACTTCCGTTGCGGAACATGCATTGCGGATATGAGCAGTCCCCAAAGATTTTGAAATGATATGGGATGGGATTACTTTCCCAAAGGTGCAGACCCCTTTCCATCGTGTTGGCATGCGATCATAGGGCATCCGGCCACACACTGTCCACGGGCTGCGCAGACCCTACCTGTTTACCTCTTAATGATTTCATGCCCTCTTGAACTCTCTCTTCAAAGTTCTTTTCAACTTTCCCTTATGGTACTTGTCGACTATTGATCTCGTGCCAGTATTTAGCCTTAGATGGAGTTTACCACCCACTTTGGGCTGCATTCCCAAGCAACCCGACTCCGGGAAGACCCGGTCCCGGCGCACCGGGGGCGCCACTTCTTGGATCCGGCTTCCAAGGTGTAAGGTAGTTATGTTACTTGTAGTCCAACTGCTAGACCACGTCCCCGAACAACCATAGCATTGTCCCTTATACCAGTCGCCTTCAGCCAGAGGTACTGCAACCATTGGAAGCCTTGATGTTTTGTGAGTTGGCATGTGCATACATACCCAACAATCAGTTTTGTTAAGAAGGTTTGCTATCTTCCCCATGTCCTGGATCAACGTGTTTCTGTTCCATTCCCCCAAATCCACCCCCCTGCCCCTTTGGCTGATGATAAGGACATACACAGCAAGCAGGAACCCAAACAACTGTCCCCTCATCTTCAATGGCAGCGTATCCTCGGCCCCAAGTTATCAGCGGGACAGGTCCTCTCCACATTGGATCTGGCAGTCTCCTATACCGAACTTTCGGTCTTGGTGCTCCTGCAGAAGGGGAGGAAGCAAAATGCCTACTGACTGCTGTAGCAGCAGGAGATCCTGTCATGTTTAGAAAATTTAAAGTATATAAGGTAATATTAAGAATGTTTTGTATGTAAGGCAAACCATATCCATCCACTTCCCCCGTTTTTGTTTTTATATGAAGGAGCGCTTGTTTGAGTGTCTGATTAGCTCGTTCCACAATGGCCTGACCAGTGGAATTGTAGGGAATGCCAAATTTATGTATAATTGACCATTGATGACAAAATTCTGCAAAGGCGGTGCTGATGTAAGCAGGGCCATTATCGGTTTTTATCTCCATTGGTGGTCCCACATGTGTGAAGGTACGGAGACAATGGTTGACTACGTGTTTTGTAGCCTCTCCTCGTTGAGGTGTTGCCATAATAAATCCTGAATAGATATCAACGGTGACATGCAGATGGTGCCATGGTTTGAAAGAAGGGTGTTGTGTGACATCCATCTGCCATAGCTGACAAGCAGATGTCCCCCGAGGATTTACTCCTTGAGGAAGAGCACTGGATTGGGCACTGCAACTAGGACATTGCTGGATAATAGCTGCTGCTTCTGCAGCAATGAGTCCGAATTGTTTTCGAAGAGCTTTGGCATTTTGATGAAAATAGCTATGTGAGTCCCACGGAGTAACAGGGGAAAGCGAGAGACAGGACATGGCCGAGGTGGCCACATCGGCCACATCATTCCCTTCCTGCAGCTCCCCGGGAAGTGGCTGGTGGCTGCGAATATGTGCAACATGCAAAGAATGTATGCGAGAATGAAGACAGCTTTGCAGGGCTAAAAACAAACTCATAAGATTAGCATCAACAGATGGGGAAAGATAAGCAAATTCAATGTTAAGTATCAATTGATAAACGTAAAGAGAATCCACAATTAGGTTTAGCGGTTCTTGCGCAAATTCCTGTAAGGCCAAAATAGCAGTAGCTAATTCAGCCCTTTGTGCTGATTGCTGAGGAGGGGTAATTTTTGTTTTCCATACCCCTTTATAATCTTGATCAATAACACCTGGAATAACAAAGAACCCTTTCTTTTTGATGCAGAAGACTTGGGAAGTACCATTCCCACTGTTTTTTCTGGCAGTGCCCCATGCAAATGAGTGTCCTCAATGTACACTTGATTAGGAAAGGTCACATCAATTGAGTTCAACATTTTTAAACCCAAACCTGCACTCCCGGTAGTTGCAGGCGATGCTTTTGTGACAGCCTTGGGAGCGGGGCTAGCTGCATGCCCCAAATTTAGTATCCTGAATTTTGTTTCTGATCAGAGCGACATTGATTTGCCCAATGAAACCCTTTTTTGCATTTCGGACAGACCAACTTCGGGCGGACGTCCTTATTTTTGTTTTTGTTAAATGCCATTCCCCCTCCAGGGGCTCGGCACTGGGCTTTAAAATGGCCAGGCTTCCCACAATTAAAACAATTCCCCGTAGGTTTCATCCCTTTTTGTAATGCCATAGCCAAAGTCTCCATGTTGTAAGCCTGAGAACCCACCACTGCACATGCCTTTAACAGATCAGCCAGAGTAACCTCACCTCTAGCCACCAAAGGCTGTAAGATACGCTTGCAGTCAGCATTTGCATTTTCAACTGCCAATTTCAACAAAAGTTCCTTTGCCATTTCCTCATTAGAGATTTGCTGGGTAATAGCCAATTGTAGCCTTTCCACAAAGTGGTTATAGGGCTCAGATGCTGTTTGCTTAATTTGAGAAAAAGACCGTGCTGGGGTTCCCACATCCTGGCTGCAGGACAGCGCCCCAAGGACAGCCGCCATAACCACAGGAAATACGTGATCAGGCAAATTAGTAGCTTGATCAGCAGTGGATTCAAACAAGCTTGCCCCATAGATTTGGTCTGGCATATACAGCCCCCCCGAATTCTGTCCCCTAGTGATAGCTTCCCTTTGGTACTCTGAATCAAAAACCACATATTGAGTAGAGCTCAATATCATTCTCATTAAATCTTTCCAGTCATTAAGAATCATGCGTGAGGTAGCCAAACTTGTCAGGAGATCCTTTGTAAAAGGACTTTGAATACCGTAATCTTTAACGGCTTTCTTGATTTCCCTAAGTACTGCCAATGGAATCGGAACCCATTCCACTTGCAGGTTGCCTTGAGCATCCACTTGCCTATTAACTGGAAACAAATTTATCTGGGGAATCTCATCAGGCTCTAATTTCCCCTCATTGAAAGCCTGATGCATCATTGCTTGAACTTTTCCCATTTGTCGCTGGGGTTTCCCCTCCACAGGCGTAGGCGCTGTTGGGGGTGAGAAAACATACTCCAGTTTTGGAGTTGGAGGGTGCAACACAACTCCTTTATAAGGAGGAGGTTCTACTAAAGATTTTTAAAAAGGTTGTTGCTGGGTCTCTAAAGCAGTCATAACAACCTTCCAATATGTCAAAATTTCAGCTGTTGCCCGTGGTTCCTCATGAAGGATAGTTCCAATTTTCCTCCACGTGTCTAACTTTAAAGAGCCCCTCTCTGAGTACCAGGGGCATTGCTGCCAGATCTCTTGCAGCAGCCTTTCCACATTACCTTTTGAAAGAACTATATGCTCCCTTGAAGAGGGTTTAAAGATAAGGAAATTTGTCCTGACTAACTTCAGCAGCTCACTAACATGACGTTCCTGTGGCTGAGAAAGTTTTCCCCCCATGTTCCCTGAAAAATCCTATTGTCCAGCAATAGTTAAGTACGTACTTTACCTATTCCAGGTGAGGAAACACGGAGGTCCGGACACGTACCACCTGCAGTGGATCACGTCGGGGTCACCACTTGTGGTGGTCTTTCATGGAAAGATGAGACACAAGCAAGTGTTCTCGGGATGAGAGCCCAGAGTAAAATCCAGCACTCCCTTTTATTGAGATTTTAGTACATGGTAAACATAGCAAGCATGACCCCCTGATGGGTTACAATAATTAGATATAGTACAGACTTGTTAACAATCGCCCGAGCTGCTTCCTTAATCCTTGTGTTTATTTTTTACCATTCTCATGATGAGATTTCCTTGCACTATCTCAGTGACCTTTAAACAAGCATGTGTGTATAAAGCATTAGATTAATCATTACTCAAACCAAAGTTTTATTCCCACAAAGATCAGGTAAGAACCCAGGTGGGCGGATGGGCAAAAATATCAGCAGACATAGAACCGGTTCTATATCTGCTGCTCTTCAGAGATACCGGTTCTACAGAGGTGGACAGAACCGGTAGAAACCCATCCCTGGACTGATTTGTCTGAATGAGAACCTTCCAGGAATTCCCTAATATTTTTGTATTTAGCTTGTTCTGTGATATTCAGAGTTTTCCATTGAAACTATGGTTGAGTTTGTCTATGTCTTATGAGATTAAGGAGTTTTCATTATGTCTTCTGATTTTTGATTAGTATTCATGGATATTCTATGCTAATCTTCTGCCTGTCTGTCCTACATGATGGCTGTATTTATTTTGTATACTATACTGTAACATACAGCAGGACATGCTATTGTACAAAAACAGGAAACAAATCCCACATTCATTAGTACTGATGGTGTTACCTAGTCAAGTAGTGAAACAAACAAACAACCAAGCTCAAGAGAGCATCAAATACTGCATACTGTGATTCTGCCAGTGGAATTATTTCAGATCAGAATGTATTAAGTATTATCTGTGTTAACAAAATTTATGTTTTGAGAACATTTTTAAAATTGATTTTTATTTAATTTATACAAACAGTCCATCTTTCATGTTTTGAGAACATTTTTGTAATGCTTAGTTGCTCATTGGAGTAGCCTACAGTGATAGAAAATATAGCAATATGTACATATTGAGATTGAAGAATTTGAACTACTTTAATGAAAAATTATTAAGTTACAAGTTTGAATATTTTACAATGTAAACATCTTTTTTATAAATTCATTGAAAGTAAAAACTTTTAGAAAAACGCATTAATATTTATCAATACCAAGCAATAGTTTCCTATATAACTAGGCTCTTCACTCAAGAAGCTTTTCCTGTTTAGTTCATAAATATGAAAATGAAAAAATTAATTTCAATTTCCAGATTAGGCAATAATCATTTACATTTTTATTCACTTCCAGACTCAGGTTACTTTTCAATAGAATTACCCAGTAAATTCAGTAGGAATATATATATATATATTGCTTGCCTCTCACTTTGTTAATGTCACCTATAAAAGATAAGTATATTGTTGAATGCCATTAAGTTTATTCCTCACCACCACCATTATGTGGGTGGACTATACCAATTCATCCTCTGACCATTCAATTTAATAAATGTAATCAGGGATACAGTGCAGCAGAAACAGAGATCATCTCACTTTCTTGAACAAATTGTAATGAGGATATAGTGCTCTGGTATTATAGACACTTATAAGGTGTTGTAAAACATAAGTGAGCCATGCTAAAGGTTGCTTAGAAGAATATAATTATATAACACTGAAGATTTCTGGTTTGCTTTATTTTGTTGGCTTTAGTGATATTGTGTACATGTTTCACATTTTTGGCAAAGTGACCTTATCATCGAGGTCCCTAAGTTAATGGTTTTCTCGCGTTGTTGAAAATCAGACTCCCAACTTTTAGGCTGATTGGCTAGTCTCAAAAAATCTAAATAAAGCCAGATCTGATCCAGTACTTGGATAGAAGATTATCAGGAAATCCCAGAGCTGAGACTAAAAAAAATAAAGCCAAAAGATAATGGCAACCAACCTCCATTTGTATTGTTCTGGGGGAAAAAAAACCTACATTGATTTCCATTACACCGAAATTAAGCAATTGGAGCTTTAAGGAGGACTTAAAGAAGATTGTATTTGAGCCTATTTTTTTTAGCTTAGTTGATCATTGGTAGGTTGCAAGATTAGGATGTTAGTATTTTCAAGGAAAATTTTGCATCTGTTGGTCAACATCCTTCTTCTTCCACAATTCCATTAGAAAGTTGAAGAGGTAGTCTCTTCTGCAATGCTAATCTGACGCATTCTGTTTTATTTCAGATACCTGTAGTGACTTGAACTCTGAATTGCAGAGAGTGCTGACAGGACTGGAGAATGTTGTCTGTGGGAGAAAGAAGAGCAGCTGTAACTTGTCTGTGGCAGATGTCGACAGGCATATTGAACAGCTCACGACTGCCAGTGAACATTGTGACTTAGCCATTAAGGTGTGGTAACATTAATGTTAATCGTAACTGTTTATAGAATGTAATGTAATTGGTCCGCATGTACCATCATTGATTTGATAAAGAAGCATTTATTTGTTTGTTTGTTTGTTTGTTTATTTAACACATTTCTGTGGCTGCCCATTGCACACATAGGTGACTCCAGGTAACTTATAACATTTAAAAACCTACCAGATAAAGTCTATAACCTACACACACACACACACACACACACACAATATGCCACTCATGGCAACAACGAAGCTAGGCGGAATCACATCTGATACCTGTACAGTCAGCACAGCCCCCCCCCCAAGGCGGTGTGCTATTTCCACTTCTCTTCTCCCTCTATACCAATGACTGCATCTCAAACGATCCATCTGTTAAAATACTGAAGTTTGCTGATGACACAATAGTGATTGGTCACATTCGAGACAACGATGAATCTGCATACAGATAAGAGGTTATACAACTTGCCTCGTGGTGTAACTGGAACAATCTGGAACTGAACACACTCAAAACTGTAGAAATGGTGGTAGACTTTAGAAGAAACCCTTTCATACTACCACCTCTTACAATACTAGACTTACAGTATCAACAGTAGAGACCTTCCAATTTCTAGGTTCTACTATATCACATGACCTAAAATGGACACCTAACATCAAAAACATCATCAAAAAAGCACAACAAAGAATGTTCTTTCTGTGCCAACTCAGAAAGCTCAAACTGCCCAAGGAACTGCTGATACAGTTCTACAGAGGAATTATTGAGTCTATCATCTGCATCTCTATCACTGCCTGGTTTGGTTCTGCAATCCAACAGGACAGACACAGACTTCAGAGGACAATTAGGACTGCAGAAAAAACAATTACTATCCACCTACCTTCAATTGAGGGCCTGTTTACTGCACGAGTCTAAAAGAGGGCTGTGAAAATATTTACAGACCCCTCACATCCCAGACATAAACTGTTTCAACTCCTTCCCTCAAAACGACGCTATAGAGCACTGCACACCAGAACTAGACACAATAACAGGTTTTTTCTGGAAGCTGTCACTCTGCTAAACAAATAATTCCCTCAATACTGTTCAACTATTTATAAAGTGTACACTACTATTACTGTTAATCTTCTCATCACTCCTTATCACCCATCCCCTCCCACTTGTGATTGTAGGACTGTAACTTTGTTGCTTGTATCCTTATGATTTATATTGACTGTTTCCTAGTATGATTTGATTGTTGATTGTACCCTATGACTATCATTAAGTGATGTACGTTATGATTCTTGATTCTTAATGAATGTACCTTTTCTTTATGTATACTGAGAGTATTTACACCAAGACAAATTCCTTGTGTGTCCAATCACACTTGGCCAATAAAGAATTCTATTCTATTCTATTCTATTCTATTCTATTCTATTCTATTCTATTCTATTCTATTCTATTCTATTCTATTCTATCAGTCACTAATTGGCTTCATCTCCATTCATTGTCCCATGCCTGCTGACAAAGCCATTTTTAGGGTCTTTTGAAAAGCAACATTATGGGAAGTCTTGTTTATCATTATGCATTGATTTGGTCTGGGGGAGTGCAACCTCACCCATGACCAAAGATGGTCATTCTCTGAGAGCCAAAGAGGCCTAGCCCAAAACCACTTCATCTTGCCAGGATTCTGTTTTAGTCTGTTACTCCTCATCCAGACCTCAACACCCTTCAGGCATCAAGAGAGGGTGGTTGTAGCATTGGTTAACTCACCATGGACAGAGATGCATGGCCAAACATGATCAGTATATTGATGATATCTTATCCCAAGGTAATGGATGATCTCCCCCAGTGGTTTCATGTAGATTTTAAACAGGAACAGAGAAAGTACTGACCTTGATGGAAGCCACAAAGCAAGGGTTCAGACCTCTTGCCCCAACAACATCAACTGAGAATGGTCCCAGAGACAGGAAGTAAACCAGCACAATACAGTGTCCCCCATCCCAACCCCTAGAGCCATTTCAGATGGATATCATGGTCAGTGTTATAAAGTCAAGTAGTGCAAGAACAGATCAATACCCCAGTCTCACTCCCATTAGAGATCATTAAAAGAGCCCCCAGAGCTGTTTTTGTCGCATATCATGGCCCGATACGCACCTTATTTTTCTATGTGTTGTATTTCTTGTTCAAAGAGGTAAATGCTGTTGTGTAAAAATTGTTTATTTATTCCAAAATGATTTTGTTTTTATTCCTTTTTTCATACTTCAGAAATGAAGTTCATTCATGCATCCAGAATCTGAAAAGCTCAGGGGAGGCTCCTGAATTTTGATTTAAAGGTAATCTGTATAGGTCACCTTTAAATCTGTGCTGTCATATAAAATACCAGATTAGAAATAAGAAGTTGTGGATAGTAATAGTAATTAGAATTATAATGATACATTTAAAAAAATACAAGAGAAGAAGGTTTGCTTTGGTCAAAACATTTAAAAAATATTTAGAGAAATTTTAAAAATGAGTACACCATTATGATAATACAGAAACATGTCTTCCTACAAAGAATTAATTAGTTATCAATGTTCCTGCCATTTTGCAGACATACTCAGAATTTAATGATACTAACTGTAGCTTTGAAATCAGACTAAAGAACACATGCACAGCTGTTAGGAATGTAAGTCACCTAACAGTTGGGCTGGAAAATATATAAACCAGGATAGACATTTTAATACTGTCTCTTTAAGGGAATGCTAAAATTGTAATCGGGTGTGGTTCCTCAAACGGCCATAAGATGGAGCCAGAAACCTGGGTTGTTCTGTCCTGTTATTGATAGTGTTGCTGTTTTTGGTTCCTGAATTTTTCCCTATTGACTGTTGCTGATCATAGTTCTTCTTGGATTTGATGGAAGTCTGTTACTGAACCGTTTCTGATACTGGACTTTGAGTTGGATTATCCCTGGACTGAAAACTGATGGATTTAACTGTGTATGACTTGGACTGTGTTTGGACTTTGCTTAACCGTTTACTGGAAGTAAAAACCTACATTTTACTATACAGTATATCTGTGTGCTGGTTGTGTGTTATTCTTCACCACTCTCACTACATCTCCCTGTGTGCGCTCAATCTCCTAATGGGGAATTACCTCAACAACAGCCACACACCATATCTGACAAAAGTATAAAGGGAGAGGACAGATTGCAAGTTCTGCCTATCTTTACAGAGGACCAAGGAAAATGCTCCTGTCATCTCATACTGATGGCTTTCCCATTCCAGTTCAATTGGGGGGGGGGGGGGGGAAGATTTACACAGCACTGCTTTATTACTTAACTGCTCCAGGCCTAATTATCTGCTCAGACACAGCAGATTTAGTGCTCTTCAGAATGTCAAAGTTTTCATAGTAACAACTCTTATCAAATTAAGCCAGCTGTCAATTGATTGGTGACAAAATAGTAAATTTCTTTTAAAACTTTGCTTTTGCAAAAATGAACAGGTCTCCAACATTTTCTGTGCTGCTGTCCCAGACATTGATGAGCTGTCTGGCTACATGCATGCAGCTTCTTAAGAGAGCTGAAATGAACAGCTGTATCTTGGTTTTATTCCTGGAAAGAGATGAAAAGAATGGGAAATTCAGGAGAGTGCTCTGAATTCCAGATTGAAGTTGCAATTGGCTATTCCCAAGCCCTTTGGGTCAGCTTATTGCATAGCAGACAAAATAGTCAGTAAAATACATCAAATTTATTCAAACTGAAACTGCCATAAGTTACTGCTATTTTAATGATTATACAGAACATCTTTTAGACTGTGTCTATACCAGATAAGGAACCTGTAGTGTTTGCATTAGTAAGTGGTAGTTCATTCAGTTAACAGTAACATTTTTTTCTTAATTAATGACAGCAGCAGTAAGTCCACTTAATATATCGACTGATTAAGTGGAACGCACTTTGCTACCCATTTTAGAGCTTAATTAGAATGTTTCATGTACTTTATTGCCTACTGAGCAAATATGTTCTACAAATGTCAATGGTTTAGTATTGCTTACATTAGCATAACAAGATGTGAATGAAATAGGCCCTTTTTATCTTTAAAAAGTACAATTTCCTCTTGACTGAATCTTAAACATAGCTGAATATATTTGGAGGCAAGTGCAGCCCAAGAAAGTTACAAAAATTAAATAGAAAGGAGTTGAGAGTATCACAATTACAAATTTTAAGCAAATTTGAGTTGTTTTCTTTTTAGGTAAACTACTGTTATTTCAAAGAAGTGAATAACAATAGCAATAACACTTATGTACCACTTTATAGTGCTTTACAGCCTTCTGTAAGTGGTTTTACAGAGTCAGCATATTGCCTCCAACAAACTGGCTCCTCATTTTACCGACTTTGGAAGGATGGAAAACTGAGTCAACCTTGAGCCTGATAAGGGTTCAAACTGCCAAATTTCAGGCAGATGTGGCCTGCAGTACAGCACTCTAACCATGGTGCCACTGAGGCTCTTAATACATGGCATTGTACATGACAGTATAAAATATGTAGGATTTAACAACATCAGCATGTGAATTCCAGCTGCGGTTATGAATCTAATACTATAAATAACTATTAAGTCCTATAAGCTGTAACAAGTATTGTCTTGCAAACATAGTTGTAAATAATCTGTATCAACAAATTCATAGAAATACTCATAATTTCGGAACTTCTGGTTGCAAGGCTTCGGCAGCGGCAGGAATCCGCTTCTCTGCGGGTCCCTGCTGCACTCACCGCTGAGGTACCCCCAATCCAACTGGATTTGGGGGTTGTCGCTGCCCCGAAGAGGCAGCGGAAGACAGAGGAGATCCGGGCAGGGGTCTGGGGTACCCCCCTTCCCCAGCCGGCTGGACTCCTTTTTCCTGAGGCGATGGAGCGGCTGTCAGAAATGGCAGCCTCAAAGGAATCTTCAACCGGATAAGACTGGGCAGGAGGACAGAAGGAGAAGTTTTCTTGGCTGGAATGGGACATTAAGTTACTTTTAAAACACCCTGGAAACCTGACTTTCGGATTGATACATTTGTTTCCAAAAGAAGTTGTTACAGCGGCGAAAGTGCTGAAGGAAAGTTCACTCCCCTTCCTTACGGAGAAAGCAAACGAGCACAGAAAAACCTGCTTCTTTAAGGTAAAAACAAGCTCTTTGTTATAAGTGGGAAGGAGAGGACTAAAAAAAAAAAATCTTTAAAAATTTGTTGGAGGAGACGCTTTGAAGATTATAAGACCAACAACTAACTGTAATACGGCTTTAAAATATTTTTGGGATTTTGCCCCAGGAGGAAAAGTTGCAAAGAGAAGAAGAAGAAATAATTTCTGTCTGTTTGGATTGTTTGATAACTTTGATATTTGCAAATTACTTTAAGATTAAAAACATCTGGGTTGTTCTTCAAAATTTACAATGGCACCATCTGTGGATCAACTAAAAATGGAATATGAAAAATTAAAAGAAAGAGGACCAAATGGCAAGGATTCATTGGGAGCTGTCTTCCACTTTTTAGAAATGGCGGTTTCTATGTACCAGCAAATACTTGAGAAAGAAGGAGGAGAAGAAGAAAAGGAAGCCATTTTTAATGGACAAAAAAATTCGATTAAGAAAGAAAATAGGAAGAGAGGAAGGAAAAATGAGAATTTAAGATTCAATAAAACAATCAAGAAAAAGAAAAAATAAGGTGAAAAAAAGGTACAATGTTAGAAAGCAATTGAAAAGAGAATTACAACAGAGAGGGGAAGCTAAAAAGGTGGAGGTTAGGAGGGGCGGGGCAAAAAGACCAGACTGGAAAAGAAAGGGAGGGAAAAAGGGAAAAAAAGCCACGGTCTGAAACAAAATATCTTTTTTAGAGATAAAGGATAAAGGACAGTGTATAATTTAAGAAAGATTCTGCAAGAGTACATAAGATAGTATTGTAGTATTTGCATTTGAAATAGTCTGTTGGAATATTATAAGACTTAACAAAATATTAAAATATTAAAATGTTGTATAATGATAGATTTCAATATGTAATAAAATATTAAAGAGAATGCAAAATGATTAATGCTTAGTTATATTAGTAATTAGAATTAGAATGGAAATTATATACTTAACTATATCATAAGTTTGTTATTATTATTTTTTTCAAAATGCAACATGTAGAATGTACTAAGCAGAATCAGGATAGAAATTATGTATTATTTTAAGTGTTACTTTAGGGGAAGGCGTCACACCTTAAAAGTGATTACAGGGGAAATTCTTTGCTAAAGAGAAGAGATAAATAGATGATTGGAAAAGAACGGACAAAAGATACAAACATAATGATTTTGAAATGAGATGAAATAAACAAAATATAATTAAGAGAGTGAAAAGAAGGGAGAAGTTATATAGAAAATATAAAATGTCTAATAAGATATGAATGGTATATAAGGTGAGCATGAATTTGATTTAGGTCTGTAAAAAAGATGTAACCCGGGGCCAAGCCACTTTTCAAAAGAAGTTTTATGTTTTGTGTTTTGGTTAGCTATGTTTTGATTGTGAATTAATAAAACCTTGGAGGAATAAAACTAAAGGGAGAGAAATTTGGAAAAGACCTGTATAAATGATAATTAAGAAGGTTTTATCTTTTTATGTTTTGTTTTATGTTTTGTATTTTGTGTGTTTATGCTTGATTGAGAATTAATAAAACCTTGATAGAAAGAAATATAATTGAATAAAAGTGAAGGGAGAAACAATGAGAAATTTGGAAAAGATATATATGTGTCTAAATGGAAATGTGATAATGTGGAACTATGTCTTAAAAATAATGTTTTATATTTGTCTTGTTAAAACTTATAAGTAATTTTTGAGAAAGGAGGTTTTATACTTTGATGTCTTATGTTTTGTTTGTCTTTAAAATCAATAAAACTTGTGTGTAAATATATATAAAAAAGAAATACTCATAATTTCTTTAGAAATTAGCTCTAAATAAATACCTACTGATTTGCATGGTCTCCTTTATCTTACTCTTCAGAATTTTTAAAGTTATTTTTAGTTTTTCAATCAGTTGTTGGCTTTTTACTATTCATATTGGCTTAGTAAAGAGATATATATCTGAGAGAAATGCTTTAACATATTCTTCCAAGAAAACCAAGAAAATGTCTGTTCAGCTATCTTTGGGGGTGGGGGGAAAGATATCTGCATATATTTTGGATTTGTTTTCTTTGCAAGTTTTTGTCCATTTCTGAGTTAATTAATTAAATAAATATCCATAAAAATGTTTTTTTGGGGGGGGAAGAGATTGAGAATTTTAGCCTCTGTGTTGGGAGCAAACAACACTGTTTTTGCATAGCCTTCATTGATTGCCAGATGATTTCCAAGTCCAATGTAAGTGTTTCTATTCCCATGATGGCAAACCTATGGCACACGTGCCACAGGTGGCATACAGAGCCATTTGTGCTGGCATACAAGCCGCCGGCAAACTTACCTCGCTGCACATATACGCACCTCACAGCTAATTTTCACCCCTTTTGAGACCATTTTTGGCCTCCCAGAGGCTTGAAGGCCTTTGCAGGCCAAAAAATAGGCCCATTTCATCACTTCCTGTATTTCCGGAAAGATTGGAAGTGATGAAACAGGCCCATTTATCAGCCTGCAAAGGCCTTCCTCAAGCCTCTGGGAGGCCAAAAATGCACGTGCGTGCGCAGGGGGCATGGGGAAGCACACGCATTGCCTTCTGGGTGCTGGCACGCGAGCACACGTGCTCAAGCATGCACACAATTTTTGGCACAGGAGCCCAAAATGTTAGCCACCACTGTCCTATAAAACTCTTCCTAGTTTGATAGCTGTTTACCTATAGTGAACTGCCTTTTACAGTTTCATTCAAACCAACGTTTTTTTCCAAGGAGAAACTGCTGCAGATCCCACATTTTGAGAAAGTGAGAGGGGCTGAGGCAAGGAGGTGTATTTTTTTTTTACAATGCCAACATTCTGAAACAGCCTCTCTGAAGAGATCTGGCTGGTTCCGTCTTCGCTGGTCTTTTGAAAGCTCTTGAAGACTAAGCTCTTTTAGATACCCTAAACAGCAATTTAATGTTACCAGTTTATTCATTCCTTTTCTTTACATTGTGGCATTGCTATTCTTTTTTTTTTTTTTTTGCCTTGAGTATGTTTTATATTGTATATTTTTTCTGTGTAAGATGACGTGCTTATAAAAACAAGAAGTTTAAGGAATTCTGGTTTAGAAAAGACTTTTTTGTTTTGTTTTGTTTTGTTTTACTTTGGTTTTTTTATTCTGGCTGCATATAGATATAGCCAGAATAACAGATATACTCTCTGTGTGTGTTGTGTATACAGAGTGTGTGTGTGTATACACACACACGCACATATGCACACACACACACACACATACATAGATACTCACCCCTTTTCTTTCAGTTGTCCCAATAGACCTAAATGCTATAAGAGTAAAAACAGTGATTTTCATAAAAGACTAATTCAAATGGATCTAGACAAATTGGGGCAAGGATGTGGAATAGTAGCAACGGTATGTTTTTAATAAATTTTTCCTCTTATGTTTGAACTCATCTATTGACAAAGGACTAAAATGGTAATATAAATGATCAAAAATGTGTTTAAACAAAAATTATCTACTAAACAGTAGTGAACTAATATGAATGTGTATATTCAGAGATTCCTCATGCTCCTCTAAATTTTAATTTATTATGTTTTTCAGACAGTTGAGGAGATTGAAGGTGTGCTTGGGCGAGATTTGTACCCAAATTTGGCTGAAGAAAGGTCCCAATGGGAGAAGGAACTGGCAGGTTTAAGGGAAGAGAATGAAAGCTTAACGGCTATGCTGTGCAGCAAGGAAGAAGAATTAAACAGAACTAAGGCCACCATGAATGCTATCCGTGAAGAACGAGACAGATTACGCAGAAGGGTGAGGTTTCTCGATTGACATCTAATTTGGTGACAAAAATGTAGTTGCTACAATAAAGAGCTGTTTCACCTATCTATTTATCTATCTGTCTGTCTGTCTGTCTTATCTGCCTATCTCCTCGGGCATAAGTTGTAGCAGGTTAATAATTTGGCTGATTCTTTTTCCTAGTGTTGCTAAAATTGCCAGTAAAACGTAATTACATAAAGTAATTCCAATCTGTCCAAATGGAGAATTCTTACACTTCCATATTGGTTTTTACCTCAGCTCTAATAAAAATAAAGGAAGGTACTTTCTATCCTCCTTCCCCAAATCTAAAAATACAGAATTTAGCAAAATTTTGTGAATCTCCTAGAGACACAATGAATGTATAGTCTGATGCCTGGGAAACTTTTACTCAGAAATTCCATTTTTAAATAAATGAAGCCAAAATTCTCTACATAAAGAAGACAACAGGAAGGCAACAATCACACATTGTATTCCAGATAAAAATAATTAAGAATATCAAGCTAAATGGTACGTATTATAATTTGGAAAAAAAAATCGGCTTTCTGAACATGTTCAGAGTTAATTGTAGGGAGGATGGCTTGAAACAGAACATCTGATCTGCCTTAGGGTTTTCCAGTTTAATAGAATATAGAAGATAACAAAACACTAGCATCTTTTAGGAGACTGGTGCTTTCCCCAATTAAACAAACAGTTCTGCCTTTAATGATCTATTCAACAAATTTTAAAAAAAAGTGTGCCAACTGAAGTTATAGTCCTAGCAATTTGGTACTGCTGACTAGTTTTCTGTAGTTACACCATTGTATATAAAGGATTACATGGAAAAGACTTCTGAAAATGCAAAAAATTAATTCTGTCTTACTAGTATTAGGATAAAGGACACGATTGCTCAGTGGCTAAGATGCTGAGCTTTTTGATCAGAAAGGTCTGCAGTTCAGCAGTTCGAATCCCTAGCACCACGGAATGGAGTGAGTTCCCATAACTTGTCCCAGGTTCTGTCAATCTAGCAGTTTGGAAGCATGTAAAAATGCAAGTAGAAAATAGTTTGAATACTTTGTTGGGAAGGTGACAGCCTTCCATGCGTCTTCAGCATTTAGTCATGCCGGCCACATGACCACGGAGACGTCTTCCGACAGTGCTGGCTCTTCAGCTTTGTAACAGAGATGAACACCGCCCCCTAGAGCTGGAAACGACTAGCACATACATGCGAGGGGAACCTTTATCTTTACCTAGTATTAGGGTAGGGCTGAATCAGACTTCATTGATATTTTGAAGAGTGTACTTAGTCATATGTGGAGCAGGAACTTTTTGAAAGCAGGATGTTTAATATGTGTGATGTATGCATTGAACATTTTTATACAAATATATATAGCTATGTATTTACTTCTCAGTGGCTTCATTTTTCACATAAATTGGATATGGGAATTAACATCAGCATACTTCTATAATTTTCCTTCTCGTTTGAGCCACTAAAAATAGTAATTTCTGAATGCATTCCTTATTCTTTCATTTGTTTTGGGGTTTTTTTGCAGATCGCTGTTCTGCTATACAAATAATCTTACTATCAAAACTTCTATTCAGCACAATTTAATGCGTTTTTTAGCCCCAGAAACATATTGCATATCTAATCAAGTGTATGGTATAATTAGAGCAATAGAGCAGAAACCTTTTAAAAGTGCATAGATCAGGAGTATGCAATTGTTCAAAAGTTGTTCTCTTGTCAGTGTACCAAAGCAGCAATTCTGAGCTGAAAGCACCCAATCAGTCCATCACACAAAAAAGCAGAAACTTAAACTTGTCTCTGCATTTGTTTTTAAATTACAAATAAGTTCAAGCTAAGGTATGAAGTTAGACTTTCCTTTGTGCCCATTTTAGAGAAAGGAATTATATACCAAAGCTTTCAGCTTTCTCTACTACCTGATAATGAAAACTTTAAAACAGCTTCCTTTGCCTTCATATCTTCCAACTCTATTAGCCTAACCATAGCTACAGTATGTTAAATTGTAGAAAATAGATTTAAAGTAGCAGATGGCCTCAATTTTTCCTGGTCACTTTATTCCATTCTGCAGCTTTCAAATGTTGTTCATCTATTAGTTCATCTTAGCAGCCAAATATTGTTTTTGGCTAAAAAAAATTGCTCCATTGCAAAATTCGTTTTTATTTCTTCTGATTTTCTTACGATCTATCTTGTGAGGGATTTTATTATTGAAAAGTAGATTATGGGGCTGTAGTTTTTTTTAGTTTTAACAAAAACAATTCAATAATAATGGAATGCATTGTATTTATTACAAAGAATGATTCTGTTCAGATCTGTACTTCTACTGTTCAAGGACCTTAGATTATCCTTTAGATCCAGCCTAATGCTGATTTTTATATCAGAAGAAATTATATACAGTATGTGAACTTGGTTTATCCAGAAAAGGGAAGCTTGGCAAACTATCTATGAAGCAATCAAAAAGTGTTTTGTGCCAACACTTGAAACAGATTTAATTGCAAGACTGGAAAGTATGCAATTTTTTCCCTGAGAGTCAGCATTTAAGCCCTCCTCCACTTTATAAATTCCTGTATTTCCCTCATGCTTTTTTTTTGTCCTGAGCTGCAACAACTGGTCTTAATAGGGTAAATTGTATTCCTGGTAGTTATGAATGAAACTCACTTGTTTTTTTAACCATGAGGTTAGTAAATAGAGTAGCTATCAGAAAGCAATAGAAGAAATGACCAGATTGAAATGAAAAAGAAACTAACCTTAGTTTTGAACTGAGATGTTTTTAAATAAAATGACTTAATTTTAAATCACTTAGGCGCTGCTTTATATATAGAGGTCACACACCTCTATGTATTAATGATTCACTTGTGGAGGTGGTTTCTTGGTGTGCAGCTAATGAGTAGGCTAGCTAGGTCTCTCAACAGTGAGACACTGCTGACCCGGACACAGCAGCTCCTGCATTTTCTTCGTTGCATGAGAAAAGTTCATCTTCCTTTCCCTCTCCTTAATCAGTATCTATAGAGGGACGATTGAGAGCATCTTCTCATATTGCATTACTGTCTAGTTTGGAAGCATTACTGCTGTGGACAGAAAGGCAATGGAGAGTGGTGAGGATGGCAGAAAAGATCTTTGGTAATTCACTTCCTTCTATCCAGGACTAGCATATAAGCCATGCTTGAGCAAAGTCCACAGATTGTTTAGGACACTATACATCCTGTTCATGTCCTGTTTTCCTTGTTACCTTCTGGGAGGAAGCTTCATGATATGAAGCAGAACAACTAGATTCAGTCACAACATCAATCTTGTGAACTCTCACATTCCCTCTTTCTGCTATGTAAAATGGACAGTAATTAATATGTGTGGTATGGGTGGTGCAGATATATGGTGCAGGTATATATTTATGTATATAGCATGTGTACATGTATGTTATGTGTGTGTTTGGGTAGATATACACTTTCTCTTGAGAATAGACAACAGAACTGCATTTTAATGTGGGCCAATGTCCTCATAGTAAAAATAAAAATGACAATAAAAGTTATCTTAACTTATTTTACCTTATTTGAATTAGAGGGCTTGAGTAAAAGAGAGCTGCAATTATTTCTCTGATGCTGTATATATGTATGGGTCAGTGGTGGGATTCAAACATTTTTACTACCAGTTCTGTGGGCGTGGCTTGGTGAGCGGCATGGCAGGGGAAAGAGACTGTAAAATCTCCAGTCAGAGGTGATATTTGCCAGTTCTCCCAAGTACTCAAAATTTCCGCTACCTGTTCTCCAGAACTGGTCAGAACCTGCTGAATACCACATCTGGTATGGGTGCATGTCTATGTATAAACACACATGGCCATACACAATTTCTGATACAAATGTTTAGTGGGCTGTGGAAAAATGCCATTCGCTGGTGAAAAAACTATGGGACAACCTGCACCAAGATAGCCTTCTATCATGTTAGTCCTAGTATGATGGCACTTCCTTGAAGTTTACCAAACAAATAATCAATGGGATGCTGAGGAACATTTCAGTATTTGGGGAAAGAATTGGTAGTAGCATAGGAAAAAGAAATTCCAGGAGAGGTATTCATATTGAGTCCTAATGGAGCCTGCCAAGATCTGAATGTGGTCCATGGTTCTGTCTAGAATGTTGTCTGTAAGGTTCTGTCCCTGGTTTGTCTAATCAAATTATCCTACTTTCTATAGTGACTACCCATAACCCAAACTGAAAGTCAATAACCTGAATAGGAAGGTTCCATGTATTTCTTCTCTTTGATAGAGACTCCATGAATGAATCTAAATCCATTTTGAACCTTGATCCTTATCACATTTTATGGTAATTAAAGATATAAAATAACATTTTGACCCCTGTGCTTTTAATCAGAATAGATACTGCACTACAATTTTTTTTTTTTGAAGCAAATTTTTATTAATTTTAAAGATAAAACAACACATCATTAACCATTAAATACATAAATACATAAAACCTCTTAACATTATAAATCCTTACAAGTCGAATAAAACATTATTTTTATACAACATAATTCCAGTTTATCCCATCTCCATATGGACACACAAATATCTTTCAGCAAATTTCTCATTATTTCTCTTTACTCCTATTCAATTTCATTTCTCTTCCATATTTATCCATTTTATAGTCATCATATTCATTTCTTTCTGGCTTGTTTAAATTATTCTCATCTAACATTCCTCCAAGGTTTTATTGATTCTTTTTTCCTTTTTTTTTATAAAAAACAAATTTTGTTAGTTTTACCAAAAACACAATACACAAACATACAAAACACAAAACATAAACAAAACTAAAAGATCTTTTATTTAGAATATAAAATTTATTATGTAATCTTAGAATCTTTTAAACAGAATCCCAAGAAAAATTTGTGCACTACAATTATTGATCTTCATTCCTGGAAGAAATATTCTCACTTAGTATAAAAGCAAAAGTAAATACAGTTTTTTGTTTTTGTTTTACTATCGTTAACTGGTAAATTTTGGTCTATAACATAAAAATTGAAACATAAACTTCTGATCACTAAATTCAGAATTTTTATTCTTAATTTCTTCCCCCTTTCGTATTGAAAATTAGGGAAGCCTTGTACTCTAAACTAATGCTAATTTGCTTAACAGTAAGTTTATTTTTCCCTAGAGGAATCTGTCTGTAACAAATGTCCATGTCAGGCACATGATGTAATGGTATGCACTAGGGAGCTTATTTGCATTTGTAATACAGACTATAGCTGCCACACAAATTAATGTTTTCTGTGACCTGTTAAATATTTTATATGTGCAACTCTAACCAAATGGGACATTCCCTTGGGGATGAGAAAGAAACCCTTACTTAAATTTAGTTTTTCTTCTGTACACATTAAATTGGGTACATAAAAGAAGTTGAAACTTAAAAAATCAATAGGGCTGTTACTTTAGTCCAATATCTGTAATCAGACAAAGTGCTCTCAGTTGGGTTTTGGAGGCTTGTTAGAAGGTTAATTAATTTAGATATTTAATGTATTCAGTTAACAGTTTGTTCCATTTTTGAGTATAATATCTAAGAAATGACATGTACCTCTTCAAGGTCATTAGCAAATGAGGTAATTACTTAATTTTTTTTATGGTGCACATAATGTAGCTTTACTTTTTTGCAGAGTAATCATATAAAAAGGGCAATTGTTTGCTATCTGTAAAAAACATTTATACTGAAATGTGCATATTGTTTAGTAATTCTGTTTATAAATTGATTATATTAATATGTGATATTGCATTATATATTAATACAATACAATACTATGCAAAATATTTGCAAATTCATATACATTAAATATAGATCTTTTAAAATATATACATTTTGGTTAAAAAAAATTTAAAAATCAGGCTGAAGTTGTATACCTATGTGGTTCCTATTTATATATAAGGGCATGAAAATATGTGAGCAATTTCTAAACAGCTCTGCCCTTGCTTTGATCTGTAGTACTGTGTGTATACTTGTAAATACACAATATCTTCTGTTTAAAATAAACGTGGATAAATAAACATGTTGAACATCTGTTTTAGATCAAAGGTACAAATCATTCATATCTATGTTACTAGTAAACATATTGGAGATAAAAGCATCTATTTTATTTTTGAAAAAATATAAAAGCCCTGAAAACTGCAAAAGTAAACAATCAGGAAAGTAAATCTAATATGCTAGCTCTTTTCTCATCTGGGAAACTAGAAACAATGTTCAGCAATTCATTAATGTTACGTATCTTTATGTTATTTGACTTTATGAACCTGAAGTATTAGCTATTGTACATTAATTGAACTTTTGTTTTTATTATTGCTGTCATGACCAATAGATTTTTTTCTTTGTATTAAGTTAACTTGTTCTTCAATACATATCAAATTATATTCTGTGTTGGCACATGGTTATTTACCATGTACCTTATACTCCTAAATGATGCCAAGCCACAGGAGGTTGTATGTCCACTTTTCTTAATTATTAACATTTGATGGTAAGACTATTCAGTTATTACTTTGATTAAGAAGATATATATAATATTGAATATGGAGCCATAAGATAGAAAAATATGACATGTTGATGTGGTATGCCAGCAATCAAATATTTCTGCAAGGTTTCCAGGATATAGTTTATTTCCTGAAAATCACTTCAGACAATATCTCAATAGTATTGGATAAATGATAGAAATATCTGGCCCAGTCAGTTAACAATGAAGTGATCTAAATGTCCCCTCTTCTAACTGATATTTTATGTATTTTCAATCGTATTTATGTTTGATTTCATAACATTAAAATTCTTTCTTACTGGTTTCATTGATGCAGTTGAAATACTGTATAAAGATAAACCATTTCTGCTTTAAAATATGTCTTTCTTTCATATAGTTTGCCATTGTTCATGAGGCTTCTTTCAGTGGTTCAGCTAATGAAGTTTTAGTGGAACAATTTCCTATTGTGGTTAAATGGTTATTACACTTCTTTTTGTTCTTTTCAGTGAAGTACAATTAAAAAAATCTCTGTATTTCCAAAAGAAATCAGATGTGATACCCTGAATCTAACCTCCATGACATCTTCTATCTATTCAATTTAACTTTATTTTTCTGGCCATTATACCAAGCATAATACCAAAATAAAGCCTCCATTTATGTTTTCCCCCCTAAAAAGGATTGTCCGGTATGGCATTCTGGTGAATATAACTAAAAATGATGTTTAGAGTGGACACTTCATGCTACGTGCCACTTCCCAACTAATTTGGTCATTTTTTCAGAAAATCTTCAAAAATTATAATTTCACTAAGGCTATTTTCCTAACTATCTTTAATAATAAGCAAAGTGATCTCTATTCTGCAGTTACCCATTTGTCTGGGAAAAAAATTTCTTCTCAAGATTCTTTTTAAGGTTTGAAATATAATAATTCACAATGATGACTCATTCATTTTTGAACTTTTGTTTACTCAATACAAATTTCTGAAGTCTTATTTCAGAGTGATATTGCAGATGAAAAGTGCCAAGTTCTGTTTTTATTAAGTATCTGCTGCAAGTCTTAAGATCAGAGTTTTTACATTATTCTGTGATTACTTTGAAATGCTTCAGAACTTGCAAAAGCTAAGCATCTCTCTGCCTTTTCATAAAGCATTTTCCCCCCAAATTTCTGAATGAACCCGAAAAAGGATGTGTCTGCTTTAATAAACAGCAGAGTGGTATTATGGAATGCCCTTCTTTGGAGATGGTCCTACCTTCCATTCCTTTCACATTTAGGAAAGGTATCAAGACCATCTTCAACCAAGTCTTTTGAGGTAGACCCTGGATTTTGTTTTCCTTTTACTTTGCTCAATAGTTAAAAACAGAAGTTTAGTTTGAAATAGTCAGTACTATTTCAATTCTATCCCAAATTAAAAGAATTAAGGGATTATAGGGTTGTAGAAATGGAGACAATACAATATGTATCCTAAGCTAAAAATCTTGTTAAACTGATTTTTTAAAACCTGATAAGGAACACTTTATCTTGATAACAAATTAACTGAATATATTTGGATGTTTGTTTTCTCAACTTCATAATCTAATAAGCTTTGTTAGTTTAGGTCTGACTTTTCCAAAACAAACTTAACTTTTCAAGAATTGCTTTTTGGAGAATCATCTATATCTATAGTTTGTTTCAAATTCATGTTCATCTTAGAAATTCCTTAACCTTTTTGCATATTTTTGTCCATTTTATTGCCACTCATTAACTGTAGTCTAATTTTTCTCATCACTGATTTTTCACTTTTCCCAATTCTCTAGTGAAGTAATTTTATCTTTTGCCAGTGAAAAATTGACCTGTTTATTTTATTTCCTAAAGAGAAAACTAAAGCAACACATAAAGTTGAGATTTCTTATATACTTTGCTTTCTACTTGGAGAAAATCAATAAAATTGTCATTTTACATAAAATTATGCTTCCAGTTATTTCATTGGTTTTTGGAAATTTGGATTATGGGCAGACACAATGTTTTAATCGATTTGGAACTATATGTGTCCCTATTTTTTTGTCAGCTATGTTTAAAAAATATATATTTGATTCTGTCTAAAAGTTCTGTAAGATAATTATCCATGCCATACACCTTTTATGTTTTTTGCCAGAAATCCATTGATTGTATCTTCAATATATGCTTTCTCTATAGACAGAAAATGTTTTCAAAATATGATAATGTTAGGTAAAATAATATAAAAATAAGTATCCCTTTGTGATATCAAGGGTCAAGGGAAAGCTTTTGAATCAAAAATATTGAAGGTTTGTTATTATCAATTATCCCAACTTGAAGCAGAACTGGGTTTCTCTTACATTACCAAGCCAAGTTAAAGAAAATAGAGAAATAGTATTGGCTTACATAATTATATTTTTGTAGGTCAGAGAACTACAGACTCGATTACAGAGTGTCCAGGCAACAGGCCCATCAAGTCCAGGTCGCCTCACTTCTGCAAACCGTCCCATCAATCCTAGTACTGGAGAATTAAGCACCAGCAGCAGTAGTAATGACATCCCCATTGCTAAGGTGAGTCCTAGGATATTATTGCTTACTTTTGCTGCTCTGTTGTGCTACTATTCTACAATGGTCCTGAACCAGCAGGAGTAATAACTTTGTAAGAAATTTTACCCTTGTTTGGTCATAACACACATTCTAGCTTATATATGCATTTTAAGATTGAGTTTCTGAACCATGGTACCTGATTGAAATGAGGAAAATCTTAGAAGATATTGTAAAGGGGCCCACAATTATGTGGGTTCCATAAAAACTCATTTTTGTGATTGATTTCCTATCCTACTTTAACTGTTTCTAGATTGCGGAGAGAGTGAAGCTTTCAAAGACGAGATCAGAATCTTCAGCATCTGACCGTCCTGTCCTGGGGTCAGAAATCAGCAGCATAGGAGTAAGTATAATATTCACACAAAGTACATATTTAGCAGCTTACAGTAGTTGACAGCCATGAGATCAAGATTGTATGAATGTCACAGAAATGAAAGCAGCTCTTATCTTAAACCAAGCAAGTTCACTAGAGCTTTAAATTTTATAATTTAAGGGTTCATGTTCTTGGTGCCTCTTCTCTGAAGTATGAAAACTAAATTTCTTTTATCTTTCAGGATAAAGATATAAAATATACACAATCATGCATTTGGATTCTGCAGTAAACATCTATGTTTCCTGCAGCTCTTTTTAGAGAGAGCAAGCATTCAAATGGAACACCTTTAAAATACATACTCAGGAGTTATATTTTTATGTGGCTCTGTTAAAAATTATATGACCAATATTAGAGAAAATTCAGACAATAAATCACAATATGAACTGAGTCTGGAATCTTTATCATTCCTCTCCCCATCAACATTTCCTTTCCTTTGTATGTTGATAGAATATTTTGAAAATAGTTCTTAAAAATGTTCAGTTTCCCTAGACTCAGTTGAACAGAGTTGACAAAATTAATATACAAGTTCATGTAAAGGCATTATCATTGCTTAAGAGATGATAGAATTATTAGGAATGCACTTAGTTGCAAAACTAGAGGACAATGAGAAATGGCTATTTCTTCTAATGTTATTTTTTCAAGTACTTAGTACTTCTTCTACTTGGCCATTCATTCTAGAAGTTGCAGGCTAATCCAGCCATGATGTGAACATCTAAAGCAGATTTACAGTGAAGTTTTGTTAATTTGTTTTGTTCATTGCTTTGAGCTTGAAGGCCAAAATGAAAAATACAATTTCTAGGAAAACTCTAGTGTGCTTATATTTCTTCCCCACCCTATTCCTTTGTTATTCCAACATGTTTAAATCTGAGTTGAGCAGTGGCTCAATCTCCAGAAGATAAAATAATTTTAATGACTATTCCTGTTATTTATACAAGATACAAAACATTATCCAATATAAATAATCATAATCATAATCATAATAATAATATCCAAACAATATTCATAATTATTTGGTTGTGGCACAGTAGTTAGAATACAGTACTCTAGCCTACTTCTGCTGACTGCTGGTTGACTGCAGTTTGACAGTTTGAATCGTACCAGGCTCAAGGTTGACTCAGCCTTCCATCCTTTTTTTTTTTGAAACAAATTTTTATTAATTTTAAAGATAAAACAACACATCATTAACCATTAAATACATAAACACATAAAACCTCTTAACATTGTAAATCCTTACAAGTCAAACAAAACATTATTTTTATACAGCATAATTCCAATTTATCCCATCTCCATATGGACACACAAATATCTTTCAGCAAATTTCTCATTATTTCTCTTTACTCCTATTCAATTTCATTTCTCTTCCATATTTATCCATTTTATAGTCATCATATTCTTTTCTTTCTGGCTTGTTTAAATTATTCTCATCTAACATTCCTCCAAGGTTTTATTGATTCTTTTTTCCTTTTTTTTATAAAAAACAAATTTTGTTAGTTTTACCATAAACACAATACACAAACATACAAACACAAAACATAAACAAAACTAAAAGATCTTTTCTGAAGGTTGTCTGTTCCCGGGTTAAAACTCTTCACACAGACACAAATTCAAACATCATATTCAACCCATATCTCCTTCCATATTTTTTTATCATTTTCTTTTTTATATATATATATATAAAACATTTTTATCAGTTTTATAAAAACAATGCACAAAGAATCAAGGCATAGCAGCTTATAAATTCTTTTCTAAGAAAAAATAATAATAAAAGATCAATAAGGCATAACATTTCCAGATTATAATATCAATATTTCATATAATATTAACTTAATATCTTGTCCCTACTTCTCCTTTCCATCCAAATTATTTATTAATTAAAATTGTATTGCCTTTTATCAATATACAAAATCCAAAAACAAAACAAAACATATATATCCTTCCATATCTTATTACCATTTTCAACAACATTCTTTGTCTGTTCTATTTCCAATTATCCATTCATCTTTTTTTTCTTTTACTATACTTCTCCTGTACACCAATTGGAGTAACATCTATAACTCATTACCCTAACTTAGAAATACTACATATAGCAATCTTTCTTGGGATTCTGTTTAAAAGATTCTAAAATTACATAATAAATTTTATATTCTAAATATACATATAAAAACACACTCTTATATACCCTCCAGAATCCCTCTTTTAATCTAAATTAAATTCACCCATTGTCTCTAAATAAACTTTTTTTCTTTAGTCTTGCTTCCCCCCTATTAAGGCTTCTCCTCCCCCCCTTCCTCTCTTGCTTATTCTTCTCCTTGCCCTTTCTACCCCTTTGCTTTTTCCCTTCGCTTTTCTTACTCCTTTTCCTTTGCTTTCTAACCTTGCCTCCATCTTTTCGCTCATTTTTCTCTCTTTTGGTTGTTTTTATAATTCTTAAAATCCCCTTTTTCTTATCCTTTTTCTCCTCCTCTCCGGAAGGGACCCATTGTTCATCAAAGATGGCTTCTTCTTCCTCTTCTTCCTTGTCCCAGTCCTTCTGCTGCGTAATCAACTTTTCAACAGAACATAACGCCATTTCTAAGAATTGAAACAAAGCGCCCAAAGTATCTTCTTTTTTATATTTTTGATATTCAATCTCTAGTTCATCCACAAACGATGCCATTATAAAAAGGGAAACTTTTTCCAAAACAACCACAAGTATTTTTAATCAAAGACAATCAAAAGCAATTAAAAAAAAAAAAGTTCCAAAAGTTAATACTTTTCTTCCTTCTTCTCTTTCTCTTTCTGGATTAATTTTTATTCAAAGAGGTCCAATTACCATATATCTTCCTTTGGGATCCACAAAGACATTCTAGACAATCTCCTCCTTTTTCAGCTTCTGCTCCAATTTTTTTTCTCCCTTCCCACTTGCAATGACAATTTTAAATAATCAGAAATCCATACCTCCAGCAAAGATTTTCCAATTTCTTAAATTTTTCAATGTCCAAAAATCCCTTTGTCTCTTAGCTTCAACTTTCAAAGCAATCCACTTTCAGTGTCTAATATATCCAAATATTTCTGCTATTTCCGTGGGGTGGGAGAGTAAAAAAAAAAAAGTTCCCTTTAACAGCTTCTCCGCCGCTTTTCGCTCTTCTTAGGAATACAATGTATCCTCCAGCAATTCAAGCAGCTCAATTCCAGGCAATTTAAAAGGTGTTACTTGACCCGGCTCAGACAGAACTTTCACTCTTCACACTTCCTCCAACACAGTTCTTACCCGGTTGCTGGCTTCTTCGTGGCGGCCATTGCTGACCGCCGCTCCACCGCCTTGGGAAAAAGGGGTTTTCCCGGAGAAGGGGGGGGTCTGCGACACCCCCACCTCCCTATCCGACTCCCCTCTCTCTTCAGCTGTCCCTACAGGGCAGCCATATCCCCCTGACCCATCTGGATCGGGGGTACCTCGACGGCTAGCACAGCAGGAATCGCGAGCTGTCGCGAATTCCTGCTGCCCCGAAGCCACGCGAAACCGGAAGTCCAGCCTTCCATCCTTTTGAGGTGGGTAAAATGAGGACCCATATTGTTGGGGGCAATATGCTGATTGTAAACCACTTAGAGCTGTAAAACATTATGAAACAGTACATAAGTCTAAGTGCTATTGCTATAATAGTTTTCTCAAAACTTGTGTACAGGTATCCAGTAGTGTGGCAGAACACCTGGCACATTCGCTTCAAGACTGTTCCAATATTCAAGAGATTTTTCAAACACTCTACTCACATGGATCTGCTATCTCTGAAAGCAAAATTAGAGAATTTGAAGTAGAAACAGAACGGTTGAACAGGTAAGATGACATTTTTATGTGCAGAGTCACTTTTTGTTTCGTAACAGAGTAGATTTCCTATATTAACTTTAATCCAAAGTTGATGCTGAAGTGAATTACATGAGAATGGGCCTTTTCCATTTTGAAGCCAAATTACGGAAAATTTTTCTGAGTTTTATCTAGCATCTACATCTTTTTTTTCCTCTCAAGATTAAGAAATAATAATTTAGGAACATGCATTTATCATTTATACTGTACATTTTATTGTTTGTCACTGTTAGGAAGTTTTAAAAGAGCATCTCATGAATTTATTGAATAATTGGACCATGAATTTATCTGCATAGAAAAATATATTGTGAAATAAAATTGACTTTCTAGGAAAACTATATAAGCAAACTCATTATCAGTGCACAAATGTTAAGTAGATTTTATATTTATCAAAAAACAGCTTTACATATATAGAGCGAGGGAGGGAGCAAGAGTAATCTCTTTCAGTTAATTAATTTATTAATTTTATTTTGATTTTTGTGAATTATGCTTATACCAGCGGGATAGCAATATAGACATTTATGATAATGAAAAGAGGACAGTCCTAATCATGATCTTTCTTTCAACAAGATAATGTAGTCATCAGTATTATGTCATAAAGGGATTTGTTAGGATTTCCATATTGCTCTTTAAGTCATAGCAATAGCTGATGTTGTCTCCAGAGAAATGTGGTATGAAATCTTTAAGAGTGATTTGGGTAGATCACAGTGAGAGAAGTAATAAGCAGGAATTGCCAAATCAGGCCACCATGTGAGAGGATTATACTCCACAGCCTCATACAAATTCATAAGAGCATGCACCTCCAATCAGTTATGGTATTGAAGAAGCACCAGCTGTGAAAAGCTATGGCTGCTGCTATCCTAATTGGGATCATTGCCTCCATTTTGGTTCCAAGGGCTAATACTTTGTTCAGCCTTTGATAGGTCCAAGGAAAGCAAAAATGGTTTACATTAGTTTTCCTCAACTTAAAAGTTGTCTGTATAAGCTGTAGAACTCCTAAGATAGAGTAGGATGGCAGTAACCTCTACATAAAAACTAAGAGGATTTTCTTTTCCACAGTCGCATCGAGCACTTAAAATCTCAGAATGATTTATTGACAATAACTCTGGAAGAGTGTAAGAGCAATGCTGAAAGGATGAGCATGTTGGTTGGAAAATATGAATCTAATGCCACAGCCCTCAGGCTGGCATTGCAATACAGGTATAACAATGGAGAATATATGAGAAAATAAATTAATGAATGAACTGATACATATTCTTACATTGTTTGATTTACAGGTAGTACTTGACTTACGATCACAATTGAGCCCCAAATTTCCATTGCTAAGCAAGGCAGTTAGGTGAAGTTTGCTTCATTTTACAACCTTTTTGCCACAGTGGTTAAGTGAATCATGCGGTTGTTAAGCAAATCTGGCTTCCCCCATTGACTTGGTTGTTGGAAGCTGGCTGGGAATGTTACAAATGGCAATCACATGATCCTGGGATATAGAGAAAGCATATATTGAAGATACAATCAATGGGGATGCTGCAATGGTCATAACTATGAAAACCGATAAGTCCCTTTTTTCAGTGCTGTTATTTTGAACAACAAATGGTTGTAAGTTGAGGACTACCTGTATTATAAAAAGTTTAAGGACTCTGCGCCAAAGTATTATGTTTTCTCTTTATTTTACTTAATTTCTTGCCTGCTGTTAATATTTTCTACTTAGCAAGTGAATTTCTAGAGATAACCATAAGTAGGCAATTTTCCACTTCAAGTCCACAGACTTCAAGTGATAGACTTGGAAGGGAGCTTGGACATTTTTTAGTCCAACCCCCATCCCAGGGCAAGAATTTTCAGATCATTCCAGACAAATAGCTACCAACCTTGGTTAGAAAACTGTCAGTTTCAGCTCCTACAAGTTATTCCACTGTTTAATAGGTCTCACAGTTGGGAAATTACTCTATTTCAAATTTGTATCTTTGCTTTGATGGATTGTCAGTTCATATGACAACATGGTTACTAAAGGAAAGTATTTACACTTCTTTGGTTTATGCTTATACCTTAAAACTCAAACTTAATTTCCCATCAAGGCTTAACAAAGTATCTAAATGTTATTTTTAAGAACAATTTAGTGAAACACATAATGTTTATCAAGCAGATAATAAAAGCAATCCATGTTTGTTATTATTCATGCTAAAATCCAAAATATTTTTGGCACTGAAAATGTCTTTAGGGAAGTTATTTACCAGCTATTCGGGCTTTTTCTTATTTCAGCAAAAGCAAGACAGAATAAAAGAAATGCTTCAAGGAAAGAATTTCTGCCACTCTAAGGTTTAATTATCCAATTCACCTGTCCCATATTTTACCCTGGGATGCCTGATATGTTGTAGGACATGGGGAGGGGAAAAGTACCTGGCTTGGTTTCATCTAAACTAATTAGTTCTATACTAAAAGTATAGTGTGGTGATGATTTCTTGAAAAAAAAAATAGTGTCTGTCTTGAACCTCTAATGAAACCTAGGAAAGTAGTTCTATAATTTCATAATATCCAGAATTAAAGGCTTTTATTCTATAATCAAAACTTTACTGTGAATTTTATTTATGCAGTTCTCCTTATATTATTTATATGAATTATTATTGGAATAACACAATTGGAAGAGACCTTGGAGGTCTTCTAGTCCAACCTCCTGCTTATGTTATTTTTTGCTTATGTTGTTATGTTCTCCTTATGTTTCTTATGTGAATTATTCAAGCTGTTATTTAGGAACATAGAGACCATCAATGATCACCATACTTGCCAGTTTTCCAGAGTAGGGTTCAACAGAGTAAGGTCTTAGGTAGATTAATTTCCCCCCACATGCACTGATTCAGACTTTTTCTCTCCTCAGTGAACAGTGCATTGAAGCCTATGAGCTGTTGCTAGCATTGGCTGAAAGTGAACAATCTCTTATTCTTGGACAATTCAGAGCTGCAGGTGTTGGGTCTGTCGGTAAGTGTTCATTGAATCACTTTCTCTCTAATAATCCAATTTGTACTTTATTTGCTATCCATCACCTTTAAAGGGAACATTACAATAGTGAACTATTACATGGCTCCCTGTGTGCTTGTTAGAACAACCAAGTACAGTTATAACAAATGATTCAGTTGGAAGTTAAATAACAAAATGTAAGAAAAAGTGTTTTGAACAATAACAGATCTTGATATAGGGTTATTAGATGGAAATCCATAAACAGTCACATCAACAATTGAGTGATGAGGTTAAATATTTTATCTATGTGATTAGTACTTTAAAAATGCTATTTTTCATTCAATTTGTTTCCCAAAATTAGAAATCTGGAGTATTTCAGAGCATGGAAACAGCATGTTTGAAGATTTAATTTATTACCTCAGCATCTCAACAGTCAACAATATGTTAAATGGAAGTTTTTAAACATCAAATGATCATCTGATTTCAGTGTCACAAGACAAATAAATTTCTGTCCTTTGTTTTAGCATAATGGAATTAATTATTCACAGTCACACTGGAGAGTTCCAGAATGAATCTTTTCTTCTAAATTGAAAACAAGTTTCTTTAGAAAACAACATATTTATTTATTTTAAAATCTATTTAGAACAATAGCTTTAAGAAGCCAAAGATAATTGTATTCTTATTTCTTATAAAATGCAAAATAGTTTTGACAAAAGCTACTCAAAAGAAATAAAAATTATAGCTTTTGTGATTTTTATGTAATAAAAACTATGCAAACTATAACATGTCCAAATAGAAAACATTATTCCTGACTCATAGAAAATCAGGACTGAACAAAAGTAACCTGCTTCTAATCAAGGAGAAAACCAACCAAGGAGAAATTTTCTGACAGTTAGAACAATTAATCAGTTGAAGTCCACAAATTTTAAAATTGCCAAGTTTGCAGATGCCCTGATCTAGAGCCATATGGGATGATAAAGCAGGGGATTAGGGCTCTACACACTACCAAAAGCACTTATTGGAATTTATTTTTATTTTTTTTGAAAAAGTTTTTATTAATTTTCTACAAACAAACAAGACAAACAAAACATAAAAACATCAACTCTTATATGTACATCCAGTGTGTCATTTGGTTCATCATTTTTGTGCATTCATTCTGTAGTCTCAATTACAATTATGTTATATAACAACTCATATTGTCAATCCAAACTTATATATCCTAATATCACTAAAAAAAGAAGTTTTTTACTATATTTTTAATCATTCATGCTTAATGAGCTAACAATACTTTAAACCAGTTTACTCTATAACAAATCATCTAATCATATCAAATGAATCCTAAGAAATCCTTTATAAATATAATAGCAAATAGCAAAATAATAGCAAAATAAAGATATTCCTTACTATCTAGCATTCTAAATATTCTATTATCGTATTTTATCATCTAGCCATTTATAAAAAAGATCCCAAATTTCGTAAAATTGTTTATCTTCTTGCTCTCTAATTTCAAATGTCAATCTGCTCATCTCAGCACATTCCAATATTTTCTTAATAATTTCTTCCTGTAATGGTATTTTCTCATTCTTCCAATTTTTAGCAAATACAATCCTGGCCGCTGTTAATACATTTACAATCAGGTATTTCAAATCTTTACTATATATATCAGGTAAAATTCCCAATAAGAAGATCTCCGGTTTCAAATCTATATGTTTCTTTGTCATTTTTTCCAACCACATGCGAATTATAGTCCAATATTTTCTAGCATCCTCACAAGTCCACCACATATGGTAATACGAGCCGGGTATCTGATGACATTTCCAGCATTTTTCAGATTTGTTCTTAAACATTCTTGCTATTCTTGTCGGAGGAAAGTGCTACCTGTAAAACATCTTATACAAATTTTCTTTATATGCTGTTGACATTGTCATTTTATAATTTTGAGACCACAATTTCTGCCATTTCTCTAAATCAATCCCATATCCAAAATTCTTCCCCCAAACAATCATAGTTTCTTTGACTTGTTCTTCCTCTAATTTCATTCCCAGTAAATAACCATATAATTTTTTAATCACCTTCTCATCAGTACCCATCAAGATCTTATCTAAATCAGTCTGTTTATCATAAAATCCCTCCGTTTTAGAATCTTCATCATACCTTGAGTGTATTTGTGCATATGAAAACCAATTCATCCTTATACCTTGTTCCTCTAAGTTTTGGATCGATTTAAGTTCACCCTTTTCATCCAAAAGTTCCCCATATCAAACTGTTTGTTCCTTCTTGTAAATTATAGGATAGGAAAATGCTTCAATGGTCGATAACCAAACTGGAATTTTCAAATAACATTGTCTTTTTATCTTCTCCCAATTTAACCACAAAGACTCCCGTACATAATGTCTTCTAAAATAACCCTGTGTTTAGTTCCCTTATACCATAAAAAAGCATGCCAACCCAACAGCAAGTCATGCCCTTCTAATGTCAACAACCTATGTTTCCTTAATGTTATCCATTCTTTGACCCACATCAAACTTGCAGCTTGATAATACAATTCCCAATTAGGCAGACCAAAACCTCCTCTAATTCTAGCATCTTGCAAAAGCTTTAGCTTTATTCTCGCTTTTTTACCTTGCCATATAAACTTCAACATAATTTTATTTAAATCTTCAAAATAATCTTTTCCAAGCCTAATTGGTATTGTTTGAAACAAAAATAAAATTCTAGGTAAGATATTCATCTTAATTGTTGAAATTCTCCCTATTAATGACAATTGCAAGTTTTCCCACTTCTTCAAATCTGTAGTTATCTGTTGTTTAAGTTTAATATAATTATTCTCCTTTAATGTGCTACATCTTGTTGTCAAATATATCCCCAAATACTTAACCTTATTTGTAACTTGAATTTTCAAAAGGTCTGCCAGTTCTTCTCTTTGTCTCAGTAGCATGTTCTTTGTCAAAATCTTTGTTTTATCTTTATTTATTTTCAAACCAGCCATCTCACCATATGTCTCTATCTTTTCCAATAACTTTGGAGCTGTTTCTAGTGGGTCTTCCAAAATAAAAGCTAAATCATCAGCAAAAGCTTGTAGCTTAAATTCTTCCTTCTTAATTTTCATTCCTTTTATGCTTTTATCATCCCTAATATTTCTATTCAACACTTCCAAGGTCAACACAAATAGCAAAGGAGATAGGGGGCATCCTTGTCTTGTGCCTTTCCTTATATTAATAAAATCTGTAAGTTCCCCCTCCATCATTACCCTTGCTGTCTGTTTATTGTATATGGCTTCTATTGCTTGAATAAATTTTTTAGCGAAACCCATCTGCTCCAATAATAATAACATAAATCTCCAGTTCACGTTGTCAAATGCTTTTTGAGCATCTAGGAATATCAAAGCCATTTGCTTTTCAGGATGAGCCTCATAGTATTCCAAAGTGTCCAAGATTACTCTCATATTGTCTCTAATTTGTCTCTTTGGCAGAAATCCATTTTGATCTGAGTGAATAAAATTATTTAAATATTTTTTAAGTCTTTCTGCTAAGATTGAAGCAAAGATTTTATAGTCTGCATTCAATAAAGAAATAGGTCTATAATTCTTAATTTGCAATGGGTCAGTCTCTTTGGTATAAGTGTAATATAAGCCTCTGACCATGTTTTAGGTATCATCTTTTTTAACATAACTTCATTCATAACTTCTAACAATGGGATGCTCAATAATTCTTGAAATGTTTTATAAAATTCTACTGGAAGCCCATCTGGACCCGGAGCTTTCCCATTATTTTGTCTCTTAAATGCTTCATTTAGTTCCATCATTGTTATATTGCTTTCTAGCATTTCTTCAGTCTCTTTAGGTATCTTTGATAACTTAGCTTCCTGTAAATACTGTTTGACTTTTTCTTCATCAATATTCTCCTGTTTATATAATTGCCCATAAAAATCTCGAATAATTTCTTTTTTCTCCTTATTCCCATAACAAACTTGGCCTTGTTCATCTATTAACTTCAATATTTTTCTTGATTCCTTCTCTTTTCTCAATTTATATGCTAGCCATCTACCTGGTTTATTTGCATCTTCAAAATAATTCTGTTTAGAGTTTCTAATTTTCTGTGCCAGTTCTTCTTTCTCTATTAATTCCATTTTATGTTTGATTACATCCAGCTTCAATTTAATATCCTTTTTCTGTGGCATTTTCTGTAATTCTTTTTCAAGTCTTTTATACTCATCTTCCAAGGCCTTAGAAGCTTGCCTTTTCCTAATATTCTTTTTTCTTGTATAATCTATTATCAAACCTCTAGCGTATGCCTTCATAGTGTCCCACACATTTTGCGTTGAAGTATCTTCTTTTTTATTTTCTCTGAAGAAAAAAGCCAATTCCTTCTCCATCCATTGTGTAAAATCTTTCTCCTTTAAAATAGTATTATTTAATGTCCATCTCGATCTTTTTTTTTGTCCCTTCCATTTAATTGTCATTGGGCTATGATCTGCCCAGGTACTTGTTTCAATGCTTGTTTCTTTAATATTAGATATTAGTTCTGTTGAGATCCAAATCATATCTAATCTGGACCATGATAAATGTCTATTTGAATAAAAAGTATATTGTTTAGCTTTAACGTTTCTTTCTCTCCAAATATCTTTTAAAGTTAATTCATCTGTCATTTTAAAAAAGGACCTTGGGAGAGCCTTTCTATTTTGCTTTGTTGTTGTTGCTATATAGTCCAGTTTATTGTCCACAATTCCATTAAAATCTCCCATCATAATTATATTAACATAGTCCAGTCCAATTATTTTCATGTGCAGCTTTTTATAAAACTCTTCTTGTTTATCATTCGGAGCATAAATTGCAATCAAGAGTATTTTTATATTATTGTCCATTATTTCTACCATTAATACTCTTCCATCTTCATCCGTGTAAATCAATTTTGCTGGAATAGCCTCTTTAATGTATAAAACCACACCTCTTTTCTTACATTGAGTCAAAGAGGTAAATATTTTCCCTAATTTTGGCTGTAATAACAATTGTTCATGTTGTTTTTTAATGTGAACTTCTTGTAAACAAATTATATCAAATTTTAATTTCTCTAATTTATGAAAAGTTTTCCTTCTTTTAACAGCTGAATTAAGTCCGTTTATATTCATTGTAATCAGTTTTTTTTCCTCCATGATTATGCTTTATATTTAGGTCTAACAGCTCTCGTGGATCTCACTTCACGCTGTTCTTTATTATCCATCTGTCCCCCTGCTGCTCCTTTCTCTTTTTCAATCTCCAGTTGTTCATCTTGAAACTCAATTAATAAGGCCTCTTTCTCTGCTTCCTCTCTTCTTCCTCCAAAGAATTCTGCATGAAAAAGTTCTGCTTTCTCAATTGAATCAATTCTATATCTCTGCTCTTGCCACCCAAACACTAGTCCTTCTGGAATCAGCCATCTATAATTCACTTCGTTTTCCAATAGTATTTTGGTCAGAAATCGATATTCTCTTCTCATCTCTTTCACTCTTCTAGGTATTTGTTTTAAAACCACAACCTCTTTACCCTTGTATTTCAGTGTTTTCTCTCTTGCTACTTGTAATATTTGCGTTTTAATGGATTTTTTGGTAAATCTAACATGGACTTCCTTGGGTAATTTATTTCTCATCGCATATCTTGTATAGACTCGATATATCTCATCTATTCCATCCATCATCTTTTCCTCTGTAATTTCCAAAGCATCTGCCAAAATTTCTATCATTACCGCTGCCAAATTTTCTCCTTTTTCCTCTTCTATATTTTGAAATCTGAGGTAAAATTCTGACCTTTCCATCTCCCACCTCAACATCCCACCTTTTTCTTGTTCAACCGCTGTTAATCTGCTGTCAATATTTCCAATCTTCTTCTCTCTTTGTTTTCCTTCTTCCTCAATTTTTTGGAATCTCTCCTCATACTTAACCATCATTTGTTTAATATTTTCCACTTTTTCATCAGTCTTCTCTATTCTTTGTTCAATATTTTCTGCTCTTTGTTCAATATTTTCTATTCTTTGTTCAATATTTTCTGTTCTTTGTTCAATATTTCCTGTTCTTTGTTCAATGATATCTGATTTTGTCTTGAGTTCTTGGATTCCTTGCATAATCATCTGTAACTGTAAAGTTATTTTTTCTTGTTCCTTATCTTGCTTCAACATTGTCTGAATTAAACGTTGTCCTCCAGCTGGTGGGGAAGCAGAGGTAGAAGCAGAAATGCCAGATGGTATTGGTTTCTTGCTCATTTCAATGTTTCCAAAACTTCAAGTTCTTCTTAACTTTTAATCCAACTGGTAGAGCAGCCAATTATAATCCAAAATGGAAAACTCCAATAGTAAAAAACACGAAACCAAAGAAGAAACAGAAAAAAAGGAAGAAGAAAGATCTTCAGGTTCTTCTAGACCCTAATCCAATTACGAGATAGTCCACCATAAAAAAGGAAAAAATAGAAAAGAAAAAACAAACAAATCCAAAAATAATAATATTGATTAAGAGCAAAAGAAAAAGGAAAAAGGAAAAAGCAAAAAGAGAAAAAAGAAAAACAAAAAACAAAAAGTTCCTTCAGATTCTTCACACCTTAATCCAATTAAAAGCACTTATTGGAATTTATTGTCAGTATGAGGTCTGTAAAAGCTATTACAAAACCTTTCATCTTTATTTCCTGTAAGGCCTTCTTAGTGGATTTGGAAGTACGCTTCAGATTGTTGTCTTGTTGAAACATCCAAACATTCAGCTTTAGGTTTTTCATATTCAACTTTGTACCATTTAATGCATAGGTTATATAAAATGTACATTTCACATGAAATATCAGGCTTTTGAAATAAAAAGTGTCCAATAAAATCCATAAATATTATTTTAAATTGTACAGTGACATCCTTTCATAACATAGTATAATTTTTTTTAATACCTAGAATAAAAACAATAAAATGATTAACCAAAACAGTTCTCAGTAGCAGAATACGAGGTAATAATGATTGGAAGCTATGAAACAATTTGTATGAATAGATATTGTTCTATTTCAGGTAGTACAAAAAAATTAGGAGAGTCTGAATAGAGGTAGAAAGACATTATGGCTGTGATTCGGTTCTTGTGGAATCCCATTCAATTCATGATACAGCTTTAGTTTTTCTTCAGATCTCATTGTACCTACAAAGATGTCACATGAGGGGCAAGAACAGAGGATGAAAGACTCACTCTGTGTAGACTGTTCGTGGAGAGTTCATCCTTGTACCACTGCCAGTTTCACTTCTTTCTAAGCCCAATTATTTTTGAAGTCCATTACGTGCTAATGTCCTCATGGAACATAGAAGTTTGCTTAAAAGCACATTGACTCACATTAATGCTCTGAACTTCTCCAGTATTATGTTGTTCTGATCATTTGCTTGTCAACAGGGGATCAAACAAGGGATGAAAGCATCACCCAGATGCTTAAAAGAGCCCATGACTGTAGGAAGACAGCTGAGAATGCAGCCAAGGCCCTGTTGATGAAATTGGACGGAAGCTGTGGGGGAGCCTATGCAGTTACTGGCTGTAGTGTACAGCCCTGGGAGAGTCTTTCTTCCAACAGTCATACCAGGTAATTATGGTTCATCGGCATGGTTAATCTCCAATCATTTGGTTTTCTGAATGAATTAGAGATTGTTTTGGAGGGTTGTTGGTATTAGCTAGCCATCCATCCTCCTACAACCTGTTCAATAATATTGGTATTCCTAATAAATTATTACAGGGTGATCTCAATCTGTTACTCGATTCTGTTCCAATTTTAGTAGGCTGTTTTAAATATATATTTGTGGAGATTTATTGTATTTGAAATGTAATATATTTCATAATATTATTTATTTTGATAATTTCTCTACGACTTCTTTATTTTTCTTTTTTTTTTAAAAAAAAGAATTTTATTGATTTTCTACAAACAAACAAGACAAACAAAACATAAAAACATCAACTCTCATATGTACATCCAGCGTGTCGGTTGGTTCATCAGTTTTGTGCATTCATTTTGTAGTCTCAATTACAATTATGTTACATAACAATTCATATTGTCAATCCAAACTTATATATCCTAATATCACTATTAAAAAGAAAGAAACTTTTGACTATACTTTTAATCATTCATGCTTTATGAGATAACAATACTTTAAACAGTTTATTCTGTAACAAATCATATAATCATACTAAATCAATCCTAAAAACACTTTATAAATATAGTGTCAAATAACAGACAAGAGAAAAAATAAAGATATTTCTTACTGTCTAACATTCTAAATATTCTATTATCGTATTTTATCATCTAGCCATTGATAAAAAAGATCCCAAATTTCATAAAATTGTTTATCTTCTTGCTCTCTAATTTCAAATGTCAATCTACTCATCTCAGCACATTCCAATATTTTCTTAATAATTTCTTCCTCTGATGGTATTTTCTCACTCTTCCAGTTTTTAGCAAATACAATCCTAGCCGCTGTTAATACATTTACAATCAGGTATTTCAAATCTTTACTGTATGTATCAGGTAAAATTCCCAATAAAAAGATCTCTGGTTTCAAGTCTATGTATTTCTTTGTCATTTTTTCCAACCACGTGCGAATTTTAGTCCAATATTTTCTGGCGTCCTCACAAGTCCACCACATATGGTAATATGAGCCAGGTATCTGATGACATTTCCAGCATTTTTCAGATTTGTTCTTAAACATTCTTGCTATTCTGTCGGGGGAAAGTGCCACCTGTAAAACATCTTATACAAGTTTTCTTTATATGCTGTTGACATTGTCATTTTATAATTTTGAGACCACAATTTTTGCCATTTCTCTAAATCAATCCCATATCCAAAATTCTTCTCCCAAACAATCATAGTTTCTTTAACTTGTTCTTCCTCTAATTTAATTCCCAGTCAATAACCATATAATTTTTAATCACCTTCTCATCAGTACCCATCAAGATCTTATCTAAATCAGTCTGTTTATCATAGAATCCCTCCGTTTTATAATCTTCATCATACCTTGAATGTATTTGCGCATATGAAAACCAATTCATCCTTATACCTTGTTCCTCTAAGTTTTGAATCGATTTAAGTTCACCCTTTTCGTCCAATAGTTCCCCATATCTAACTGTTCCTTCTTATAAATTATAGGATAGGAAAATGCTTCAATAGTCGATAACCAAACTGGAATTTTCAAATAACATTGTCTTTTTATCTTCTCCTAGTTTAACCACAAAGACTCCCGTATATAATGTCTTCTAAAATAACCCTGTGTTTTAGTTCCCTTATACCATAAAAAAGCATGCCAGCCCAATAGCAAATAATGCCCTTCTAGTGTCAACAATCTATGTTTTCTTAATGTTAACCATTCTTTGACCCACATCAAACTTGCAGCTTGATAATATAATTCCCAATTAGGCAGGCCAAAACCTCCTCTAATTCGAGCGTCTTGCAAAAGCTTTAGCTTTATTCTCGCTTTTTTACCTTGCCATATAAACTTCAACATGATTTTATTTAAATCTTCAAAATATTATTATTTGGGGGGGGGGGTTTCTTTCTATTTTTCATTTTTTATGGTGGACTACTTCGTAATTGGATTAGGGTCTAGAAGAACCTGAAGATCTTTCTTCTTTCTTCTTCCTTTTTTCCTTTTTCTTCTTTGGTTCTGGGCCTTTTACTATTGGATTTTTCCATTTTGGATTATAATTGGCTATTCTACCAGTTGGATTAAAAGTTAAAAAGAATTTGAAGATTTGGAAGCATTAAAATGAGCAGGAAAACAATATCATCTGGCGTTTCTACCTCTACCTCTGCATCCCCACCAGCTGGAGGACAACGTTTAATTCAGACAATGTTGAAGCAAGATAAAGAACAAGAAAAAATAACTTTACAGATGATTATGCAAGGAATTCAATATCTCAAGACAAAATCAGACACCACTGAACAAAGAATAGAGAACATTGAACAAAGAATAGAGAAGACTGATGAAAAAGTGGAAAATATTAAACAAATGATGGGGAAGTATGAGGAGAGATTCCAAAAAATTGAGGAAGAAGGTAAACAAAGAGAGGAGAAGATTGGAAATATTGACAGTAGATAAACAGTGGTTGAACAAGATAAAAGTGGGATGTTGAGGTGGGAGATGGAAAGGTCAGAATTTTATCTCAGATTTCAAAATATAGAAGAAGAAAAAGGACAAAATTTGGCTGCGATAATGATAGAAATTTTGGCGGATGCTTTGGAAATTACAGAGGAAAAGATGATGGACGGAGTAGATGAGGTATATCGAGTTTATACAAGATACGCGAAGAGAAATAAATTACCAAAGGAAGTCCATATTAGATTTACCAAAAAATCCATTAAAACACAAATACTGCAAGTGGTAAGAGAGAAGACATTGAAATACAAAGCCAAAGAGATTGTGGTTTTAAAACAAATACCCAGAAGAGTGAGAGAGATGAGAAGAGAATATCGATTTCTGACCAAAATGCTACTGGAAAACGAAGTGAATTATAGATGGCTGATTTCAGAAGGATTAATGTTTACATGGGAAGAGCAGAGACATAGAATTGACTCAATTGAGAAAACAGAACTTTTTCATGCAGAATTTTTTGGAAGAAGAGAAGAGGAGGCAGAGAAAGAGGTCTCATTAATTGAGTTTCAAGAGGAACAACTGGAGACTGAAAAAGAGAAAGGAGCTGTAGGTGGACAGGTGGATAGTAAAGAACAGCGTGAAGTGAGATCCACTAGAGCTGTTAGACCTAAATATAAAGCATAATCATGGAAGAAAAAAAACTGATTACAATGAATATAAATGGACTCAATTCAGCTGTTAAAAGAAGGAAAACCTTTCATAAATTAGACAAATTAAAATTCGATATAATTTGTTTACAAGTTCATATTAAAAAACAACATGAACAATTGTTCGTACACCCAAAACTAGGGAAAATATTTACTTCTTTGACTCAATGTAAGAAAAGAGGAGTGGTTCTATACATTAAAGAGGTTATCCCAGCAAAACTGATCTACACGGATGAAGACAGAAGAGTATTCATGGTGGAAATAATGGACAATAATATAAAAATACTCTTGATTGCAATTTATGCTCCGAATGATAAACAAGAAGAGTTTTATAAAAAACTACACATGAAAATAATTGGACAGGACTATATGAATATAATTATGATGGGAGACTTTAATGGAATTGTGGACAATAAATTGGACTATATAGCAACAACAACAAAGCAAAATAGAAAGACTCTCCCTAAATCTTTTTTTAAAATGACAGACGAATTAACTTTAAAAGATATTTGGAGAGAAAGAAATGTTAAAGCTAAACAATATACTTTTTATTCAAATAGACATTTATCATGGTCCAGATTAGATATGATTTGGATCTCAACAGAATTAATATCCAATATTCAAGAAACAAATATCGCTTATTATTTTTTCTTAGAAAAGAATTTATAAGCTGTTATGCCTTGATTCTTTGTGCATTGTTCTTATAAAACTGATAAAAATGGTTTTTATATATATATATAAAAAAGAAAATGATAATAAGATATGGAAGGAGATATGGGTTGAATATGATGTTTGAATTTGTGTCTGTGTAAAGAGTTTTAACCCGGGAACAGACAACCTTCAGAAAAGATCTTTTAGTTTTGTTTATGTTTTGTGTTTGTATGTTTGTGTACTGTGTTTATGGTAAAACTAACAAAATTTGTTTTTTATTAAAAAAAAAGGAAAAAAGAATCAATAAAACCTTGGAGGAATGTTAGACGAGAATAATTTAAACAAGCCAGAAAGAAAAGAATATGATGACTATAAAATGGATAAATATGGAAGAGAAATGAAATTGAATAGGAGTAAAGAGAAATAATTAGAAATTTGCTGAAAGATATTTGTGTGTCCTTATGGAGATGGGATAAATTGGAATTATGCTGTATAAAAATAATGTTTTGTTTGACTTGTAAGGATTTACAATGTTAAGAGGTTTTATGTGTTTATGTATTTAATGGTTAATGATGTGTTGTTTTATCTTTAAAATTAATAAAAATTTGTTTCAAAAAAAAAAAAAAAGAAACAAATATCGAAACAAGTACTTGGGCAGATCATAGCCCAATGACAATTAAATGGAAGGGACAAAAAAAAAGATCGAGATGGACATTAAATAATACTATCTTAAAGGAAAAAGATTTTATACAACGGATGGAGAAGGAATTGGCTTTTTTCTTTTGAGAAAATAAAAAAGAAGATACTTCAACGCAGAATGTTTGGGATACAATGAAGGCATATGCTAGAGGTTTGATAATAGATTATACAAGAAAAAAGAATATTAGGAAAACGCATGCTTCTAAGGCCTTGGAAGATGAGTATAAAAGACTTGAAAAAGAATTACAGAAAATGCCACAGAAAAAGGATATTAAATTGAAGCTGGATGTAATCAAACATAAAATGGAATTAATAGAGAAAGAAGAACTGGCACAGAAAATCAGAAATTCTAAACAGAATTGAAGATGCAAATAAACCAGGTAGATGGCTAGCATATAAATTGAGAAAGGAGAAGGAATCAAGAAAAATATTGAAGCTAATAGATGATCAAGGCCAAGTTTGTTATGGTAATAAGGAGAAAAAGGAAATTATTCGAGATTTTTATGGGCAACTATATAAACAAGAGAATATTGATGAGGAAAAAGTCAAACAGTATCTACAGAATGCTAATTTACCGAAGATACCTAAAAAGACTGAAGAAATGCTAGAAAGCAATATAACAATGATGGAATTAAATGAAGCACTTAAGAAACAAAATAATGGGAAAGCACCAAGTCCAGATGGGGTTCCGGCAGAATTCTATAAAACATTTCAAGAATCATTGAGCATCCCATTGTTAGAAGTTATGAATGAAGTTATGCCAAAGAAGATGATACCCAAAACATGGTCAGAGGCTTATATTACACTTATTCCAAAAGAAGAGGCTGACCCACTGCAAATTAAGAACTATAGACCTATTTCTTTATTGAATGCAGACTATAAAATTTTTGCTTCAATTTTAGCAGAAAGACTTAAAAAATATTTAAATAATTTTATCCACCCAGATCAAAATGGATTTCTGCCAAAGAGACAAATCAGAGACAATATGAGAGTAATCTTGGATACTTTGGAATACTATGAGGCTCATCCTGAAAAGCAAATGGCTTTGATATTCCTAGATGCTCAAAAGGCATTTGATAACGTGAACTGGATATTTATGTTATTACTATTGGAACAGATGGGTTTTGCCAGAAAATTTATTCAAGCAATAGAAGCCATATACAATAAACAGACAGCAAAGGTAATGATGGAGGGAGAACTTACAGGTTTTATTAATATAAGAAAAGGCACAAGACAAGGGTGTCCCCTATCTCCTTTGCTATTTGTGTTGACTTTGGAAGTGTTGAATAGAAATATTAGGGATGATAAAAGCATAAAAGGAATGAAAATTAAAAAGGAAGAATTCAAACTACAAGCTTTTGCTGATGACTTAGCTTTTATTCTGGAAGACCCACTAGAAACAGCTCCAAAGTTATTGGAAAAGATAGAGACATATGGTGAGATGGCTGGTTTGAAAATAAATAAAGATAAAACAAAGATTTTGACAAAGAACATGCTACTGAGACAAAGAGAAGAACTGGCAGACCTTTTGAAAATCCAAGTTACGAATAAGGTTAAGTATCTGGGGATATATTTGACAGCAAGATGTAGACATTAAAAGAGAATAATGATATTAAACTTAAACAACAGATAGCTACAGACTTGAAGAAATGGGAAAACTTGCAATTGTCATTAATTGGGAGAATTTCAACAATTAAGATGTGTTAAGCCTGGGTTCCCCAACCAGGGTTAGGGAGACAAGCTAAACAGAATGTGCAGCGTTAGTCAGATAGGCACACAGATAAATGAGTGAGCTAAGCTTGTATGTTTCTTAACATACAGTAAAAATAACAGATACGCTTGTGCTATCAAAAATATAGTTTATTCCATTATGAGTTCATAGCATAGTCAAAATAACAGTCCAATAGTCATGTATCATTTAGTCAGTCCATTCAGGGATATTCAGTTAGCAAAGTCCGTGTAGAATATGCTATGTCAGTTCACTTACAAATCAGTCCTTTGTTTCTCTCCCGTTCGAGCAATGCAGTCTTGATTCCAAGCAGTAATCAGGCATCATCAAAGCCAGAGAGAGAACAAGCTGACGTTCCTTGCTTCTTTTAAAGTGCTTTCACAATCACTTCCCTAATTACAGTCCTACAGTTAAAGTTGCAGACACTTTAACTAACAAACTATGATTACATATTTATTATTTTACCTAAACCAGTTAGGGTAAACAATGTTATCCCTAACAAGATGAATATTTTACCCAGAATTCTATTTCTGTTTCAAACAATACCAATTAGGCTTGGAAAAGACTTCTTTATTTTTCAATGTTTTTTCCACTGAAACTTAAAGTATATATTACTAGTTCAATGGTATTATATGAAGTCTTCACAGAACTTAATGAATAAGAATCTGATTTTTCCAGGTTCCTTGTTAACTACATAAATGAAGTCATTTGATGTAATTCCATTTGATGTTAAAAATGTAATGCAATATGTGTGGTCAATTTTATCTTCAGAATTGAATATATAAATATAACTTATTTGCTGATCCTTAGCACCTAGAGAACATTTTATTGCAATGTGGATTGAGGTGAGCTTGGATATGAAAGAGAATTGAATCATCATTTTATTTAGTATTAACATCTATGCATCTTCCTTGGCTTTGGCAACATCCATAGGTTTTTTTGGATGGTCTTTTCCTAAAACACTGTACAATTATAAGGGTGGAACTGTGCAACCACAGAACTGTATAAAAGATTGAAGCACATAGAGTCTGTGTGACAAACAGTGTACAATGATACTCCAAATGTTCGGTGTATCTTTTATAAACTCTGTGAAGGAAATGGGGGAGCCTTTCTCCTTGGAAAAGACTTTTCATGTCAATGTGAATAATTTGTTCTGCTGTTTGAGACCCCTTAAAATGGGGTTTGTAATTGAAGTGTTGACCTGGGCTTAACTTCGGCATCAAAAATGAGCTGCTGAATGTCAGATTGCCTAGCACATTACTGTCAGATTGCCTAGCACATTACTGGGAACAAATGCTCAGGCAACCACTGGGGACAAGGAGGTTAAAGGCGATAAAAGGGAGCATTTGCAATAAAATGGGAAAAAGCCGCATACAGGCTGCTGTTACTAGGCAGTGAATAAAATTAATAGCTAGAATTTCAATTTGCAGCCTCCCTTCCTTTGTGAAAAGAGAAATACATCTCTGGTGGATGAAGAAGTACTAATCATTTTAAAGACAAAAGCTCAGCCTCAAAGCATGCTTCTAAGATGCACAATTGATTGAACTTGGAGGAAAAATAAAACACAAGAGGGAAAGGGTTAGGGTTACTTGATATGTAAACACAACAGTATAAGACATTAAAGTCTATTTGTAACATAAACTTTCAGAGACTAAAGGTTACTTTGTCAGATAAATATGGATTCTAATCCATATTAACTCTCATTCATATTCCATTTAATCTGTTTGAAATATTTCTTCCTAGAGATCATTACAACCATCCCTTAGATATTGCTAGATATATAATATTAGTAAACTAATTACAACCTAATCCTTCTGCTAAAAAAGAATTTATCTCATTTCATAAAGAGGATCCCAGTCTTCTGCATGCCAGGCCTGAGATATATTTTATTTAATTTATTTGACGAGTGGTCTTCTAATACTTCTGTGCCACTCATGTAATTCAAGTTAATTCTCAGCTTCAGCATCTTGTGGAGGACGAGTCATTCTTTCTCAGTCACTTACTCGTTTGTTGTGTGAATAGAGTGAAGAGAAATCACCATTTAAATACCATGAACTGCTGCAGAAAACATGGAATAAATAGCTAGAAAGTAAATGTGTACATTGTTTATAAGTACCATTGATACATGAGGTGGCATTTAGGTAATGTAGAAGAACCTAAAAGAGCCATCAGCAAAATGATTCCCAAAACTTCCTGCAATTCCAAACTCATTTTAATACAGCATTACCACTGTTTATTGGTGTACTCAAATAGTTAGATATCCTAAAATATGCCCTCATAAATACATGACCGTTCACAAAAATTGTAATGATTTTCTTCTAACCCATACTTACCCACAACAATTGCTCTCTCATGAAGTTTCACTTCCAAATTTCATATTTATTTGGTCAACATTTGATTAGAAACGTAGTAAAGCTCATTCTTTTAAGGAACATAATTAATATATTCATATCCCAAAGCATATTTATGCTCTAGAATATGGAAAAAGTCATAGATCAAAATATTGTTTTGCTTCACTGTGTTTTTGCAACTGTAGCCAGTGTTGTTTTTTTTACATTTCTTTTACAAATGTGGATCCATTCAGCCTCTTATGTCTTATTAAACTTATTTTTAGATTTAGAGTAGTCTCCCTTACATCTCTCCCATAAAAGCATGAGGCTGCCATAACAAGTATGGAAATAAGCATAAGGTGTAATTGGTTAATAGATTAATCCAAGTTTAAAATGTGGGTTTGAGTCTATTAACATCATATTTAGAATTTATATTTATAAAGCATGTTGAAAACATCTGCTGTAAATATACTTTCTTCTTCATTATTTGACTCAGTTAAAGAATCTATGGAGTTCAGAGAAGAATAAAAATCTGAATCTATCCTGTGCTGATGGTTAGGATACAAATGCAACTTTGTATTGATTTTTAAAGCCTGAACAGAAATTGTTTAGCTCTGATATATGCACTATGATATATTAGAAGCATGATGGTGTATTTAGAAGCTTGCTATATTTCTGTCTGTTTAAGAGATGGAAAACATTCGTAGTATATGCTAATCTTAAGCAATGTCAAGCTACGTTTATTGAATTAACCTAATTGGCTTGAATTAGAGCAGCCTATAGGTATTCTATAGATAAAATCTGTAAACTTTGCCACTTTAAGGGAAGCCAGTTGAATTGTAGTGACTAGAACAGAGATGATATAAGCAGATTAGGAATCATTAACAGGAAATACTTAAAGTGGCACAATCCAAAATCAGTGAAGTTATTGGGATTGTTAAACTCATGCATTTAAACATAGATATAATTATATAAAATCAGAATTCAGAACATTATGAGAGAAGTAGGTCTAGGGCCTAAATTGGTTTGATTGATCAAATTAATGCTCTATCCATCTCATTGTATAAGTGAGTCTGAATGGCTTAAAAGTTATGGAAATATGCAAGTTTTAATAATTTGCTTAAATTTTTAATCCCAATGGTTATTTTTGCATATTCCTGGGCATTTAGACTGTATTGTTGTCTATTGACAGTTGTGATGTGTAGACGCATAATACAATAAGTTTACTTTCCTACTAGTTCATTTAACTGAAACGTAAAAGTTCAGTTACCCTCCTAAGTTTTCTAGCACATCTGATCTGCATAAGCATTACAAGATAATATTGATGATTATATACCGTATATACTCGAGTATAAGTCGACCCGAATATAAGTCGAGGCACCCAATTTTACCACAAAAAACTGGGAAAACTTATTGACTCGAGTATAAGTCGAGGGTGGGAAATGCAGCAGCTACTGGTAAATTTCAAAAATAAAAATAGATGCCAATAAAAACTTTCACTAGGACAGTTGAGAATAAGTTTGATGTTCACAATTTCCTCTTTGAAAGAGACCAGTAAATAGGGAACAAGAAGATGAAGAAAAAGAAGTGTGTTTTTTCACACTTTTCACACTGAAGTGAACAAAAATGGCATCATAGGAACAAGCTTATTCTCAGCCCAAAGGTTTGTTTCTGATTTCTTCCCTGATTTAAGGGAAATTTGGGAAACGATCTCACTATCATGAAAGGTTTGATTGATTCACTAACGCAAAAGATGATGATGATGACAGTGGTAGGCAGGAGTCACTCTCTCCCTTGCAAGAAAAAACCAAGAGCCGTTCTTATGATATCTCTCTCTCTCTCCCCCCCCTCCTCCCCCTCCTCCCAAGTGGACTGAAAGCAGCTGGAGCTGAGGAAATGAAACTGAGTGGAGCGACCTCCACTTGCGTTGCTTTCTCAGCCTAAAGCTCAGAAAAGCCTCCCCCTCCTCCTCCCCCTCCCCCTCCTCCCGAGTGGACTGAAAGCAGCTGGAGCTGAGGAAATGAAACTGAGTGGAGCGACCTCGGCTCGCGTTGCTTTTTCAGCCTAAAGCTCAGAAAAGCCTCCCCCTCCCCCTCCCCCTCCTCCCGAGTGGACTGAAAGCAGCTGGAGCTGAGGAAATGAAACTGAGTGGAGCGACCTCTGCTCGCGTTGCTTTTTCAGCCTAAAGCTCAGAAAAGCCTCCCCCTCCCCCTCCCCCTCCTCCCGAGTGGACTGAAAGCAGCTGGAGCTGAGGAAATGAAACTGAGTGGAGCGACCTCCGCTCGCGTTGCTTTTTCAGCCTAAAGCTCAGAAAAGCCTCCCCCTCCTCCTCCCCCTCCCCCTCCTCCCGAGTGGACTGAAAGCAGCTGGAGCTGAGGAAATGAAACTGAGTGGAGCGACCTCGGCTCGCGTTGCTTTTTCAGCCTAGAGCTCAGAAAAGCCTCCCCCTCCCATGCTTAAAAGTTGCAAAGGAAACACGGAAGCAGGGAAGCGGCTGCCCAGCTTCGGAGCTCCACACCATTTTTTTTTCAGAGGGGAATCTGACTCGAGTATAAGTCGAGGGCGGTTTTTTCAGCACAAAAAATGGGCTGAAAAACTCGACTTATACTCGAGTATATACGGTATCTTTTTTTAAAATTTGTCCAAAACAGCTTTAATTCAATGAACCTTAACAACAAAGCAGACCAGAGTATGTTCCAAAAGCCTTCAAACTAATTATCCACATAAACAGAGCTTATACAGTACCTAAAAGTCAAATGAACAAGATACTTTTATTAAGATGATATTCAAGATACTGAATACTACTATCTGGAAGTTATGGTTATGTATCCTGTATATGCAAATTTATTGATTTTAAAAATGTGCTACTTTGATAAATGGCATTTAATTACCAAGTATATGGTCAGTGACTAATCATTGCATGCTTCTAAAGGAAGGTTTCTAGCATTGCTAGTAATAGCTTATCTACTATAAGCTAAAAGCAGAATTCTCAGTGAATTGCGGACACTTTAGGTGATTTCTTTCTTTTGTGGACCATTTCTTTTATGATCTGCAGCAGAAATGGACCCTCTGTTTAGCGAAGATCTATCCTCAGCTATTTTCTTTTCTGGAGAGCTGAGGGTTAGAGCATACCTACAATATCATGTATGATGTACATTTATTATCCACCCAATTCCAGTGGACTCCAGTATGATTGAAGGCATATCATTGGGCAGAGCTAGGATTTTATTTTTCCCAGGTGTTGATGATAGAGAAAGGGAGGTCTTTTTAAATATAATTTCAGTTTTTCACTATATATCTCAAAATGACAAGAAACCATACTACAGGTTTTCAGATGCTGTAGTTGGATATGCTAATAGGTTTTATGAAGACCATGCACTGCATTTTTTGAACTGAGCTGTTCATGAAATTCTGAAAATAAGGCAGAGTGATTGCATGATACAAGTCTTATGTGGAAGTATCTTCTGATCCACTATAACTTTATCAGCTTTTCTATTATAAGAAAACCCATTGCCTGTGGTGAAGTCAGTTAACTATTAGGTACTAAGAAACCTGCTTTATTTCTCTATGCTGTTGCTAAATATGAGATCCAAAGGAACACTTTTGACCATAAACAATCTATTAAGTTTTCAGAAAGTTTTAGGGAACGTGATATTAACTGGGCATGGGGGTTCTCTGATTCTTTTGATCTCTCTCCCCCCCTCTCAGTGAATAAAAAGTTTCAGAGACTTTTGAGGAAAATTTGAGGCCTATATATTTGTAAAGAAAAAGCAGAGTTGAAGGCAAAAATGTGGATATTCCTGATCAAATGCTACATTTCAATTACTTCCTGAGCCAGTTGTTATTCGATGGGCTTCAAACACTACTGAGAATTAAATACAGATACCTTTGCATTTAGTTGACATTATTTCTATTGAAAGATGTTAAAAAGTATTGGTAGGAAGATCTGAATTTTTACATGCAATAATCATAGTTTTCTTACTTTGATTCTGTAGACAATAGCGTGTAAACAGTGAACTTACAGAAAGTTGATGTTAACTTTGTACTGTAGTTGTGTCAGCTTGTATTGACCTCAAGACTGATTGAAATATATAGGATCCTAAAATTTTGCATAAAACCATATATTTATACCCAAAAGTGCTTTTCAAAAGGCACTGAGAAGGCACTAAAGAACCTTGAAAAAGCTTCTTGGATGAGGAAAACAAAGAAAATCCAGTTGCCTTTTGAAAAGCACCTTTGAGACAACCATGATTTAGATGGCTAAGAATCTTTATAGACATGCATATTACACCTTTCTCAATTATCAATGAAGGCAAAGGAAATTTAAGAAAAAAATAAAGTAACTTGTTAGCTGCTTCTTCACAGCATTTTTGTTGCTACCTAAAAGAGTTAAGAAAGAAGCTCACTGGTGAAATTTGGAGGATATAGCGCTACTACATGAAAAGAATAGCTCAGGGAGATCTGTGTACTTTGCCAATATTTTGTGTAACTTCTAGGATAAGCATGCTTGGAAATCTCTAGAAGACTGGCTAGCTGTTTATTTGATAACTAATAAAAAGATAGTTTTTAGTTTAATAGAATGAAAAATAGGCTTAATTATAAAGCCATGTTAAGTATGGCTACAGAAATCATTCATGTGTTGTGTCTTTCTTCCTTCTCTTTGTCTAAAATGGATGGAAAATATTGCAACCCAGTGCAGAAAATGATTTATTCCCTTGCTGATAACTGAGATCATCCAGCATTCCAGACAGGCAGAGCTAATGGATGACTTAACCCTTACCCATCAGCTGATTACAGGTCCTCAGGAGACAACATGGTTTCTGCACAAGATTGTAGAAAATGTGGAATTGTTTCTGTCTCTTTTTGCTGGTAGTATAATTATGTTCAACAGTGAATGTTAAGGAATGAATAGAAGAATCACAGTTAACCTCTACAAATCTTTTTTTCTTGGATGACTGGAATGGAAAATAACTGAGAAATAACTTGTTATCTAGAAATTCTGGAACATATAAACTTTTATTTGAAATCATAACATGTATCATCAGGATTGGATCGGCTGTCTGTTCTAATTTGAGATAATATTGCATAAAAATTGACAGCAGGCTTATGTAGCTAAAGTCAGGATACAAATAAAGTAATAAATTACAATTATAAAATGTGAAAACCAAATATCTAATTTTAGATCATATCGGAGTATAGGTCATACTAATTATAGCATAAAGATCATGAAGCTTGGCTTCTCTTCATGTAAATATTCTATCAAGCCCACTTTTGTGCAATCTAACTTAAAAACCTTCCCAAAATCTTAAACCAAGATAGGCCTTCTCCATCAATTAGGTTATTCATTGGCTCTTAGCACTGTTTTCCTGAAAAAATGTTTACTGAAAATTTATCAATATCTACAGTACACTGATACGTGTTTTTTGTTTATTTCTTTTATTTTTATGTACACGAGGTCTATTTAGACATATCTTTCCTAAATGTGTTTTCCCTTTTTTTCCCTAAGTACTACTAGTTCAACAGCAAGCAGCTGTGATACAGAGTTCACAAAGGAGGATGAGCAGAGATTGAAGGACTACATTCAACAGCTAAAAAATGATAGAGCAGCAATTAAATTAACCATGCTGGAGCTGGAGAGCATCCATATTGACCCCCTTAGTTATGATGTCAAGCCTCATGGAGACAGTCAAAGATTGGATCTAGAAAACGCTGTACTTATGCAGGAACTCATGGCAATGAAGGTATTTTATGTTGTGATGTATCAGGCAAGGCAATCTTGATATCTTAATTTTAATATATAGCTGCAATATTTTAATGTAAAATCAATTTATTTTTAAACAACAATTCAACCCAGAACAGTAGTGAACGATAGAACACAAAAGAAACATATGTTTTGTACCTAAGATTAAGAAGACTACACTTTATCAGGAATTCTGCATGCTAGTTATGCAGATAATTCTGTTGATCTGACCTGCTACGTTGATATTCTGTTGTCTCCCCCAACAGGAAGAAATGGCAGAACTGAAAGCACAGCTGTACTTGCTAGAAAAAGAGAAGAAAGCTCTCGAGTTGAAGCTGAGCAGTCGAGAAGCTCAGGAACAAGCATATTTGGTTCACATTGAACACCTCAAGTCAGAAGTAGAAGAGCAAAAAGAACAGAGAATGAGATCTCTCAGCTCAACTAGTAGCAGCAGCAAAGACAAGTCAAGTAAGGTGAGTTACTGTCATACGGGTAGTCCTTGACTTACAATCATTTGTTTAGTGACTGAAGTTACAACAGCACTGAGAAAAGGGACTGATGACCGCTTTTCACACTTACAACCATCGCTGCAAACCCATGATCACATGATCAAAATTAGGAAACTTGGTAACTCGCATATATTTATGACAATTGCACTGTCCTGGGATACATCATTTGTAACCTTCCCAACTGGCTTCCAACAAGCAAAGTCAATGAGAAAGCCAGATTGCTTTACAATCGTATGATTCACTTAATAAGATTAGTTATTTGATTAACAACTGCATATAAGAAAGGTCATAAAATTGGGCACAACTGACTTAACAATTATCTTACTTAGCAATGGAAATTTTGGGCTCAGTTGTGGATGTAAGACTCCCTGTATGTATTTGGATAGTAAGAAATTAAATTTATTCAAATTTGTGCCAAAACGTTTATCAAATGCTTAAAGTGGGGAGAATGTTTGTCCTTGAAAACTAATAGAATAGAATAGAATAGAATTCTTTATTGGCCAAGTGTGATTGGACACAAAAGGAATTTGTCTTGGTGCAAATGCTCTTAGTATACTGTAGGTACGTAGGTAATGTTGCATCGATCCTTTTGCTGCAATGGTTGCTAATTCATTAATTTAAAGTTGTATCTTTGTTCTTTTAATATGGGGAACTACCTGTATCCATATACAGCTATGTATATTTTTAAGATCAGTATTGCAAGTTTGCTTACCAATCACTTCCAAGGTGCATAAGACTGAGTACTAACAATAGGAACTTTTTCTCTGCTAGTCCCTATTCTATGATATTCCTTTCCTATTGTACATAGAGGATTTTGTGCATGCTATCTTTAAGAGGATTTAAATCAATTTGTGTTGTCTTTTAAGTTTTAATGGCATTTGTGGACAGGTATTTTGAAAGCTGTGTGTATCTCTTACAATTTTGTTTTTTGTTACGTGTTATGCTGTTTTTCTTTGGAAAGATTATGTCCTTGAAAGAGGTTAAAATGGAGCTGAGTGACTGATAGCCTGATGATAAAAATATGTTTTTATGATTACTATAAACTTTAAAATGTGCCTGGATTTATGCAAGATAATCCTACCTTGTCTTGGTTTAATTTGCAGGAGTGCACAGATGGCACATCAGCATCATTAACACTAACTGAGCTCAAATCTTACAATGAAAGTGAGCTCACTACAGAATTGGCAAATGCCCTCAGACGGTAAGTGAGATGTGTTTCCCCCCCTTTCTGAAACAGAAAAGTACTAATAAATCTATGAGTTTATAGCGGCCTTTAAATTACTCAGATGTTCTCACCATTCTGCAATTATGTCGTTTTTGAAGTATCCATTTTATCATTTCATATTCTGAAATTCTAATCTGCATGTCCCTCAGGTTTTCACAATATCTATAAACCAGCAGATTAATTATTGCTGTTAATTCTCACAATGTACATGAAAACTCTAGAGGCCAGAGTAGGTGACTATGCTAATCAAAAATCACAAGAGAGATAGGGCAAATTTAGAAATGGCATTCCAGAATTATCTCTGTTAGTTTAGATTCCCCATAAGAATAAGCTGCCAAGTTTTATATTAACAATAATACTGGAAATAAATAAATGAAAAAAGAGAATATCAGCAGTACTTCCTATAACACATATTTTGACAGTTCTGCTAAATTACTTTCTAATTCTGGCCAGAGTGAAACAATTTAATTATCTTACTATGTTGTGCATTATAGCAGGCAATCCAGTCAGCCATTTTATTACTCTTAAGAGCATAAAGGAACTACTTGCCAGCAGTTTGAAGCTTTTAACTGTCATGCTGATAATTTTGTCTGTTGCAGCTAGAAGGGTGAGAAAGTAGTTGCTGATGCGCTCATATTAATATTGGTATGCCATGTAACTCCTGTATAATGACAGCTGCATTGTTACTATAGGTAGTCCTTGTTTAGCAGCTACCTTATTCAATGATTGTCTCCTTGCAGGAATATCTGTCTGACAGTTAAGTTTAGGTAGGGAAGAACTGATCCAGATCTTGTCTGGGCATGCAATCTGGAGGGAGGAGCTTAAAATGGAACAATTGGAAACATTTCAAGCTGCCTCTCCCCGAGAGATACTTTGGGGTGGTTTTTTTTCCTGGGTTTTTTTCTCTGTAGGCTTCATATTCTAATTCAGTTTTTATTTTGCTGACTTCTATTCACATCAGATTTGTTCCTATTCCGTTGATGAATGGTCTGAGCCCCTTCTATACTTTTTGTATAATATTGAAAATAATAAAATAAGTGGTAGGATTAGAAGAGACGTCATCTGGAATCAAAATAGTCTGAAATGTTAACTTGAATATGTAGATAACACCACTGTTAGCCTTATAGAAATAAAAACAGAAAGTAAAATTCTTGGGTTAATAAGAAGACAGACATAGTATCAGTCAGCAAGCTTAATGAGTCCCTGGTACCATGGTTTGCAAGAAGAACCAACCATGTAGTCTTAGACCAAAAATGATTCTTCCCTTGTTTTGCTTGTTTAGCAATGGAATCCCGAATACAATAAATGATACAGCAGATTTTCTTTTTAATTTTTTTTACTATGCTTGACAAGGTTATGGAAAGTAGGAGAAGCAGCCAACAGTTAAGATGGATGGAGAAGATCAAAGAGACTACTGAAATATTATTGGAAGAGCTGAGTCATTTAGTGGCACTTTGAACAATCCAGTCTATTGAAGTGTCTTTGGTATTTGCAAAGGAGGACCATACAGTTTGTTCAGGAATTAGGGAAGACTGTTAGAAACTTCTTTTTATGATCAAGACCTGCTTTTCTTGCAAGCAAAGAAAGCATTATAGTTATAGCAATATAGATATTCTAGCTTATCCTAATATGGATATCCATTTTGTCAGAAGGTGGTGTATGGATAATCTGTTTCCTTTTTCTGTTGTTAGAGTTGCTGCAGTGTGTTTGTGCTTATCTAAATAGTATTCTTACACAGCTTCTCTCATGGGGGGAGGTATTTAGACATTAAATTATAAGATTCTGCACCTCCAAACCACCTATACCAGATCACAACATTCACACATTTGAGAATAGGTACTTTGTAAAATAATTGATAGTACCACTTGCCTATCCTAAAATAACAGTATGTACTAAAAATAAGATTATTTTGGCATGAGTGTTAAGTATAACATTGTTCCTTAAAAACAAGTAGGCTTTCTCCCATAGTCTTAGATGAGAGATGCAAGTTTTGGAGTTTCTTTTTTATATATTGGGCTTTATAAATTCACTAACAGTTCAGGAGCACAGAAGAGCAGTTATTCCACAGGGAAGAGGAATGGGCGAAATATCCTGTTGGGAACAATCATACATAAGCAGAATGGAGAGTAAGATGATATAGTAGAGGGGGGTTTTTTAGGAAGGGAAAAGGGTTATTGTATCATATTTCTAGGATTCTATTAAAAATGCATGAGAGCAAGGAATGGATTTAAAACCTTTGAAACAGATAAGACTAAAGGCCTCTCTATCCATGTTACATAGTTGTGCATGAGACAATATGTATCATTTTAAAAACCTATTCAATGCTACAATTACAGAATTTAGCAACCTGTTACCTAGTACAATAGTTTTCAATTTTAGTTCTGCAGGTCAGACCTCAGAATGCTGAAAAATTCTATTCAGCTAGCATGCTCTTGTGGAAATGTCAGCAGAAAAACCGAAGCAAATTGAAATCCTGAATCAAATTTCAAAATATTGTTACCCTACTTTAGCAATCTCACCCTGCTGCTAGGTAAGGGGTCATGATAACTTACCTTCCACGCATGAAAGGGTTTGTGTCAGCTCGCCCTGGACCTACTTGGTGCCCAGGTGCAAAGGTTCTACTGCAAACTGCCACCTACAGAAGCTTCTGCTTGTCCTGGTTTTACTTAGATTTGCAAAGTTTGCCACCACCATGTGAGTCTTTCCACCAAGGCTGCTCACTGCTGCTTTAAAGCCAGCTGTCCAGTCTTTGCATCATGGAGGCAAGGCAGAAGCAAGTGGTAACTGGGCATGTGGAGAAACTTTTGGAGTGACCACAGCTGTAGTTCCATCCCCTCTGGTCCTGAGGTAGGCCATGGATTCATGCTTTGAGAGTTCCTGCCTGCTAAGTAGCTCCATGGGACGGGTCTGCCCAGGGGAAGGAAGCACTGCCACTGCTCAGAGTCCCTGTGGCAGTTTGCTGACTGGCCAGGACTTGGGCAGGAGAGCTCTGCAGGGCTTTGGCCATAAGACAGATTGCATCTCCCAGACCAGGCTCTGGGGTTGGGTTGGATAGGGAGAAAGGTAAAGACAATGAGAAAGGCCAGCTGGCAGTGGTAGCGGAGTCCTCAAGTATCTTCATCTGTGGAAATGCTATGCAGGGTGCCAAAAAGGCAAAGATGGGGGAAGGAGAGATAGAGTGGGGGGAACTCAAGGTCTTTTGTTTATATTGGCCACAACAAAACACTGAAATCAAGGGATGAAATTTAGGACTACCTCACAATTTATTTATTTTTTCAAATACAAGCTAATTTATAAATAAAAGTATGTTGAGTAGCTTTTAATTCTCTATTGAAAGGAAAGATATTACTTACTGATGAATTCTGATGTCAGTTTACATGTAGTTCATGTTTTAACAACTGTCTCATACAGTGACTGTATGCAATTAATACGGTGATGAAAAAGAAATGACAGAAAACATTTGTGACTTACACAACTCTATAAAGCAAAGGAAAGTTGAAGTAAAATCACATGCACAGTCATGTTCAGTTAGCAATTGCTTAACAAGTGAGTTGCTGGTTGCAATTATGATTGCTAAACAAGGACTACCTGTGTATACCACTTTTCCATCATAAAAATATTTTGGTGCCTTTCATGATTGGACAGCATATGATTTTTTTCAATAACATGATTCTGTGAAACATTAACAGAAGTCTACTCATTTGCGAAGGATAAGAACTAAATTCTGGTAGAAGCAGTAAATTAATAAAAAGTGTAGTAAAGTATAAAAAGATAAAATGCATTATGTAGAAAGGTTCAACAATTATGTTGAAATAATCTGGCATTCTTTTCCTAAGAACAATTACAGGGTACGCATGAAGAATTTATAAATTTGAATATTTATATTCAATATTTATATTGTTTTTGGACTGTAGATTGATTCCCAAGAAATATAAAAAAGGATGTCATTAATGGAAATGAAGCTCCTTGTAGTTACATGCAAATTCCCATCAATACTAGTATTACTTTTTAAATCCCTTTCTTCATTTTTGCTGTTACTTGTCAGAACAGGATTTGGAAGGGGATCCTGGCCAGATTATTTCCAGATAGCATTAATTTCTAGCATTTTGAGGGACTGGTGGCAAAGCTATCTGTGACCCTAGAGAGATGCTGCCCACTGGTGATGATTCTAAGCTCAAATGGACCTGTTTCAATTTAGTGCAGTTTCTCTGTTCAGTGTAGATATAATTTCTTCAGATATTGATTTGAACAAATGAACAGCTAATACAGCTCTACTCCGTACTTTTTCTGACGTCCATGTGTTTAGCTAGGAGTTATGAAGAAGAGTTATATTTATGTTGGCTTGAATAGTCATAAAAGATCTTGGCATGATCTGGGTGCCGAATGAAGCAAGGTACCAGATTCCATTGATAGCTGTATTTGGTTTCAATCTAACCCAATCACAGGATTTTTCAGCCTCATCTAATTCTTGAAAGCATTGTACCTTTTAGTAATATGTGCAAAAGCTACTCCTTAGAAGTAGCTCTCCTGCTATTCTTCCAAATCTGCCATATGTGCTATTAAGTCATAGATTAAACCCTGCCTTTCAGTTAAATTAGATCAGTCTCTGACTCAGATAAGATAAGGAGTGTTTTTAGTCTGCCTCGTTCTCTCCCAATTTCATTAATAGAGGTTCACCTCCTTAGCAAACTTGCTTTACAGGTTGATTAGTGATGACAACATTGTTGAAGAAGCATTCCTTTAAAATATCTGTTGTTCAACTGAAATTTACTAGAAAGGGCAGCATGCTTGATTTTTGGCATTGTAGACAGTGCCACCAGGAGGCCAGATTAAGACTGCAGTTGTTAATAAAAAGTTAATGGATAATGTTGTACAAACAATAAATTGTACTGGCTCTTTGAAAGTGAAGGGGATCCAAAGATTTTTTTTTTCAGTATTGATGCTCTGCTATCTTGTTGTAGCCATTCATAATTACAAATAAAAGTTTTAAAAGAAAAATAAATATAATGACAATAAGAAAGTAATTTCAATGCTATCTTTTAATATGTTTAGGACCAAGCTTTTATTTATTTTGACAAAGAAGCTATATTTTTTGGCATTTTCATAGAAACTGGATGGTGTTGTTATTCCTAATGGCAATTTTCACCTTTCACAAGAGGTATTTATAGGGAAAAAATTGTATACATCTTGAACTAAAAAAACTCTCCAAAACCAAAATAGAATTTCCAACTATGCTGGTATTTGTACTGTGCCTATTGATGATTCAGATACAATAAATAGCGTGTGACAGAAGACAGGCAAACTTTTCTGTAAAGCACCCGTATCATTTTTCAGATTTATATGGAATCTGATACAATTGCTTTAAAGAGGGGCCTGGTTACCCTCCCGCACTTTGTGAAGTACCTCTTAGCTAGAGGTAGAAAACTAGCTACATATTGGTCACGTCTGACTTGCTTACTGTTTCATAAGAAATGGGTTGGCCATCTTGGAATTGCTGTCTTAATGAAAGCCATAATATAAGGCATTGAGAGCCAGTGTGATGTAGTGGTTAAGATGCAGGGCTGGCAGGGAGACTAATGCCACCTTTATCCCAGTATTCTTCTGAAAAACCTTGTAGACTTGGCTTTTTCAACAAGCCTTTGGAATGTTATGTGGTCTGAGCCAAGAAAGGTTGTTTGTTGGATGTGAGGGTTGTATTACTTTGGGTGATGCTAGCTTTTACATGTATTGTTTATAAGCTGTCCTGGGTGGTGCCATATACATGGGCAGCCATATAAATATTATTAATTTTCCTAAAAATAAGGGCATACTTTTACAACCAATTTTACCAGTTAGTAGAAAAGCAATAATGTTAGCAATTAGTAATAGTATGTAATAGTAGTAGCATCTTCCGGACTGAAACAGCCTTGGAGTGACTCATTTGAGTCCTATTTGTGAATATCATTTGAACTCAGTATGGGCAGCCCTCCAGCAGTATAGTCACTTGCAACAATATTATTGCTGCTATATAATAGTATTGAGATCTGCATCACAGGAAAATGGTCCACGCTGTCACCCCTTTATGCAGCTGCAAACCTCAATCAATAAGTTAATTAACATATGAACAACACCAGCATTGCTCTGGCTTTCATGCTGTCAGAGTAATCCATGTCGCTCAGATTGCAGATGATAAATAAGATATTGTTCAACTTATTTTCCCTGAGTACATTATTTGGTACTATGCTTTGTACTTTCCAGAGAAAAGAAACTGAAAGGCAGAGTGCAGGAGTTGGTGAGTGCCTTAGAAAGACTAACGAAGAGCAGCGAAATTCGGCATCAGCAGTCTGCAGAGTTTGTGAATGACTTGAAAAGAGCAAACAGGTAACGAGTTCCTCCAGTCAACGCAACATACAGTATGCTGAGCTAAATTCACATTTTTTGTTACGCTTTATGAATCACTAGATGGAATATATATGACTGTCAATTCACGAGCAGAGTGTTGGACTTAAGATTCAGAGCAGAGCAGAGCAGAGCAGTGTAGCCAGCTGGGGTTGAAAAGTTGATGTGGGGATCCTGCCCAATATGTTAATAACCATTTCAGATGCTGCCAATCAGAATGGATGTTTAGGTATGACTATCTTAGCCTATGTTTTCTATATGTTTCAATAGTAACCTTGTGGCTGCCTATGAGAAAGCAAAGAAGAAGCACCAAAACAAGCTGAAGAAACTGGAATCCCAGATGATGGCAATGGTAGAAAGACATGAGACTCAAGTCAGGATGCTCAAACAAAGGATTGCTTTGCTGGAAGAAGAGAATTCAAGACCCCACACCAATGAAACATCCCTTTAAGAGAGAGTGGTTTTCTTGAAATCAATGTGCCATTACAAAAATGACTTTTTACAAGACTCATTGAGATTGTAAACACAGTTGTGAATTGTAAATCAGGCAAAGTTAGAGATCAATACCTCATGGTGAGATTGCAACTTCAACAATACACAGCCATGGGCAGGAGCCCCCAAACTAATGTTTTTGTATAGTTGAACATACTCAGTGCCTGTTGGTAAATGTATCAGTTTATCACATTTCCAATGTAATAGTTTTACTGATATTATTACAGATTCTCTTATAAATTTCAAATTTGTATGAGTAAAGTCTATTCCTCTACTCTTAATTGTTGAACACACTCTTTCTACCATAAAAATGAGGCAATGATGGAACACCAACGCAGCACTCATAGCTATCAGTTGGATAACAGCATTTTCCCATTTTCTTTCGTCATTCATTCTGCATTCCCCCTTACAATGTAAAGTAGATATCTGAAGCCAGCCTCTAGGTACACAGCATAATCACATATTAGCATGCAATTGGCTTTTAGGGGAACAGGAATTACTCTTGCTTTTTCAAGTGATAGGAAATCACAATAAATACTGCACATATATAGTTATTGCAGTGATGAAGGTGTAAGTTGCTAAATAGATGATGTAACTCAAATAAATCAAAAGGAAGATGTAGTAGAAAGGTGATTTTAAAGTGGGCTTTTGAAGACTAAATTAGTTCTAGCTTTTTGCTTTTCATTAAATAGCATAAGAATATGGGAAATAGAAAAATTTTATGTCAAACCAACTGGAATAACTTCTTCCACACTATAACTATTTTTCTATCTGATACAGTAGTGCCATTTTTAGGATGTGTCCACTGAAAATGTCCCAGCATTAGGTTGCATGGTTTGGTAAACCTGCAGTTTGCCATATCAGTCAGTCATGGGAATAGAATCTATGGTAATTTTGAGACTAACCATCTAGTGCAGTATTTCTCAAACATGGCAATTGTAAGATGCGTGGACTTCATCTCCCAGAATTCATGTTTGGGAAACACTGATTTATTGTCTAAAGACAAGCTATTTCACTGCTGCTATCCATCACAAATATGAGGTTGTTCTTAATTTGTAGCAGTTAGGCATTTATTAAAGAGACAAAGGAGTATATTGCTGGACAATGTCTAATCCTTTGTACTCTGTATATAAATTACATGGGAGTTGCAAAATATTCTAGAATGGTGTGTGTATGGAACTAGATCCATAAAACAAATTCAGCTGTTTAGTTCCAAACAATATTCCACTTTGCTCATTTTACTTTATTTTCTGATTGAAACCAGCATAAAATGTTAAGGAATGTGCCTGATTAAATGAATGTAAATGTACTTCCCAAGAAATGTTTTGGGAACACTAATTTCCAGCAGGGATCAGTTATGATGCTAATATTATCCCTTAACTCAGTAAATCATATCAATTAGAAGTAGAAGATAATGCTGTATTATGTCCCTTAAATTTTAAAGCCTTTTTAAATTGAAATGTCTTTCTGTTCTATTTTTCTTTTGTGATATAGCATAAGCGCAGCGATAATTTTTTTTTCTTTAGTCTGCTATATAGATGTCATTGGACATTAACGTTTTAAGGATAATCCTCAATTGTGGCAGATGCTATGCTGTGGTGCCTTTTAGAATGGTTTCTCCTTGCATTGATTCTTGGAAAGACTACAAGAAAACCAATAGTCTACCAATCTCTTCTTAGTCTCTTGAGCGTTCTTTCACATTTAGTCTTTGTAGGTGATTTAATATGCTTTTTAATCAAACTAAAATTGTACTTACTCCTATCTCCTTTATACTGAAGATCAGCATCTAATCATGTTTTCAAATGAACCAAGTTAGCTAGGCCTAACCTGCATTGTTTTATTAGGATTACTTAGAAACATTAAATTATCTCAACTTGGAGTTGTCCAAAATAAGAACTATGTAAGAGTTTATTTTCAATAAACCCTGTGCATTTGAATTTGGTATAGACAGAACATTCCAGATTGCCTTTTCCAAAAGTGGGAGTTAAAAAAATACAGTGTCCCATCCCTGCTCCTGTACCATGCAGTCTTCTAAGCTCTTGCCTCATGAGTGTCTGAGCTTATCTCTATGACAGGTTTGGGAAGGAAAGGATAGGGCAGAAAAACATCCCTTGAAGCTGGCACTGATTAATTCCATCTTTTTCATCCAATAGACAAAAATGGCCTTCTCCTCACCAATGTGATCATGACAGATGTTGACTATATATGATATCCTTCACCCGTGATTCTCCCCATTTCCATGTGATACCTAGGTTATTTCTCTGCAAGTGATTCACATTAGGCTTCATTGGGGCCAGTTTTCTTGCCTTTTTTCTGTTCGGCATTTTTCAACATAGTACATCTGTTTGAAGATAAATGCTATGATTGTTAGGCAAAACTACACCAACTCCATTATCTAAGCAAATCAGATAATTTTAAGCAAGATTTTTCATGGAGAATATAGTAAAAGGTTAGGGGAATTCGTCTCTTTGGTTCCTTTTTTCTTCGCAAATTGTAAACCACAAGTAAGTCTGAAAAAGATTATTCCCATTTTAAACATTTTTATTGCATGATTTAGCATTTTTTTATAATAGTATTTTATCATTGTATTTAGGGTAGTATAATTTTCTTAATCATTCTGGGTTAGAAATCTTCAGAATTGTACTGTGAACTACATTATACATTCCATATTTTACTTATAATTATTAACCTATTTTAACTGACATGCCATTCAGTTGTTTTTCCATGAGGTATGGTTCAAAGCACTTTTTAAAATAAGGTGAGACTTGTAACAAGGAAATACAAACCTGAAATTTAAAGGTTCTACTGCCACTGTGGAGATGATGGCTTGATGCAGCTTATCATGGAAAAGCTTAGAAATGCATATTGAATACTATACATCAAGCCTTTTTCAGAAGATATTTGTTTCAAAATTGTCTATTTTCAGCTTCTGTATCACATCAAACTATATTTAAGGAAGCTGAATTTGTACCTTGAGCATAATTCATAAATTGAAGAGAAATAATAGCTAGGGTTATAGTTCACATCAAGTTAGCTTCATCTATGGAAAGGGAGTAAATAGTGTGAACAAAAGATCTGTAACTTAGTACTTTTCCACTTCCGTTCTTTAGAAATCATTAATTTTTCAGCCAATGAAAGACAACCAAAAGGAGCTTTAGTTATCTGACTTCAAATAATCCTTTACACATTCCCCCCTATATTGCCAAGAACATTAAACACTACAGTACACTACAGTAATGCAAGCAAGCTTGGAAATGGCTAAGAATAACAAATTTGAGACGTTAAAATTGATTGCAACAAAATAAGGATTGGAATGTTTTGCCCTGTACCTAACTCCTCATTCCCTAGAGCAAGGGTCTTCAAATAAGTTGAAATCCACAAGTCTTAAATCTGTCAAGTTTGGAGACTTGCCCTAGAGCTTCCATACCTCTGCCTTCTAATACAACTAATACAATTCAGTATTTAAAATCCTGCAATTTCCTTATGTGAAGAAGCAGGTGGCAACTATGCATATAGGATAGGGAAAATATCATTTATGTACATTCCTGTGTTGTTTACTTAGTCCTGTTTTAGCATGGGGTTGGACTAGAAGACCGACAAAGTCTAGCCCTAGAATTTTATTAGAGTTCAGATGAATTACAGCAAAGCTACAGCAAATGCACTATCACAGGGGTCTTCAAACTTGGCAAGTTTAAGACTTGTGGACTTTAACTCCCAGAATTCCTTCTCCAGTCATGTTAGCTCAGGAATTCTAGGAGTTGAAGTCCACAAGTCTTAAACTTGCCAAGTTTGAAGACCCTTGCACTACCAGAATAACAGAAATACATTGATCAACTGATGTGGCCTTCATTTACTGCATCAAAACTTTCTGCCAAACTAAGCAAATCAGCCAGGAAGTTAGTCTTTGATCAGCATAGCTATAATTGCATGTTTGAACATTAACCGCCAAAAGAGCAGCTCCTGTAGAGATTAGAGAGCCTCCATATATCAATAACGACTTCCAGCAGACTTTATTATGTTGTTCATTTCCTGCATAGATATGCATTTATTTTCCTCTCTGAAAGGTAAGCATGCCTTCTCTAGAGCTATTGTTATCCTTTGACATGGATAATAGAACACTCTGGTAGGTTTTTCTGGATTTTACTGCTTTTGATAGCAGTTCTAACATTTTTCTAACCACCTTATCTAGGCTTTTTTTAAATCCACAATTGGTGGTGTCAGATTCTTTTGATTCTATTATAAGAGCTAACTAATTTTTATCTGTTCCCTTGCTGGCTGGATGGACCACATTATGTAGATTGACTGAAGTGGTGCATAAGCTTGTTTTGAATATTAAATGCTGAGGATTGATGACCCCTTGCTAACCATTAAACATAAGAAATCATCTTGAATTATCTTATGAAAAAATATGCATTTACAAAAATATGCCATTTACAAAAATATGCCTTACATCCTTAAAGCTATCACATTTTTATCCCAAGGTAGTAATAGCTTTAGTACCCCAAAAATATTTTCAGGTAAACCCACTCAGGTGAGAAAATATAGCTCATTACATATAGTTCTTGCATTAGATCTTTGGTTGCATTTTTTTTTACAGTTTTCATGATATCGGAATAGAATTTGGGTGGCTATAACAAAAAAATCTACAGTAACCAAAGATGAGAATGCCAGTAAAACTGTTCAAACTAGTTTTATACTCTGCATGTAGATTATAGAACAATGCTGGTTAATTTGGAAATGACAACAGAGGCCAATAGTCTGAATTATCCTGATCTAGTTTGGCAGTTAGTTTCCAGTCTTGCTCAGAAAACCAAAGTCAGCCTTGTAAGTGCTGCTAGCAAATCATTTGATCAGAACATACTATAGATAAAATATACCGACTAGCCTCTCTGTCCCTACAAGCAAAAATGATGTGTCAGCACACATAAAATAAAACCATTACTACACATCCCAGTAGTTATGAAAAAATGTGAATTTAAAACAGCTCACTACAAACCTTTGTGATATTTCATTCCAAATTTGGCTACGGTAGCATTGATTCAACAAGCATTAAAAGGATACTGAGTAATCTACCCAGTCTAGTTTCAGTGCTTTATTTTGACACACACGAGCATGTTATTGGCTCTGAATAAGAAATAATTATATTTAGTATGAAGTTTAAAAAGAAAAATAATCACAAATTGGATCCACTGCACCTGGATTAGAACAATCCACATGACTAACAGATGGCAGCATGAAATACAGAAAGGTTAACTGCTATCTTTTTTGCCAGAGATTCTCTAAAGGTAAAGATTTTCATGTCCAACTCTGGGCACAGTGCTTATCTCCATTTCTTGGCCAAGGGAACCAGCACTGTCCTAAGAAATTTCTGTGGTCTTGTGGCCAGTATAGCTATACCCCAAAGGCACACAGAACGCTGTTACCTTCCCACCAGTGGTACCTATTAATTTCACATTTGCATGTTTTTGACCTGCTAGGTAGACAGGAGTCCTAATTTTAATGTATGCAAATTGGATTCTTTGAATTGATGGCTTTTCAGCCAGCATATCATCCAAATGAAAAGAATGCAGCAATCTTGGCATTTTCTTCCTGCAGTTCCCAAATGATGTGAGATAAGGGAAATCTGCACCTCCTCCAAGCATTCCATCAGTGGCGTTACCTGAGCAAAACCTTTCAGGTGCATCTAGTATCTTGGTTTTGCGAAAGCTGGCAGACATGCTAGAATAAATCCACCATCATAATGCAGTTAATATCCATTCTGTCTATTAAGCAAAAGCTTATTTCATAAGTTTCAGTTAAAACAGGCTTCTAGAATTGGTGCATCTAGCATATTGTGCAGAATATTATTTGTTACTTTTTCAAGGCATGATTTTTACATCAGCTCGAATGTATTATTTACAAAACAGAGCAAGCACACTTTTAAATTAAATGTCAGTATTGTTCCTGTTTATATTGACCATTTTTTGTTGAAAAACCATTTTCATTGGTTTTCCTAAGGTTTTTTTTAGAAGCTGTAAAATAGCCGTTTGTGTTTATTTGATAGAATTGTACAAACTAGTTATTTATACAGAGACATTTATAACACTTTTATAAATGTTCTTATATTCTGAATAAAAATTTAATGCTGAAAAGGCATTCAATCTTCTTTCTTACAGATTAATATATTTTGCCCTTTTTTGTCAAAAGCCCCGGATTTTGGGGGGTGGGGGCTGTAAAATGTTTCTCAAGCTGAAGCTATTATATATGTAGGAATATTTTATAGCAAGGGTCTTCAGTGCTGGGCCATGGAGTTGTGGGTGAGAGCATTGGTGTGAAGCTACATTTGTAAAAGCAGTGTGTGCATGCACACAAAACCATGCTATCTCCCCCTTACACCACCACTGGTCCGGAAAGGTTGGAGACTGCTGTTTTATAGCTCTCGTTTCCATACCACTTGGAACCACTATACCAGAGATTGCCAACCTTTTGGACCTCAGAGACCACCAAACTCATAATTTTAAGCCCCAGGGACCACTAACCCATTCTGTGGGTGTGGCCTAATTTGTGGGTGTGGCTTGGTCATGTGACTGGCTGGGCATAGCTTGTATGTAAATATAAATATTTATATAAATATTGAATTTTGTATTAAAAAAGAGCAACTTTTACCCAAAATCAGGCAAAGCAGGCAGGCAGATTGAGTTGCTCACAGAATCAGATTCATTCAAGAGATCTATCTATCTGCCATTGGCTAGCTCAGTCTGTCATATAAAATTTGCTAGCAAGCAAACTCACAAAATTAACTCACAACAAATCATATATGTAAATATTCAATTTTTATTTTAAAAAAAGAACAACTTTTACCCAAAATCAGGCAAAGCAGGCAGGCAGATTGATTTTCTCACAGAATCATTCGGATCTAAAGATCTAGAAAGCAAGAAGTCCAACGATTTCCTGCTTCCTAGCTAATCTGAATCTCCGCAGCAGAACACCTGGTCAGAAAAAGGAAAAATAGCAATTTAGCAGGCACATTTACCGGGTAAGGAGTGAGTGGGCAGTGAGGGTTCCCGCGGGCCATGTGGGCGGCACAGCCTTATGTTTCTGCACAGCCTGGATTAATTGCTTTGTGGGGGTGCTCTGAGGGGTGAGATTTCTCTGCGGCCCACCAAAATTTTCTCATGGCCCACCGGTTGGCGATCACTGCACTATACTACCATTAACTACCATAGCCTATTCTAGCTATGCAGACTTCAGTGTTGGCTTGGAAATTTTAAGGGTTGACATTTGCACAGCTGGAGGATATCCAAGTTAAGATCACCCTCCACTTTACATTTGTTTACATGACTGTTATGACTGAAAATTGTTTAATATCATAAGAATTGTGCATAATCAATGTATTTCTTATTTTAAAAACTCATCATTTTAGAAATGTATTTAGCCACCCAATATAGAATATGGCAATTTTTAAACCAATACTGGATAAAATGCTTAAAAATAGCTTCTATTGTATATCTTATTGCAAAATATGCTATTTTCCTTTTGAGCAGGAAAGCATCTTGCAATCAAGAATCCTGAAAAACGAAAGTCCATAATCCAGGAAAATTTCTGAGCAAGTTCAGCTAAATGTAGCAACATTATAGCTGTTATTTTTCAAAGTACATCTCAGTAAACACACAAAACCATACACATTATATACTTGACAGCTGATTATATTTTGAAGACGATCTTGATTTATTTTAAAAAATATAAATGGAAAACACATAAGAAGATCCAGAAAGTAATAAAGACACTGGTGGCAATGCAACCTAAGTTCACTGAAATTCCCTTTTAAGGGCAAGATGATTGAGGGTGGTTTACAATTTAAATACCGCTATCATTTAATATATATTAATGTATTGTATGCAAATAAATGTTAGTTGCAGTTTCTATGCAATATGTCAGTTATAAAGTCCAAGCAACATACTACAGTCTTGCAGTTCAGAAACATACTATTTCAAATTGTTACCACAAGTCCCATTCTTATAGTTCTTTTCAAAATACAAATTATCTTGGTGAACATATAAAATCATACACCATAAATACTTGGCATCTTATTATATTTCAAAGACAATCTTGGTTTATTTTAAAAATATGAATGGAACAACATTCTATCCTCTAACATATAATAGAAGAAATGCTCTGCTAAGTTTCTTGCTATTAAAAATGGTAAAACAATAAAAACTAATGATTGCAAAAATCTGCAGTGTCCATTGCCTCAAATCTTCCATAAATCTTGTCAAGCAATAAAGATATTTAAACCAAATATATTAGATCACTGTGAACTAATAATTCAAATTCCCAAATGGGTTCTTGTTACCCACTACTACTGCATTTTCGGTTATAATTTTAATTGCCATCTCATCAAAAACTTTACTATTGCAGTGTCATTCTTTTATACCATATAACAGTGAACATTAACTATTGTTTTATTTAAAAATAAAAACACCTTAGGCATGTGGTGAGAGACCACTCACTACAATGAATTAAGATCGATCTTTAAAGAATAAACTGGTCAAGAAAAACTAATTTGGACATCAAATTTATATTTTCACTTATATATCTGCCATTAGGGGGAAAAAAATACATTTTCTAGAAATAGCCACAATGCATACTGAATATTCATTTTACGACACTGGACTATTTAACTGATTTACCAATAGAAAAAATGATTTTACATTTTACAATTGTCGCGTTGAGCGACCAGCCCGGCAGACCTTCTTCTTCTAGTCCGTTAAGTTTTGGCGGGACCCTCGCGAGGGTGGACCAGAATTTAGGCACCAAGAAAAGACACCGGACATTTAGATGCTTGAAGTGAGGAAGCACATCGCGCCTGGGGCAGATGGAGTGGTCCCGGCCCCGATTGCTCTGCTACAACCTCCTTTATTGTGTTCTTTAGGTAGGGAGGGGTTAGGAGTACAAAGAACAAAGAAATAAGCAGTTTATGCCATATAAGAATATCTACAGAACAAGGGAATGCATAGCTCATATATCATGACTATATATCACTGACATGTCTCAAGGATTTTTCAAGCTAGCTGGGCGTTATCTATGGCGTGATTAGCTAAAGTTGTCGTGTCCTTGCAAGATAAGTTTTCCTGTATGTCAGGGCATTTTTGTGGTTCTGATTTCCGTGTACGTGTCTTTTAAAAGAACACTAATGGCAACATTTTATAATACATTCACAATTCCTCCTTTTCTTTAAATTTTGGCACAAAGTGGTCCAGGAGAGAGTCCTGTTCCTCTAGAGTGGCGCCGCAGGAGGACAACGAGCTCTTCAGCTCAAAGTGCTCCCGCGGTCCGGTCTCGTCCAAGGTGGGAATGTCACACATCGAACCACCATCACATAAGTACCTTTTTGGAGGAGTTTCTTCATCTGACTCGGTATCTGAGGACCATCCGAGTAGCGGTTGCTTAGCAGGATCTGTTGATGCAAGGGCAGAGGCTAACCAATTTATAGATATTTGGGTATTACTAACTTCAGTATCTAGCACGTTCAAGCGATTTTTTAAGAAGCGAAGCACTCGGCCAAATATACAAGGGCCAATGGTACAAATTAATACAAACAAAATAAGTGGCCCAATTAATGCAGAAAGTAAGGTAGTCAACCATGGGGAAAAATTAAACATGCCTTGAAACCAGGAATTGTGTTGTTGTCTCTCGTTTTCACGGTCTTTGAGGCGTTTTCTTAACTCTGCCATAGAGTCTTTTACAATACCTGAATGGTCTGCATAAAAGCAACATTCTTCTTTTAAGGCTACACACAACCCCCCTTTGTTTAGAAAGAGCAAATCCAGACCTCTTCTGTTTTGTAAAGCTACTTCTGCAAGAGAAGATAGTGAAGCCTGTAAGGCAGAAATGGAAGTTTCAATGCGTTTTAAATCTTCATCTATTTGCAAGCTGAGAGTGGCTAACTGTTGATGCCCTACAGCTAGAGCAGTCACTCCTGTGGCAGCTCCTGCTGCGCCTAACCCGAGGAGTACTGATAATGTTAATGCAGTGGCTATTTCTCTTTTTTGGTGGAGAGGGAATTGAGGAGGTCCTAACATTGTAATCAGTTCAGGGCCTGGGTAATAAGAAATCTTTGGAAGTAATTGGACTTGTATGCAAAAAGCGTTTTCTGACAATAGAACATCCCCATGTACACAGGCAGTGGCGCCCGTGGAACAAGCCCAAATAGAATTATTACCAGGAATAAAAAAATAGCCAGTTAGATGGTCTGTGAGGTTACCTCCTGATGTAGTATATAGAGCGCCCATGGCTCCGTGTGTGTCTGGTGATTTTTGTAAGGCTGAATTTCTGTTTTTTGGGAGATATACATCACAGTGATACCTGGAAGAAGCATTGTAACAATATTGAGAATAATTGGTAGGTATATTACCAATGTAACAACCTGTGCCCATTATATCTGTGATAGTGATGGAGGAGGTATTCCATCGGCAGAGTGTATCGTTTGTGGAATTGGAGATTGTTTCCCCCGATGCCACTGCTTCATAAAAGGGAGGTGAATCAGAAATACAAAGCCAACATTCATTGGTTTTAGCTGAATCATTAAGGGTTGCCTTGAGTAAAGAAAGGGAAGAGTTCACTAATTGAAAAAATGGGTTTTGGGCAGAATCCTGTTTCTGTAGAAAAGTTGATTTAAGATTGGGACCCATATCGTATTTTTTCAGTTGAATAGAAAGGCGTACCGTGAAGATGTTGCCCTCATCCTTTTCCCCATCCCACTGGCGACCCCCCCATGTGAATCCAGACATCCATTTGGCCCGTGGTAGTGCCTTTCCGACCTCAGTAAAGGTAAGGATAAGAGGGTTTAACCTTTGGCCACAACACGGCCATGGATTGCATGGTATTTGTTCTCTAGTTCTAGTAATGTGTAAATAGTCATTTTTGGTAGGTGGGGTCCACCAGATGTGACCCGTAGAAACACAGTCCCATTTTTTACAGTATCTATCCACAACCCCTCCGCATGCCGCACGTGAAGATCCAGTAGAATGAGATGGACAAAAATACAATCCGTAGTTGTCTGCAGGGGCAGGAGAGCAGGAGCCTTGTTTGTCCCATACATCAGCTTGTAGTTTCTTATCACTGAATTTGATGACTCCTGTACCCATTTCGGCAAAATCCATGTACAATGGCGGGAACCAGGGCCACCTGGTGTAATTGGTGGTGGAGTTCAGCACTTGTCCTTGAAAATCAAGGATAGTCCAGGTGTAAGTCTGCGGTTGGTGCTGGTTGGAGGATGCTGGAACGGATCGGCGGAGGCGAAGTCCCCTGGGACGTAGTAGGCGTCGGTACCAGGTAGGCGTTGGTCTGGAGGCGGAGGCATATCCTGTGACCATTTCTTTGGAGGAGAGGTTAAAGTTCGGAAAGACAGGAAAGGACAAGAGAAGCAGGAAAATCAGAATGATGTTAGGAGAAGCATTAAATTGTGAAGAGACAGGAGAGGTCCAGGGAAGCAAAAAGATCACAGGGAGCATCTTTGGGAGGCTTGCCATGATAGGGCCTGACACAGCGACCAGGAACCCAGAGCACCCAGTCAGGAAGTTGTACGGCAGCATAACCTCTTCCCCAGGTGATAAGTTGTGCAGGTCCTTTCCACTGTGGATCTGGAAGTTGTCTGAAATAGACAAGGGGACGGGAAGAGGGGGCTGTTGGCTTAGAAAAGTGAGGGGATGCTGCAGTGCAGGGAAGGGTCCCAGTAAGATTAAGAAAGTTAAGAGTATATAGAGTGATATTTAAGAGATTTTGTAACGTCGGGAGGTTCGGGGGGCCTAATGCCTTTTTCCCCATCTGCCGGTCAAGGGCTTGTTTCAAGGTCTGATTAGCCCTTTCTACAATAGCCTGTCCTTGACTATTAAAGGGTATACCAAATGTGTGCGTGATGGTCCACTTACGACAGAACTCTGCAAAGGGAGAACTGGTATAAGCAGGTCCATTGTCTGTTTTGAGATTTTGTGGACATCCCAGCGTTACGAAAGTCCGAAGACAATGATTGATTACATTTTTTGTTGCTTCTCCCCTTTGCAAAGTTGCCATGATAAACCCAGAGTAAGTGTCTACAGACACATGAATGTACTTCCAGGGTGCAAAGGAAGAATGGTGGGTGACATCCATTTGCCACGTGTCACAGGCTTTAGTACCCCTAGGGTTAACACCTTCGGGAATGCCCTTGGCTTGTAAACTGCAGGTTGGGCATTGTTGGATTATTGCAGTGGCCTCTTGGTTCGTGATGCCAAATTGTCAAACCAAGGCCTTTCTATTTTGGTGGAAATAGTCATGACTTTCCCCAGCCAAAATTGGTTGAGAGCATGGGGAAGCAGTCATAACTTTGCAGGCCTCATTGGCCATTTGGTTTCCTTCAGAAAGGAATCCGGGCAGTTGTTGGTGACTTCTAATATGGGCAACAAATAAAGGTGTCTCTTTCTTTGAGCAAGGCCTGAAGCTGTAAAAAGAGTGTCATTAGAGAAGGAGGGGTCATAGGGGAAATATATGCATCAAACATATGTACAACCATTTGAGTCACATACAAACTATCAGAGATAACATTTAAAGATTCATTAGAAAAGAGGGAGAGAGCCAAGATAAAGGCAGCCAATTCAGACTGCTGTGCGGATGGCTGGGGAGTGGTCAAGCGTTTATGCCACTGGCCATCCCTGTACCATGCGCATGCTCCAATGGTCTTGGATCCATCTGTAAACACAGTGTTTCCTTTAATGGCTGCTGAACAAGAGGAGAGGTTAGCACAAATGGATCCTGAGTACCTGTAAACAGGGATCTGGAGGGAGGTGGCATGATACTTGACCGCACCACTCTTCTTCCAGAGCGTCCTGTAAAACGGTCGATGCTTGTAGGAGGGGTTCCCATTGGGTAATCTTAAAGGGAACATACAATGTAAATATATCCAACCCCATCATGGCCTTAGCCCTTTTCCTTCCTTTTTCAATAAGAGAAGCCATTTGCATTGCTCTTGAGAATATTGAAGTTCTAGGAGTGTGTGGGAGATGTAACCATTCTAAAATGTGCAGGCGTTTGGTATGGGAGAGTTGAACTACAATTGCGGTTAAAAGGTGGTGTGTGGAGAGGATGGCAAGGGAGGGTGGTGTATTTGCAAGAGCGCGGTCCACCCACTGGGTGGCCAGGGCTTTGTTTACTTGTTGCAAGGCTTGCAAATGTTCCTCGTATAGGATGACTTTGTCTGCTGGGTTCTTCAAGCCTACAAGTGCTTGGAACAGAGGCGATAACATGTGTGTTGTTAGGGCAAGATATGGTCGAGCCCAGTTAATGACCCCCAAACACTGTTGTAGTTGGACCAAGGTGGTGGGTTGAGGGAGTGTGAGTGCGGGGATATGGGGAGATGCTGTGGACATCAGAACTTTGTGGCCTAGATATTGCATTGGGTATTGGGGTTGAATTTTTTCAAGGGCTACGTGCAGTCCTGCTTGTGCTAATATGTTTAGTAGCAAAGAAAAGGTTTTTTGAATTGTTCCTTTTGGGCCATTTGCTGCAATTAAAATATCATCCATGTAATGATACACAAGAAAATCAGGAAATTGAGATCGATAGGGGCATAAAGCCCTGTCTACAAAAAATTGACACATTGTGGGTGAGTTTAACATACCTTGAGGCAAGACTTTCCATTGGTATCGTGAGGTAGGTTTGGAATTATTAAGTTCAGGAATAGTGAAAGCAAAAAGCATTCTATCCTTTTGTGCCAATGGTATGGAAAAGAAGCAATCTTCTAAGTCTATGATGACCAGGTCAAACCCTTCAGGAATAAGATTAGGATTGGGCAGGCCACATTGTAATGGCCCCATGGGTTGAAGTATGGAATTGATAGCCCTGAATTCCTGCAGGAGGCGCCACTTACCGGATTTTTTCTTGATAACAAACACTGGGGTGTTGTAGGGACTAGTAGATGTTTCAATATGACCCTCATCCAACTGCTGCTGAACAAGAAGGTGTAAGGCCTGCAATTTCTCTTTAGTGAGTGGCCATTGATCAACCCATACCGGAATGGGTGTTTTTAGGGAAAGATCAAGAGGAGCAATGTATGTTTGCGTAGCCATGAGTGTGATTATGGCAGTTGGATAGAAGCATGAAATTGAGAAATCAAGTCACGACCCCACAAATTGCAATGCAAGGGTAAAATGTAGGGTTTCAGATAAGCAGTGATGTTAGAATGCTTAGTGACAGCAGAAAGCCAGTGAGAGCTGACCTTAGCGGCCTGTGCTCCGCCCACACTCTGCACCGAGGATGCTTCCGCAAGGGACCAAGAGGAGGGCCATTCGGCGGAGCGGATGACAGAAACGTCAGCGCCGGTATCAATCAGACCCTCGAAAAGACGACCATTAAGCGTGACAGTAAGAGTAGGTTTTGAAGCCTGCACTGGTTGCTGCAAAGCAAACAAGGACGGAGCGTCAGAAGGGGGCAGAAGTATAAGAGTAGCGATGATCGTCCCCTTTTTTAGAGAAAAGCATCTATCCCCTATTCCGGCCAAAGAAAGCTGTTTTAAGTCTGATGAATCATACAGATAGGGAGCAGCGACCACACCCTCAATTGTGAGCGAGGAGTTAGGAATGAGCAAAACAGGGTTAGAGGGAGGAAGGGGTTTAAGAAATGTGACGACAAGGGGAAGAGAAAACACAGCGCCAGGGTCATCATACACAAGATCTTCGGCCAATTCTACCGGGAAGGTGGTGGCGGAAAACTCAGCCTTTGTGGTGGGGTTAGCTGAAAACCCCTCAATTAGTTTCCCGGAGATTGGGGAAGAGGAGGAGGATTGCTGCGGCATTGCGAAGCCCAATGATACCCTTTACGGCATCGGGGGCAGATAGTTTTAGGTTTGGACGGAGGAGGCGGCCCTTTTGCTTGGCCACGAGGCGCACCTCCCCCCCCTGGCATTCGACACTGGTTTTTAAAGTGTCCAGGTTTTCCACAATTAAAGCAATTGCCATTGCGCGCTACGGGAAAAGCATCAGGAGCACAATTACCAGAGGGGGAGGCAGTAACAGAGGAAGGTAAAGAGGTAGTGATAGCAGCGGCAAGAGCATTCATTTTATGAGAAGTTGTGCCCACAATTCTACAAAGTTGCAAAAATTCAGCCAGGGTTGCTCCTGGTTTGTTGGCCACGGGTTGAATGATTTTTTGGCAATCATGATTAGCGTTGGAAAAGGCAAGTTTCTTGAACAATTCTTGTTTGGCTGTGGAATTATCTATTTGCCTATCCAAGGCTGTTTGCAGGCGGCTGATGAAAGAAGCATATGGCTCATTTGGCTCCTGCATGATTTTTAAGAAAGTTTGGGTAGACTGAGAATCCGAATCATCCACCCGCTTAAGAGCATTCATGGCACACATGTGAATTATGGCAAAACTGCGACGGGGGGAATTTTGTTGTTGGACTAGCGTCGCGGATTGCCCTTTCCCCAATAGTTGATCTGCAGTGACTCCTGCGGGTAAGCCTCTTCGAATTTCTGCTTCTACCCCTTTTTCATATTCAGATTGCCAAACAACATATTGAGCTGGAGTCATGAGCATTGAAAAAAGCATTTTCCAGTCATATAGTAACATAACAGTGTTAGTAGTAACTAAGGAATCAAGTATCCCCCTCGTGAAAGGAGAATGTAGACCGTAGGTGGTTACAGCGTCCTTAATCTGTTTCAAAACTTTAAATTCGATGTTGTTATACACGTTTCCTCCCGCCGCCCCTGGGACAATGGTCATAGGAAAAGCCGAAGGGCTTTCAACTTCCAGAGAAAGAGGAGAGGAAAGGAGTTCAGTAATAGTGCCTCCGAGAGGTTGATGTGGAGAGAAATCGGACACAGGGGCTGAAGGGGAGGGGGAGGTGTCAGGGTAGGAAGGAAGAGGTAGAGAAGTGGAGTCAAGATGGGCAGCGAGAGGGGCGATAGTTTTGGGATCGGAAGTGGAAGAAGAGGATGGTTCTAGAGACGAAGAGGGAGGATAGAGGGTGTTGATGGCTGCCATAACAGCCTTCCAGGAAGTCAGAATATCCACGGGAGCCCGTGGGGTATCATGAAGATATTTTCCTATCCACTCCCAAGTGGAGGATTTGAGCGTTCCTCCAGAGGGATAGACAGGACAATATTTTTCTATGTAAAGTAAAAGATTAGTCAGGGATTTTTTAGAGATAGAGAAAATTGTAGTGCCATTAGATTTTTGACAAGAATTAGCCTTCTTCACAAGTGAGTAAAGTTCGTCCCTATGTACTGACGAAACTTTGGAAAGTGGGAAGCCCATTACTTACGATTGTACAAAGCCTTTGCCAGGTGCGTAGTAATAGGAGTGAAGGCAGTGTTCCTCTAGACAGAGGCAACACCGTGAGACCAGAAGACCGAAGGACGAAGAATCCCGGACGAGCCCCCAGCTGTCGCGTTGAGCGACCGGCCCGGCAGACCTTCTTCTTCTAGTCCGTTAAGTTTTGGCGGGACCCTCGCGAGGGTGGACCAGAATTTAGGCACCAAGAAAAGACACCGGACATTTAGATGCTTGAAGTGAGGAAGCACATCGCGCCTGGGGCAGATGGAGTGGTCCCGGCCCCGATTGCTCTGCTACAACCTCCTTTATTGTGTTCTTTAGGTAGGGAGGGGTTAGGAGTACAAAGAACAAAGAAATAAGCAGTTTATGCCATATAAGAATATCTACAGAACAAGGGAATGCATAGCTCATATATCATGACTATATATCACTGACATGTCTCAAGGATTTTTCAAGCTAGCCGGGTGTTATCTATGGCGTGATTAGCTAAAGTTGTCGTGTCCTTGCAAGATAAGTTTTCCTGTATGTCAGGGCATTTTTGTGGTTCTGATTTCCGTGTACGTGTCTTTTAAAAGAACACTAATGGCAACATTTTATAATACATTCACATACAATATGTTGCAAAAGCTATTTTTTTTACACAACATTAAATTACATTAACAAAACAACTTCAGAAAAACTCATTTCAAAACAGGATCCCAAAATGCAGTTTATTTTTCTAAAATTACAGGTTCATTTCAGTTCTTTAATATTTATAGTGTTTCTTAACCAAATTATACATAATTACTTTTATCACATCAAAAAGCTTGCATGTGTCCAGCAGTATTTTCATCCACCCTACCCACACACATGCAAAACTGCATTAGAAACTTTTTTCACATACAAAATTACTTTGGAAACATCCCTTGGTTTTAAAAAATCACTGCCATCTAGTATGAGATACTGTTGCCTAAGGAAAGTTCAAAATCTTAAACGTATGGAACAAGTATGATTGATGAATCCTGATTGCTGAAGCAAAAGACTGGTTCTCTGTTGATACTAAAAGCTGGATGTGTACTTCAAAACCCATAAAAACACAGATCTTTTCAAGAATCAGGTAAGAAAAATGGGATCTTCTTACATCATTTCTGACAAACATACTTGGAGGAACAAATGAAATGTATACTGAATATAAGCATTGGGGACATTTTGCATCCATCAGTGTTTTCAGCATATAGTAGCAGTTTAAATCAAATTCCTGCTTCTTGAAAAAGAATACCGAATTTCGGTTTTAGTAATAGGCAGCTTTCCTATAAGGAAGCCTTCACAATACAGCACATGATTAAACGTATGTATAAGAATTCAAATATAAGAAAGCAGGAGCAGAACATCTGAACTGAGTGCTTCATGATTATTAGCTACAAAAATATCCATGTTCCACATACTTGAGGAAAATCAAAGTCTACACATCTAACCAGAAAAAGCTCACAAAGTATTTGATCTGAAATTTAAAATAGCATCTGAGGCAACACTGCTACCAAACAGAAAGAATGTCATTGATCAATTTCAGGCAGGCAGCAATGAAAAAAAAAGATAGGCACTTACACTATCCATCACTTCTAGATTAAAAATGTCTGCTTTAAGCACATATTCATTAACTCATTCGGCACTTGCTACTTTGTGATAATAACCAAAAACTGGATAAAAGGTTATATTAATACATCACTCGACTGTGTGATACATACATTATATATTGGACAGCCTTGGAAACAAGATCTAAGTTTATACTGAAACAAACATGCACAATTGTATAACAAATCTATTAAAATTCTGCTTAAATTTAGTTAATAAATCCAGGGGAAAAATGAACAATTGAAGCTGAAATATTTCTTTCAATCTGAACATTTCCAAAGCATCTAAAGATATGAAACTTCATGCCACACAAAATAAATTCCTAAGATTAGACAAAGGTTAAGAGTGAATCACCTTTACTAAGCATACATATTGAAAACACTCCCTAAAGATTATTTTACAGTCTACATTTTTATAGCAGACTTAACTTGATCTTAAAAGATTCAAGTGGACATAGTTAATAATTCAATTAAGTAAGGCAAATTACTAATTGCAATGTCTTCTGCTAAACAGCAGTGCAGAATCGAACAGTCAAGCAGTATTTTTTTTAATGGAGATGAATTCAGACCCATTCACAGATCATTTATTTTTCATCCTTTAAAATTATCCATTAGAGAAAACAAGAATCAGTTATAACCAATGAATTGTTTTTTTTCTTCACTGTTATATAGAAACCTAAGAAAACCATATGCCTGCATTTTGGAATATATGGGTATAATATTTAAGCTCTTTGCAAAAAATAAAAGCATAATTACTAACCAAAGAGGTAAACAATCTGAAATGTTCACAGTGCAGGGCACCCAGGAACTACTACATTATTTTCAATTCTTGAAGACCATATACATGATAGGGTCAAATTAAGAAATATAGTCATGTGCTATATAATATCTGGTAAAAGAGATAATTATTGCACATGATACTATGTTAATTTGCAACCTGTATTAAGGCTAGGTTAATAAACCAAAATTAGTATTTTAGAGTCCCTGGGAAGCCATCAACAAAGTAGTAGTCAGACACTGGATTTTCTTAAGAAATTATTCTCTGCAAAACAGAAAACACTGTCTATATTCAAAAGCAAAGAATGTGTGCCCTATAAAAGTTACTTTAGCTAGGAAAATTAATCTCACATTGCTAGTATATCACTTAAGCACCTCATATTCAAAATACAGATAACTGTGCCAAAGTTCCTCTTATTAATGGCATCACACAAAGGAAGCAGCATAAAACAGTAACATTCCTGGAAATCAGAAGAATATTGGCACTAGCAGCCTGAAAATCCAATTTTCAATGATTGAGAAGTTAGTAAATTAGGCACTTTTATTACTACAAAATTCAACCTGCGTTAAATACTGACCAAAAAGTTATTTTCACCGATGAAGATTAAACAAAAGAATATGGCATCTTCATCACCAGTTTTTCAACTATCTTACTTTTAACACATATGCAAATTCCATTAACTTCATGTTATGAATAAATGTGGATGCAGAAAGCAGGCATATAGCCATTAGGTTAGTTTGTAATTCAATTATTTACAAAATGATCAATAAAGAAAACTGAACTTACTTGGAAATTAGTCTGCACCTATTTTGCTGTTATGAAGAAGGCTTACAATATGATAGTTATATATAAATTTCATTGTATGATCCTTTAACAAGGGTAGTTATATGTTGCAGGAATTTTGCAAGCAAATGGGCTATGCTTAACTTTCAAGCCTATTCTAAATTTATTTCAGAAATCTAAGTGAATACTGTGAATCCAAACTGTCACAATACGGCTAGAGCACTGAGGAAACAAAATTCAGTAGAGGTTTTTATATAATCTGTATTTACATGCATTCCATCAGTGTATTTTGGGCTAGGCCTATAAGTTCAGGTTTTATTGATTGTTGCTATTCCATTCCATGTTTACACTGATGTAGCACAAAGCATTTTTGAGCTACTAATCAAACTCAATTTTAAGTCAGACCAAAATACTGAAATAAAATGATAGAAACCTAACAAAAGCCCTTGTTCTTGTTTGAAGGAAGGTCATGGTGCCCTTCTGCCAACAATTCCATTACTGTGGAAACTCTTCTATGTCACACTGGTGGTGTTCCTACAGGCAGTAAATGGCACAGTCTCAACATCTGGTGTTCCAGGGGAGAGAAAGGACCAGCTTTTCAATGATGCTCCTTTTTTCTGATTCAGGCTATCTGTTCTGCCAATCTGATATTGGCAGGCATAGTTAATTCCTTCTTGAGCTACTTTTAGGAGGAGATTTTAAACTCTATAGCTCCATTAGACTAGAAAGCTTCCTCAGACCAGCCATGAAACTTTTGCCAGAGGCAATGTAACTAATAGGGCTTTGAGATTGGCTGGAGTATTTTTTCCTTAGTTTGGATCCCACAGAAGCAGTAAGCCATATAGTTTCATATAATGTTGTTGTTAGTTTTCTTTGTACTATTTCCAAAACTAATTTATTCTATCTGCTACAATTAACTCCCTAAACATACATTTGCATATTTTATTTTTCAAAATACCTATAATTCTGGTTAGAAACAATTTAGACATTTCACACATGGCGAACAGTAAAAGATAAATAAGACACATTCCAATATCACCACCATCTTCTCACTGGAGATGAAACAATGCAACTACTGAATAGAAAGTAGGATAAAGTATCACACTAGTAATACGATTTAAGTCATGCCTATATTTTTAAAAAGTTCCAATACAGTGCAACAATGAAGATGTGGAAAATAAATTGATTTGAATGATATAAGATCCCAGGCAGAACGATTCTCTCAGAACAAAAGGTTGTTTTTCAACATTCTGAATCATAAACCACCTAGCTTCTTGCTCAGTACAGAATATTGTTCTCTTCAGAAAATCTGTATGTTTTCAGCAGCTGTATCACAAAGTATCACAAATAAAACCATTATCATACATCAGAGCAATTTAAATGTGTAAAAGGTTAACACAGGCAAAGGTAAAACACTCCTCCAAAATCTAGACAGACAACAAATGAGTTAAAAATGCCCACTAATGCATAGCTAGGAACTACTAAATGATATACAGGAAAGCATTTTTGCAGGTAAAAGCTAGACTGCATTTAAAGTGCAACACTATATGGTGCTACTCCCATATTACAATGAGAACAAAACCTTCCAGTCCACCACTAGGTCCCTGCATTGCTTTAAAACCTGAGAAAATGTAAAAGTTGGATTTTAAAAACCCACTCAATTGCTCTATGCCAGGATTCTAGTCAGCTTGTGCAAATAACCAAGCTTCAGAGATCAAAATTTTTCATGATCGCATCATGGTCAAACTTGAAGCTCAGAAAAGCACGTGAGGAGAAAGAGAATTTGCAATGGCCATTGCATGACACCGCTTGTCCACGTTCTAGTTGCTGGTCTTCAGTGAGACAGCACAAATCACACGCTGTTTCTACATTTAAAAAAATAAAGAATTCAGCAATGAGTGACAAGAGTCAAAATTCTCATATAACCCTTTAATAAAACTTCAAATATGTAGTACATATTTCTTAGACATTCCCTAATTTAAAAATTGGACAGGATGGGAACTAAAAATTCAATTATAGTTATATGGTTTTATAAGCTAGTAAAACTGAATTCAGTAGGGGCAGCAGATTGGAGAAAGCTACCTTAGGCAAAGCAGTTCTAAATGGCAATGGCCTTTGTTCTAAGATTGTGTCCTGTTCATCCTTTAAATCCCTATCTTCCAACTTAACATTTATTACTAATCTTCAGAATAAGCAGTGACTCCACATAGGTTTACGACATCTTTGGTAAGACTGTGATCACTAACATCTAAAGTATACACAACAGCCATTTTTTCATAACGGTAGCTTGCAGAATTTGTAAACTTGCTCTCAAATAAAGGAACATAAGCATCACTAAAGTAATGTTAAACTTTACAGCTTTTCTCAGAATTTACACTTAGAAAAGTTATAAATTCTTTTTTAAAAGAAATTATAATATCGAAATACAGTACTCTATTCAGAAACCACTTCAGGCTAATAAAACTGGGTACAGTGCTGCAATAGACACTAAAAACAAACCATGCTCCCTCGAACCCTTTCCATACTCTTTTTAGCACTATCAAATCGAAACTATTTAAACTGTTATTTAAACTTCCTTTAGGAAATTACTATATAACTATAATGTTGATGAGGGCAGGGATTTAGTTTTCCCTGTTCAGTTGTAATAGGACACTGACACAAGCAAAGATTTTGCTAGATTGAGCACTATAAATTATAGAGCTCTAATCTCAGACATTTAAACTAAGGTTTTCAAAGTTATTTACTGATTAACAAATAAGTAATATGTACTGAAATATAAATGGTAAATACCTTTATTTTTATATTCTGCATTGTCTAAAGCAGGGGTGTCAAACTCAATTTCATTGAGGGCTGTGTATGACCTTGGGGGGGGTGTTGGCCGAGGGGAGGCATGGTCAGGGTGGGTGTGGCCAGCTCAACGTCACTCATCAAGGCTCCATTTTTGGCTGCAATGGCCTCCTACAGCCTTTTGCCAGCAAAAATAGAGCTCAGGGAAGCTGCCTGGGCTCTGTTTTCGCTGGCAGAGGGCTGCAGGAGGCTACTGCGGCTGAAAACGGAGCCCAGGCAGGCATGGAGTTCTGGTTTCACTCGCAAAGGCACTGCGGGCCATTCCTTTGCTATTTCCAGGGCGAGCACCCCTTGCGTTGGATCCAGCCCCCAGGCCTTGAGTTTGACACCCTGGTCTAAAGTAGTATAATCACACATACCTGTTTCAAAATTATCTTGAAGCTTTCTTGGATGCTTCTTTTCACATTTCTAGTTAGGAAGATAATCACATTAAACAATTTTTGGAAAACAAAATTTGTGACCCAACCAAAAAATATAAACATTTTCATTCCTAAACAGAGGATCATTTTAAAAAATGAAGCATTTGCTGGATTATGCATTTTATTATCTGTATCTCCAAATTCTGTATATGATACACCTTCTAACGAAGTGCTTTTAAGCAGACAAAACTAAAAAGAAAAAGAGAGACAGATTGGTCTGGTGGTTAAGGCACTAGGCTAGAAATCAGAAAACAACCTTAGCCATGAAAGTCAGCTGGGTGACTTTGGGCCAGTCCCTCTCTCAATTAGTAATTATGGGGTGTATTGTTGTTTATTTGCTAAGCCAATTTTCTATGAGCTCCTAAATCATTCCATTTTTGTTTTTTATTTATAAGAAAATGAATACTTATTTTTAAATAAGTTGTCCTTCTAATGGTACATTTTAAACACTCCATTCAAGCAAACTCATATGCCAATCTGTATATTTTTGGAGCTAATAAATATATCACAAAATTCAGACAAGTGGAAAATCAGATTTACTCACTTGCCCAGAAAACAACTTCTAACAGGTATTCTTCAAAATACAGTCTGAATTACATTGTCAAGTGTCTTTGCTCTTTTACTTCTCCCACAATCATAGTCTTAAAGATTTTAATTTGAAGTCCCACAAATTGCATTGTACTTGTCTCCCTTGCAGTTACTGTAGAGAGTAGTCCTTCCTTTTTACTCTTCTCCTCTTTAATCTTCCCTTTGACTCAACCAAAACATGAACTTTTTCAATTTCCATTAGCTCTTCCTATTTGATGGGGAGGAGGAAGAGTCCTTTTTCAGATGACAGAAAAGTTATGGCAGACCTACCATAACCCAAGAACATTTAACCAAATATGCTACCAAAAACAAAATTATCCAATAGCATTTCATGCTGCAGGACTCTTCCTAGCTAACTTAAAAATATATTACTCACTAATAATCAATGCTCCTACACCACTATTTTATGCAGCAGCCTAACAAGACTACAAAAAAACCTATTACAGAATGACTGCAAGATATTCTCAACACATCTAACATTCTCAGGGGATATTAACAGAGCACATTCCCCATTTTTCCTATCAAGCCCAGGTAAAAGGTGGGGTAGTCCTCAAGAATAGCAATATCCAAAAGCTACCTATTGAGATCAAAAACTTTGTTTGCCAACAGAGAGAGCTGAATACACAGGTTTATTTTATGTCACAAGCTATCTCAGCAATCAAAGCACTGATTTCCAGAGCCACTGCTGGGCACCCAGTAGATGTCACTAGCATACAGTGCTTAATGCAAAAATTATTCCAAATTCTAATTCAAAGTGCTTTCCCATTTGCATTTACCTTTGCACATCTTACCAAAGTTTGGTTCTGTTTGGCTGGCTGATTCTGAACTCCATTTGTTCTCTTTTTTTGATTAGGAATATCTTGATACTGCTTTTTGCCATTGCCTCGTGCATTCTAAGCAAGTAATGCAGCAACAACAACAAATGAACCAAGGACAGCATTCAACTGAAAACGTTTAGTTTTCAAATATATTTATGTTTATAACAAAATACATCTAATTTAGCAAAATATATTTATTTACTTTTATTGATTGATTTGATGCTGCGCAACTCTAAATGAGCCTGAGCAGGTAACAACACTGCAAAACAATGTAACAGACATCGGAAATAACAGAATCAAACTCAGACAAAAAAGCAAGATGACAAACCCAGTAAACCACCCAAAACTGACATCCAATAAAGGGGGAAGCAACCCCTCTCGTCCAAGGATTCTCAGTTGTTCACCAATTAATAAGTTTAGTTTATTGTAAACAATATCTTGCTCCATGTTAGGGATAACATTGGTTACCTAACTTAGTTTGGGTAAAAATAATATATAAACTATATTAGTGAGTTTAAGTGTGTGTATCACTTTAACTGCAAAACATGTATTTTGGGCGCGGTTGTAAAATCACCATAAGAGGGAGCAAGAGAGCTCACTGTTAGCTGGTTTTTACTTGTAGTAGCTGACAATGTTGGATTGATGGTGATAACTGCGTGTGTTTCCCTGCTGTTGCTGAAACGAAGAAAAGGGGTTTGATTTTCTTCATATCTCTGACTGCAAAAGAGATAAATTGCTGGACTGATTATATGTAAGTTTACTGACCTCTATTTTCGACACTGGACTTTGCAACTGATTAATCCCTGGATGGATTGAACTAGTTTATGACATATGGACTGTTTTGACTATGCTATAACTCTTGCTGGGATAAAAAACTATTTAACTGGCACAGTGTATCTGTCTTACTGAGTGTAAACTACAACAACGTTTATCTCACATAATTTGCCTGCCTGCTAGACTGCCGTTGCACGTTCTGCTAGGGTGTGTATCCCTAACACTGGTTATGGGCCCAGGTGCACAGTCAGACTAACCAGGATATAACAGGCTTAGATTAAAGTGAGAGTTTGTGTAGTTACACAATACTGTAAACAGACAGCTGTGTTTTATTAATTATAGTTTAATATCTAGATAAGATGGCACAAGTCAATTTACAAAGTTTGTCTCTAATATCCAAATTGGATGGAACAAACTATGTTTCATGGTCTATGAAATGTAGCCTACTTCTACGCAGAGAAGGTTTGTAGAGTATAATTCAAAACCCACCAGAAGTAGATGCATGGGATCTGGAAGATGAGGATGATACCCAGAAAATACAAGAATATCAACTAAAGAATGAGCAAGCTCTCTGTATAATAGGACTGACACTCTGTGATGAGCAACATGTACATATTCGAAGAGAAGAAACAGCTGCCAAATGTTGGGAGAATTTAAAGAAGATTTATGTTCAAGACAGTGTAGGAACACATATAAATCTTACACGGAAACTGTTCAGAACACATCTTCAAAAGAATGGAGATATGCTGAGTCATATAAACATAATGAAGAGAATTTTTCAGGAACTTCATGAAAAAGAACTTATCTTCACTGTATTACACCAAGTTTATATAATTTTATCTTCTTTAGATAATAGCTATGATGACGACGTAACTTCACTTGAGGTTCTGCCAAAAGATAACCTCACATTAACTGACATTACTGGCAGATTAATTGAAGAAGCCAGGAGAAGGCTTGAAAGGGATCAACTCAGAAGGGAACAACCACAATGTGAAGAAGAGAAAATATCTTTATCAGCTTATACAATTAGAAAATGTTTTAATTGTGGAGGAAAAGGACATTTGGCAAGATTCTGCAAGAAAGGAAAAAGCCAAAATGCTAGCCAGAATGCTAAAAGGCATTAAAAGAATAAAAAATGCATAGAGTTAGCCATGTATAGCAACGAAACTGTGAATAGTAATTTATGGGTTGTAGATAGTAGAACATCGCACTGCATAACGAAAGATAAGAAAAGATTTATTAAGATGTCCACGAGTTCACAGCAGATATTGTTAGCTAATGGATGGAAACTGAAAGCTAAAGGTCAATATCATATTGTATATCATATTGTTCTTGCATAAGAGAAAATGTAAAAATGTTATATGTACCACAACTTAAGTTTAATTTGCTTTCGGTTAGAGTTTTGGTTAAACTAGGTTATGTAATTACCTTTATGGAAGACAAATGCATAATAGAAAAAGAAGGTAAAAAAGTGACTGCAACTTTAAAAGGTGAATTGTATGTGTTAAATAATCATTCAGAGGTAGCTAACACAGTTTATAATAATGTTAAACCTCATAATGAATGCATACATTTGTTACACAGACGTTTGGGGCATATAAATTTAAAAATGCTTAAACAAACAGTAGAACTATCTAAAGGTATAAAACTGAAGCCTTGCAGTAAGTATTTGCACTCCAATTCTTGTAGTCAAGAAAAGACCAAGCAAATACCAGCAAATAGAGTTAATGGATTTAAAACAAAGGAGCCTCTAGAGGTCGTATTTGCTGATATTATAGGTCCTAAAAAACCAAGTGTGGGAGGTGCTCGTTACATACTAAGTATAATGGACCATTATTCCAAATATGGTTTCTGTTATCTAATGAAAAGCAAAACGGAAACGAATCAAAAAAAATTTAATTGGCTTAAATTCGCAGAAAGAAAAACTAAAAGGAAATCAGTAACTCTTATCACTGATAATGGTACGGAATTTATAAACAATAAATTCCAAAATAAACTGAAGATGGCAGGTGTTGAACATAAAAAGTCTGCACTATATAGGCCACAGCATAATGCCTTTATAGAAAGACGAGGCCAAACAATTCAAGCAATGGCTCATACTATGCTGTCAGATTCAGGATTACCTGAAACTTTGTGGGGAGAAGCAATAATGTGTGGTAATCATATATTGAATAATGTTGTTAACTCAACAACAGGTGAATTACCATTCACGCGGTGGCATGGTAGAAAACCTGGCTTAAGCTACATGCACACATTTGGAGCACCAGCATGGGTGCATATTCCTACACAACTGAGAAATAAGGGGAAACATAGGGCTAAAAAGTTATTCTTTGTAGGTTATGAATCTAATCACAAATCATACAGATTCTGGGAAAAAGGTGCATCTAGAGTTTACTGTAGTGCTAGTGCCAAATTCCTAGAACATGTAGGATGGGAAAAACTGGAACAAGATTTAAGTAAGGAAGTAATTATAGAAACCTACAAAAGACCAAAAGATAAAATCAGTAATAAGAAGAGTACAATTAAAGAGGAAGTACAGGAACAGCTTATAGTACCAGAACAGGAAGAAATAGATAATCAGGAACAGGTAGAACATGAAAGTCCACCTGTAAGTCCTGTAATACTTAGACGTTCTACACGTGTAACCAGACCACCTGACAGGTATCAAGCAAGTGTAGTTTGCCAAGTTAGTAAAGTTCCAACTACTGTTGAAGAACTTAGGATGTATCCTGCAAAGGAACAAGAAAATTGGCATAGAGCAATGGAGAAAGAATTAAATTCATTAAAGGAAATGAAAGTTTATGAAGATGCCAAATTACCTCCAGGTGAAAAGTCCATTGGCTGCAAATGGATATTTAAGTTAAAAACTGGTAAAAATGGGACTGTTACCCATAAGGCTAGGTTGGTAGCTCAAGGATTTAATCAAACTGCATGTGATTATGATGAAGTATTTGCACCAAATTTAAAGGCAATAACCTTGAGAGCAGCTTTAGTGTGGGCAGCTAAGAAGAACTATATCATAAATCATTTAGATGTAGAAACTGCCTATCTGCATGCACCATTGCAGCACACTATATATTTAAGAAAACCAGTAGGTATAAAGGATGATAAAAATAATAATGACTGTTGGAAACTGAATAAAAGTCTCTATGGATTGAAACAATCTGGTTATGAATGGAACCAATATATTGTAAAAGAGTTAAACAATATAGGATTTAAAGAAGGTTTATGTGACCCATGTTTATTTAAAAGAGAGATAAATGGAATGGTGTCATTATTATTGTTGTTTACAGATGATATTGCTTTAATTACCAAGACTAATAATGAAGCTACTGAGATAATATCATTATTAAGTAAGAGGATAAAATTAAAGCAATTAGGAGAAATAAGACAATATCTAGGATTGACAATAAACAAAACCAATAGTGGATATAAGATATCACAAGAAGATAAAATTTACCAATTGCTTAAAATGTATAAAATGGAACTTTGTAAGCCGGCAAAAACTCCAATGAGTCATGAATTTTGCCATACTAATGCTCAAAGTTCAAAATTTGATAAAACCATTTATCAATCATAAATAGGTAGTTTAACATATATAAGTAATTGGTCAAGGCCAGACATTGCCTATAGCATTAATCAATTGGCAAGATTCAATGCTGAACCCAATGAAAGACATTGGCAAGCGTTAAAGCGTATATTAAGGTATCTTAAATACCAATGCACTATGCATTGTATGTAGAGCCAAAAGATTATTTGATTTTAAGTGCATATGCTGATGCAAGTTTTGCAACAGATATAAAAACTAGAAAATCAACTTCAGGCATGGCTATACTATTAGGTAAAACACTGATTGGTTGGAGGTCAATTAGATTGCAACACATAAGTATGTCCACAATGGAAGCAGAATTTTCATGTCTATCTTTATTATGTACTGACTTAATTCTGTATAAACAGTTATTGTTAGATATGGGAGTAACTGTAAAAGATGCCATTGTAGTTTATGAGGACAATCAAGCAGCCATACGGTTGGCTACAAATATTGCTGTAAAAATGAGATCTAAACATAATGACCTTAGATATTTGAATGTAAGACAATCTGTAAAAAATGGTTTAATGAGATTGGAATATTGCATGACTGATGAAAACATTGCTGATGAATTTACAAAAGCCCAAGGTGCAGTCAAGCACAAAGAAAATTGTGAAAACTATGGGTTGAAATTGTAAATAGATTTATATATTATTATATTACCCAAAAGGGGGGAATGTTACGGATAACATTGGTTACCTAACTTAGTTTGGGTAAAAATAATATATAAACTATATTAGTGAGTTTAAGTGTGTGTATCACTTTAACTGCAAAACATGTATTTTGGGTGCGGTTGTAAAATCACCATAAGAGGGAGCAAGAGAGCTCACTGTTAGCTGGTTTTTACTTGTAGTAGCTGACAATGTTGGATTGATGGTGATAACTGCGTGTGTTTCCCTGCTGTTGCTGAAACGAAGAAAAGGGGTTTGATTTTCTTCATATCTCTGACTGCAAAAGAGATATATTGCTGGATTGATTATATGTAAGATTACTGACCTCTATTTTCAACACTGGACTTTGCAACTGATTAATCCCTGGATGGACTGAACTAGTTTATGACATATGGACTGTTTTGACTATACTATAACTCTTGCTGGAATAAAAAACTATTTAACTGGCACAGTGTATCTGTCTTACTGAGTGTAAACTACTACAATGTTTATCTCACATAATTTGCCTGCCTGCTAGACTGCCGTTGCACGTTCTGCTAGGGTGTGTATCCCTAACACTCCATTTAAAAGGTAAGGATCTGAGAAGTTCAAGAAGTTTAAAAAATGTTTAAATCATAGAACACAATTCTTATCAAACCTGATCTAATAATAACAATTTTTAATAGATACTCACCTTTAGTTTTAAAGCTTCAGGCATCTCCAAATGATTGTTATATGGCTTTTGTTGCTGTAATTGCCTCTGCCTTGTTGATTGGTCTCCCATGGGTGTATCTGTAAACACCTGCTGACTGTAATGGAGTTTGGATCTAAGTCATTAAAAAATTTTTTTTAGAAAAGTCCAGAACACAATTATAATTATACAATACAACTGCATTAATAAGACTATTCTATCAAATAGTCATTTAACAACGTATTAAATTTCTTTTCAGACCATTTTTGCTTTGTTGCAAAGGCACTGAAAAATGGAAAAACAGCCAATATCCAGACACAGTAAGTATTTCAAGTGAGGCCTGAATAAACTAGAATAAGAAAATTACATTCCATAATCTGGACTCTGTGCTTCTTGATATGTTTCAAAGTGATACTTGCTTTCTTAGCAGCTATATCACATTGCTAGCTCATACTCAACTCATAATCTACTAAAATACATCCTTTTAACATGTACTAGTATCCCCCAGCCTATACTCATGCCTTTCGATTTTTCTTTCTAGATGCCTTTTTCCTTGTTAAATTTCACCGTTCTTTTTGGCTCACTGTACAATATATTCCTCATTTACCTACTGAATATTAAATATTAGAGCTGTGCAAAAATGAAAACATCTTGCTCCCATCTTTGTTAACTTTTTATTAATAATGAAAAACTGCATCACAATTTTTTTATCCCTACAATTTAAGAATGGAACAGGAAAGATAATACTTTCTAATGTTGTTAGAGAAACTCCATAATTTCTCATCAGCATGGTAAAAAGCTATGTTAGGCGAGGGAATCATTATTATCATGATCATCATCAGTATTTGGTAAACATGATCAATTATAGCAATCTGAAAATGCAATTTATCCAAAAGGCATCAGGATTGGAAAGCAGATAAATTACATCAGGTAACTCATGTCTTAAACTATTATTATTGATTTCATTTTCAGAAATAAACCCCATTTGCCCTCCATTTGAAAGCAATTAGCAAGTTTTAACAATCAGTTACCTCTGTTTTTCTATATTGGATTTAGGTGGTGTGCTGCTACTGGCAGATGAGAACCCATTGTCACTATCTGAAGAGTCTCCATACCGCCGAGAAAGCCAGTCTCTTAAGGGTCTGTAAAGGGTTAATTAGAATAGCAATATTGATTTTTGAAGCATGATTTCAAAACCCCACCCTTAAAGTCTTCAATACAGAAATGGAACATAACAGATTTCTTTCTTTCATTTTGAACGAACCTGATGAAGGGAATGGTCATAAAAAACTTGTTAGGTGCCAAACCTAGTTTCGATTTCGGTGTCATGTCATTTCTATGGCAAGGCAATTTATCAATTGAAAACCATTCAATGTTCTGAAACACAGAAAAGAGATTACTTAATATTTTACAGATACAATAGAAATAATCACTCCCATTAACCTTCTTATCAAGAAATAAAGCATATCTTTAGGAAGCTTTTCTATCACAAAATATAATTTGAATTCTTTATACTGAAATGTGCAAATATGGTAAATACAGGTAGTCCTCCGTTAACAACTGGTAACTGGGATTGGCAACTCCATTATGAAGCAACACGGTTATAAAATGAAAAATCATATGGCCACCCACCCCAACTTATACTGGAACTTCTATCAGTTCCAGTTCCAGCTGTTAAGCAAATTATGCATGACATAATACGATTTCAACTGTTGACTTACTGGCAGCTTTCCCATTGACTTTAATTATCCGAAACCAGCAGTTAGACTACAAATGGCAATCATGTGACCAAGGGACACTGACTGTCATAATTGTGCAACAGTTGCCAAGCACCTGAATCGCGATCACATGACCACAGGGCACTTTGACAACTGCAGCTTTCAGCACTATTATAACTCTGAGTGATCACTGAACAAGGACTACCTGTAATATAAACAAAAGGCTACTACAAAATGATTTCACCAACATTTAGAATTCTTCTTGTCTCTTCCTCATGTTCTCTTACCTACTGTTTGCAAATAATGTGCCACTATAACATTTATCTCTAGTGAGTATGGCTTTATTAAAATAAATGAATAATTCCTCGAGATTGGACTGCTGAAATGCATTCTACATGAATTTGCCCCAGAAGAATATCCAGAGGCCTCAGCTGAATGCAGAATGCAGTGGCATGGGCATATGCACCCCTCAGAACAACGTATTTTACATTTCTGCTCCACAGCTGCAGTGGCTGCCAATTTGCTTCCAGGTCCAATTCAAGATGCTGGTTTTAACCTTGAAAGTCCTTCATGCATGGACTGGGCTATCTGAGTGACCACCTCTCTCCGCTTGACCACGTCAGCCCACTTCATTAAATCAGGCAGAGAAGGCATGCTGCAGGTGCAATCAGTTAGGGACTTACCAATACATTGGATGGGTCCCAGGAGAAGTGCCTTCCCTGCCATGGTGCCCTCCCCCCTTATGGAATGTACTTTCCTCCAAAATTAAATTAGCTCCATCCTTTTGACACTTTGGAAGTCCCTCAAGGCCTTTTAATGTTATCAGGCCTTGGGCTCCCAGGGAACCAGAGAAATTATTTGATGGCTCCTTTGTTGAGATGGCCATTCTTATCCTTTCTCTTCCCAAGGTTTGCATACTAATTTTTATAATGTAAAAATATAAAATTTCATGTTAAAAAATAAGTATCTGTTGTTTTACTCAACTGTTGTATGCCACTCAGAATCGCTTTTGGTGACATGGATAGCTATACAAATTTGTTTAATACATAAATATTGTACCAGGTAAGCAAATTTATTTCAGTGAATCTTGGAACTGGATGAGATGAAAGTGCCACTTCAGAAGTAGAAATCATTGCCAACATATTCATTGAGGATCATCTGAATATACTTTAGGAAGCTCCATGAATATAAAATACTGGTAGTAGTATCTTTTGTTGATGATAGAGGCAGTTCAGTTATATCAGGAATAGATTAAAGATATGATTCTTTGGTCTACTAGCACATTCCCAAATCAGCACATTTCATTATTCGAGTTTACAGTTAGCAGATTTCAGTTCTCTCCCAAAGGTAATATGACAAAAAGAAAAGAAAATAACAAGGACAAAGATTAAAAACAAGGTTAATCTTTCCTATCTCCTGCTCTAGTTACTTGAAGGCAGCAGGGCTCTGAAAACAGTTTACCTTGCATTTCTCTGCCTAAGAAAATAATAATTTTACATAAGGGAAAAGTATCAGACCTGGATTGTAAAAACTCTAACTACTACAACTCTTTGCTCCACATAATGATCATCCAGATTTCTACAATTTGGACACATCTAATTGAATTAAATTAGATTAATTAGATTGAATTAAATTAGATTAAATTAGATTAATTAAATATCATAAAGGTTTATATCAAAATGCATGATATTCCTCAATAATCTTACAATATCATTAATTGCTTAGTATCTGAGCATTCAATTATAGTTGAAAGATAGATTTACCCGAATCTCTCTTCTTGTTTTAGGATTAAATTTTGTGTCCTTTGGAATTCCCGGGATGATATACAATCGTGCTAGTTGATCATTGATTCTTAATTCAATATAGTCATCTTTATTAATAAAATCTTTTATATCAAAACCAGTTTCTTCAAATACCTGAAAAAGGATAAGATTAGAATAAAATTTATGTTTTATAAAGTTGAAAAAATAAGAAATCTGATTCAGACTTTTGCTATAAAAATCTGGCTTGATTATGATGTTGTCTGACTAAAATTATAATTCTTTGCTACAGCTTTAAGAAAGCAAAAAAGATATGAGCACAACTGACAACTGTCATTTCCAGTGATGGCTTCTGGAGAAGGGAAATGCAACTGCTTCCGATTAGACACCACTTTTCGCTTGCTCTTATTACTTAACTCTACATGGACATAATAACATAGTATCTCCCAGGAAATCTTGATCAACTAGGAATAAACAAATACCATAAAATACTTGGTAAGTTTGGAAATTATTTTATCCCTTTGTCATCACTTGCATTAATGAAACCTGGAACACAGATAAATCACATCTCAAATAAAGGCACTAGGATCTATTTAATGTAGAAAAGTGTATAAGTATCTTGCATGTAGAATATACAATATGCATGTTCTATTCCTGAGAAAATATACAGTATTTATGTAGTTACTAAGGAGTCAATACCAATCTGATATTATATACGTATTCTAAAAATCTTTTCAATTTAAAATGGATATTAGCAGGATGAATTGCCAAGACTGAGACTGGGTGGTAACTTAGCCCCACGGCTGAAGTTTTGCTAGTTGGTCAATTGCATTAACAACAGCCACACAGACAGCAAGAGTATTCTCAGATTAAGACATGCAGAAGCAGACATGCTTGCCTTCCAATGAAGATTTATAAAAGGCAGAGCTGCTAAAAAAAAAGAAATTGTTGGTTGATTGGCTGGTGTGGTTGTACTGGACTGTGTGTATCAAGAAGCAAGAACTGAAGCTGCTGGAGGAAAGGCACAGTGTTGGAGAAAGGAGGAAGGAGGATTGTACAGTTGAGGGCCTGCAGATTCAGTGAGATCCGTAAAGCAGATTGGCTGGCAAAAAGGACTGAAGAATTGGAAAGGACCGACCAAGAATCAGTGCAGATAATGTTGAGTAAGGTGCTGCTTTCCAAAAGGCCCAAAAGTTATTTTCCTCTTTCTACCTGCTATATCAGGGGTGTCAAACTCGATTTCATTGAGGGCCACATCAGGGTTGTGTTTGACCTTGGAGGGCCAGGAAAGCGCCCCGTTCCTCTTCACAAGGCACACCTGGGGACTGAGACTTAAGAAAACGCTGTGGGGAGAGGGATTTGTCAGGAACAAATGCTGAATTCATGGAGTGTTGAGTTTGAACTTTTCTGGATTCCTTGCATTGTTTCTGGATTTCTGGCCTTGCTCCTTTGCTTCCTGGACATCTTAACTTGCCCTGCTGGATTTCTTGCTTTGCAGCCATGGTGCTCACAGCATTGGGCTGGACTATTTGCAGCCAGAGGCTGCTTGAGGTGTGTGTGTGTGTGTGTGTGTTTGTGTGTGATCACTTTGGTCTGGGACTTGCCAGAAATGTGGAAGCGTTTGGGGAAATTTGGAGTAATAAAGGGGCGGTTTGAACTGCCAGCTGCCTGTGTTTACCTCTGTGCCCTGCCCCGGGTCATCATATGTATGCTGTTATTATTTAAAAAGTTTCAATTTGAAAAATAACAATGCATGTTTGTCTGGATAAAAGTTCTTATCCCTTTCCCATCCTCTGACAGGAATAGGTCAAACAATGTAATAAACAGAATCACCTCTCTGGCAGCACAGTCATGTGGAGCTTCCTCTTTATTCACTTTTCCTTTTGGAAAACCCCAGCCAGATTTTGCTAAATAACCCTGAACTAGTAGCACCTGCAAAACATAAATATTCAATCAAGATTATAAAATCAACTCACGGTAAATAGACAAACAGCTTAAAATACAGAAGAGTTTGATCCTAAAGCCTGAATTAAAGTAAAAAAAACTTGAAACAAAACCAATAACATACACACTCTTCTATAACAGTAGGGAAATACACTGCTCAAAAAAATTAAAGGGAACAGTTAAACAACACAATGTAAACTCCAAGTCAATCACACTTCTGTGAAATCAAACTGTCCACTTTGGTAGCAACACTGATTGACAATCAATTTCACATGCTGTTGTGCAAATGGAAGAGACAACAGGTGCAAAGCATAGGCAGTTAGCAAGACTGAATAAAGGAGTGGTTCTGCAGGTGGTGACCACAGACCACTTCTCAGTTCCTATGCTTTCTGGATGATGGTTTGGTCGCTTTTGAATGCTGACGGTGCTGTCACTCTAGTGGTAGCATGAGACGGAGTCTACAACCCACACAAGTGGCTCAGGTAGTGCAGCTCATAGAGGATGGCACATCAATGCGAGCTGTGGCAAGAAGGTTTGCTGTGTCTGCCAGCATAGTGTCCAGAGCATGGAGGTGCTACCAGGAGACAGGCTAGTACATCAGGAGATGTGGAAAAGGCCATAGGAGGGCAAAAACCCAGCATCAGGACCGCTACCTCCGCCTTTGTGCAAGGAGGGATAGGAGGAGCATTGCCAGAGTCCTGAAAAATGACCTCAGCGGGCCACAAATGTGCATGTGGCTGCTCAAACGGTCAGAAACAGACTCCATGAGGGTGGTATGAGGGCCCGACGTCGACAGGTGGGGGTTGTGCTTACAGCCCAACACCGTGCAAGACATTTGGCATTTGCCAGAGAACACTAAGATTGGCAAATTCACCACTGGCGCCCTGTGCTCTTCACAGATGAAAGCGGGGTCACACTGAGCACATGTGACAGATGTGACAGGGTCTGGAGATGCCATGGAGAATGTTCTGCTGCCTGCAACATCCTCCAGCATGACCAGTTTGGCAGTGGGTCAGTAATGGTGTGGGGTGGCATTTCTTTAGGGGGCCGCACAGCCCTCCATGTGCTCACTAGAGGTAGCCTGACTGCCATTAGGTACCGAGATGAGATCCTCAAACCCCTTATGAGACCATATGCTGGTGCGGTTGGCCCTGGGTTCCTCCTAATGCAAGACAATGCTAGAACTCATGTGGCTGGAGTGTGTCAGCAGTTCCTGCAAGATGAAGGCATTGATGCTATGGACTGGCCCGCCCATTCCCCAGACCTGAATCCAATTGAGCACATCTGGGACATCATGTCTTGCTCCATCCACCAACGCCATGTTGCACCACAGACCGTCCAGGAGTTGGGGGATGCTTTAGTCCAAGTGTGGGAGGAGATCCCTCAGGAGACCATCCTCCACCTCATCAGGAGCATGCCCAGGCGTTGTAGGGAGGTCATACAGGCATGTGGAGGCACACACACTACTGAGCCTCCTTTTGACTTGTTTTAAGGACATTACATCAAAGTTGGATCAGCCTGTAGTGTTTTTTTCCACTTTAATTTTGAGTGTAACTCCAAATCCAGACCTCCATGGGTTGCTAAATTTAATTTCCATTGATAATTTTTGTGTGATTTTGTTGTCAGTACATTCAACTATGTAATGAACAAAGTATTTAATCAGAATATTTCATTAATTCAGATCTAGGATGTCTTATTTTTGTATTCCCTTTATTTTTTTGAGCAGTGTGTATCTGGAAGATCTGCTTTTAAAATTGCCTTTAAGAGTCAACAGTTAAATTACTGTCAATTCTATTCAACAAAGCTAAAAAGAAAATGCCTTACATTTTCAAGGGTCTCATCAAGAATGATTGCACCATAAGTTGGCACTCCCATTTTGTACTCTTTCCATTCATCTAAAACCTTCTGAACATCTTCGCCTTGAGGAAGCAAAAAAGGACAATGGCTGAAAAGTACAGGGAGTCAAGGAAATTAATTGACCAAAACACACCTCAAAACTTCAAACCACATTTCTACTGCTTTTTTCTTCCTGTCAGCGTGCTGCCTTTAGTAAAAAATAGTTCTTTTGCTAAGTCATTTACTGGATAGGATTCAGTGTCTATAATTAAAATCAATTTGGGAAATCCATCTGACTGTGGAGTCACTTGCCCTAGTCATCTGTACAAGTTACAATTTCCCTTAACTCTTATTTCCTTTTGCCCATGACCCAAATACTTCCAGGTGTATGCTCAGAAGTTGTTAGGAATATAAGTCACCTAATAGGTATTTGGGTTAGAAATATATAAACCAGGATAAACATTTTAAAATTTTATCTTTTAAGAAAATGCAAAACTGTAATTAGGTGTGGTTTCTCAAACGGCCATAAAATGGAGCCAGAAACCTGGTTTGTCTTAGCCTTAGTCTCAGAAGAGAGTGTGAGTGAATCATTGTTTCCTTCTGTTGGAAAGTACTGCCGTTCCTCCATTTCTTCTAATTGACTGATATTACTGGATTTAATGTAAGTCTGATACTGAACTGCTTTTGACACTGGAATTTGATATTGAATTATCCCTGGATTGAAAAAACTGACTGATTTACCTGTGAATGACTTTGGACTGCCTATTTTGGACTTTGCTTAACGTTTCTGGAATTAAAAAACCTACATTTACTGTACAGTGTATCTGTGTGCTGTGTGTATTATTAAAACACTACTCTCAAATACGTCTCCCTGTTTGCGCTCATTCTCCTAATGGGAAATTACCTCAACAGAAGCCCCTTGCATTTATCAACCCTTTTATTTAGTTTACTGAGTTTCATGCAAAAGTAATTTATATTCTTTGTTTTCTTAAAAAAAAAAAAAAGAACTGTATGTGATTTGTTCTCAACAAGCTCTTCAAAATTTCAACAAAGACAATAATGACCAGATTCTACCACCAAGTGGGGACACTTTTTTTTAAACAGCCTGTCTACCAGCCATTTTACAATAATTTCAACTGCAGTTTCTCTCATTCTGAAATGTATTCCCCAGGGGTTTAAATGTTGGGAAACTCTGCTCTAAGTAACCATAAGAACATTAAAAATCTCAAGACATTCCTTAACAATGTTTAAAACCACTGAGACTAAGCTGTAAACAAAAGCCAGCTATGTAATATGATCAAGTTTATAATATGAAAAAGCTGGCAGTAAACAATTTTAGAGTGGGATACTAAGTGAAACATCATGTGACTCTGACGGGTTTTCAATGTCATTTCCCATTCTGTGATTAAGCAAGGCACTGCAGGTCATGAAACAAAGGATCTCATGACTATGAGCTGCAATTTTATTGCTGGCTTCTCCAATCGTGAAATGCCTGAAAGTCAATCATGTAACCCTGGGGACACTGGGATGGTCATAAATGTGAGGACTGACCATAATTTTACTTGTTCAGTGCTATCGTTATTTTGAATGGCCACTAAACAGGTCAATTATTAAGTGAGATCTACCTTAGTCGTCAATAGTTACCAAAGGATACTTTAATAATGCTTTTAGATGAAGCTGACTAGATCAATTTAATTTTAAGGAAAAAAAATGGTTCTGCTACCTCCTTTGTTGACCCATGAGAGCAGAAAATGATAAAAAAAGTATAATCTCCCTATTTTAAAAATCCTATTCCTTTTTTAACAAATATGTTGCAGAACTTAATAAACCTATGGTATTGAAATAGTTCTTTGATATTTTTCTAGTTAGTTATAATATCTTCACAAAAACACTGGGTTTTCAAATCCAGACTAAATAGGATATCCTGCTACGATTATTTTCATAAAATGCAAATATATTTTATAGCTGGTTATTTGAATAAATGTATAAAATAGGTTATAAACCTAATAAATCCGGGGAAATGCCTTCCTGAATAAAGCACTCCCGCATTAAGCATTTTAATCTGGAATGCATTCCTAAACAAGAGTTCCCCAACCTTTACGGTTTTGTGGATTGGTGGGAGGAGGGGATGGTTTGCATGCACAATGGCAAATGCCCACACATACAGCTCCATCTGTAGAAGCAGCAGGCACACGCACATACCCACTGCTCATCTGAATGGGAATGTATGCATACACTCACACGCTCACTCGCCAATTCCGTGGCCCTCTTTTGAAAGGCTCAAGGCCTGGTAGTGGGCTACAGTTCGGAGGTTTGGTGCTACCCCTGTCTTAGACTCTCAAGTGCTAAATGCATGGTTAACTAATCAGGTAAATCAGCATAAGAGATCAGGTCACAGAAAAAAGTTTGATGGAATTGTGATATCCTAAAACAGGGACCCCCAACTCCTGGGCCATGGCCCACTACCAGGCCTTGAGCCTTTTCGAATAGGGCTGCAGAAATGGTGGGCAAACACGGACACACATCGTCACTCAAGTTCCTCAACCTTTGCAGCTTTATGGGACGGTGAAGGGGGGAGAGGGGATCAAATGGAGTTGCAGATGCACACGCTTGCCCACTACACATGCAGAATCGCCCCCTCTTCTCCCCCCCCGCTAGTTCAAGAAGTCAAAAAGGTTGAGGAATTCTGTCCTAAAATATATGTATTGACTCCAAATTAATATGCAGTTTCTGAATTTTCAAGTTATAAGACTTCATTCCAAGGAATTCAGGAACGTTTTCTTTCTTCCAGCAAAATAACACTGTGCTATATAAAGCATTAATTTAACACTTAGCAGGATAACAGGTTTTCAGTAGCCTTGGGATACATACTCATCTCCTTTCTTTTCAAAAGCATTAAATTTCATGCCAAAACTTTAGCGTGTTGATTGTATTGACACTGGTTTACTTGTTTCAATTTATACTATCTAGATGTTACATATCTGTAAATACCTTTAATGTTATTTTATATTTCCAAATTATTACTGCAAATAATTATTATACAACTTAAAAAATAAATCTGTCTGAAAACGAGTGCAACAATACGAAATCCAATCCTGTGGTCAGGGAAGTTAGAAACATGACTTACGTAATTTTAAAATGCAACGAAATCAAAAACACCTTACTGTCTAATTAGCACTCTCTAATTCAAATTTATCAAAGACATTGACCATTATTTACAACTACATTTAATCCAGAACATCAACATACACATGATGCTCCCACAAAGTAAATTTCCAGATTCAGTTCAGTGGAGAGGCAATCTATCTTCTTTAACAATAGTTAAGTTCAATATATTGTGGTTGTTTATTTTGATATATAAACTCAGCTTTTTGAAATGTTTATGGCAGGAATGAGCAATTACTTTTAGCCTGGAGGTCACACTTTGTTTACGTCCTGCCCTATACCTGAAGGGAACTGCTGCTATTATCATTACCATATATATACAAAAAAGTGAAATCACAGTTTTTTAGCTGGTGCTGGCTTTCATAGCGTTCTGCCAAAGAACCCAGGATGTTTAATGTATTAGGTTAGTATACATGCAGATCCAAGCAGTATAGCCTTTTTTAATTCACAGATGTAAAATCTGTCAATCGCAGATTTTCTAAGTGTTGTCCAAGGCTTTTTGGTATGGCATCACTGTTTATAGTCAGTTTGTGCAACCTTCTTGCAGAAGCTAAGTAACTACTGTTTTTCTACTTCTTTGCACAATCTGCACTTTGAATCATTTGGTGATTTTTAAATTCTGATCTTGATTGCATTAACTCAAATAGCTTGCTTTTGAGCAGCCAAAATCAAGCCTTCAGTTTCTTTTTAAATGTTCCATTTGTAAGATGTCTGTTTTTATCTTTATCCATTTTCCCCATGATCTTTTGTAGAAATTGGCCATATAATACTTTTCTTTATCAGCATTCATCTCATGTTTTTATGAAATTTTGATGTTTTGTTTTCTGTACATTAAATTCCAATTTTTAATTCGCATCAGTGCTTGTTTTTAACTATCTTTTACATAATCAGCTAACGCATGTTTTTCTTCCTTGACTGTTTCTTTGTCCTGATGTAATCCCCTGCTTCTATTTCTATGGTGCAAGTATAATTTATTGTTGTTATTGTTATTATTATTGTTAAATTTATAAGCCACGTGATTCCCAGCTACTCTGGGTGATTTGCATATATTTCCAATGCAACCTTTTTCCTACCTATATTTTAATATCATCTATATGTTAAACAAAATCACATAGAAAGGATATCAGCTTTAGCAAAATCTCTTATCCCACACTGAGGTAATCCTGGTGTGTTCTGCATGTAGAAATCCAGGTAAAACCAATGGGCAAGCTCAATCTGAAAACAGACTCGAATTGCATTGTCTCGTTCTTCACTTGGAATGTGCAAAATAAATCGACTGTCAAAAGTAAAAAATAAATTTAAGAAATAAGTATATTGTTATTTCTGTGGTTAAAATACAACATAAATAAATTCAACACTTCTATAAAACAAGTCCAAGCTGCAAAAAGATTTAAAATTGGGACAGGCAAGTTAGAGGCATATGGAGACTATACTAATTCTGGACAAATAGCAATGACTGAGACTAAGATCTATGGTGAGACATTCCAAGCTTCAGTATAAGAATTAATACACCACCAAACCAAGGCTAGTGAAATTTGAAGATTCAATTTTTTAAGGGGAACAGTGCACAACTTGCAGCTCCACAACCATGAAGTTTTTTGGTATACCCTCTGAGACCCTTCAATCCAGGGTCTTAGGGTAACATAGGAGGAAAATAAAATAACTGTTATTAGATTTCCTCATCCCACTTCCACACATCTCTATATCAGCAAACATATCTAATACTGCTGCCTCCTATTTGCCCCACAAAAACCCTGCGAGATGGGTTGAGCCAAGAGAGTGTGACTGGTTCAAAGATACCTAGCTGGCATTCATTCATTCATTTTATATGGCCATCTAACTCACTCACTGTGACTCCAGTGGCTTACAAAAATAAAACATCAACTATAAAACCCAATAAACCCCTGGCAACAACAATCAAACTAGCTAGCTGATGCACTCCATATCACCGTGGGCACAGGCCACTAGCAAACTTCATGACTTCAGGGCCTTTCAAAACACCATTCACGTCTAAGGGAAGCCTAGAGTTTACAGTTTTCTGGTTTCTACACTGACTCCTTATTTTAATATGTAATTTAAAGTTACACTGCTTCAGAATTTTTCTTTGTCTTTCCCCACCTACCATACTTACTGGGATGTGGCTGGTACAAGTGTTCTCTATCAGACAAATAATATATCTCTTCTATAAGGATAAATTGTAACAATATTTTGAATAATTTACTGTAACAGGCTATCTTTGAGCTTAACACTGAAAATGTTATGTAATATTTATGAAATTATTACTGTAACTACATGACGAATATGAATATAATTGTTAAACTATTAGAACAAATTGTCAAATTAATATTTTGCATTTTTCATCCAACTGGGAAAAATTCAAGAGTATAATAACAAATCAAGTCTTGGAAATCTGTAGTCTGCACAATATTGCTTATAAACTAAATAGTTTTTTAAAAAGTTATTACCAGCCAGGAACCATTTTCATTGTAACTAACAGTTAACTAGACATTCAATAGCAATTATGTCAAATGGGAGCATTTACGTATTCCATTTATAGGTCACTAAATCTTACTAGGGCCTCCCAGCATTTTTAAAAAATCTTGAAACAGTTCTAAATGAGCTGTCACCGTTTTCGATTACAGTTTCATTAACTAAATGTCTTTTCTACAACTACATTTTTACAAGCAATTATTTCATGGATCCTTAATTTATTTTTAGATTATGTATCCGAGTAAGACTAGCCCAAGAGGCATCTCAACTTTTCTCTACCAAGAGAAAAGGCAATTCCTCTTCTAAGATCATGGCTATCAGCTACTTATACTAATTTTAATAAATTCACAATCCAATCCATCAGACTTCTTTAGTAATGTTTAACTTTGTCAAAAGTTATTTTACATTTTCCATCCCTGACTTTTAAAGTAACATCCTGCCCAACAAAAGCAATACAGAGTAACATTCTCCTTGCTCTTTCTCCAGGTTTTACAGAGATGCCAACTTTTGGAAATGAGAATTAGGGAGGATTTTCAAATAACACCAAATTATGTGCGCATAGCGCACATCTCGAGCACAGAGCGCTCGACCCTTACGGCGGGGTCCAGCTCTGGGGTTCTAGATGCTCTTTGGTGCAGTCTGAGCCTCTAAGACAGAAGTTCAAAACTATGAAGTGCTAATGTAATAACTTGTAAATAACAACCGCTTGGAAAAATGGAATGGTCTTTTAAACAGAAGTTTTGCCCTTGAAAAGCCCCCCTTGTGATCTTAACATAGACAAATGTTTCCATATGTTTCAGGGGTGTGAGAGCTGGTTTAAAAAAAAGTCTGAAAAAATCTGAAGTGAATAAGGTGCGCGAAGTGCATGTACGCGAAGCGCACATCACGAGTGTGAAGCGTGAAGTCCCTTAGGCCGGGGTCCAGGGCCCGCCTAGGGCCCTGGAAGCTCTGGGGTTCTAGATGCTCTCTGGTGCAACTTAGGCTTATTTTGGAGACTATTTCCATCAATTTCAACTGCTGTTTTTGAGAATAAACACTTTACTTTTTCCATACCTAACCTGAGGCTTGAATCTTTGCATCTGGGACAACCACTGTAAAAAACACTTCTAAATAATCTGCTGCCTGGCAACTGGCATTTGCTGGTAACAGGTTGAAAAAAACACCAGGCAACTCTCAACTTTGCAGTGAAATCCAATTCTATACAGTCATGTATAACAGTTCAAAAAGTGTTTGTGAATTCAAATCTGCAAATTCAATTGTCCATGTATAAAACTTCTGAAACAGGCAAAAAATAAAATAGATTAAAAAATAAAGATATTCAATGAGTCCATTCTATCAAATTCAAAATAGCCAAACAATCATGCAGAAATGTAGGCTCCAAACATCCATGATGATTACAAATAAAAGCCAGGATATATTTTTTAATCTGAATCAGAATTTTTTTAAAAAATGTTTGTTTTACTTTTATGTTAAGTGCTGTCTGGGGCAAACTATTTGTATAGGGCCCCATTTTCTCTCTCTCTCTTCTTTCTTTCTTTCTTTCTTTAAATTGGGGCTGAGAGAAGGGAAGGGAAGAAAAGATCATTGACAGGGAGAAAGACAGGGCGAAACACCTGGAAGTGTGAGCCCTCGAGTTTCCTTAGGGAAGACCAGACAACAAGGGGAGAGGAGAGGAGGAGGAGGAAGAGGAGAGTTAAAAAAAAAAAGAGTGGGAAGCCAACTCACGCGTGCCATCAAAGCCAGGGGGAAGTGGGGCTTTCTCCGCCTGCTGCCGCCAGAGGAGTGCGGGGGGAGGAGGGGAAAGGGGGTTCGTGCCGAGGCTCCGCAAGCGATTACCAGATTTGCAGCTCCGTTTGTTGGTGAAGCTGGAAGCACGCAACGCAGGAGCTTGCGGGGGCCCCGGGCGCCCGTTAATGGGGAAGGAGAGGCCGCTTGGGGTCGCCAGGCTCAGGCAGCCTCCCCCCCCTCCCCTAGCAGCGAAGAGCTGCTCCGAGGGCTCCCGCCACGGCGCAGCCAGGCACTTTGTCTCGCTGCCCCTGGAGCAGCTCTTCGCTGCTGGGCTAGGGGGTGGGGGAGGCTGCCTGAGCCTGGCAGTTTCTTTGCGAAGCTGGAAGCGCGCAACACAGGAGCTCGCGGGGGCCCCGGGCGCCCGTTAATGGGGAAGGAGAGGCCGCTTGGGGTCGCCAGGCTCAGGCAGCCTCCCCCACCCCCTCCCCTAGCAGCGAAGAGCTGCTTCGGGGGCTCCCGCCACGGCGCAGCCAGGCACTTTGTCTCGCTGCCCCCGGAGCAGCTCTTCGCTGCTGGGCTAGGGGGTGGGGGAGGCTGCCTGAGCCTGGCAGTTTCTTTGCGAAGCTGGAAGCGCGCAACACAGGAGCTCGCGGGGGCCCCGGGCGCCCGTTAATGGGGAAGAAGAGGCCGCTTGAGGTCGCCAGGCTCAGGCAGCCTCCCCCACCCCCTCCCCTAGCAGCGAAGAGCTGCTTCGGGGGCTCCCGCCACGGCGCAGCCAGGCACTTTGTCTCGCTGCCCCCGGAGCAGCTCTTCGCTGCTAGGCTAGGGGGTGGGGGAGGCTGCCTGAGCCTGGCAGTTTCTTTGCGAAGCTGGGAGCGCGCAACACAGGAGCTCGCGGGGGCCCCGGGCGCCCGTTAATGGGGAAGAAGAGGCCGCTTGGGGTCGCCTGTGTGTACCTCAGTGGGTAGACAGCCGCGGCAGTGATGCTGCCATGGAGGCGCGATCAGTTGCAGCCACGCCAGCGCAGGCCAGGCATGGTGCCATAGCAGCTGACTCGAGTATAAGCCGAGGGCAGTTTTTTCAGCACAAAAAATGGGCTGAAAAACTCGGCTTATACTCGAGTATATACAGTATGCCTGAGCTGAGAAAAAAAACGCCGGGGTAGCGGTTCTCCCTCTGGGGAAAGAAAATGGTCGGCCGAAGGGGGAGGAAGAGTCGCAGAGGAGGAGGAGGAGGAGGAGATACCCGGGCCGGGGGAGGGAAGCGACCCGGCCGCCACTCACCGAAATCCAGGAACTGCTTCATGGAAAGCGGGGACGGGGAGAAGTGGCAGTAGAAATCCACCTGCTGAGGGATTGTGTTCAGCGGGGAGACGCTCCTTAGCAGCGCCCGTAGCAATCTCATGTGACTGTGTTCACGTTGAAACACTACGTCAGCTAGCTCACACACCGCATGCGCATACAGCCAGAGCCGCTGGGCTAATTTTGCTGCTCATAATTTCGGGAGGATAGGGAAAATTATCGTAAGGCGGGAGTTGGGGTGAATTTTCGGGAGCCTCCCGATGAAATCGGGAGTGTTGGCATCTCTGGGTTTTATTGCAAGTTCGGCTTTTTAAAATATAGCTCAGTTTAATTAAATAACTTAAGTATCTAAACCCTGGTAGATGTTAACACACACACTGTATATAACCATGACTATCCAGAAACTTAATTGCTAACTAAACTTTGTATTCATATAATTACAACCAGCCAAGAATTTATCCTGGCCCTACTTAAATCTAATCAATATTTTTATAATCAGTTGTCAGAATTGAGCCAAAATATCTGATATCAGGCTTTTCATTCTTTTATCCTTCATTTAAAGATACATAAGGTTAATGGGTATTTCACCTCTATTGGTTCTCTTCCACAATAAATGTTAATGCTTTTGACAGTTTCTTAATTAAGGCTGGTATAAAACATTCCCCTTTTTTTAAAAAAATGTAACTTTTTTAAAAAGTTATGCTTGAGAAAAAAATTATCGATTTTTTAAAAATAATTTCAGAATTATTGGAAGTTATCAGAAATCTGAACAATTCAACAGAACTGCAAAAATGTTTCAAAGGAGGGATGAAATTAACTCGTTTTATAGAATAGACCCATGGATCTTATTGGAGCTTCAGACCGCAGAAAGCCACAAACTCTGGCTTAACGGACTGCAGTCATTGTTTGCAAGTAAACCATGGTTTGGCTTAACCTTGTGTGGAAATCCAGCCAACTGGAGTTTGTTTAATAATTCACGAATTACGGCTCAGCGTGATGGATGGATCTCATCCCTCACCCCGCTCCGTCCAAGCATTTTTAATTTAAAATTATTTCACCGAAACCGAGGCAACTGTGCAGGTCCCTCGGACCGCTTGCTACCACACTGAGGAGGAGGAGGAGGGAGGTGGCAGGCATTTTGGGGGGAGAAGGAGGAGGACCGCAGGGGCCACTCCCGCTGTGGTTTCTGGGCGGAAGCGTTACCTGCACAGGTCGTCCAAGACGCTGCCGGGAATCTCAGGGCGTTTGGTCTCCATGGAGAAAGAGCGCAGCTCATCCCGGCGCAACGAGGCCCGAAGAGCGCACGACGCAGGCCTGAGGGGCAAAACCAAACGGGCGAAGAGAGCCAAGGCGGGACCTCGCCGATTCCATCCCATAGGAAAGAAGGGGGCTTCGGAAGAACCAATCGGATCCCTCGACGTTCGAAGGGGCGGGTTGAGAAGAGATCGTAGCCAATCATCGTGACGTAACCAAGAAGTGTCTCTGCTATTAACGAGCGATCCAGGAGGGCAGGCGGTTCACTGCCTTCAGCGGCGGGGCCGGAAAGGAGTGCCGCGTGTTTTGGGGGTCGATCCCGCGTCTTTAAAAAAAAAAAAAAGATTACGGATTACAACCTCTTGCAGTTTTTACCGTAGAGTTCTTCCCCGTCGTCTGGCCACCGGCTTTGCGCATGCTTTGCATCGTAGCGTCGTCCCCGAGGCTGAAGCAAAGCCACAAAGAGTTCTAGTTAGTTAGCCGTTTAATTCCCCAATACTGTAGCTTGTAACTTAAAGCTGGATTCATGAGGTCCCGGCTCTGTTCCTTTTTTCTCAGAGTGATCCTGCTTATTCGTTTTAGTGATTGTGTCCATACAAGACACCCATGCTTAACTTAATGGTGGTTGCGGAATCCAGTTTTGTGGATTCAGAAAACCACCCGCTTAAGTGGATAGTTTGCTACAGCGCGTCTAATTTCTAGTTTGGTGTCTCTTCTGAAACGACCCAATGAGGATCCCAAAGGTGCTTTTTTTCCCCCCTTCAGTCAGAACTGAAGAAGCTTCTTGTATAAGAAGTGAAACATCTTCAAAGAGAAACCAGGAAGTCCAGTTGCCTCTTGGAGGGAAAAAAGTACTTTTGGGACAATCATGACCTGGATGACTGAGAATCTCCATAGACGTTTACCCAATGGGCATAGCTGATCCAGGTGCTGGCCCATTCTAGGATGCTGAATTGCTATATTAAGTGTCCCTAGCTCTTTTTAATAGACTATATATGCATTAGGCAATAAAAAAATACATCAACTGGGATTTCATTTTTTCTTTCCTTTTTTTTTTTTTTTTTTGCAACTCCACAAAGGAGTTTTTACCTTTGAGCTACTTTAAAAGTGGGTATTATAACACTTAATATCATTCTGGCCATCTAAAGAAACTTGTCACTGATTGGATGAGTAATCATATGGGATTTTCAGAGAAGGGCTGTGTAAATTGTAAATGTATCTCTGAGTCTCGTTATGTTCAGTGGAAACAAGATAGGTGCCAATAGATTTGCAATCTAAAATTGAAATTCTAGATGGAAAAAAATGAAATTCTACTGGGAAATATGCCCTCCTGAACATAGTGGGTGACTCATACTAATATACTTATTTCAACCATGGCTTATTCATCCCTGTTTTTAGAACTTTAGAATATTAAAGAAACAATATATCTTTGGGATAGATGTTACAATGTTAATAATACAGTGGTGCTAGATAAAGCTTTTCCCCTATCTGATTACAATATAGTATTACATAGTATTTTAAATGTATGTTAAACAGTGACCATAAATTCTATAGATTATAGATTAAATTTTGAACTCTAATCCCCTTGGTATTGTTATTTGTTAAATTTTTCTATTTTTCAGGATTATGGGAGGGTTTTTTTCTCTCCCCCCTCTTTTAATGTTTTAATTCTTTTTTTTAACTGATAAGACTGTTACTGTTTCTGTTTTGATATTCTGTTTGTTGTACTAAAATGATTAAAATAGAAAAATGATGTATAGAATAGGCATATAATGAATCAATAAAAAGAGCAAATCTTAAAGAACTAATCGCTGAACTGTTGCCATCTGTCATGTCTGTGGTATTTATTTGTCAGGAACTGTGGCCATGATCTGCTCATAATTCTGTCCCTTATATAAATAGAAATTGCTTTTGTTTCTTCACAACATTTAAACATCTGTTCAACAATTCTTAAACTGCAATCAACACTGAGTTCTCTGTGTCTGAGGAAGATACTGTCTAATTTGAAGTTTTACTTTTGCATAATCCACTTCAAAAATGGGAAGCCAAGCAAGACAATTTTGTGTCAGCCAGTCTCTGATAATGTAAAGGGGTTCATGCATATAGTATAGATATCAGGAGAGGGGTTGTCTAAATATAATTGTGCCATGAAGACTTCCCTGAAATCTTTAAAACTGGGATTCTAGAATCTATACGGCTTTTGCTGAGATGGACTTATGAAACGGACTGATTCTGTTCAAATCTTTTGTAGTACTTTATAAATGTAAAAGAAGAGAGTGCAAAAATTGGCTTGAAATTCAACATTAAAAAAAATTAAGATCATGGCATCCAGTCCCATCATTTCCTGGCAAATAGAAGGGGAAGAAATGGAAGCAATATTGGATATTATTTTCTTAAGCTCCTAGATCAAATCAGATGGTGTCTGCAGCCAAGAAATTAAAAGATGCTTGCTCCTCGGGAGGAAAGCTATGGCAAAATCTAGACAGCATATTAAAAAGCAGAGATGTCACCTTACTGACAAAAGTCTGTATAGTCAAGGTTATAGAGGATGAGTAGATGGCATTATTGATGCAATGAACATGAATCTTGGGGACAATGGGGGATGGGAGAGCCTGGCATACTATTGTCCATGGGGTCGTAAGTAGTTGGGCACAACTTAACAATTGACCAACACTACTTGTGAATATACCTGTTTCACAGACATTCACAATACCGCAGGCTATCAGCCTGACAAAGAGTATGCATCCTAACATTAGTAATTCTGGTATATGACAAAGTATGGAATGTGGATAACAAGAGATTGGAGCTTTACAAAGGGAGACCCAAGAGATCCTGCTAGAAATTGACGAGGCCTATAGAATTCAAATGAGCTACGCTCGACGTAACAGGCTACCTAGGGAAGTCCACATGCGATTTGCCAGGAAGTACATGACATAATATACAAGATAACACAAGATGAACCATTGGTCTATAAAGATAAAGAAGTGCAAACTCTGAAGCAGGTTCTCAAGAAGGTGAGTGAACAGAGAAAAGACTATAAGTTTTTGGCAACACAACTCATCCAGATGAACGTAATGTTTTGATGGTTAATTCCAGAAGGCTTGTTGGTAACATGGCAGGAAAAGAGGATCAGGATAGATAACTTAGACAAGGTGCAAGATTTCTATGAGCAGATTGGAGGAACAGAAGAAGAAAGCAGTGGTAGAGAGGAGCTAGAGACAGAAAGCCAAGAAGAACAGCAGCAGCAAGATACAGGAGGCCTTGAACAAGAAGGAGAGAACAAGGAGGAAACTGAAAGAAGAAGATTAAGAACACGCCGGCAAAGAGAGACTAGAATTAACAGAAGACAGATAATATCCCACAAGTAGAAAGACGGAAATGGAAACAAAGCTATTATCATTAAACATAAATGGTCCAAATTCACCCATTAAAAGGAAACAGATACTATCTAGATTAGCCAAACAGAAATTAGAAATAGTATGCCTGCAAGAAGTCCATATTAAAAAACAATTCTGGAAATGTTTAGAATATCCTAAATTGGGAAGGTTATTTATAGCCCTGGCAGATAAAAAAGAAATTAAGGCAGTAGAAAAATATGTAGACCTACAAGGGAGAACTTTGATACTTGAATTAGAATTAGGGTACAAGCCAATGTTATTAGTTATAATTTATGTGTCAAACTACAACAAAGCCAATTCTATAAGGATTTACATGAGAGAATTGTTGAGATGGAACAAGATAATATATGCATTGTGGGAGATCTTAATGCAGTAGTAGATATAAAGAAGGATTATTTTAGTAACGTAAAGAACAAAAAGAAAAGAAAAATTTTGCCCAGATTTTTTTTTCAATATGACACAGGAACTAAATTTGATGATCAGTGGAGGAGAATGAATTTGGAGAAAAAAGAATTCACATTCTACTCTAATCCACACAAATCGTGGTCTAGATTAGACATGGCATGGATGAGCGCAGAACTAGGAAACCAATTAGATAAGCTAGAGATTATGACAAATGTATGGGCTGATCATAACCCATTAAAAATAATTTGGAAAGGAAGGAAAAAGAAGAGTAGAAGGTGGATACTTAATCCCCAAATCTTAAAGGAGAAAGATTTTGTAAAGAAAATTAAAAAGAAATGGATTTTTTTTTTTTAGGAAAATACAGTGGAGCTGTAATATATTCATTACAGAATATATGGGATACAACAAAGGCAGTCTTGAGGGGCTGGCAATAGCATATACAGTGAAAAGGAATAAAGAAAGATGGCAAAATCAGAATAAACTACAGGAGGAGATTAAAGACCTAGAAAATAGATTTAAAAAAAAACAGAGATGAAAAAATGAGGAGAGAAATGATTCTTACTAGGCATAAATTGAACATTATAAATCAGGAAGAGAGAGTAAAAGAGGTGAAAAGGGCAAAACAGATTTTTTTTGAACATGCAAATAAACCAGGGAGGTGATTAGCCCATAAATTAAGATTAAAAAAAGAAAGAAGGTTGATACAAGAATTGGAGGATGATGAGGGAAAATTAGAATACCGAATGACTAAGAAAAATAAAATAGTACAAAAATATTTCGAACAACTATATAGGGAGGATGGAATAAACCCTAAGAGGATAGAACAATATTTGTCATGCTCCTGGTGGAGTCTGACTCTGAGGAAGAGGAGGAACAGCCAACAGGGAGTGGGAATGTGGCTCCAGAGGTGGTGGAGGAGGCTGGGGAAGGGCAGAGGCCAGCTGAGCAGTCAGAGGAGGATCCAGGCCCATCCCCTATCCATCATGTAGAGGTCATGCAGAGAGGAGAGGATCAGGAAAAAGCGAGATCTACTCAAGAGGAGATTACCATGATCTTCCTCGTAGCTTGCAGCTGGGAGCTATGTATATAAGTTTATTAACTGCACAGTTAGAATTGCTGAAGTCAATTAGTATTCACCTTGAAAGAGGCTTATCTTTGCTGGCATTCTTCCCATGGACTTTTCTTGGTTATTTTCCTGGAGTTTATAATTAGTTATCTAGGCTTGCTTCAGAACTGTCATCAATGTGGTTTGTTTTGGTTTTTTGTTTGCCTCATTATTTACTTTTGTGACTTTAAACTGTGCCTAATAAAACAGTGAAGTTGAAGGCTTTACCGGACTTTAATATATGTTTTGGGTTTTGGGTTGTTTTGAGAGACTATGGCTCATCACATTTTGACTTCAGCCACCCCTTCAACTTATTTTTGCTTTTTGTGGGGTGACCATGGATCAGCTCAGAGCAGATTGCCCAGTTAACCCAGCAAGTGGCTCTTTTGACTACACAGGTGGCACAAATGCAAGCTGCCTGGCCACGCTGAAAATGCCCGGTAGCAGTGCCAGATAAATTTGATGGTTCACTGGCCCAATTTCCAGCATTCAATACAAAATGTTTTGTAGATGGCACCTAGCACTGGCACGACTGGCAAAAATGTATCCAACCTTGAAACCGGAATACTGGAAGCAAAAACAAAAGAAAGGAACGTTTTCCATATGTGGTAGCAGTGTATAGAGGTCAAAAAATACTGGAAGAAAATACAGAGATGGTTCTTCGAGATTGCAAAATATAAATTGAAATTGAAACCCAAAACTTTTTTATTAGGTATGATTAAAGGGAATTTGAATAAAGATAAGATACCTTATTGTACACATCTTAACTGCAGCAAGAATCACGTTAGCGCAAAATTGGAAAAGTGATAAAATACCACCAGATGAAGTTTTGATTCAAAAAATAATGGACTGTGCTGAACTAGATAAATTCACTATGGAACTGAAAGGCAAAGAGGATCGAGAATACTATGCGACATGGGAGAGGTAGTATGAATGGGTAAAGAAAAAGGATAAAAATAATGTATAGTTACAAAACATGTATATACAATGACACAATAACTGTTAATGGAAATGAGATTTTTGTATTTTTTGGTTTTTTTTAAGAATAAAAATTTAATTTAAAAAAAGAAAGATTGGAGCTTTTAAACTTGGATAGAGTATTCTGGCAGAAATTGCTAGGGCTGGAATGAAAAGGAATGAGATTTAAAAACACTTTCCAAGTCTCTAATTAAAGTTTGGAATCTCTAAGAAGTTAGAACAGTCTAATGAAAGCAGAAGGAATAGCTGTTTCAAGAGTCCTCTATTTATGTAAAAATGGGAAAGATATTCAGGCAAGAAATATTAACCCTAACAGTATAGCTGAGTTGGGAAGGAGCTTGGAGGACCTAATCAAACTTGCTGCTCAGGAGTTAGGTGTGATTGCTATTCCTTTGTGTTGTGCTAAAATGATCTTTTACCATTATTTCTATACAAACTTGCAAACTCTGATTTTACCCATTTTTCAACTTGGGTATGAAGATACTTATTTTCTTTATTTTTCTTTATTTTGTCTCAATACCAATATTTCTCCAAAACAAAACACATCATTTGCAGTAGATGAGAACCAAAACATGTCTGCAAATGCTTTGCAAATGCTTTTTGGGTAATTTTTTTAAAAAATTGCCAGTCATTTCACTGTGATCTGAAAAGCTTTATAACTGATAATGCACCAACATTGATTATTTGCAACTTAATAGCAGAAGTTAAAAAGATTTGACAGATTACTTGTCTTTTTAAATAAAATTTAACTGGTCTATCTGCAGAGGAAAGAACAACTACCTAATTTAATCACATGCATCTATGCTCCACAGCCAGGATGTTGCACTATTGAAATTAGTTTGGGTTTTTTGGCACTTCTTTTCAGTCTCCAGAAAAACAACAACATGTTGTTACAGCCTCAAGCATCAGTGTTAGAGTGAGCACATCAAGACTCAGAGGGCTTCCTGGTAGGAAAATTGAGAGTCCCAACCTTCCACGCTACATGATAGGCTTAGCCATTCAGCAACTGCAATATGCTAAGGAATGGCTTTATTAAAATCCGGATATTGGAATTTTGACTACTTGGCTGTTGAAGCCTAACAGTATTTGAAATAAATACATGTGTGTTTCATACATCAGGGTTAGCCATTATGAGACTTATAATATTGTGAGAACATGATCTATAAATTATTCCTATTATGTGAATATTTCCACTGTAGATTAACTGCTTAAGTTTTTGTTCTTATAACTAGGATGGGGAAAGGATGTGCAAGCAATGTGGCCCTTTAAAAACATTAGCACTCTGATAAACTAAATAATTATTTGCACAAATGCTGAGATGCTTTCTTAGCAATCAACTATTGTAGTACCAAAGCAGAAGGTATTCTTATCAGGGCCCAGCTTTAAGCAGTAATTTATGGTGCTGTTCTTGTTCAGAGTGATCCAGTCTCTATCGAGATCAACAGAACTGAGTGCTAGAGCCCAATTCCAATATTTGTATCTTGCATATTAAGCCTACTTCAAGAGATAGCCTTGGTTTAATGGTAGTTTCACCTTTGAGCATCTTCTGAACAGAATAGTAGGGTTATGTGTACTTTGCAGCCTGAATCCCCTCTCCCCAAGGCAAAATTAGATCTTTTGATTGGGCAAAATTAGATCTGTTGACTCTGGTAAATTGTGGAATTAAAGATGAAAGGAAATGGCACCGCCGGTACCATCAAATGTCCAGCCCCCTGCTGAAAATCAACAATAAACATGTTTTTTTTTCTGTGTTCTTTCCTGCATGGATTTCATACGGGACACCCGAGATTTCGATCCACACCTCAACGGTGCGAATCGTTTTCCATCGAAAAAAGCAACTTCGCTCCAGCCACTCTGTGCAGTGAGGAACCTCCATCATAACACCGGAGCCCCGAAGACGTGTGGATGAGGAAGAAGAGGCAAAGCTCCCTTGCCTCACGACCACTTGCCCGCTCTTGGCGGCGCTCTTGAGTGGGGCATAAATCACAGCCCCGAGGGAGGACGGTGGGTGGGTAAGGCGGTCGTGTCAGTGCTGACGCGCTCGCACACGGATCCCGTGCGGTGACGTTGCCCTTCTCCCTTTCTCTCACTCTTCCTTCCCCCTCCTATCCTAGAGGCCGACGGCTGGCTACTCCCCGCGAGAAAGGCGAAGCCTCAGCCGTGGCCACTGCGGGATTCTGCTCCGGCACTGATCAGCTCTTGGCACTGAGTGGAGCCGAAGGCAAAGCGACAGCCGCACCAAAGGGTCTCGGCAATGACGGCGTCCTGGAGGGAGAGATTCGACAAGTTCCTGCACGAGAAGAACTGCCTGACCAATGTGCTGGCTAAAATTGAGAGCAAGACCGGCGTCAGCAGGTCCTACGTCGCCATCGGTGAGTGTTGTGCTTCATCCCCACCCAGCCTTGCAGAGGGAATTTGGCCCGCCGAAGCCTCGATGTTCTCTAACGGTGGGGGAGGAGGGGAAGGAATGGAGGCTTCTCTGGAAGACGAACCTCGCCTTGGAGTGGACGTTTGTTTGCTTTGCTAGCAGATGTGGCCTTGGCTCGCCTCCGAAGGCTCTGAAGTCTTTCTTCCCTTCTCCAGGCCACGGCCCAGTGTCTGTAAGATGCTGCAATGACTGGCGCGATCTTTCCAGCTGGGAGGGGTAGCCAGCCTTGTCTTAAGTTGGCAACATTCCCTCTCAGCTTGTTTTGTTCTTCCACTGCACCCTTAGGGCATAGTGAGAACTTGACCGCTCTCCTCCACCTCGCCACACGGAGAATGGTGGCGCGCGCAGGTAGTCCTCGACTTACAACCACAATTGAGCCTCAAATTTATGCTGCTAAGTGAGAAATTTCTTCAGTGAGCTTTGCCCCAATTTTATGACTTTTCTTGCCACATCTGTTAAGTGAATCACTGCAGTTGCTCAATTGGTAACCCAGTTGATAAGTGAATCTGGCTTCCTCATAGACTTTCTTCTTGCAGAAGGTGATTACATGACTCTGGGACACTGTCACCATCATAAATGTGAATCAGTTGTCAAGCGCCCAATGTAAATCATGTTACCATGGGGATGCTGCAACTGTCATAAGTGTGAAAAATGGCCATGTCACTAAGTAAACTGTTGTAAGTCAAGGACTACTTGTACTTGGAGCTTCTACTTTCTATCATATTTATTGATAATCTTGCAGGGCATCTTGTGTGGGTAGTTCAGAGAAATGCTGGCCAAAACTCCTGGGATATTGAATGATGAAATAGTAGCCTGGCTGGCAGGGCTCCAGTTATGGCAGATTAGATTCCCCCGCCCCTTTACAGCTCTTCAGGGCAACTTCTAAGGCTAAGCCTTCTTGTGGGGGAAAAAAGAGCTTGGAATTGTAAATGGGATCATCTCCTCAGGAAACAGAACTCCCTTAGTAGTTTTAGGGAAAACATAATTATACATAAATAAAGGGGAGGGAGAAGAGTTCCTTCACTGGTAATTGGCTCACTGACCTGTCTTGATTTCCTCTCTCATCTGGCATGTATCCCTTTAGTATAACAGGTTAGCTCCTTCTTACATTCCTGTTTTGTCCCCACCCTTTCCTATGTCTTCTATCTGATACTTGTAGGCAAATGGCAAGCTGACTTCATCCTGAATGTAACTTTTGGTAAGAGTGAGTGAGCTGAAAGTTTGGCCCTATGGAAATATTTTCCATTTCTTCTCTGTTTCTTCTTTTAATAAAAGGTTGCTCCTCTATGTACAGGACCTAATCATGTTTCCCACCCATCTAGTAAGTCTCCATCTTGATTGATGGATTGACTTTCTGCTTTTTCTTTCAGCCATTATTGCTGTGCTGGCTATTTACTTGGTTATTGGCTATGGAGCATCATTGCTGTGCAACCTGATTGGATTTGGTTATCCTGCATATATCTCGTAAGTATTCTGGCAGCTAACCCTTCTCTTGCTACATGCTGGGAGTTGGTTATGGGTGAAAGATAATATTATTTCTCAGGCATGTGGTTGCCAATAGTTTGCAAACCATTATACTGTGGGGACTGGGCTTTTATTCCCAGGCAGTGATTGCATTTGCCAGATTGCTTTTGAAATCAGCCTGTGGCATTTTAGAGATTGGGAATAAGAAGATTGGGTGCAGATGCCAATTGCAGGCCTCATTGTAGTCCTTTGCATGTTGCTGCAATGTTAGAACCAGCCATAGGCGAAAGATGAGGCGACGAACCAATGCATTGCGATAGTGTTTTGCTCTGTGTATGCCATCTCTTACTATGGAATCTACATGTACTCAGAAGGAACAAGACTGAAGGTTGCTGCTGAATGTTTTCAGCAGCTGATTTGAATTAGAGCTGCAACTCACCATACTGTAATTTTTCTGCGAGGATTGGAAAATATATGCTGTCTTCAGTGAAATGGGTTAGGATGCGACATTAGGATGCCCTGGTTAGTGATGGAGAGAAACAATTTCAGATTGTGTTTCACTTACTTAAATATAAGTAAGTCCTGTAGTAAAGGAAACCTCAGGGTGGTTTCATGTGCTGAGGTATATTGTTTACAGCTGCAGTATGGTATAAGAGCTTAGTATTTGAAACTGCTGGTGCAGATCAGACATTAGAGGCAGAGTTTTTCAATTGTTTTGTGCTATTTCTAAGATGGTTGAAAATGTTCAGTTTTGAATATTGTCCAGGATGTATTTGCATGTATGAATCCCATCCAAGGGCTAAAATTAGTGTTTCATTGCCATTTCTAATTTTGGTTCGTTTCTTTAAATAATATTTGGGACCTGTATTTTTCTTAAGTTTCTAAATCACTGCAGCACTTCAGCAATAGTTAGAAATAGTGAGACATTTGAATGTTGTATGTCTTGCCTGTTTTAAAAATGACTACTTCTAAATAGGACTAGTTAAGAGTTCAGGATTTTATGTCTTTGTTGTCATCTATTATGAACCAGATTCTCAGCTCAGAAGAAAATAGGAAATTTATAACTGGGACTGTGTTTAAAAATATCTAAAATTGGAATCAGGACTAGGAAGGTGTTGAGCAAGGGGTAAAATTAATAATACATTACTTATTTGATGATACTTTGAAGCTGTATTTTGTGATGGTAAAAGAAAAACCAGATAGTGTACAAGTCCATATGTATGTTCTTCTGCTATATGGTTAATATATTTAAATTGATTAAATAGCACAAATAAAGGATTCAATTTTTCTGCACCCAGCACTGCAGTCAATTTAAAGGTCCACTCCTGCTGCTGTCAACAAAGCCAAAAATTATCTGGAAATATGCCACATAAAGTCACCTTTCAATGAAGAAACGATCTTAATGGACTATTTCATATCACTCTTGACAAATGTGTTTGAAGGCCACAGCTATGTTATGTCATCTCTGCATTGTGTTTTGCTAACCTCCATTTTGATTATAATAATGCTTCACAGAAAACTTGCATGTGTGCATTCCTCCTTCGCTCCTTTAAAAATAAAACTGCAAGGAATGAAAGGTAGTCCAGAACTGACAGAAAAACATTGATTATTCTTGCAACACTTGCTGTTTTCTGAGAGAACAGCTGCTTTAGGGTTAAGACAATATTGGCTGGACTAGATAAGCTGAGATCATGGGCACAGATATGGCTTAGCCAATTTTGCTCCATGATCTCAATATGGATAATCAGTTTCAACTAGCCCCAGTATTGCTGTCACGTGGATCAGATCTGTGCCTTTATTGTATATAAGCTCTCTTATGCACATGTTTACCATTTAATGATCTGTATGTTTGATTTATTCATTCTATAATGATTAGCCAATCCAAATAATGCAATATTTCTCAATGTTGTCAGTTCACACCTATGGAAATCAATTGTTTTCTTTTCTTCCAGTTTACAGCTTAATTTCTGTTAGACCTGTTTTGAAATACTTTGATAAAACACAGGGCAACATTTTGAAGCAGCTTCAAAACTGTTTGAAAAGTTTGTACCTACCATAGGGCCTCCCTTAGATATATTACTTTCTGTTCAGAGTTTAATAACTTCTATATTTTGTGGTTGGAAATTCATGTTTCCTGTAAAAGATGGTATAACCATTAACATTTAACTCATTGGTGCAAGAAGGGAGCAGAAATGAGTCAGTAAAATTGCATACAAGTAGAAGGGGTGAATCTCCAATAGAATGCATTGGGTTCTTTAAGACTTATTAAATATTGATGCTCCCAGCAAGGATATAATGCATCTTGGAAAGACAAGTCTCCATTGAAATTGCTTTTCCAGATGCATAAACATGGAATAGTAATCTCAAGTACCACAGCAGTGAGGACAAATGATGAAGAAGTGCAGCATGCATGACATGCAAAGAATGTTTGTGGAGTATGGAAAAATGGATAGCCATTGGGTATTTCATATGCAAAATGTTACACATATCAGAATAGGCAAAATATGATACAGCATATGGCTAGTCATGTGGCTTTAATCTGACTATGAATGCAAACTGAAAGCAAATATCTCTGGATCAGTTTTTGTTGTTGCTGGTGCTATTTTTTTATATGAACCAACAGAGTTTTCCTCCAAAATATAATTCAGATTACTTATGTAATTATACAGTCATGAAGGCTGTTTGTTGAGTAGCTGTGTAATCCTGAGAAAAAAATGCTGCTTTAAAACATTACAGACAGGTGTTACATTAGCATTTCAATTTGCTCTGAAACAACTGTGAGAAATTAAATCTGAAACTTGCACAGCTCTCATGGAATATTTTGTAGGCATCATAAATCTGTTAAAAGAAGGATGATAGGTTATGGCTACATGAATAGGTAGCATTTATTGAGTTGTTTTTTGCCCAACATCTCAGAAATTAAGGTAGGCATAATCACCATTTAATTAGGCAGGGACAGGAGATTGGCTGAGTAAATAAGATTATTGCTGTCTCAGATTTAGTTACTAACATCTCTGACTGGGCTGGAAAAGACTTAGTCTGCAATACTGAAGTGTCTTAATTTTGAGGTCCCAAAAGTTTTTTTTCAAAAGGCAACTTTTTTTCTTCCTTTAAGACATTTTGCTTCTCATCCAAAAAGCTTCCTGGAGCTTGAAAAAGCACTTTTGGAAAAACCTTGACCTGGATGACAGATAATCTCCATGGACACTTACATTCAGGGCTGACTATAGTGGGCAAATTCTTAAAGGACAAAATCAGCTCCTGTTCCTGATTTAAAAAAATAAAATAAAAATTTGCAAAAAGATTAATTTTAGTAGTTCTTCATATTATATTTCTCCCGCAGGTATTATTTTCTGCTCTTGTGATTTCATGCATACAACTTATTCATGTTTTTTAAAGAAATGAAGTACTTGAAATGTGGACATCTTCCTATAAAGCAACAATTCCATTGCTGACTGAATTTTTCAAAACATAAAAGGGAAAAAAGAAGAAAAAAGTTTTAAAAAATTAAATGTATGTCTTGTCCCATCACTGTTGACCACAGTATGTCATCATGCCTTAATAGTAGCAATTTCATCTCTTATTTGGTGAGATTACTGTTGTCTCGTATCCAACCCTTGAGGAATCAGAGTTAAAACTGTTATTTCAGTACTAACGTGAAACATGCATTTCCTGTATTATTCTTATATATGAAATCGCTTTACCGCTCATTATCTTGCAGGAAAACTCAAGTTAATTAATGTTTTTCAGAAGTGTTGAAAGGTACAGGCTGTGTCCTTAGAGGCCAACCTCTATTATTATGGTCTTTTCTCAGCCAATCATTGTTCTGTGATTGATGATTAGGCTGAAACATAAAGAACAGTTACTGGAATTGGGTGTGTCTAGTTTAATGAAAAGAAGGACTAAGGGAGACATGATAGCAGTGTTCAGATATCTCAGGGACTGCCACAAAGAAGAGGGAGTCAATCTATTTTCCAAAGCTCCTGAGGGCAGGAGAAGAAGCAATGGGTGGAAACTAATCAAGGAGAGAAGTAACCTAGAACTAAAGAGAAATTTCCTGACAAAACAATTAATCAGTGGAACAGTTTGCCTCTAGAAGTATGAATGCTCCAACACTGGAAGTTTTTAAGAAATTGGATAACCCTTTGTCTGAAATGCTATAGGGTTCCTGCCTAAGCAGGGGGTTGGACTAGAAGACCTCCAAGGTCCCTTCCGACTCTTTTATTCTATTTTCTCCATCAGCCCTATATTTCCTGTGTTCCTTTCAGAACCCTTTTCCTTTTTTTCCCCCCACACACATTCCCTCCAGAGAACATTCAAAGGAGTTGAGAGCAGAATTTAGTATTTTATTTGGAGAAGTAGTGAGGGTTACCACTTCCCCTGTATTTGTCAATTTCAGACACTTCCCTTCGAATGAAGTAAAAGAGTGGTTGTCCAGCAACTAGTAAGTTCCAGCTTGCTCATTCTATAGAACCTACCAGTAGGTAGTCGTACAAATAGATGCAGAATATGTCTTCCTCATTTTGGAGGTGGTTTCTGCCTGATATGCTCCCACATATTTCTTTATTTTGCAATATTTTAAAACTTGAAAAATGCTCAATTAGATATCCAGAGTAGGGACAATCAGTTCACAATCCACAACATGGGCAGACTTCTGAAGAAAAAGTTATCCTATTATGCCTGCCATGCCTTAATTGGTTAATTGTCTGTATTGGTTACTGATTTCTGAAAGAACACAGTAATAAAGTAAAAAAAAAAAACAGATAGTGCTTGATTAACTATGGCAGTTAGGAGCAGAAATTCTGTCACTAAGCAATGTGTTCATAAAGCATGACCTCATGTGACCACAACAACTTAACAGCAGTTCCAACAGTTTGGGTTACGGTTGTTAGATGGGACATTATGTGGTGGCCATTTGCAACCTCTTGCTGGCTTCTCCATTGACTTTGCTTATCAGAAACCAACAGTAAAGGTCAGAAATGGTGATCACATGACCACTGGACACTGTGACTTGTAACTGGGAGCTGGTTGCCAAACACCCAAATCATGGTCACATGACTGTAGGGACACTGCAACTGCCATCACTCTGAGGTCCATCTGTAACTCTCCTTGTTCAGCATCATCAAAATGTTGAATAGTTTTTGAATAAGTGACCTAACCAAAGACTGCATGTAGCGATTACCTTGCCTATCGTGGTATTTTCCTATTGTGTGAGTGAGTCTATTCAATGAGTTAAAACAGATGCAGAGGAGACAGAGGAGGAATTGACAAACTTAAAGATAGGTGATAGTGTCTTAACTTAGGTTTTCCTTTTAGAGAAGCAAAACCTTTTTTATTAACACAACTCTGAGCTTTGTTGCTCTCTTTCTAGGTTCTCTGTTAAGAGATATTGTGTGTGTACGTATAATGTCTGTCTGGGTTAACTTTTCATTGCACACATTTCTCTCCTTTTTCAAGCTAAATATTCCTCCATTATCTTCCTATTTATCCAAAAAACCAGCCATAATGTGATACATGCTCTCCCGTGTATAGTCCCCCATCTTCCCATTTCCCACTTTCTCCCCTCGCTCTTCTGCTAGGAGTTATTAGCATAACAATTTGCATTATTCATAGCAAGTAATGCAGGTAGCCATTTTTGTTCCAGACGCCATCCAAAAGCAAAAAAAATAAAATGGTATAAGACTTCTGGAAGAGATCATCCATATATTTGTGGTCACATATCACTAGTGCGTTGATAATACTCAGGGACAATCTGTCAGATTCAGTTCTCAGAGTTATGTGGGTCTAAATGGAATGAAACAATCTGAAGTTGAATCTAAAAAAGATGGAGTTGCTGTTTATCCAGAAGCCATTGGTTTTCTCTCAGTTCTTGTGGTTACTCTGGAAGGAAGGACATGACCCTTAAAGAAAAAAGTCCATACCTTTGGTATCTTCCTGAATACAGAGTAGTTGAATGGCAGATGGAAGCTGTTGGGGTCCAACCTGAAGTGAGAAGATTGGTGATAATAACTCATGCCCTTGTCATCACCTGTATATTCTACTTCAGTGCTCTTCTTGGTGATTCCTTTGAAGTTGCAACTGATGCAAAATAGAATGGCCTGTGAACTGACAGGAAAAGCTATTACAGTAAAACGGTACCTATATTGGTGCAGCATTGGTTGTTGGTAGGCTTCCAAATGTAATTTGAACTGTTTCTTTGGATCTTTAAATCCTTCAGTATCCTGGTTCCTGTATGTTTGTAGATCTATCTTCTGTAGGTACAAATGACCAGACCAGACTAAACCACTCATCCTAGATCGGAATGCTGCAAGGCCTGGAGAAATGCATTCTGTAGTGGTCCCTGTTGTGTGGAAACACCCTGTTCTTAGAGATCTGATCATTTTGAATGCACTTGAAGGGTAGGTAAAACAGAGGGTTGTAAAAGCCAATTTTACCTTAGGTTGGAGCATGCTCTTTTGCAGTTGAAATGGTGGCCGTAGTTGATTATATTGTTTTACTGTGGGTTACCCATATTATTTTGTTTTTATGGCTGTAAAAAACAATCTGTTTAGCCTGTCTGTATATAAATGAGAAATACACACCTACAAATAAATAAATACTGATTTTCTGTACTGAACTACCATAAAATTTAGCTAAATCTGATTTTTATTGCATATTATTTAAATTATACTCAATCAGATCAACCTACACTCAAAACAATTAATACTTGGATCAGGTGATTTCTTTATATCTGCCCGTAAGAGTTAAGGAGGTTTTATTTTGCAAAAGAAAGGCATTCTCTAATGTGAAAAACTTACAAAGATATGTGAGTGCTTCCTGTTCCCTCTATTCCATCCAATATATTTTTGTTACAATTGCAAGGTTTCCTCTATACTCTGTCCCTCTATTCCTTCTTTCTTTTTTTCCTTCTGCACTTCAATGTTTCCTGGAGATTGTGAATCTATACTTCTCCCCACCTGTATTAAGGTTACTGCTTTATTGGCAACTCTGCTGTATTGATTCTGCTGGGAACAAGTCTCAAATGGGAAGGAAAGCAGCAAGCTCTTACACAATTTCATACCTTACAGAAATGAACAATTGAAAGAGATTTGATTTATTTTTTTTGACCAATTCAAATGTATTCAGATACTGGAGGATTTATAATAGCCTCCTGAAACTTCTAGGTAGAGAACTATCCAGGGATGGGATTCCAGCGATTCAGACCGGTTCTATAGAACCAGTTGTTACAATTCTGCGCAGTTTAGAGAACTGGCAAATTGTGCCCTGGCTGGCCTCGCCCCTCTCCTGCCCATCCCCTCCCCTCCCAGTCAGTCCATATCGTGCATGTGCAACATTCCGTGCATGCTCAACATCGCTGACTGCATTCTCCCCCAAACCTATGCATTTATGATTGCGTATTCATAGCAACTCTAGCTGGAAATAATTATAGAGTGATTTAGCAGTCAATAAAAAGTAGTTGATTCTGATCTTAATGACTCAGGATAAAAAAAAGATTCAGAAGGATGAATAATTTGTTGACATGAGTAGCTGCTTGCATTGCTTTCCTGTAACTTTTCCATCAATCTGTCTAATTGTTTAAAATGAACACATATGCATTGTCTTATATCATTACTGGCTACCAGTCATAATCCTTCTACCTTGATATTATTCTTGAAATCAGAATATGTATTTATGCTATTAGTTAATTTAAAAAAATTGGGTTCACAGCTAGTTGATCTTGAATATCAAGTCATGAGTCAATGGAGAGTTGTGGATATTCTCTCTTTACTTAGGGGGGATAATGCTAAATCTGAAAGTTTCCTGGATGTTTACCAAATTCAGTGAGATGTTCAGGTTGAATTTAGAAATTCCTCCCTAGGCATCTATTCATTTATCTGTTTTGAATAGTATGCCTGTAGATAAAGCTATGGTAAGAAAAAAAAGTCTGCTACCAATTTTGGAAATATAGCTGAATGCCTCCTTCAATATATTCATCTGCTTTCAATAGATACTCATTTTCAGTAGAAAAATCTACCCTCTGCTGTCTCAGCTTTTTGTTGTAGACTATTTGCCGTTGCTTACTGTTGACAGAGTCACTCAATTCGCACATACACTATGCCATATTGTGACTGACTTGTTTTTGGCTGAGAATAATATTAGAACAAGATAACCAAATAAATATTGTTTATTTTAGGTTAATACAAGTAGTCCTATGTAAAGTGAGTTTTGTCCCATTCTGCAACTTTTCTTGCCACTGTTGTTAAGTGAATCTCAACCTTAACCAGTTATTAAGTTAGTGGCATAGTTGTAGAGTGAATCTAGCTTCCTCATTGATTTTACATGTCAGAAAGTCACAAAGGATGATCATATGACCCGGGACATTACAATCATCATAAATATGAGCCAGTTTCCAAGTGTCCAAATTTTGGTCACATGACTATGAGGATGCTGTGATTGTCATAACTCTGAAAAATGGTCATAGGCCACTATTTTCAGTGCAGTTCTAAAAGTCACTAAATGAATGGTTAGTGGAAGGAGGACTGACTGTAAATCATAATTTGAAACAATGCTTTCTTCTTGTCTTACTGATTGCAGTACTTAGCATACAGCATATAAGAAGTTGCATGGTTTGTTTGGAGTTTCCTGGCATAATCCTGATTTGATTTTGTTCCTTTCCTAAATATCTGGCCAAAAAGGTAGGCAAACAAACTAAGAACTGATCGAAGAAACTTACCCTACAGATACTTTTTCTTATTTATAATGCTAACCCTAGCTTGTTTCTGACTTCTTCAAGAGTTTATGATTAAAACAGCCATAACTTCTTTAATCAAAATAGGTTGATTGATGATATGTCAACATACTGAATCGTACTTGTAATTACCTAACAATAAAATATTACACTTCCGTTTCTAAAGCTTTAGTCTTACTGTTTACTGTTATTTTATTTCTTCCTCTAGCAGTTCTTGCACCAAAACCAGTTAATCTTGTTTTTCATCTATTTTGCATTATTGAAACCACATGTCTTTGTACCATAGTTGAAACATGTAACTTCAGAGTCTTCTTCTGATGGAAGTCTTGCTTACTGTAGTCTTGCTCCTCATGTATTACTTTTAATTTTTTCTCTGAATTCAAATATACCTTTGTCAGGCAGAATAACCAAGAATAATATTTATTTCTTGTGCAATGGATAGCATAAGTATAGATATTTGCATGCCTAGCTATCATACTAAGATTACGGTATGCATGTAAACCACAGAAACAGAGTATGAAGCAATAATAAGAAATTAAAGGCATGAGACAAGAAAAAGTAAATGAAGTACAGTTATATCTAATTTATGTCCGTACTGTTCGCTACAGTTTTCTATACTTTTCTAACCTTGCACACCATTCTTGTTTCAACTACATCCATATTCCAATTCATGTAAAATTTCAGCGCCCCCTCCTTTTTGGTTAATTATCTAATCACCTCCATTCTCTCTCTTTCCTCTCAAACCATTCCCTTATCCATTCTATGTGGCCACACCTTTTTATGCACTATTTTTGCACTGGTCACTTATATCAACACAGCATGCCTTATACATTTTTCCATGAATATATTAAATCAGGGATCCCCAACCCCCAGTCCACCGGGCCGGCACCGGGCTACAGCATGCCAGCAACCATGCCATGCAAACAAGCAGCCCCATCCGTGGGATGCAGGCAGCATGCAAAACCACGCCTGCTTTGGTCCAAGGAAAAATCTCCACGGAACTAATCCCTGGTGCCCAAAAGGTTGGGGTCCACTGCATTCAACAGCCAATGACAGACTTCTCTGTTCTGCTGTTGCATATCAAAAACTTTTCCAATGCAGAGATATTTCACAGATATACAGGGCCAATAAGTTCCATGGCAGATGAATTAAGTGAGAAAATAATTCCATGAAGATAATGTATTTGTATTAAGCCTATGACCAGAAGACCTGCAATATTCCTTCCAACCTTATGAGTCTATACGATTGGGATAAAATTAAAATGAAGGAATGTTGAAAGCAAACTTGAAATGGGAGTGGCAATGTTTATCTTCCTGTAGTCATTCTGCTTTGGTCTAATTTTTTGTTACTTGTTTCTGTTTCTTTCATTTCCCCCTCCAGAGCTCCATTATCTTGTAGTTTTCATTAATCCTATCCATCTTTCATCATAAATAATCAAATCAATATTGCTTATAAATATCTATTCATTATATTGAGATTGACTAGTGCATTTGTATACTTAATTATATACAGATAGTCCTCAACTTATGACCACAATTGTGACCAGAATTTCAGCTGCTATGCAATGCAGTTAAGTGAATTGTTATATAACTGGACCCCATTTTTTTTTACCATTTTTGCCGCGGTCATTAAGTGAGTCACGTAGTTGTTACGTGAATATAAAGCACACAGCCATAGAATAGGTTATTTGAGTAGAAAATTGGCCAGGTTTATGTTCCATTTGCTTATCTCCTTTTTATTTGTTCCTTCAGCATCAAAGCCATCGAAAGCCCTCACAAAGATGATGATACACAGTGGCTGACCTACTGGGTTGTGTATGGAATCTTCAGCATAGCAGAATTTTTCTCTGACATCTTTCTGTCTTGGTTCCCATTCTACTTTTTGATGAAGGTTTGTGGTCTTCTGTTCCCCATATGCATATACCTCTCTCAAGAAACATGCATCACAATGTGAAATATAAGCTTGGATGGTGGAATGACTATAATGAAATGTAGCTTAATCTTAGCTTATAAAGTAACTCTAATTTATACAATGAACTTGTATGATGAACTACAATGATCTCCAAATGTGATTTAGTTTCCAAACTTATCAAGTCTTGGTTCTTATAAGAAAATGCTTCTTAAACCAAAACTTATTGGCTGAAATAGTGATAGTATCCAAGCAATAAGGGGTAACAGCATTTCTTCATTCATAAAAGAATAAATTTCAATATCATCAATTCATGCAAACTTCCATTTGCTTTTAAACATCTCTTTTTCAAAAGTTAGTGTGCTTTGTAGTTGCATTTATATCAAACAGTATTGGGACAATTTTAAAATTACAGGTAATCCTTTAAGCAGCCAGATCATGATCACATGACTGCAGAAGGGGGTGCAACATTTTGCAATTTTGCTTTACACCATTGGTCCTCAACTCTCAAGCCACAAACCAGTACCAGTCCATGGCCTGTTAGGCACTGGGCCACGCAATTGGTAGGTGAATGAGTGAAACTTCATCTGTACATCTAGATTGCACATAAAACCATCCCCCTTTAGGCCATAGAAGACCATTTTTCTTCCAAAATCATTCCCTGGTGACAGAAAAATTGGGGACCACTACTTTACAGGCCGTTTTTTCTTAAACCTAAGATATGCCCCAGTATTGGAAAAAGCATGAAATTTTTCATTATTTCTCTCTATCAGTTTTGGAAAACGTATTTGTAACTTTCTATTTGGGGAAACATGCATGAATCTAATTTTGCTACCTTTTGTTTGGAAGATTTTATTCTCCTAATTATGTACATACCTGGAAGAAGCCAGTTCAAACTACTTTTATATTATTGCCAAGAAATCACACAGCTGTGTCCATCAAGTCACAAGAAATGAAACCTGATTTGAAGGAGAAAATATTTTATTTTAAATTTATTTTTATTAATAGATATGTCATAGGCAAGACACATTGATTTCCTAAACCTTTCTTCTCATATTCTAATACACAAGGAGATGCAAGGATAACGTTCAGGAATTTCTGCTGTTGTTTTGGTGAATAAACTCAGATAGTATATTCCACCAGCTATTGAGAATTACTTCGTGCCCTAGGATTAGAGATTAGTGGAAAAACTAATCACGCTAAGTGTTCCTTTATTTCCAGTTTATGAATTGATGAAGATCTAAGAATTTTAGATTGGATACCGATTTCAAAACAAAAACAAAAAACAAGTACAATATATTTACCTGAAATATACTTAATGTCTTTTGCAGGGGTTTGCGAGACCCATACAATATTTGTATTGCTTTATTGTCCAAAATTATTCACATTGTTATAGTATCCATGCAAAATATTATTATCTTCATATGACAGATGAGATGAGGAAGCAATGCTAAAGCTAATGTATTTATCATACTGAGAATTTTGGTCTAGGAAGCTGCAGCATTAGGATTATAATATTTAAATACTGCTGGTCACTGCATCCCAGTCTATTTCTTATTTGCTCTTTCTGTTTGTACAGTGTGGCTTTCTGGTGTGGTGTATGGCCGCAAGTCCCTCAAACGGAGCAGAGTTACTTTATCACAAAATTATCCGCCCTTTCTTCTTGAAGCATGAGGCAAAGGTGGACAATGCAATGAAGGAGTTAAAAGAAAAAGCTGGAGAGACAACAGACACCATTACCAAGGAAGGTAAGCTGAGGCCAGCAAAGCCAATTTCAAACAAGTCTATTTTGTAGATAATTATACATTAATACATTGCTTTTACTTAAGTTAATCGGGAAAAAAAATTACAGCGAGATTTGCTGTGAGGAAGTGTGTCTGTTTCTGAACTATGTGAGTGCAGAATTTATTATATATTTTGAAAAACTCAGTGGTCATTTTTCAAGATAAGTCTCCATACCAGCCCTTCTGAAAGCGCTATTTCTCCAAATGTATATGATTTCATTCACATAGGCTGGGCATTCGAAGAAATTTATTTCAGAAACTCTAGGTTGAGAAAGACTGCTCTATTAGGTCTGTAGCAATGAGCTATAGACTTTATGGACATGAAATTTCAGAAGAAAGTAGAATTATTATGGAGGAAGATTGTGATACATGTATTCATTTTCCCAAATGATAGCAGCCAAAATAAGTAATTAAGTATATTAATTAAATATGCAAATATATTTATCTTATGTAATTTATACTGATTACACCATGTTGAGTATTTGTAAGTTGTTTAATAATACAGTACAAAATTATGTATTAAAGAGTGGAATAATTCTATTTTAGTTAGACATGGAGTATGTTGACTGCTCCATTCCACTCTCTCTTTTCATTATTTCTATTCCTAGTTCTTTATTACTATCTGCAAATGTCGATGTTGTCCCATAAGAGTTGAACATAATTTGGTGTTTCTACTCATGTAAATGTAACAATAATTTTGAGTTACCTTGTTATAATACTGTTAAAAATAAGGATTTCTTTCCTTCTTTTAGTTAAAAAAGCTGCAATAAATTTACTGGGTGATGAGAAGAAGAGCACCTAAAGCAATTAACTGGAAGAAATTTCTCCTTATCACTACCTTTATACAGTGTGATGTTTCTGGGGACTGTGATACAGTAATTTGAATAATGTTGCCTTGTAAACCTTTTTGAGTTTATTAAAAGAATGTATTGTAAGATTGCTTGCTGTTTTTGCAGTTTTCCGTATTGAAAGTAAGCATTTTTATTTAATGTCACTGCGGTAGATGGCATCTAAAGCTTATACAGTTTCTAAGCAGAAAGAAGATTTTCAGTAATGTCTTATTTGCCTTTCATGTAATTTTCAAAAATATGCCCCAGGCGCTGAATCCATTTGTGCATGCAGCAACTGTATGTACAAAATTCATTTCATATTTGACTCGTTCTTGCTATAGCATAGTTTAATATCAGTGTAATGATAGTAATTTGGTGTGCGTAATTTTGTATAAATACAAGGAATAATAATTAATTACCCATGTGTGTTGCTGTGTAGTTTTTTTCACACAGACCTTCTCCAATTACTTATAATGTTGCAAGAATAAAGAGAGGTGACAGTGCTGGAAACTGATTTTCTGCTTGAAGTACAGATTGGTTGTAACTTATATCTGGTTTATTATATGTATATTGACTTAGCCATTCTCTTTAAACATTGAAAAATGAACCCTTTGCCCAAAGTTATTGAACATCATCATATTGGAAAGTCTGATAGCACTTTTTCTGACTAACATATTTTATTAAAATGCTAAGCTTTCTTTAGCTGTGGCTCACCTAATTAGATGTAGAAAACACAGCTCATAAAAAGTCTGTGCTTTTTAAAATCTGCTGTTCAAAAACAGGTGCTTCAAGAATACTGAATTTTTGCTAATGCATAGGCTGGCTCTCCTCCTACAATATTACCTGAGTGATGTAATCAAACAACTGGTATTAAAGCAAAGAAAAGAAATTTTCCTCTTCCCCATTGGCACTCTATTCTGGTTCACTGAACTTCAATCCTGTAATGGGTTTTTATAGTGATGGTGTTTCATGTGAGCAATCCCAGATGATGCTTGCTCAGTTTCTAAAATAAACGTTTAAAAAGGATTCTATTGTGTTCTTCTATGTGTTTTAGTTTATGGCGCCATTGGATTTTACTTGGTTCTTGAATGCTATTCACTACATAGGCTTCCTATGGTTTTCAGCTTTATTTTTAATTTAAAAACATACAGCAGCAAGATGAGGGAACAGTGTGTGCTTATGAAAGCAAGTAAGTGGGCAGTCACATCTCATATACAAACATTTCTTTTTCTCAAATGCACTGGCCTAGTTGCCACAAAAAGCTGAAGCAGAGTTCTTTACTGTTGGCTACACAGAAATTCACCATTCAGCTGTTAGATAAACCAGGCAAAAACAGTTTAATAAACCATTATTAAAACTCTGATCTAACATTTGCAAATGTACCTAGTATGGCTAAAGTGGATTTATTTAAAAGTGGATTTTATAGTCATTTCTACAATTTAACAATTAATGATTTTAGTGATGTTTCAAAATGTGTTTCTTCAGCAAAAGTACTGTGATGACGTGTTGAATCCCTTCTCTGTAGGAAGGATGATGATCCATCCCACAGATAGTAAGAAATATTGAGTGAAACATTAAACCAGGGGTCTCCAACCTTAGCAACTTTAAGACTTGTGGACTTCAACTCCCTGAGTTCCTCAGCCAGCAAAGCTTAAAGTTTAATTGCATTAAACTACCCGTGCTAATATCCATCACCATAATCTAGTAGGAATTAATTTTCCCACTAACTTCGGGAATTTCCCAATATTGGAAATAGCACAAAATCTCAACACAGATTTCAAAAGAAAGGGATTTAAAAATAAAATCATTTAAATTCTAGAGATGTAGTAAAGAACAAAGGGGGGGGGGTGTCTCTCAGAAATAGTAATCTCTAGTAAAAAAATATTATTCAAACTCAACGTCCAACTGTCTTCATAGAAATATGCATGTAATTTTATTGGCAACAATATAGAAGTGGTTTGCTGATGTCACTTTGTAGATATTAATTTCCCAACCTAAATTGCAACTCTTAGATTCCTGATATCATCCAAATGCAGGCCTAATTCTGCTAATCGAGTTGAGCAGTTAGGTTGCTGCTCCGTAGCTGCACATCACACCATCTTACTGAAACCTAAATCCATTAGTATAAATAACAAGCACACAAAATGTGGTCTATATACTTTACTATGTAAAGTGAGATAATATAGATCACTAAACCCAATGATGGATATATTGTATTGTTGCCAAAAACTATTTTTGCTACATATACTTCTTTATTAAGTTCCTTCTGGAAAAATCCACATCATGCCTGCAATCATCTGGAAAGTATAGAAGTGTGCAAATCAAACCAGGCCAGGTGGGAAGTTTCCCATATGGAACTGTACTAATAATGTTAATTTGCATGGGCCTAAGAAAACATCAACATATTATCTAGGGAAGAGGTTTATACACTTGACCTTTTATTTTGTAATTTTATGCCCTTGGAATAATTTCAGTGTAAGGGAATATTATTGAATAGCTGAAATTGATACAGAAAGATGTGGAGAATGATATAAATTAAAATTAACATCAGTGTTGGGATTCCAGCTATTGCCCTAATTAAATCATGATCCTTGAGGCATTCAAAAAGCTTCAAAGAATTCATTAGGAGCGACATATTGGCATGACCTATATGTAGCTGATTGAGACATGTAATTCACTGTCACCCTTGACCCTAGTTTCCCCCCACCCCTCTGGGTGTATCATAATTCATATTCTCCAACGAAACATCCATATGCTCCAATGAAACATGTCCGTAGTCAAGAGTCATCAATCATATTGCCCAATTAGAGATTTGAGCGGTAGAAACTCCAGTCAGTTAATACAATCTTTGCAAGGTATGCATGGAATGCACTTTTGCTTCCAAACTGCTGCATTGCTCTTTCAAACTCTTCCCCCCCTTTCTGTTGGCAACTATAAAATAACAGCATAGAAAATGCTTTATGAGTTGACAGTCAGCACCATAAAAGTGAGTCTCCATTAATTGCTGATGCAAATATCTTCACAATTATAAGCTACAATAGAAATAAGTCTTCTCTGTCATCCCCCTAAACTAAATCTTGAGGAAGTGCTGAAGCTAAAAATATATGAACTTAACAGTTTTGAGTTTGGTGAAAGAAAAATCACCACTTTTCACATGAAGAAAGAAATATTGCCGTCAAAATAAATTTCCACTATATATTATAGATAGAAATGTGTCATAGACTTTCCCATATCCTATTATTTATATTAACTACAAGAAACATTGATGGCACATCTTTCTGTTTCAATTTAGAAATGCTGATTATCTTGAGTAATGTTATGGTAGGTTTTTTTTTAAAAAGTGTAAGTAAAAATAAGAACTAAACAGAACCCACAAAATTTAAAAATATATCATTATTATACATACAATGCTGGACCAAGCTTGGGTCTATGGACTTTTCAACTATTGTTACTAATGTTTTCTTTTAAAAAGTATTTTAGACAATCTTAGGTATTTTAGCTTATGAAATACAGCTGTTGTAACGTTCCCAGGCATGACATTTTATCCACCTGCATCGAAAAATAATATAACTGGAAACACTGCTTAGCAATAAAAACATTCTAAACAGTTTAATTCAAACGTATGTTTATTGTAATAAAGAAAAATTGTTTCAGAAGCCCAAGTTCACAGTGACAATGTGTTTCATTGTAAAATTATCAAGTGAAAAGGCAAAACAAATCCAAGGCAAAAACAAATAGCTTTGCACTCATTTGTCGATATAGTTCAATACATTAAAACGTTCTTTTTCTATATGTTTTAAAAACTAGAAGAGGATTTTCTGGATAAGTTCCCAAATGGTTCAACCATAATTTTATGCAAAATGAAACTCATTCTAATTCAAAAACTACCACAAAATAGCTTTGCATGTTCTTATTGGTCTGTCCAACTGTCATCTGAAGTCATTATTCTTCTGTAACCATTTGAACATGTAGCATTAGTCCATGTCACATTCATTTCTTCTTTTTTCCTTTATTTTTTTTGCCACCTTCTCCTTGCTGTAGACTTTGGTCACTGCCTCCCATTTTCTGTGTTCTTGTTTTCAGTTTGGGAATTGTTTCTGCTGCATATAACATCACTGCCTTACCTAAATAGAGAAAAGAAAAAGAAAATATTTCATCCAGAAGAGGGTAACCAGGAATTACCCACCATTTGCACTTCATAATGTGCAGCTTTTGCTTCCATCTATAAATGAACAAAAGAAACAAATCAGTCTTGTGCATATTTATAACACTCACGTGTTGGAAACTGAGGCTGACATAGATTACCATCTTCCTGCTTCAGCTGAATGCGAACTCTACCCCTATATTGCGCATCACGGTTCCATTCCCTGGAATACATTTTGTTTTTCTAATACATGGAGAAAAAAAATCAAAACATTACAAGCAAGCATAAGCAAAATAAGAATGCTTATAATTATAACTCTACTTTGGGAGCAAGAACCATTAAATTAACAGTCCTAATAGTTACAAAGGAATAACTAATATAGGGCTGAACTGTTTATTTTAACAGTTAACAGTATTACCTTAGTAATTCAAAGGAAAGCTCTGTAAGAAAGGCTACTTGACAACATGAAACAATTTGAAAGTTCTACTATTAAAGGGTTTTTTTTATGCCAAGGATTTCAAAGAAGGATTTCCTAGCTCATTATCTTAATTATTACAGTATGCCAGCATAAACATTTCAGATATGTAACTCTCCAGAGTGTTATCAATGCTCTATTAGAAGAATGTGTTCTGTAATCCCTAACCTTTTCCCTTTATAACATTGTCCTCTGTAAGGTCTGCTGCTTTCATTACCGTATATACTCGAGTATAAGTCGACCCGAATATAAGTCGAGGCACCCAATTTTACCACAAAAAACTGGGAAACCTTATTGACTCGAGTATAAGTCGAGGGTGGGAAATGCAGCAGCTACTGGTAAATTTCAAAAATAAAAATAGATACCAATAAAATTACATTAATTGAGGCATCAGTAGGTTAAATGTTTTTGAATATTTATTTCAAAGAAAAACAGTAAACTAGCTCTGTAAGTGGAAAAGAGAGCCAACAAAACCAATATGGTATCAACAATAACTTTAAAAGTACAAAAACCTTAGCTCAATCAGCAACCAAGCTAAAACACAAGAGTTAAAATCCTTCAAAACTGGATTCCTCCTCATCATCTGTATGTCCAAACAGAGTCACTCTCTCCCTTTGCAAGAAAAAAGCATGTGTATGTGCTGCATGTACATCCTGTTTTGGAGAGCCACCATCTCTTTCACAGCTCTCCCTCATGCCTCCATTGCATGTGCACACATGCCACGGCTCAATAGTAGGTCAACATACAGATGTCACACTAGGTTCCCTCCTCAAAAGGAACATCCAACCTTTCTTGAGAAGTACAAACTTCATCTGTTCAGGATTGTGGTGACAAAGGTGAAGGAGGATGGGGCTGAGAGAAAGGAAGGGAAGAAAAGATCACTGACGGAGAAAGACAGGGAGAAACACCTGGAAGTGTGAGCCCTCGAGTATCCTTAGGGAAGACCAGACAACAAGGGGAGAGGAGAGGAGGAGGAAGAGGAGGAGAGTTAAAAAAAAAAGAGTGGGAAGCCAACTCACGCGTGCCATCAAAGCCAGGGGGAAGTGGGGCTTTCTCCGCCTGCTGCTGCCAGAGGAGTGCGGGGGGGGGAGTGTGGGGAAAGGGGGTTCGTGCCGAGGCTCCGCAAGCGATTACCAGATTTGCAGCTCCGTTTGTTGGTGAAGCTGGAAGCGCGCAACGCAGGAGCTCGCGGGGGGCCCGGGCGCCAGTTAATGGGGAAGGAGAGGCCGCTTGGGGTCGCCAGGCTCAGGCAGCCTCCCCCCCCCAGCAGCGAAGAGCTGCTCCGGGGGCTCCCGCCACGGCGCAGCCAGGCACTTTGTCTCGCTGCCCCCGAAGCAGCTCTTCGCTGCTAGGCTAGGGGGTGGGGGAGGCTGGCTGAGCCTAGCAGTTTCTTTGCGAAGCTGGAAGCGCGCAACGCAGGAGCTCGCGGGGGCCCCGGGCACCCGTTAATGGGGAAGAAGAGGCCGCTTGAGGTCGCCAGGCTCAGGCAGCCTCCCCCCCCCAGCAGCGAAGAGCTGCTCTGGGGGTTCCCGCCACGGCGCAGCCAGGCACTTTGTCTCGCTGCCCCCGAAGCAGCTCTTCGCTGCTAGGCTAGGGGGTGGGGGAGGCTGGCTGAGCCTGGCAGTTTCTTTGCGAAGCTGGAAGCGCGCAACGCAAGAGCTCGCGGGGGCCCCGGGCACCCGTTAATGGGGAAGAAGAGGCTGCTTGGGGTCGCCAGGCTCAGGCAGCCTCCCCCCCCCAGCAGCGAAGAGCTGCTCCGGGGGCTCCCGCCACGGCGCAGCCAGGCACTTTGTCTCGCTGCCCCCGAAGCAGCTCTTCGCTGCTAGGCTAGGGGGTGGGGGAGGCTGGCTGAGCCTGGCAGTTTCTTTGCGAAGCTGGAAGTGCGCAACGCAGGAGCTCGCGGGGGCCCCGGGCACCCATTAATGGGGAAGAAGAGGCCGCTTGGGGTCGCCAGGCTCAGGCAGCCTCCCCCCCCCAGCAGCGAAGAGCTGCTCCGGGGGTTCCCGCCACGGCGCAGCCAGGCACTTTGTCTCGCTGCCCCCGCAGCTCTTCGCTGCTGGGGGGGGGGGGGCGGAGGAGGCTGCCTGAGCCTGGCAGTTTGTTTCCTGGGGAGTGCGGCGTTTGCGGTTCTCCTGTTCAGTCCCCAACGGTGAAAAGACTTTCGGAGCTGCGGGCTCTCCTTCCCCATTAACGGGCGCGCTTCCAGCTTCGCCAAGAAACCGCCAGGCTCAGGCAGCCTCCTCCGCCCCCTCCCCTAGCAGCGAAGAGCTGCTCCGGGGGCAGCGAGACAAAGTGCCTGGCTGCGCCGTGGCGGGAGCCGCCGAGAGGGAGAGGGCCACCCTTTCCTGGGGAGTGCGGCGTTTGCAGTTCTCCTGTTCAGTCCTCAATGGTGAAAAGACTTTCGGAGGTGCGGGCTCTCCTTCCCCATTAACGGGCGTGCTTCCAGCTTCGCCAACAAACTGCAGGCTCAGGCAGCCTCCTCCGCCCCCTCCCCTTGCAGCGAAAAGCTGCTCCGGGGGCAGCGAAACAAAGTGCCTGGCTGCGCCGTGGCGGGAGCCCCCGGAGCAGCTCTTCGCTGCTAGGGTAGGGGGCGGAGGAGGCTGCCTGAGCCTGGCAGTTTGTTGGCGAAGCTGGAAGCGCGCAACGCAGGAGCTCGCGGGGGCCCCAGGTGCCCGTTAATGGGGAAGGAGAGGCCGCTTGGGGTCGCCTGTGAGGCCCTCAGCGGGTAGACAGCCGCGGTGGCGATGCTGCCCTGGAGGCGCGATCGGTTGCAGCCACGCCAGCACAGGCTAGGCATGGTGCCTTAGCGGCTGACTCGAGTATAAGTCGAGGGCGGTTTTTTCAGCACAAAAAATGGGCTGAAAAACTCGACTTATACTCGAGTATATACGGTACTCAAAGGAAGGGAAGGACATTTGTCACAATATTGCTTCCGTGAGTTTGACTCTTCTTACTCCTTCTCCTTTGTCACTAATTGTGGAATTATAGTTTTGGTTAAGTGTACAGTAGGAAATAACAAAAAAATTACCTCCAAAAGCACATTAAGACCAACTGCTGCACAAACATCTTGGATCTCTGTAGATGTAGGATTTTCAATAGCCTACACAAAAAAAACAAAACACCACACCAGATATTTTTCAGCATCTTTGATTCCTTGCCACCAATTAAGCTGTGGTGCGCACAGATCAGTTGTTACCAGCTAATACTACAGAATTTGGAGCCTTCAGCATTTTATTACAATAGCATTAAAATGATTGCGTGCATCTTACCCATTACAGGAAAAAGAAAAAAACAATTCCTAAAATATATTGAGGAACAATTGACTGAAACAACAAAAATAAATAAAAGATAATAAAATGGAAGTATTTAGAAACATATGGTATGGCCCATAATGTATATAAATTAATGTGAACATGCACAGCTTTAAATTTTGCAAGCCATATGCCAACTTTAAAAATTGGCACTGACAACCCTCGCCAATTAGTTACCTGATACCAAAAGAAAAAAAAAGCAAAGAAATTTTCATGTAACAAAAATTTTAGTTAACCATGGACTAATTATAACTTGCAACTGAACTTTTTCATGTTCCTATAAACAAATCACTCAACCAAGTATTTCTATATATGCAAGACATAAGTATATAGTGGCAAAACTAACACTGTGGGTCAATGAATATATACAGTGAAAAATGTATTATTTAAAGCAAACACAGATACACCTTAGTATCTGATTAATAAGGCTCCATGAAATAACTTAATACCAATATCACACAAATATTTTATTCTGCATGGTTTCCAAATTATGTTTTTGATGCACAGATTTTCTTTCCTCCCATCACCCACAATTACTTTGTCAAGAGGTATTCTTCTTCCTTCTGCTATTGTCTTCTTGTTATTTATGTAGGCTGGATATATACAGATAAACCTAAAGCAAGAAACAAGAATTGAAAACTGTTACGATACGTAAGAGAATATTTATTCATATTCAAATATTCTTCCAAATATGATGTATGCAGCTCCCAAAGTAAAGATATCTACTATGGCTAAGAAGTGTATCAGTGAAAGGGCTTATTTTTATATTTGTAACGTTTAACTAACAATTACAGTGGGTACTTGTTTCAAAGACACTGCCTAACCTAAACAGGAAACTAGGGGCAAAGAAAGCAATGGGAGCAGGAGCAACTTCTGATTAGAACTGGTCTGCCTGGCTGCCAGAAGGCTAAGGTGGGATCACTCTACTGAACTTCCGGGCAACAATGTAGAAGTGCAGGACCACTGAAGTGACCACACATTTGCCAAATTGTCCTAAGATGCACTGCTTGGCCCAGTTAAAAGTTACTAACATTTATATATTAATATAGATAAAACTGAACTGGGTAATAAAAACATTTTGGCAATGGTTTGCTCTCCATGCTTGTTTCAATTTAGTTTCTGAAAGTTTTGTTACAGACTCGGTAACATCATCAGCAGGATTTTCTTGTCCTGTTTTTCTTAGTTTATAAATATCTTGTCAGAGTGCTCAGATAGTCATGTGATTGGTTGTTCATTTGGAGCTATATTTAAATTCTGAGCAGCTGATTGGTTCTCTTGTTGACCGGTTGTTTGAATGGTCTGGTTTCTTAATATATGTAAGAATAGGACAAGAAAATACTGCTGATATTATCTAGTCTGGTAATGAAATGTTCAGAAACAAAATTGGAGCAAGCTTGGAAAACAAACCACTGCCAAAATCTAAAGTATTTTCTATTATTTCAAAATAAAAACATTTGTCTATTTATATCCTACTTTTATTATGTTTTATAAATAACTCAAGGTAGCAAACAACATACCTAATACTCCTTCCACCTCTTATTTTCTTCACAGTAAGAGGAGGATATTGGGCTGAGAGTGGTCCAAAGTCACTCAGTCAACTCATGTCTAAGGCAAGACCCAGGATCTCCTGGTTTCTAACCTGGTACCTTAATCACTAGCCAAATGGATTCTCCAAAATACATGGATTTTATGACTGAATTCAGTGTTGCCAAATGCCAACCCTTACCAAGAAGTATCAGCAGGTTTTAAGGATTCCTAAAGCTTGCAGATGCACCCCAAATAAATAAGTAAATGTTCAAAGAAATAAAAGCTTCTGTCCCACCCTACTTCTTTTAAAGTAGGAAATTAAGCTGAATTAAAACACCTGACAGCAAGATTATGAAATTGAATGGCTAATTTGCTATCTTTTTTGCAGATCCTATCTCTAATATTTTAAATAGATTTAAACACAGTTGCTTATCACAACTGCAGATGTAAACCACTTTTTTATAGGAATCGTTTCTCTTCCCTCATACACAGGCTGACATATGCAGTGTTCAACTGGTGGGCTGGAACCTGAGCAAGACACTTCATGGGGTTACAAGAGCAACATTACCACCAACCAAGGATATGACTAAAGAGAAGAGGCATCTGCAGGGAGGGCATGAATGGACACCTGCAGGAAAAGCACCTACAAGGAGGGCATGGATATCACAGCATGGCAGCATCATACAAATTATGGGAACACACAACTAATACAACTTATATAATCAGACATTTGTATGACACACGAGGAGGCATGTGACCTCGGGCTTTTTATGGATGCCTATTCCACTCCATTGTGCGCTGCCAAAAAAAACCCGATCTCAGAAATTTAGATAATGGATTGTCTTCAGGAAGCATCTGTTAACTCACATAAATTCATTATGCAAGCAAAGTAGGATGCTCCCTTTATAAACATTAAATCAGTTAGTGGGGTTAAGATTTTGGACCAGGAGCTGGGACACAAGGGTGTAGTCCACCCCTCATACAAGAAATTCAGCAGGTGACTATGGGCCAGTTGCGTTGTTGTTGGGAGGAAAAAAGCAGAAGAGAGTTCTTTGTAATCCTTTTAATGCTCTAGAACAGGGGTCTCCAAACTTGGCAACTTTAAGACTTGTGGACTTCAACTCCCATAGCTGGCTGGAGAATTCAAAGTTGCCAAGTTTGAAGGCCCCTGCTCTGGAAGGAAAAAGGGGTGCATTGAACGAATGAATGGCTGAAAAACATCTCTAAGCATGTTGCAGCCATTATTTCTCTGCCCCTCTTGATACAGCTGTATTCAGGGAGTCCTCAACTTACAATGATTCTCATTCATTGATCATTCAGTTACAACGGCATGGGAAAAAGTGACTCATGACCATTTTTCACACTTACGACCATTACAGCACCCTCACGGTCATGTAATCAAAAGTCAGATGTTTGGCAGCTGGTTCGTATTTATGATGGGTCCAATATCCTGGGGTCAGGTGATCCGCTTTTGCGCACCTTTTGACAAGCAAATTCACGTGTGGAAGCCAGATTCACTTAACTACCATGTTATTAACACGGGCGACAATTCATTTAACAACAGTGGCAAAGTCGTATTATGGGACAAATTCACTTAACAAACGACTCTCTTTGTGACATACATTTTGGGCTCAAGTGAGGGTTGTAACTCGAGGACTACCTGTCATCAAGGGCTACCCCACAGTAGGGACCACGTAAAGATGCGCCTTCCCAACCCCGAGCAAAGCCAATGGGCTCCTTTATGGAAGCCACCGGATGGCCCAGTCGAGCTCCGCTAGGCCGAGCCCACTGTCGCCGCGGCCCTGCAGCAGATGCCTCTTTCTCCCTCTCTGCGCTTCGGTCACTCTCGGCCGTCGCGCCCGGCCCTTCCCCACAGCCTCCCGAGCCGAGGGGAAACCCACGCAGCCCCGGCTTCGTACAACGCGCGAGTTGGGAGGCGATTTGGCGATTCACAGCTCCCGCGTGTAGAGAGCTTCCCCTTCCCGCGTTACCGAGATTTATCGGAGGGCAAAGAGGGTGCAGCCCAAGCCATGGCCTCCGCATCAGCAGGCGGCAGCGGCTTTTCGTGATTCAGCCATTCACCGGCCACGGCGAATCGGGGACGGGAAGCAAAGAAAGGCAAACCGGCTGTCCCGCCTTCGCGTAGCGATATCGTTCGAGCTCACTGGTTCGGGGAAGTATCGCTCATGGATACACCGAACTAAAACAGTGAGAGACTATCTTCGGTGTCGCGAGAGTTCCTGTAAGGATGGGTGACGCGTGTATGATAGAGATGGGAAACCTGCGGACTGAGATCCCTCATTTTACCACTTGGCCGGACGGATGACGTAGCATACCACAAAGATGCCTCAAGATTATGGAAAAGGGGAGCCCATGAAAACTTGGGGGTAGACAGTGGGTGGTGATGCCGTTCCCATGCTGGCGTTGTTACACGTGACGGATTCTTTCTTTTTTTTAAACAGGATTCTCTCTTGAATCTGCATCCTGATTCTGAATCTTTTATCATCCTTTGGGTTGATCCAAAGGACGATAAAATAACTTGATAAATGTCTGAATCTAGACACCAAAAGCAGTGACAGCCATGGGAGAAAATTCAGAATCCATACTTGTATAAGAGTAAGAAACATAAATTAGCAATTTAAACAGAAGAAAATTGAAATCACGCCTGCTGTAGAGTTTCCTCTGTGCTGAGCAGATAACGTTGGTGACTTCGACCGCTGACAGGTCACCCATTGTTCCCAATTTGGTGTTCTCCAGTTTCTTATCCCCAGTTATGTATCGAGATAGGACAAATGTGTCTTCGCTATGAAAGTTTCAATAGCAGTAGGGAAATGAGCTAGATTATATAGGTCCACTTAATTCAAAACTACATAGCCTTTGGAAGCTCTATTCATTCTTGAGTTGGTCCTGGTTTTCTGTTCCAAAACATTACATAAAATGAATAAAATGGAAAATATTTTCAGCTGGCTTGAGGAGAGTGAGTACTCCCATACCTTCTCTTGCTTTATTACACAAGGTAAGCAAGAGAGCACTATGCAATCTAAAACCATCTTTTATCTATTGGACTGGACGGAATATGTGCCTGCTTCTTAAAAAAGCTATCCACTGCCATAGCCGAACCTGTAAGCATAATCTTTGAAAAATCTTTCAGGTACAAACTTGCCATTCCCCATGATGTTGCTCTCATGATTGGTGGATAGTTTCCTGACAGCTGGTAATGTACTGAAACTGGGAGGGCAGCAAAACCAGAAGAGTTTTTAAATATTGTCGCTGTTAACTGTTTAACACTGGCAACATTGGCAAGTAGACAGGCCCCTTTGGCAAGAAAAAATAATATTAGTTACTGCACTATTTATATGTCTATCCAAGTTCTTCTGTCTATATTCCGGGTTTATTTTTCCTGTCATGTTACACATATGTAGATGAGTCGATCTAATTTCTGATTATGGAAATTTACTCTATAGAAATATATTTTTATGCAAAGATGCAAATGATATATGTAAAATCGCTGCAAAATTCAGAGATCCACCTCAAATGCCTTATTAATAAGTTTGGCTTCTTCTGGTAGGTGCTTGGGAGTTTCACCAACAATCTGAGGATGATTTGCTTGAGAGCAAGGTCCCCCCACTGGTAGGAGAAAGTATCTCAGATCCTTGACAAAATCCCCTCTGAGCAGCTTCTCTGTGCCAGCCAGTCCCAGTTAGCTCATCAGTTCTTTGAAGTCCTCCCGGAGATAGAAGATGCAAAACTTGAGCACATTATACAACAATTAAGATAACTTGAGTAAGCTGAGGTATATGCCTAAACTTAAGTCTATTCAGTGGTAATAAGAGTAGCAGAATGTGATTTTCTCTTACTGGATCAGGTAGTTGTCCAATGACCCTGTTCCAGGCGGCCAACTCCCTTCTAAGTACAAACAATCGTATTGATTTATCATCTGTCTGCTGTGATTACTTTGTTCAACACTTTGCTGGAAAATTCAGTCGAAATCTAGTCTAATCTGGACTCTATTTAGGTGAAGTTTTGCATGGTGATTTAGAGCACCACCTTGCCATGTTATCTGGCCTGTTACTTCATTTGGCATTTTACTTTTTGATAGGGGGCTCTCAGAGACATCTTTATCCATGGCTGGATTTTTGTTTTTCCTGGCTTTTTTGGTCAGCTGGGGAAGTATTAATTCCCTCAATCCAAGTGGTAGTTGTAGGGGAGAAATCAGTATGGTAGCTTCTGTCCTGCAGATTATGTTACATAATAAAGTGTTGATTATGCAACATCTACATGAACTATTGGAGGAGATGACCAGACAGTTTGAGCCTGATGTGATCAATATGCTGATTAAACCCTAGTACACATTGCACCTCTAAGGCATGCTAGAGATGCTTTTGAAGTCTTTCCCTGATGCCTGGAGACTATATGGGACTTGCTTGGAAAGGTCTGAACCCTAGTAAGACAGAGCTTCTGTTTGTATATTCCTCTATACCCCTTGATTTCTCAGATTGACATGTTTATCAGTGGTTATCACACCGGTCAAATGGGCCCTGCACTGGCTCCCTATTATATTGGATCCTGCAATATATTGTTATTTTTGGTAGCTCCTAATGGAGTTTTCTTTTATTGTTTAAATGATGAGTTTTTTAAAAAAAAATATTTATAGATAAGACATGGGCTTTTTTTCCCTTTCTCTTTAGACAAAATATTGTATAAAGAAATATTTTAACTTGTTTAAAGTGTGTATATGTGTGTGTGTGTGTATAATTCACAATTCATATTTGAAATATTTGAGAAGCTGTTGCTGAAAAGGGTTGTATGTATCTCGATGGAGAAATAAGTCATTTCTTTATTTTTTCCTTGTTCTTTATTTTTTTATATTTTTCTCCCTTTATCCTCCCCCCTTTTTTATTTGTCTATCCACACTTTTCACTTTTTTATATATTTCTCCTAAGTAATATTCATTTTTTAACTTTATATGTTTAAACTTCAATAAAATTATTTTAATAATAGATTTTTATTTTTTAAAAGACAAAGCCATAGCCCTAAAGAAAAAGATAGAATTATGAATAACAATGCTGCCAACAAAAAGAAAAGAAAAGAAAATCTGAGAAACATTGGAGCGAGGGTTCTGAGCAATGGTGAAATTCAAAAATTTTCCCTACTGGCTCTGTGGGCATGGCTGTGGGCGTGGCTTGCTATAATAATAATAGCTGTTGTGTCCGTCGCAGCAAGGAGACCCAGAGTCAGTGACTTAGTTCAGCTCTTTTATTGGTCCCCGGAACCGGTGTGGCTCCAAGGGAAAAACAGCGGCTTTTTATTCTCAAGCCGCGGCGGCCACGGCCAATGGCACCACTTTGAATCTCCCGCAATTCGTTTCCACCAATCGTGGGAGATTCGCAGCAGGCCAATCAGCGTGGCTCGCTAGACCAATCGGATTACCCCGCGCTTTGGCCAATCAAAGCGCGGGGTTTCAAGAATGTAAATGACCGTACAGAACACCCCTCCTCTCTTGGTTTGGTCCTACGTGACGTAGTCCCATAAGTAGGCGGGTCTCCGTACTTGCCTACTGGACCTGCGCAGGTCAGTTGTTGGTTGGCTCCCGGCCGGTTCGGTCGGGTTCTCTGTTTCTCTTAGTCTCGTCGTTGGAACCATCTGGAAGGCCCTGCCGGGCCACTTGTCACAACTCCCTCCCAGTCTACCTGGGCTGGTTTAGCTGCGGTTCTCGCCGCTCCCGCCTGGTCTTTCCGGGCTGGTCGAGCTGGCCTGGCTGCTTCTCCCTGGTGACGTTTCGGGCTGGCTGCTTGCCGGTGAGTATGGCTGGTTTCTTTCTCTTAGGTTCTCGGGGTATTCCCTCCCCTCTTGGCTTGTGTTAAGGGGCTCGTCTGTGTCTGGTTGCATGTCGGTTGTGTTTCTTATGGCTGTTCTCGATCTTATTTCGTCAATATGGCGTTTCCACGCTCGTCCGTCGGTTGTTTGCAGCCGGTACGAGCGGGGACCTGTCAGTTGGGTTATGGTTGCTGGTACCCACAGTGGGTCTCCGGTTAGGTTCTTTGTGTAGACGGCGTCGCCTGGTGCAAAGGACCGGTGCTTGCTGGAGGAGTTTGGGGGATTTTCCGGGTTGTATGTGGGGTGCAGTCTGTCGAGTGGGGACCTTAATTTTCTCCCCATTAGCAGCTCTGCCGGGCTTTTGTTTGTTGTTGTGTTCAGGGTTATATGTTGTATAAAAAACATTTTATTTATTTTTTCTTGGATTTCCCCGTGTTCGATTTTCTGGATGGTTTTTTTCGTGAATTGAACCATCCGTTCCGCCCTTCCGTTCGCCGCCAGATGTGCCGGAGCTGTCAGTGCGTGTCATATGCCCTGTTCCGCTAGGAATTTTTCAAATTCTAGCGAGGTGAATTGGGGCCTGTTGTCCGACACGATGACATCCGGGAGGCATTGGTTGCGAATAGTTTACTAAGTTCCTTGGTTACGGCTTCTGTGGTGGTGGTTTTCATGTTGCTTACCTCCAACCAGTTGGAGTAAGCATCTACGGTTATTAGGAATGTGTGTCCCTTGATGGGCCCGGCAAAATCTATGTGGATCCTAGACCAGGGTCCCCTGGGGGTTTCCCATTCCAGGATCGATGCCGCAGGAGGGCTCGATCTGGTTTCTTGGCAGCGTTGACACCTTGCCACCCAGGCCTCGATTTGCTTGTCCATCCCTGGCCACCAAGCGTAACTTCTGGCCAGGGCTTTTGTTCTAACTATGCCCGGGTGCCCCTCATGTAACAAACCCAATACCTTCCCTTGTAGTTTTTCCGGAATAACAACCCTTTCCCCCCACAGTACACACCCTTTTTGTAGCAAGAGTTCTGTTTGCCGGTTCCAGAATGTTTTGAATGCTTCGTCGTTGTCCTTTTCCGGCCACCCTTTTTCTACGCAATGAAACACCCGCGCCAGACGTTTGTCTTTATTAGTTTCTCGGGCAATGTCTGACGCGGTTATGGGAAGATCGGGCAGAGTCTCTATGCTGAGGGTGCTCGTCATGGGTGCTGGGTTGGTGTCTAGGTCGGGTAATGGCAAGCGGCTCAAAGCGTCTGCGTGGATGATGGTCTTACTGGGTCGGTGTGTGAGCAGGTAGCTGTAGGCGGCAAGGAATTCAGACCACCTTGTCATTCTGGGAGATAAGATATGCGGGGTGGCCCGGTTCCCTGCCAGGATGCCCAGCAACGGCTTGTGGTCTGTGATGATGGTGAACGTGTGGCCATAGAGGTACTCATGGAACCTCTTCACTGCTGCGATGATGGCTAGGGCCTCCTTGTCCAGCTGGCTATAGTTCCTCTCTGGTTTGGTGAGTGTCCTCGAGAAGAAAGCGATGGGTGCTTCTCTTCCATCTGGGAGTGTGTGGCTGAGGACGACGCTGAAGGGTGAGGCATCGCATGTGACGGCGAGTGGTAGGGTCTCATTGTATTGGATGAGAATGGCATCCGAGGTGAGCAGGTCCTTGGTTTTCCTGAAGGTGGCTTCCTCGCGTTTCCCCCAAGTCCAGGTCGCCGCCTTGTCCAAAGGCCTATGCAAAGGCTCCGCCGCAGTCGCCTTGTGAGGCAAGAAAACATTGTAAAAATTAAGTAGTCCCAGAAATGCCTGCAGTTCTGTTTTATTCCTGGGTGTGGGGGCCTCCTTAATGGCTCTGATTTTGTTTGCAGTTGGGTGGATGCCGTGCTGGTCTAGGAGGTACCCCAGGAACTCGACCTGCTCTGTGTAAAGCTGGCATTTTTCTCTTGTCACTTTTAGCCCAGTTTCCTTGAATTTCGTTAGCACCTCCCTTAGCCGACCCTCTAGTTCTAGCTGGTTGGTTGCCGACACGTTGTTGAAGTAGGGCACCACCCCCTTAATTCCTTGCAAAAGCCTCTCCATGAGGCTCTGGAAAGTTCCAAGCGCCATACTGACTCCAAACTGGAGTCGGTTACATTGGAACGCTCCCCGGTGGGTGACTATGGTTTGCGTCTCCGCGGTTTCTGCGTCGACTGGCAGCTGTTGGTATGCTTGGGCCAGGTCGAGTTTCGCAAAAACATTGCCTCCCCCCAGTGAGTGTAGAAGGTGCTGCACTACTGGGACGGGGTAGGCGCTTTGTTGTAAGGCGCAATTTAGGGTGGCCTTATAATCCCTGCAGATTCTCACCGACCCATCGGGCTTGACTGGGGTGACTATTGGGGTCTCCCACCAGGCGTGGTCAATGGGTTGTAGGACCTCTTGCTTGACGAGCTTGTCAATTTGCTCGTCTATTTTTGGCCTGAGTGCAAAGGGTACTCGCCTTGGTTATAGGCGTCTCGGGGGAATGTTGGGGTCTAGGCTGAAGGAGATGGGGGCCCTCGGTATTTGCCTAGGGTACCGTCGAACACTTCCTGGAAGTCCCGTGCCAGTTGTTGTTCCCAATCGGTCTCAGCGATGTGGTTGATGCCTGTGACTTCGATGCCGAGTGGCGCGAACCATTGCAGCCCCAAGAGACTGGGTCGGTCTCAGTCCACAATCGTCAGGGGAAGCTTTGCAGTGTGGCCCTTAAATGTCACTTTGAATTGTCCGGTTCCGACTACCGGGATGCGGTTTCCCTGGTAGTCTTTGATGATTAGTCTCTGGTTCTTCAGTCCCTTCTTGTGGATGGTAGGCACCAAGCGTTTGATCTCTTGCCAGGTGACCATGGAGAGGTAGGACCCGGAGTCCACCTCCATTTTGCATGGCTTGCCTCTGATGCCTACTTCCACATAGACTTTTCGGGCATCGGTGGTTGATGCGTGGCCAATGATGACCAACTGGTGGGTTTCCTCCTTCCGCTGGGTTTCGCCACCTCGTCGGTTCCGCCCGCTCCGGTCCCATCAGCTGTTGGCTTGGCGATCTCGGGCTCTGGGGGGTGTGCTGTCCCGTCTCCGCTCGCTGTGGTCCCACCGTCTGGGGCTGTAGGCCTTCCTCAATCGGCAGACTCGGGCGATGTGACCCTTTTTGTCACAGTGCCGGCAGACTGCATCGAAGAAACAGCACTCGGCTCGAGGGTGGTCACCTCCGCACCCGGCACATGCAGTCCCTGACTTACGACCCCGCTGATTTCGCTGGTCACGTCCCGTCTGGAGCCAGTGGATCTCCTCCTCCTCATCTGTGGTGTCGGAGGCGGAGTGGAATTCGCCATGGTGGGTGGTAGTCTCATGGTGACTTGCTTCTGGTTGGGCCTCGGTCGCCCGTCCTGGGTTGGCGGTCATGGTGCAGTCTCCGGCGTCCGGTCTCCGCATGCGGTTTGCCAATTTCTGGGTTGCCTCGGTTGCGGTGGCTTCAGCAATGGCGTTGGCGAGGGCGATGTCGCCTTTGGCCATCAGCTGACTCTGTAGGACTGGGTCCCGAAGTCCGAGCACGACGCGGTCCCGTAGGAGAACCCGCACATGCCCCCTAGGTTCCGCAGCTCCGCCACAAAATCGCTGATGCTTTCGGCCGGTCTCTGGTCCCTCCGGTAAAAGTCGTGCCGCCTGATGAGGGTGGGCACAGCGGGGGCGTAGTGGTTGCAGAGCAATGGTTCGAGGTCGTCCCAGTCCATCTCCTTGATGTCAGTGGGTTTCGCTAGGGCTTTTGCCATCTTGAACACTGCGGGCCCGCAGTGTGTCAGGAAGACAGCTCGTTTCTTCGGCCCGGTGGCATCCTTCATGTTGCTGCATTCGAGGAACATGAGGAATCTGTCCGTGTATGATTCCCAGTCCTCGCTAGTGGGATTAAAGGGCGCGGGCGGAGCGATGCTGGCCATCTTGTCGGTCTTGCTTCCTTCGGACACGTGCTCGATGGGGGTTAGCCTCGGAATCCCATCCTCATCGCCAGTGTTGTGTCTGTTGCGGCAAGGAGACCCGGAGTCAGTGACTTAGTTCAGCTCTTTTATTGGTCCCCGGAACCGGTGTGGCTCCAAGGGAAAAACAGCAGCTTTTTATTCTCAAGCCGCGGCGGCCGCAGCCAATGACACCACTTTGAATCTTCCGCAATTCGTTTCCACCAATCGCGGGAGATTCTCAGCGGGCCAATCAGCGCGGCTCGCTAGACCAATCGGATTACCCTGCGCTTTGGCCAATCAAAGCGTGGGGTTTCAAGAATGTAATTGACCGTACAGAACAATAGCAACCAGGGGTGATTTTTTTTACTGATTCAAATCGTCCCTACCACCTCTCCTGAGCCAGGCCGAGGTGGTTGAATTTCACCTCTGGTTCTGGGTCATAGAGGATCTGGGAAACCTTTAAAATAGAGCATGTCTTGCACCCAAAAGATTTGATAAATGAGTCACAATTTTCTGTGAATCCTCTGTGCAATAACTATGTCATGCCAGATGTGGAAAATACATCTGTGCTGGATTGAGAAAGTGAGGAATTTTCTTCCTTTAAGAAGGGGTTAAAAATAGAGAAAGAAGAGGTTGCAGATGTCTTTTGTCTCTCTCAGGCATGGATTTGGGGGCTAAAAATCGTTTGTATGTTTGTTTGATTTATTTTCTATAATTTAAGGTGGTTGTTTATCAGTAGTACATATTGATATTTATAATCAAATAATGGCTGCTAATACCAAAATTGAGGAGCTAAGAATTGCCTCAGTATTTTTATCACAAGATCATCTGAAATAAAATTAATTCTGTATTTTACAATTGCATAGAATTATGTTACAGACTGAAATGCCTGCTTCAAATAAGGTAAATGTATACACATGTATTTGCTTTGTTCTTCCATTGTCAAATTCATATAATTATTTGGTGGATATTGTGTGGCTTCCTAATTAATATGAATTTGATGACTATTAGAATGAAAACTATTCTTAAGGGCTTTCATGTCATTCCTCTCTAGGCGTTTGAAGATAAATACATCTGCTCCTTACTAAAGGTCAGGAAACTATAAGACAGACATGTGGGAGAAGCTTGTGAGCAAGAAGAGATAAATGCCTGCCAAGTTAAATCTATTCCAAAGACAAATGACAAAAAAAATACACATGAGCAGGTAGCAGAAAAAAACCCCCCAGAATTATTTGATTTATTCATTTCATCTTCTCCGAAACATACTCAAACTGCAAGCATTATCAGCATAAATTCCCTCTCAAGAGTAGGAACAGCCCCTCAGTATCTGTATTTTAACAACACAATTAGCTGCTTGGTTGTGGTTCCCAGAGTAAGGAAGTGGGACATCAAATATAAAGGAATGGATGAACAATATTTGCATCAGAAGATTTTATTTTGTATAATCTTAATATTATAATGTATACAACTACTTCAAGTAAAAAAAACGAGGCAGTGTGTCAGAGATTCATAGCACTATCTAATTAAAGCATCATAATCAGTTCATCCAGTTTCTGCCCCTCCCCGTTATATACTACAACCAGGAATGTGGGAAGAACACTTTAGGAGAGTGGCCCTCAGTTTTTTGGACACAAGGGATTGGTTACATGAAGAAAGGTTTTTCTGTGGACAGGAGGGGTCATGGTTTTGTGTGCTGCCTGCATCTCGCAGATGGGACTTTGCTTATTTTCACAGACCAGTTGCTGGCATGCCACGGACCATTGCCGGTCCACAAAACCAGGACCCCTGCTTTAGGACAATGTACATGATTTTGTGAACTTTGCAAGACTGGACCCATTGCAAACTCAGAAATAGCAGGACTGATTAAAAAAAACTTAAGCCTGGCAATGCTCCAGGCGATTATATTATCACTGCTGAAGTTATTACTAATCTGGAATGGTGGACTCCATTGTTAGCATCTCTGTTTACTTTTATAGACCATACATATATTCTATGGGAATGGAGCCTGGCCATTAAAGCGTTCATTATTATTTTTAAAGGGCAATTATATCTTTTAAATACAAGCTGTAAATTTTATATTAAACCTTTGTAATAAATTTATGGACTAGGTGACTTCAGTATATATATCGGCTGAGGAGCAGGGGAGGCTTCAGAGCTGGCCATTTGATTATAGAACAATTTGATTTTGTTCTAACTTTACCACAACTAGCTAAAAACTATATTGTTAAGGCTGGGTCTGCATCATATGACATATGATTAGGTTTGCATTTGATTTTATTTATAAATCTAGATTGTGGTGCAAACTTCAACTGCCTCCTGTTGATAGATGCTTCTGTTAATGTGCAATCTTTATGAAAATTCAAGATTAAAAGTTAATGCATTGCCAGCTTGGTGTAGTGGTTAAGGCACCAGTCTAGAAAGTAGGAGTCCATAAGTCCTGCCTTAATCAAGAAAGCCAGCTGGGTGACCTTGAATCAGTCATCATTTCTCAGCTGAACTCATTTCACAGGTGGTGTTATAGGGAAAATAGGAGGAAGATGTGTTGGATATGTTCACTGCCTTGAGTTATTTGTAAAAATAAAGGCTGGATATAAAGAGGAACATTATTCCAGATCTATTCTTAATGATCGAGGACTGTATCCTGTTACCTTTATTATTTAAAATATTAATTTTGTAGTAACTAGGTTAAATATCCTTGCATACTATCTTCTGAAAGTGGCTGACAAACACAATGTGATAAATTTGTATGTGGATGTTGCAGTATCATAATCATATAAAATTGGTTTGGAATGAATTGTGTTTGCTCCACCATGAATTATAAGAAAAAACTGCTGAAGATAAGTTCTAGAATTAAGATCTTGGTATTTGCCAAACATCAAAGTCCATGCCTGACAATTGAATGAGCACCTGATTAAACAAGTTAAAATCTTAATATATTTGTGAATAATTTTCAGTTCTTTAGTAATATAGGGCTCACTGGAATTATATTGTTCAAAATGCCTCAAAATTGTAATTAGTCTTCTATCTTTTCATTACAGGAACATTATTTATATAAGCTCTCTTAAAAGCATTTTTCAGCAAAAGAACATATGTACCTTTTATTTGGTTTCCATATAGGCTGCTGAAGCTATTTTGCCCCATTAAAGAGAAGACTATTTTTTCAAGTGGTACAAAGTATACTAATGTGGCATTTCATAAAACTGATGTGATTAGAGTTAATTGTATCATAGGATGTTTTTATGCACTATTTTATTATAGTTACAGCATATTTATCTTTGTTTGCTATCTTTGTTTTCTGTGGTTGAGCTATATATTTGATTAATAAAATAAGTAAACCAATGGCCCAATCAATCAATCCAATTAAGCAGTAGATATGCTTTCTGACATGCACCAAACTTATTTTAATTATTCTTAATCCAGTTAAGTACCTGACAAATTTTAGCTGATCCAGATAAAATCCTTCAATGATCCTAGTCAGCTTTAGTTGAAAATATTAACTTTTTCATTAATATGTGCTTATTTGTATTTTTAAAAATGTATGTATTAAAATTACATATACATCTCTATTGTGTGTATGACATATCTGAAACCAACTTTTAGCAAATCTCTTATATTGCTATATGAATAAAATAAATTGGATCGCTCTTATTTAATTACATGTATTGCAATTCCCTAGGCATCTTTATATTGCTCATCTTCTGAGAAAATATCTCTGAGAAACACAAAGCAGATGACTACATAGGCAAATAGACTGCATATTTTAACATTATTTCCAAAACAAACAACTGTTAAGAAAAGGACAGCAGGAGGTGCTTAATAGTAAACCATTGCTCCCTTGAGTGTCCCAACATGTTTGAATGTTGGCATATAATCCAACAGTTGTTCAGTACTGAAAAATATACAAGTATCTGGTTGGAGCACACTCAGTAAAGCTGATCTACATTTACAAATATCTTTAAGACATATACTTTAATTTAATGAAACACAAAAAATCATATTTAAATTAACTCATGCTTTAGTTTCACTGAAATAAGTGGGCCAATTAATCATATCTCTATCCTAGACATTTCATAGAAACATAGAAAACTGAAGTCAGAAAAATACCTAGTGGTCCATCTTTTGAGTTTTTAATTTTTTGTCAGGTGATGAACATGTTTATCTCAAGCATATTTAAACTGGATTACAGGTAACTGATCCACTACCTCTGCTGGAAATTGGTTCCAAGCTTCTGTGAAGTAACACTTTCTAACATTGCTTTTGAACTTCCCTTCTGTCAGTTTGAGGTTATGCCCCATGTTCTTAATTTTGGCTTAATATTGAAAATATTGCTTTCTAGAATTTCAGTAGCGCCCAAGTATGCCTAAACTTTCAATACTGCCCTAACCTGAAATGATTTGAATGAGCCAGAAATGGTTGCCAGATATTTAACATTTTCAGGGTACCCAGAACAGGCTCAAATAGTAGATCTGCCTTTTATATTTTCATTGCAGGGAAACCCCAACGTGTATTTCAAAGAGAACCGGTGGTACTTGACATTCACTAAAATAAGTCTTCAGTTTCGTCATGAAATCCATAAATAAGTCTTTCCACTGCATCAGTTTAGAGCTTCCACATTTTAGTCATATCTATATTTCATGGCCCTTAGCATCTTTGTGAATGACATATCTCATTCCAGATGTAGCCTATAAAGGTGGGCAGGAGCAAATTCTGGACAACGGTAATACTAAGAAAAAAGCAATGAATTTTGCATTATTACAAGAAAGCCATATTGCTGCAGATTTTCAATTTGGCAAAGTGAGATTTTATTTACATTAAATAAAACAATTAAGCCATGCTAAATTTAGCAGATGGAGCTTTAGCCCCCTTGAGGAGATTGTATAAAATATGAATTTTCAAATACAATAAAAAGCTGTTTTGAATCCATTTTGAACCAAGGTTCAAACCAAAATATTTGTCTCTAGCTTTTGTTTAATGGTGAGTGGAATTTGTGAAATAAATACTTGCATTTTTGTCCAGAGCATATACAGTATGTTAAAAGATCTACAGAGAAAGATAGTGTCTGATAAAGGCCATGTGCTATTGAGTATTTCATCAACAGCAATAATGGACAATTACATGAAAGACTGCCTGGCTCTGAAAAGTGCTGTTATTAAACCAAAATCTGGATGTGATATATTCATAACTTATACTCCATTCTATTTAACTTCAGCTTTATAAAATTATGAGTAAACCAATTTTAGTCTTCTCTAGTACTTTTTCATTTCAAGGAAGTTTTTCAATGTAGTTTAAGAAAAAACGAAACCAAGGTTATCCATATGTATATTTAAATGTACCCATGCTTATGAATACTCACATATGGTATGCTCAATTTATATTTACATGTCTCAGAAAATTCTAAGTTGAGCAACCATGCAGTTATCAGTTATATACCATACTGTGAAAAAGCATAAAATTATTTTAGTTTTAGTTTTCAGGTTCTGCTTTGAAAATTTCCATTCTGGATTTCTGGGGTAATAACTGGCTAGTTCAGTTTATTTAAGAAACAAAATGCTATGGATATATTTAAATGAAAACAGCAGATAAAAGAACACAAAAGATATTGAGCAGCGGTCGCGAACAGGTGGGCCATGGAAAAATTTTGGTGGGCCGTAGAAGAAATGGTTCCCAAAAGCAATTAATCTGGGCCGCGCAGTTCTCGCCTCCCAGCTCGAGGGACCTGGGAGTCAGGTCCCTGAGATGCATGTGCCAACCAGCTCCCAGACACATCGGCGGCAACAATTGTCCCCACCCCCAGCGGCCACTGTTAGCTCTCCCCATTAGTTCTCTAGCTTTGAATTGTTCCCGCCTCTCTTTCCTCCCCCCCACGCCCATGTGCAGGCAGGAAAGGGAGACAGAGCCATGCGCAGTTCTCCGCTCTTCCAGCCCTTGCTACCTCTCCCAACATGAAAGCCTCAAAGCCGCCGCAGCGGTCGTGCCCCGAGTTGCCTTAGCATGCTTGGTTAGTTAAGAATCGCCCTACCCAGAGAAGGAGATGCTGGAGAAGGCAGTAGTGGAGAAGCAAGCAACTCAGGATGCTACTGCTCTGGCAGCTTTGCCTGCGTTTTTGAGGCTTCGATGTTGGGAGGGGCAGTGAGGGCTGGAAAAGCGGAGAGCTGCGCACAGCTCCATCTCCCTTTCTTTTCCTGCCAGCACGTGGGAGGGAGGAGAGGAAAGAGAGAGAGCCAGGAACAACTCAAAGCTAGAGAACTAATGGGGAGAGCTGACAGCGGGCGCTGTCGTTGCAGTGTGTGGGAGTGTGCATCTCAGGACCTGAGCACGGGAACTGCAGGTGGGAGTGTTCGGTGGTTTTGAAGATCTCTTGGAACGTAATAGATTAGCGTTTTGTAGGTCTCGGTGAAAGAGTGAGTTTTGTTTCACCTCCTTTCCTCCCCTGGTAATGGGAGAGATGTTTTCTCTCCCCCCCCTACCCCCAAATAATCACTGGCTGTGACTGGGTTTGGCAGCGAAGTGCTAAAGTGAGTGAAGTGCCTTGCCTGTCTCCAGGTGAGGCTGGAAGAGCCACCTCTCTTCCCCCCCCCCCCCCGCTTTTCCTTGGCTGCAGATCTGAGCTCTCTCAATCCTCCACCTGGCATCTGAAAGGCTCTTCTGTCTCTTTGGAAGGTGCAGGTGGGGGGAGGCTTCCAGCCCGGAACGTTTTATTTTGTTATCATTAAACATTCACGTTTTTGTTATAATTAAATTTGTGTGTGTATAATTTTTATATTAAATACACACACACACACATATACATATAATTTTTTATATTAAATATATTACCTTTTTTTAAAAAAAATCATATTAATGGTCCTCAGGATTTAAAAGTATGAATTTGGTGGGCCCTGGGATCCAAAAGTTTGGCGACCCCTGATACAGGGATAGGTTAGCTACAATATTAATGTCAAATAGTAATGATGATTAAGAAAAATCAGGCAATCTTCAAAATCATGGGTGGTTAAGAGAATAGTATTCTCAAGCAAATCTATCACATTAAGAAAGGTTATCTGGGCCATTCACCAAGTGGAAAATGCAATATAGAAGCATGTATATGACTGACATAATTCATTTTTCACAGAACTATTTTTAAACCAAGGACACGTGAGGCTTCTCTATGAGTTGGGCATGAAGTATAACTGGCACAAGAAAAGTCTTCAGACCTTTTCCCCCACATAAGGCTCTTGCCAAATGTCACAGTTTAGAGCCAGATATTTTCACCTCAGACCAATCTTATGAGACAAACTGGAGTTATATATTTGATATATTGGAACCGAAAGTGCTTCATGTCAATAAAAAATAGACACAACAATACATGCACATTTTATGGAACATTTCTTTGAAAAGATGCACTGTGGTTTGTCAAATAATTTGTTTATTTCAGTGTGAGAATTAAATTACAAAAGAAAAGCTCTTGTCTTATACATCAACTCACAAATAATCAAAGTGGAGAAAATTAGTACAATTCTGATTAGCAAAACTGCAAAAAGAAGCAGAAAAGCTTTAAAAGAATCTTAATTTTTTTAAAAATGTTGCCTTAATTTCTTGACTTGGTTCTATCCATACTGCACGGCGCATCACTTTTACAAGTTAGTGATTAATTTCAGTAGAAGCAAAATAGCAGTAGTCAGCAAGTACAAATATGGCAACATTAGTGACCTCCAGATGCCAAATTAAAGTTTAATAGTCAGCAAAGACAGGTGTACATGATGGGCTTTTCCCGTTATGTTTTCTTATTGTCTTTATACAACAAGTGATTTAAAGTTAAATTGAGATGAACCATTGCTTAGTGATCCTGTTTATTGATCCACTTAAGATGCCTCACAAAAAGTACATTGAAACATATACATTAACCCATCACAAAGATTATATATATAATAAGCAGGCCTCGTGTTCACATAAGATATTCTACCAATATGGTATGCCAATAAACATGCCCTGTTAAAAGGCAAAAAGTACACGAAATAAAAATGCATAATCTTTTTGACGGAGAATCAGTAATAGGGAGTAACATCTATTCTTTTGTCATACTTTAGGGGAGACACCTTGAATTTAAATTAATTATTTTTGTGGTCTTAGTAATGTTAGGATTAATATTGGGCCAACTGCCTACCTATGTGTGTGCATTTGTTTTTGTTTTTTTAAACAAGTGGAATAGAGGCTGGGAAATTAAAAACCAAGCCTGCATCATAAGATACAATTATGTATTGCTAAACCAACTTACTGTTGTAAGGGCTAGATTGCTGCCTCCTCTTCCAGCATGGCCATGACTTTAGAAATTCTTATTTTTGTTTTAGGCCAAGCCACAGAAAATAACCTGATCCTCTTTAGGTACTTTGGACTTCATCACTCCTGGTTACTATGGTCAATGGCAAATGACTGTAGGAGCTGCAGTTCCAAACGCCAAAGAAAAATCCCTAGAATTCCTACCATGGGCTAGTTTATCATAATGTCGAGGCCTAGACAAAATGCAATTAATCTCAACTATACTTAATATAAAAATACTTTAAATTATGAGTTTGCAATATTGCCTTTTTTTTGCTAACCTTAGTAACAGGAATAACAATTTATGGTTTTATGCAGTATTTTAAAGTTGGGCATTGTAAAACCTTAAATGGTTTCTCTAACTTTTTTTCCCCACACTTTTATCATATGTGTAAGAAGAAAAAATATAAGGAAATAAATAGAAGGGATACTTGTGATCATTTCTCACATTATCTAGTTTTCCTGTGTTGTGTGACTTTGGCCAACAATCAGTTGAAAATGCATACTAATTTGCTATCACTCTAGCTTAATGTACAGGTTATTATCTGGTCTGAAAAAATAAACAGATACTAGACTAGTTGTTGTAGCATCCATACATTTTAAAGCATTGATTTGATTTACAGATTAAACTGGATTATCTGAGCATCTGTAAACAGATACTGAACTTTTCAAATAATCATGAATAGGATTGTAAGATGAAAACCTGTCTGAGATACACATTTGACTTGCTTACTACTGTTTTAATAAATATTGTGCGCACATATGTTGCTATTTCTGTATAGAGGCACTTAGTAGAGTACTTCTGTTGTAAACAGTCCATGGAAGGTCTCTAAAGTAAAATATATGTAAATACCAAGTTGGTTTGTCCAGAGCAGTTTAATATACAAATCTTATTTTCTATAAGACACTAAAATTTAGTACATTAGTTTCTAGTGCATTAATCAAATGAAAAAAAAATATTTTAAACAACTTTCATTCTCAATACTTATGTTGTATTTGTATATTGAAAGCACTCTAGGCTATATAATAGGAAATTTATGCCTTTGGGCATATGTATGGAAGTACTTCTTTTAGCCACTTTTCTGTACTGGAGGAACCAACAAATATTTCAGCTGAAAACACTTATGCTATATCCTAAAGCTGCAGCGGATACATACAATCTGCTATTAGAAATTGGAAGAAAACCAGTGTGCGACTGTATTAGGCAGTGGATATAACGCAGACCTATTCAAATTTGAAAGAATGTTTCCACTGACTTCAGTAGAATAATTATTGTTCCCAACACGCTTTTTGAGGAAATGCATAATACTAAAAGAATTTCTTAAACATATTAAAATTAAACATTGATTGTTATGTACTGCAAAAGTAACACACAACAAAATGTACATACAGCAATAATTTATTCATTTAATTTTGTTGAGACTTCACCTGTGCCTCATTAATAAAAGAGCAGCCATCTTACCTCAAATACCAGAATATACAACAAGTTACAGCATAGCAAAAATCCTACCTACTGTCAGTTAAAATCTAGTTCTGGTAAAATAATTTTGTTCAAGGTTTACACATACACAGATGTCCTTTTTTTCTTTTTTCTTTTTTGCAGAGCACAAAAACCAAAATGTATTCATCTCACTATAACTATATATGCACATTATGTGACCACAGAAATGTTAATTATCATTTCAGAAAATGAACCATCAGTTCTATCCATGCAGGAATAAAAGGCTTGTTCAGCAGAAACCATATTACTGTGAATTTCACAGCCACATGATTAATTAAAAGGTTAGTGGCTTCACAAATACTAAGGTGGAGGGGTTTTTTTTGGCATAAATACCAATTTTTCCCTGAAGTTATTTAGCCATTTTGCAACTCTAGAAGTGAGTGATATATTAATAGAATTATTTATTTTAATCTGTTTTTCATCTTTCTAAATTCCCCCAACCCATCAAAACAATTATAAAGGTATGGGATGTTAATTAAATATATGTAAAATATACTGTACAAATATAATTATTTTAGCAATTTTATTGCTAAATTATCAATTGGGAATCCCTCAAATATTAGTGAAGACAAGAATATTATATATGGCTTCCAGAACAAGAACCCTCTACAAGAATCAAACCTATTTACAAAACAAAGAGGGGCTAACCACAATTTTGCTGTTTTATTTTTTAAAAAATCCACATAAATCAATACATTGTTAATTTTCCATTAAACAGAAGTCACCAGATAAGACCCTGAATGGCGCTTAGGGCTTTGTGCACCACTTGAATCTGTACTTTCAGTCTTTGAATCTCGTTTTTTTGTACTGTTATTTACTGGTGTTGGTATCTGCGATGGTCGAACAGAACTGTTATCCACACTACTTTTTCTGGGGCTTGGATTATAGTTAAAAGGCGTCACACGTGCTGCAACAGCACCACTTGGTGAGCTGTGTTTACTTGAGCTGCTAGAACTAAATGGTGTGCGCTCAGTCAGTGTGTTTTCACTAGTCTCTGGGGCAGCTGTAGAACTGCTTAGAACAATTTTTGTTTCAGTTCCTTTCTTGTCTGGAGCATCAGACTGGATAAATGAATTCAATCGGGTTTCTAAACCCATGGTGCGAACTGGGACATTTCCATTTCCGGTATTTTGTTTTCCATGAAGATCTTTTGAATCTTTGCTATTTATATTACTTTTCTCTGAACCGCTGTCAATAATGGGGGGAGTGTTTCCTGTTGGAGATTTTCCAGACCTTGGATTATTAATAGGACAGTCCTCAATCCTCACCCATACATCCTCTGTTTTGGAGACTGCTGGGGCCATCTGATAAATTAGAGTTTTTGAATCAGCACCATTGGTGGGACTGGATGAGATATTCTGTGGAGGACTTGTCATTATTTGAGGAATTTCATTTTCCTTTATTTTTCTCCAAGTCCCTTTGGTTGGTGCTTGATTTTCTTTACCTTGCTTGAGTCCAGAGAAAGAAGTTACATGTTGCTTTTCATCTTCACTTTTTGCCTTTTCACTGGATTCTGAAGAAGCTGAAAGAATTGAGGAAGAACTTCCTGTCCTTCGCCAAGTACTTACACGAGGAAGTGATGAAGAATGTTTACTGTGTTCACGCTTCCATGTTCCTGATCTGTTAATTGGCAATCTAGATGGACTCTCAGAATGAGATCGAGTTATGTCATGCCGTTTTGTTGGTCTACCATCGTTGTATTCTAAAGATGGACTCAGGTTAGGAGGTAATTTTCTCCAACCACTGGCTTGGATGGCTGAGTGAGCAGATAAAGACATGTCAGGAAGCGAAGGACTTAAAACTGGAGTCGGTGTTTGGGACTGGGTTGGAGAGTCTGGTCTAGAAGGTGACAAAGATTCAAAGGAGACAGACTCTTCTAATTTCCTTCTTAGAGTAGGACTTGGGGTTTCTTTAATAAAAGTTGACTGACGTACTAAAACAGGTCTCTCTGATCGATCAGATTCACTCCCACTTGATTTGGCTGATGACATTCTAGATAAATCAGTCTTTTTATTTGATCCACTGATATTAGAATTTTGATTTAATCCTTTTGAGGCAGATTCACTTCTAGGAATTCCACTAGTACTTTTAGGCAATCCTGTTTGTTTTGCTACAGTTTGCTGGTTCATTTGTCTGCCTGGTGATGTATACGCCATTCTTCCTGAACCTGGTGACTTATTGGAAGCTGTACTTGGTGATGCTGTTCTTGGCAGCTGGGAAAGCTTATTGGGAGGACTTATACCATTTCTACCTGGTGAAATTGAGTTTCTGCCAGGAGACTGCAAAGGCCTACTTAATGGCTGTTGTTGTGGTCTAGAAGGTGTAGAATCTCTAGATCCTGATCTAGACGGTCCTTTACTTGAAATACCCTGTTGAGATGGCTGTCTAGATATAGGGCTTGGGTCAGATTTTATAGAAGGTTTGACAACTCTTGGAGAGCTAGTAGAACTTTGGCTTTCATTAGGACTTTTGGATACTGCATTCTTTAGTTGTGGTCCTTTTTTAGAAACTGGACTTGTACTTGAAGAACTATTTCTAACTCCGGGAATATGAATCATGGTTCTTCCTCGGGAAATAGAGGGCATATTTGTTTGCAAGGGCTGTTTCAGATGACTTGTAAGTTCAGAATTGGAACGAGTTTTACCTGTAATCATGCTTTTATAAACTTTCTTTCCTCCTTTAATTCCTTTACTTTCACACTCATTTTTCTTATTTTCCAGTGTAGTCTTTTCGCCTGGTTTAATAATTCTTGGACCCTTATTAGAAGTAAAAGGTTTTTCTTCTTGATCTGGTGTAAGATGAAATGGCGATCCTAAGGAAATTCCTGATTTTAATGAAAGGATTGAATCTGAATCGGATGAAGCTTGTCTAGATAGGGATGCGGCTGCAGCAGCTTGATGTAAACAGCTAACTATAGAATTTGCACCTTCTTGAATAGCTTTCCAGTCAAAGTTCTCTGAATCAGGTGAGAAACCATTCTCTGAATCAGGCCTTTGTATATCTTTCAAATCTAATGTGAGATCTTCTGCTAAAATGCCTCTGGTGTTTCTAGAACTAAATTTTTCACTATCCCCCTTTGATCTTGATGGCTTTTTCTTTTTAGGCATGGCTGAACTAATACATTCCTGCAAAAGATCATCTTCTGAATCAATACTAAGAGAACTAAGGGAACTGTTCCTTGAAAAGCATACAGGTGTATCTTCCACATGAAATGATTTAGGAGCATATCCAGAAACTGGTGCTCTAGTTGATTCTATCTGTTTCTCAGGTGGTTCTCTTTGTGCTACAGGTTCACTTTCTTTGCTATTGTTGTTTTCCTGATCAATATCACTGAGAGAACTCAGAGAGGAATTACGAGAGAAACAAACAGGTGTATTTTCTATTGCAAAATTTTGTGTTTTTTCATCCATAGACGTAATGTCTTTGGCTGATGGACAAAAAGAGGTCTGGCTTTGCCCCAAAGGTTTGGATTGATTCTTTCCAGTTGAAGAGTGCTTTTGGCCAGCTTGTGGTCCAGTGACTGATTGCTGATTTGAAATATATTCTGTATTGGAGTTGGCTTCAATTTCATTGTTTTTCCCCTTTCTCAGTTCTGCCTTTTCCCTTGAAAGATCTACATCATCATCAAATTCCAAGGAACTCAAAGAGTCATTTCGAGAAAAACAATATGGTGTTCCTTCAATTGGAGTGTAGTGGTGGGGAGAATCAAATGCAAAGCTTCCTCTTGTATGCTCTTCATTATTTGGAAGTTTATCATTAAAATCTTTTGAATTATTTTCAAGAGTCTGCTTCTTTGTCTCTTTATTCTCATTATTTCTTTCACTACTAAAATTATTTTTTGATTCTACATTTTTTCTTAAGCGTGCTCTGTACTCATTGCTTTGTGGCATAGGCTTTACTGGTGATGTTGGTTTCTTTTTCTCTATTTCTAGTTGATTTTTAGTATTTACTGAGGATGCTGTAGACCCTAGCTGGATCTGATCCATTATCTTTTTCACTCTGAAAGGTTTGTGACTTTTCCCTTTTGGCATAGCAGAATTAATACATTCTGCAAGAATATCATCACCTTCTTCTGTTTTATCATCATTCAACCCAATAGTAGAGCTGCTTTTCCCCCTTTGAGCATCTTCCATATTTCTTCCTTCAGTGGGAATTGTATCCCTCTTTTCAATTTCAGCTGATTCCATTCCTGAAACAGCAATCCCTGCACTGGCCAGTTCATTTGGAGGTGATTCTATTGTTAGATCACTCAGAGATGTAGCTGTTGAAAAATTTATTGGTGTTCCCTCAACACAATAAACACGTGGCGTGTCATCACCAGGGGTAAATGTAACATGCTTTTGGGAATGTAATCTGCTCTGAGAAGGAAGAAGTTTATATACAGGCAAATGGCTTGGTTTTCTGGCTACAGGTGGAGGTATTTTAGAAGCAGTTACCTGCGAAGGCTTTTTGGCTTTACGTGAAGACTTAGTTGGCATAGCAGAAATAATACACTCCTCCAATATTTCAATATCATCTTCATCTGAATCATCTAGAATATCTTTTTCTATTTCAGTGGATTCTTTTGTATCTTTTTCTGTGTTATTCTGTGTATCATTTGATTGTTCAAGTTCTGCCTCATTTACATGATCATTTTCATGCACAGGAGGCATTATTCTCAATTCTACATCTTTCTGTATAAATGGTTCATCAAGACTCAAAGCACTCAGACTTGATGAACAAGAAAATCCATCTGGTGTACTTTCTGTTGCAAAGTGTAACAAAGTGTCAGCATCTTGCATTACCTGCACCCTTTGAACAGCTGTATTTACAGTTGTTTGTCTTGGTCCAGATTCTCTCTTTTCAGTGTTGCATACTTTTGCTTTGGCTGCTTCTTTCTTTACTTGGGGCACTTGGGTAGGTGGTGGAGTTTTACTTCTGCTCGGTGGCATTGTTTGCCCAGGACTATCTGGAAGATCACTTGGGCTTATTATACCACTTATCATCCCACTGCATGGCTCACTTTGAACAGAGCTAGCAATTGAACGGCTCTCAAAACTATCCAAGGAACTTACAGAGGTACATCTGCTAAACATGAGTGGAGTCTCCTGTACATAATGTTCTGGTGGGCTCTTGGGAGTCTGGGCACCACTTTTTGAAGGAGACTTGGCACCTGAAGAAAACTCAACAGCTTTATGTCTTGCTGAATCAGACGAAGGAACAGTGGAAGTCTGAAGTCTATTTGATTTTGTTCTAAGATGCTGGGAAGCTAATGAAGTTTCATTAGTTGTTACTGTTGTTGAGAGATTCCCACTGTTTTCTTTCATTCCAACTATCTTCAGAAAGTTATCAGTATCAGCTACCCGTGTGGAATTATCACGTCCTGTTTCATCTTCAGCTGATGATAAAGATGATAGAGAGCTACATCTTGAAAAACATATTGGTGTATCTTCTACACAGTAAGTTTGTATTGTTTCCTGGTTAATGGAAGGTCCTTTGCAGGTTGTAGACTTCTGAGTATGATTTGCCCTATTCTGAGCAGAATTTGGATGAAGTTGGTTATGTTTTTTTGATGCAGCAGAAGATGATGTATTTCCACTGCTTGAAGAAATATGATCTGTTTTAGTACTCTGTACTGATGGAGTTTTTGAAAATGAAAAAGATGGTTTCTGTGCAGGAGGAACATCTGTTGAATATCGAAGACTGTAATCAATTGGCTGATCCGCATGGTGTGCCTCTTCATTGTATTTTATGCTGTAATTAGTTGGATGATCTTCTTCCTCATGCTGTTCCTCTTCAGAATAATGCTCACTATAATTTGTAGGCTTATCAGTCTCAAAATCATCAACTTGACACAAGGACTGATTGACTTTGGGATTTATTCCATGATTACAACCTACTCTGTTTTGTTCTGAATTACTGGATTCTCTTGATCTGAAAGGAGACACACATTCTGGCTGCCCAAAAGCTGACTGATAACTTAGGTGTTTATTATCACTGCTCTCAGGATATACAGGATATGCTCCACTTTGACTTCTGGATTGCCTTTGCTCATTCTGCTTTATTTCTTCTTCTATTACATGCTTAGGTCTGGCCCATCTTTCATTCTGAGATGGGCTCTGCCTTCCAGAATTCAATTGTTCATCAGAATATTTCAGACTATAGTTTATTGGAGTATCCAGTTCTCCATCATTGTCATCCATATGATTAGCACTGTGTATTTTATGAGCTAAATCAGCAGGATACTGTCCATAACTGCAAAATTTACTTTCTTCGTCTTCAGAATAAGATTCTATAGGCTTCATTTGTCCTCTTTTACCATACCCATCACTGCTACTGACACTATTTAAACTATCATTAGAAGCTCTTTTATACTCTACTTTTGAATATGGTACAGAACATGCCCTGTTCTCAGATTTTGGAAAGCTGTAATTATTTGTGTGAGAATGAGTGGTAGAAGTTCTTCTTAAAGCATTTCTATCTTCCGACAAACAGTGAATTTCTGTTATGGACCCATTGCTTCTGTCATCTTGTGATATGTGCATATTTGCTGTTTCCTCCATTGCTTTTGAAATCTGAGTAGCAGCAGTAGAAATCTGCATTCCTATTCGTTTAGAAGAGTTGCTAGAATTTTCTGCTGTGGTATGGTAGCTGTTCAGTCCCACTGTACGGTCCCTATCTAAACTCCGTTCTTTATCAGAACGAGAATTCTCTGTATTTCCTCTGCTTGATGAGGAGGAGCCAGGCAATACTGTAGTATTTAAATACGGTGAAAGTACAGTCACATTTCCACTGTTAAAGTTTTCTGACCTGCACATTCCATCTTCATGACGATTACCATCCAAAACATATTCACTGTAAAGATTCTGTTTATGTCTTTGCTTATTGCGGTGAGATGTTTTGGGACTTAAATTATCAATGTTATCAAAAGTCTCAGATAATTGTTGAGCATCTAATTCTGCTTCCAGTGCTTTTTGCTTTCTGACATGAAGAGATGGCAAGCTTGAACCTGGAGACATAATATTAGCATCTTTGTATTTTGCAGGTCTGTTTGCCATTAAATTTCTTAGAGCTGCAGCACTCCCCATGGCTATCATTTTGTGCTTTGAATGTATGAGATTTTTGAGCATACTGACTGCTCCCAAGTCCCATAACGCTTCCTGGTCCTTTGCATTCCGTGCAGATAGGTTCCACAAAGTTCCACATGCATTACTGACTATTGTCAAACTGTGAGACTTCAAATGATGTAAGAGAGTTTGCAAGCAGTTATTCTCTCTCAATATTTGCCTGGAATTGAGATGTAAGCATAAAAATTATCACATTAACAACACGGAAAAGCTCAAATATAGCAACATGTTATTTTTCATAAATAATATGGCTTGTACGCTCTGAATAACAAATCCTCTTAAAGAATGAATCAAAAATGTCAAAACAGTTCTATGGAAACAATATTTTCTAACAGATCATTTACTATGGCAAATATTCTCTATTCTATGCCAAGGAGATAGCCATGTGAATTTCCCTAAATATTACATGCAGATATTATGCAGATAATGCTATTTCACTTAAATATTCTACACATACAATAATTTTACTCTGGAAATATGAATCTAATACAGCAGGATGAAAAGGAAACAGGGTTATTCAGCTGACTCTGCTGAGACAGCAGCTCCTCCTCTCTTTATAAGAGATTCATTATGTTAAGATCTAATTCCAGAGTTTGCCTCCACCCCCAAATAATTCATAAAACATGTTTGAATGGATAACTAAATAATGCAATAAAACAGTATTCTCACCTATGGTCCTCATTTGTAGCAATCAAGCTAGACACATTACGAAGAATTCCCCCTCCACTTTCAATGATGGCTAAGGTATTTGTTTGGCTTCGATATGTCAGTGTGCCAACCAAAAAGGCAAGAGCACCATCTACTGCACATATATCAGCTTTATTCTCAGTACAATGTGCCGATAGATTCCATAAGGCACTCAGTACACTTTTCAACGTAGATTCCTGTAGAGAGTAAAACATTACATCAGATTTTTTAGCTGTATAAAAACACTAACACTTTATTTCAATAGGAAATACCTTAAGACAGTGGTCTTAAACCTTTGTGTCCTGCCAACAGGTTGCCAGGAGTGGGGTGGGGTGGGGAATTGGGCCACATGAGTGGTGGGATGGTGCTCATGCATGCGCAGCTCAACTCGTGCAAGTGGCAGGCCAGGGGGCATGTACATACACATGCACTCAACTGTAAGCTAAGCTGTGCATGTGTATGCACACTGGTCCACAGCCTGGTTGCGAATAGGTCATGGCCCAGTAGTGGGATACAACCCAGGGGTTAGGGACCCCATTTTAAGATATAACTGGATAAGTGGATTAGTAGATAAGCTGGCCCTGCAGGATCAATAATTTTCTATGCCCCTCACAAGTGCTTGACAGGCCTTATCTTCCTCCTTCCCTTTTTGCTCAAAATCACTGCCCTGCCCATGGCAACAAACATGTAGCAACTTTACCAGTGTATGTGTCTATGTCTATATGTGAAACAAAATGTGTGCCTTTATTTAAATATGCAAGGAATTTATATATGTGTACTTATTTACTGTTTTATCATTGGAAATATATCACAGGCATTCTATTATTTGATAGTAATTCAGTGATAACTTCTTCACTGTTGCATGGGAAAAAAACCAAATAAATACATTTATGCATACATGTACATTAGCAGATGGAGACATATTATAGCACTAATAAAACTTCAAATTGTTAATATATTAAGGTTTATTAGAGAATACCTGTCTCCCCCAAAAGTTACTTCCTCTCAGCTTTTGCAACAATTTGAATTGAAACGTATTTATCAATATCATTTACTAGATGGAGATTCTACAAATTCAAACAAAGTTTATGGGAACTAACTAATTTTACCCAACAGATTCAGTTGATTTCACTTGGATCCAAGAGTAATTAATTTAATCCACAACCAGCTACATTTGTTCTAAACTATTACTATAAAATAATATACAAATAAAAACAGCAATAAAATAAAAAAACAGCAATCAGATAAAAATGGCTAGTGTGTAGTTTATTTAGAAGAGTACCATCAGTGTAAAAGACCTTTTTTAAAAAACAAATTCTTCCTCCTAGCTTCTTTCCCAGATAAGTGTTTGTTAGGGATAACATTGTTTACCCTAACTGGTTTAGGTAAAATAATCCACATTCTGTTTAGCTTGTCTCCTTAACCCTGGTTGGGGAACACAGGCTTAACAGTGTTCACTTTCCAGAAATTATTACTGATGATTGTCTTCTTTCCCAAAAGTAACTGTGTGAACTCTTTTATGTATTATTCTTAAATGAAAAAATAGAATTTATATATATATTTAAATACTAAAGAAACACTGATTTGCTACAGTACCTTTTTAACTTCCAAAGCACATTCCATCAGTGCTTTCACACTCCCAACCTCTCGTAGTGTCTTCTTACTATTCACATCTGCCCGCCAAGACAAATTTCTTAAAACACTTGCAATAACCTATAATATTGTCAATGAAATAATAGAAAAAAGTAATGTGCTTTAACTACCATGCATTTAATAGGCTCTTACTTGGTATTCTGAGAAATAAGTTTATTACTCATTTTAATATGCTAGTTTTAATATGTAGTGGTACCTTGGTACTCAACTGCTTTGAAACTCATTGAATTTGGTAAATGTAGTTTGACATGAAAATTTTGTCTAGGTACTGAGCGCACAAGCTAGAGCTTGTCAGTGTTGGCTGTCTTGCGATTCACTACACTTTTTTTATAGGGAAAAATTGTTTGGTACTCATTGTTTTTGGTATTCATTGCACTTCCTGGAATCAATTAACAATGAGCACTGAGGTACCACTGTATATTGATTTTAAATAAGTCAGTGCTTGAGACTGAGTCAGAAATGTAGAACATCATCTTTTTAAAATTTATCATAAAAATTCTTTACAATAAGACAACATTTATGAGGTAAAATGGTATCTATAAACCTCTATTTTTCTATTTATGTTATTTACACTATTCATCTGTAAATGAAAGTGCTCTAATATGGTATTGTGAAATATGAAAACTTTTCCAATGTAATTATTTTAGCATAAAGTATTCAAAATAAAAGAAAATATTTCTCAGGATAAGAAAAATAAATTGCATCTATATAAAACCCTTAATACAGTTTGCTTATAGCAAATTATCTTATTTGATGGACTTTCAGACGTTATGAAAATTAAGTTCAACTCAACATTAATTCATTTAGAATTTTTTTTAAAAATCATATGTTGTAGTAAAACGAAGGGTAAATAACATGTAATGCTTGTTTGTTCCATTAATCAATTTAGTCACTGTGTAGCTCCTCAAAGTTATCCCCGTCATATCAATTTTTTTTTCAAAAAAATTATGTCACTCAATATACTAATTGAAAGATTACAGGATGAAAAAATAAAAAGGGAAAACTTTTGAAAAACCAGAAGATTCAGATAGATTAGAGTATGCAAAAGGAGCAAAAAAGAAATGCTGCGTGAAAGTTAAAAATATACAGAAACAGAATACCCAAGCAATTAAGTTTACCTGCTCCAAATCTTCACTTTCAGATTTTAACTGTGCTACTAAAGCTCTCATGCAACCCTTCATAGAACACAAAGTAGCCTATTTGAAAGAGAGAGAGAGAGATTTTATGAAGCAGGTAATTAGATGTTGGAAGTTGAGGATAAATTATCTAATGATATTCAAAATAGAATTATTTTCTCTATTTTTGTACTTAGTCCACTAATGGCTTCTCATAAAACTAAACTAATAAACAAATGAGATGACAAACATAATCAGTTAGAAGCAATTTTTTTCCTAGGAGTTTTAAGAGAACATCTTAGGTAAGAACCCCAAAAGGGGGAATACCAAATACCAAAAGGGGGAAGATCCCTCCCCAAATTATGGGGGGAAGGGGAATCTGAAATAAACACCTCAAAAATCACAATAAAGCAAGCACACATCCACGCACCCCATTTTCAGCCTCTGTGCGCCCCACTTTCGGCCCGTTCCAAGCAGCAGAGGCGTGAAGGCAGTGATAGATGGCGGCAATCCCCGCCGCCTGGAGGTATTCTGGGAGGCCGATCCAACCGCCATTCAGCTGCTTGTATTAATAAAGCTGCAATAAAGTGCTGAAGCTGACCAGGATGTTTGCTGCAAGGACACTTGTCAGATGAATACTGGATGAATACTGGGAGGCACAGGCAGAATTTTTTTTTTCTTGTTTTCCTCCCCAAAACCTAGATGCATCTTATGTTCCAGAGTGTTTTACAGTGCAAAAAAATTCAGTAAATCCAAATAGATTCAAACCTACCTTATTGGCTACATCTCCAAAAGTTAAGTTTGTCAGAGCCATTCCAGCATATCGTCTTAATGTGACACTATAATGGTCATTAGTAAGCCCATACATTTCACAATCTACTTGTAGCAATTCTGCAATGGCTTGTAAACCCCCTATTAAAATAATTGAAAGATTTGTTAGAAATATTTTGGTAAATTGTCATATTCATTTTCCAAAATTCTTTTTGTTAAAAATGTCAATATATTAAAAGAAAGAAAAAAAAACAAAATTATTTATTATAGCTTTATTGTAGACAAGAGAAATAAAACTGATCACTCTTGGAAATAGCTTTACATTCTTAGCTTTACAATCCTGGATTACAGTCAGTTTCTATTTATTAATTCAATGGCAACTCTAATAAATATTATTTTGTGGGGTTTAATTATTTCTTACAAATTTAGAAAGAATTAATGTCCTGTATGCTCTAAATTTCAAATTTTATTATATGCTCCAAATTTTCTTGTATGTCCCAAACTCAAATTTTATCTTTATAAGTCACCTTGTAAGCCACCAGTCACTGTGAGTTGGGTGACTATATAAATTTTCATTCATACATACATATATAAAATGTAAACATGGAATAAAGGAATTGAGCTGTGAACAAATTCAGTAACTGCTCTGAAAATCCCATTGGTTACTGATGTATGTATGAACAACCTTTGGGCTGAAACTGCCAGTGAAGCAAGATAATATAATAATTAAGTATATATGAATAAAATAATAGTTAATATATCATGTTTCCCCAAAATAAGTTCCTATCTTATATATTTTTGCCACCAAATAAGGCACCAGGTCTTATTTTTGGGGTATGTCATCCACTAATCTCACTTGTGCGCCTCACCACTGGCCTCTTATCCGCTGTCAGAGGCTTTTAGAAACAACTTCTTCTGCGGCCAGCAAAGCTTTCCTGAAGGCCTCTGCAGCCAATGACAGAGCTTTGTTATCAGCTACAAAGGCCTTCAGGAAAGCCTTGCTAGCTGCAGAAGAAATGGGCCAGCAAGGCAGATGTCGGGGTGTGCTAGGCCTGGCTACAACTGTCAAAAGGTAAGTAATAGGGCAGCTCCATTCCCCCATCCCCACCTGTGCACTCTAGAGGGGTGGGATCTTAATTAGGGTTTATTTTGGGGATAGGGCTTATATTGGGTGCACGTATAAAAATCAAGTTAGTACTTACTTTCAAGGTAGGTCATATTTTTGGGGAAACAGGTTAACAGTTGAATTAAATCGGTGGAAGAGCCTCTATGTGTGAAGGTATCTATCTCTATATGTCTAGGTATATGTGAATGACCTCTGTGTTGGCATAACAGAACTACTGTGCTAATATGGATTTTGGAATCCTTCGCTTGGTTAGCTTCCTTTATTTTATGTATAACATGAAAAATACCAGATGGAGCTATTCAAAAATAGATCCTAAAAAACTCTGAGAATTCAGTTATTTTTCTTTCTAAATACTACCTAAAGTTATCAAGTTGTATTTCTTGCTTTTTTAAAATAAAATCATTATTCAGCTTCATTTTGAGTCTTTTTCTAATACTGTACTAAGATAACTTAAATATCTCCTGCATTTTATATTTTTAAACATAGAAATTCAAACAATTGCACTTTTTCTTTTTTTGGTCTGCACCTCAGTGCAAACTGAAACTGCTAGAGCATCAGACAAACCGATTTATATTTCTCCCCTTATGGGTGTATTTTACTATACTAGGGGTCTGCAACCTTAAACACTCAAAGAGCCATTTGGACCCATTTCCCACGGAAAACACTGGGAGTCAATAATTTAATGACCAATGTGACTAGGTGGTTGTGGCCAATTCGATGTCATTCACTTCCACCCAGTCACCTCCTGCTCTGGAATATGGAGTGAGTCTCCATCCCCTGCCATCACCCTTAACTTTTCAGGCCAGGCAAGGAGTGACGGGGATGGTGGTGGGATCAGCTGACAGGAAGCCGCAGCAGAAGGCCAAAAGAGCTGCAGGCAGCTCCAGAGCCGCAGGTTGCAGACCCCTGTACTATACTGTCAGTATTTCCCCATTTTCATCAGTATGTTTTCACATAATAAGGAATTGTAAAAAGTTTATTCAGTTCTTAATACTTCGAATAAACCTAATAAAAACATTGATTTAATGTGGATTTGGAAACATTATATTAGGTGAAATCAATTAACTTTCTCCCTGCAAAAGAAAGCCCAGACCTTCTTCTAAACAACTGAATATTAAGGAACAATATTTAATTTTCTGCAATGTCATTTTTTTCTTACCAAGTTCATTCATTGCATGCCTATGCTCTTCATCAAATGAAAGCTTCATTAAAACACATACTGCAGGACAGATCTGATGGTCAACTGGAGCTGGCACTATGTCAGAACAAAAAAAATATTTTCATTTAATGTATCAGTTGAAGAATGCAACAAAATCTAAATTTTTGCAATGAAAAAAATACTGAAGTCTGTCAGTTGTGCATCAGGAAGATGATCAGTTATAGTACTTCCAAACTTGCTGTCATTTAATGTGATACCTATTGCCAAAGGTCAACAGGGCCTGTCACTCATAATCACCTCCATGTAACTTCAATTTACAAGTAGTCCTCAATTTACAACTATTCATTTGGTGACAGTTTGAAGTTACAGTGGCTCCAAAAAAAAGGGATTTAAGTCAGTTTTTCACAATTATAACTGTTGCAGCATCCCTGTGGTTATATGATAAAAAAACAGACATCTGGCAACTGGCTCATATTTATGACGGTTGCAGTGTCCCAGGATTACGTGATCACCATTTTTGTGACCCTCTGACAAGCAAAGTCAATGGGAAGTCAGATTCACTTAACAACCATGTTACTAAGTTAGCAACTGCAGTGATTCACTTAACAACTGTGGCAAGCAAGTTGTAAAATGGGCAAAAGTAACTTAATAATTGTCTCACCTAAAAACAAAAAACTGGGGCTCCATTGTGATCGTAAGTCAAGGTGTAAAACTACACTGCTGACAGTAGTATGAAAACTGAAAACCAGTTAAACTATTCAAAGAGGGATAGAAAGGATGCTAATGAACAGATGAAAAGGGCTGCTCAACACAAAATATTTAGATATTATAATAATTACAAAGTAACTTTCTTAAATTTCTTGAATGCTCTATGGAAATCATGAAACTGGCAGCTTTCCACGCGTTTCCAAGATAAGCTGTTGTGCAATCCTAGGAACTCTTCAATTTAAGTGGTATCTATGAATATGCCACAATTTTTCATTTCACATCTTTCACTTCACATTTAAGTGCTTCAAAATTGGCAAACTCTTATCAATGTTTACAGGTAACACACCTTAACTCTAATTAACTAACGCAAAGCTTATTCTTATTTTCTGCAATGAACACTTGCATTCAGGAAGATATTCAGTGGATTCTAGAAGTTAAAACTAATGGTGTGGAACACATTTTGAAATTCGGAATACTCCATTTCAAGTTCAAAATAGTTGTTTCATGTTCAGAATTGGTGTTTCAATAGTTCGGAAGTATTCTGAAATCCAGAAAGACTGAAACAAATTGCTTCAGACTTGAAAAGCCTATATTAAAATTGAAACAGTGTGTTTCAAATTCAGAATGCTTTGAGTTCAAAATATTTTGAGACATCATTGGGAACTCCATAGTCCTTAGGTATGAAGAGCTGCAATTGGTGTAAAAACTGATTTTAATCACTGCATCTTTGTTTTCATATCACATGGAATTTCAGAGGCTAGTATATCAGGAGTTGGCAGCACCTTTTCCATTTAACATATTTGATTAAAAGGCATATTCTTTCACAAGCTGCAACACCACAGATTAACAAAACTACAAATACTAGCTCAAAAAAGTAACAAGAAATCATTAAAATTACAGTTGTATGCATCTTTTGGATTGTATCCAAATATTACTAAAGTTGATTTTTAAAAATATTGTCTATTGCTCTCTGCAAAGGAATGTTTGAAGAAGTCAATGATTGTGAATTCATATATTGTTCAAAATTTTTATTTTCAATTACCTAATCTACACATTTCAAATTACTATACAGCTAAAAATTTAATTATTATAAGTGATTTCATACTTAACCTTATGCTGAAATGTTAGAAATTTAATCATATCAAAATAAATTTTAGAAGTTAAAATTCCCAATCAACACAGAAATATATACTTTATAACAAAAATGACATTATCTAAAATAGATAAATGTGCCTGTTTCCATTTGCACCTTGTATTTCTTTCTAACAGTCTGCTTGGAAAAAAATATTCCACAAATAGCTAGAGTTCAAAGCTGTTAACACCAAAGAATACATCACAAAGGTTTTGAAACCCGAATTGCAATCAACATACTTGGATTTTTATCTTGGTCCATGCCCTGATCATGTGCTTCCTGCCATTCCCAACAGGTTTCACAGTAAGCTCGGATTTGTTCTAGAAGATGGAGAACACGTATTTCTCGTCTGCCTCGTTTGTCATCAGGCTGGGAATGAATGATATTATGTAGTGCTGCACTGGCTCTGGCACGAGCCTCTTTACTTCCACGAGAGTTGCCCAACAACACAGAGTCTTTATCATTGCCATGCAAAAGTTGAATGAGAAGAGGAAGACATCCAGACTGGCGCATAGCTATGCAGCTATCCTGGGAGCTAGACATGGCTAGCAATGTTCGTGACATATCATCTTTATCATGAGTGCCCAACATAGACAGCAGTGAATACACCATTTCAACCTGCAAAGCAAATGGTTTTAAAATACTGTTATGTTCAGTTAATGTGGACTAAATATACTAACATGAATATTCTAGGGCAGTAGTGGCTAACTTTTTTGGGCTCCCTTGCCATTAATTGCATGCATGCTTGCCTGCTCATGCTCGCATGCCATTACTCAGAAGGCAATGCGCATGGCCCCCCATGCCTCCTGCACATGCGCGTGCAGCCTGCGCGATTCACGCTTCTGCGCATGTGACCCACGCGACCCGTGCTGCACACTTCTGTGCATGCACCTCCTGCACATGTGTGCCAGATACCCAAAAATCAGCTGGTGGGTGGGCAGGTAGCGCAGGCGCAGTACACCCTTTCTGCACAAGTGCTCATATGCCATTAGTAATGGCTCTGCGTGCCACTTCCGGCATGCATGCCATAGGTTCGCCACCACGGTTCTAGGGTGACTTCCCTTATATGTGGCATATGAGTATATTTACATATAAATATTGTTTATACACACAAAGAGGCATGGATGGATAGATGTAACATAACATAAGGTAACAAACCTTAATGTAACATGGTTATGTGCCAAATTAAAACTTACTTTAAAAGCTAAAGGCAGAGCACTCCCTTTGGGTAGTAATAATTTCTGTGGGTGAACAAAGCACTCCAAAATAATGATGCATTAGCATTCAACTCAAACTATTAATTTGGCAATAATCAGATTTTATACTATTTAACAATATTAACAGTATCACGACAGGCATATTAACTACCTCATTTCATAAATCTGAAATAAGTACACTGCTCAAAAAATAATGGGAACACAAAAATGAGACATCCTAGATCAGAATGAATGAAATATTCTTATTAAATACTTTGTTCATTACATAGTTGAATGTGCTTACAACAAACTCGCACAAAAATTAGCAATGGAAATCAAATTTAGCAACCCATGGAGATCTGGATTTGGAGTTACACTCAAAATTAAAGTGGAAAAAACACTACAGGCTGATCCAACTTTGATGTAATGTCCTTAAAACAAGTCAAAATGAGGCTCAGTAGTGTGTGTGGCCTCCATGTGCCTGTATGACCTTCCTACAACGCCTGGGCATGCTCCTGATGAGGTGGCGGATGGTCTCCTGAGGGATCTCCTCCCACACCTACACTAAAGCATCCCCCAACTCCTGGACAGTCTGTGATGCAACGTGGCATTGGTGGATGGACCGAGACATGATGTCCCAGATGTGCTCAATTGGATTCAGGTCTGGGGAACAGGCGGGCAAGTCCATGGCATCAATGCCTTCTTCTTCTTGCCATGTTTTCTTTATATGGATATAAAACTATAATTAATAAAACACAGCTGTCTGTTTACTGTAATGTATAACAACACAAACTCTCACTTTTTACATAAATCTGTTTTATCCTAGTTAAACTGACTTTGCAACCTTTGGGCCCATAACCAGTGTTAAGCCTGTGTTCCCCAACCAGGGTTAAGGAGACAAGCTAAACAGAATGTGCAGCATTAGTCAGATAGGCACACAGATAAATGAGTGATATAAGTTTGTATGTTTGTTAACATACAGTAAAAATAACAGATACGCTTGTGCTATCAAAAATATAGTTTATTCCATTTATAGCATAGTCAAAATAACAGTCCATTAGTCATGTATCATTTAGTCAGTCCATTCAAGGATATTCAGTTAGCAAAGTCCGTGTAGAATATCCTATGTCAGTTCACTTACAAATCAGTCCTTTGTCTCTCTCCTGTTCGAGTAACGCAGTCTTGAGTCCATGCAGTAATTAGGGATCATCAAAGCCAGAGAGAGAGCAAGCTGTCGTCTTGCTTCTTTTAAAGTGCTTTCACAACCACTCCCCTAATTACATTCCCATATTTAAAGTTGCAGACACTTTAACTTATAAACCATGATAACATATTTATTATTTTACCTAAACCAGTTAGGGTAAACAATGTTATCCCTAACATTCTCCCCTTTTAGGAAATAATAATAAATATAACTATTTACATCTTTAAATCATATTTGTTACAACTCTCTTTAAATTTGATTACTCCTTGAGCTTTTGTAAATTGGTCTGCAATGTTTTCTTCCGTCATGCAGTATTCCAATTTAATTAGCCCATTTTTTACAGATTCTCTAACATTTAAGTATCTTAAATCAGTATGCTTTGATCTAGTTTTTACAGCTATATTAGTAGCTAACTGTATAGCTGCTTGGTTGTCCTCGTACACAATAATGGAATCTTTAACAGTTATACCCATGTCTAATAATAACTGTTTGTACAAAATTAAGTCAGTGCATAGTAATGACAGACATGAAAATTCCGCTTCCATTGTGGACAAGCTAATATGCTGTTGTCTGATTGACCTCCATCCTATTAGTGTCTTACCAAATAATATAGCCATCCCAGATGTTGATTTTCTAGTGTTTATGTCAGTTGCAAAACTTGCATCTGCATAGGCACGAAGACTCAAATCACCCTTTGGTTCTATATACAACGCATGGTTCATTGTTCCTTTAAGATATCTTAAAATTTTCTTTAATGATTGCCAATGACATTGATGTGGATCTGAATTAAAACGTGCCAACTGATTTACACTATAAGCTATATCTGGCCTTGACCAATTGCTTATATATGATAAGCTGCCAATCAAAGATTGATATATGGACTTATCAAATTTGGGACTTTGCACATCAGTTTGGCAAACTTCCTGACTCATTGGAGTCTTTGCCGGTTTACAAAGTTCCATTTTATATGTTTTAATTAATTGGCAAATTTTATCTTCTTGAGATAGCTCAAATCCATTTTTTTTTGTTAATTGTCAATCCTAGATACTTTTTAATTTCACCTAAATGCTTTAATTTTATCTTTTTGACTAATAATGATATCTCATTAGCTTCATTATTAGTCTTAGTTACCAAAGCAATATCATCTGTAAATAATAACAATAATGACACCGTTCCATTATTTTCTCTTTTAAACACACATGGATCTGCTAAACCAGATTTAAAACCTATATTGTTTAATTCTTTCACAATATATTGATTCCACTCAAAGCCAGATTGTTTCAACCTGTAAAGACTCTTTTTGAGTTTCCAACAATCATTACAATTTACTTTGTCTTTTATAATCATTGGCTTTTTCAAATATATAGTGTGCTGCAAAGGTGCATGTAGATAAGCAGTTTCTACATCTAAATGGTTAATGATATAGTTTTTCTTAGCTGCCCACACTAAAGCTGCTCTTAAAGATGTAGCCTTAAGACTTGGTGCAAAAACTTCATCATCATCAGATGCAGTTTGATTAAATCCTTGAGCTACCAACCTAGCTTTATGGGTAACAGTCCCATCATTTCCAGTTTTTACTTTAAATATCCATTTGCACCCAATGGATTTTTCTCCTGGAGGTAATTTGGCATCTTCATATACTTTCATTACTTTTAATGAATTTCGTTCTTTTTCCATTGCCTTTTGCCAATTCTCCTGATCCTTAGCAGGATACATCTTAAGTTCATCTACACTAGTTGGAACTTTAGTTACTTGGCAAACTATACTTGCTTGATACCAATCAGGTGGACTAGTTACACGTGTAGTACGTCTAGGTATTTCAGGACTTACAGGTGGACTTTCATTTATTAACTCTTCTTGATTATCTAACTCTTCCTGATCAACTGTTTCCTCTTGTTCTGATTCTATTTGTTCTTCGTGGACTTCTTTAATTGGACTCATAACTAGTCTGTTCTTTTTGCCTTTTGTAGGGTTCAATAATTACTTCATTATTTAAATCTTGCTCTAATCTATTCCATCCTACATGTTCTAGGAATTTAGCACTAGCACTGGTGTAAACTCTAGATGTACCTGGTTCCCAGAATCTATAAGATCTATGATTAGATTTATATCCTACAAAAAATAATATTTTAGCTGTATGTTGTCCTTTGTGTCTGAGTTGTGAAGGGATATGCACCCATGCTGGTGCTCCAAATGTGTGCATGTAACTTAAATCAGGTTTTGTACCATGCCACAGTGTGAATGGTAATTCACCTGTTGTTGAATTAACAACATTATTTAATATATGATTACCACACATTATTGCTTCTCCCCAGAAATTGTCAGGTAATCCTGAATCAGACAACATAGTATTTGCTATTGATTGTAGTGTTTGGCCTCGTCTCTCTATAAAGGCATTATGTTGTGGCCTATATGGTGCAGACTTTTTATGTTGAATACCTAACATCCTAAGTCTATTCTGGAATTTATTATTTGTAAATTCCGCACCATTATCTGTTATAAGAGTTACTAATTTCTTTTTAGTTTTCCTTTCTGCAAATTTTATCCAATTAAAGAGATTTTGATACGTTTCAGTTTTGCTCTTCATTAAATAGCAAAACCCATATCTAGAATAGTGGTCCATTATACTTAATATGTAACGAGCTCCTCCTACACTTGGATTTTTCGGACCTATTAAATCTGCAAATACTATTTCTAAAGGCTCTTTGGTAGTAAATCCATCAACTCTATTAGCCGGTGTGACCCTGGCTTTGCTTTGATTACAAGCATTACATTGCAAATACTTATTACAAGGTTTTAAACTTATTCCCTTAGATAATTCAACAGTTTTCTTAAGCATTTTAAAATTTAAATGCCCTAGCCGTCGGTGTAACAAGTGAATACATTCATCATGAGGTTTCTTATTATCATAAACCGTGTTAGCCACCTCTAAACCATTATCATTTAAAACATATAATTCACCTCTTAAAGATGCAGTAATTTTCTTATCTTCTTTTTCAATTATGCAGTTATCTCCTTTAAAGGTAACTACATATCCTAGTTTAACCATAATTCTAACTGAAATTAAATTAAACTTAAGTTGTGGTACATATAACATTTTTACATTCTCTTTTATGAAAGAACAATATGCTATACCTTGACCTTTAGCTTTCAGTTTCCAGCCATTGGCTAACAATATTTGCTGTGTACTCTGGGACATTTTAATAAAATATCTATTATCATTTGTTATACAGTGGGATGCTCCACTGTCAACCACCCATAAATTATTTTTTACAGCTCCGTTAGTATACATGGCTAACTCTAAATTTTTATTTATCTTTTGATGACTTTTAGTATTCTGGTCAGCATTCTGGCACATTGCTTTTTTACAAAATCTTGCCAAATGTCCTCTTCCTCCACAATTAAAACACTTTTTAATTGCGTATGCAGTAGGAGATACATTATCTTCTTTTTGAGGTTGCTCCCTCCTTAACTGGTCTCTTTCAAGTCTTCTTCTTGCCTCTTCAATCAATCTGCCAGTTATATCAGTTAAAGTTAAACTTTCCTTAGGCAAAATTTCAAGGGAAGTGACGTAGTTGTCATAACTTTCATCTAGTGAAGAGAGAATTATGTAGACTTGGTGTAGTTCAGAGAAAATAAGCTCTTTCTCGTGCAGTTCTTGAAAAATGCTTTGCATAGTTTTCAAATGACTAAGCATATCACCATTCGTCTGGAGATGCGTCCTGAAAAGCTTCCGTGTTAGATTTATGTGAGCACCAACGTTAACTCGGACATAAATCCTCTTCAGCTTCTGCCAACACCCAACAGCCGTTTGCTCTCCACGGATATGAACAAGTTGCTGGTAAGACAGTGTTAATCCTATTATGCAAATAGCTTGTTCATTTTTATGCATAAATTCTTCTATTTTTAATCTATCTTCATCATCCTCTGGATCCCATTCTTCTACGTTTGGTGGGTTTTCAATTATGTTCCACAGACCTTCTCTTCGTAGAAGTAGACTACATTTCATAGACCATGATACATAGTTTGTTCAATCCAGCTTGGATATAAGGGACAAACTTTGTAGATTGACTTGTGCCATGTTTTCTTTATATGGATATAAAACTATAATTAATAAAACACAGCTGTCTGTTTACTGTAATGTATAACAACACAAACTCTCACTTTTTACATAAATCTGTTTTATCCTAGTTAAACTGACTTTGCAACCTTTGGGCCCATAACCAGTGTTAAGCCTGTGTTCCCCAACCAGGGTTAAGGAGACAAGCTAAACAGAATGTGCAGCATTAGTCAGATAGGCACACAGATAAATGAGTGATATAAGTTTGTATGTTTGTTAACATACAGTAAAAATAACAGATACGCTTGTGCTATCAAAAATATAGTTTATTCCATTTATAGCATAGTCAAAATAACAGTCCATTAGTCATGTATCATTTAGTCAGTCCATTCAAGGATATTCAGTTAGCAAAGTCCGTGTAGAATATCCTATGTCAGTTCACTTACAAATCAGTCCTTTGTCTCTCTCCCGTTCGAGTAACGCAGTCTTGAGTCCATGCAGTACTTAGGGATCATCAAAGCCAGAGAGAGAGCAAGCTGTCGTCTTGCTTCTTTTAAAGTGCTTTCACAACCACTCCCCTAATTACATTCCCATATTTAAAGTTGCAGACACTTTAATTTATAAACCATGATAACATATTTATTATTTTACCTAAACTAGTGAGGGTAAACAATGTTATCCCTAACACCTTCGTCTTGCAGGAACTGCTGACACACTCCAGCCACATGAGGTCTAGCATTGTCTTGCATTAGGAGAAATCCAGGGCCAACCGCACCAGCATATGGTGTCACAAGGGGTCTGAGGATCTCATCTTGGTACCTAATGGCAGTCAGGCTACCTCTGACGAGCACATGGAGGGCTGTGCGGCCCCCTAAAGAAATGCCACCCCACACCATTACTGACCCACTGCCAAACCGGTCATGCTGGAGGATGTTGCAGGCAGCAGAATGTTCTCCACGGTGTCTCCAGACTCTGTCACGTTGGTCACATGTGCTCAGTGTGAACCTGCTTTCATCTGTGAAGAGCACAGGTGCCAATGGTGAATTTGCCAATCTTGGTGTTCTCTGGCAAATGCCAAACGTCCTGCATGGTGTTGGGCCATAAGCACAACCCCTACCTGTGGACATCGGGCCCTCATACCATGGAATCTGTTTCTGACCATTTGAGCAGCCACATGCACATTTGTGGCCCACTGGAGGTCATTTTGCAGGGCTCTGGCAGTGCTCCTCCTGTCCGTCCTTGCACAAAGGCAGAGGTAGAGGTCCTGGTGCTGGGTTGTTGCCCTCCTATGGCCTCCTCCATGTCTCCTGATGTACTGGCCTGTCTCCTGGTAGCGCCCCCATGTTCTGGACACTACGCTGACAGACACAGCAAACCTTGCCACAGCTCGCATTGATGTGCCATCCTCTATGAGCTGCACTATCTGAGCCACTTGCGTGGGTTGTAGACTCCGTCTCATGCTACCACTAGAGTGACAGCACCGCCAGCATTCAAAAGTGACCAAACCATCAGCCAGAAAGCATAGGAACTGAGAAGTGGTCTGTGGTCACCACCTGCAGAACCACTCCTTTATTGGGGATGTCTTGCTAACTGCCTATGCTTTCCACCTGTTGTCTATTCCATTTGCACAACAGCATGTGAAATTGATTGTCAATCAGTGTTACTACCTAAGTGGACAGTTTGATTTCACAGAAGTGTGATTGACTTAAAGTTACATTGTGTTGTTTAAGTGTTCCCTTTATTTTTTTGAGCAGTGTATTAAAAAGTACTTTAGATGTTAAAAGTTTATAGATTTTACATATTACAAATAAGACAGCCAGGTTGGTCTAGTGCTTGCGTCTTTCAGTCATCCAGGTCATGATTGTCCTCAAGGTGCTTTTTTCAAGAAGCAACTAGACTTTCTTTGTTTTTCCTTGAAAAGGATGAATTGCTTTTCATCCAAGAAGCTTCTTCACTTCTTGAAGTAAAGAAGCTTCTTGGATGAGAAGGAAAACATCTACAAGGAAAAACAAAGAAAGTCCAGTTGCCTTTTGAACAAAGCACCTTGGATCTAGTCCCATCTTAGGCATAAGGAGCTGGCCTTTTACTTTGGGCCAATCATTCTCTTTCAACCCAACCCACCTCGCAAGAGGAAGGAAAAATAGGAGGAAGGAATAATAGGGATGCTAGCTGCCTTGAGGTTTTTTTTTATAAACAATAACAAAGATGGATAAAAAATTCAAATAAATGAATAAAAAGTTATTTGATTTGAAATGTATTAATAAAAGCTAATTGGCCTTCTGAAATTACATCATGGTTCATAAAATATTTCAAAAGCATCTGAAATAAAAAATTTCCCATGGGAAATTCAGTCCAGATGAATAAGAATAAAGAATTCATTGTTAAGTAAAAATTACACAATATTGCATGCATAGAGCTTGCTTTTAAAAACAAAATAACAAAATAAGGTTTGTTAATATTACATTTTGCATTATTGGAAAAACCAGAGACACCGGGTTAGGAGATTTCTAGAAAATATCTAGTCCAGCCCCCTGCCAAGGATAAGAATGTTCAGACCATTGCAGACAAAATGGCTGTCCAAGTTTGGATTGATGATGGAGCATCCAAGACTTTATGAGTCAGGATGTTCCACTACTTAACAGCATTACCAGTCAGGAAATTCCATGTTATTTCAAGTTTATCTCTCCCAAGTACACCCATTGGTTCTGGTCCTACCTTTTGGAAAATAAATCTGTATCTTCTTTCCTGTCTTGCCTTTCAAGTATTGGAGGACTGAATTCATGTTTTCTGCTCTTTTCTTTAGGCTAAATATTGCCAATTCTATTAACTGTTCTGTGTAGGATTCAGTCCCAAGCTTCTAACCCTCTTAAAACCTCAGCATTTTTCTTGTATTGTGGTAATCAATATTGGACACAATACCTGAGGTGTGTTCTGACCACTCCAGCAGAAATTGGAAGTATCACTTCCCATTATCTAATCCAATATTTAATTGGCTTATTTGAAAGTTACAGAAAACTGCTGGCTCATGCTTAATTTGTGGTCTATCAGGATATCCAGATGCTTTTTATAAGTACTACTGCTGAGCCAGCTATTAGTGTACTTAACTTATACCTGTACCACTTTTTTTCCTAGTTAAATGGAGAATGCAATGTTTCTCACAACTGAACCGCATTTTGTTGGGAAAGACTCAACATTGAAATCTATTAACTAATCTGTCTTTTGAGGTATCACCAAACCCAACTGTACAAATTATTGGATAAACAGAGATGATGACTTTAAAATCGTGAAGAATTGAAGCTATATTTCTGTTAAATAATGTTTTCAATACTGAATGGTACGTGTAACAAAACAAAAACAAAATTACATGTACATTTACAATGAGAGTTCCTACAGACCAGGGGTGTCAAACTCGTGGGCCGAATGCGTCACGCACTGGCCATGCCTACCCCTGGTTTAGTGAAGGGGGAAAGTTGTGATACATCATGTGACAACAATTTGTCGCCAGTTTGACACCTGTGCTGGAGACTAAGAGGATTATCCTTGTGTCCCCCTAACTGTGAGACAAATATGTCCCATTATCCATTTTTATAAAAAATATCCTCACTACACAGCCCTTCTTTTATACCAACCCCAAAATGAAGATATAGCTATACTTTTAAAGTAGCATTTTTCATAAACTCTCAAAAGAAATCTGAACCAAAGAAATCATAAATGGCTCGCATTTCTGGAAGTCTTATTGGTTGCTTGAGGCTTTGGAAAATATTTCCCCACTCCTGCCCAGTCACTGAGTACTACCTTCCACAGCCATTACTCCTTGTGCTGCAGAAAAAAAAACCTCTCCTGTGACAGGAAATACAAGTGCAGAAAGTTGGACTTTGAGCTCTTTATGGCAACTATATATTTCACTGTAGTACAGGAATGAGAGAACTCAAGAAAACTGAACAAGCGTACTAAGTTTCACACAGACAAATCTAAGATCTAAGAATCAGAGTTTATTCTATAGTCTTGCGCCAGTCCAAATGTCAGTCAGAGAATCAGAACATGTTCAGGAGGTCACCTCTGAGACAAGAAAGATGTATGCCAACAGAAGGCTGATGCCAAAACTCTTTTATAGCTCTAAGTTAGGCATATCTATCTTCCTGAGTCCTGCCTTTCTTTTAAGGAACCTTGCTAAACATTTCTGTTCTACTCACTTGATATTTGTGAGAAGGCTAAAGATCCTTTCCTGCTCAGGTTATAGGTCAGGTGATTTAGCCTGCTGCCACACTTCTGTACAGGTAACTGATTACCTGATCTTATCCCTACCCTTGGATTAAACATTAAGCAAAATAAGCATGTGATGAATGCACCACAGAGGGGGGCACCACAGAGCTTTTTTTTTTTTCTTCCTAGCTACCTTGACCTAAATTCTTTCACTGCCATACTCAATTTTGGTTTTCAGCACTTATGGAATTTTAATGTCTTGTCAGTGAACCAATGGAAGGGCCAAAAGACACCACTGTTAGGCTTTGCTTAAAACATCAATTGGCCTTAATCTGGCCCTGCTTGTCTACTCCTTTGAACATATGTGAAGATATTCGAAAGACTGCTGGTTCTGAATCACAGAGATCAGTACCAGTCATGTCCTGCTCTTTCAATTCAGAGTTTGAATCTATTCAGTCCAGGATCTTAATGGGAGATGAACCATGAAACATTTCTACTGTTTTCACTATTTTTTCTGTGCTAATGTCATTTTGCAATTATCAATGCAATAAAATTTTGGTTGTCAATTAATCACTCACTGCAGCACTGGCACTCTCTGGCAGAACCTATTGTTTTGTTATATTTATGAGCTGGGTGAGATCAAAAGCATTCTGCCACTTTTCCCTTTTAGCCCTAGTGCCAGGAAGATCAGACAACCTATTTATCAATCTTTTGGAAGACTGCTAAAACTTTGTCCAAAAATACCCAGGGCAGCATGTGGGTCAGGATGCAGCTGGAAAGTTATTTCTTCCTGTTTCACCCTGCAACCTCCTCTGCTTCATTACTGAAGCATGGGCTGTCAGTACAGAACAAAATATAGCAGCGGGTTTTTGTTGTTGTTGTTGTTGATTTGATACTGGAGAAATGCACATTACCTCTGCCATGAGGAAAAACCCTAGGAATAGCAAGTGGTACAAATTTGTTGTAAAACAAACTTGACAAATTTGCCACAGTCATTGTAACTATACGCTTTCTCATTATGTGGTAGAAATAAGACTCATAAGACTTTTGATACCAAAGAATCAAAAATGCATTATCGGCCACTATTCTTCTTCATACACATGTGAATGCTACCAAAATGGTCCAACCAGCTTGCACAAAGTTGACCAGTCAAATTTCTCTTCCTAAAGCCTGGCCATATATTTGCAAAAGTGGTTCTGGCTGAAGTTTTATGCCATAATTAGTTTTGAAAAATCCTGAAGACATGGTAAAATGGCAAAAGTTTGGAAGTGGGCAAATTGGTTTTTATCTGGAAATCACAGATCATATTGTCTGATATTAATACTTGGAAAAATTCTAGAGCAGGTGATAAAGAGACTGATTTATAAACAGTCCTCGGTGCTTTCTGAGCTTAGTTGGGTTTTTTTTTTGCAGATGTTTCATTACCCAAACTAGTTACACATCAATGCTAGTAAGGAATGGAATTTGCTCTCAGTTTATTTTCTAGTGGCTTGTCCTGGGGTGGTCTTAGAGGTTCTTTGGTTGGGCTGTTTACTGTTGACCTTGGCATCAGGTCTCCCAAGATCTTTCCGCATATCATTACATCAGTACAGTAAAAGGCAGAACAAAAATTCTCTCTTAACAGATCAGTTAAATGGGTTGGTAATAATAGTGCAACTGAACACAATCAAATGCAAAACATTTCACTTAGGAAACAAAATTCAGATGGACAGATATAGGATAGATAATAGATTCTTAGATTTGATAGTATTGTAAAAAAAAGATTTTGTAATGTTGTTCATTGAAAACTGAATATGAATCAGCAGTGTAATGAGGTTATCAAAAATGCAAATACAAATGATAGAAAATATTTCATCTTTTTTTTTTCTATAAGTCAGCTCCCTCCTTGAATGTGTGTTCAGTCTTGGCTATCACACTTTAAAGATTCAAATAAAATGGAACATATTTAGAGAAAAGCAACAAGGACAAACAAAGAGTTTAGAAACTTAGCACAACAAAGAAATACTGAAGGAACTGGGAATAATGCAAGATAACTTTCTTCAAATTTCTTAAAGGACACTATACAGAAGATCAAGAGATTTCATCCAAAAATGCATTTCAGCAAGAAAAAAGCATTAATTCCAAGTAGTAAAAGTAACCCGATAGGAGCATCATATAAGCAGAGAAATGGTGGATTGTCTTTTATTGGATATGTTCAAGCAGACTAAATAGCCATCTATTGAGAAACTATTAATTCCTGCGCCAAGCAGGGAGCTGGAATCAATGGGCTAAACTTTTTTAACTTTATCATTTTAAGATGAAACTCTATCAGGGGACTTCCTCCCTCTTTATAATTAGGAATGGCAATCGAGTAACTTTAGGATGAGAATATATTAGTCAGCACAGTACAGATTTAAATCTTACAGTTATGCAGAACTGGAAATTTCATTACACTGTCTATAGTAGAATATGCAAATTTTACATAGCAAATACTTAAGTAAATTGAAATTTAAAACATCTGGATGGTATCAACTTGCCCTTGATGGTACCAGCATTAACAGAGCATATGCATAATCTGATGACTCACTCAACTTCTTTCAGGATGTGTATTAAAATGTTGTTACAGATACTGTTAGATCTGAAAACCACTATTAAAAATAATACCACTCACTCTGTGCATTTCTGGAGTTATATATTAATTATGTCCATCTTCAGGCTGCTTCATTATAATAAGAGTCTATCTCCATACTTTTATCTATACATTTCATCCTGCATTTCAGCCAATAGTTTTTTTCAACTATTCAGCTTTTTGTATTTTTCTGAATCTATTAAATGACTGCTGCAATTATCTTAAAACTCCAAATTTATGTTGTAAATCATTACTAAACACAAAACAATGCAATTTTTAAAAGTAGGATTACAACTGTATCAATTTAAAAGCATCCATATAAACCATTAAAATATCCCAGAGCAGCAGACTATTTCATCTATTAAAATCTCTTTCGTAGTTTAAAAAAATGAGTCCATTCATCTCTAAATAGATACTCTTCATTTTCACACCTATTTCTCTGGATTCATGAAGCAGAATAGAGGCTAGAACATCCATTACTGATTATAAATTCAGATAGGTCAATGCAGATGTAAATATATATTTTAATTATAAAATGGAGAATTAGCAAATCTACAGAAAACTTTGGTTACCTTGGTACCCAAATGACTTGTTAGTCTTCGAGGAACAGAGTAATTACTATTAGAACTCATAACACTGGATGTTTCATGGTCCATCCGAGCAGTTGAACTCTGTAAGTTTAAGAAATAGAGTTATAAGGGGAGTTATAATATTAGCATAATGCAAATGTGGGACTTACTGTTATAGTAAATAAGAAGTCAAATCAGTAAAAATCTCATTGTGTGTATGTGTGTGTGTGTGTGTGTGTGTATTGCTGAACTATGGTTAACAAACATTATCAAGTAACAAAATAACATAAATCCAAGATGCATAGAGAAAAGATATATAAATTTTTTTAAAAAATCTATTAAAGAAGTAAGTAAAGAGATTGGTATTGTAGATATACAAATTTACCATAAAAGTTATCATATTATAGCCTAATTGCTTTTGAGATAAACTATGCAACCCATCCAAATCTGATAGAATTGGGGGGGTCCAGCTTCTGACGTTTCATTATTTTAATAATGCCTCCGATTTTTTTTGTTTAAGCTAGCAATTGAACTGGATTTATTAATCCACATCTTAACTTAGTTTTTAGTGTATGACAATTATTACTTTATCTGCTTATATTAAATAGATAATCTTATTTTTAAGCATGAGACCTAGTCTTGTAAATAAATGGAGTAAATCTAAATCTGGGAAGCATTTGATTGTTTCTTTAATAGCAGTGCTTAATTCTGCAAAAATGTTATGCCGTAAGGGCATACCTTTATTGAATGACTATCACAACTGAAATTGGGGCTACTTTTTGGACAATCTCACCAACATTTGGAAAAAAAAATCTGATATATAATATGTATGTGTGCCAATCTAAATGGAGTCAAGTGCCAGCAACGTATAATCTTCCATTGCTGTTCTTACACTGAAGCTTATAGCTTATTGTTTAGATTTTTATTCAAGATTTCCCACTTTTTTATTTTCAATTGACTGATTAACTGCTGTCAGTTCGGTGTTGACTCTTAGTAACTAACAGATTTTATTCAGCATTATCTGTCCCTACCTTGATCTCTCAGATCTTCCAACAGTGCACCTATCACCTTTATAAATGAATCTATTCCACCTTTTTATTGAATGAGTGGGAATAACATAGGTCCCAGATGGGAAAATGTTCTGCAATATAAGGTAGAACTAATGATTTCAAAGCTTTTCAAGAATCACATGGATAGGTGGAACTGGCTATATACAGAACAAAAAGATCTAAAGCCAAGACACACCATTATAGCAGCTTATAGCCGGAAAATAGAAATCCTGATTTCTAAAAATAATTTATTAGCAGAATAAAGCGGATGGCAGAGCTCTAAAATAGGACTGCTGTTTTAAACAATGTTTTCCAGAGGTAAAAAAGTAGTATAAATGAAATAAAACCAAAGAGAGAAATATTAAAGTGAAAGTGCATCAATATCATTTACATAAATAAAATCAGTTGTATAAATAAAAAAGAAAAGAATCCATTAAATAGCAGAAGACATTGATTCTAACAGCAAAATATGTGCGCTCTGCAAGGGCACAGCTATTTTACATCACAGAAATAACAAAGGAAATTTGTATAAATGAAGCTTTACATCAGGGGTGTCCAACCTTGGCAATTTTAAGACAATTTTAAACTGGCTGAGGAATTCTGGGAGTTGAAGTACACAAGTCTTAAAGTTGCCCTGCTTTACATGGCCAATGGGAACACCCATGGATTTTTTTTTTTTTGTAAATTTTATTTGAGTTTTCACAAAGAAAAAAAAATACAAATAAAACATCTTTTTTGAAAGTAACATAATCCCGGGTTATATTTCTTTGTACAGACACAAATTCAACTTCATGCTCATTTTTATATTCTATTCCATATCTTATTACTGTTTTACATTTTCTGCATAGTTTCTCCCCTCTTTTAATTTTCTCAATTTTATTTTAATTATCTCATCTCAATTCAAATCATTATATTTATATTTTTTGTCTATCCTGTTTCAATTATCTATTATCTTTTCTCATTAAACAAAATTTCTCCTGTAGTTACTGATTGGAGTATGAGTATGGGGTATCTTTTAAATTTATCCATTTAACTCTTATTTAGGCTTCAATATATACCCTAAAGTTATAACATTCAATATGATACATAACTTCCATTCGGATTCTGCTTGGTACATTCTTAAAATACACATTATATACTTAAAAAAAGAAAAAATTATAAATGTATGCAATTAAAACAACACATTCCATTCCAATTCAATTTTATCATTAATATTAATATTCATTAAAATCTTAACTTCTTTAACATTACTTTTCAATTAAATATCATACTTCTATGGGAACAATTATAAACTTTCCACAATTAATTCCCCCCCATCTTCACTTATATTTTATAAAACATTAACTAATTAAAATGTTCCCGTTCCTTCTTAATTCAATTTTCCCATTTATTTTATTTCACTTATTTTATTAACAAACATTTCACTAAATTACACTAACTATTTTATCCCTCATTTTAATCATACATTGTTTCCAATTTTCTAAAGTTATTTCTATTACTAATATAACAATACAATCTTATGTACCTTTACAGAATCCCTTTTCAGTTAGATTTCCACTCATTATCTCTAAATAGGTCCTGTTTCTCTATATCTTGTTCCGGTCTTTTGTAACTTCTTTTCTTTTCCTTCTTCCCTCTCTTCTTCTCTCTCCCCTTTTATCCCATTGTCTCTCTACCTCTATTTCTCTCTTCTGTATTCCCCTTTTCTGTTGCTTTCCAGTATTATACTTATTTTGTGAATTATTTTTCTTTTCTTTGGTTGTTTTTTTAAGTCTTAAATTCTCCATTCACTTTCCCCCCTTTCCTTTTTCTTCCCCACATAAAATTATGTGTTCATTAAAGATGGCTTCTTCTTTGTCCCAGTCTTCTTGTTTTGCAGATGTTTCTTGTTGTTTCTCATAGTTCCAAATCTCCATTTCTAAGAATTGAAAAATGAAGCCAAAAGAACCCTTCCCTTCTTGTGCATCTTCTTTGTACTTTTTAAGTTCCATTTTCAATTCATCCAGTAGTGCCATTGTATAAATTTTTAAACAAATACCCGATTAATTTTAGTCATTCAAATGTAATAACCAAGAATCCAAAGATCACCAAATAATCCAAATACAAGCAAGCTGTTTCTTTTTGCTCTTTTTTTTTTCACTCTCTTTTCCTGGGATTGCTGTTTAGTTACAAAGTTTCAGTTAAAATATATCTTTTAGAAGTCTTGTTGAAGTTTTACTGTAGATTCTTTTTAATTCCAGGCAGTCTCCTCCCTCTTCCAGATCCTGCCCTTATTCTTTTTCTCTCCCTTCCTGCTTATAAAAAAGAATTTTTAGTGTCCAGAAATCTTTATTATCCCTTTGACATTTTGTTTTATTTTCAGCTTAATTGCCTGTTGATGTCAAAGAGTATTTTTCCGATTTCTTATTTAAGTCTCTTAGTTGTCAGTATAGGGAAGGGAAGAGAAGAAAAAAACCCCAAACCTTTCCCTTTTCACTTTCCTTCACTGCTTCTGACTCTTCTTTGGGAGAGATGTTATTTTTTTGTAAGTTTAAATTCCAGGGTACCTTAGTTGTTGCTTTTACAATTTAATCCGGTCAGCCAAAACTTTCACTTCTTATCTTCCTCCTGCACATTCTTTTCCGGTCGAGTTCTCCTTTGTGGTGGCCATTTCTGACCATCACTGCAACTGCCTTTGGGAAAGGGAGTAATGGCCAGCTAAGGAGGAGAGATGCAGCTCTCCTCAACCCTGCTGGCAGTCTCCCCCCTCTTCACCACCTCTACGGGGTGGCTTAGCCCCGTAACCAGCCAGCTCGGGGCGCTCCAGCGGTGAGCCCAGACCGAAACTGCGCACGATCGCGGATTTCTTTCTGTCACCGAAGAGATTTCAAACCGAAAGGGGAACACCCATGGATTTTGATGTCAAAACTATTTATTTCCCAACTTCGTTATTTTTCTAAATAACTTAAGGCAGTGAACATACACAATACTTCTACCCCCTCTTATTTTCCCTACAACAATAACCCTCTGAAGTGAGTTGGACTGAGAGAAAGTTATTGTCACAACTTACAGTCTCTTAGTTTCTAGCTTGGTGCTTTAACTACTAGATCAAACTGGTTCTTATCAACAAATCTGCTTTGAATAAAGTTCTGTGATTTACATAACTTTGATTGACATGAAAGGGAATTGCATGGCAGGTATCCTATGTATATTAGAGTAGTATCTGTCAGAAAGCTCAACTCCAGCTGAATTGTTTGTAATCAATTGTATTAGGACCAGGAAATCCCAAATGTAGCAGTTTGAAATACATTTTGAAAAATGCAAGGTATCACTGTACTTTGCCAAGAAAATTATATGGATTTGTCCATGAAGTCACCAGAAGTTGAGTTCAACTTGAAGATGGCCTTATATACAATTCTGCTATAAAACACACCAGTGGAAGATAATTATTGGTATCCTTTTCCCCCCTAAGAAGGGCCCCATATTACTCCGGTGGATCCTCTTGAACTAGGGTAGTTTAGAGTAGTTTTAACTAGGGCAGGATAGATAACTTATAAGAAAGGAAAGATTGCTCAAAGATTCCCTGAACAGAAGCTTTGATTTCTGACTGTCTAAGAAACTAAACACCTACCAACAGAGAAGAAGGGAGAAAACCACTATCTATATTTCTATGGATCTGAGTCATTGAAGGCAGAACTAATATTAATATCAAATATATAATACAATAGAAGCATTCAAAACTCAATTAAAGAACATTAATATTCAGGAAAGAAGTTAAAACTACTTTTCCAACAGAGCCTTCCAGGAATGAAGTTTTATTATGCTGTGGTTGAATTAGCTGATAATTATCTGGGGAGTGATGATTGTCTCTGATGTTACAACGTATTATTTTGATTTTGATTTTGTAAACAACCAAAAAGGTATAGATTTCTTTATTTTCAATAATCATAGACTGTCCCAACTGTAAGACACTGAGCAAAGTACAAAGAAAAGTGTATAGGAACAGAAGATATCAAAAGTAACAGCAAAATATGCAAAGATGGAATATCCAACCCCTGGTTCATGACCACAGCTCGTTCAGTACCAGACCACAGAAGTGGTGGGTAAGTGCATGGGTGCACACAAAGCTGCACTTATGACAGTGGCGCATCTGCACAAAACCATTCCTTCCCCTGAGCTGCCTCCGCTTTCGTCAGTCTGCTGAATCAGAAAGATTGAAGATCACTAATCTAACCCAAGTTCTAAGTACTTCCTGCAAGGATTCTCAACAGACCTTCTCCAGGTAATTGGATTGAATAACTTTAGGAAGGCAGTATCCCAGTACAACAGCATATATGTCTCTGTTGATGATAACCAGCACTTAGAATAAAATTGAGAAATCTATTTTTAACCATTAAAAGGGCCACAAAATTGAGATAACATACTAGGTATACAAATAAATAACTGAATTACTTTGTATTGATGCCACCTTTTAAGTCACTTTATTTTTGCTATCTGAACATTATTACTGCTCATACTTGCTTTACATTTTTTTAATCCAGTGCTTTTATCATATCTCATTTTAAGCCACCTAATTTTTAATGTTATTTTCTATAAAAATGGTCAAATAAAAAAAATCCATGCATTGAAATCTTGTTACTTAAACATGTTATGATAGAACTTTTCTTATTAAAAAGGAAAGCTGCTTAAAATTCATTTGCTAGTTTGAGATAAATTTAGATTTCAGTAAACAAATAATTAAAATAAAATGCGAAAAAGCAACGAGAACAAAGACAAATAGTGAGGTTATGATTATTTACAATAATATGCCTTGACTTTTTTTTTTTTTACTTTTAAATTAAATTTTCATTAGAATTTAGCAGTGGATCTTTGTTGTTCTAAAACAGCAGAGAAAAAGAATAAAATTAAAAATACATTTTATACATATATGGTACATAATACTAGGAAGTCTTAGCAGTATTAAATAAAATTAACTGTACATAAATGTGTATGTGTGTGTATACCCACACACATAAAGGGATTTATGTACAGTTTACAATTTACAGATTTATAACAATTGATTTATAAAAACCAATTATAATAATTACAGTTCTTAATGTAGAGATTCGAAAACATGTTATAAAGGACTCTTATAAATTTAGATTTATATTAAATTAGATGATAATCCCTTCCATATGTATAGGTAGGTCTGGACTATATCTAAATTAATTCAGTGTACAACACAGCAAGCATTTTAAAAAAAATATATTCCCTTTCAACATTCCTCCAGAATGATGGAATTATTTGGTTTATGAAATTCCACCTTTGAGAAAAACAAATCTATTTCAAAATCATTCCACCACTGAAAAGAATATTCCTTTGACTCACATATCCATATTAAAAATGACAACCAAATTGAAAGATACATTTGCTCCTTTTCCTTCAGATGTATACATAAAAGTTCTTTAATCAAGAATTATACTTTCACAATGTGGATTATTAAAATATTTCAGTTTAGAAAAAAAAATTATGTAGCAGATTAATGAGTGCTCATTTCTTCTAGTGGCACGCTAGCTTTCTGGTTTAACAAAAATGAAATAATTCATGCAGGTTGCTATTACAGAATTACTACCTTTAAGCACAATATATAGCCTTACCTGGCTACTGCCAGCAGTTGCCACAATGATTTCAGCTGCTCCTTGACATTCATTTTGCCTTTCAGATTCATGTGAACTTGCACCATGCTTGCTTGGAGCTGTTCTCTGTTAATGCAAAAATTTCTGGCATTATGCATAGAGATCAAATACACTTCATCATGCAAAACCTTCTAAAAACTGAACGAATCAATGCTGTAATTTTACATGCCACTAAAGTGCACTTTGCATTTTATAATCCCAAACCTCAATAATTAGCACTAGAGACTAGCTGCCTAAGCAAAACTGCAGAATGAAAGTGAAGCATGTCCTCTGAGGATTATAGCTCTAGAAGACAAAGGATCTGCTGTGAGACACAAGACACCATCTTCCACCAGCTGTGCTCACATCACTTTCAGAAATGTAACAGAATTAGAACAAGCTGCTTTGTCACATGATCTACGCATTTACTGGAGGCTACAACTAAAGCAATAAATATAATACAAATAAATATTTGCATGAAAACGTACACAGAACTTCAGTTTAAAAAGCATTTTTGTTTCAATTATAGGATGACCTATATTGAAGCATACATTTTAACAGCAAAGAATGCATTGTCCTTAGCTTAATTTCCAATTAGATATATAAAACTATCCATTTTCTCCTGGAAAAAACCCCACCATAACAAATAAATAATAAAATTTATAGATTCTTTACTTATAAAAACAACAACATTTTTAAAAAAACTGAGTGAAATATAGTACAGAATATAGAAGCATTCTACTGCTCAAAGCTATTTATGTATATTTTATGGAGACATCTCTATAATACAGGATTTTAAAAGATCTCCAGCCTCAAGCATGCTAGGCAAATGATGCATGCACAATCTTTTCGATGTGTGTTCCACACTGTCTGCCTGCTTACTCTCTTGCAATCCCTCCAATGAACGTAAACCCAACGTTCACTCCCTTCTTGCTAATTGTCCCAGTGCTGGGGAGAACACTGCAAAGGACAAGGAAGTTGGAAAAGAAGGAAAAGCTGAAGTAAAATCATAAGTGCAGTCATGTGATTTCTCACTTAATGACCAAATTGCTGATCTGGATCGTGGTTGCTAAAAAAGGATCTTCTATCACAAATAATTCTCTCATGTTATGACCCTGTTTCCAAAGTATTTCAATAATCATTCTATCTCCTTTTAAGCATATTTGTGTCTGTCGGATCACAGATGCTTATTCTTGAGTATTCCTGCAAGTTTTCCTGTAATTTCATCTGTCTTTTTTTTAGGGTCTCTACTTTTCTTCCCCACCACACCCCCTTTTTTGCTATTGTTGTCATTATTGACATTTTCTTGTCCTATCTTGTTTATCATCTGCACTTAGTTACAGATTCTTAGGGAACATGGTAAAGATCACAGATAAGTGAATTTTATCTTCTTTTGATGCAGGGATTTATTGTAAAAAAAAAAAAAGAACATACCCTTACTCCAATAGTTATGCTTTATTTCCATGTATTTTATTCTTTATTGCTATCTTTGTGGCTTTTTCTCATATACTTCTATGTCTTACATTTCTATATCTATGTACATTTTTATAGGTTTCTATAAATTTCTGTTATCTCTTTCTGTAAAATTTCTCCCCCATCCATTCTTTTGTAGGCTTGAATTGCCAATATTTTCTTAGATTTTAGTTAACCTTCTGCCCTTGACTGCTGTTCCTGCCATGGAATGCAACTGTACTCTTCACTTCATCCTAACTCCTAATAACCCCAGATTTGGGGTGGCTGGTTGGCATTTTCCAAACATTTCAGTCAAGTCTCTGGTTTAAGTTGCCATTTGGATTTTGGAATCTCTCAGTGTCTTGCTGGAAGGAAGGAAAGCTGCTGGGCTTGATTGTTGTTTCTAGCTCTTACTCTACTGCTGGATTCCAACTTCTGCAGTTTTGTTTTTCTTCAGTGCCTTCAATCATCAACCAAATGCTGTATCCCTTCTCTGCCCCCTATGTATCACCACAGTAGTATTTTGTTCAATCCAATTCCAATGTTCCTGCCTTTTTCATACTTTCCCTTTTCTTCCTCCCTGGTGAACACTAACCAGAATCTCCTCCCAAATCATGGGCTTCCAAGTCCAGAAAAAGTTCCTCCTTTAGTTGCTGGAGCAGAAATGCAGTCCAGCTAATTTGGTTGCACCAAAATCCCACGAAAAGTAAAAAGGAAGCGCTCACACAGATAGCTATGAGGCCCTTCCTCCACATATACTCTACTGCTAATCCATCCATCTTTCATTAGTTTGATAGACACAGACCTGCTACCAAAAATTGTATTATCTATTAGATGTTTCCATCTAGTGACTATTAAGAGGTTTGCACTTCATATATGGTTGCCTTGCTATTTGTTTGGTTGGCAGCGTGTTACAGCTCCTTTCTGAGGAACTCCAAGAACTCAACATGAAGAGTATAAAAACCAACATAGATTTGAATGCTTTAAGGTACTAAATCAAGTGTCATTGGCTTTGAAGGTTTCCACATGTTAATATGTGAGTATTGTGGACATCTAATCTTCTTATGCAGATCTGCTGTTCTCTCTTCTCTGTCATTCCTTTCCCTCCCTTTCCTTTTGTTCTTACTTTCTGCTTTTTTTTTAATTTGGTTCTATTCTTGTGTATAAATTAGGTTAAGAATTATATCATAGACACAGCTTTAAATCAAGCTGTTATCTACTCTTGAAGCACATTTGAACTTACACAGAAGTTGATACACATGAGTCAACTGTATTTTTGTGTTGAATTTATCAAAACCTGGCAGCTGTTTAGTTATAACTATTCTGATGCTTTCAAAAACATCTCATTGATGTTCTGCTTGGTTCATCAAAAAAGAATGTTCCTTACTGTTAAAATGTTGTTTCCTTCTAATACTGAAATTTTCTCTTCTAAAGTCAGATATTGTTATATTTTGCAGATAAAAGTTCTTTTTTTAAAACAAATTTTATTCAGTTTTTCACATTAAAAACAAAAATCTCTTTTTAGTGGACAATATATTTCCGGGTCATCACCTTTACATACAAATATGACAGCAATTATACATTCATATATGCATACTTAATTCTATTATTACCTTTTCCATTCCAAATTTTCAGTAAGGAGAGAAGCAAACACATTAATTCTAGTCTCTTTCATTAATCTCAATCAAACCAGCTTTTTGTTTAATTTCTATTATTTCAAATATAATCCTTTCATATTTATTTTAAAAATAAAGATAAACAATATGTATTTGCCTAATAATAATAACAACAATAATGAAAAGGTTACCAATGTCTCTCCTTGCTTTTAATAGTCTATATTAACTTATTTAGTCTGTCATATTCCCTTTCCATTACACATTTTTTTTATAAATTCTAGATTAATAAAAATTTTAACACTAAAGAAAAAAAAAACAAGTATAGGTTTCCCTTTTTACTGCTTTGAGTGTGACACCTTAAAATATACCTTTAAAATATACCTTTCTTCCCTCATCTTGATTCCCAATAAACCATTATTTTTAAGAAGTTACAATAATAATCATTACATCTTTTCATTTGGATTCTGCAGCATATTTTCCCCCCTTAATTTTTAATAAGAGTTATCAGTATCTATATTACCCTATTTTCTAAATATTTTTAATTGCAGAAATATTCTTATTACCCCTTGTCACCCTGCAGAATCCCCTTTTTAATTCATCAACCATTACCTCTGAAAAAACAATTTCTTTCAACATTTTACTATTTCCGTATTTATTTCATGCACCTGTTTCTTACTGCTTCTCCTCCCCCCTCTTTTCCCCATATCTTTTCTCATTCCAGTTAATATCCCTCTCTTTCTTAATATCTTCCTTTCCCCTTTTCTGCTGGGTCTTCCTGCCTTTCCTGACTTCACAGGTATTCCCCCTTTTGATTGCCTTCTTAAATCTCAACTTCTTAACCTTCCTTCTTTCCCCACTTCTTTGTAGTGTTCTTTGTGTTAATTGTCTATTTAAAATGTCTTCTTGAGTGTACTCCTCTTCCTCTGAAGCTCTTTCTTCTTGTTCTTCAATTCCATTTCCATGTTTTCTAACACAGAGCAAAGTGATTCGCCTCTTTCCTATAGTAATTCTCTCATATTTTTAAGTTCCATTTTTAATTCCCGAAGAGATATCATCATTACACACTCTTATATTTTATGATCATTAAAGTCCACAAAAAAACCTTTTGCTTTCCTTCTTTCTTTCAATTTTCTAAAGTTCTCAATTATTCCAGCCCAGGGTCTATACCAAAAATATCAATCAATCCCACAGTCAGTCTTTCCTTGCTTTTTTCTTTATTCTGGTTCTGCTTTTACTTTCTAAGATTCTTACTTTGTTTCAATATTTCTTTAATGTTATATCCACACAAATTTATTCAGAAACAGGATGTTTTCCTTTTTGTTTGAGCTCAAGTTTTTGTCAAAAGGTGGCACTCTCCATTATACAGTCTTCACCTTTTCCCCCTATTTTTTTATTTAGGGTTTTCAAACTTCAATATTCCAGCACAGTCAGTCTCCAATTTGTAAACTTTATTATTATTATTTGAGAGTCTTAAGTCCAGCCTTATTTGATTCCTGTTTATTGCCAAAATATTTTAGTCCAATTTAGTTAAATCTTTAGTTACGGCTTCTTCCTTTCCCAGTTCGAAGCCCCGCTTAGCTGTCAAAAATATTTTCTTATTTTTTTTTCCTGCCCCTTTGTAATTTTGCCGCTCACTTTTCTTTTTTAAAAAATTCCATGTTACCTTAATCCCGGGGTACTTTTGTTTAGTTGTATTGCCCAGTTGTCCCGGTGCAGATGTTATCCACCTCTTTCTTCCCTCCTGCACAAATCTTAATCCAGCTGAATCCTCCTCTTCAGGGTGGCCAACCACCACTGCAGTCTTCGGGGGGAAAAAGACCAAGCCCGGGGGGGAGATGCGGCTCCCCTCAACCTGGCTTGTGGCTTCCCCTTACTCCTCTGCACCTCCAAGGCAGCTTCACCCCTAATCGTAATGATCGGGGCTCTCCAATAAAAGAGCATGGACCATAGGCGCAGAGAGTCGTGATCTACGGTCCGTCAGCAAGGAGATTCCGCCTTTTTTTCCAGATAAAAGTTTTAAGAACCCAGAATATCCTGATTTTAAACCAAGTAGTCAATAATGGATTCAGTAGTTGTATGGAATTACAACTCCCATCCTCGATAAAATCAGATTTGTTGGGCCAGAAGTAGCATACTTCCTTTTATATTTGTTTTTCTGATAAATAAATATCTTGATTCTACTATTCCAAAATGATAAACCTAGACTTCATATAGTGCTGTTATTCCTTCTCCTTTTTGTTATTTTTCTAGGTAGAATCTTCTACTAACTACTAGAATAAAATGGGTTCTTCATTTTTAAAGCAGACAATACCTGGTTTCAAAGGAATGAAATGCCATGAAAGTTTTACTGTTGTCAATTAATTTGAATCTATGGAACCCAAAAATGTAACTTTGGAAAGAATGAGTTTTACATGGTGCAGAATTTTACAGTGAAGTCTCAACAATTATACACTTGTATATTTCTTGCCCCTAACATATGTTAAGTATTTATTTATTACATTCATTACTCAATGAATAACTCTCAGCAGTAGGATATCATTAACAGGTTCTTCTAGCAAATCCATGACCCTGAGGGAAAATTCAGAGCCAAGCCATGGCCTTAAAAATAAAATCAACATTTTAAACTGTTGTCAGTACAGGACATGGAGCATTAGCTAGAAGCTACATATAATCCAATGTACTAGTCATCAACTAAGTGTTGATATTGGTGATTTTTAATTTTTAAAGAAAAATATCCAGAATAAGATATGCATATGGCAGGAAAGGTGTGACGTCCTGGCCTAGTGTACAATTGGGACTATAGGTGTGTTGTTTTAAGCCAGAGGCAACTTTTTTATATGGCTATTGATGCTTTATGTGACTGGAGGATCATGCTATTAGTTGCACATTATATATCATGTTAAAAAAGAAAATAGGACATACACACTTTAAATAAATGTCTTGTATGACTGAAACAATATAATACAGGTACGCAAAACATTTCAAAAGCAAAACAGATTTCAACTGTTTATCTTTTCAGCTCAAAACAAATGTTTTAAAAGTCTGAAATGGGGCAGTTTTGCACTTGAAACCCTTTTAAGATAGACAAAACAATATCAGTTAAAACAGTTGCTTCAAATTCAAAATTGGATTACTTTGAGCTCAAGATGAGCCATGTTGACATGTTTGTATACCATCATAATTTAGTATTACTCAGCTGCAGTTTAGTCAGAGCTAAAAGACTGGCATAGGTTACTACTTATTTATATTGAACATGCTCAATGTTCTGTTAATTCCAATTATATCTTTTAATCTCACTGATGTCTGAATAAATAGCAAAAAACAAACACTAACCTCTGTCTCAGCAACCTGGGATTGCAATAGCTGTCTTATATGTAGAATATCTTTCTCTATTTGTTGAATTCTGCCTACTCGTACCTGAAACAATATGAAATTTAAGAATTGTCACAACAGAACTGTTCCCCTTTAAAAATTAGACATGAAACTTACAATGTAAAAGCTTCATACGGTGTAAATCTTGACTCAAGAATATTTATTTATTAAATTTGTTTGCTACCTATCTTGCTTCAAAGTGAATATATAGCTATATAGAGAGAAAGGAAGATAATTCTGAATTAAGACTCCAGAAAAGCAGGATGACATGAAGGTAGTAAAAGAGGAAAAACACCTCCATTAGGAAAACACCTTAAAAAATTAGATCAATATTCAAATGTTCTCTTCCTACAATATAAGGTCTCTTTTAGCAGCTAAAATTAATCCCACAAATGTTTTTCACCAAAAGGACAGAAACATGACAAGAATTAAATAACATTCATTGGATTGTAACTGCTCATTAAAATTGTCCATTTATAAAATTAACTAATATTAACACAAATCATTCTCTACTACAAGGTCTTCTTGCAGAAAGAGGAAAGTGTGTTGAAGATAAACAAGTAGTGCTTGATCTATAATGGAGCCTGCCCATTATGGAGACAAGTGGTGACAACTGTTAAGTGAGATAGCCTTGCTTAATGACTTCTACCCTGTGCTCTCCATGATGCCACTATTAAACAAATGCAAGGTTAAGTAAGCATGAAGTAACACATGGGTGAGGGAGGACCTGAGAGGCAGGTCACCCAGCTGGGTCCACGGGGGAGGCAGACAAGCAGCAAAAAGCTTTGCAAAGCCAAACACAGCCCAGCAGGGAAGAAGAACCCAGTTAGATTAAGGCCTTCTGCTGGGTTCCAATACCAGAGAAGCTTCCAAACAAGTCTCCATACTTGGATAATGAAACCATTATTGGGCTGGGTTAGGGTTAGTCACCTCCAGAAACCCATATTTCTTCAATACAATAAACAAAAAAACTGGGAAGGACAAACTTCTTGATCCTTTTTTTCCAAAGGTTTCCAAGATTTTTGCTGCCTGCCTGATTCCTTTTAGGACCCAGCTTCTGCTGTTGTTTGGTGCCTATATTTGCACTTTAGATTTTTTTTTTAAGATATGAACTTTTTCTTTAGCTCCTCAAGGCAAACAAGCTGCATGAAGATTTTCTTTGCTTCTTTTCCTCTACTCTTCAGCTTGGCAGTGATTCATCAAATTAACTTACAGATTTTGTCACCCTCTTTCCCGGTATGCAGAAAATTTAGCAAATTAAGTGATTAAATGGATCAGGATTGGAGGGCAGAGGTGAAGAGTTCAGTTTCAGCACCTAGCTGGAGGGTGGGTGGATTGTAGAAAGATCAACAAGTCTGTCCCTTCATTTCTTGATACAAACAACCATTTGCTGAAGGACTACAGGGGCATATTGTGAAATAAAGGTATACTAGTTTATAGAACTGCCATAACAATCTTTATTAGGTCTTCCTTCTAACAATATGTACTACATATTGGAAGATTAGTCCAAATCTTAAATTCATCTGCAGTCCTTTCATAGTCCAATGTTCTTTTACAATCAATGTGAAGCTAACTACTGGTGATTCAAAAATATCCTTAAAAATGACCTGTTTCAAATTGTCTAATAAGATTAAGTGATTCATTTTTTTGCTGAGCATAGGAATCTGCTTAGAATCATTTGGCAGAGGATTCTAATACGATCCTCTTTTATTTTTTATTGCTGAAAGTTTACTGATACTGCATTGTGCTATATTGCTATTTTATATTCTAGTCTATAATGCCTTTTCATTACTTAAAAACAACTGACATCGAGGTTTCCGGTTTCGCGTGGCTTCGGGGCAGCAGGAATTCGCGACAGCTCGCGATTCCTGCTGTGCTAGCCGTCGAGGTACCCCCGATCCAGATGGGTCAGGGGGATATGGCTGCCCTGTAGGGACAGCTGAAGAGAGAGGGGAGTCGGATAGGGAGGTGGGGGTGTCGCAGACCCCCCCCTTCTCCGGAAAAACCCCTTTTTCCCAAGGCGGTGGAGCGGCGGTCAGCAATGGCCGCCACGAAGAAGCCAGCAACCGGGTAAGTTTGTGCTGGAGGAAGTGTGAAGAGTGAAAGTTTTGTCTGAGCCGGGTCAAGTAACATCTTTTAAATTGCCTGGAACTGAGCTGTTTGAATTGCTGGAGGATACATTGTATCCCTAAGAAGAGCGAAAAGCAGCGGAGAAGCTGTTAAAGGGAACTTTTTTTTTTTCTTTACTCTCCCACCCCATGGAAACAGCAGAAATATTTGGATATATTGGACATTGAAAGTGAATTGCTTTGAGAGTTGAAGCTAAGAGACAAAAGGATTCTTGGACATTGAAAAATTTAAGAAATTGGAAAACCCTTGTTGGAGGTATGGATTTCTGATTATTTAAAATTGACATTGCAAGTGGGAAGGGAGAGAAAAAAAAATTGGAGCAGAAGCTGAAAAAGGAGGAGATTGCCTAGAATCCCAAAGGAAGATATATGGTAATTGGACCTCTTTGATTAAAAATTAACCCCAGAAAGAGAAAGAGAAGAAGGAAGAAAAGTATTAACTTTTGGAACTTTTTTTTTAATTGTTTTTGATTGTTTTTGATTAAAAATATTTGTGGTTGTTTTGGAAAAAGTTTCCCTTTTCATAATGGCATCGTTTGTGGATGAACTAGAGATTGAATATCAAAAATATAAAAAAGAAGATACTTTGGGCACTTTGTTTCAATTCTTAGAAATGGCGTTATGTACTTATGAAAAGTTGATTACGCAGCAGAAGGACTGGGACAAGGAAGAAGAGGAAGAAGAAGCCATCTTTGATGAACAATGGGTCCCTTCCGGAGAGGAGGAGAAAAAGGATAAGAAAAAGGGGATTTTAAGAATTATAAAAACAACCAAAAGAGAGAAAAATGAGCGAAAAGGTGGAGGCAAGGTTAGAAAGCAAAGGAAAAGGAGCAAGAAAAGCGAGGAGAAAAAGCAAAGGGGTAAAAAGGGCAAGGAGAAGAATAAGCAAGAGAGAAAGGGGGGGAGGAGAAGCCTTAATGGGGGGAAGCAAGACCTAAAGAAAAAAAGTTTATTTAGAGACAATGGGTGAATTTAATTTAGATTAAAAGAGGGATTCTGGAGGGTACATAAGTTTATATATAAGTTTTTATATGTGTATTTAGAGTATAAAATTCATTATGTAATCTTAGAATCTTTTAAACAGAATCCCAAGAAAAATTGCTATACGAAGTATTTTCAAGTTAGGGTAATGAGTTATAGACGTTACTCCAATTGGTGTATAGGAGAAGCATAGTAAAAGAAAAAAGATGAATGGATAATTGGAAATAGAACAGACAAAGAATGTTGTTGAAAATGGTAATAAGATATGGAAGGATATATATGCTTTTTTTTTTGGATTTTGTATATTGATAAAAGGCAATAAAATTTTAATTAATAAGAAATAATTTGGATGAAAAGGAGAAGTAGGGATAAGATATGAAGTTAATACTATATGAAGTATTGATACTATAATTTGGAATTGTTATGCCTTATTGGTCTTTTATTATTATTTTTTCCTAGAAAAGAATTTATAAGCTGTTATGCCTTGATTCTTTGTGCATTGTTTTTATAAAACTGATAAAAATGGTTTTTATATATATATATAAAAAAGAAAATGATAATAAGATATGGAAGGATATATGGGATGAATATGATGTTTGAATTTGTGTCTGTGTGAAGAGTTTTAACCCGGGAACAGACAACCTTCAGAAAAGATCTTTTAGTTTTGTTTATGTTTTGTGTTTTGTATGTTTGTGTATTGTGTTTTTTGTAAAACTAACTAACAAAATTTGTTTTTTATAAAAAAAAAAAAAGAATCAATAAAACCTTGGAGGAATGTTAGATGAGAATAATTGTAAACAAGCCAGAAAGAAATGAATATGATGACTATAAAATGGATAAATATAGAAAAGAAATGAAATTGAATAAGAGTAAAGAGAAATAATGAGAAATTTGCTGAAAGATATTTATGTGTCCATATGGAAATGGGATAAATTAGAATTATGTTGTATAAAAATAATGTTTTATTCGACTTGTAAAAATTTATGTTAAGAGGTTTTATGTACTTAATGGTTAATGATGTGTTGTTTGTCTTTAAAATTAATAAAATTTGTTTAAAAAAAAACAAAAAACAACTGACATCAACTCTTATCACACCTTTTTAGACACAGGATAATACAATTCAGGTTCCTTTTTAAGACTTAACCTTTCCCCCAAAGAGAAAGCCTTATGTTCCCACTGACTATAGATTCCATAGACTCATTTTTGGGGTTAATCCTGTCATTCTTCCATATGAAAGAAAATAAGCATTTAAACTAAGAAATCCAGTGGCTCCTTGATCTCTCTTGCTGTACATATCACAGGGATCTTATGTCTCCTGGATTATCTCTCTTTGGTAAGAAAAGTGAGAAAAGGAATTGCAGGGAACAGATAGACAAAAGTACTAAGCAGAGAAAAATTGTGAAACTTTGGAAGCAGATGCATGAAGAAAAATAAGCAATGTATTTTACTTTTCTTTGAGTGTACAGTCAGTTCATACTATGTCAATATTATATTAAATATCATTGCTTCTGTTCTCAGTTTTTTGAATAAATTGTTAAACATACTGCATAATTATTCAACATATCATTTGAAAACAAAGACACTTTTTCAAGCAGCTTTAAATACACAAAACACAGGTACATCTTTGAATTGTTGCTAAATTTTTACTGAATTGATGTGCAGACGAGATTACCTGTGCTCTCTTCTCCATGTCCTGACATGTACCAAGTTGTTCTTCCATGGCAGCTCTGATCTGTCTTGCCTCATATTCCAATTGCCTTCTATTCATGTCAGTCTGCAATGAAAACTAAAAATATAGGAAATACAATAATCCCAATTAAGAATGCTAATATTCCATAATAAACTAAGGAAATTTAATTATGTGAATGTACTGTTCATAAAAATTAAAGTTAATGTCATTTTCCCCAACATGACATACAAAGATACATAAAAAGACTGAGAAAATCTATAAACATGAAGAGTCTTAAAAAAATATTTCCAATATATTTATGTAGACTTTAGTCTTGTCCTCAAAAAAACTGAAATAATGACATATTTCAACTGGTATATTTTGATTTAAATAATACTTATTACATATGTATAGCTGTTACCACTTACATTTTCAGTAAGAGGAAGACTATCTATCCTTTTAGTCAAATTCTGAAGCTGAGCATAATACCAGTCTTTTTCTTTTTCTTCCTTTTCAAGCTCAGCAAGCAAAAGAGATCTAGAGTTGAAGAAACAAGTATTTATTATTTATTATTCTACATTAGCCAATATATAACAGGTAATATTTATACGAGTGAATCATTTTTCATTTTCATAATCATCCACAAGCTTCTCTAAGATGAGTTCAGTTTAGTTTAGTGTCATTGCACCTCGTACAACGAAATCAAACACCATCTTCAGTGCACATCATGGCCCTGACCCTGACCATGAAAATACACACAAACACACATCTTTCACCCTTCACACATTGAACCGAAAACCCCTTACACTGCACCAACACTGCACTATACAGCAGAATTCAAAAGAGCTACTATCCTGGAATAGAAGCTGTTTTTCAGCCTATTTGTCCTTGTTTTTATTATTCTATACCGTCTGCCAGATGGTAGTAGTTCAAAAAAAGGATGAGATGGATCTTTGAGAATGTTTTGAACTTTCTTAAGGCAGCAGAAACTATAAAGCTCTTCCAAAGAGGGGAGAGGGCAACCAATGATCTTTTGGGCAATGACGTTAACCCTCTGGAGTGCTTTCCTATCTGCCACTGTGCAATTGGCAAACCATAGAGAGGTGTAGTAAGTTAAAATACTCTCTATGGTGCAGCGGTAGAAGGTCACCAGCAGTTTTTCATTCAGTTGCTGTTTTCTAAGAAGTTTCAGGTAGTTTAATCTCTGCTGGGCCCTTTTGACCAGTACTGCAATATGAACACCCCAGGTCAGGTCCTCTTTTATAGTAACAGAAACTTAAAACTGGCCACTTGCTCCACTCGGTCTCCATTGATAAGCAACGGCTGGATGTCTGATCTGCTCCTTTTACAATCTACTATAAATTCCTTAATCTTATTGATGTTGAGGATCAAGTTATTGTCTCCACACCACGAAAACAATCGGTCCACCTCATCTTGGTAGGCAGACTCATCCCCCCCGGAGATGAGTCCCACCACTGTTGTATCATCTGCAAATTTAGCAATAGTATTACTAGCATGAGTGGGAATGCAGTCATGCACATAAAGAATATAGAGTAAGGGACTCAACACTCAACCCTGTGGTGTACCAGTGTTAAGAATAAGGGCTGAAGAGGTATGATTACCTAATCTGACTGTCTGTGAGTGGCCAGACAGGAAATCCATAATCCAAAGGCAGACTGAATAAGAAAGGCCAAGGTCCAGAACTTTAGACACTAAGTTCAGACATGAGCCAGTGAGATTCATAGTGCAGAGTACATATTTAAATGTACTCTCACTTCAACGCAAATCCAATAATCTATCACTTATGCTTACCTCATTCTCCTCTTAACTGAATGTTGCCTCATCTTGTACTACCTTGACTTGAGGTTCTCTTAATAGTGCTGTAGATTTATTTGGATTGATACATTCTGATTTGTTGTTAGTGTAACAATATCAAATATGTAGTTAGGGGATACTAATTTAAAAATTAGAGAAGACTATCTTAAATTTTACATTTTCACAATGTCTTTTTATCTACAGTTTAATAACTTATCTTTCAAGTGGAAGATAATAGATGTTTCACAGCTGCTCAGAATTTCAACAATACATAATATTCATACTAAAGAAATGAATATGATGACTATAAAATGGATAAATATAGAAAAGAAATGAAATTGAATAAGAGTAAAGAGAAATAATGAGAAATTTGCTGAAAGATATTTATGTGTCCATATGGAAATGGGATAAATTAGAATTATGTTGTATAAAAATAATGTTTTATCCGACTTGTAAAAATTTATAATGTTAAGAGGTTTTATGTACTTAATGGTTAATGATGTGTTGTTTGTCTTTAAAATTAATAAAATTTGTTTCAAAAAAAAAATACATAATATTCATACTTATTCAGCATGTGAAAAATTCAGAAAATGCCTACGTTGACTCTACTGGTGTGTCGTTTCCCACTCCACCCCCAATGAAAGTCCTCCGGATTTCCTCTCTTCCAACCTCTCCTTTTCTCCAGACCCTCTGGAAGTCACTCCAAAGAGCCCTGCTCTTGCAGGGTTTCTGGAGCCTCAGAAAATTGTGCACGAATGCTTATTTTCAGACATCAAAGGATTGTCATAGATTTGTCATCACTGGCACAGAAACATAATTAGCTGCACATCTAATCCACAGCATCCAACTTAGATAAACCCTATTTATGCAAAAAACTTCACTAACACAACTTGAAACATACATTTTCAGATGGGGAAATTATAAATAAGATTTCTTCAACATGCCAGAAATAAATATGTTTGTGTGGTCTATAGGGAGGCAGGATGGTAGGGAGGGAGGGAGGGAGGGAAGGAGGAAGAAGAAAAATATATATCTGAAATTAAAAATTACCTTTCTTTCTCTAGCTCTTCTAGATAACCAGTGCTTTCTCTACTTCCGTTCATAAAACCTCTTCTGGGAAATGATCCCATGGGAACAGGACTGCATTCACCTGATCGACTGGAAATTGATCCTTCTCTGCTTCCGTATGAACGCATGGATATCTTTGGCCTTAGCTTCACTCCAGGGAAGTTATTGCTATCCAAATTCAGTTCTGAGCAGAAACAAAGAAAATTGTTGAGTTAACAAGAAAAAAGTCTTATATGATTTTTAAAATTATTATTATGCCATTCCCTGTTCAGGTAAGGAATATTATTCAAAAGGCAGAAAAAGAATATAGGTAGTTCTTGAGTCACAAACATAATGGCGCATGCCCATTATGGTAGGAAGTTGTGGCAGCCATTACGTCAAGACGTCAGCCATTATGTCAAGAGGCCACTTACAACCTCATTCCTGCTTTCCTAATGTGGTTGTAAACAAATGAATGGTTTGTTAATCACAAGGTGCCTCAGGGGGAGGTCCTAGGAAGCACATAGGCCCTACCCAAGATCTCCCAAGACCTTCCCCAACCCCTGCGGCATCCTGTGCTCTGCTACTTGCTCAATGGAGTCCCCGCAGGCCTTGGGCCTGCTTTCCATCCACTGGGCCCCACTCTCTTCCTCATCCCGCATGAGCCAATAAGCATTTACCTTTCAATGATCTCTGGAGCTTGAGTTAGGAAAGGAAGGAAGGCCACTCCATTGCTAGGCTGCATGGCACAATCTCAGAAATGGCAACATTTTCTGAGTGCCTACAATTCAATGCAGAATGCAGCTGCGGAATGCTGTGGAGAGCTATTCCATTACTGGGGTACACAACATGATCCTGGAAGCGCCTGCCATTTTCCGGGTTGCCACAATTCAATGCAGCTGTTCAGAAAATGGCAGTCTCCGCAAAGATTGTACTATGCAACCCATCAATCGAGTGTCCTGTTCTCTTTCTTAACCCAAGCTCTGCAAATCTTTGAAAGATAAATAAGAAGGGGGGCGAGGACCCACGATCTGCAAGGACTGGGGGAGATAGGCAGGGGAGCATTGCAGAGTGCATGAGGTTGGCTATAAGGATGAATGACTATGGGGGAGCGCTGGCATCTAAAACTTTGGGATTGAGTTGTAAAGTAGTTTTGGGGGATCTGCTGTAACGGTTTCTAAGTGACTGGTCATACGTTGAGGACTATCTGTAAGAAATAAACAACAACAACAAAAACCTCAAGGAATGAAGTAAGGGAAAATAAAAAAATACTGCTAAATCTAGTTTGCCCCAGCATTTTCTTTATCTTTCTATGCCTTCCTGTCCTTGAAAACAATCCTTCTACCACGCCCATGGACTGGCTAAGTCATACACTGCCTTTTTTCTTTAAACACTTCAATATTCATCTTCTTCTCAACCATTCTGTAATTTGAACACACATTTTTCATTCAGCACCATTCTTCCCCCTCTCTATTTTATTATTTCCTTCTAGGTAACCATTTGTATTGCATTCAAATATTCATTTCTTAACAAGAATTCATTCCCCACACAAAGTCATCTGTCTTCACACCTCTACCGTTCTTTGCCATTCTTTTTATTGCATAAGCTTTGACAAATTATTGAAACAGAAATAACATAAGAACACTGGAAAGATACTATTACCACTAGCTATTTACTAGTATTTGTATCTCTTAAAAAATTTCTCCAGCTATTTCTCTGACTTTAGGAAATATTATATCCAGATATACCAGTTTATCTACTTGTTCCAGTTTGTCAGTACAGTTTGGTGAATTTTTCCTCGAAATAAAAAGATAAAAGTAGGCAATAAATCTTCTACCCTGTTTCTCTGAAAATAAGATCCATCCCAAAAACAAGCCCTAACCTGATTTTTTTGGGGGGTGGGCCTAATATAAACCCTACCCCGAAAATAAAATAAGCCCGGGGGAAGAGCATGGCCAGCATGAGAGGCGGCGAGCGTGAGGGGTGCGATGGAGTCAGGCAGCAGCCACAGCACAAATACCAATAAGTTTTTTTTGGGGGGGGAGAAGACAGGTGATCCAGACGTGTTGTGTAGCTGCCTGACTCATAAGAGGCTCGTGGGAGGATTGCGTGGTAGCAGGTGGAACAGGTGGAGGCAGAGGCATGGGGGAGGCAGGTGATCCCGATGACTCATGCAGGTGTTGCTCAGCATGGCTGAAGGCAAGCCAAGACAGTGGGACAGAGTGGGTGGAGCACTGGGATTGCCTCTGCCTCCACCTGGCTTTGCTTCACACTTTTCGCCCAGAGGGAGATGAAGCTTTGTCTACTTGCAAAGGGGGTGCTTTGAAATGGAGCTAATCGCTTTGCAAGAAGACAAAGCTTCATTTCCCTCTGGGCGAAAAGTGTTTGTGCACCTATCACCACCCCACCCTCTCCATCCCACTGTCTGCATGCCCATGGCCTCAATCGGGACCAAGTTCTCAGCACATCTTGGCCTCCATCTGCCCTGCCAGGAGGGTAAAGAGCTCCTGCAAAGCTAGCAGCAGCATGGGCAGCTGCTTGATGGCCAGCATGGCACCCGCTGTGGCCAAGAAGTGCCCCAGCAGCACCTGATCCAGAAAGCAGGGTGGGTGGAGGCCGGGACATGCTGAGAGCTTGGTCTGTTGCAGCCGCAGGCAAGGAGACAATGGGATGGAGAGGGTGAGGCTAACAGTAGTTGCATTCCCACTCCCTTTGACCCCCCGCGCTTGCTGCCTCCTGCACTTAAAAAAAAAAGACCTCAAGCCCAAAGGAAAATAAGACCAGGTCTTATTTTCAGGGAAACATGGTAATACTTCCTAAAGACAGAATATTTTCCTACTAAATTAAAATTAGTATCAATTAGGATTAGAATAATTCAGCTCTTTTCCCTTCTACTAAATAGTATTTTATGAGAAATCTTACAAAAGATTGTAAAAAATGTTTTCAAGTTGCAAGAATGGGAATTTATTCAGTATTAAATATTACTATGTTGAAACATATACACTTGTGACTATGAAAGTTAAATTGCCAGTGTTTTCATATTTGGGTGATAATTTGAAAAACTTTTTTTAGGCGAGGGGAAATGGCTTGCAATGTTCACCCTCACAAAAATAATTCATGGAAAATATTTGCTTTGCTAACTGGTGTAGCCTTCTTCCATTTACCTTTAAGACGTTCCAGCAAATCAATCTGACCAGATGAAGCCATTGCTTCATCTTCAATACTTCCTTGCAATTGCTTCAATACCTCCTGGAATATAAGGAATGGTATTATTTTAAAAAATTGAGCAAGAATGAAATATAAAGGTTACTGTTTTGTAGTGTACCCACTTTCAAACATATCTATTGAATTAGGTAAGAACATGTACAGAATTATTTTATTTAGAAAGAGGAATTAGATAATAGAAAATGCTGCACATCTTTAATTCCCAATAGCTATTATTTATTTTTTAGTGCAAATTGATATTTTTTCAAGAAATGTATATATGACATCTTAATACTTCTACAACATGTAGTGTGTACATTAGAATAAGCACTGTGCTTTTAGAATGAAAAAAGATTAATTTGTGTGCATATTATAACATTCTATTAATATGTTAAAATAAAAATTATTGCACTCAATTGCTAATTAAAATATAATAGAAAATAGTAATGGGAACAGTTAGATTTTGAGTTATAGTTTGGATCTTAAATTGTTGTTTTAATTTATGACATGAACATATCTCTGCTTCAAGTCTATGTTAACATATGATAGCAGGACTTCAAGATGGCCAGCTATTTGACTCCCGTCACCAAACCTTTCTTTTAGTTGACATCTTGATTATGTCATAGGATGTTGAAGGCATTGAGCATAATCTTTTTGGGTGCTTTTAAAAATGTTTAAAAATATGAATTCATAAAATTTTTCATTCTGTTTTGTTCACAGAAGATGCAGCTACCAATCAACAGTGTTTTCTTCCTTTCTGTAGCAAGTCCATGCGTCACAGACCATTCAATTCCTATGGGTACCTTAATTTCAGAAAAGGTGTTTGAAAAAAGCACAGCTGCTTTGCGATCAAAAGCTATTTTGGAACCTTCATGAAGCAGCAGCCCTACACACATCCCTAAATGATGCACAACTAGTAATTAAAAATGAGCTGTGATAATATACTGCATATTGACATACATTTTAATCTCTATATATGCAGTGTGTTCTCTTCTTGTTAGGCATATGATCACCAGATTTAATGTCCAAAGCACATATTTCAAACCTGATGTCTCATTCCTGATGCTGAACATCTGGTCAATTAAGTAGGGATTGTTTCAAAAACTGAATTACATCCATACAATGATTTTTCTATAAAGTTTGCTTGGTAATTAATATTTTTTTCATGAGGATACCCAGTATTATCTTCTATTGAAACAGTGCTTTTCTGCCAATGCTTCAAATCTGGGAAATTTGGGGTGAAATTGCTTAATAAATGCTGCAAGAAAGACAAGAGTATATCCTGTAACTCTTGCAGAGCACAAATAAAAATTCAGAAAATCACTACAGTACTGAGCAGTGATTAAAAAAAACCCTAATCTTTTGTTACAGAGCAAGGAATCTTATGGGTTCAATACTACATGACTAAGAAATTTGGGGTATATGGGGTATAATTTTGACATACAGCTACCAAACCACCTTCTGCCTTCTTTTCAACTTCAGAATAAAGAAGGGTGAGATGGAGATTATAGTACAGTTGTAATCGGCCCTTACATTTGATTGCTCAGTCCCTATTTCTGCGTATTTAAAATAAGGATCCTATTAAATGAGTACTTAGAACTCTGAGGAAGCAAGGAATGGTAGACAAAATCAAGGAATGACAGAGGCCCTCTGATAAAGAGAAGGGCAGAAAAATTGACTCTGGGTAGTTCCTGCCACTTCTTGATGGCTGAATTCCTCCTCTCCACCACCTCACCATTCATGGGGATAGAAATGCTGTGTCTGTGATAGCTAAAACCAAAGTTAGGCAATCTATTATCAACTGAAGGGGCACACTTAAAAAAAATTGAGGAGGGGCAAGTGCTATTTTATTGGAGAAGTAAGATTTGACAATTCTGGACTGAGTTTTGGATGTTTAGTTTACTTTAGTTTATTGTCACTGCATCTCATACAATTAAAGTAAATGCTATCTTACTGCACATTATAATTATAAAAATAAACACACGTTCTTCACGTTCAATACAACTGAATTGAAAACCCATTAATATTGCACTATACCAGTGGTGGCTAACCTTTTTGGGCTCCTGTGCACACTTGAGCTCGTATGCCAGCACCCAGAAGGCAATGTGCACCCTTCATGCCCCCTACACATGATATGCAATAACTCCACCCCCGCCACCCCCTTTCCTGCAGTGCGCCTCACCGCTGATTTTTGGTCGGTTTGAGGCCTTTATCGCCCTCCCAGAGGCTTCAGGAAGGCTTCTGCAGGCTTTTCAGGATGAAAACTAGGCCCGTTTCGTCATTTCTGGTATTTCTAGAAAAATAGGAAGTGATGAAACGGGCCTAGTTTTTGTCCTGAAAAGCCTGCAGAAGCCTTCCTGAAGCCTCTGGGAGGCCGAAAAAGGCCTCAAACCAGCTGAAAACCAGCTGAGGAGCGCGCATGCACAGGGAGATAAGTTTTGCCTGCAGATCACGTGCCAGCACAAATGGCTCTGTGTGCCACCTGTGGCATGCGTGCCATAGGTTTGCCATCACGGCACTATACAGTAGAATTCAATATAGATACTACCCTGGGATAGAAGCCATTTTCAGCCTATTTATCCTTGTTTTTTATTATCCTGTATTGTCTGCCAGTAGGGACATGGTAGCTCAGTAACTAAGAAGCTGAGCTTGTCAATCAGAAAGGTCGGTGGTTCAAATCCCTAGCACCGCAAAACAGAGTGAGCTCCCATTACTTATCCCGGCTTCTGCCAACCTAACAGTTTGAAAGCATGTAAAAATTCAAGTAGAAAAATAGGGACCACCCTGGTGGGAAGGTAACAGCGTTCCGTACGCCTTCAGCATTTAGTCATGCCGGCCACATGACCACAGAGATGTCTTTGGATAGCACTGGCACTTCGGCTTTGTAACAGAGATGTGCACTAGAACTAGAAACGACTAGTATGTATGTGCGAAGGAAACCTTTACATTGCCATCTGCCAGATGCTAATAGTTCAAAAAAAGGGTGCCCAGGATGAGATGGATCTTTAAGAATGTTTTGAACTTTCTTAAGGAAGCGGGAGCTATAAAGCTCTTCCAAAAAGGGGAGAAGGCAACCCATGATCCTCTGGAATGCTGTCCTATCTGCCACTGGGCAATTGGCAAATCATACACAGGTGCAGTAAGTTAAAATACTCTCTCTGGTGTAGCGGTAGAAGGTCACCAGCAATGCTGCAATGTGAGTGCCACAAGTCAGGACCTCTTTTATGATAATACTCTTTTGTCTCTTTTCTATGCTTGTTGTATGTCTCTTTTCTATGCTTGTTGTACCTAATTTAGAGTCTTATAATTTGATTTGTATGTGCTTTCTATCTTAATTTCAGAAACAGAAACAGAAAGGGATGTATAAAGGCACAATTGAAGAATGCATTAAGTTCTGGATCCAGTGGTTGCTCACTGCTTAAATACACCCAGATCATTCTATATTTTCTGGAGGAGCTGTCTGGACTATTAAACAGCCCTTAATGAATTTTATAATCTCAGATTTCTATGTAGGTAGGGCAATAAATTGTTTTGCTGAAGGTTCATCCTCTCAGTTTGAAAATGAGGGCAAGCTGTGAGGAAGTTGGAAGGTTCACTACAATCTTTATGTCAAGTGCCTCAGAGTTTCTTTATACTTTTCTGTATGCAGAATATATCTCCATTACTTTATGATCAGTTATTTGCCTTTCACATCCATATATAGCAATTACTGAGGTCTCTTGGAAATTATAAAGTTACATTCAGCTAATGTCATAATGCAAAATACGTGACAGAGGCAAAAATACGTGACAGTGAGGCAAAAAGCAGGCCAGCACATGAGTTTAATCAAAATGCATTATGGTACCTTATATTTAAAAACTTACCATAGTTCAGCATCCATTAGAAAAATAAAATAATATTTGTCTGTTTTAAAAGATATTAAAAGATAGAATTTAAGTGTAACTTTACAAAGTCAGTACCTCCAACTCAGCAGCTTCTGAATACCAAAAGAGAAAAAACCCTCAGTGCCCAGAAATATTTTTGCCATGTAATGTTCTTAGTGCATTGTGCAACTATATGAGAAGGCAGACAGATAGACAACTTCCCTTAAACCTTTGCATTTTTAAAAGCCCTGATGATAACTTCCTAACTTGGGTACCCTAATCCATTTAAGCATCAGCCTCCCACACTAGCAGCCACGAAGGAGGGAAGTCCAGGGAGAATTTGGTAGGGGCATACCTATATAAAACAACTAAAAAAGTATGTTGTCATTCTGTCTCATTAGTATTTCAAATACCGTGTATACTCGATTATAAGCCGAGTTTTTCAGCCCATTTTTTGTGCTGAAAAAACCACCCTCGGCTTATACTCAAGTCAGATTCCCCTCTGAAAAAAAAATGGTGTGGAGCTCTGGAGCTGGGCAGCCGCTTCCCTGCTTCCGTGTTTCCTTTGCAACTTTTAAGCATGGGGGTAATCGGAAGCAGAAAAGTTCTTGCATGAGGATATATTGTTTTTTCTTTTTTAACTGTTTTTAGGGGGGGAAAAGACCCACTGCCATGTGAGAATGCTCAGACATGAAATCTATCCGACCAAAAATAAGTGTGTGTGTGTGTGGGGGATTTTAATGGAGGGAAGATGTAGGGAGAAGGCAAAAGCCTTCGGGGAAATTGAGGGGGAGACTCACCCTTGGTCCAGATGAGCCGCCTTCCCCGCCCCTAAGGAAGCAGAGGCAGCCAGCAAGGGCAGGCAAGCCCCACTTCACGGACTCCGTCCATCCTCGCACCCACCCAAAGCGACGAAGTCCCCCTATCGCGCAGCCCAGAATTGCCCTCCCCTCAGGGGGCAGCAACAACGCCCGGTGTTTCCTGAGACAAGAAGCTCCGCCATGCAATGAAAGCGCCCTGGCTCTAGGCTCAGAAAACAACGCGAGGCGAGGTTGCTTCGGCTCCGCTCAGCTTTGTTTCCTCAGCTCCAGCTGCTTTCAGTCCACTCGGGAGGAGGGGGAGATGGTGGTGGCGGCTTGCGTTGTTTTCTGAACTTGCGAGCCTAGAGCTCAGAAAACAACGCAAGCCACCGCCACCTCCTCCCCCTCCTCCTGAGTGGACTGAAAGCAGCTGGAGCTGAGGAAACGAAGCTGAGCGGAGCTGAAGCGACCTCGCCTCGCGTTGTTTTCTGAGCCCGCGAGCCTAGAGCTCAGAAAACAACGCAAGCCACCGCCACCTCCTCCCCCTCCTCCCGAGTGGACTGAAAGCAGCTGGAGCTGAGGAAACGAAGCTGAGCGGAGCCGAAGCGACCTCGCCTCGCGTTGTTTTCTGAGCCCGCAAGCCGAGAGCTCACAAAACAACACAAGCCGCCGCCACCCCCTCCTCCCCCTCCTCCTGAGCGGACTGAAAGCACCTAGGGCTGAGGAAACGAAGCTAAGCAGAGCCGAAGCAACCTCGGCTCACGTTGTTTTCTGAACCCGCGAGTCTAGAGCCAGGGCGCTTTCATTGCACGGCGAAGCTTTAACTCGGGAAATACCGGGCGTCGTTGCTGCCCCGAGGGGAGGGCAATTCTGGGCTGCGCAATTGGGGGACTTCATGGCTTTGGGTGGGTGGGAGCGAGGACATTGACTTTAAGCGCTGCCGACCAAGTGTTTCACAAATACCAGTGGGACCTCCGTCCACCACCACTCCTCCCTCTTTTGCCTCCTTCCTTCTGATCAATCAGGTTTTCCCAGTATTTGCTCACAGCTGCGTTTTCTCTTCTGCTGTGCTAGGCATTGAACTATTTCTGATTTCTGATTCCCCTTACACGCACGTGGATATGCCACGGGGCATTTTCTTCCAAATGCCCCACTGGCAGAAAACACTGACTTTCATGATAGTGAGATCATTTCCCAAATTAATTGATTCACTAACCCAAAAGAAGATGTTGATGACAGTGGGAGGCAGGAGTCACTCTCTCCCTTGCAAGAAAAAAGCAAGAGCCGTTCTTATGATCTCTCTCTCTCTCTCCCCGTAATACAGTCAAGCCCTTTCCAGCACGCGGGATCCGCCCCTGCCGCTTTGCACCTTGCAAATGCAAAAACCCCGGGATTTTGCATTTGCAAGGGGCAAAGCGGCAGCAGCAGATCCCGCGTGCTGGAAAGGGCTTGACTGTATTACGGGGAGAGAGAGAGAGAGAGATCATAAGAATGGCTCTTGCTTTTTTCTTGCAAGGAAGAGAGTGACTCCTGCCTCCCACTGTCATCATCATCTTCTTTTGGGTTAGTGAATCAATTAAACCTTTCATGATAGTGAGATTGTTTCCCAAATTTCCCTTCAATCAGGGAAGAAATCAGAAACAAACCTTTGGACTGAGGATAAGCCTGTTCCTATGATGCCATTTTTGTTCACTGCAGTGTGAAAAGTGTGAAAAAACACACTTCTTTTTCTTCATCTTCTTGTTCCCTATTTACTGATCTCTTTCAAAGAGAAAATTGTGAACATCAAACTTATTCTCAACTGTCCTAGTGAAAGTTTTTATTGGTATCTATTTTTATTTTTGAAATTTACCAGTAGCTGCTGCATTTCCCACCCTCGGCTTATACTCGAGTCAATAAGTTTTCCCAGTTTTTTGTGGTTAAATTAGGTGCCTCGGCTTATATTTGGGTCGACTTATACTCGAGTATATACGGTAGTTAATGCTAGAAGACAGACTATGAGATACTATGACTTAAATCAATTGTTGAGATTTGGAGCCTGACCAGAATATAAATCAGCCAGGAAGATCTCCATTTAAATTATAGAGATCTTGGTTGTAGCTCACCCAAGTCAACCACATAGAATTGAGAGAAACCCTGGATTCTGAGTGAAGGGAGCAGTGGCATTTGGGTATTAGGTTACTGATACTGATAGGTCAATATCATTAGCTACCAGGTAGTGTTAAAATTGCTTCCAATTATTACATGCATCTGGTGGTACTGTTCTATATAACAGGCAATATATTCATTCCATCACTTCAAAGTTTTCTAATCTGTTTATGCATATTTAAGTGGGGTATAAGTACATTTTTATATATAGTATTTGCATATAGTATTGAATTTAAAAAAGCACTCCATGCTAAGTAGTTGCATATAATTTATACTACTGTTTAGCAAGACTATCCACAACTTATTGTTCCAGGAATATGATTTTAAAAACTAGCAGAAAAAGCCGACATGCCTTCATAAAAATTCAGGGAACTTGGTGCTCTCTGACCTTGGCTGTTTTTTTGCAGGCATTTCATTACCAAACTAAGTAACATCCTCAGTGCTAACCGGAAGTGGGGTTTACTTTCATTTTATATACTAGTGCCTTGATGGTGAACCTATGGCATGTGTGCCAAAAGTGGGATGCAAAGCCACTTTTGCCAGCATGTGAGAAGTCACCTGGAAAAGCCCCACTGTGCATACGTGCACATCACCCCCAACAGCTGATTGTTGGGTATCTGGCACTCATGTGCGGGGGTACATGGGAAACGTGGGGTGGGCCTCACACAAATGCACAGATGCGCAGCGCATGCAGGGGATCGCACACCATGTGCAGACATATGGTACACAGGGGATCACATGTACATGTGTAGGCGCAGGGGGGGGTCACATACACATGCACAGGGGCATGGGGGCCCCCGTGTGCATTGCCTTCTGGGTGCTGGCATGCAATTTTCGGCATGGGAGCCCAATAAGGTTAGATACCATTGTACTAGTAGCTTGTCCTGTCAATATTGGTGTGAGTTTCTTGGACTGTTATTTATTGTTAGCATGTTTAACTAACAATAAATAACAGCCCAAGGAACCACCAAGATCACTTCAATCAATACTGACAGAGCAAACCACTAATATAAAATGGTTCCCTATTAGCACTGACAATGTTAACTTAGTTTAGTAATGAAACATCTGCAAGAAAACAATCAAGGTCAGAGAGCACCATGGTTCAACCCTGAGTTACAAATATGCTCTTTTATTGATACAACATAAAAATTCCTGGTAAGGTACTCATGCTGCCTTGCTGATTCTTGCTGTTTACTTACAAAAATGCCATATTGAGGAAATTTAATCTCCTTATACTCTAATCCATAGAATTCCTTCATTATGAAGTGATAAAATCTAAGATTTTGTTCTTCAAGTTCTGAAAAGTTAAAAAAAGAAAAGCCAATGAAGCTTCATACAGTTCTACCAAATTGGGGCTTAAAATAATGTGTGGAGTAATTTACAAAGAGGAATTCAGGAGCCCACTGAGGCTGTTTCATTTCTAGTCAAGTGCTGGGATTGATATATAATGCTAAAAATATAGTCGTCAAAGGGAGATTAGATATAAATTGGAAAACATAGAAGCTGCAATCCAGCTTCTGGTGGCACTTCTATTGAAGACGGACAGTAGACCGCGATCGAAGATGGACCAAAGACCACGATCGAAGATGGACCGAAGACCGCAATCGTGCACAGCTTCAATCCATGCTTATCCTGTTGGTGGGTCCCAATGGGACTGGATCCATTTCGGACTCACTTCAGAGGGATGGGGGAAGAGGGGGAGATCACCAGCTAGGTCAAGGGGAGCCGCATACCCCTCCCTGGCTTGGTATACTTCTCTTGAAGATAGGAGATAGTGGCAGTTTTAATGGCTACCCTGAAGACGGAAAGCTTCCAGGACTTAAGTGTATACTGGAGCAGTGAAGCGGTGAGCGGCATGTAACCAGGCAAAGGATTTCGAATTTTTTTTTTGACAACACCGAGAAACCGAAGGAAAGAGCCCTTGTTTAAAAGTGTGGTAGCAGCAAATGGAAAATAAGAGGAAATTATAAGATAAATAAAAAACCAGATTATAAAAGGACTATAACAGAATTAGAGACCAAATTTGAAATAAGATACAGAAATTGGCATTAATTAGGCATTGAATAGGATGCTGGACTTGCTCGGAATTGACTATATTTAAAAGAGCTAATGGTTGAAAATTAGCAGAATTAATACAATTGAAAAGAGAAAAAATAACTTTGAAAAGTGGAAAGCAATGTAGTCTAATCTAATGGTTAAAGGTACTTTTTCTCTTATGATTTCATGGAAAAGTACTGGTCTTACAAATGTGTGAATTAGAAATGAAATAAAATAAAAGATTATATTACAACAATAACCCCGGAAGCACCAAAAAAAGGGGGATTGCAACAAAGGGACAAGTTAAGATAGTATCTTGGGACTGTTTGGTGTTGATTGTGACAAGGAGACAGAAAGATTAACAAGAGGAATTGAGATAAATGGATATTTTTGACAAGGACTAAAAGACTCTGACTTTTAATAAAATAAAGAATAACCCAACTGATTAAAAAAATGGAAGAAATAGGCAAAGAATTCAAGTTGGAAACCATGCAAACCGTGAGAGGAATGTTAAAAGAAAGAATGGAATTATGTGATATATTGGCAGAAAAATTAATGGTGATGGAGTTCACACAAGATCAAAGAAAATTCAAGGAGGAGGAGTTAAAGGAAGAGGAAAGCAGCTTAGAAGAGCACACAAAACAAGGGACATTGCAAAAAGACATGAAAGAAATCAAAATTAAGACACTGATGATAGATGTAATAAATAAAAGGGAAAATCCTCCCAAGGTTAAACAAAAGAAGAAGAAGCTGTACAAGAAGAAATTCCAAAAGAGAGAACAGGAAAAATAAGTGATTGGCAGATGAAAATAAAAACAATACTAGAGGAAAAAGAGGAGTTAAGAGGAAAGACCGGAAAAACTTAGAAAAAGGGAAAGCTGGTCAAAATTGTAAGAAACTATAAGGTCAAGAGATTTAGAGATAAGAGTTAAAAATAATATAAAGGGAGGATACCACATAGAAATGTATTTTGATACTTTTTTTAGAAATATAGATTGGGGAAACTTAAAGTTTAAAACTTATTGGGATTTACCTTAAGATTATTATATAATTATATAGGAGAAAAATGATGATACATTCAGAGAAATTAAGATGGCTTTATTGTTATCAAATCATACACACACACACACACACGTTTTCTTACCATACGTATACATATACATATACATACACATACATACATACGTACATACATACATACATATATATATGTGTGTGTGTGTGTGTGTGTGTGTGTGTTTTCTTAAGTTTTCGCGGGTACTTACATGTATGGTATTCAGCTTTGTTCGGGTATTTTCCCACATCATGATAGTTGTGCTTTTAAAGTTGTAGCAACGTTTCGGCAGAATCTCATCTGCCATCATCAGGCTTCTGTATACTGTTCATCTGTGAGTCAGACTTTCACAGCTGTTTCTGTTTTAAATTTGGGGCTAGCCTACTGCTGTGCCAGAATGGTTTTTTCTTCATCCTGATTGATTGGGAGTCTTGGTCTGTGTTTATTGGTCTTGAAGTTTGCTGTGTTCCTCTTGATTGGTGTTTCTAATATCTTCTGTCTGTTTTGTAGCTTTTTTTGTCTCGATTGGCTGGCAACATTGTGTTTCCTGTATTGGAGGCTTTTAGTGCGGCTTGGCTCTAAGTAGACGGACAGCTATCATTTATTAGGAAGCTAGGTTTCATCTGGGTGCCTGGTTGGAGTGGTATCGGGGGGGGTTTGTTTGTGCCCAGGTGTTTGCCTGGCTTGTGGTGTGGAGACTTTTTGTTTGTGAGTGCAGGCTTCCAAATAATTGACAGTCTGGTGGAATCATCTCTTCTATTCATGCTTTCAGGTCTTTTTTCAATCTCTATGGCTTCTCTGATAATTCTGTAGCTGGAGTTTTCTATAGTGGTTAGGGTTTGGGTGCCATTGAAGTCGATGCTATGCCATGTGGCTTTCATGTGTTGGACTAGTGAGGAAGTCTGTTCCAGCTTTTTTACTGCATTTTTGTGTTCATCTAGGCAGATACTTATTCTTCTATTGGTCTGTCCAATGTATGTGGCAGGGCATGATGCGCAGGGGACTTCATATATGCCTTGGTTTTCAAGATCAATTTTATCTTTGCGGTTTCTTAGGATGGCTGCTATTTTTCTATCTGTTTTGAAGGCAGTCTTGATGTGATGCCTGTGAGTATCTTACTGATTTTGTCTGTGGTACCTCTTATGTAGGGCAGGACAGCTCTTCCATAGGTCTGTTCATCTTCTAGGTCTCCATCATGTCTCAGTGTGTTTTTGTGGATCAAACCGGTGATTTTGCTTTTGTGGAAGCCGTTGGCTATCAGTATTTTAGTCAGGGTGCATAGTTCAGTTTTTACGTGTGTCTTGTCTGCCAGGCGTTTGGTTATGGCGATTAGTGTTTTGGCCACAGAGTTTATCTGTGCTGGGTGGTGGTGGGATTGGGTGTTGAGGTAGATGAAACCTAGCTTCCTAATAAATGATAGCTGTCCATTTACTTGGAGCCAAGCTACACTAAAAGCCTCCAATAAAGGAAACACAATGTTGCCAGCCAATCAAGACAAAAAAGCTACAAAACAGATAGAAGATATTAGAAACACCAATCAAGCAGAACACAGCAAACTCCAAGACCAATAAACACAGACCAAGACTTCCAAACAATCAGGATGAAGAAAAAACCATTCTGGCACAGCAGTAGGCTAACACCAAATTTAAAACAGAAACGGCTATGAATCTGACTTACAGACGAACACAATACATAAGCCTGATGATGGCAGATGAGATTCTGCCGAAACGTTGCTGCAACTTTAAAAGCACAACTATAATGATGTGGGAAAATACCCGAACAAAGCTGAATACAATACATGTAAGTACCCGCGAAAACTTAAGAAATAAATATATACATACATACATACATACACATACATATACATGTACATATATAAAATTGATTATTCAAATGATTTTAGAAAAACAGAGAATAGGGTAAAGTAGAAAAAATTATGCTATTATGACCAAAAAGTGTGGAATGAAAATTAAATAAAATTTTATAGGTTAAACTTGGTTAAATGGAAACAAAAAGGAAACTTAATTTTCTGGTTTTTTTTCTTTTTCTTTATTGTATACATATTATATTAGATAATGAAATAGAATATGTAATTGATTATATAAAGGACATGAGAAAATAGAGAATATGGTAAACCAGAAAGAATTATATTGGAAAATGAAGTATTTGTAATGGGAGTATTATATTATGATTAAAAAAGAGGGGAATGAAAATTTAATAAAATTTCATAGGTAAACTTTGGCTATGTGGAAACAATAAAAATATGAAATGGTTATATGAATATCTCTGGAATAAATACAAGATTAATTGTAGACTGGGGAATATACCATGTGAATCCTGAATATATTAGTTTTATTTTTACTAATTTTTGTTTGTTATATATCGGCTGTGAGAAAGTTAATAAAGATAATAATGAATAATGTAAAATAAAATAGGTGGTAAGCTGAAAATGGAAATAATAGGGGACAGTGTGGAAGATATATGTGAGGATGAAATGTTTTTGATATTGAATTAATGCATTGAAATATGAAGTGAGAACTTATTTAAAGATCAGTGGAATAGATAATGATTTGATATAAAATTATATAAGAAAGTTGGAAATGTAATTATGACTATGTATAAATGTTGTAACTTGGAATCACATTGCTCACTTGAAGAGATGTGTAAAAAATAAAAATAAAAACTTTTTATTAAAAAAGAAAGAATCTGCAATCCAAACAGTCAGTACCTATACATGAGTTATTCAATTTCAAATAATTCTGGGTCTTCCCTGGAGCACATTTCAATCTCCTTCTCTGTGTAATAATGCACTAAAGATATAATTAGACAACATTTACACACAGAAGATGCCCCTGTCATCTCTGATGAAATTGAAACCTTAGAACATGCTTTCCTAAGATATAGATTTTACAAGGAATTGATCTCAGCCTAAAGATATAAAGCATATGAATAAGCAGCTCTCACCATTAATACGGCAGAATTGCCAAGTTTATTTAAGAAATTGCATTATATGGGTATTATCTTAAACAGTTGTAGGAATATAAACACACACACACACAAATACAAAACAGGTCTGCTACAACAAAGAGTTTTTTAAAGAGAAAATCAATGATCTAAAAGAGCAAAGCTCAATATCCATTGTATTATGGGGAAAATCATAGAGCCTTGCAATCCAAACCACAATCCCAAAATGCTTTCAAAGTAAAATTATTTTCATACCTTCATATTAGATGCTTCACTTTCCAGTTTTGTAAGATGATTTGAATTATCTTCCAGTTCTTGTCGAAGATTTGAGTTCTCCATTTTTAACGCCTCTACTTGTTTTAACAACTGATCATATGACACTGCAGCCATTCTGGGCTACCCCAGGACCTGAAGCAAGTAGAGAATAAACATTTGGTTTCATTGGGTCCAAGAAATATATCATGCATTTTTTTTTTAAAGGACATTACTTCCCATCTGAATAATTTATCATTGCATTTTTCATGTATCATAAAAATGTCTTGGAACTTCAAGTGATTCTCTATTTAAATATAAAGTACAGAGCATATCTGCTTACTTTCAGCCCAGAGTTGGCTGAAAGATGGACACCTATGTAGAGTAAATGTTTTAAATAAATAAATGCCTTTACTTCAGACAATATCAAAATATTCACCAATGAAGACTTTCCAATTGTACAGCATGCATTTCCATATAGACAAATAATATACTTGAATTCATTTGTGAAATAATTCAGAACCATTTAACATGCTGTAATAAATAGAAAAGCCTCTTAATTCAATGTACTAAAATTAAGGCAGACTCAATTTCTCACCATGGAAAAAGGGATGAAAGTAAAATATTAAAGTTCAAAATGAGATGAGTTTGCAAGAGATACCAAAAATAAAGAAGACTATCTTAAAAATAAAAGTAAAGTCAGAGAGGATGTACTGTAGGTTCAGTGTGAGAAAATAGTATGAATTGATAATGGGTGATGACCAAAAGACAAAACTTCTGAACTCCTATTTTATGCATGTCTTTTTTCAGAACAGAAATAGAACCCTAGATGGTCATTCCACCTCTGAGAGAACAAAGAATCTGCAATTTAGGAGAGGCAAAAGAGACAGAACTTACCTAATTTAAAGAAATTCAAGACTTCAGGCCAGATGTAACAAGAAGTAGCCCTTGGTTTCTGATAGCAATTGGGATAGGAATTGCCATCGCTAAGTAATATGGCTGTAAAGTACAATGTCATGTGAATGCATTGCTTTGTGACGGCAGTTCCAGGAGTCCCAGTTGCCTTCATTAAGCAAGGATTGTGTGTGCCGTTAAGCAAGGACTTCAAGTGATGTTTACTTCCAACTTCCTAGTGGCTTCCCCACTGCTTATGGGAATCCAGCAGAGAACATTATAAACTGTCATTACATGACTGTGGAAATGCTGTGGGGCTGGAACTCTGAGAACTGGTTATAATTAGCACTCATTCAGCTGTTGAACAGTTGCTGAACAAATGTTCAGATCACAAGGTCCTAACTTCTATATCTCAGGATACAGAAGGAACTAAAAGAAGCAATGATAGGAACACTTTTGGTAATCTTTAAGAACTCCTGGGATACTGATGAGGTCACAGAAATCTGGAAAAGGGGCGTTGGTCTTACCTGAGATGCTCCTTCTCAGAAGGCGGAGACAGGATCCAGGCAATGTGGGTTGTCTCTGATCTGCTAGTTCTTTAGACTGAATTGTTTAAACTGAGGACACGCTTTCTGCTCTCCAACAAGTTCCCAAAGTTCATGAAGTTGAAGTGATTCCAGAGGTTGATCACCAATGACTGTCCTCTCCACACCCGCACTAGACAGTCTTCAGGGTGGGGCTGGATCCTATCTCCACCTTCTGAGAAGAAATGTCTCAGATAAGACCAATGTCCCTTGTCCAGAGTGGTATCGATAGGATCCAGACAGTGTAGGACATACCAAAGCTAATGTCCTATGGGAGGGTCTCCATCTGATCTTGAGACTGCTGTGCCATGAGTACCCTTTGCAAGACCCATCTCCCAAAAGCTGCCTCTACTGAGGCAAAGGTGTCGAGCCGATGGTGGCGAATAAGAGGTGTAGGTGAGGACCAGGTCGCTGCTCGACAGATCTCCACCAAAGCTTGTGTGGCTCAAGGCACTGTTGTTGCTGCGCTTTGCGCGGAGTGCACTGTAATAAGATTTGGTCTTTCCAGGCCATGCTCCTCATAAGCCTTGGCAATGCAAACTCTAATCCATCTGCCAATGGTCGATGGGTGAGACTTTTTGTCCCATAGTAGTTGGCCAGAACGAATTACAAAAACATGGGCTGGGTCCAACCGCAGGACCACCTGGTTGGTGTGGAAGAGGCAAAGATCTTCCTAACCAACAGGGCTGCCAGCTCCGATGTCCTCATGGCCGATATTATGGCCATGAGGAAAACCACTTGATATGAAAAAACTCTAAGGCTGACAGATCTCAGTGGTTCAAAGGGTTTGTTAAGTGCCTGAAGTACCTTGGAGAGGTCCCATATGGGAAATCTATGTACCACTGGAGATTTGAGGTAAGAAGCATCTCTGAGGAACCTACGGACCACTGGGAGCTGGGCCAGGGACTCTAGTCAACACTGTTGAAAGGGCTGCCACCTGCCTGTGAATTGTTGAGGGGGCCAGGCCCTTATCCAGCCCTGCCTGCAGAAAGTCTAGTACTTGGGCCACTATAACTGAAATGGGGTCAAGCTCCCTCTGCCTGCACCACAGGCAGAATACCCTCCAGGTCGCATCATAAATTCTCATTGTTGATGGTCTCCTGGCAGTCTGAATGGTGTTAATTATCCAGGAGGAGTTCTCCCCTGTCAGAATTCTCCTCTCAAGTGCCAGATGGCCAATTGGAACCACAGAGGCTCCAGGTGGTCTATGGGCCCCTGGCTGAGGAAGATCCTTTCAGGGGGAATCCTCCACGGTCTGGTGACTGATAGGCCAAGCAAGTCTGCGAACCATGGATGTCTGGGCCAGTGGGGCGCGAGGAGAGCACCTCCGCCTTCTTGATGATCACTCTCCTGATCATAGCCAGTATGAGTGGTAATGGTTGTTAAGCCTGTGTTCCCCAACCAGGGTTAAGGAGACAAGTTAAACAGAATGAGCAGCGTTAGTCAGATAGGCACACAGATAAATGAGTGAGATAAGTTTGTATGCTTGTTAACATACAGTAAAAATAACAGATATGCTTGTGCTATAAAAATATAGTTTATTCCATTTAGAGATTATAGCATAGTCAAAATAACAGTCCATTAGTCATGTATCATTTTAGTCAGTCCATTTAAGGATATTCAATTAGCAAAATCCATGTAGAATATCCAATGCCAGTTCATTTACAATAAATCAGTCTTTTCTCACAGTTGATAAGATCAACTCTCCTCTTTCTCTCTCCCGTTCCAGTAGGGAAAAAAACAGTCTTCAATTCATCAAGTAATTAGGGATCATCAAGCCAGAGAGAGCAAGCTGCCGTTGTCTTGCTTCTTTTATGGTGCTCTCACAACCACTCCCTTAATTACATTCTTTACAGTTAAAGTTTCAGACACTTTAACTAACAAACCATGATAACATATTTATTAGTTTACCTAAACCAGTTAGGGTAAACAATGTTATCCCTAACAATGGTGAGAAGGCATAAAGGAGGCCATGAGGTCCAACACCGGAGAGCATTGACCCATTCTGCCCCCGGTGACAGGAACCCGGAAAAGAACCTTGGCAATTGCGTATTTGTGGGAGATGCAAAGAGGTCTATACTATCGGCATGCCAAATCAATCCGTCATCTCCTTGAACAGAGCTGGATGCAGGTGCCACTCGGAACGATCCACCGTGGACCTGCTCAGCCAGTCTGCTCGCATATTCTTTGCCCCTGAGATATGCTCTGCCTTCCTTTCCACCCAATGACACAACCGCTCTGCCTCCCTCATAAGTGGTTGTGAGTACTCCCCTGGCGGTTGATGTGGGCCTTTGTGGCCACATTGTCCATCAGAAGGAGCAAGTGCTGTTCTGTAATCTGGCTCTTGAATTACCGAAGGGCCAGGTGCGCTGCTAGTAGTTCCAGCCAGTTTATGTTGAATTTTAACTGTATCTGACCACCTGCCCTGAGCAACTTGGCCCTGGCAATGTGCCCCCCAGCACAGAAGGCTAGTGTCCATTGTTATTGTTAGTCGACCTTGCTCTCAGAATAGCGACCCCATGGAGACAGTTGAGGATGTCCACCACAGCAGAGATGTTAAGACTTTTGGGGGGACTCGAACTCGTTGATAAATTGCTCCGCCTTGCTCTCTGATATGGGAGCAGGAACCATTGCAATGCTCTTGCATGTAGATGTGCCCAGGGCACAATTGCGATTCAAGAGATTAACTTGCCTAGTAGTTGAGAGAGCAATGACAGGAGGACAACTCTGTCCTTTTGGATCTATGCCATTAAGGCTTTGATGTCATTCTGCCGGTCTGGTGAAAGGTATACTATGCTGTCTGAGGAGTCTACGACTGCCCCCAGATGCAATATATGAGTTGAAGGTGTTACATGGCTTTTGCTGAAATTGATAGAAAAGCTGTGGGTACTCAGCGTCTGCATAGTGATTCTCAGATCTTCCTCGGCTCGACTGAGGGATGAGGCCTGTACCAGGATGTCGTCCAGATAACAATGTATCTGGGCCGATATAGTTCTGAGATGAGCAGTCAGCGCCGCAAGGATCTTGTTAAAGGTTCTAGATGCTGACACCAGTCCAAACAGCAGGGCCCAGTATTGTAAATGCCTGACCTCGTAATAGAATCTCAGTAATCGATGATAGTCTGGCCAAATGGGGACAGGCAGGTACGCCTCAGTGAGGCCAATGGATGTTAAATAATCCCCATTCCTGACACTCTCTAGTATGGATTGCAGAGTGTGCATTTTGCATCTGCGGTAAACAAGATAGCAATACAGACCACTGAGATTGAGAAAGGCTCTCTATTCTCCAAGCTTTTGGGGATGACAAATAGTATTGAGTAAAATTTGTGCCCCTCCTGTTCTTTTGGAACAATTTCTATGGCCCAGATAGCGAATAGCTTCCTCCATCAATCTTCTCTTGGCAATGTCCTTTGACCAGGGGCAATGGATCAAGGAGGGGTGGATTGCAATTCCAGGGAGAGGCTATGTCTCGTCATGCTTCATACCCACGCATCCGTAGTGGTCTGCTCCCATTGGTCTGCGAAAATTTATAGCCTGCCATCAATGGGAGCTTCAATATAGCAGTCACCCAGATCTTTGAAATGAGTGGTGAGCTGCCCCTCGAAAGGGCCACTTACTGTGAGCTTGGGGCCTGCTTTTGTCTCAAGAGCCCTGGTCAACTGGAATTCCTGCCTCTAACCAAATGGACCGTGAGTCCGTTGTAAGCTCGGCCTGTAGAAGGGGGCCCGAAAGGACCAACAAAAGGATGGTACAAATCTATTGTTGCCCCTTCAGGAAATGGAAGGTAGAATCCTTCGCCTGTCTCTGGGTTCCACAAGCACTGGTTCCAAGGAGTCCCCAAATAGTTTGTCTCCCTTATATGGAGCAGAAGACAGCTTCCATCTGCACTTAGTATCAGCCTGCCAATGTTTGAGCCACAGGAGGTGTGCGCCGTCCTGCTGATACGATGGCCTGAAAGGCAAACTTCGCTGAATTACTCTGCCGCCACACTCACCTTGTTGAAATTTTGGTGAGTTCTGATGTCATTGGCAGGTACCACTCTTGCATTTGGCACAGCCAAATCAGTGATGATCTGGTGAAAAAAGATACTGTGGTAGCAGTCTTTACCGCCCACACCACAGCCAGGTGCGCCTTGCGCAATGTCAGTTCAGATTTTTTTTATCATCTGCTTTCAGGAAGTCATCATTATCATTAAGAATTGCCAATGACGATGTTAATGCTAACACCAGTTCATCCACTTCCGGGAGCTGAAGAGTTTCTGCCAGGAATATGGCCATGTTAAAATATTTTTATCAAATGAACTGGCATTGGACTAAACGCCCGGCAAGTCCAGTTATCATTGGACCATGTTGAAGAAGAGATTTGGTAATGGAATCCACCTCCATCGATTCAGCAAATAAAAGATCACTGGGCTCAGACCCACCTAGAGGAGTGTCTGGAACAGCTGGTTCCAAATCAAGCCAAGTAGCACTTTTCAAGTAGCCTTGAAAAGTTAGGATTTGAACAAATGAGTCCAAAACAGCCCTTTAAAAACAGGCTTGTCAATGGCTCTGCCATCATCATTGGACAGATCCTGTTCAATCTCCCCCTCCTCTACCGAGCTCTCAGAGTGATCACATTCAAACGAGGCTGGTGAGGGAGATCTTCAAACTCTGCATATCCAAATTGAGCCTGGTACGGACTAACTAGACAGTGGGCAAGGGAAGGCCCTGACAATGGCAGTGTGGGTTGGCAAGACTGCATAAGGCCAGCAGCATAGCCCTGGTGGACTGCTGCCGAAATCCATCTTTGTATCTCTGGTGGCATACTGGCATCATACTCCCCCCTGGCAGAGCCCCACCGAAGTGGGAAGAGGCCTCGTTGAGTTCAGCAACACCTGGTGACAAGGTGCCTGAAAGGGAGATTGCCTAAGGGGACCCATCCTGGGAGCCAAAAACGTTCCCTGAGCACTGCCCAGCTCTTGAGAGTTGGAGGGTGGCCAACCCTGCGTCGCAGTCCCACCACTCTGACCTATCATACTGAAAAAATCTAGAGGCTGCCCCATATCTTCTTGAACCTCACTTGAAGGCCTAGCTGAGTGAGTTTTTCTGTTTCTTTGACCTTTCTGGCGATCTGTTTCTCCAAGGCTTTTTGAAGTCTACGCTCAGCCTTTTCCTCAGCCTTGGAAACAGATGAGATAGCCTTAGCCTTCAGCTTGGCTGCTGCCTCCTTGGCTGATCTATTTGACCTTGTAGAAACCCTTCTGGATCCTTTAAAAAGCTTGAGCCCTGACCACAGTTTGAGATGTGGTCAGACTGCTGTTGGTGTCTTCCATCCTACCACTTACCCCTTTATCTAAATAATCTAATGTAAGGCTTATTTGTTTGTTTTTAACAAACTAAATAGTTCCCTATTAACTGTGATAAGAAGAAGGACTGGGCTCAGCTACCTTGGAAATGTGCTCCTTCCAGGCAGGCAGCCTCTGAGGTTACTAAGGCCACTAAATCCGGCAATTATGTCTGTGGTATGAAGAGAAATGTCGCTGTCCTTCAACTAGACAAGACAGGGAGGATAAAAAGATTTTGTCAAACCTTTGCGGTTTGCATTACCTTGCAAACCATTGCCAGCTGTTCCGAAGAGCAGAGTTTTGAAAGAGCAAGTTACTCTGGGACTGCACTCCCTGAGGGGCAGGCATCCCAGACAGCACTTGAAGTAACCAAAATGGGCGTTGGTCCTTACCTGACAGCCATTTCTCTTCGAGCCGCAAGGATCATCCAGAGAGTGGGAAGTGCTTCTGTCTGCGTTATTGTAGGCTGAGCTTAACTACTGAGGAACGCTCTGCCCTTCATCACGTGGCTCCCTTGAGGCGTTCCCCAGTTTATGCGAAGTCGAGAGTGAAGAGAAAGTCGTACTCTCATCTTACTAGACTTAAGGGTTCCTTGGCCGAAACAAGACCCCACCAGACGGTAAAATGTTAAGGGTGGGGCTGGATGATCCTCGTGGCTCGAAGAGAAAGGATCAATGCCCATTCTCCTTAGAGCCGCTCAGATCATCCAGAGAGTGGACATACCAAAGCCTGGCTGTCCTACGGGAGGGACTCCATCTGGTCCGGGAGTCTCCGCGGGTCCTTGAGGACTCGCTGAAGGACTCGTCTGCCAAACGAAGCTTCCGCCGAGGCAAGTATGTCGATCTTATAATGCCTAATGAAGGGAGACGGGGAGGCCCAGGTGGTCACCCGACAAATATCAGTGATTGGAGCTTGGGTGGCCCAAGCTGCCGAGGTAGCTGCACTTCTGGTGGAGTGTGCTGTTATTCTGCTGGGTACCGGCAGAGCCTGAGACAAATAAGCCTTGGAAATAGTAGCTCTGATCTAGCAGCCGATGGTCGAAGGGGACACTTTGTGGCCCAATGTTTTGGGCTGAAAGGAAAGGAATAGGGATTTGGACCTCCTAAAGGGCTGGGTACGCTTAATGTAAATGCGGAGGGCCCATCTCACGTCCAGGGTGTACCAATGCTTCTCCCTCTCCCGCGAAGGATTGGGGCAGAAGTTCGGAAGCGTGAGCTCCTGTGTTCTGTGGAAGGCTGAGTTGACCTTGGACAAGAAGGTAGGGTCCGGCCGGAGAACCACCCAGTCAGCATGGAAGATGCAAAAGTCCTTCCTCACCGACAAGGCTGCTATCTCCGATATTTGGCGAGCCGAAGTAATGCCCACCAGGAACACAACTTTGAATGTTAAAAACTGGAGGGTGGATTCCCTGAAAGGCTCAAAGGGGTGTTTAGTAAGGGACACAAGGACCTTATTGAGGTCCCAGATAGGATATCGGTGAATGATTGGGGGGCACAAGTTAATGTCTCCTCTGAGGAATGCCCTAATGCGAGGGTGGAGGGAAAGGGAACCCAGGTTGTCACAAGCGATGACAGTTGAGAGGGCTGCGACTGATGCCTCAGGGTGTTAGGGGAAAGTCCTTTCCTCAGATCTTCTTGGAGGCATTCCAAAACTTGAGCGATGGAGGGTGACAGCGAGTTGACCTGGAAATTATGGCACCACTTGCAGAAACTATTCCAAGTGGCATTGTATATTCGGATAGTTAAGGGCCGCCTGGCGGCTAAAATGGTATCGATAACCTGGTCAGAGAGCTTCTCCTTTCTTAGATGTTCCCGCTCAACCTCCAAATGGCTAACTGGAGCCAATGAGGATCTGGGTGCTGGAGGGGGCCCTGAGACAGGGAGATCCTGTTCGGGGAGATTTTACGGGGGGTAGCCACCAATAGGTTGCGGAAGTCCACAAACCATGGGTGTCTGGGCCAGTAGGGGGCCACCAGAATCAGTTCTGCCTTCTCGTAAATGAGCTTCTGGATGACTCTGGGGACTAGGGTTAATGGAGGGAATGCATATAAAAGCCCTGTGGGCCATGGGCAATGGAGGGTGTTAAGCCTGGGTTCCCCAACCAGGGTTAGGGAGACAAGCTAAACAGAATGTGCAGCGTTAGTCAGATAGGCATACAGATAAATGAGTGATATAAGTTTGTATGTTTGTTAACATACAGTAAAAATAACAGATACACTTGTGCTATCAAAAATATAGTTTATTCCATTTATAGCATAGTCAAAATAACAGTCCATTAGTCATGTATCATTTAGTCAGTCCATTCAAGGATATTCAGTTAGCAAAGTCCGTGTAGAATATCCTTATGTCAGTTCACTTACAAATCAGTCCTTTGTCTCTCTCCCGTTCGAGTAACGCAGTCTTGAGTCCATGCAGTAATTAGGGATCATCAAAGCCAGAGAGAGAGCAAGCTGTCGTCTTGCTTCTTTTAAATTGCTTTCAAAACTACTCCCTTAATTACATTCCTATATTTAAAGTTGCAGACACTTTAACTTATAAACCATGATAACATATTTATTATTTTACCTAAACCAGTTAGGGTAAACAATGTTATCCCTAACATTCTCCCCTTTTAGGAAATAATAATAAATATAACTATTTACATCTTTAAATCATATTTGTTACAACTCTCTTTAAACTTAATTACTCCTTGAGCTTTTGTAAATTGGTCTGCAATGTTTTCTTCTGTCATGCAGTATTCCAGTTTAATTAGCCCATTCTTTACAGATTCTCTAACATTTAAGTATCTTAAATCAGTATGCTTTGATCTAGTTTTTACAGCAATACTAGTAGCTAACTTTATGGCTGCCTGGTTGTCCTCGTACACAATAATGGAATCTTTAACAGTTACATCCATGTCTAATAATAACTGTTTGTACAGAATTAAGTCAGTGCATAGTAATGACAGACATGAAAATTCTGCTTCCATCGTGGACAAGCTGATATGCTGTTGTCTGATTGACCTCCACCCTATTAGTGTATTACCAAATAATATAGCCATCCCAGATGTTGATTTTCTAGTGCTTATGTCAGTTGCAAAACTTGCATCTGCATAGGCACTAAGACTCAAATCACCCTTTGATTCTATATACAACGCATGGTTCATTGTTCCTTTAAGATATCTTAAAATTCTCTTTAATGATTGCCAATGACATTGATGTGGATCTGAATTAAAATGTGCCAGCTGATTAACACTATAAGCTATATCAGGCCTAGACCAATTGCTTATATATGATAAGCTGCCAATCAAAGATTGATATATGGACTTATCAAATTTGGGACTTTGCACATCAGTTTGGCAAACTTCCTGACTCATTGGAGTCTTTGCCGGTTTACAAAGTTCCATTTTATACGTTTTAATTAATTGGCAAATTTTATCTTCTTGAGATAGCTTAAATCAATTTTTTGTTTTGTTAATTGTCAATCCTAGATACTTTTTAATTTCACCTAAATGCTTTAATTTTATCTTTTTGGCTAATAATGATATACCATATATACTCGAGTATAAGCCAAGTCTTTCAGCACATTTTTTGTGCTGAAAAAAACCCCCTCGGCTTATACTCGAGTCAGATTTCCCTCTGAAAAAAAAAATGGTGTAGAGCTCCAAAGCTGGGCAGCCACTTCCCTGCTTCCGTGTTTCCTTTGCAACTTTTAAGCAGAAGCAGAAAAGTTCTTGCTTGAGGATATATTGTTTTTTCTTTTTTAACTGTTTTTAGGGGGGGGAAGACCCACCGCCATGTGAGAATGCTCAGACACGAAATCTATCCGACCGAAAATAAGTGTGTGTGTGTGGGGGGAGATTTTAACAGAGGGAAGATGTAGGGAGAAGGCAAAAGCAACGGAAGATCCTTCAGGGGAAACTGAGGGGGAGACTCATCCTTGGTCCAGATGAGCCCCCTTCCCCTTTCTCTAGGCTGAGAAAACAACGCGAGCCGAGGTTACTTCGGCTCCACTCAGCTTCATTTCCTCAGCTCCAGCTGCTTTCAGTCCACTCGGGAGGAGGGGGAGGAGGTGGTGGTGGCGGCTCACGTTGTTTTCTGAGCTCTAGGCTGAGAAAACAATGCGAGCCGAGGTCAATCCATTCAGCTTCGTTTCCTCAGCTCCAGCTGCTTTCAGTCCACTCGGGAGGAGGGGGAGGAGGTGGTGGTGGCGGCTGGCGTTGTTTTCTGATAGTGAGATCATTTCCCAAATTAATTGATTCACTAACCCAAAAGAAGAAGATGTTGATGACAGTGGGAGGCAGTAGTCACTCTCTCCCTTGCAAGAAAAAAGCAAGAGCCATTCTTATGATCTCTCCCTCTCTCTCTCTCTCCCCGTAATACAGTCAAGCCCTTTCCAGCATGCGGGATCCGCCCCCGCCGCTTTGCACCTTGCAAATGCAAAAACCCCAGGATTTTGCATTTGCAAGGTACAAAGTGGTGAAGGCAGATCGCACGTGCTGGAAAGGGCTTGACTGTATTCCGGGGAGAGAGAGAGAGAGGGAGAGATCATAAGAACGGCTCTTGCTTTTTTCTTGCAAGAGAGAGAGTGACTCCTGCCTCCCACTGTCATCATCATCATCTTTTGGGTGTATATACGGTAATTTCATTAGCTTCATTATTAGTCTTAGTTATCAAAGCAATATCATCTGTAAATAATAACAATAATGACACCGTTCCATTATTTTCTCTTTTAAACACACATGGATCTGCTAAACCAGATTTAAAACCTATATTGTTTAATTCTTTCACAATATATTGGTTCCACTCAAAACCAGATTGTTTCAACCCGTAAAGACTCTTTGAGTTTCCAACAATCATTACAATTTACTTTATTGTCTTTTATAATAATTGGCTTTTTCAAATATATAGTGTGCTGCAATGGTGCATGCAAATAAGCAGTTTCTACATCTAAATGGTTAATGATATAGTTTTTCTTAGCTGCCCACACTAAAGCTGCTCTTAAAGATGTTGCCTTAAGACTTGGTGCAAAAACTTCATCGTAATCAGATGCAGTTTGATTAAATCCTTGAGCTACCAACCTAGCCTTATGGGTAACAGTCCCATCATTTCCAGTTTTTACTTTAAATATCCATTTGCACCCAATGGATTTTTCTCCTGGAGGTAATTTGGCATCTTCATATACTTTCATTACCTTTAATGAATTTAGTTCTTTTTCCATTGCCTTTTGCCAATTCTCCTGATCCTTAGCAGGATACATCTTAAGTTCATCTATACTAGTTGGAACTTTAGTTACTTGGCAAACTATACTTGCTTGATACCTATCAGGTGGTCTAGTTACATGTGTAGTACGTCTAGGTATTTCAGGACTTACAGGTGGACTTTCATTTATTAACTCTTCTTGATTATCTAACACTTCCTGATCAACTATTTCCTCTTGTTCTGGTCCTATTTGCTCTTCATGGACTTCTTCTTCAATTGGACTCTGCTTATAACTAGTCTGTTCTTTCTGCCTTTTGTAGGGTTCAATAATTACTTCGTTATTTAAATCTTGCTCTAATCTATTCCATCCTACATGTTCTAGGAATTTAGCACTAGCACTTGTGTAAACTCTAGATGTACTTGGTTCCCAGAATCTATAAGATCTATGATTAGAATTATATCCCACAAAAAATAATCTTTTAGCTCTGTGCTGTCCTTTTTGTCTGAGTTGTGAAGGGATATGCACCCATGCTGGTGCTCCAAATGTGTGCATGTAACTTAAATCAGGTTTTGTACCATGCCACAGTGTGAATGGTAATTCACCTGTTGTTGAATTAACAACATTATTTAATATATGATTACCACACATTATTGCTTCTCCCCACAAATTGTCAGGTAATCCTGAATCAGACATCATAGTACGTGTCATTGATTGTAATGTTTGGCCTCGTCTCTCTATAAAGGCATTATGTTGTGGCCTATATGGTGCAGAGATTTTATGTTGTATACCTAACATTCTAAGTCTATTCTGGAATTTATTATTTGTAAATTCCGTACCATTATCTGTTATAAGAGTTACTAATTTCTTTTTAGTTTTCCTTTCAGCAAATTTTATCCAATTAAAGAGATTTAGATACGTTTCAGTTTTGCTCTTCATCAAATAGCAAAACCCATATCTAGAATAGTGGTCCATTATACTTAGTATGTATCGAGCTCCTCCTACACTTGGTTTTTTTGGACCTATTAAATCTGCAAATACTACTTCTAAAGGCTCTTTGGTAGTAAATCCATCAACTCTATTAGCCGGTTTGACCTTGCTCTTGCTTTGATTGCAAGCATTACATTGCAAATACTTATTACAAGGTTTTAAACTTATTCCTTTAGATAATTCAACAGTTTTCTTAAGCATTTTAAAATTTAAATGCCCTAGCCTTCGATGTAACAAGTGAATACATTCATCATGAGGTTTCTTATTATCATAAACCGTGTTAGCCACTTCTAAACCATCATCATTTAACACATATAATTCACCTCTTAAAGATGCAGTAATTTTCTTATCTTCTTTCTCAATTATGTAGTTATCTCCTTTAAATGTAACTATATATCCTAGTTTAACCAAAATTCTAACTGAAATTAAATTAAACTTAAGTTGTGGTACATATAACATTTTTACATTCTCTTTTATAAAAGAACAATATGCTATACCTTGACCTTTAGCTTTCAGTTTCCAGCCATTGGCTAACGATATCTGCTGTGTACTCTGGGACATTTTAATAAAATTTTTGTTATCATTTGTTATACAGTAGGATGCTCCACTGTCAACCACCCATAAATTATTTTTTACAGCTCCGTTAATATACATGGCTAACTCTAAATTTTTATTTATCTTTTGATGACTTTTAGTATTCTGGCCAGCGTTCTGGCACTTAGCTTTTTTATAAAATCTTGCCAAATGTCCTCTTCCTCCACAATTAAAACACTTTTTAATTGTGTATGCAGTAGGAGATTCATTATCATCTTTTTGAAGTTGTTCCCTCCTTAATTCATCTCTTTCAAGTCTTCTTCTGGCCTCTTCAATCAATCTGCCAGTTATATCAGTTAAAGTTAAACTTTCCTTTGGCAAAATTTCAAGGGAAGTGACGTAGTTGTCATAACTTTCATCTAGTGAAGATAGAATTATATAGATTTGGTGTAGTTCAGAGAAAATAAGCTCTTTCTCATGCAGTTCTTGAAAAATGCTTTGCATAGTTTTCAAATGACTCAGCATATCACCATTCTTCTGGAGATGCGTGCTGAAAAGCTTCCGTGTTAGATTTATGTGTGCACCAATGTTATCTCGGACATAAATCCTCTTCAGCTTCTGCCAACACCCAACAGCTGTTTGCTCCGTGGATATGAACAAGCTGTTGGTCAGTTAATGTTAATCCTATTATGCAAATAGCTTGTTCATTTTTATGCATAAATTCTTCTATTTTTAGTCTATCTTTATCATCTGGATCCCATTCCTCTACGTTTGGTGGGTTTTCAATTATGTTCCACAGACCTTCTCTTCATAGAAGTAGACTACATTTCATAGACCATGATACATAGTTTGTTCCATCCAGCTTGGATATAAGGGACAAACTTTGTAAATTGACTTGTGCCATGTTTTCTTATATGGATATAAAACTATAATTAATAAAACACAGCTGTCTGTTTACTGTAATGTTTAACAACACAAACTCTCACTTTTTACATAAATCTGTTTTATCCTAGTTAAACTGACTTTGCAGCCTCTGGACCCATAACCAGCGTTAAGCCTGGGTTCCCCAACCAGGGTTAAGGAGACAAGCTAAACAGAATGTGCAGCGTTAGTCAGATAGGCATACAGATAAATGAGTGATATAAGTTTGTATGTTTGTTAACATACAGTAAAAATAACAGATACGCTTGTGCTATCAAAAATATAGTTTATTCCATTTATAGCATAGTCAAAATAACAGTCCATTAGTCATGTAGCATTTAGTCAGTCCATGCAAGGATATTCAGTTAGCAAAGTCCGTGTAGAATATCCTTATGTCAGTTCACTTACAAATCAGTCCTTTGTCTCTCTCCCGTTCGAGTAACGCAGTCTTGAGTCCATGCAGTGATTAGGGATCATCAAAGCCAGAGAGAGAGCAAGCTGTCGTCTTGCTTCTTTTAAAGTGCTTTCACAACCACCCCCTTAATTACATTCTTATATTTAAAGTTGCAGACACTTTAACTTATAAACCATGATAACATATTTATTATTTTACCTAAACCAGTTAGGGTAAACAATGTTATCCCTAACAGAGGGCGTTGTAATTCTCGGCCCCGTGGGAAGGGTACCTCGAGAAAAACCTTGGGAGTTGTGTGTTGAGGGGGGATGTGAAGAGGTCCACTGTCGGGAGACTGAACATCATGGTCGCCTCCTTGAACAGAGACGGGTGGATGCGCCACTCGGACTGGTCCACCGTGGCCTCTGCTTGGGTGTTTGAGGCCCGAGATGTGCTCAGCTGTGAGGGAGAGGAGATTGCGCTCTGCCCAACGGCAGAGGCGCTCGGCCTCTCTCATCAGCCATATGGACTGGGTACCCCCTTGCCCACATACCTGAGGGAGGAAGTTGCGCAGGGCCAGGTGGATGGCATGGAGTTCCAACCAGTTTATACTGCATGCCCGTTCTGCCTGCGACCATCTGCCCTGTGTCGTGAGCGAGTGGATTTGAGCGCCCCATCCTGACAGGCTGGCGTCTGTGGTGAGGTTGAGGCGTTGGGACTCCTTGAAGCAATGGCCCTTGTTGATGGCGGGATTGGCCCACCAGAGAAGAGACATGAGGACTCTTGGAGGTACCTTGACCGTGGCCTTTGAATTGCTTCTGCCGGATCTTTGGAACGGGAGCAGGAACCACTGTAGGGATTTGGTGTGTAAATGGGTCCAGGGAACAATGGAAATGCATGAGACTATTTTACCTAGTAATTTAGACAATTCTAGGAGAGTTACCCTTTTTGATGGTTTGATATGTCTGACGGTTTCCTGGATGCTAAGGAATATTTCTGAGGAAAGGAAGACCTTTCCTTGAACTGAGTCAATGACGGTCCCCAAGTGGGTTATCCGGGTAGATGGTAACAATTGGCTTTTTTGCCAGTTTACTAGGAACCCATGGTCTTGGAGGGCAGAGAGTATAGCTCTGGTGTCCTTCTGTGCTTGGTGCCTGGAGTGAGACAGGATGAGGATTTCATCCAGGTAGCAGTGGAGACGCTCTCCTGAGGTAAGCTGCTAGAGCCACGAGGACCTCAGTGAAGGTTCTCGGGGCAGAAGCCAACCCAAAGGGAAGAGCCACATATTGGAAGTGACGGTAGTTTTAACAGAACCTGAAGAATTTGGAATGGGAGGGCCGGATTGGTATGTGAAGATACGCTTCTGAAAGGTCTATAGAAGAGAGCCAGTCCCCCTGCCTGATGCCCAGTAGAATGGACTGTAAGGTGTGCATCTTAAACCTGCGGTGGATCAGGTAACGGTTAAGGCGTTTCAGGTCTAGAATAGCGATCCACCTGAGGATTTGGGAACCACGAAAAGGTGGGAGTAGAAACCTTGCCCTCATTGGGAGGGTGGGACGGGTTGGATAGCCTGTATGTTGAGATGATGAATAGCGGAATCCAGCAAGCTGCATTTGGTGGGGTCCCTCGACGGGGGGGAGTGCCATAAAAAAGTCAGGGGGAGTGCGCTGAAATTCCAGAGCGAGACCGGATCTGATGGTATTCTGGACCCAGTCATCGGAAGTAGAGGAGTCCCATCAGTCGGCGAAATGCTTAAGACGTCCGCCGATGGGAAGGGAAGGACGGGATCTATCTGGGGCGCCAGAAGGGCTTCCCCCCCTGAAGGGACGCCTGTAGCTGCCGCCCCTCCTGTTCCTGTTGCCTGGGTCAGCTCGATCCTGGGGTTGGAATGGCCGGAAGGAGGGGGGTCTCGGGTACCTGGGTGGGAAGGGTGACTGGTAGAAGGGTCGGGAGGAACCTCTCCGAAATGGCTGAGGGGCTCTTGGCTCTGACCTCTGAAAAAGAGAAGGAAGAAATTTCTTCTTGCTTCGGGTCTCGGCTAGCAATGGCTCCAGGGCCGTGCTGAATAGTTTGTCCCCCTTGATGGGGGCAGTGGCCAACTTAACTTTGTTTTTTACATTCGCCTGCCAGTGTTTGAGCCAGAGCAAGCGGCGGGCTGTAACATGAGAGGTTATTGCTCGGGTGGAGAACTTAACCGTGTGGTAGGTGGCGTCGGCTGAGAATTCTGCCATGGCCGGCAGTTTGGCGATGTCCTGATGTGCCCTTGTATTAGAGGGGGGGGACATGCTGTTTTAGTTGGAGGAGCCACTGGATCGAAGACCTGGTGAAGAAGGAGGCGGCTGTGGCCGATCTAATAGCCCAAGCATTGGCTTGGTGAGCCCGACGTAAGGCTAGTTCGGACCTCTTGTCCTCGGGTTTCAGAGTCTCCAGAGGATCACTAGGGGAGGAGGAGGATGCTAAGCCAATGATGGGCTCATCGACCTAGAGGATGTTAAGTAGGTTGGAGAAGCTTGAATCGAGGTTTAAAGAACCTCTTGTCCTGGCTGGATGGGGCAGGAAGGGCCCCTATAGATTCCAACTGGTTTGAGACTAGGTCATGAAAGATGGATGGAGCAGGAATAACTTCCGCCTCCACAACGGGCTGCCTGAAAATGGCATCCTCTTGTCCCTCCGCCTGGGAAGGGAGAGCAGAGGGGGGCTGTATGGACAGGGCAGAGATGTTCTTGGCCTTAAAGAGGAGCGATTTAAACATGTGTGGCTTGAACAGACCCACAAAGGTGGGTTGATCGGGGAAGAGACCCTCATCCTCGGACATCTCTCCTTCCATAGAGTCTATCTCCAATAGGGGCTCTCCGTGCTGTGTAGACCCCCATTCAAATTCCTCCTCCTCCTCCTCCCTGAGCTGATCCAGGCCCTCTATCGTCTCCTCCAGTTCCCCTTCTGGGAGAGGGCTGCCCCTCTGTAAAGGTACCTGACCGTGAGTAGGATCCGATCTAGGCGAGGACCTGACTGATAGCGACTCGTATTCGGGAACCATCAGGAGGGGACCGGGCCTGGACATCTGTTGGAGGCCTTCTGCAATCCCCTGGTGGATAGCCCGTTCCATCCATGCCCTCATTTGTTCAGGGATCTTGACTGTGGCGGGCTCCTCCTGGTGCAGACCAGTGGCCGTGGACGTGAATGTCGTTTTGGGCATCCGTCTGGTCGTTGGTCTGGGGACCTGATGCCCCTGGGATGAGCTGTGCCTGGAGAGGGAAGAGCAATCTGGAGGAGGGGGGGATCTAGAGGTAGAAGGAATGGAGGGTGGGAGGGCTGGAGGCATCGGTTGTGACTCCCTGGATTGCCTGTCAAATTCTTTCTCCAATGCCTTATGGCGCCTTAAGGCGTCTCTTTGAGAGGCCTTGGAAGTTTCCTTAGAAGTTTCCTTAGCCTGTCTGCGCAAGTGGTAGGACTTGGATCTGGCCTTCAAAGAAGGGCCTTTAGCGGAATTGTCATCTGCCATTTTAGAAGGATTGTAAATAAGATTCTAAGGCAGTTGGCACGCCAAGGGTTCGACCTACAACAAAGGCGGGTGTCCTTACAGCTGTCCTGCACCCCCTTTTGGAATTTAGGTGTATATAATCTAGAATATTTTATTGTTATTGTTATTATTAATATATATATATCTGTATAAATAATGTATAGTCCTATGACTATTGTCAATATTATTCTTGTTGTGTGCATATGTGTGTGTGTGTGTGTGTGTGTAATCTTTATTTATATTATTATTATTATTATTATTATTATTATTATTATTATTATTATTATTATTATTTAGCAATAATCTAACTAGTGAACTAGGTTCAGGGCTCCCAGGAGGGAGTAACCCAGGAGATTGTAATGTTAGAATCCAATTGGCCAAATGAACACCTGAGGCTGGAAATAAGGCCTCTCGTAGCTAGAGCTCTCAGACAACAACCGGGACGGATAGGCTACTAATCCTCGCCCTGAGCGCTGCTGCGGAAAGCCAACAGTTTGAGACCTTTAATGAAAAACACGCCACAGAACCGTAACAGCTCTAACAGGCTGGGAGGCCTGAGACTAGAGCTAGATCCTTCGCAGCCGCAATGAGGCTAGGAAAAAAATGGTGCCCAAGCACGTGGTGGCGCCCAAAATGGTGGCCGCCTATGATCTCCTTATCGAGCCGCTCAGAGCTGAACTAGGTCTCTCCAGCAAGTTTAGAGGCCGAGAGAGGCAGCCAGGAGAATTTTGCCCCTTCCTGTGGCGATCGGCGTTCGCGGTGGGGGGGAACACCAGCTGCGCTTTAACAGCGTGATCAATTCAAGCCGCAACAAGGGCGGCATAGAGAAGCAGCAGGAATAAAGGCCGAATCGGGGGGGGGTTAGCTGTTAAGCCACCCACTCTTTTTCCTCCCTGGGGGCGAGGAACGTGCTCCCCTTGCTCCAGAGACACCCCAAATGCGCAGAGGCTAAGGAAGGGATTAGAAATTATAAGGCAAACCTGATAAATGGAAAACAGTGTTGAATTGGTCAAGGAGTAGGAAGTAACACAGCCTATTCTCACGAAGGTTGAGCATAAACTGGGGAACGCCTCAAGGGAGCCACGGGATAAAGGGCGGAGCGTTCCTCAGTAATTAAGCTCAGCCTACAACGACGCAGACTGAAGCAACTCCCACTCTCTGGATGATCCGAAAGGCCCCACCTTTCCCTTCATTCTGCCTCACAGTTATGATTAAGCATTTATGATTTTATTATATATATATATATATGTATATGTATATGTATATATATATATATATATATGTGTATATATATATATATATATATATATATATATATATATATATATATACACACACATATATATATATTTGTTTTCTGAGGTTCTCGCGGGTATTTGTATGTGGATCTTTGGTTATTCAGGTTTTCTCCCGCGTAAGATTGGAAGTATCTAGGCAACGTTTCGATGAAGTCTCATTCATCATCTTCAGACTTGGTCTTCAGCTCTGTGCTTCTCAGAGTGATGCCACAAGATGCCACCACCACACTTCCATGTAGAAAGCAGACTCACACCCACACAGAAGATGAGACACGACCACGGACCAGAAGCCGCACTGCAGCTGCATTACTACCCACTTCAAACCCCTCTGAGCCATAAATGAAGTGAACTGACCCCCACCATGAAGATGCAGCATGACCACGAACTCGAAGCCAAACAGTAAGATCACAGCTCACCAGCTCAAATCCCCCAGCAACTAAGACTAACCTGAGCACAACCAAGCCCCTACCTAAACAGAACACGCCTCCAGCCAATCAGAACACAGCCAGCCCCCCCAACCAATCAGAACACAGCCAAGCCCCCAGCCAATCAAGTCACACCCCCAGTAGCAGTTAAAAGGAAGAAGCAGCTGCAAGCTCACATCACTCTGAGAAGCACAGAGCTGAAGACCAAGCCTGAAGATGATGAATGAGACTTCATCGAAACGTTGCCTAGATACTTCCAATCTTACGCGGGAGAAAACCCAAATAACTAAAGATATATATATATATATATATATATATATATATATATATATATATATATATATATATATATATATTATAAAAAGTAACATTTTATATTAAATACATTATCTTTTTTTTAAAAAAAAATCATATTAATGATCCTTGGGATTTAAAAGTCTGAGTTTGGTGGTCCCTGAGATCCAAAATGTTGGCGACTCCTGGTCTAGATGACACTATTGTTAGACTCAGGAATTGATTAAATAACTGTATTCAAAGAATGCTCATAAATAGTTCTAAGTAACTTCAGTTTGAAAAGCAATATTGAAAAAAATGCCCCAGGCCTTTTTATGTTTTGGCCAATGTTTAATATAAAAGAGGTATTTATGAAGTTTGCAGAAAACACCAAACTTGGAAGGGTGGCTAATGTTTACATAAAAGAGAAATTCCAAACAATCAAAACAGATTTGACCAGTAAGAAATGAACAATTTAACTAATAAAATGTAAAATTCTGCATGTATAGGAAAGTTATAAGGCACAATTATAGGATGGGTGGCTTGGCTTACATGATCACAAGTCAAACATGAGTTAGCAGTGTAATGCAACGGTTATCTTGGGGAGTATCCACAGGAGGACAGAATCCAGATCATGAAAGGTAACTGTGACTGGGACTTGACCTCACTTGTGGAGTACTGTCTCCAGCTCTTTATAAACGACAATGACAATTTGAAGTAAGTTCAAAGTATCAAGATGCTGGAAGATCGAGAAACCAAATCCTATAAGGAATGATTAAAAGATCTAAGATATGTTTATCTTATAGAAAAGATAGATGAGAGGAGATATGACAACAGTCATATGTGAAAGGCTGTTTCACAAAACAAAGAGTACTTACTTTGATACCCCAGAAGGGGAGCACGTCGTCTGAACTTACTTCAATTTGTCACTGTCATTTATGAAGTTAAAATTACAAAGGAGAAAGTTCAGGTTAAGTATCAAGTGGAACAGGCTACCATATGAAATGGTAAGTTCTTCCTTGATGAAAGTCTTGAAGCAGAGACTGAATGGACATCTGGGGGAGCTGTTTAGTGGATCCTGTATTGACTAGAAGTTAGATTAGATGGTCTTTAAAGTCCATGTGAATTTTATGAAAAATGGATATGCTTCTAGGTAGCTACAGAAAGGATAGCAGGCAGTGGTTTCACCAGTATGCCTGATGGCAAGTACAGTACTTATTTATATACATGGATGTTATGTAACAAACATTCCATCTGAGAATGTTATTAAATGTCATATACAAACCTATTTTCCTACTTTTTTCTAAAAAGATGAAATAAAATAGAAATAGAAAGCAAAGAATGCACCTAAATGAAATATATTAAAATGTGAGTGAAATCTTAGTTCTAAAACAGTAGGTATTCAGCCATGGATGAGCAACAAGGTATTTTGGATAGGAGTACAGTGAAGCAATTTCCTTGATTCCAAGGACTGTGTCAGTTGTTCCATGCATGTATATATAAATATTCCATTCATACCAGGGGCATGTGAGATGACTTGAGAAAAGTTTAATTCAGATATGAACTATATCAGTAAATTTTAAAAAATCAAATCTTCCTTGCTAATTAGTTTGTTCCCATTGATTTTCCTGGCCTAAATTAGATACATATGTGTAAGTGTGAAAATACGTGCATGTGTATAAACCAGGGGTCTTCAAACTTGACAGTTTTAAGACTTGTGGACTTCAACTCCCAGAATTCCTCCTCCAGTCATGTTAGCTCAGGAATTCTGGGAGTTGAAGTCCACAAGTCTTAAACTTGCCAAATTTGAAGACCCTTGGTATAAACAAATCACTTTGAAAGACACATTAAGATATAAGAGAACTTAAGTAATAAATACATGCAATTTAATTTAACTTGATACAATTAACACCAATTTATTTATGCTTATATTTTTAATAACCTGCATATTATGGCAACTTGTTTTTCCTTTTGGTTGCTGATTGGATAGAAGATCAGTAAGAAATAACAAAATTAAGGACTATCTGGGAATTAATTTTAAAAATCCCCAAAGAAGGAATAGAAAATCATTTGCATAATATTCCCAGGAAAACTACAAAAACATATCCATGAAGCCACCAGGAGCTGAACTCAAACTGAAGAAAAATGTGCTTTGCATTTTATTTGGACTGTGCTTTGTAATAACTCAAAGATGAAAGACCTCAAAGATATTTCAAAGATGAAATATGACCTTCAGACAAAGTTATTGAAATCTGCTTTATATATGAATGCAAAATGCCTAACTCCTGAGATAATTATTTCCAGCATCTGTGACCTCTGGCTATACTAATACTACGACAGGTAGTCTTTGACTTATGACTGGTCACTTAGTGACTGCTTGACCCAGTTTACATATGACCTAGTTTCAAAGTTAAGGCTTCTGCAATGTCCCTGTGATCATTCATCTTTACAACTGACCACAGAGCTACTGACCCCACCTATTTCTCATCCCCCACCCAAGCTGGGTCCCCAAAGACTTTGAGCTAATTTTCCAATATACCAGCTCCCACACAATCCTCCCCACCTAACTATTATCATAATTGCTCACTTACTTTGTTCCACCTTTGTTCCCCCACCCCCAACAGCTTTTAGTCTTCTTTTCTAAGCCAGGCACACTAGAAGCTAGTGGGTAAAATGAAGCTGAGAGACATTTCCCCCCCTCCCCACAGTTTCTAGTGCCCCTGGGGTAGAAAGAAAGGCTCAAAGCCATTGGTGGTGGGGGAAAGAAAAGTGGAATAAAGCTCTCCCACCTTAGTTTTTCCCTACAACTATTAGCATGCCTGGCTTAGAAACTGTAAGTGGGAAACAAAGTTAGGATAAAGCTCTCCCATTTTTGTTTCCCCTGCAGTTTCCAGTATGCCACATCCCTCAATATCGCTAAGCTGTATTGCTAGGTTGTGTCCCTAGGATTCTCCAAAAATGGTACTCATTTCTGGGATAGACAGAGAAGGAACAGCGTGTTTTTCATCTCCAACATAACCTGTGGAATGACATCCACAGTAAAAAATAAGTCAGCAATATGTGATGGTAGTGGGGTATAGTGTGTGGGGATCTGGTGGGATGGCAAAGCAGGCCCAAGGCCTGCAGAGATCTTAAGAATGGGAAACAGAGCATGGGATGCTTCAGAGGATGGGAAAAGCCAAGGCAGGGCTTGCATTAGGCTTCTCAGTGACCCTGAGGTACCTTTGCTCCACTTAACAACAGCATTGGGAAAAACAGGAATGGGAGTCATTCAATGGAATAATCACGTGGATAGCCATCACAACTTGCACTAATGGGCAGACTCATTGGAGTCATACATCAAGGACTACCTGTGCATTTGATGCCCGGCTTCCATGTCATCAATTCTTATTTTGTATTTGCTGCAGAAATTGCAAATGTAGGCAACTTTGTTATTTTCACTTTTAAACCCATTTTAACAAAGATATTTGGGGGGGGGGAATTCAAATTTTGTTTGCTACCAGTTCTGTGGGTATGGCTTGGTGGGTGTGGAAGGGGAAGGATACTACAAAATCCCCATTCTCTCCCCAATCCAGGGGGAAGGTAACTGCAAAATCCCATTCCCTCCCCACCTCATTAACCTACTTTCCAGCTCCGTTCTCCTCCTGTGCAGGGCAACAAAAGAAGACCCAGCCGATCAGCTAGGATTTGGGAGGCAGAGAAGAGATGGGGGCGGGGCCAGTCAGAGGTAGTGTTTGCCAGTTCTCCAAACTACTCCAAATTTCCGCTACTAGTTCTCCAGAACTGGTCAGAACCTGAATACCACCTCTGTCTCCCTGGATTGTTAGAAATCAAATTTATTGCTTCAAAACAATTTATTATGTTCCAAAAAAAATAGATCAGGTTTTAATCAATGCTTAGAAGGTAGTAATTTTGGGGAAAATATTATTAAGTAAAAGACAAAACTTATATTCTTCATTGCAACCATTTTTCAAAACATTTTCAAGCTGAAAATTTGCATATTAAAAGATGACTATACAACCTGAAGCCTACTTAGTAAATTCTTTGCATCAAGAATTGAATATAAATATATTGTAAATATGCAGATTGCCTGCAGAGCATCATTGTACCCAGAGAGAGTAATTAATGTGTCCAAGACGAACGTGTCCACACTACTTTTCCATGTTAAATGCATATTTTTATTTTAGTAAAAATGATGGTTAGATTTGAAAGGAGTAAGGATTTATACTCTTATCAAGAGTGAAAAAGGTAGATAATGAAGTGCTAATTGCTAAAGTAACACCTTAACAGGAATTAAAGAAATGTAGGACTAGATGAAAGGATTCGCTGAAAAAACATAATGTTGTAAAGAGCCTACACAACATCTTGGCCTACACTGAAAAAGTTTAAGGAATAGTTGGAGGAGTAGAAGAAAAAGAAGAGTTAGTACAGAGCTATCGTCCCACCTTATTTATCTCTTTTAGAGGGCTTCAAGGGCTGCCTTACATTAAGAACACTACAAGAGTATTTTTTTAAAAAAAAAATCAGATTAGTATATTGCCTCTTCCCAAGATTGCATAGACTCTAAATATTACATGCAGTTGGCAAAATATTAGCTAACCATTCTGGCTCGTAAAGAGTTACAATGTTGAGCATTTATTCAAATAGAAAAAATGAAACTCAGTCAATCTTGTTCTTGCAAGTGCCTATCAGCATAATTTCTGATTTGTCTGGATTCAGTTTCAGGCTATTTGTCTTATTCAATAGATATCAGTTCAAACAGTAGTTCTGAATTTCAAATATTCTTCACTTAATGACCCTATCTGGGTGCAGGAATTTCCATCACTCACCACTGTCTAAACTGAGCATTGTCACTTAAGGTTAAATGAAATATGTTACCACACCACTTAATGAGGGCAATTCCAGCAGTCCCAGTTGCAGTTCTTAGGCCAAGACTTTGCCCTCATTAGGCAAGGGCTTCATGCTTCTCCTGCCCTGTCATTCTTGCTTCTGCTTCAGCCCCTACCCACTCTATCTTGCTCTTTTGGTAACCCTGCACTCTGCCACTTCATCCTCAGCTTCCTCCTACCAACCTTCACTATCTCCTTCTCCTGGTTACAAGGTCTACCTGGGCTGGCCCTTTGCAAGGCAGCTGCTGGTAGCACAAGTCGTTGGGAATGCTATATGCACCCAGAAACTGCTTTGGAGAGGAACAGGCAGGCGAGCCATTCCAGCAGGAGGAGGAGGAAGATGGTGAAAGGGAGACTAGAGGTGATGGAGGGCAAGATGGTAGAGGTGCAGAGGGCAAGATAGCTAAAAGGGCAGAGATGGTGGGCAGAAAGGCAGGAGGGAGGAGCTGAAGTGCACTTGGCAACTGTGAATGCTGAGTCCTCAAATTTTGATCACATGACCATGGGGTAGCTGCAACAGCGATATCTCCAAGGACAAATTATAAATATCATTCATTCAGCGCCATTATAACTCTGAACAGTCACTGGCAAATGGTTGTTAAACGAGGAATAGCTGTATGAAGCAGTTACAAACTTTCATAACAAAAATTTGAATCATCACCAGAAACTAATATCCAGTTACAGAACAACACTGAATCTTCCAAATAATTTAAATATGAAGTAGTATACTATTTAAATATTATATGTAATATTTTAATGTTAAGTAATATTAAATATTGAAGAGCATTTACTACTACTAAACAGAGCTAATACTGATTATTATGTATACTATTTTAATGTTTAATAATTTATATATCTTGTCTGTTTAGACAAAAACAAAGAGATACTTTAAGAGATGAATCATTGACTCCTATAAGCCAGGCTTTCGGCATTCACAGTTCAGGCCATCAACTAGAAGTGTCAATTGGCTTTACCACCCAGGAAGAATTAGAAGCCATATACAGCAACTTTCAAAAATAAGAAAAATCTTAAAGGTAACTCAATATGGGTTTCAGTAGAATAATGTATATGTAACAAAGGACAAGTTTTTACCTTCAGTTAAGAGAATGTGAATCTCAAGTAGCAATGCATATCAAGTCCCTTGCTGTGAAGATTTTTCATTAACATATTAGCTAACAGACTATAGAAATGTATTTCAGATACCAAACTGCTTTTTAAAGGGTTATAATAGGTTTACCATCAATACAACAAAATATATAAACAAAAAAAAGAAAGCTACACTAATTTCTTGGGATGGAGAAAATGGGCGTTGGTACTTACCTCGTCGAGCTGCTGCGAGCATCCAGAGTGGGAGGTGCTCCAGTCTCCGCTCTTACAGGCTGAGCTATAATTGAGGAACGCTCCTTCTCCTCCACGTGACACCTCCGTAGCGTTCCCCAGTTTTACGAAAACGAGAAGACAAACACCCTTATCTCCTCAAAACTATTGTAGCAGCTCACAATTACTTAACTGATTGAATCGTTGGCTGAAACAGGGCTCCCCACCAGACGGACAATTTTGGGTGGGGCTCGATGCTCTACGCAGCTCGACGAGAAAGGGCTTATCAGGTAAGTACCAACGCCCATTCTCCATAGAGCTGCTGCAAGCATCCAGAGTGGGACATACCAAAGCATGGCCTATCCTACGGGAGGGACTCCATCTGGGTTGGAATATCCTCTGGCTCTCTTGCCACTTGTTGAAGGACTCGTCTGCCAGGGATGCTTCTGCTGAAGCAAAAACACATTGATTTTACAATGACAAAGGGAGATGGGGATGCCTAGGTGACCGCTCGGCGTATATCATGTATCGAAGCCTGGGTAGCCCAGGCTGCCGGGGTAGCCGTACTCCCTGTAGAATGTGCGATTATTCCACTGGAAACAGGAAATGCCTGAGTTAGATAGGCCTTGGAGATTGTCGCTCTGATCCAAGGGCCTACAGTAGACGGGGATACTTTGAAACCCAGCGTCTTTGGTTGGAATGACAGGAACAATGCTTCTGACTTCCTGATAGGCCGAGTGCGATTGATATAAATATGTAACGCACGTTGGACATCAATGGAATGCCACTGCCTTTCCCTCTCGGAGAAGGCCTGGGGCCAAAGTTAGGAAGAATGAACTCCTGTGATCTGCAAAAGGCTGAGTTAACCTTGGGCAGGAGGAAGGGTCTGGTCGCAGGACCACCCAATCAGCAAGGAAAAACACAAAAACCCTTTCTAATGGACAGAGCTGCTATTTCAGATATCTGTCGCACAGATGAAATCAGTATGAGAAGCACTACCTTGAACATAGGGAATTGAAGTGATGCCTCTCTTAGGCGTTCGAAAGGCAGTTTAGACAGTGCCGTGAGAACCCTGTTAAAGTCCGCAGTTGGATATCTGTGTACCACTGGAGAATGCAAACTGGTGGCTCTTCTACGGGATGCCTGGATACGAGAGTGGTATGAAAATGGTTCATAGGATCACCAGAAATGACCGTTGATCAGTCTGCCACCTGCCTTCGCAAGGTATTGAGGGAGAGATCCTTGTCCAGTCGTTCTTGCCAGAAGGCCAAAACCTGACCAGCCGCTGGGGGAGCGGATTAATGCGTGACTTTTGGCACCAGTTAGAGAAAATGATCCGGATAGCATTATATATCTGGGTAGCTGAGACCGTCTCGCTGCCGAGATGGTCTCAATGACCTGATTGGAACCCCCCCCTTCTTAGACGGTCCTGCTCGGCCTCTAGACGTCTAACTGAAGCCACTGGGGATTTGGATGCTGAAGAGGTCCCTGGGATAGCGAGACCCTGCCTGGTGGGATCCTCCAGGGAGGGACCACTGAAAGTACGAAGGTCGGCAAAAAAACCAGGGTCTCCTGGGCCAGTACGGGGCAACCAGGCCAGTACACCCTTTAGGATCAGCTTTAGGATCACTTTGGGGATTAGCGGTAGTGGGGAAATTGCATAAAAGAGCCCGGTGGGCCAGGGCCAACATAGGGCGTTGTGATTCTCTGCCCCTTGGGGAGTACCTGGAGAAGAATCTCGGTACCTAGGCGTTGAGCGGAAACGCGAATAGGTCCAATAGGGGATGGCCTAATATCGCTGAGGCCTCCTCTGCATTATTATTTTGAACAGGGAGGGATGAAGGTGCCATCCAGCCTAGTCTAAGGTGGCCCTGCTCAACCCGTCTGCCCAAACGTTGAAACTCCCAAGATGCGATCTGCCCTGGCGGACAATAGGTTGGTCTCCGCCCAGCGACAGAGACATTCGGCCTCCCTCATAAGACGGATGTCATGTCTGCCTCCCTTGTCGGTTGATATGCGCCTTGGTCGTAATGTTGTCTGTCAGGACCAGTACGAGGCACCTTCATACTTAAGGAAAGTGCGTAGGGCCGGGTATACTATGTGAAACCTCTGCCAGTTTATACTGCACCTTTGCTCGGTTGCTGACCAGGTGCCCTGAGCTGAGAGCGAGTGGATATGGGCCCCCCATCCGGGTAGGCTGGCTTCTGTCATGAGGGTAACCCCTGGGGACTCCTAAAGAGATGCCCTTGTTGATCGCGGGTCTGGTCCGCCAAGGAAGCGATGCGAGAACCCTTGAGGGAACCTTCGCCATGGCTCTCAAATTGCTCCTCCCGGAGCGGTGATAAGGTAGCAGGAACCACTGTACAGATCTGGAATGGGGCCGGGCCCAGGAAACAATGGATATGCATGAGACCAATTTGCCCAGTAAACTGGATAAGACCAGTAATGGAGTCTTTCTGTTCGCCTAATGTTCCTGACCGATTTCTGGATACTGAGAAATCTTTCAGAGGAAAGGAAGACTGTCCCTTCCACTGAGACAATCACTGCCCCTAAGTGAGCTATTCGAGTGGGGGGGGGGGTAAGTTGACTCTGCTCCCAATGTACAAGAAGATCATGGGCCTGAAGAACCGAGAGGATGTATCTAGTGTCCCCTTCGGCGTGGCATTTGGTAGGAAAAAAGATGAGGATATCATCCAGCTAATAGAGACTGCGGATGGGGAAGTCTCTGAGGTGAGCTGATGGGACAGCCAGAACCTTGGTAAGGGATCCTCAAGGTCGAGGCTAGACCAAAGGGAAGGGCTACATACTGAAAAAGTTGACCAGGGTAGCCAGGTCTCAGAAATTTGAAAAATGAGGGATGAATGGGAATGGGAAATTATGCTTCTGAGAGGTCAAACGAGGTGAGCCAGTCTTCCCTCCTAGTGCCCCGCAGAATGGACTGAAGTGTAGGCATCTTGAACCATGATGGACCACATTAAAACTCTTCAATTTAGGGTAGGCCTCCAGCCTCCGGAGTGTTTAGGAAGTAGGAAAAAAGTGGGAGTAGAACCCCATTCCTCGGTGCGAGGATGGTACGGGCTGTATGGCATCGATTTTGGTGAGGTGTTAATAGTGGTTTCTATGAGAACATGCTTGGTGCGGCCTTTGGAAAGAGGGGAAACCATGACATGCTCCAGAGAGGGGACTAAAACTCAAGGGAGAGGCCAAGTTTAACAGTGTCTTTAACCCAAATATCAGAAGTGGATGATCCCCATTGGTCGGCAAACTATGTGAGCCGACCGCCAATGGGGTAGGTGGCTGGGAGCCTTATCTAGGGTGCCGGGACGGTCTACTTGCTGCGCCCCGGAATGGTCTCCCGTAGCTGACGCCCCTCCTGTTCCTGACACCCGTGTCGCTCCGGTCCTGAAAGGCCGACCGAAAGAGCGGGGTTCTCTGAAATCTGGGGAAGAAGGGAACCTGATAGGAGAAATGAACGGATCCCCTTTGAAAGGGTTGGGACACTCTGGAACTTCTGTCTGTGAAGGGCCATGGGAGAAATTTCTTTTACTTAGGCTCTCCATGAACAATGGTTCCGGAGTCAGACCAAATACTTAGCCTCCCAAGATGGGAGCAGAAGCCAAATCAGCTTTAGTCTTAGTGTCTGCTTGCCAGTGCTTAAGTCAAGGCAGCCACCAGGCTGAAACATGAGAGGAGATAGCCCAGGAGAAAATTTTTTGTGGAGTGGAAGGTAGCGTTGGCCGCAAGTTCCACTGCGGCCGTAAGCATGACAATGTCCTGGTGCGCCCTGGTGTTAAGAGGGGGGGACATACTGCTTCAACTGACGGAGCCATCGAATAGAGGATCGAGTGAAGGGGATGCGGCCGTGGCTGATCGAATGGCCCAAGCATCGGATTGATGCGCCCGACGAAACGTCGTCTGGGCCTGCTAGTCCTCTGGCTTTAGGGCTTCCAGAGCGTTAGTTGGAGTAGAGGACGATGTTAGACCTACTATGGAGTCATCCACCTCTGCAGTGTATTGCAAGGAAGAGAAATCCACATCGAGATTAAAAAATCTCTCGTCCTGACTGGAAGGAGCGAGGGGGGGGGCCTGACGAGGCCAACTGCTTTGCTACTAGCCGAAGAAAATGAGTGGAGTAGGAATGACCTCGGTCTCCATGCCCAGCTGCTTGAAAATAGGATCCTCTGGGACTCCAAAGGCTGCTGGGGAGGTATTAGAGGGTAACTGGGACATCAGGCCCGAAATATTGTTCGCCTTGATTAGCAAGGACTTGAACAAATGGGGTTCAAACAGGCCTATGAATGCGGGCTGGTCGGGGGGAATACCCTTATCCTCTGACATTTCTCCTTCCATCGGATCCATCTCCGACAGGGGTTCAGAGTAGTGTAAGGACCCCCTATCTGATCCTTCCGCTTCCCTGAAGGGCACAAGGCCCATTTCCACTTCCTCCACCCCCTCTGGAAAGGGATCTCCCCTTTGGAGAAGTACCTGACCATGGTGAGGTTCCGGTTTGGGGAGGGATCTGCCAGAAACTGATTCAACATCAGGAGCCATTGCTTGAGGACCTGATCTGGTCATCCGTTGGATACCCTCCGCAATCCCTTGGTGGATGGCCAGCTGCCTCCATTCTCTAATGCTGTCTGGAATAAGGACCGCGGATGGTTCCTCTGGACGCAAGCCAGTAGCGGTTGTGAATGTAGCCTCAGTGTCTGGGAGACCTGGAAGCTCTGAACAGGTGAATTGCGCCTGGGAGGAGAAAGTTGTTCTGGCAGAGGGGTGGGTTATGCGGAAGCAGAAGGGATGGGAAAAATTAGGAACTGGGGTTACACATTGAGAGCCCTTTGAACGTTTATAAAATTCCTTCTCCAAATCCTTGTGTTGCCTTAAGGCGTTTTGTTTTTTTCTTTGAGAAGCCTTGGATGAGTCCTTGGCCCCTTTGCGCAAATGGTGCGTCTCTGACTTAGCCTTCAAGGAAGGCCCTCTGGGATTCTCTTCTGCCATGATAAAATGCCAGGTACAGAACAATATTAAATAAAAAGGTGGTTGGCACGCCTAGGTGTACGGCTTATAATGTGGGCCGGATATCCTATCATTGGGCCGCATCCCCCTTTTGGTAAAAAAATTTTTTGGTTGTATGGTAATATATATGTCTAATTTAAATATATTTTATTTTATTTTACTTTATTTTATTCTTTTTTTTTTTCGTATTAACATAAGAGGTAAGGCCAAAAAAGGGCCTAACTAAACTGCAGAGTATGCTAATAGAAGGAAAAATATATTACTATTATGTTTTACTTGAGAGTAAATAAAAAGGAATATCGAAAAGCCAATAGACCGAATGATAACAACAACAAAAAAGGAGAAAAAGGAAAAATAGGCAAAAATTGGCCTCTTGAGGCAGCCTCCCAAGCAACATGGGAAGTAGGTGCCTCTCCTTCGCCTCTGAGTGGGCTGTGGAAACAAACCAACAGAGAAATCAACGGGGCAACAGGGCACAGAGCCACAATACCCCTTCAAAAAGAAACCTCCAAACAGGCCTGCTGGTCCTGTTATAAGCCTCCAGAATCGTCGCAGCAAACTCTACAGCTAAACAAAATGGCGCGCGGCCATAAGGCGCGCCCAAAATGGCTGCCGGGACCAGCGCGAGGCTCAGAGAAGAAGGAAAGCCCCTCAACAATAACAAAAACTGCCAAAATGCAGACAGAACGAGGGGCCTGAAGAGGAGAGAGCTCGCCCTCTCTCTACTGCGTTCGTGGGGGGAAGGCACAACTGAACGCTATGAAGCGTGCAATACAAGCCGCTGCTGAGGCATCACGGCTTAAAAAGCAGCAGGCACCAGAGTGGGGTGGGGAGGCAAAAGGCTCTAAAACCCCCGTATCTCCCCCCTGAGGGGCGAAAAATCACTCCTTTCACCAATTAAAGTCAATCCAAATGCGCAGGGACCAAGGAGAAAACACAAGTAAAGATCAAACCTGAGATTTAAGGCAAAGAAACCTGGATCGGCCAAGGAGAAATCGTTAGAGCTGCCTGTCTCTTGCGAGGCTGAGCTAAAACTGGGGAACGCTACGGAGGTGTCACGTGGAGGAGGAGGAGCATTCCTCAATTATAGCTCAGCCTGTAAGAGCGGAGACAGGAGCACCTCCCACTCTGGATGCTCGCAGCAGCTCACACCTGGGCACAAACAGATCCCTCCTGATACCTCCAGCTCAAACACACCCCAACCAGGCACCCAGATGAAACCTAGCTTCCTAACAAATGATAGCTGTCTATTTACTCGGAGCCAAGCTGCACTAAAAGCCTCCAATACAGGAAACACCAAGTTGCCAGCCAATCAAGAAAAAAAAAAAGCTGCAAAACAGACAGAAGATATTACAAACACCAATCAAGCAGAACACAGCAAACTCCAAGACCAATAAACACAGACCAGGACTCCCAGCCAATCAGGATGAAGAAAAAACCATTCTGGCACAGCAGTAGGCTAGCACCAAATTTAAAACAGAAACGGCTGTGAAAGTCTGACTCACAGACGAACACAATACAGAAGCCTGATGATGGCAGATGAGATTTTGCCGAAACATTGCTACAACTTTAAAAGTACAACTATAATGACGTGGAAAATACCCGAACAAAGCTGAATACCATACATATATATACATTTATATACATACATACATACATACAAACATACATATTAAGAACATAGTGTGTATTTTAAGAATGTACCAAGCAGGATTCGATTAGAAGTTATGTACTGTATTGAATGTTATAATTTTAATGGCATAAATTGAAGTTTAAATCAGAGTTGAATTGATAAAATTAAAAGATATAAAGGTGTCATTTCTCCAATTAGTAACTACAGGGGAAAATTCGTTTAATGAGAAAAGATAATATGAAATTGAAACAGGACAGACAAAAGTATAAATATAATGATTGGAAAGATATTGAAACTTAGAAAAAGATATATAATTGAATTTAGATATGAGATAATTAAAAATAAAGTTGAGAAACCAAGGGAGGGGAAAAATTATGCAGAAAATGTTAAAATAGTAATAAGTATGGATTATTTAGAACACAAAGATCAATATGAAATTGAGTTTGTGTCTGTACAAAGAAGTGATAACCCAGAATCATGCTATTCTAAAAAAAAGATGTTTTATTTGTATTATGGTTTTGTGAAAATGCAAATAAAATTTATATTAAAAAAAATAATCTGCAGGAAGGCGAAAGGAAGGATAATGATAGGGTAAGATATGAAAACATAGAAAGCACTAATTTTTAATAAAAGGTATCAGACAAGCCAAGGGCAAAATTATTTAAGACTACAAGACAAAGTAGAATATGATGCAAACTGTTAGCTATGTTATTCATCTTAGCTATTAATCTTAGCTATGTTATTAATCTTAACTATGAATGATAATCTTACAAATGATATTTTTGGAACAATTTATTCTAACACACCAAGATCTCATTAAATCCTGTGAGATAGACAATCTAAGAAAATGACAAAAGAAACAGCAGTACAAACAAATGTTCATATGTTTATAATTTAGATATTTTGTATCCCCTGATGATATAAATGATTCCTCCGCCAACCCATCATACAATGACTATATATACTGCCTATAGAAAATGTTAAGCCACAAGTACAATGAACCAAAAGAAATGTTTTTATACTTTGGTTTACTATCCAAAAAACAAGCCATGATATATTATTCACTGCCTGTTTCCCCATTGTAGTAAGTCATGAACGAACTACTTTATGACCTGCTCAAATGAGTGATCTGAGCCAGATGTTCTTGTAATACAGAATTCTAGCTTTGAAATGGTTTCTCAATTAGCTCATGTATAAGACAAATAAGGTGGAAACAAACACCTCAGGAAAAATCGCATGAGTTTTCCAAGCAAAGAAACATGACTTCGATCATTATAAGGGCTCTTTTACAGCATGCTAACAATTCAAAAGATAGATGGGACAGTTTCTGGTATTTTATTAAATTGTTGTTTTTCATTATTTTTATTTTAACAAGTATTTAACAAGTGCTGCATACAGTACTGATAAAGGTACTGTAGATATATATTTTTATTAATAGAGGATGCTATGACACTGAAATTCAGTTTCACTACTCCATTTCTGATGATGAAAAAAACTGCAGCTATTTCACTGTCACAGACCAAGCAAAAACTGGCAGAAGGAGCAGGAAAAAATACATAGAAAAAAACAGAAAAAATATTGAAACAGGAGAACAACACAGGAGAAGCAGCAGAGTGAATTGGGAGGAGGCAAGAATACAAAGAAATGAATCAAATGAAATGAGTAACAAAGTGGAGGAGAATTGAAGTGGAGAAGAAATTGATGTAAATGCACATACAAAAGAGAATCAGAGGGAGCAGAAAGCAATGGATTAAAAATAAGAAAAAAAGTGCAGCAGCAAAGAAGGAAATGCACTGCCACAAGTGGAAGAGCATTCAGGCAATAAGTAAACTGAGTAGGCCTAGAAGACAGAAGTGGAGGAAGCAGCAATATCAGAAAATTAAAGGGGTGATAGAAGGGGCTCCAAATTAGGAAGAGGAGGAGAATGATGGAAAGAGTATTAACAAAGGGCAGAATATTGAGGACAGGAGGTTGAACGCACCTTAACTTGAAGCAACAAACAGGCCTGGGGAATAGAGACAATGATTTCATCAGATAGTATTTTACTAGAATTTCAGCACTCCTGCTCTAGGGGTATTCAACACGTTGTCAATTATTCGGCTGTTCTGCACGTATATTCCATACTAGTACTTCCTGTGCTTCCAAAGTTTATGATTAGGAAGCATTATTTGTCACTTGCACTGTATGGCTTAGGTTTTGTCTTCCTCACTGCAATTTAGTGAATATATATTATTATGGTTTTCTTAACATATAATACAGTATAAATTCAATCCAACTAAGAGATCAGTGGAGTTGCATTTTCCCCATTCACCAAGGTTTTCATAAAAGTTAGCAAGGATGTGGCTGAAAATGTCAGTCGAAATTAAGTTAACAGCAGTTTCTCTGACCAACCGATGACAGATCAATGCCATTATTATTAGAACTGCTTTATAAAGCCTTAGTAAGGTCAGACCTGGAATACTGCAACCAGTTTTGGTCACCACATTATAAAAAGATGTTGAGACCTTGGAAAAAGTGCAAAGAAGAGCAACTAAGATGATTAAAGGCTTGAAGACTAAAACATATGAAGAACGGTTGCAGGATTTGGGTTTGGTTAGTCTAGACTCTAGAGAAAAAAAGGTCTAGAGGGGATATGATAACGGTATTCTAGTATTTGAGAGGCTGTCACAAAATGGAAGGGGTCAATTTAATTTCCAAGCACCAGAGGACAGGACAAGAAACAATGGATAGAAACTAATCAAAGAGTGAACCAACCTGGAATTGTGGAGAAACTTTCTAACAGGGAGGACAATTAACCAGCTTGTCTTCAGATGCTGTGGGTGCTGGAGGTGTTCAAGAGACGGATTGTCACTTCTCTGAAATGGTATAGGACAGTGGTGGCTAACCTTTTTGGGTCCTGTGCCAAAAATTGTGGGCATGCTTGCACACTCGCATGCTAGCACCGAAAAGGCAATCTGCGCCCCTCCACCCCCTGCACATGCAATCCCCATCCACCCCCACCACCCCCTTTTCCCTGCACTGCATCTCACAGCTGATTTTCAGCCAGTTTGAGGCCTTTTTTGCCCTCCCAAAGTCTTCAGGAAGCCTTCTGCAGGCTTTTCAGGCCAAAAACCAGGCCCATTTCATTACTTCTGGTATTTCTGGAAAAACAGGAAATGATGGAACTGGACTAGTTTTCAGCCTTAATAGCCTGCAGAAACCTTCTTCAACCCTCTGGGAGGCCGAAACTCAGCTGTGAGGCATGCACATGTGCAGTGAGGTAAGTTCGCCTGCAGCTCGTGTGCTGGTACAAATGCCTCTGCATGCCACCTGTGGCATGCCTGCCATAGGTTCGCCATTACAGATCTTCTGCTTGAGCAGATGCTGGATTAGAACAGGGGTCGCCAACCTTTTGGACCTCAGGGACCACCAAACTCATAATTTTAAATCACAGGGACCACTAATATGAATTTTGGCTGATGGTGGCTTGCTGACATTGGTGGGAGAGGGAGAGGGAAAGAGAGGGAGAGGGAGAGACAGAGATGATCTAACCTCACTCTCCCTCTCTCTCTCCCACACACATACAAGGCAGGGGTGGGGTTCAAATTTCTTAACTACCAGTTCTGTGGACATGGCCTAATTTGTGGGTGTGGCTTAGTGGTCATGTGACTGGCTGGGTAAGGCTTGTATGTAAATATTATATTTATATAAATATTGAATTTTTTATTTAAAAAGAGCAACTTTTACTCAAAATCAGGCAAAGCAGGCAGGCAGATTGAGTTGCTCATAGATTCATTCAGAGACCCACCTGAGATCGGCTACCTGAGTCTGTCACATTTGCTTGCAAGAATACTAAAATTTGCTTGCAAGCATACTCACAAAATTAACTCACAACACACCATGTACATAAATATTGAGTTTTTTATTTAAAAAGAGCAACTTTTACCCCAAAACAGGCAAAGCAGGCAAGCAGATTGAGTTGCTCACAGAATCACAGATTCACTTAGAGATCTTCGTTTCTGCCATTGGCTATCTGAGCCTGCACTGAATAATAGAACCTTCAGTCCTAAGGGAGGTTCAGTCCTAAGGAAGGGAAGGTCTAAAGATTAGCTAGAAAGCAAGAAATCCAACAATTTCCTACTTTCTAGCTAATCTAAATCTCCCGGCACAGCAAAACAGTTGATGGTGGTGGGGGGGGGGATAAAAGGAAAAATAGCAACTTAGAACTAGGTAAAGAGTGAGCGGGGAGAGTTCTCACGGGCCATGTGGGCAGGACAGACTTGTGTTCCTGCGCAGCCTGAATTAATTGCTTTGGGGGGTACTCTGGGGGGTGACATTTCTCCACGGACCATTAAAATTTTCTCGTGGGTCATGGCCCACCGGTTGGCAACCACTGGACTAGAAGACCTCCAAGGCACCTTCCAGCTCTATTCTGATTCTGACTCCTGGGATTCTTACCTCCCTCTGCATTTTCCTTGCACATAGAGGATTAGCAGTAAGGACACCCAACTAGTTTTGTGCTACAGTATATATCATGCTAATAGGATGGATCTTTCTGTTCACACCCACAAAACTAAGTAGATTGTTTCCTAGATTATTCACTTGCACTAGTATTACCTATTTTGGGTAATGAAACATCTGCAAGAAAGCAACCAAGCTCAGAGAGCACCAAGAACCCTTCATTTTCAACTCTAAACACTTAAATATTCTCCTTTATGGGTAGATTATTTTCCCTTCATCTTCTACCACTAGTAAGTGCCGCAGTTATTATTTGTTAGCCTTTTGAGACTGCTCCCAATTTATATAGTAATGCGTGAATGGTTAAAATTACATGTACTAAAATACATTTCATACAAAAGTATTCATACATACTTTTCATATAGATACCAAGTGCAAACGTCTTTTCAATACCAGATTATATACACAGCACTATTATTTAGTCTTGTTCCTTTGAATTTATTTAAATAGGTTATATTTTATACCCTTTGCTATAATTATTAAAATCATAACTAAAGAATAGCTTAATCTGCACATTTTCTGAAAATAAATTAGGTGAGATTCAAAATTAAAGACCAGTTGAAATCAATCGGATTCCATTTATAAGGTTCATGATTGAAGCCTCATGGATTTCAACTGGGCTGTCCTAACTATAGTTAAGTCTTCCTCCCATTTTTTTTAAATAAGGAATATTGGTTGACATAATTAAAATTAGAAAATCCTCATGAATGCAATTACTGTTAACAAAAACAGGAAAAACATACACATCTAGAAAAAAAAATAGCATTTCTAAATTTAAGGTAGATAATGGATTTTAAAGAATAATCTGGATTACCCATCTTTCCCCACAAAAGCAGCAAATTTCCTCTAAAATGCTAACTGCTGCTTATGTTACCAAATATTATTTTTAATATATCCATTTACTTTAAAACATTGCATTGCTTTACGATTTATAATTCTGCTGATACTGAAAAATCCTTCATTTTTCATGCATACCGAAACATCTACGATGACCTAATTATTTCATTTAAAAAAACATATGACAAGAAAAAAAGAAAAAACATAACTTTTGCTATTTATTATTAATATTATCCAAGACTGAATAACTCTCAGAATCTTTCTGATGATGAGTGTAAGTCAGATCGCTTCGGCTGAGTGGATGATGAAAGAAAATGAAGAGACTTCATCTTTATTTTCTATTTCAGCAATTGCTTTTTTCAGATGGCAGCTGCTTTGTTACATTCCTGATTGCAGCAATGCAGGAAACATTCTTCTAGGTAGCCTTTTCTTTTTAGTAAGGAAGCCAAAGCTGCTGCAGCAAACCACGGAAGTGCCACTTACACATCATGTCAGTAACAAAGGCATATGATTTTGCACCATTTTCAGTACAGAATCTTCCTGGCTTCCCAATGTCAAATCAAATAATTCAAAGCAAGAATAATTTGCTTTCTATAATACTTGCCTCATCTTCCCCTACAGCCTGTTTTGCGAGGCTGTTAGATTCACATCAAAGCATCTCCTCTGTGGCTTTGTGGCTTTTTCTCTGGTTGCTGCTTCTGTGACAGGAGGGAGGGAGGGAGGAAGGAGGAGAAGGAGAACCAGAGGATTTCAATGGGCTCAGTTCTCATTCCTCTAAGCAATGAATCCTTTTCATTCTTTGTTGCCCTTCATCCGTTTCCTAAGATACCATTTTCCCGTTTTCTATGTCAAACCTTTAAAACAATCTTTTGTTCCCGATAAAGACATATTTTTTTCAATTGCCTTCTAAGTGCACCATTATCATCTTCTTCCAGCCTGTCAAAAACATGGATTATAATACTAAGAATCTGTCTCATATATTTCTGTAAAAGTCAAAATGAGGAGACTGGTAAAAACCACCAGGCTGCCCTCTCTAATTTTTGTCAATACAAATGCATGGATCAGCTCATTGCCAGAGATACAAATGCTAGTTTCTATTAGGAGCACAATGCCAATGTACACCTACCCCATCTCCGATGCTGACTGCACCTCCATTCAGTCTATATATCCAGTAGCCGCCTGTATTCAATGACTGCGCTACAGTCAGAGCCAATACAGCCACATTCCAATCACGTGAGTGCCCAGCCCAATTCAGCCAATGGCCTGCTTGCTTCGGAGAATATAAAAGACTATGGTTCATACTCAATTCTTCCTTTTTCCTACGCACCCTGATTCTTGTCAGTTTGCTGCCTGGACAATCTACACAGAGAGGGGAGGAGTAACTTGTCAACGAGAACAGGAAAGGACACAACCTTTACAGAGAAAAGAGCAAAACAAAATAAAATGGAGTCAGGGGAAAAGTAATAGCTGGACTTGGATCTAAAACAGAATTCTTTTATCCTATTTAGTTGAAGGATTTATCTCTGCATTGAGATGGGATTTTTCAAGAGCAATATATCTATATTAATGGCAATTGATAATGAATTCAAATTATTACTAAGGAAAAGAATTAGTTCCTTTGATTATAGTGAGAGCCACTTCAGGTCTGTTTTCAATTACTAATGCTGACAGTCATTTAATCCATTTAAATTTAAATTATAAGATCCTGCTTTAGGATATTTTGTTTAAAAAATTGCTTTCATTTTGTATTTATAACATCAAGTTTCTGTGATAATGGTAAATTAATTTAAAACAGATTAAAACATTAAACATAAAAACATAGTTTTTAAAGCAACATTGTCTATATTTTACAAAGTTATTTTTATTTTGCTATAATTTATAAGAAAGTCTTCCTTAAATAGACTGATGACATCCATCTAATTTTTTTGGCAACAATGTGGAAGTAGTTTATCACTGCTCTTTATGATATGTTGTTATTATGGTTGGTTGTACAATCAGCCAAATGTTTAGATTTCCCAATGACCCCGGATAGGCAGATTAGTAATATTAAAGGTATCACCGTAGGATGTAAGCTGTTGTAAGTTTTGCAATTGACTGATGGTGATTTTATTAATGCCAATGGTGTTCAAGTGTGCTCCAGATGTCTTAGAGTAGCACCTAAGGCACCTATTACTATTGGTACTATACCTCCTTTTTTTTTTTGCCACAGTCATTCTACTTTTATTTGTAGGTCTTTTCATAATTTTCTACAGTTATTTCTCTTCTATTCTGCTTCTCCACATATTACCACACCCATTATCCAGACTTTCTTGTCCTTTCTTATCAACAGTTGTTATGTCTGAAGTGTTTGTGTAGCAGACGTTTATCTGATTGAATGTTAAAGTCCAGAGCATTTATTTTTCATTTTCTATTACTCTATTTGTGGCTCTACCAGTTCATGCTTGCAGTCAAGTGGTCTGTTTTGCAGATATTCCAATAAACAATTGTTGCTATTTTCTTATGCTATTGTTTATAATCAATCTATGCAATCTTATTGCAGCAGCTAACTACATGTCCCATTGTTTCTTCAGCTTCTTTGCTATCTGTTGTTGTCTTCTCAATTGTGGCTTTATATGCATTTGTTCTTAAGGCTTGTCTTTGTGACATCATAATTAGCCCCTTTCTTCAATTTTCCTGCTCTTAGCCATTGCTAGGTCCTAATCTACTTTGCCTGCTACTGTTTTTATGTAGTGGACAATTTAATTTATCTGGTATTTAGTAAGCCTTCATTGTATACTAGCTTCAAGGTAATCTTTTTCACTGACCTTCAAATATTCTTCCAATGTCCCTTTTTCTTCTTCCATGCCCACCTATGCATCTTGGTAAATAAGAGTCTTGTCAAAATCCTTCCACGGATGGAGGGCATAAATTCTTCGTTCTCATGATGTATTTATTACTAACCTTCTTGTTGACTTTAGTGTGCTTGATGTTGTCAGCTTGAAGGATGCTCAGATATTCATAATGATCATCTTCATCCAGATTCTTTTGCTTATTAAAATTTTATTGCCTTTCATAAACATACAAAACACAGAACATAGAAAAAAAAAAAAACCTAAAACATCTTTTCTGAAGGCTGCTTGATCCCAACACAGACACAAATTCAAACATCATATTCACTTTATATATCCTTCCATATCTTATTATCATTTTCAATATCATTCTTTGTCTGTTCTATTTCCAACTATCCATTCATCCTTTTTCTTTTAATATACTTCTCCTATACACTGATTGGAGTGACGCCTTTAACTCATTGTCCTAACTTAAAATTACTTCATATAACACTTAATTTATCTTGGGATTCTGTTTAGTACATTCTCAAATTACACAATAAATTTTATAAAAAAGGTAAAGACCCAGCAATAACTAAATAAAATCCTATATAAGCACTATCCATATCATTAAAAAACAATAACCAATTTTTCTCCTGCTGATGGTGAAGGTGTAAATTTGTCCAGGCCAAATTCCACTGTAATATTTTGTCTGAATACAAGAGCAGTGTTGAGCAACAATTCTATTTCAAATGGTGTCTTTCTATACAGATTCAAATTGACCCTCTAAAGAAGATAGGCTGGCAGATGTTTCATAGCCATGGCCTAACTTTGTTCAATACTGTTGATAGAGAAATCAATGCAATGACAAACAGTTGCAATCATAGTGAATCTCCTTGATTCATCTCTTAATTGTGTCCAGATCTGCATATATATTTTTTGTAAGATGTTGACTGGCTCATTATAGTCTCTCCACTAATGGATTGGTAGAAATATTTCTGTTTTAACTGAAATTGGAAATGCTGCCTGTAGTGTGCTATTACAGATTCATGCCTGTTGATTTTCTTGGCCATGGCTGTTATTTGTTACTTTGTTATTTCCAGTGCTTCCTTGGTCTTGTCCCTGGAAGATATTTCTTGATCAAGTGTTACTTGGTCTTGTTCAGCATTTTTTGCTTTCACTTCTGTTCTACCTTGCTTGCATCTGATGTTGCTTCATGATCTTATTTTCCAACCTGATCTTCCATTTTGATATTGGCTTTTTCTCTTCTCTGTGCATTTTGCATCTAAGATCTTCAGTTGTAATGGCAGGTAAGCTGTCCATCAATTAATCTGTTTCTTGCAGCATGGTGATGTTTATTTGGTATTGGCCTCTTTTAATACTTAAGCTGTGTTTGTAACAAATTTCAATGCAGGCGACATTATTCTGTTGTTTTTCTGTTGTTCTAGATGCTCAGTTGTTCTTCATTTCATATTCTTCTTTTCCAGTTAGATGACTTTGTTCCTTCTGAGGAAAGGATGCCTGGTTTGCAAGTGAAAATACAGTTCAGTAGTGATGCTGACTTTACTATCAACTCTACCCTGGCTTGTCTCTACTGTCTAAACTATTTTTGGCAAAGGTTTGATTTTTCTGCCCTGCAGCTCTTCCAATTCTACTTCTATGAATACTTCATTTCATATTATATATCAGGGTTGACCTATTAATATCTGTTCTATTATTTCTGTTTCTGGATGTTTTTCTTTCCAGAACTGGTGCATTCTTTTCAAATATCCTCTTTAGTTTGGTCCATTATTTGTTTGTTTTTGGTCTTTGAATATTTGCCATGGGCAAACAACTTTTTTTCAGTACTGCAGCTTCTATCCCTGGTTGCTCAGCCAATGGTCCTGAGTCCTGTAGCCCAGTTGTCACCAAAAGTCCAGGAATTCAAACACCCTGCATGGTCCTTGTTGACCTGGGCAGCAACTGGTCCAGTATAGGTCCCTGTAAGTTACATGTCACCATAATGTTTATGGCAGAGGCACTTCTTTGACTCCTCTAATGAGACTATTTAGTATGCCTGAACTTCTGCCATATTTCTCAATTTCCTCAGAGGAAATGCTCCACTACCACATCAAGGTAGCCCCATTGGGGGATTATTGTATGTGGGTAGTCTATAGTTATTCAATTCTAATTAAGAACCTAAAAATTATAAAGTTAGCATCTAAGGATATAGAGAGTTCCAAACAAGGGGTTTTTTTTGTTTGTTTGTTTTGGTAAAATTAGGGTGTTCAGGACTGAAAAATTCAGTATTTTCAAAAATCAAGGAAGTCCTTTAGCTCTGAGGGCTCAAATCACTATATTGGCATAACAACAGATTTCTTTTTCCATAAACGTTTAACTTTGGTCTGCAAGTTCATGTTTTTTTGTATTATTATTTTCATGGTCTAATTCACGGGTGTCAAACTCGCCGTGTCACATTATGTTTCATGTCATGTGATATTTCACGATGTTTTTCCCATTAGCAGGTGGGTGTGGCCTGTGCATGATGATCTAGCCTGCGGGCCACCAGTTTCACATCCCTCGTCTAGTCTATAACTCTGGGATATTCCCAATGACCTCTCAAACCCATTATTTATACTATCTCTCCAACAACACATCATTTTATTGAGCAGGTATACTTATAGAAACTGGATCCCATAAACCTCAACAATCTTTTGGTGAACACCCTTGTTTTTTTGACATATAATGTCTGGTTAATTGTAATATTCTTCTTAAAATGAGCTTGATTCCTAGTGACTCCATGGACATGTCTAAGTTTTTGCAGCAATACATACATAGAATGCTATTATATCCTTCTGAGGTATTTCCCCCCGCCCCCCAAAGTTTTGATATAATTTTGCCCATATCACTGGTAATCTCAAATCACCAATCTAAGGACTACTGAAGTTCAACCTGATATCACTTTTCAAGATCATTCTGGATCAGCTGGGGGGGGGGGACAAACTAATTACATGGAGGCTATACTTCTTGATGCAGTTATCAAAAAGCTCTACGCAGCACAATAAAATTGAATAACAAGTAATTACGCAGAGTTCATCTTTCTAAATGGAAATGTATAATTCACTGAATAAACCATAACTAGATAGATTCACAGAATTGTTGGCTTCACACAATCTATTAAATAAAATACATACATTTGAGTTTTGAATATGAAAACTGAGTTATACAGCAGTTATCTCCAGTTCCAGTTCTAAAGTTCCTAATGGCCCAAGAGCGTATCACCAAAATTCCAAAGGAGAAGGACTGAGGAACAAAGCCTCAATTACCAATAAAAAAAAATATTATCTGGAAAATTATTTTATGAAATATACTACAAAATAAAGAGCATATTTATTAGCTCTTTATTTAGCTTCAAGAATTTTATAAATGAAAGAAAACTATGTATACATAATAGGAAAGCCTATCTTTTACAGATCCATAGACCAGCAAAATCAAAGTGGGATTACAGGATTACAAAGTATTAGCTCAAGGTAGTTTACAGTTTTGGCCTAGGGGCATCATGAAAAAAATATTGATACTCTTAAGGGCACTGGGAATCAAGAAAGTTTGGAAATCTCTACACTATATTGTAACAGAACATATAACAGAAAAGCATATTTTAAATAAAATGATCATTTTTAAAACATACAAGTACACTTATTTCTTTAATAATAAAATCAAATCTAGCTTTTTTTAATTAACATTTGAGATTATTGAAATTGAACAAAATATACTGATTTTCAACATCATTTTTATACATTTGTGTCTATGTAACAATAAGAAAGCTAGGCACATAAATCCTCATCAATTTTGCAATGAAGCGATTCAGATCATCACATAAAAATTGTCAATTCCAGCACCAGTTAAACCACTTAGCCACCAATTATTCTATTACTCTCTGTGATAAGACACACACAAATCCTATGCAATATCCACCTTCCTATTTTGTTAAATTAAGGTCGCCAATACCACCTGAAATCAACACTACAGATTCTCCTTTACCCTCCCTTCCCCATACTGGCCCATAAATATATGAGTGACATATTTGTATATGAAGAATTTTCAAGTAATACTGGTATAAAGAGTTAAAATAATAGCTTTTCATTCCATTCTTTTGAAAAACTATGTATATTATAAACATTTCTTTTATAACATTTCTTTTCTTTTCTATAACAAATTCAGATTTATATTTAGAGAATGTTCAATGATTTTCTGACAAATGTAAGACTCATTAATTTATATGATCTAAGTATATCTAGATCCAACTGTTCATATTTAACTGCACTAATCAAACATCCACATGATAGGAATGAAAAATGGTCCTTTGGGGAATTTTTCAAAATGGAAGAATTGTCATAAAATGGTTACTATTTCAAGAATTCTATTTTTAAAAAAACTTAACAAAATATTTTAAAACAAGATGCTATATCACTGAGTTTTACATGAAAAGAAAACAAAATATATGAAAAGGGTTCCTTACATTTGTCAGTTATTTACAAGAATAATTTTATAATATGTAGTAGCATTTGAAAATAAATTAGATAAACATATTGATTTTTATTTGTGGTAATAATTCAGATTTGTGCTTATTTGCAATCACAGTCAAATTACAAGGGAACACTATCTTGCCAATATAACTAATTAAAATCCATTCTAAATTCTAACTTTTTACAAGAAATTAATTTATGAATAGAAACCATGAAAAGTTTATCAAACTTTAATCAAAAAATTAATCAAAGGCAAAAAGTGATGTTTTCACACTTGCCAAAAGAACATAATTAGCCATTTCATTTTATAAGAAGAATGGAATGCAAATATTACTGCCAGATTCAGTGGGTTAATCTGCACTAATGTGAAAACAACTACTAGCATAAAATATACATATATTTCATCTATATCAGCTATGTGGCAATTGTAGCAATAGAAGCTAGGAATGTAAGCAAGATAAAATTAATTTTATGCACAAATAGTAGAAATAACTGGGACCAGCTAGAGCATTAATAATTGCATACCTTTTTATAAGTCTTACTTCAAAATGAAGAATAAGTGATTCAGTACACTGAGAAACCAGTTATTATCATTGTAAAAGTATATTTAACTGGGAGGGTTGCAGAAATGAATGTAATGTTAGTAATCAATCTTCAACCTAATATTTTCTGCCATTTAGTTAACTATTCAAAGAGCAGCTACATTTTACATGCAGTCTTACTTGATAAAATACTTGCTTTTTTGCTTTTCACATTGGATATGCTTAGAAAAATGTAGTTTTGACATATAGGTAGATGTATTTATAAAACATAAAATTAAAACATATATTTAAAGCAATGTTATACATTAAAGGAATAAAATAAACCCAATTTTTAATCCTTATACAATTACTACTTTAATGTAATACAACCAAAGATCTTTCTGAAGCAAGTATTTCAATAGCTGAAGTCAAGACATTTTGTTCCTCAGTAGAAATAAGAATAGGATAAAGACCTACTTTTTCATGCTAAAAAGAGAGAGGTACACAAACTTATTGCTTAAAGAGGACAAGAACTTTTTTTCCCATTCAATTTACTCTTTTAAATGCATTACACTTGAAACATTTTTGGAAAAAACTTCATGAACCAAGTCCAGTTCTCAAGGTCTAACAATGACATCTAATTAGTGAGCTGTCACTTGAGTTGGCACCAGAAAGTTAGTGAATTACACAGTTCCACATTAATTTAATATTGCACAGATTTTAACATAAGTAGCAAAAAGTCAATTCTTACCATATGAAATAAAACAAAAAAATACTGTTAATATAAAGAACATTTACTCATTAGGAATTTAGAAGAAAATTCCCATACTTGCTCCTTGGTTTTGTTACAATTTATTGTGCACAACACTTTCACAAAGTTCAAAGGCACCATAAGAAAATTCCTTATTTTCATACTCCCTCTATCCCAACAATATTATGAATTGAAGATAAACCCAAGTGCTCTCAAAATTCTTGCACAAAATTGACCGATACATTCGTTCAATATGGCAATGTAACTTTCACCAAAGATGAGAATCTATCCAAAATGCTACATCAGGACATCAATGTTCATGATTATTTTGCATTACTATGTAGTTGAAGTAATAATGGAAGTAATTCACAAGTCACTTTCAGCCACTATAAAGCCAGTCACAGTTATGCAATTCTATATATTCGTTCTACTATAGTTTTAGCTTGTTGTAAAAGGATTACAACTACCAACAAAAAATGCAAATCTGAAATACAAAATTGCCAAATATACAGGCAGCAAGAAGACTCCATATGCGCTCTGTTAATATAAACCTTGTTTCATTAACCATTTAGAAATATTTTAAAAATAATAAGCAAGGGTGATTTGGAATGTTTTTGTATTATTTCAAGTTCTTGAGCAAAGATGGTTATCACAAAGCAGGAAAATCATTTATAATATAGGCTGGCAACTGGTTGAAGGATTGATATAAATGGAAGATTCTCCAGGAATATGTAATGAAACCATGCTTTTTAACAAGTTTCTAAGTGATTTAATCAGGGGTGAGAAACAAAGTGATTGCAGATTCAGACAGCATCATTAAAATAAATTAGAATAGTTCTAAAAGCAACATTCAAAATGGAGATTGGCTTCAAATAGCAACAAAAAATTAAATGTAAACCAATAATGCACAATGAATCAGCACCCCCCCCAAAAAAAAAAACTAATAACACATATATAGGTAGTCCTTGATGTATAACAGCTGAGACTGGCATTTTGATTGTTAAGTTATTGTGGTTGTAAGTTGAAGCACTTGTTGACTTGACCCAATTTTTGGACCATTTTTATGGTGGTTGTTAAGCAAACCAAATGGTTGTAAATCAAAATGTGAGCAAATGTGAGAGAATTGATGAAGCAAATCAATTCTCTGAAATGGACATTTTGGGGAAATGCGCTTTGTTGCTCTTTTCTTCTAGGGCTCACTCCTGCTCCACTGTCCAGGCCATTCAAGGCCAAAGGCAGATGTGCTGTTCTGGGGGTTGGGGGGAATCAGCATTACAAAGCAGTGATAGCTGGACTTTTGGAAACAGCAACCCAACTGTTTCTTTCTTTCTTTCATTTGCAAACTTATTCCAGCAAATTCCAGTCACTTAGAGTGTTTGGATCTCTTCAGGGAAGATTTTCAGTGCCACAAGGGAGAGGCAATGGTAAGATAAGGAGTGTGGGATGTCTTGGGAGGGTGGACAAGGCCTGAAGCAGGCAGTGAATGAATGTGTTTTTCTGTTCTGGAATTGAAAATTCTGCTTGCAGGAAGTGGAGTATATCAGAAGAGTGGGCAAGGCCTGGAGGATCTGGTATAGATTTCCCTGAGGCACCCCACACTTTTGAGACTCCATCTGCTTAACAATCTGTGAAATCACTTAATGACTGCACTTGGAAATGCTGGTATTGTCGTTATTGACCAAAGCAATCATGTGATGCTTTGCTTAACTGCTTCATTTAATGACCAAGATTCTGATCCCACCTGTGATCGTAAGGATCACCTATATTTTTTAAAGATACCATGGTCTAATGTAGATTAGATGTAAGCAATTTAGTTTCAGAGAAAACAGGCTATTTAATTCTTTAAAAAGCGACTACTACTACTTTTTTAATGTTGCTATATCTATGTATACATTCTCTTTGTAAAAAGACACTTTTCTATATCAACTATCTACCATGCAGTCTACCATATAAAACCTCAAAGTTATGCTCATTACATTTTCAGAAAACCCCTTATATACAATCAATAAACTGCTGTTAATGGGAAAACCCCTTTTCACAGCTGGAAAGATCTAGATAGAAATTGATCTATTATGTTACAATTAGACATGCAAAGCTTCCACAAACATGGAGACAGAAAATGGAAAAGATAATGTGGAAATAATTTTTCTGTCTCATGTTATTCAAAAGTATATGGCATAGCACTACAACAAAGAAACACCATTACATGTTTATCATTCACCTTACAACTATGAATAGATCAATCTTCCAGAAATAAAATACTCATTGTATCAGACAAATCTTGTTATAGTTGAACTGATTTTTAACTTTGGTTCAGTACTGATAAACCATATTAGTAAATGCATCCAAGTGACATAGTGATTGCTTAGAAGTAATATAGGGAATTATAAGTTTCCAACAACTTTCATATTAATCTATACATAACAGCAACATATTATTCACAGATTCAATAGTACTTACTACTAATTTCATCAAAGTAAGTTCATGTAGTAAGAAAAGTAGTCCAACAACATATGTCACCACTGAATAACTCATAGAAAAGTACATTCATAAACATACCCCTCCCCAAATATATCACAATATTACACTTACCTGAAGAACAAAAGTTAGATTCCCTCTGCCTCCATACAGTATATCTAAGTAGACAAAATATGTAATGGAAGGATTAGCACAAACAAGCCCTGCTTCAATAAAATCATGAAAACTTAAAATATCCAAATAATTCTAATACAGATGCTCAGTGAACCAATATATTGATTTAATAAAATGCAACTTATTTCATTCCCATCAGTTGAATAAAACATTGATGTGTAGATTGTATATTTGTTTACTCAGTTCCTTTACAAGATTAATAATTCTATAAAGATTAAAATTCAAGGTTAAAGATTAATAACCTATTGTTCGCTAATCACAGCTGACATTGCATTAAAAAAATGAATTACCATCTTTGCCATTACAGTATTTCAAAATGTTTTTTATTGCCCATGTGAGTTTTATAAAGCTGCTTATCAAAAAGAGATCTAGACACTACTATATACCAAGCAAATACAGATCATTCAGTTTGGTAATAATTTTCTAAGCTTCAAACATGAGATATTCCTCAGGTTTGATTGAGATATTCCTCATTTTTAATTGAAGATGCTAAAAACAGAACCAAGGGCCTAAAAAAATATGCATGTACTACTGTTGAATTATAGTAATCTCACAATCATTTCAACTACTTGGAAAGTGCACTCAGGACCAGAAGGTACTAAGAATATAACAGTTTGGTGTGCATCCTCTTAAAATTTAATAATCTGCATATTAGGCAAGCACTATAGGTGCCCAAAAAGTTATTTTATCTAGGGTCCGCGGTGGTGTTTGAAATGGGTCTGGCCCAGATAAAAATTGCTACTTTATTAAACTTGTATATGGACTGAAAGGGAAAGAGGGGATCACCACTCACACATTGAGAATAGCACTTAGCACTCACAGTGCTTTATAGCCCTCGCTAAGCAGTTTACAGAGTCAGCATATTGTCCCCAACAATCTGGATCCTTATAAGGATAGTTTTAAGAGACAAGTGAATGTTATTGAGAGTAAAAATCCTCACTTCAGTAAATAACATAGGTATTACTGGTTCTAGCAAATCAAGACAAACAGTGCCCACATTAAGCCTATTCTACAGCTCAAAATGTACCTGAACATTTTTTTTGGCAAGTGTTTCTTTGTGTACACCTGTAATTCACCTGTTAGTTACCCTCCAGTCCGCTACTCATCCAACTTACTACGAGCCGTTCTTCCTAAAAATCCGTACCCAGCTTCTCCCATATAAGAAAACCTTAAGAATCGTGGAAGGGAACAAAAGCCTATTATCCGATCCAGCATCCTGTTTCCCTTCGAGGGCGAAGTTAAACGCTTAGAGGAAAGTCGCCCAAACAGGAAACGAGCTTCTCACGAGACAGCACCGGACCCCAACCCTCCGTATTATTTTGTTTTTAAAGAAAAGCTTAAGCCAACAGGCACATCGTATTTACCAAGAACGTCAAGCCCCGTGTCCGAATCGCGCAGAATTGCCATGCTTAGATTTTTCAGAACCCAGCCAGACAATGGGGCGATAATGTCTGCGATCCCGTAAAAGTGGGAGGATCTGAAAAGGCGCAACGCCCCTTAAAAGGCAGGATCGCTTTGGTTGGCAAGTCAATACCTCAAGACTGTCAGAGCCAAGTCTAACAGAAAAGAAAAGGAAAAAAAAAAAAAGGAAAGGCAGGCAGCAGTGTTCTTCGCAGCCGCCGTGATCGAGAAGGCACATGTCCGCCTAGAGCACACACTCACCTGCCCACCTCGTCGCACTCCACACCCAACGGCGCCGCAGCCTCCGCAGCTCCCCGAACTTTGCCGCCGCCTCCGTCGCGGCCGGTGCTCGGGGGACTCGGCCCCACCAAGGAACCAGGAGATAACCGCCCACACATCCGGGGCGACGGGCAGGCCCTATGGGACACTGCTTACAAGCGGTGGGGACAGCGGGCAAAAGGGGCAATAGTATCCCTTGTCCCGCCACCTTGATCCCGCATTTCCGCGACCGAGAAATCCTCCCCGCTTGGCACGATTCTTGCTCCAAGCGATATCAGACTTTCGCCGGCCTTTGCCTTCCCCTAGTCCTACCTGCCGCCGTCACCGCCCCCTTCCTTCCCTCCCTGCTACTTCCTCAGCAACTCTCCGCCGCCATCTTGCTTAGGGAACCTACTTCGGACGCATGCGCAATACTTCGAAATCCAAGCTCAGAAAAAGCTTGGCTTGCTTTTAGGTAGGGTTAACCGGAATGAGCAAGAAAGTGCTCGAGTGCGCCTGCGCTGGCTCACACCTGTTGTGTGACAGAAAGGAAACCAGCGGCTAGTAAAAGGGGCGGAGCTTCGATTTATTCGTGGCTTGTCTTGAAGCTGCAGAAAAGGAGGGGTGGGAGCGGTCACGCCAGGCTGACCGTTTAGGTTTACGAGGTTGAAAGTTGAGAAATTATATGGGAAGAACAGGGTTTAAATGAGTTTGGGTTCTTACAAAGATAAAGCAGTTGGTCTGTGATGCAAATAAGTAATTCTACAGACCACTCATACCAAATGTTCCATATTTCATAATAGTCACTATCTTGTTTATTTTTTAACAGTTTGTTAGGCTATCCATCTCAGTGCATTCATGTATTTTTTTAATTACCATATCCTCTGAAGGAATGGAAGACAGTTTCCAGTTGTGTGCATAGGTTATTCTGGCTGCAGTTATAATATGCAGAATTAAATATTGATATTTTTTCTCCATGCTTGTATCTATCATACTTAGCAGAAAGGTTTCGGGTTCAAGTTTTAAATTTTGTTTTGTTATATTTAAAATCCAATTTCTAATATTTCTCCAAAACTTTTGAGCACATGTTTTAAATTTGGGGCTAGCCTACTGCTGTGCCAGAATGGTTTTTTCTTCATCCTGATTGGTTGGGAGTCTTGGTCTGTGTTTATTAGTCTTGGAGTTTGCTGTGTTCTGCTTGATTGGTGTTTCTAATATCTTCTGTCTGTTTGGTGGCTTTTTTTCTGTCTTGATTGGCTGGCAACATTGTGTTCCTGTATTGGAGGCTTTTAGTGCAGCTTAGTTCCCAGTAAATGGACAGCTATCATTTGTTAGGAAGCTAGGTTTCATCTGGGTGCCTGGTTGGGGTGTGTTTGAGCTGGAGGTATCAGGGGGGATCTGTTTGTGCCCAGGTATTTGCCTGGTTAGTGGTGTGGAGATTTTTTTGTTTGTGAGTGCAAGCTTCCAAATAATTGACAGTCTGGTGGAATCATCTCTTCTATTCATGCTTTCAGTCTTTTTTCAATCTCTATGGCTTCTCTGATAATTCTGTGGCTGGGGTTTTCTGTAGTGGCTAGGGTTTTGGTGCCATTGAAGTTGATGCTATGACCTGTGGCTTTCATGTGTTGGACTAGTGAGGAAGTGTGTTCCAGCTTTTTTACTGCATTTTTGTGTTCATCCAGGCGGGTACTTATTCTTCTATTGGTCTGTCCAATGTATGTGGCTGGGCATGATGCACAGGGAACTTTATATATGCCTTGGTTTTCCAGGTCAATTTTATCTTTGGGGTTTCTAAGGATGGCTGCTATTTTCCTGTCTGTTTTGAAGGCAGCCTTGATATGATGCCTGTGTAGTATCTTACTGATTTTGTCTGTAGTACCTCTTATATAGGGCAGGACAACTGTTCCACTAGCCAGGCAAACACCTCCAGCTCAAACACACCCCAACCAGGCACCCAGATGAAACCTAGCTTCCTAACAAATGATAGCTGTCCATTTATTCGGAGCCAAACTGCACTAAAAGCCTCCAATACAGGAACACAATGTTGCCAGCAAATCAAGACACAAAAAAAGCCACAAAACAGACACAAGATATTAGAAACACCAATCAAGCAGAACACAGCAAACTCCAAGACCAATAAACACAGACCAAGACTCCCAACCAATCAGGATGAAGAAAAAACCATTTTGGCACAGCAGTAGGTTAGCCCCATATTTAAAACTGAAACAACTGTAAAAGTCTGACTCACAGACGAACACAATACAGAAGCCTGATGATGGCAGATGAGATTCTGCCGAAAAGTTGCTACAACTTTAAAAGCACAACTATAATGACGTGGGAAAATACTCGAACAAAGCTGAATACCATACATGTAAATACCCGCGAAAGCTTAAGAAAACAAATATATATGTATGTATGTATGGTATTCAGCTTTGTTCAGGTATTTTCCCACGCCATTATAGTTGTGCTTTTAAAGTTGTAGCAACGTTTCGGCAGAATCTCATCTGCCATCATCAGGCTTCTGTATAGTGTTCGTCTGTTTTATATATAGATTTCTCTGTTTTAAATGTATGTCAAATGTTTTTTCTAGAATAAAAATTAATAAAATTATTTTTAAAAAAGAAAAGAAAAAAAGTAATTCTACAGAATGTCCCAAGAGTGCTTTTTCAAAAGGCAACTGGACTTTCTGGTTTTTCTTTGAAGACGTTTTGCTTCTTGTCCAAGAAGCTTCTTCAGCTCTTTCTACAAAGAATCTTAAAGGGTCAGTGAACATCTGGAACATTCCAGATGTATTGGGTTCTAATTCCCATTATCCAAATAAAGAATCTAAACGTCCTCTTATCATCTCCAACTGTTTAGTATTTTGCCTTTATTTAAAAAATGTATGTGTCTTCTTACAGGTATGGCATGGTAAATAAAATTAAAAATAGAAGGATGTGCATATATCATCATCTGATTCATATATTTGTACTGAGTTATGGTTTGCTGAATAAGTCAGTATAACTGGATTGTGTTTTGTACAGAACCATAAATCAAACTACAATGCCAAGCTTATACAGCAAGGAAAAATTGAACAAATTTCATTATGGTGTAGTACAGTACAATGTATACACCTGGTTGTTGGTTATATTCAAAGAGCCAAAGAAGCAAAAGAAAAAAACTAAACATGTCACCTTCCTCTTTTTATTTATCTTTGTGTACCCCAGCTTAATGGCACACAATCATCTTGTTGAGGAAGAATACCTATTTTTAAGTATGAAATATCTAGAAATTTAGGCAATGAAATGTATGGAAATTGCTAAGTTCAGTAATTTTGAAAGAACGCTGAAGCAATTCTGAAGTTGCTAAAAGCCATTGCATAATTAGAACAGACAACTTGTACTTAATTGTTCCATGTCTTCAATTAAAATAAATAAATAAATAAATAAATATAAATTGTGTGTATGTGTGTATGGTATTCAGCTTTGTTCGGGTATTTTCCCACGTCATTATAGTTGTGCTTTTAAAGTTGTAGCAACATTTCAGCAGAATCTCATCTGCCATCATCATCATATATGTTTTCCCACGTCTTAATAATTGTGCTTAAAAGCACAATTATTAAAACGTGGGAAAATACCCAAAGAAACCTAAATACCATACATATAAATACCCACAAAAACATAACAAGACAAATATATATATAAACATTCTGCATAGGTCCAATGGCATTATTTAAAAAATAAGTAAATTGAAGGGCTGATTTAGAATTGCCTGCAACTGCATGTAAGTCCTCGCCACATAGCTATGCTGCAAGGGAGTTGATGGATAAGTGAAGGTTGTAGATGGCGGCAAAAGACCAATGTGCACATCTCTCAAATCCAAATCCAAACCCCAACTATATGTCCTAAGAAGATGCACATCTTGCACGCTGAATGGGTGATCTGACTTCCTATTCTGTGCCTTGCTGTTTCAGTGCCCCTCAGCCAAAATGTTACATTTGCAGAAACATAAATGTAACAGCTTTACAACCATCCCTGAACAACAAATGCATTCATTCTCTGACAAACACTACCAAAGAACTCTGCTCAACCCTTAAAAAGTTTAAATAGAATTCTTGCAGGATATATTGTTCAGATATAACAAAATAATGGAGTTGGAAGGGACTTTGGAAGTCTTCTAGTCCAACCCCTGCTCAGGCAAAAAAACCTATAGCAGAGGGGTCCAACTCAAGGGTGCTTAGATCAGGCCCACAGAGCTGGCCTGGAAATATCAAAGGACTGGCCGCACGGAGGCCTCCATATGGCCCGTTTTTGGCCAGCAGATGCTGGAGGCCAGGGAGGCCAAAAACAGGTTGCGTGGGGGCCTCTGCGTGGCCCGTTATGGCCAGCTGAACGCTGCAGGAGGTCATGGAGGGTGAAAATGGGGCACAGAGGGGTCATTTGGACCCGTCTCCCCCCCACACCAACTTGTGGAGGAGAACTACAATGCTGATCCAGCCCTCAAAGAAATCCAGTTTGATACCCCTGCCCTATATCTTAAAAACTTCCAGTGTTGGATCATTCACAACTTCTGGAGGCAATTTGTTCCACTGATTAATTGTTCTGTCAGGAAATGTCTCCTTATTTCTAGGTTGCTTTTCTCCAAGAACAGCGATTGCCAACCGGTGGGCTGTGGCCCACCGGTGGGCTATGAGAAAATTTTGGTGGGTCGCAAAGAAATCTCACCCCCAGAGCACCCCCCCCAAAGCAATTAATCCAGACTGCACAGAAACACAAGGCTGTGCAGCCCACATGGCCCGCGGGAACTCTCCCCGCCCACTCACTCCTTACCCAGTAAATTTGCCTGCTAAATTGTTATTTTTCCTTTTTCCGACCATCATCTGTTCTGCTGTGCTGGTAGATTTAGATTAGCTAGGAAGCAGAAAATGGTTGGATTTCTTGCTTTCTAGCTAGTCTTTAGATCTTTCGCTCAGCACAGCCAAACCTCCCTTAGGACTGAAGGCTTGCTTGCAAGCAAATTCAGTGCAGACTCATGGCAAGCAAATTTGAGAGACCAAGTTAGCTGATGGCAGATAGATCACTGAATGATTCTGTGAGCAACTCAATCTGCCTGCTTTGCCTGATTTGGGGTAAAAGTTGCTCTTTTTTATAAAAAATTATATATTTACATGCATGGTATGTTGTGAGTTAATTTTGTGAGTTGGCTTGCTAGCAAATTTTATGAGTTTGCTCGCAAGCAAATTTTATGTGACAGACTGAGCTAGCCAATGGCAGATAGATCTCTGAATGAATTTGTGGTTCTTGAGCAATTCAATCTGCCTGCTTTGCCTGATTTTGGGTAAACGTTGCTCTTTTTTTATAAAAAAAATTCAATATTTATATAAATATTTATAATATTTACATACAAGCCATGCCCAGCCAGTCACATGACCACCAAGCCACACCCATAAATTAGGCCACACCCATAGAACTGGTCAGTGGTCCCTGGGATCTAAAATTATGAGTTTGATGGTCCCTGAGGTCCAAAAGGTTGGCGACCTCTGTCCTAGAATATATATATTCTGGTTCTTCTGCCCATTACAGCAGCAATCCCCTTTAAATTAACTTAATTATTTAATAATTAATTATTTAATAGCATTAACTAATTATTCAATGCTTCACCTAAATTTATGCATAAGTCAACATGCGTAGAATTGTTTATAAATATTCTTGTATCTTCTAACAGCAGATCTTAGTCTGTAATCAAAAAAATGACACACTGATCACTTTTACAATATAAAATTACTCATACTTTTTATGTTGGTTGTTCAACACCATCAATAATTTTAACTGAGTCACAGACATTTGTGTTTTAATAATAGCTGACAGTCTGATAAACCTGCCTAATTTTTATGAGTGTGCTTTCTTTGTAATGCCACTAGAAGCTGTGGGCATTATAACAAAGACTTTCTTTTAAAATTTCTAAATATAGATTAAGTCCTCCCCCAAACTTAGTTAGATTTGTCTCATTTGGTATAATAAAGAAGTTACTGTTCTTGGTTCATAGCTAAGATTCTTTTCACTAAGGAATAGCATAAAAAGTATTGCCTTTAACAAAATAAGAGTGCACTCAAAATCTATTTAATCTACTGTATATTTGAACATTTGCCAGTGGAAAAGCAAGCCAGAAATGAAATATTTTTTCTGAAAAAATTAACTATGTCCATACAAGGTAAAAACAAAACTAATTAACATGGAAAATAAAATATATTTAACAAATTATAAAAAAAAGATATTGAAAAGAGGTAATACTTTAAGAAATGTAAAAAAAGGATATTGAAAAGAGGTAATACTTTAAGAAATGTAAATTTTATCATTAGGAGTTGAAGAGCATCTTAGTTTGTTAACTTACGTATTTTTAACTTTGAACTTATGGGCCACAACAGGATGTTATATGCAGTTTAACTTGTAGAATAAAGCCATCATACATACACACACACACACACACACACACACACACACACACACACACACCCCTTGTGCTTCCAACAATCATGCCCATATTACTTCTTTATACCATACATTATTATGCTATGACTTCTAGCTCTCTGTAGTTGCTATGACTTCTAGCTCTCTGTAGCTCTTAACATTGGGAACTTTATTTTTGCCATATGGACTGAATTGTTTTCAATATTAGCACATAAAAATATACTCTTATGCTTTTCTCCAAAGATTTTATATATAGTGGTACCTTGGGATTCAATATTAATTGGTTCAGGAAAGCCCACAAGGAATAACATAATGAGTCACAAGGCATCCAACACCAAAAAGTTGTAGCTTGTGCATTGAGTAGTAAACAAACAATGATACTGGGACAAACTTTTTGCATCAAAATAGATTGAGTACCAAATTTGATGAGTTTTAAAGCAGTTGAATATCAAGTTACCACTGTAGACTTTCTAGTACTATTGTTTTATTATTTGAAAGATTATCATATAAGATTGAATGTTCTTTTTAAACTCCAGTGTAGTCCATGCCTGCCAAAATTTTAGAAACAATCACAATATAAACAGAGTAAAAGTTCAGTGACATTTTCTGCTAATATCAATAGATACAATTTAGAAATGCATAGTATTGCTGGTTATGCCACTTTAAAAAAAGACATTACATTATTGGAAAGGAAAGTATTAATTGTTTACACCTCAATACTCTTTTTTAAAAAAACAAACCTTCCCATATGCCAATATGCTTTTAAAATATCTCCATTGAAAAATGATGGGCTTTGGGAGAGAGATCAAACCTTTCCTAAATTCATTAGAGGCTGCATTGGGTAAATCCATAGATCCAACCCAGTGGCCCATGAGATTTCACATCAGGACCAGCAAGATTCTTCCTTCTTCAAGAGCATTCAGTATTCCAGAACTTTTTTTATTACATAACCTTATAGATATAACATGTCTATTTAAATTGCTTTATTGCAGATAAAATATAAGCCACATATATCCAGGAAATTTCTCTTCAGGCCTATATTTGTGTCTGCTCTAGGGTTTAAATTTTTTTCATTGGAAATTTGGCTGTTTTCTTCCCGCCTTCGGTTCAGGGTAGACTATGAATCATTGGTTCTTGCTTCATGAGATTCAATGTTTATTTTGACTCAAAACTGACATGCTGAAACCAGTGAGATAGTTTGCAAAAAGAAACTGTCAAATTTGATGAGCAGTGTATATATTATCTGCTGTTTCCAGCTACAATTCTATATATGAGTAGTCCATCCCTTGAATTAAATAGTCTGATCTGCCTTTCTTGTACCAACTAAATGTCACGTTAAATTATTCCTCTGCCAAAATGTGTGTGTGTGTGGGGGAGAATGGATTGACAGGTAGACCTCAATTTATGACCAATTGTTTAATAATTGTTCAAAGTTATAATGATCTTGGAAAGAGTTTTTTACATCTTGTAAAGCAGTTACAGCCATTTGAAATATTGTGCCGCATCTCTCCCATATAAGTGGTTACATCAGGGGTGTCAAACTCAAGGCTGGCGGGCTTGGATGCAGCCCACAGGGTGCTTGAATCTGGCCCATGGGGCCACCTTGGAAACAACAAAGGACCGGCCCGCTGTGTCTCTGCCAGAAAAAACAGAGCTCAGGAGGCCCTCCCAAGATCCGTTTTCACTGTCAATGTGTTGCAGGAAGCCATTGCAGCTGAAAACAGAGCTTGGGAACCCGTTTTCGCTGGCAGACCACTCAGGCCACCACAGGTGCCGCCAATACAAATGACATTGAGCTGGCCACACCCACCCTGGCCAGGCCCACCCCAGCCCCCTGAGGTCAAACACAATCCTGATGTGTCCTCAATAAAATCGAGTTTGATGCCCCTGGGTTACATGATTTTGGTGCTTGGCAATTGGCTCACACTTATAATCAGTTGCAGCATCCAAATAGATTGAGTACCACTTATAATCAGTTGCAGCATCACATGACTAATGTGGCCATAATTTGTTATTTTATTTATTTTCTGGTTGCTGGCAAAAATGCCCTCCATTTGTGAGAATGGATTTGCTTAATGACCACAAGATTCTCTTAACAAGTGCTGTAAGAAAGGTTGAAAATCAGATCCAGTCACAACAACTTAGGACCAAAATTCCAGACCCAATTGTGGTCGTAAGTCAAGGACTACTTGTAGAGTAAAAGAACATTAGTTGGGACAGACATTCTAGGAATGGTGGAAAACCAGATGCATTTTCATTGTGATTGGCTAGAAATTGATGATGAAAGACCACATGACTGATCTATGCAATTTATAGTGTGGATCAAAGAGGATCCTAGAGCCCTGTCTGTCTGCTGGTCTCGAGGCAACCATCTCTCCTACCCTATTTGTATTATTTTTATCATGAAATGGCAAAATCCCTCAACTGCACACTACACACACAATTTCTAGAATGCCCATCTTGATATTTTTTCATATATTTGTACCTGAAAAGTTGCTCTGAGAGAAAGCCATGTAAATTAAACTGCTGAAATGTATACAGATTTGATCAACAGGTAAATAAAATTCTTTGCTGCCATTCTTTGGTTGTACCTAAAAGCCACTCTGAATGGTGAAGATGAAGTGACACCTTATTGGCATCTGTGTAACCAAGCACTTTTGCTAAAATTTGGGATTATGATTGTAGGCCTTCTGAGCCACACACAGAAAAGGCAAGCTTCAGAATAAAGATACTCAATCACTCTAGGGTGGTAATGGCAGAAAGAGTTCCTGTCAATCAGGAAACATTGTACCTACAGCAGAAGAGCTTCAGCAATTCCATGAAAAAAATTCCCCTTTTGCTGTGGTTTCCAATAAATCAGGGCAGAATCTTGAATAAATTAACTCCTGAAAAGAGATGGGGGTGCAGGGATGAACTAATTGGGAAAGCAGCCATCTTAAATTCTCCTATGCACTATGTCTTGCCCTATATTGCCCATTTGGCTCAGGAGGAATAAACTTGGTCATACAGGATTCCAATAGAGTTGAAGAATGGTACAGAAGGAGGAAGGGCACAAGGAGCCACAGCTGTTACTTTGTCTTCTGCAGTGTTGATGCTGAGTCAATCAGCCATTGATTCAATAGCAGCATTGTGTCAACAGCTGCTTCTTATCAGTCAGGGAATGAATTCTTTGCAATGACTAAGAAGGTAAAGGGAGATCACTTGACAGGGCTTAGAGCATTTTTTTTTTTGGGGGGGGGGGGGAGCCAGCAACCATGGAATGGTTCTTTCTTCTCTCTTTTGCCCACCTCATTTTCTGCAGACTTAGACCAAATTTGATTTTGGTTCTCTCTGCATTGGTGGGCTCATCCTTGGGATTAAAGACTACATAGGGAGTAAGATACTGATTGGATGATGTTCAGGTGCTGCTTTTCTATTGATTTAAATTAGATGAAGGTTAAACACTGATTGGCTCATGGTGATCTCTGCATGTTCTCTGCGTTTTTGAGGTCAATAGACAGGAAGACAACTGCAAGTCAAATTGAAAGTGCTTTGTAAGGGATGGGAGTGGAATTATTGATAATGTGAAATATTCTGTCAGAAAGTTGCCTTAGGGTACACCTGCATCAGCCATACATTAAGTGCAGCATTAAGAAATATATTCATGTGCAGCTTTCTTGAATTTCAGTATGAGGAAAAATTCACAAACTGAAAACCTTGATACCGTGAATAATATGCTTCCTTTATAACCACAATATCTGTCTGAGAAGTTGACACAATTACTGATGCTAATAATGCAAACATTTATTGGGAGTTCTTTTAGAAGGAATCATGTCAGTGCAATCACTTTCCTTCTAAAAAAGCCTTGTGCACTATTAGGCTGGAGACAAAAATAGAAATGTTTCACATATATATTGGAAGCCCAGTGATGACAGGGTATACAGTACATTATTTCAAATTTACATCTTAATAAACTTTTGTAGTACAACGTTTAACAACCCTATAGAAAGTGCAAAGCCTATATCCATCAAAAAGAATTCACATTTATAATATCACTATTATTTTTATTTTAATATTTATGTGAGGAACCATCTCTTGCCAGTCACAGCCACATGACCCACCAGAGCAGGGAGACAAGGAATGTTTCTGGTCCTGTCACCTAAGAAGTTATATCTGGCAGGACCCAGAAGAAGGCCCTTCTCCGTGGTGGCTCTCTCACTTTGGAATATCATCTCTTCAGAAATTAGAGTGGCCCCTACTTTGAGACTCTACTACAGTGATGGCTAACCTATGACATGCGTGTCACTCGTGACACGCCGAGGCACTTTGACTGACACACCTGTTGGTATGGGGAAAACCTGCACATTTAGAGGCTGCCTGTGCTCTGCTCCAATCCCTGCTCCCTGCTTGTTGCGTGGAGGCGTGGTGTCACCGCTGCCGCAAAATCTTTGCAGCAGAGAACAAGTTTTAACCGCCATAAACTGAGGTTTGTCAGTTTCATTACCTCAGGAACGCTACAGGAGGAAAGGAGATCCATGAGGTTCACAGCCCTGTAAGGTAGCCTTCCGATCCCCACATCCTGCACCTGCAGCCCTGAGACCAGGGAGACGAGTTTCACAGCCCTGTGTGATCACCCCAGCCCAGTCCGTCATAAACCAAATTATTGATATTTCTTGAAGTGACACACGACCCGAGGAAGGCTACACTTTTTCCCAATTTTCGACACACCAAGCTGAAAAGGTTAGCCATCACTGCTCTACTGTAAGGCCCTGAAGATTTGGTTTTGCTAGAAGGCCTGGGGAAGCCAGGATGTTATGGAGCCCAGCAAATGGCTTTATTTGACTCTGTGTTGACACTGGGGGATGGGTCAGTGGAGGGTTATTTTTTATTTTTTTCTATCCTGTGTTTCTATTGTTTGTAAGCCACGTAGAGTTGCTGTGAGCAAGTAGGTGGCTATATAAATTTAATAAATAAATACACTCGAGTCAATATATGTTAACAAACAAAACTACTGTATTTGATCAGCTTTCCTGAATTTTTCCATCCCATAAGAAATTATTCATATTGATTGATTACTGCCTGAGGAATGCCTACCTTTTTTCTCCTATGTTGTTTCTTCTCTCCTCTCCCTGCTTGATTGGAGTTGCTCTTACAAACATTTTGCCCATTGTATATGTGTGTTTTAATCAAAAGGCAATTTTCAATAGAATGTATATAAACACACATAAAAATCTTCATACAGTATAGCCATAGTAATTCTTGAATTTAATAATATCAGGAGTCTTCCTTCTCTAATGCAGAATGGAATTCAGTATTGAGCCTGAATTCTTTCTTTGGTCAATGGATGAGACTGTTGGTCTTTAGCTTACCATGATGTTCTTTTTGGAGGACAAGGACACAATGTTCTGCTCAATGACCATTGAACCACTGTCTAATGGTAAAGGCCAGATTTAACTGGAATCTGCTTTCCTAAATATCATTCTGTATTTAGCACACTCTGAATGCCTTTAATTGTGACACCTTTTATCCAAATCATAGATAAAGTAAAATCAAATTTATTTCTTTGGTCTTGAAAATACAATTTACAGCTTCAAATTGCTCTACATAGTAATGTAAACAGTCTTCCCTTTCCCCATTCTATAAGTAACACTTGAAAAGAATGTGCAAGCATTTTCTTTCTGAGTTTCAACTTTAGTTAATTTCCAGAAGAGAGAGAGAAAATGAACAAGTATCTGTATCTACCTACCTACAGATTATACAATATTATATGTGTATTTTATTCTAATTCTACCCCTATCTGCTGTTTCTAATTCTTGCCATAAGAAACAGGTTACATCTATTAGAGGCTAGATTTCCTCTTTCTCTGGTTCAGAGAGAGAAGCTGACAACTGTTCTTGATTTACTTGATGATCATTTAATGAGAAAAACTTTATTATTTTTTAATAACATCTTCAAACTCCAACCAAGAATTCTCTGCAATGCACCTTTCCTTCTGAAACACTTTGTAGTCTTTGGACCATTCAAGCCAATGAGCTTTCAGCAATACAAACACTGCCTAATCTCTTTTAGGATCATTAGTCATCCTTTCCCTGAACTTAAACCGATAGTCCATCCTTTGAGTCACTATGGCTGTCTAAGACCATATTAGTCATTTTAGCTGGCAACAATCTCCTTTATTCCCAAGTTTTGTCCCCCTGCCATGGCCTCCTGGATGTTTCTTCCCCATTCTTCCTTCTCTTGTAAGAACTATTTTATATCAGATTCTATGCTAAATTCTACTCTCATCTCCTTGTTAGCAAAGTGAGACAAACTCATTTATTTATGTTCTGTCCTTAATTAACATACTCGAGATCCCCGCGCTTTGATTGGCCAAAGCGCGGGGCTTTCCGATTGGTCAGGTGAGCCGCGCCGATTGGCTCGCTAAGAATCTCCCACGATTGGTCCATTCGGATCGCAGGAGATTCAAAGTGGTGCCATTGGCCGCGGCCGCCGCGGCGAAAGGAATAAAAGCCGTGGGCTTTTTTCCTTTCGCCAGTTCGGTTCTAACTTCCTAATAAAGAGCTTGCACTAAAGTCACCGACTCCTGGCATCATTTCGCGGACACAACACTGGCGATGAAGGTGGGATCCAGACCCTGAACCGAACCACGTGTCCGACGGAAGCCAGACGAACCACCGAGATGGCGAAGATCGCACCACCCGCACCCTTCAAACCCGCCACCAAGGACTGGGAATCGTTCTCCGACTGATTCCGCATGTACCACGAGTGCAGCGGCCTGAAGGACGCCACCGGCCCAATGAAACGCGCCGTCTTCCTGACCCACTGCGGGACCGAGGTCTTCCAGATGGCCAAGGCACTGGCCAAACCCGCCGACGCGACCGCGATGGACTGGGACGTCCTCGAACCCATACTTCGGTGGCACTACGCTCCAGAGGTACCCATCCTGATCCGGCGCAACGAGTTCTACCGGCGGGATCAGAGGTCGGGTGAGAGCTTCAGCGACTTCATCGCCGAGCTGCGACATTTAGGGGGGCTCTGCAAGTTCGATAACCTAAACAACGCCCTGCGAGACCGAATCGTGCTCGGGTTGTGGGACCCCGTCCTCCAGAGCCAGCTGATGGCCAAGGGCAACATCAGCCTAGCAGACACCCTCACCGCAGCCGCAGCCGCCGAAGCAACCTGAACTTCCGCCGACCGCATGCGCAGACCGAACACCGGGGACCGCAGCGGAAACAACAACCCGGCAAGGTTGACCGAGCCCAAACCCGAGACGACCACACACCAGGGCGATTTCCACTCGGCATCGGGCACTTCCGATGACGAGGAGGACATCCATCGACTCCAGACTAGCCGTGACCCACGGAACAGGCGAGGTCGTAAGTCGAGGACCAACTGTGCCGGCTGCGGCGGCGACCACCCCAGGTCGGAATGCCGGTTTTTCGAATCGATCTGCCAGCATTGCGACAAGAAGGGACACATCGCCCGTGTCTGCCGCCTGAAGAAAACTCGCAGCCCGGCACGATGGGACCAGAACGACCGGAGGAGAGAAAGCACACCACCCCGGACCAGAAATCGCCCCTCGGACAGCCGAGGGGACCGGAACAAGCGATCCTCGCGAGGCGGCGGCAACCGGCAGAGAGAGGAGACCCACCAGACGGTCACCATCGGCCACGCCATCACCAACGACACCTGGAAGGTCCACATGGAGGTAGGCATCGAGGGCCAGCCATGCAAAATGGAGGTGGACTCCGGGTCCTACCTCTCCATGATTGCATGGCATGAAATAAAGCATTTGGTGCCTACCTTCCAAAGGAGGAACGTAGACAGCCAGAGACTCATTGTAAAGGACTACCAGGGAAACCGCATCCCGGTAGTCGGAACCAAACACTTCAAAATCACGTATAAGGGGCGCACCGAACGACTTCCCCTAACAATCATCGACCGCGACTGCCCAAGCCTACTGGGACTGCAATGGTTCGCCCCGCTCGACATCGCACTCACGGGAGTCGACCACGTCACCGACGACAGCTGGGAGCAGCAACTGGCCCGGGAGTTCCAAGAGGTCTTCGACGGAAACCTAGGCAAGTACCGAGGGCCCCTTATATCTTTCGACCTAGACCCTAACGTCCCCCCAAAACGCCTGAAACCAAGGCGGGTGCCATTCGCACTGAAACCCAAGATAGACGAGCAAATTGACAAGCTCGTCAAACAAGGGGTTCTGCAGCCCATAGACCACGCCTGGTGGGAGACCCCCATAGTCATCCCGATCAAGCCCGATGGGTCGGTGAGGATCTGTGGGGACTATAAGGCCACCCTAAATGGCGCGCTGCAACAAAGCGCCTACCCCATCCCAGTAGTACAACACCTACTGCACTCACTGGGAGGGGGCAAGGTTTTCGCCAAGCTCGACCTCGCCCAGGCACACCAACAGTTGCCGGTCGATGAGCAAACGGCAGAAGCTCAGACCATAGTCACCCACCGGGGGGCATTCAAATGCAACCGACTCCAATTCGGAGTCAGCGTGGCACCAGGCATATTCCAAAGCCTAATGGAGAGACTATTGCAAGGTATCAAGGGGGTGGTACCTTACTTCGACGAAGTCCTAGTGTCGGCAGCCAACCAAGCCGAACTAGAGGGTCGACTAAGGGAGGTCCTAACTAAATTTAAAGAGACCGGACTAAAAGTCAAGAGGGAGAAATGCCAGCTATGCACGGAACGAGTAGAATTCCTGGGCTACCTCCTAGACCGTCACGGCATTCACCCCACAAACAAAAAAATCAAGGCCATCAAAGAAGCCCCCACACCCAAGTCAAAGACTGAGCTACAAGCGTTCTTGGGGTTACTGAACTTTTACAATGTTTTCCTACCCCAAAAGGCGACAGCGGCGGAGCCCTTGCATAGGCTCCTGGACAAGGCGGCGACCTGGACTTGGGGGAAACGCGAGCAAGCCGCCTTCCAAAGAACGAAGGACCTCCTCACCTCCGACGCCATCCTCATACAATTCAACGAGACCCTACCTCTGGCAGTCACATGCGACGCATCACCCTTCGGCGTCGGCGCTGTCCTCAGCCATACCCTTCCCGACAGAAAAGAAGCGCCCATCGCGTTCTTTTCAAGGACCCTCACCAAACCGGAGCGGAACTATAGCTAACTGGACAAAGAGGCTCTGGCTATAGTTGCCGCCGTAAAACGATTCCACGAATACCTCTACGGCCGGACTTTCACCATCATAATGGATCACAAGCCGCTGCTGGGAATCCTTGCAGGAAACCGGGCCACCCCGAACATTCTGTCTCCCCGAATGACAAGGTGGTCCGAGTTCCTGGCAGCCTACAACTACGAACTCATACACAGACCGGGTAAGACGATCTCCCATGCAGACGCCTTAAGCCGCTCGCCGCTATCGGAACCCGACACCGACCCAGCACCCACGACGACCACCCTCAGTATAGAGACTCTACCCAACCTGCCCATAATCGCGTCAGACATTGCCCGAGACTAATAAAGACAAATGTCTGGCGCGGGTGCTGCATTGGGTGGAGAAAGGGTGGCCGGAAAGGGACAACGACGAGTCCGTCAAAACGTTCCAAAACCAACAAACGGAACTCTCATTATTAAAAGGGTGCATACTATGGGGGGACAGGGTAGTCATTCCGGAAAAGCTACAGGGGAAGGTTTTGGAACTGCTACACGAGGGGCACCCTGGCATCGTTAGGACTAAAGCCCTGGCCAGAAGTTACGCTTGGTGGCCAGGGATGGACAAACAAACAGAGGCCTGGGTAGCTAGGTGCCAACGATGCCAGGAAACTAGGCCAAGCCCACCCACAGCACCCGTCCTAGAGTGGGAAACCCCAAGGGGACCTTGGTCTAGGATCCATATAGACTTCGCCAGGCCCACAAAAGGACACACCTTCCTCATAACAGTTGACACTTACTCCAACTGGCTGGAGGTAAGCAACATGAAGACGACAACCACGGAGGCCGTGATCAAGGAACTCTGCAAACTCTTTGCAACACACGGCCTCCCAGACGTCGTTGTCTCCGACAACGGGCCCCAGTTCACCTCGCTGGAATTCGAAAAATTCCTAGCGGAAAGGGGCATCCGCCACGCGCTGACAGCACCGGCGCACCCGGCGGCGAACAGTAGGGCGGAACGGATGGTCTAATTCACTAAAAAGACCATCCGGAAGATAGACCACGGGGAGATCCAGGAAAAAATAAACAAACTACTATTCACCCAGCACATAACCCCAAATACAACAACCAATAAAAGCCCAGCCGAACTATTAATGGGCAGAAAGCTAAGGTCCCCACTCGACAGGTTACACCCCACGTATAACCCGGAGAGGCCCCCAGACTCAAACACCAAACACCGAACCTTCGCACCCGGCCACCCCGTATACACAAAGAACCTGACGGGAGACCCACTATGGATTCCAGCCGTCATCACACAAGCAACAGGCCCACACTCGTACCGGCTACAAACAGCAGACGGACGAGCGTGGAAACGCCACATCGAACAACTAAGGTCGAGGACTACCAACCAACAAACCGCCGACGCACAAACAGGCGAAACCAACCCCCACAACACAAACCAAGGGGGGAGGGAATACCCAGGGGACCAAAACCAAAGAAGAATAAACCAGCAGTACTCACCGGAAAGCAGCCATCACGACCCCTCGCCAGGAAGGAACAGCCAGGCCAGCTCGACCGACCCGGAAAGACCGAGCGGGAGCGGCGAAACCCGCAGCTCAACCAACCCGGAAAGCCCAGGAGGGAGCTACGGAGAAAGGACCGGCCCGATCGACCAGCCGGTTCCCACGACGGCAGCAGGAGCAACAGAGATCCCGACCGAACCGGCTGGGATCCAGCCTACAACTGAGTTGCGCAGGTCAAGTAGGACCAGACGGAGCCCCGCCTCCCTACGTGACTACGCAACGTAAGGACTGAACCAAGAGGGGAGGGGTGTTCTGTCCTTAATTAACATACTCAAGATCCCCATGCTTTGATTGGCCAAAGCGCGGGGCTCTCCAATTGGTCAGGCGAGCCGCGCCGATTGGCTCGCTAAGAATCTCCCGCGATTGGTCCATTCGGATCGTGGGAGATTCAAAGTGGTGCCATTGGCCGCGGCCGCCGCGGCGAAAGGAATAAAAGCCGTGGGCTTTTTTCCTTTCGCCAGTTCGGTTCCAACTTCCTAATAAAGAGCTTGCACTAAAGTCACCGACTCCTGGCATAATTTCGCGGACACAACAATTTAGATATCTGTATGGAGAACCAACAAGTAGACATGTCTTGGTTCATCACACAGAAAGTCCTGCCCAAATTTCCCAGATGGGAGAACCTCAAGTTCTGCCTAGAATCTGCAGACTGGGTTACCATCTGCTATCACATGTTTAAAGAAAGGCATATTTTTTACTGTGCTTTATTTGCTGACTCTTGTTTTATCTTGAAGAGATGCTTTAAGAACTTTGAACAATTGATACAGCATCAAATTTGGAGGCCCATAACTACATAACAGTTCTAGATTAATATTACAGGTGGATCCCTGCAACTTGCAGTGTTATATTTAGATATTCTAACTGGAATATCTATAGGAGCCAGAACTAAAAATTAAAAAACAAAATCTAAATCTAAATACCACTTGTAGCTTTGAAACTTAAAAATCTTTTTCTACAGAAAAAGATACTACTTTTGGCAGAATGAAATTGCTTTTATTTCTGAAATGCTCTTTTCCTTGCTTTTTGTTTCACAAATATTGCTATACATTTATCCATAATCAGAGTGACTGAGTTCACAAAGTGAACAGTACCATTTTCAGCTGAAATTCTTACCAGAACAGTCAATAATTATTGACCCATTGCAGATCTCAAAAGCCATTTCTTATTTTCAGTCTTGGAAATATTTGAAATATTGCTAAAATGTAATCCTGTAATACAGCATTTGCCTCAATTTCAGTTCCAAAGAAAACAGCAACAAAATAGTCCATGATAGGCCTCTTATTTCTAGATTATCTTAGTGTCTATTTGGAACAATTAATTTTCTCTAGGGGCCACATGAAAAATTGGGACTGTTGTGGAGGGCTGACACCACACTGCCCCCATTGCCTTGCCTCCGATGCCAATGCTGCCCCACTGCCCTTCTGCTGATACCCTGCTCTTTGCTGATACCACCTCACACCTACCACCAAGGTGTACCACCAAAGTCCCATTCCAATGCCATGGGCCAGATTGGGGACCACCAATGGACTGGATATGGCCAACAGGCCATAAAATGCCCACATCTGATTTAGAATCACTTATCAGAAAAATTCTAACAAGGAGCATTCTTATGAGCAGAGTAATGGGAACAGACATCTATAGTGTCTTCAGTGGAACTGCTGGTTTACTGAATATAGAGTGCTCTCATGTGAGCAGAGTGATGGGAACACACAGCTATAGTCTTTTCACCTTCACATCTTTAAATTGCTCATTCAAAGCCCAACTCAAGCTGCTGCTCTGCTTTAAGTCCCCCAATCTTTCTGAAGCTCCATATGATTGCATATACTGTAACCCCTGTTTTTAGCTTACTCAACAAAATGCAATTTTTCTTCTGACTTTTGACTATAAATTCAATATTGTAAGTAATAAAACATACTTGGAATAAGTTTGAAAAATTATATGGAATTAGAATATAACTGCATCAATCTACACGGTCCATGTTTCTCTATGTGTCTTTAAGATATATCCTTTCTTTCAGCTATAAATAGTTTAGGACAAGGCAACACAGCTGAAGGCAGCCTTCCACTGCATGCCATACTTAAGTGTGGTCAGTAGCTTAACAAAATGGGTAGAATTCATTTTGTTCAACAGCCTCATTTGGGTTTTTACTTGCTTTGGCTGTAATTATTCAAGAGTTTATCATTATTCTCCCTATTAAATGTAATTTTATAGTTATTTTTAATTCTGTAGTTCACCTCTGCAAATTATTACTTTTAATAGCAACCCAATACAACCAAAATTAAGCTATTTTACCCTGTAGATTGTAATAACAGAACAGATTGTTTTAAAAAATATTTTCTAAGTCCACCTAGAAAATGTACAAATACATCAGGAAAGGAGGGTAGGACATAGAATAATAGCATACATTCTTTGTTAGTTATGCAAGATTCATCTTGTATCCAAATTAATTTAATAGTGCCTGCATAAAAATATTTCCTTTGTAAATTAGTTTTAAAGATATGACAGGAAGAAGAAGCAATTCATTAAGAAATTAAATCTACAATTAAGCTGTAGAATGGATGAACATGGCATTTTCCCAAAATCCTTGTAAACAGACTACAAATGTTTGGTCCTATGCTGACACAGAAGTGAGGCTATTTCTAGCATGTAATGATCCCCACAGAGCCTGCTGTGTTAAAACAGTGCTGTGAAATTTATGGGGAAAAAGTCCCTTTGAGAGTGTACCACAGATTCAACTGCAGGGCCATTTCATTCTATTACTGTCTCCTTTCTAGAAAACAATGACATTAGAAAAACCAAAGCCTATCAGCTGTGCTGCTAGGGACAACTGTCAGCACTAATCTATCACACCTTAGTTATTATTCGAGACAATGGCTGAAACAGCAAGAAAGAGACTCAGCCAGGAAGGGGGAGAAAACAGCACCAAGGACAAGGTCAGCTGCTGATAAAAATATAATAAGTCCAGACATGGCCTTCAAACTGGAATATAATCTTAACTATGGATGCATCCTCTTTCAGGGTTCATTAATCACAACTGCACGTAGTTTCTGTAAGCTGCAACAAATAAATGATCATATTTAAAAGTACTGACGCTGTTATGGCTAGTAACTTTTGACTAAATGCTTGATTTTGTGTTTTTAAATTGTTTCACAGTCAAGTTAAGGTTCTGTAGTGAAACTTGCAAGAGTTCTATAAAGATTATACCATACGGTTTTTTCCCCCTTTCCTTTAAAAAATGTCTCATCAAATCCATATTAGTTGTGTTGAAATAGGTCTTGTGCAGGTTTTACCATTAAGTACAATATGCAGAAAAATATCTGTGAAATGAAAGATTGTAAGATATAAAAGATGAAATTAGAGCAAGTAAATTAATTTTGCATCTCTGTAGAATGTTCACTAAAGATGGGAAAATTGAGATATATGCGCAAATGCTGGTAGTATGTGTTAAGCCTGGGTTCCCCAACCAGGGTTAAGGAGACAAGCTAAACAGAATGTGCAGCGTTAGTCAGATAGGCATATAGATAAATGTGTGAGATAAGTTTGTATGTTAGTTAACATACAGTAAAAATAACAGATACGCTTGTGTTATCAAAAATATAGTTTATTCCATTTAGAGTTTTATAGCGTAGTCAAAATAACAGTCCATTAGTCATGTATTGTTTTAGTCAGTCCATTCAAGGATATTCAATTAGCAAAGTCCGTGTTGAATATCCAATGTCAGTTCACTTACAATAAATCAGTCTTCTCACCGTTGATAAATCAACGGTCCTTTCTCTCTCCCATTCTAGTAGGGGAAAAAACGCAGTCTTCAGTCTATCCAGTAATTAGGGATCATCAAGCCAGAGAGAGCAAGCTGCCGTGCCTTGCTTCTTTTATAATGCTTTTACAACCACTCCCTTAATTACGGTACATTCTTAAAGTTAAAGTTACAGACACTTTAACTAACAAACCATGATAACATATTTATTATTTTACCTAAACCAGTTAGGGTAAACAATGTTATCCCTAACAGTATGTAGTATATGATCTCATGCAAAGAAATATTATACAGAATGCTAAATGTCTGTATAAAAGTGGTTGTGTTTATTTTGTCATATGAAAATAAAAGTTTGGTTTATCATGAAAACAAAAACTTGAATGAAGTACTGAAAAAGAGGAAAGAAGAGGAAAACCAAGGTCATAATTGGACTGAGTTGCTGAGTTTCTCAAAAATAGGTTTAAAGAACAAAAGTCAATGTATGAAGCTGTGATTGGATATGGTAGAAGGATGATTTATAAAGAAAGAAATTTAGGGAAAAGCTCATTGAATTTTATTGATGTATACTACATTAGATTAGGGTTTTATCCTCTTATCTCCCTTTTCAATTACTTTGCTCATCGACTGTCCTTCTCCACTTTCCATGTCATTGCTTGCCACAAAATGAAATTGTATGCATGCATCCTTCTATAATCTGCAGTTTCAACTGTACAGCTAACCACAAACTTTCTAAATCTTTTCACTGGGCTTGATTTGGAAATGTCAGTCTATTACTTCTATTTAACTTTTACTCCATTTGTCAGTATATATTTTAATAATTTTATAGCAAATGTAAAACTGTAAAATAGTTTTGCAGGGTTGGCCCCTGAGAGATTTTGTGTATCAGAAGATAAAGCATTCCCAACCAACATTAGGCTCAAAGCAAAGGCCCAAGATTAGTTTAGCATATGAGGTCAATCCTCTAGTATGTAATAAACAAATTCAGTAAAAGCAAATTCGTATATTTTGCTATTCTTTGGGGACATCCAAAGTTTACTCCTTGAAATAGTTAAGTGTTGTTAAACTCCAGAATTATATTACTGAATGTATACACCGACAATAGACTGATTTAACTTTATGGAAGTCAGTTATGCTGATTTACCTTAGATACATAACTACCAATGTACTTGTAGGATGTTTTTAGTACAAGACCCCGCAGCCTATTTCTTTGGGAAGATTAAGTGAATATACCACACACAATTCTAAATGATTCAGATACATGCACTATCTTTAGAAGTTCTGCTACCTGAGCCTCAGCAGCTATTCCAATTTTAATTAAAATGTAGAAAATATATCTTCCATATACGGAAATAATATTTTTACAATTTCTATGAAAATGATTTTTTATATCTCTATCTTATACTAAGTCATTTCAGGTTTGTACAATGAATAGTCCTGCTGCCTTATACAGTGAATATGTCTTATCTCAGCAACCAGATTCCCTCCCAATATATTAGACTAAACCTCCAATCCACAAGTCATGCTGACTGATATTCATGAGACAATTCAACTACAGATAGACCAGATCCGCAGCCTACCTAACTCAGATAGGGTGGGCCAATTCCATAGGAGTGAGAGAGTTCATCACAGATTCAGGAGGAATTCCTAATAGTCCCAGAGTAGGGAGTATTTCCTAATGGTTATCTCTTTGTTTACCCACAATGCAAAAATCTAATGTAAGTTGTGCAACTAACCTCAAAAACAGACAATTTGATTTCCATAAAATGTAGGTGCTTGGAATAAAAATATCTTTGTAGCATTACTACTGAATTTTTGAAAATCACAATAAAGTTTATGCTGAAAATAAAGCAATGTTAGTAAAATGTAGCATATTCTTTCACCATTACTCTTTTCCTTTTAATATTGTGCTAATATATTTAGGGATCTGACCATCATGCTACATTCACTACATCACTTTATAAAAGTGTGGAATCATTTCAAACAGATCAACAATGGAATTTAAATACTCTTATTATTATGAATGCATTAAACTATGAAATTGCTCTCTTGATGTGTGGGAACAAGAAAAATATACAGGGAAAGGCAAATAAGCTCTATTTAATTCATTTCATTTCATTCAAGACAAATGCTGTTAAGTTCTGCGCATGGGCGCAAGAAGTGGAGATGAGACGATGAACAGTAAACTTCAACTCTTTATTTAACATTGTGGAACAGAGCAAAAACTACGACAGCAATAGCCCTTTTTATAGGCAAGCTGCTGATCAAATAACCAATAAGAAACGGGAAGCGTTAGTTCCCTTAACCAATGAAAGAGGCCCACTAATAGCCAATCAGATTCTCCTGAATGGACCAATCAGATGTCGCTATTATCGGCCAATCAGAAGTGCAGGGCCAGAACCCTGCACTTTTCTAAAAGTTTTAATAATCTTTATTTAAGCACTTTTATTAATTCACAACAAATGCCATATATAAGTCTTCTTCAACCATCTCCAGCTGTATTAGGACATCAGTTCTTTGGTTGAATAAAATTTATAAGTGGAATTCTCTAACAGATCTGTAAAGTATCAGGCTAAACTGATATACATAACGTATTTAATATTATTTTTGGGGATGCGTAGATAAAAATTTATAGCCCAAAAGTTCTTTTTAGTCCAAGTATTATTTTTAAAATAACCTGCTGCAATCACAGAACACTCATTGATTCACAAAATAGGAATGTACAATAATATATTAATAGTAATGTAGAAATTTATATGCCACTCAACTCCCAGCAACTCTGGGACAGTTTATATATTATTTAAAACATTAAAACAAAAACAAGAAATCACAAGGGTAAATATAGCAGGATGGGGAAAATAGAAAGACAACAGCAGAGGAAAACAAGCCATCTACTTGAAAGAAAAAGTGTGACTCAACCAGTGACTCAGCCATTGAAGTCAAACTGGTAATCAGGGTTATATGCCTGACTTGTTGTGACAAATAACATTTAAATTTTCTAACTGCAACTTTGTCAGTATACATTTGTGGAATTACTTGAAACCTTGGACCACACATGAACTATTCTTGGATTTCCCTGAGCCTGACATTTGACTTTCCAGATACTTGCAAAAGTAAGCTCTTGTGCCTATTTTCTATGCAGAAAGCTTTCAATTTTGTGCTAATTTGGTGTTTTACAACTAAATGCCTTAGGTTTGCTATCAGAAATTGTCCCTGATGTATGTCTGTAATTGAGCCCAGAATAATGGTCATTAGTTGTGCCAGTTATTAAGAGGGTCATCACATGATCAACCTGATTTTATGTCATTTTTGGAGTGATCATTAAGTGAACACTGCAGTCATTAAGCAAATCAATTCTCAACAATGCATTTATTGCTGGAAACTGGAAGTAATATGCCAGTTTCCAGCAAAAGAAGCCATAAATCATGGTCATGTGACCCCAAGGCAGTGCAAACAGCTCTTTAGCAGAGTCCCAGGTAAGGAGTAAGGGATGCCTGGGGGTGGGTGGTAGGGAAGACACCAGGAGGCTCATTATTGTTCAGTTTTATTCTGCTTATAAATCTTTTTTCCTTATTCCTTTTGTTCTTCTCTTTTTTCTTAGTTTCTTGTTAAATATATGTTAAACCAGGGGTCGCCAACCTTTTGGACCTCAGGGACCACTAAACTCATAATTTTAAATCCCACAGACCAGAAACCCTGGAAAAATCCCAAAAAAAGTCTGCAGGAGAATTTCCCACCCCATTTTCCTACTGATTGATCATTCTTTATTTGGGATCACAGGATACCATCTCCAGCTCCATTCTCAGGGGAAGAGAGAGAGACTTTTGGCTTCATGCAAAGAAAACAGCAGAAGCAGCAGAAGTCTTTCTTTCTCTCCCCCAAATTCTGCCAGAAATGAGTCTTTGTGAGACTTGTCGTACTGGCACAGCCTCTTGGAGCAGGATGCCTTGCAGGGTACCAAAGACTCATTTTTGATGGAGTTTGGGGGAGAGAAAAAAATACTTTTGCTGCTTTCCTTGCGTGTAGCCAAAAGTAGCAGAAGAAAGAAGCGGAAAGAAGCAGCCCAGTGGCCAGGCGAGGCATGTGGGACAAGTGAGGCAAATCACCCCCCTCTGCCTTTTCCCCTCCTTTCACTACCTCATGCTGTTTGCAATGCAAGCGACGCAAGCCTTGTGTTCCTGTGAGCCATGTGGGCGTTGCAGCCTTGTGTTCCCATGTAGCCTGGACTAATTTCTTTGGGAGATGCTTTGAGGGTGACATCTCTCTGTGGACTACCAAATTTTTTTCATGAACTACCAGTGGTCCCTGGCCCACTGGTTAATGACCATTGTGTTAAACTAAATTAAAATAAAATAAGCCAAACTACCCTTACTTATTCTATTACAAGATAAATGCATTGCAAGATGACAGTGCTGGTAATGGAAGACAAAACCTTGAAATAGTAAGCCCAGTTGCCAACTATATTGTACATCTCTAAAACACAGCTATTTTAGAACTCTGGAATAAGACAACTTCTGGGAAAATTTGGAAGAATTCTACAGGAGATCTCTTCTTTGGTGAAGTTTAGGAGAAACATCTTAATAGTGAAACAATTTGTAGAGCTACATGGAAGTTAATAGTGAAACAATTTGTAGAGCTACATGGAAGTTAATAATTTTAGTTCAGGAACTCAGGGATACAAGGTGAAGCTATGACATTGTGATGATGTGTAGGAGTACATGTTCTCAATCTCAGTCATCCAAAAATGTTATTGTAGCATTTAGAATACCAGCAGAGCTCATGGAGTCATGAAATAAGATTACACAAGGACCTCAGGGCACAATCTACTGTTTTCTGAAGGCCATGGCACTTCAGAAAATTACCGGAAATCTTAATTGTATGCTTTGTTCTCAATTGTCTGATAAAAGGTTATATAAAACACAGCTGCATTACTGAAATATGGTAATTAAAAAGCAGTTTTTCTTCAATAAGCTAGAAAAAATGTTAGTGTGCTAATACATAAAAATGCATAGCTTTCCAATCTTTCTTTCTTTCTTCAGAGACCTCTAGTTCTTTCTTATTATTCAATCTTCTAGCCATGTGTTAATTTAAAGCATAGTATTTTCAACTGAGATTTCCTAAGTTCAATGAAAATTAATATTAACTAAGTATTATTTCAAAGAAGCAAATATATTCCATTACTTCTCACCTGTTTCTTAAATGGTATGCATATGAAAATGAATAATACTTGTATCCAAAATCCTGATAATATAAACATGACTACACAAATGATTCCGGTAATGACTAATTGTGAAAAAAACACTAGGAGAGGACAGAATAAGTTGGAAAAAATAATACATTGTAAAAAAAGGTAAATCCTGTCTAGTTGTGTCTGAGTCTAAGGGGCTCATCTCTATTTCTTAGCAGAGGGACCCAGCATTCTAATATAATTTATCTGAATATGAAAGTAAAGGTTGAAATTGAAGGTAAGGTCAGTAGAACAATGTCAGTTTAAGAATGCCTTCAGTAGAAAATTATTTTTTTCTCCTATCTTGCTATACCATTTATAAATGAATACTGTAATTTGTCCATATTTAGAAAAAATATTACTATCTTTGCAAATTTTGCCTTGTGGCTATATATGCAGACCATAAACACAGATTTTGTGTCTTATTACTTCTACAGAAACACTATTTCCTGTGTCTGAAGAGGAGAAAGCAAACATTTTTTAGGCAGAGATGGGAGTTATGTAAACACATAACAACCACCCAACTTCAAGAATTCAAAACACCTTGCCAAGAATCCATTAATTAACTGGAAGGGTCGGAGAAAAAAAAGCAAGTTTAAACCATCATGGATATAGGAGTCACTGGTTGTAGGCAATTAACTTTTTTGTATGGTTTCATTTTTATATAAAATTAGCAATAACTTTGCCTTTTCTAACTTAGCCCTGTCTCTGACATTTCTTCAAATTCTAGTGAAGGAGTAGGCTTCAAGAAACAAAAGATTAATGATTTACTACTGATCTACTGCTAAAGGACCATAACACAAAGTCTTCCATTTCATTCAGGAAAGTTTATGGGTTTGATTAATTTTTATTTCTTCTCAGAAGCTGGTAATGCATTTTTATATTTTTGCCTGATACGTTTTGCCACACACAAATATTTAAAAAAAACCCACTCATTCTAATATACATTCATTGTCGTGTCCGCGAAAAAAGGTTCTGAGTCGGTGACTTTCGTTAACAGCTCTTTATTTCTAATAGTTGAACCGAACCGGCAAAAGGCAAAAAGCCTCCGGCTTTTATACCTTTTGCCGCGGCGGCCGCGGCCAATGGCAGCGATTCAAGTCTCCCGCTCTTGGTTTGAACCAATCGCGGGAGACTTCAATCGGGCCAATCGGCGCGGCTCGCCTGGCCAATCAGAAATCCCCGCGCCTTAGCCAATCAAGGCGCAGGGATTTCGAGTAGTCCATTTTAATACATAACACCCCTCCCCTCTTGGTACGGTCCTTCACGTGGTGTAGTCGCGCAGGTAGGCGGGGCTCCGTCGGGTCCTAGTTGACCTGCGCAACTCACTTCCTTGTTGTAACTCGGCCGGAGCGGTCATCTTTTTGGCTGTTCCTGGCTCTGTGAGAACCGGCTGGATGATCGGGCCGGTTCTCTCGCCGTGGCTCCCGCCTGGGCCTACCGGGTCGGTTGAGTCACGGATTTCGCCGCTCCCGCTTGGCTTCTCCGAGTCGGTAGAGTTGGCCGGACGGCTCTTCTCCGGATGGGACTCGCGAAGGCTGCGTTCTGGTGAGTTTTTAAATTTAATTTTCTCCTGCGTTTGTCTTACCGGGTATTCCCTCCCCCCTTGGTTCGTGTCTTGGGGGTTGAGGTCAGTCATTGCTCGTGACCGGAGCTGGTCGATATGTCGTTTCCAGGCTCGCCCATCGATGGTTTGGAGCCGGTACGACCGTGGGCCAGTGATTTGGGTTATGACGGCTGGGATCCATAGGGGGTCCCCCGTCATGTTTTTGGCGTAGACCAAGTCGCCTGGTTCAAAAGTCCGGTACCTGGAGCTTGAGTCTGGGGGTCGCTCCGGGTTATAGGTTGGGTGCAGACGATCGAGTGGGGACCGCAGCTTTCTGCCCATCAGGAGCTCTGCAGGGCTTTTGTTGGTTGTGGTATTGGGTGTGATGTGCTGTATGAAAAGTAGTTTGTTGATTTTTTCGTTGATCTCCCCGTGGTCCATTTTCCGGAGGGTCTTTTTTGTAAACTGGACCATCCGTTCCGCCCTACCGTTCGCCGCCGGATGCGCCGGTGCTGTCAATGCGTGGCGGATACCTCTCTCGGCCAGGAACCGTTCGAATTCGATGGAGGTGAATTGGGGCCCGTTGTCTGAGACAATGACGTCTGGGAGGCCATGTGTGGAGAACAGTTTACACAGCTCTTTAATGACAGCCTCTGTGGTGGTGGATTTCATGTCAGCCACCTCTAACCAATTTGAGTATGCATCGACTGTGATTAGAAAAGTGTGTCCATTTGTGGGGCCAGCAAAGTCTAAGTGGATTCTGGACCAGGGTCCCCGTGGTATTTCCCAGTCCCGGATAGGTGCTGTGGGTGGGCTGGATCTGGTTTCCTGGCACCGGTGGCATTTGGCGACCCATGCTTCGATTTGTTTGTCCATCCCTGGCCACCAAGCGTAACTCCTGGCCAGGGCTTTTGTCCTGACGATGCCAGGATGACCCTCGTGTAACATCTCTAGGACCCTGTTTTGCAATTTGCCTGGAATTACCACCCGATCAGCCCACAGGATGCAACCTCTTAACAGTGAAAGTTCAGTCTGGCGCTGCCGGAATGTTTTAAAAGTCTCGTCAATGTCTCTTTCCGGCCAGCCTTTTTCTAACCAATGTAAGATTTGCGCCAGATGTCTGTCCCTAATGGTTTCTCTGGCTATATCAGATGCGGTTATGGGCAAACTCTCGATACTCAGGGTGTTTGTTGTTGGTGCGGGGTCAGGGTCAGAGTCCGGCAAGGGCGAGCGGCTTAAAGCGTCCGCGTGCGAAATTTTCTTACCTGGCTTGTGTAACAGTTCGTAGCTGTAGGCTGCCAGGAATTCAGACCATCTTGTCATGCGGGGCGACAAGATGTTTGGTGTAGCACGGTTTCCAGCGAGGATGCCCAGCAGTGGTTTATGATCAGTGACTATTTTGAATGGGCGGCCGTACAGGTACTCGTGGAAACGCTTAACGGCGGCAACTATAGCCAAAGCTTCTTTGTCCAGCTGGCTATAGTTCCGTTCCGGTTTAGTCAGAGTTCTGGAAAAAAATGCGATAGGTGCTTCTCTCTGGTCTGGGAGGGTATGGCTGAGGACAGCGCCGACGCCGAAAGGTGATGCGTCGCAAGTGACAGCTAAGGGCAAAGTCTCACTGAATTGCATCAGGACGGCGTCGGAGGTGAGGAGGTCTTTGGTTTTCTGAAAGGCGGCTTGTTCTCGTCTCCCCCAAGTCCATGCTGCCTTCTTATCTAGGAGTCTATGTAAAGGTTCCGCCGCCGTTGCCTTCTGAGGTAGGAAGACATTATAAAAATTTAGTAAGCCTAGGAATGCTTGTAGTTCTGTTTTGGACTTCGGGGTGGGGGCTTCCTTGATGGCTTTAACTTTTTTAGTTGTAGGGTGGATGCCCTGCCGGTCTAGGAGGTAACCCAAAAACTCTATTTGCTGTGTACAAAGTTGGCATTTCTCGCGTTTGACTTTAAGTCCTGTTTCTTTAAATTTTGTTAAGACTTGTCTTAATCGGTTTTCTAATTCGGCTTCGTTTGGCGCCGCTATTAATACGTCATCGAAATAGGGCACCACCCCCTTGATGCCCTGTAGTAAACGTTCCATCAGGCTCTGGAAGATGCCTGGTGCCACGCTGACTCCAAATTGGAGTCTGTTACACTTGAAGGCCCCCCGGTGTGTCACAATTGTTTGGGCTTCTGCCGTTTCCTCGTCCACAGGCAGTTGCTGGTATGCCTGGGCGAGGTCGAGCTTGGCAAAAAATTTTCCCCCTCCCAGTGAGTGCAGTAAATGTTGCACTATTGGAACTGGGTAGGCGCTTTGCTGTAGCGCGCTGTTTAGGGTGGCCTTATAGTCCCCGCAGATTCTCACGGACCCGTCTGGCTTTACTGGGGTCACTATAGGGGTCTCCCATCTGGCGTGGTCTATCGGTTTTAATACCCCTTGTTTGACGAGTTTGTTGATCTGCTCGTCAATTTTTGGCTTTAAAGCAAAGGGCACCCTTCTAGGTTTAAGCCGCTTGGGGGGAACCCTTGGGTCTAAATCAAATGAGATAGGGGGCCCCTTGTATTTGCCCAAGCCTCCATCGAAGACCTCCTGGAACTCCTGGACTAGCCGCTGTTCCCAGGCTTCAATGGAGACTTGGTTGACACCTGTCAGCGCGATGTTAAGCGGGGCGAACCATTGCAGACCCAGCAGGCTCGGGCGGTCACGATCGACTATTGTGAGTGGCAGTTGTTCGGTGTGGCCTTTGTAGGTTATGTTAAAGTTCTTGGTGCCCACTACCGGAACGCGATTACCTTGGTAGTCTTTTATGATGATTTTCTGGGCAAGCACGTTTTTTCTTTGTAGAGTAGGCACTAGTTTTTTTATTTCGCGCCATGCAATCATGGAAAGGTAGGACCCGGAGTCCACTTCCATTTTGCATGGCCGGCCTTCGATGTGGACTTCTACGTGTACCTTTCTGGCGCCGTCGGAGATGGCGTGGCCGATGGTCACCGTCTGGTGGGTTTCTTCTTTCCGCCGACCGTCGCCGCTTCTTTGAGGTCGTTGCTTCTGGTCCCATCTACCTGCTGGCTGGCGCTCTCTGGCTCTGGGCGGGGAGCTCTCTCTTCTTCTGTCCTGCTGTTCCCATTTTGGCGGGCTGCGGGTCTTCTTTTGGCGGCAAACTCGAGCGATGTGGCCCCTTCGGTCACAATGCCTGCAGATAGCATCAAAGAAACGGCATTCAGACCTGGGGTGGTCGCCGCCGCACCCGGCGCAGTTGGTCCTCGACCTACGACTGTTTTGGCTTCGTTGGTTTCCGCGTCCCGTCTGCACGCGATGTATGTCCTCCTCATCATCTGACGTGCTGGAGGTTGACTGGTAGTCGCCGTAGTGTGCGGTTGCTTCGTTTCTTGCGTCGGCCGACCTCGCGGGGTTGTTGTTTCCGCCCTTCGCGTCGGATCTTCGCATGCTGTCTGCTGACGTGCGGGTTGCTTCTGCGGCTGCGGCTGCGGTGAGGGCATCGGCTAGGCTGATGTCGCCTTTGGCCATAAGTCGGCTCTGGAGTGTCGGATCCCACAATCCGAGTACGAAACGGTCTCTTATGAGACTATTCAATCCTTCAAACTCACAGAGTCCACCTAGGCGCCTTAATTCAGCGACGAAGTCGCTCAGTTTTTCGTCTGGTCTCTGGTTTCTTCGGTAAAATTCATTTCGTCGTATTAGGATGGGGACCTCGGGGGCGTAATGGCGCCTCAGTATGGGTTCGAGGACGTCCCAATCCATGGCAGTCACGTCTGCCGGTTTGGCCAATGCCTTGGCCATCTGGAAAACCTCTGGTCCACAATGCGTAAGGAAGACGGCACGTTTTAGCGGGCCCGGGGCGTCCTTCATGCCGGCACATTCCAGGTACATACGGAATCTATCCGAGTACGATTCCCAGTCCTCGGCGGCGGGGTTGAAGGGGGCGGGCGGTGCTATCTTCGCCATTTTGCTGTCGCTAGTTCTTAGATGGACACGGGGTTCGGTTCAGGGGCGAGATCCCATCCTCGTCGCCAGTGTCGTGTCCGCGAAAAAAGGTTCTGAGTCGGTGACTTTCGTTAACAGCTCTTTATTTCTAATAGTTGAACCGAACCGGCAAAAGGCAAAAAGCCTCCGGCTTTTATACCTTTTGCCGCGGCGGCCGCGGCCAATGGCAGCGATTCAAGTCTCCCGCTCTTGGTTTGAACCAATCGCGGGAGACTTCAATCGGGCCAATCGGCGCGGCTTGCCTGGCCAATCAGAAATCCCCGCGCCTTAGCCAATCAAGGCGCAGGGATTTCGAGTAGTCCATTTTAATACATAACATTCATCATACTTTTTCTTTATTAATAGAAATATTTGGTTTGTAGTTTTCCAAAATATATTTTATACAAATGTTCAGGAAACTATAGAGAAAAATCTGGACTGCCAAGAAATTTTGAAATCAAATAATTAAATTGCAATTGGTGTATTTATTTATGAGGAGCGAATTGAGGGGGTGTCGTAAGATATGATTAGAGAACAGTTAAAGTGAAAAGTGAAGCTGACCAGACTACAAACTCAAGTTCAATGCTGTACTATGATTAGGGGAAATTTTTCATTATTTCTCCTCTTATTCCACTGGCAGCTATCAGGTTTTGGCCAACAGCCTTATTTAAGGTGGCCTGGGGTTACTGAGGATCTGAATGGACAAAACAAGCTGATGCTGAAACCAGGCCAAATAGATTTCTTATTATTTTAGGTTTCTGATATATTTGGTGTTATCCTTTGACAGTAGAGCACCACCCAAGAAGAACCAGGCTCATACCTTAGGGATGGATACAATTGGATGGATAGATGCAGGATATGGTGATAGAGCCTTCACCTACGGTAGTTTTGGTTTGTAAAACATTTTTACATGGAGTGTGAGAACCTCACAACAATGCATCATGCCTTGCTAATTTTCCATCTTGATTATTGCAATACCCTGTACATAGGCCTGCCATTGAAAGATGCCCCAAAGCTTTAACTAATGTAGAATATGGTGACCTGGCTATTATAGTATGCACCACATGAATTCTTTATTCCTGTGACCAAGCTTGGCACTGAGCCCCCAATGTTCTCCATGCAATTCAAAAAGCTGGTTTTAACCTTTAAAACCCTACATAGCTTGACTTTGTGGTATTTTTTTTAACAAGTCCTGATACTTCAAATGCAAATGTCTCAGCAGCATCCTTTAATAGTCCCCCTCTTTCACAGAATAAATGGGATGGTGACTCATTGGCATTGCTGTGTTGCTCTACCTGCTTTACAGAATATCCTTTCACCTAGGATATAATCAGTTCCCATTTTATTAACTCTTCATAAGCAGCTGAAAATGAATTATTTAGAAGAGGTAACTTCTTTCTATATATGCTTTATATTTATTGATTTTATTTTTATATCAAATACAAGATCTGTTTTCACAGCATAATTGATGATAATGGCCCATAGCTCCATAGCAATGCATCATTTCTTGTGCCTACCTTGACACACAGAACAGAGTAGATAGTTATACACTTTAACTATGGCTCCTTGAACAGGTTGCTCCAGATAAGTTAGGGTTGTGGGCAGAAACTCAGCTTGGTGGTCATGATGCATCTTACAAACACAGCAAAATATATGATATATTATTTATCAAAGACTTCTGGGATAGACTGAAAAGTGAAGGTGATATCCAGCAGCATTGTCATTTTAAAGTGTATTAACCTTGAACTTTTCTTACTTAATAGGACAAACATTAAGAGATATCCAGCACAGATGTCTATTTTGTATCTGTCATTTTACTAAAAATATCCTCTTAAGTGGACTATAGAAAATGGTGGGTTTTGACATTTCTCTGGTGTTCTGACATAATTACAAAAACACTTCTTTTTCTCCCTTTTCCAATAGTCACTAAATAATAAGCTATGGACTCTTCTTCCTTTCTCAAAATGTTTACAGTCAATCATCTTCTTTCTTCAAATACACACTTACTGCCAGTGGAATTTCTCTGGAGAGTATGTGTGTGTGTGTGTGCGTGCGCGCGTGTGTGATATCCAGTTTGCCAAAGACTTCAAAAACAACTGAATATTTCTGCTTGGATGGAACATCTGTCAGCGTTCAAACTAGCCAACTCCAAACCAATAAACTCTGAGACAAGCATTTCCTCAAAGTTCCATTTTATTAGAATTGGCATATTGGCACATCTGGGAAAATCCAAATCTGAGAGCTCCAGTTTTATCCTTCCCAAAAGAAATTCAAAGACCCAACCCCTGCATCCACCACTCCATCACATGGCCCAATCAAATCATCATTCCAACTAGAGACATTCTTCCAGACACTCCTCTCCAGGTGCAGGGTAACATGTCCTTGACTCTCTGAGAAATAATGTTGTTGATTCTAATCTTCTACCTCACTATGAAATCCCCCCTCCCAAATTCCCAGGCACTAAATGGGGCAGCCTCAAAGCTTTCAAGTAAAAGATGGCTTCCAAGGCTGCCAACATCCTTCATATTAGAAACAACCATATCAAGTTTATTAATAAAACTCAACTATCAATAGATTTTGGAACCCCCACAGTGGGAGAGAAGTCTTGTGACTAGGACAAAAATTAACCTTGCAATGGTTTTTTAAATCATTGCTTATTTAACTACTAAGTGTAGACAACAATCACACAGCTGTAATGTAAACTATGTCAGTTCTCTTACCAGATGACTACTAAATAATTCTTAAAGTACTTCCATACCCTTAAACATTGATAATAATCATACTTACCGTATATACTCGAGTATAAGTCGACCGGAATATAAGCCGAGGCACCTAATTTAACCACAAAAAACTGGGAAAACTTATTGACTCGAGTATAAGTCGAGGGTGGGAAATGCAGCAGCTACTGGTAAATTTCAAAAATAAAAATAGATACCAATAAAAAATTCACTAGGACAGTTGAGAATAAGTTTGATGTTCACAATTTCCTCTTTGAAAGAGACCAGTAAATAGGGAACAAGAAGATGAAGAAAAAGAAGTGTGTTTTTTCACACTTTTCACACTGAAGTGAACAAAAATGGCATCATAGGAACAGGCTTATTCTCAGCCCAAAGGTTTGTTTCTGATTTCTTCCCTGATTTAAGGGAAATTTGGGAAACGATCTCACTATCATGAAAGGTTTGATTGATTCACTAACCCAAAAGATGATGATGATGACAGTGGTAGGCAGGAGTCACTCTCTCCCTTGCAAGAAAAAACCAAGAGCCATTCTTATATCTCTCTCTCTCTCTCCCCCCCCCATAAAGTAAAGCCCTTTCCAGCACACGCGCGCGATCCGCCCCCGCCCCTTTGCACCTTGCAAATGCAAAACCCCAGGGTTTTTGCATTTGCAAGGTGCAAAGCAGCGGGGGCGGATCGCGCACGCGTGCTGGAAAGGGCTTTACTGTATTACGGGGAGAAAGAGAGAGAGGGAGAGATCATAAGAACGGCTCTTGCTTTTTTCTTGCAAGGGAGAGAGTGACTCCTGCCTCCCACTGTCCTCAACATCTTCTTCTTTTGGGTTAGTGAATCAATTAATTTGGGAAATGATCTCACTATCAGAAAACAACGTGAGCTGCCACCACCCCCTCCTCTTCCCCCTCCTCCCGAGTGGACTGAAAGCAGCTGGAGCTGAGGAAATGAAGCTGAGTGGAGCAACCTCGGCTCGCGTTGCTTTCTCAGCCTAGAGCTCAGAAAAGCCTCCCCCTCCTCCCCCTCCTCCCGAGTGGACTGAAAGCAGCTGGAGCTGAGGAAATGAAGCTGAGTGGAGCCGAAGCAACCTCGGCTCACGTTGTTTTCTCAGCCTAGAGAAAGAGGAAGGGGGCTCATCTGGACCAAGGGTGAGTCTCCCCCTCAGTTTCCCCTGAAAGATCTTCTGTAGCTTTTGCCTTCTCCCAACATTTTCCCTCTGTTAAAATCCCCCCCACACACACACACTTATTTTCGGTTGGATGGATTTCGTGTCTGATCATTCTCACATGGCGGTGGGTCTTCCCCCACCCAAAAAACAGTTAAAAAAAGAAAAAACAATATATCCTCAAGCAAGAACTTTTCTGCTTCCGATTACCCCCATGCTTAAAAGTTGCAAAGGAAACGCGGAAGCAGGGAAGCGGCTGCCCAGCTTCGGAGCTCCACACCATTTTTTTTCAGAGGGGAATCTGACTCGAGTATAAGCCGAGGGGTTTTTTTTCAGCACAAAAAATGTGCTGAAAAACTCGGCTTATACTCGAGTATATACGGTATATGACAGGCATTCCAAAGATGGTCTCTTGCTTTATCTTACTAGGCATTGCAAACATCTATAATAAAGCGGTGGTAGTGGGAAATCTATGATGATTTTAAGTTGGACAGGCATAGAATTGCTACTGCAATATCATAGCAAGAGTTTTGATTCTACATCTCCCAGCATAAAACAAATGGTCAGCCAGCTTGTTTCTCTATCCATTTGATTATTCCATTAGTAAAATTTTCTGTCTTCTGTTCAATTGCATTCAATTCTCAAAAGCTGCCTCGACAAATCCCTGTAGTTTTTTGGGCAAAGTTTTGCAGAAGTGGTTATTCTTTGCCTCTTTCCTAAGGTTGAGACTGACCAGCCTGTAGTCACCCAACTACCCTTGTGCCCAAGGCAGGATAAGACCTTCTGATCTCCTGATTTCAAGCCTATTTTTCTTAACAACTACACAAAACTGGCTCTAGTAGTAGAATTGCTCCTGATAGTGTAAGTTCCACAGAGCATGGAGAAATTCATTTGAAATCTGCTGAGCTAGCATATAGAATGTGAAGGGATCAATATAACCATTTGATCAGCTCAAAGAAAATGCAGTACAGCTGTTCCTTTGTTTATTTATGGATTGAGTTTACTCACTCTTCTAATGTATGTATCTCACTCAGATCAGCTTATAGCAATTATAATCACAAAGGTGCAATCGCAGCAAAATTGCAGTTTTGTCTTTGTGAGAGTCAGGCATACAAGATGTAATTGTAATACCAAAGTATTTATTGGCACTAACATGCATGAAATTCTTTGTAAGAGCTATGAAATCCAGGAAATAATGTAATATTTATTTTTAAAAATGAAGAACATGGACACAGGTATCATGGGAGTTATACATATCTTCAAACATCTACAAGGAAATGTCTTTTTTGTCCTGAAGACATTACATAGTGCCAGATGCAGTTTTGAGGAATTGCACACCTGAGCACGTGTACCCAAACAAACCCACCTTCATTGTGTTAGGGCAGAATGTGCAAAGAAAATATTTCCTGCTATTCTTCCCAGGACACTTGTAATCACAGCAACAGTACAAAGTAAGGGGGAAATATTTGTGGGAGACAGTTACACAGGAGTTCTTCAGAGGTAGTAATTTATCCATAGAGATTAAGAAAAATCACAAAACCTCACATCTTAAAAAACTCTTAGAGCAGTATTAGCAAACCTATGATGTATGTGTCAAAGGTGACATGGCACAACATTTTGCTTTAAACACTTATTTTTATCAGTACTCAACAACGATTAATGCATTTTCAAAAGCTTACAATTTCCAGAGTCTGCAAAAGCTGCGCAGGAATAGTATGTGCTCTCGCGTGACCTAAGGACTCTCTAGAAATTGCACAAAATATGTTCTCACACAGCCTCCTAGGCCTCTGATAAACTCATGAGAATATGATGTGCTTTTGCATAGCTTTCGGAAGCTGATTACAACGCAGAAGAGCATTCTCTGAAGGCCTCATGATTTCTCATGCAACCTTGAGTGGGCCATAGATGTCTGTAAACATCACCTGAAAGTGAGCAGTGCAAGGAAGATTTTGGAGAACAATGGGCCATGGAGGCAACTGTACCATTCCCAAAGGCTTGCACACTTTGGGGAATGACGCATGATGGCCTTTTTGACAGGCAGCAGTGGCACTAGGATGAAGTTGAGGCTTGGGTCTAACCTAGGAATCTTCAAACTTGACAGCTTTAAGACTTGTGGATTTCAACTCCCAGAATTCCTCCTCTGGTCATGTTAGCTCAGGAATTCTGGGAGTTGAAGTCCACAAGTCTTAAGCTTGCCAAGTTTGAAGACCCTTTGTCTAACCACTGTGCTGCTGCCAAGTGTCAGAGTGCTATTGATCAGAGTGGCCTAGTGGAAGGAGAGAGAGGTTGGGGTGATGGGTGGGGAAGTGTGACAACAGAATCAAGTTAGGCATTTTCCAAATTTTTGACACACCAAGCCTGAAGGGTTCAATATTATTGCTCTAGAGCAGGGGTGTCCAACCTTGGCAACTTTAAGACTTCTGGACTTCAACTCCCAGAATTCCTCAGCCAGTTGGCTGAGGAATTCTGGGAATTGAAGTCCACAAGTCTTAAAGTTGCCAAGGTTGGACACCCCTGCTCTAGACACTCTTTTGTTAAGAACAGCATTTAAAATAACGTCCTTTATTTTTAAAAACTGGGGAAAAAAAGAAATAACTGTTGAAATTGACACCATCTGGATGAATACACTGATTTAATTAGTTCTTCACTGCTACTGTCTCTAATGCTATAGATCACAGTTAATGTTGATTTTTCCCCCCTCTGTTTTACACCATTTGGAGCAGAAAATACCAGCTATAATATTCAATCAATCAGGCAGTCATCCCCTTACTATCAATGCCTGGGGTTTGTTTGTTTTTTAAGTACATGCTCTTACTTTGTGCACATACTTCCAAAGTCCAGTTGCCTTTGAAAAAAGCACCTTTGGGATATATGTGCTCTTATATTTCAGAGAAAGCATGCTGGGCTGGGTGTCATCAGATGACATTGCATTAATGATGGCATATAAGCATACCAATGCTCCCAAATCTTACCTGCATGGGCAGTATCATTGGGAGAAAAGAAATCCTTCAAATAGCCAGACCCCATGACATAAGGGGCTTTATAAATCACAAACAGCTGTTCAAATTGCACTGGAAGCTTACTGGTAATCAATGTGGCTAACACAGCAGGTTGTATACCCATAACTGCCCATGCCAACCTATTCTGGATCAGTATGGCTTTCAAGTAGTCTTAATGGGCAGCCCCATGTACAATACACTGTAATAAGGCAGGCAGAAGGTCACCAAGGAATGAATGATAGTGGGAAGGAATTCCCAGTTTAAGAAAAGGTGCAGTTAGCACATTTGTCACCTGCTGTTTGAGCAGGAACTCAAATTGAGCGCCAGTTCTGTCTGGGGAAAAGCTACTGCACAGATAGAAAATTCACTAATTCTTTCCCATCCAGATCCCAATAGCTCTTATGCATTGGCACAAGACCTCAATCACATCAGATGTACAACTGATATTTATGCAGGAACATCAAGACAACCTTGAAAAAGAAATTCAAGGGCAGTTATATATTGTAAACAAAGCTTAGCTCTGAAACAAAAAAGTGAGAAAGAAACTTGAGATTGCGCTGACCTTGATTCTCTGGATTGGAGGAGAGAGAAATTTTCTAGGCTTTAATATTCTGCTCATAGACCATGCAACAATAATGGAGAGTTCCATTCCCCTTTGTGGAATCTGTTTCCTGATTTGGAATGACTCCAAAGGTGACATCACTTGATCCTGTGTCAATACATGGCCTAGTCCAGTAACTTCATGTAAAAGTTAAATAGAAGGACCAAGAGTGTTAAGTCCTGTGAGATCCCACATATGAAGGATATTCCAATTATTTTCTTCTCCATCAACACTGATTAGAACTAGCTACAAAGAAAGGAGAAAAACCATTGCAAGAGTGTGCCATCCATTCACCGTTTACTCAGACAATCCAGATGGATACCATGCTTTCCAACTGCTAGGTTTGCAAAAGCTGGGACAAGGAAATGGGAGCTCACTCCATATGTGGTGCTAGGGATTTGAATCACCAAATTGCTGACCTTTCTGACTGGCAAACTCAGCGTCTTTAGCCACTGAGCCATCACGTCCCTGTTCTACACCTATTTAGGTCTTAGTAATACGTGCCAGATCAGCCACCTCACCCATAATAAGAATGGATGAGAGCAGTTTTAAATAACATGGCATTTAATAATTGCAGCTACAGGCACAAGCTTTGGAAGCTTTGGAGATTTGGCACGGAGGCTGAATGCTAGTATCTGGAAGGCACAATCAATTTCAACCATTGGTTTCACCTTTCCCATGATAATTCCACCCCCAAATTCCTATCATGTCTTCTCTGCCCATAGCAGCTGGGATGTTGGTGACTGCTCTCTCTCCATCTCCCTTCCCACACCTCATTGATTATCTCCCAGGAATCAGGGACCACCTACCAATTAATTAACAATGCTCATCCACCTTCAGCAACAACATATTCTAGGCCAACTATCAGACCGCATTGTTCTCAATCTGCTTCCACTTAACAGCAGCTGCAAGACAGTATAAGGCTATCTAATTTCAAAAACCATTACCATTCAGACATTCAGTGATCCTTTTGCTAGCCCCTGTAAACCTGGGATCGTAGATGCCACCATATAAACCTACATACACAACTTCACTCCCCCACAGGACACAACCAGAGGTCCCTTTAATCCAATAAACACTCCAGTAAATAGTCCAACATACACTGGCAGGCAAATCTAATAAAATTGATGAAAAATCTCCAAAATAAACATAACAGAGTAGAATAGCTTAGAATAGATCCTCTAAGTTCCTAATAGCAGCAATGGCTCTAGATTGAGAATCAAAGGGCAGAGAGATGGAGTGTTAGACTTATTTGCAAGTCATTCTGCAGCCCGTACAAAACTTCTACTTGTGACCAGATGTAATAGCAACAGCACTTAGACTTATATACCACTACAACTCTCTCTAAGCAGTTTATAGAGTCAGCATATTGGCTCTTCATTTTATTGACCTCAAAAGGATGGAAGGCTAAGTCAGCTTTGAGCCACTCAGAATCGAACTCCTGGTAATCAGCAGAACTAGCCTGTAATACTGCATTCTAATCGAATGGAATCAAAATCATTTGAAGCATTAATATGCTTTATAAATCCTTAGTAAGACCACACCCGGAATACTGTATCTAGTTTTGGTTACCACATTACAAAAAAGACGTTGAGACTTTGGAAAAAATGCAAAGAAGAACAACTAAGATGATGAAGGACTTGGAGACAAAAACATATGAAGAACGGTTGCAGGACTTGGGTGTAGCCAGTCTAGAGAAAAGGAGGGACATGATAGCAGTATTCCAGCATTTGAGGGGATGCCACAAAGAAGAAGGCGTCAACTTATTTCGCAAAGCACCAAAGGCAAGACAAGAAACAATGGCTGGAAACTAGTCAAGGAGAGAAGCAACCTCGAATTGAGAAGCTTCCTAACAGTGAGAACTGCTTGCCTTCAAGAAGTTTTGTGTGCTTCATCACTGGAGATTTTTAAGAAAAGACTGGACAGCCGCCTGTCTGAAATGGTATAGGGACTCCTGCTTGAGCAGAGGGTTGGACTAGAAGTCCTCCAAGGTCCCTTCCAGCTCTATTCTAATTGAAATAAAGCAGATGACAGAATAAGTAAACTAACCTAACCCTAACTACCCCTTTTAAAGCAAGATGCTATGTTTCTTCTTTTGAGTGGTTTCTAAAAACGTTTTTGGATTCATATTGCATTTGAAATGTGACTTATGCTGGTTAATAATTTAGGAATACTATAAATTATCTAAACTTCATTCTGAATAAAATAGAAGGGGAATCTTGAGGAGGTACTTCACTTATATCAACAGATCCCAACCAGGGGAAATTTTACTTACTAGTAACTTTGCAATAAACAGATTGAGGATCTACATAAGATACCTTATGCAAATGTACTAAAATAAATACTAGTAAATTTCTATTTTGCTTAAAATAGGTTTTTTTTCTGTGGATCAGCATTTTTTGCTGACAATGTTTGGAGATGCTGTAAATTTATTGCATTTCTTTTTTTAGCATTCATTTCTCTGAGTTACAGGAACTATATCATCTGTTTTGTGAGGGTGATTTATGGTGATTTGTTTTGAGGATGATATATCAGCCTGTCAAAAACAGGCAAATTATTGCTTCCTGTTAAATATGGCAGAGGGCCTGAAGAAATGTGGTCTTTTTCCCGCAACAATTTCATGGGTGGAGAGAAGTTTACTGCCAGTACAGCTTAGCATCGTTTTCTTATCATGAAAGAGAGATCTTGAAGAATACCAAAATCAAGAAATTATTCTCAACAGGGCTGCAAAAATGTGGACAACCACCAGATAGCAGCAAAGATACACAGAAAACTTTTTAAAGCTTTGCTATCATGAAGTAGTTGACTGGACTTTGCAGCTCATACCTGATAGCTCTGTCTAGGAGAATGGAGCACATAATATTTAGTACACAAGGGACAGTGACTAGGGATCTCACAATTACACTTAACAGGAAGCCGTAACACATAAAATCTTGAAGATAACATTATAATGGATTTGGGTTGACTATGACAAATTATTATAGTTATGATAACACAAGCTTAGTCTTGTAAAAAATATCAGCTAAAACATGCTGTGTGACTAGGGACAGTTATTATCTCTTAGCCCACTGTCACCCCAGAGATAAAATGAAAATTGATCCCCACCTAGAATGTTTTGAGTAACTTTGTTATTTAACTGTGATAAAAAATAGAAAATGCACCATACCACTTCTTTAATTGTTCTCCATAACCTTTTTTTTTTTTTTTTAAATCCTTACTATCCATTTTCAGACACAATGCCTTCGCTACACAGGAAGTTCTATTCTTGAAAATGCATTCTCAGCATATGAGGTTAGTCATCTCTTGGGTATCTGAATTAACAAAGCTTCCTTCCTGAACCTCTCCAATGTCTATTTTTCTGGGCAAGATTAATAACAGGAGACAAGTTATATTTCAGCAGCCCTCAATTAAAGAACTTCCCAAGGATTCCCCTCCCTCTGTAATTCCCAGGAAGAAATGAAAAATCTGTGTGCATGAATTTTTCTGCTGATTTCACTGAGCACAATTTATCTCAGCCACTTTGACTTTATTGATCTTGCACTAAAAGTTAGTGATAGTTTGCATATTGGCAATTGATTATCTTCTTTCTTGATCTCATAGCAATTTTAGTGCTAATTATACCACCACTGTTTCCCCCAAGTGTGTTAAATTGGGATATATCATATTATAAAGATATCAAGTATAATAGTCAGCAAATATTTCTTTTCATATACGTGTGTTAATTATTTATAAAACATTCATAACAAGTCCTAAGGCAATTTATGGCATACTTTTCAAAAGCAAATAGCATTAAAACTAGCATTATGTTTGAAAGTAATTACAAATCAGGGAAAGTGAAAAAAAATAATTTAAGAACAATGCTGAAGAATTTAATAACTGCTGGAATAGATTTCCCAAATGCATACATACAAACAAATGTACCAGATATTTTGGGATTTCCCAGCCACCATATTAGAGATCTAACGTTTCTGGAGGGCATCAGGTTGGGGAAGACCATTTTAAAGTTTCTAAAGCAGAGGTCTCATTCTCGCAGCCCGCAGGCCAATTGCGGCCCGCAGGACGATATCCTGTGGCCCCCACTGTGATATGAAAGTATAATATTAGTGCGGCCCGCAGGGGGAATGGACCTCTGAAGGAAGTCCCGCCCGCTGTTCCTCGTCGTGGCTGATATTCGGTGCTAGGCTAAGCTACACCGACTTCATGCACACACTACGCTTGTAACAACAGTGTGGCGGATGACGAACAGTCCGGTAGCAGTCACCTTTTTTTGCGGTTGCCATTCTGGTACTTTCTACCATCAACAAATGCCACAATCATATGCAGAGAAAGGCGATTGCTACCGGGCTGTTCATCATCCGCCGCACTGTTGTGACAAGTAGAAGCGGAAATGACATCACGTGTGGAGACATTCTCCATGCGTCGCTAGCTGGCTAAACACTTCTATGAAACGTGGAACAAGCGTGACGCCAAGTGGAATAAACTCATCATGTCTTTGTCAAAGCCAAAGCCTGCAGTGAAGAGAAAGATAGGTGACGAGCACAGACAATTTCAGCAAAGGTGGGAGACACAGTATTTCGGGACATCCCGACATGCCTTATTTGTGCTGAAAAAGTTGCAGTGCACAAGGAATACAACCTGAAACGTCATTATTCAATTAAACATGCTGAGGAATGTGCAAAATATCAGGGGGATGAGAGAGCCAACCGGGTTGCCAGCCTTAAAACATGTCTAATGAGGCAACAAGATTTCTTCAAGAAAGCAACCAAAGAGAATGCTGCAGCAGTTGAAGCTAGCTAAATGGTTAGTGAGATGATTGCTAAGGCGGGAAAACCATTCACAGAGGGCGAGTTTGTAAAAAAATGCACATTACAGGCTGCAAGTATAGTTTGTCCATAAAAGAAAAGTCAGTTCAGCAACATCAGCCTTTCTGCCAACACAATGGCAGAGCGCATTTCTGACCTGTCAAGTGACATTTATCATCAACTGTGTGAGAAAGCCAGATGTTTTGATGTATATTCAGTTGCTCTTGATGAGAGCACAGACATAACTGACACTGCTCAGCTCACAATTTATGTCCGTGGTGTTGATCGCAATTTTGAAGTGACAGAGGAGTTGCTCAGAGTAATTCCAATGCATGGCCAGACCACCGCTCATGAGATATTTTGCCAGCTGTGTGATGCCATTGAGAATGCCGGTTTGCTATGGAATAGGTTTGTTGGAATAACAACCGACAGAGTGCCATCAATGACGGGGAGGAAAAATGGACTGGTGGCACTTGTTCAGAGAAAACTTGAGGAGGAGGGTGTAGAGGAGGCTATTGCTCTGCACTGCATTATCCATCAGCAGGCCCTTTGCAGCAAATGCCTGAAGTGTGACAACATGATGTCTGTTGTTGTGAAATGCATCAACCACATCAGATCCAGGGGCTTAAAGCACAGGAGGTTCTGTGCTTTTTTAGAGGAAACGGAGTCAGAATATGAAGATGTGCTCTATTTCACCGAGGTACATTGGCTCAGCAGGGGAAATGCCTTGAAAAGATTTTTTTGAACTTAGAGAAGAAGTGAAAGCCTTCATGGAGAAGGATGGGATGGCTGTTCCCAAGTTGAATGATCAGAAATGGTTCATGGACTTAGCTTTTCTTGTCGACATCACACGAGCTGAATGTACTGAACAAGAAGTTACAAGGCCAGGGGCAGCTTGTCAGTGCTGCTTATGACAACGTGAGAGCATTCTCCACAAAACTTGTGTTATGGAAAGCCCAGCTCTCTCAGACAAGCCTTGCCATTTCCCAGCATGCAAGGCACTTGTAGATGCAGGCACATCATTCAGTGGTGAGAAGTATGTTGATGCTATTTTGAAGCTACAGAAGGAATTTGATCAGATTTGCAGACTTCAAGACGCACAGGGCCAGTTTTCAAATTTTTGCAGACCCCTTCACCTTTGATGTGCAAGATGCCCCTCCTGTGCTTCAAATGGAGCTTATTGACCTGCAATGCAACTCTGACCTCAAGGCCAAATTTAGGGAGGTGAATGGAAAAGCAGACAAGCATGGGCAATTTTTAGAGAATTGCTCCCCAGCTTCCCTGAGCTTTCCCAAATGTTCAAGTAGACCATGTGCCTTTTTGGGAGCACATATTTGTGCGAAAAGTTCTTCTCCACCCTGAACTTTAACAAGTCCAAGTACAGGTCCAGACTTACTGATGATCATCTTCAAGCCATACTGAGGGTCTCAAGTGCCTCCTCTCTCAAGCCAAATGTGGCTCAGATATATGAGAGGAAGCATTGTCAAATCATCTCTGGCAGCAAGGAGTAAGCTGGAGAAGCCATGTTCTGAGGAACTGTTCATGATCTTCATTCAATGTTCCATTCATGTGTTCAGGACAGTTCATGTGTTGGAGAAATCATTAACCGTAGATGACATTTGAGGATATTTTTTTAACAACGTTTTTTGTAGAATCCCTTATGAGGCCCAGCCTCACCCAGACTCTGCCTCCAGCGGCCCCTAGGAAAATTGTATTTGAAACCCCTGTTCTAAAGAAACATAAAAGCAATATTTATGTTGCTTTAGAGCTTACAATTTTAACAAATTTAAAAGATTCTAGTTGGCAAAGGGTGATATTTCATGTTTCTAATCTCATCAGATCAATCTGGATAATTTCTTTAAATAACAGCAAAGAAAGATTTATTGAAGTTCTTGAAGAGTTTTACAAATGGGATGTTATTACTCAAAGGGCTTTGAAATAGCAGATAGGATACAATAAAAAACAATCTCTTCATGCCCTCTTTTATATACTGTAAAAGAAGAGGAAAATGGAAAAAAGATTTCACACAAGCTCTCCATAAGCAAACCACACCCATATTTTAACTTTTATGTTCAATTGTACATTAACTATACTTGCAAACTTACAATTTTCACCATTCTCAGACTATTATGTTTTTTTAAAATCTGATTGGGATTTTTATCACATTTGTAGCATTGATTACAATTCTATATGCATTGTTATACAAATCTCTAATAAAAGCCTTCTATTCCTTCAATTCTGTTTCAACCCAAATCATTTCATAGCTTTTTAAAATTCTCTTTATTCTGTTGAAGGCTTCATGTTTACTTCTCTTCATAGACTTCCATCAAAGAAATATTGGAGTAGGATTCATACAGAAGATTTTTAAATGAATATAAAGATAAAACTGGGGACTTATTTTCTTTATTTTGTTTTATTTATCTGTCAAACATGTACAAGATGACAAGTATGAAACAAGAACAAAGGAAGTAAATACAGATAAATGCAGACAGTAAGACAGGGACGGTAGGCACATTGGTATGCTTATGCACACCCTCTTTAAGGACCTCTTAAGAATGGAGTGAGGTCCATGGTAGACATGGTAGGTTGAAGCTGTAAGCAGTTGAGTCTGTAACAACAGAGTCTGGTAGGGCGTTCTAGATAGACCACTCTGTTGTTGTATTTTCTGCAATTGAGTTTGTATCAGTTTACCTTGAGTTTGTATCAGTTGTTTGCCCCTGTATTACTATGATTGAAGCTGAAGAAGTCGTTTACAGGCAAGGTGTTATAGCAGACAACTTTGTGAAGTATGCTTCGACTGCAGTTGCAGACTGTAGTTCCAGACTGTCCAGGCTCAAAATTTTGAGCCTGGAAGCATAGGGAATTCTATTGTAAGTGGAGAAGTGGAGTACTTCTCTTTTGGGTCTAACAGACAAAGAACTTGAAAAAGTAGAACTTTGATGTTATATATGCTAATAGCAGCAAGAATGCTCTATGCACAAAAATGGAAAATTATTTTAATTCTCACAATGAATGACTGGCTCAAAGTTGATGGAGTTAGCAGAGATGACTAAATCGACTGATTAATTAAAGGAAAGAACAGAACTTTGCTTTTACTTGAAAACGACTTCTCAACTTCATGCTTAAGGGAGAAAAAAAAAGAAACTTCAATTTTGAGTTTTGTAGATTAGATAAGTTTGTTGTTATAGAAATGGCAAGGAACATATTACAGGTAGTCCTCAACTTACAACCACAATTGAGCCCAAAATTTATGTTGCTAAGTGAAATATTTGTTAAGTGAATTTTGCCCCACTTTACAACTTTTCTTGCAACTGTTGTTAAGTGAACCATTGCAATGAAATTGGTAATTTAGCTTCCCCATTGACTTTGCTTGATAGAAGGTCACAAAAGCTGATCCCATGACTGCAGGACACTACAACCATCATAAATATGAACCAATTGCCAAGCATCTGAATTTTGCTCATGTGACCATGGGGAAGCTGCAACAATCATAACTGTGACAAACAGTCATAGTCACTTTTTTCAGTGTTATAACTTTGACTGGTCATTAAATGAACTGTTGTAAGTTGAGGACTATCTGTATTATGTAAAAATAAAAAGTTGAGGTTGTATGCTATTACCTTATTGTACCGCACTAAGAAGAAATGGAAGTCAATGCTTTTGTTTTCGTTTCCTCTTTTATCTTACATTTTTTCCTCCCCTACTTTCCTATTATTTTCATTTTTCTTTATAGTTTATATTTTGATAACTAATAACATTTGTAAGACAACATACGTTCAAACAACTTATTTCCACCAGAATTGCTCTGCATTTTTTCTGCCACTGTGCAGCATTTATTCTCACACAACCTTTTTTCTATCCAGAACCCCCTTCATTTTATTGTTATTCCATACATTATTTCTCATTAGCACAATTTTCTGCATTTCAGTGGTGCTGTCTAATATAATTCTTTCCAATTCAGTTCCAAGCAATTTCCACATTCTCTTTCATTTTGCTCATTTTTCATTCATTCTATTAAGAGATTCTTAACTTCAATACTTTTCATATAGAATATATACACTCTTTTCCTGCAATTCTTTCATTCTAATTTCTTTCATTTTTTTCCCATTCTTCCATGCTCATTCTTCCCCAAGCCTAATACTACAATAGTCTCTCCCACATTCATTAGCACTATATCTTTGTGTTCTCTAATTATCTCAGCCTATTATAATAAATGATCAGTTCTAGCTTACCTTAAATTGATAGTCATTCCTTTGCCATATTTACATACTAATACATGATACATGAATAGACATGTTTATACATCAATAGACTTACTTTTATGAAAGAAACAAATCTTTATTTAAACAAAAATATACCAAAATGTTATCCATTTGCATTTGTTCTTGGATTTCTGAATGGCACAGTAACTTTTTCTGTGTGTTTTTCAGAGATATACAAAAGACTTTGTTCTGTTTGATGGCATCATTACAACAGACAACACATTGATATAGAAATGAGACCATGATACAATCAAAGGAAACAAATGGGAGACAGCATAGCAAAATAACTGACAGTAAACACAATTTTATGAGTTGACAAAAGGGACATTAATGACAGTGTATATTTGTTCCTCAGTGCTTGAAATAAGATTGTTCGTAATAAAAGTCAGAAGATCAAATTCTTTATACTGCCTGTGAGCCCAATGCATATTTCTCTATTATGAACTTCTTATATGAATTTTAATTAATAATCTGTTCATAATAAAATCTGACCAATTTTTCATTTTGTAATTTGAGGCAAGAGTGACACCTTGTGTGCAAAATAAACAGGACAGGACAGTGATATTTGTTCCTTGTTCTTAGCATTACAAATCGACAGAACTGCTTCTTAGAATTTTAGAAGTGATAAATGGGGAAAGTACCATCAATCATATATACAAATAGAACAAATTAATCAGAATAAGTATTTTTAGCATTGCTGCAGCTACAAAAAATCATAGGTGCTAACGTAAAGCATTTTGCACTGCTTAGATTTATTTGTAGTGACTTGAAATAAATCTAACATCTTCAGGAAAATTACTCCTTTCCTAAACAATTTACCAGGAAAAGGAATGAAAGGGGTATTAAAAACAAGAAAGGGGAAAGGGGAAAAAAGAGGCAATAGAAAGTACAGTGGTAGCAGAAAGAATAGAGCTTTAAAAAATGAATTGTAGTACCCATGAATAAACCTCAAGCCATGATTAGTAAACTATTTGAACCAGTGGATCCATTGGGATTTTGAGAGCATGTTGAAGCACAACTATGGGGAGTTGCTATAATGGTTAATTTTACTATAGGGTTAAATTTCTTAACTCCAGCAAAAAATCAAAGAGAGAAATGATTGTAAAAAATAGAAGAGAGAGGATTTGGATGTGTTCCAGTGGAAGGAGAGATTTAACCATAAGATTTTAATGAAAATAAAATATATATTCAGTGAGAAACTATTTTTAGGCAGATTCATTAATATGTCTGTGTGGTTAAGTATAATCGCTTCATCTTTGGTTTTTATATGCTTGTAAAAACAAATCCAGTGGCTACTTTCGAATCATTGACACTTAGCAGAGCAGGCCAATGTTGTTTTTAAAGTATATCATCAGTTATATGTCATCAGTTAGACCCAACAAGTTTTTCTAATATAATTTTAAAAAGCTGGAAATCATATGATTTGATTTTTGTCTACAGAGAAGTAAAACAACAGCTAAAATATGACAGCCTAAGCATGAAGGAGAAAACTGCTGTATCAGGAGAATCGCGTCAGGTATTTTTGGTTGGTACCTGTCCTGGAAAAAAAGGAGGAAGGGGCCTTTTTTTAACCCAGCAGCCCTAAATAGATGGGCTCCCATGCATATACCAGCGAGAAATGAAGCCAGATTAACATTTTCAGATTTCTGCTTTGACCATAGTGATCTGATTTCCTGTCCGGATCGCATTTACTGTGGCTTTGATCGGTCGATTTGTTGTCTTGTTTACCCCTCTTGGACTGGCTGAAAATAAGAAAGAAAATATCAGAGATTAAAAATGTTTGCTCCCTCAGTGAACCTGTAAAAAAAATCTGCAAGCTGTTTGCAGTTTCACTGATGAACTTTGTTGAAAAATGAAAAAAAAAAGCCATTTAAAGATAGTGACTAGTAATCAGAAGAGAGGGAATGTGTCTTCCACAGCATACACAGTAGCCAACAGACTTGAGAGGTTTTCTATAATTAAATAAAATGAAGTAAAGAGAATTAGTTGTGTTGGCGAAGTAAAATCACATAGTCATTAAGCAAATCTGGCTTCCTCGTTGATTTTCCTTGTCAGAAGCTGGCTGGGAAGGAAACAAATGGTGACCTCATGACTTCAGAATGCTGCAACTATTACAAATACATTATCACATAATCATCAGGATGCTGTGATGGTTGTTAAGTGTGAGGACCAGTTGTAAATCATTTCTTTCATGCTGTTGTAACTTTGAACAGTCATTTAATAAATGTTTGTAAGTTAAGTACACACAACTCATTGATTTACAACAGTTCATTTAGTGACTGTTCAAAGTTGCAACAGCACTGAAAAAAGTGACTTATGACCACTTTTCTCAAGTTATGACCTTTGTAGCATCCCCATGATCATGTGATCAAAATTCAGATGCTTGGCAGTTGGTTCTTTTTTATGACAGTTGCTGTATTCCAAGGTCAACTTTTATAACCTTCTGACAAGCAAAGTCAATGGGAAAACTCGATTCATTTAAGAACCAGATTACTAACTTATCAACTGTGGCAAGCAAGTTTGTAAAATGGGGCAAAATTCACTTAACAAATGTCTCACTTAACAACAGAAATTTTGAGCTCCATTGGGGTCATATGTCAAGGACTACCTATACTACCTGTATGTCAGTAATAGTGTTGTTGTTCTCTTAACAATGATTGGATTTTTTTTTGTAAAACTGAGCGTTAAATTAATTACTTTGCTTAGCAATGAAAATTCTGCTCTTGATTGTGGTTGTATACCAGAAAAATAGGCAAAATTGTGTTCCCAATGGCCTGAGGTGGGCAAAGGATGACGCTGCATGTTTTTGCCCTTGAGGAATGGTCAGTGGCCAAAACTCACTCGAGGACAAGCAGGTTCTACAAACCAGACTAAGTGCTAAATACTGTATGTAAAAGCAGGGGAGATATGGGTAGAGTTAATTCCTTTTATGGAGCTTCTCCATTCACAAAACAGGCTGCCATGATGATATGCCCAAATGCAAGGCAAAAGATAGGCTGATGGGATTGCCTACCTCCCCTCTTGACTCCATCTACCCCACAATATTTTACTTTCTTCTCTGGAAAAGAAAGACATATTTCTAAACAATGGCCAGATCTGTGTTTTTTTCTGCAGCTTACAAGTATCTCATTACTTTATTAAAATAATCTGTTATAAACAAACTCAGATGAGAGCCCAGTGGAAACTATATAGTTCACTGCTATCCAACATAGCCTGCCACTGCTTCAATAGACAGGAAAATTGTACTCCTGCTACAGTTGATAGGGAATTAAAACCTTTTCCAGTTCAATCAGCCAGACTCTATCTGGTTACCTAAATTAGCCAGGAAAATCAGGAAAAAACAAGACTAAGTGTTTATGTAGTATGCTGATATTCCTGTCTGCATTACTAGTGTTAACAAAAATTACCCAAAACTTGTAAGAAAAACGTATTAATACAACCAACATAACATTCCCCTGAAAAACAAAAGAAAACCACCAAAAGACTGTTAGTGATTTTTATTCACACATTTTTGCTAATCTTCCCCAAAAAAAGATCACTTTTGCTTAGGACTAAATATTAGCAAACATTTCTTCAGTAATCTAGATTTTAATTTAAAAGTCTTTTTAAAGTGAGGATTTACAGCATCATAAAAATGGCTTTGCAATCCCAAATTTTCCTCCCCTCCCTTTCAGTTCATATGTGCTAACTACATCTTTTCTCCAGGCTATTATTTTAAAGTCCTTATTCTGTATTACAAAACACCAGCCTGTCACAAAATCCAGAGAAGGATGAGGAGAGTCAGGACAATGACACAAAGGGAAAATGTACATAATGAACCCAAGGACTGGATTCTGCTAAGAATTACCAATGATTGTTAAATTGAAAAAGAGAAAGGAGCTGTAGGTGGACAGGTGGATAGTAAAGAACAACATGAAGTGAGATCCACGAGAGCTGTTAGACCTAAATATAAAGCATAATCATGGAAGAAAAAAAACTGATTACAATGAATGTAAATGGACTTAATTCAGCTGTTAAAAGAAGGAAAACTTTTCATAAATTAGAGAAATTAAAATTTGATATAATTTGTCTACAAGAAGTTCATATTAAAAAACAACATGAACAATTGTTAGTACAGCCAAAATTGGGGAAAATATTTACTTCTTTGACTCAATGTAAAAATACTCTTGATTGCAATTTATGCTCCGAATGATAAACAAGAAGAGTTTTATAAAAAGCTGCACGTGAAAATAATTGGACTGGACTATGTTAATATAATTATGATGGGAGACTTTAATGGAATTGTGGACAATAAATTGGACTACATAGCAACAACAACAAAGAAAAATAGAAAGGCTCTCCCTAAATCTTTTTTTAAAATGACAGACGAACTATCTTTAAAAGATATTTGGAGAGAAAGAAATGTTAAAGTTAAACAATATACTTTTTACTCAAATAGACATTTATCATGGTCCAGATTAGATATGATTTGGATCTCAACAGAATTAATATCCAATATTCAAGAAACAAATATTGAAACAAGTACTTGGGCAGATCATAGCCCAATGACAATTAAATGGAAGGGACAAAAAAAAAAGATCGAGATGGACATTAAATAATACTATTTTAAAGGAGAAAGATTTTATACAATGGATGGAGAAGGAATTGGCTTTTCTCTTCAGAGAAAATAAAAAAGAAGATACTTCAATGCAGAATGTTTGGGATACAATGAAGGCATATGCTAGAGGTCTGATAATAGATTATACAAGAAAAAAGAATATTAGGAAAAGGCAAGCTTCTAAGGCCTTGGAAGACGAGTATAAAAGACTTGAAAAAGAATTACAGAAAAGGCCACAGAAAAAAGATATTAAATTGAAGCTGGATGTAATTAAACATAAAATGGAATTAATAGAGAAAGAAGAATTGGCACAGAAAATCAGAAATTCTAAACAGAATAACTTTGAAGATGCAAATAAACCAGGTAGATGGCTAGCATATAAATTGAGAAAGGAGAAGGAATCAAGAAAAACATTGAAGCTAATAGATGATCAAGGCCAAGTTTGTTATGGTAATAAGGAGAAAAAGGAAATTATTCGAGATTTTTATGGGCAACTATATAAACAAGAGAATATTGATGAGGAAAAAGTCAAACAGTATCTACAGAATGCTAATTTACCGAAGATACCTAAAGAGACTGAAGAAATGCTAGAAAGCAATATAACAATGATGGAATTAAATGAAGCATTTAAAGAGACAAAACAATGGGAAAGCACCGGGTCCAGATGGGCTTCCGGCAGAATTCTATAAAACATTTCAAGAATCATTGAGCATCCCATTGTTAGAAGTCATTAATGAAGTTATGTTAAAGAAGATGATACCCAAAACATGCTCAGAGGCTTATATCACACTTATTCCAAAAGAAGAGGCTGACCCACTGCAAATTAAGAACTATAGACCTATTTCCTTATTGAATGCAGACTACAAAATCTTTGTTTCAATTTTAGCAGAAAGACTTAAAAAATATTTAAATAATTTTATCCATCCAGATCAAAATGGATTTCTGCCAAAGAGACAAATCAGAGACAATATGAGAGTAATCTTGGATACTTTGGGATACTATGAGGCTCATCCTGAAAAGCAAATGGCTTTGATATTCCTAGATGCTCAAAAGGCATTTGACAACGTGAACTGGAGATTTATGTTATTACTATTGGAACAGATGGGTTTTGCTAAAAAATTTACTCAAGCAATAGAAGCCATATACAATAAACAGACAGCAAAGGTAATGATGGAAGGGGGAACTTACAGATTTTATTAATATAAGAAAAGGCACAAGACAAGGGTGTCCCCTATCTCCTTTGCTATTTGTGTTGACCTTGGAAGTGTTGAATAGAAATATTAGGGATGATAAAAGCATAAAAGGAATGAAAATTAAGAAGGAAGAATTTAAACTACAAGCTTTTGCTGATGATTTAGCTTTTACTCTGGAAGACCCGTTAGAAACAGCTCCAAGATTATTGGAAAAGATAGAGACATATGGTGAGATGGCTGGTTGGAAAATAAATAAAGATAAAACAAAGATTTTGACAAAGAACATGCTATTGAGACAGAAAGAAGAACTGGTAGATCTTTTGAAAATCCAAGTCACAAATAAGGTAAGTATCTGGGGATATATTTGACAACAAGATGTAGCACATTAAAAGAGAATAATTATATTAAACTCAAACAACAGATAGCTACAGATTTGAAGAAGTGGGAAAACTTGCAATTGTCATTAATAGGGAGAATTTCAACAATCAAGATGAATATTTTACCCAGAATTTTATTTTTGTTCCAAACAATACCAATTAGGCTTGGAAAAGACTATTTTGAAGATTTAAATAAAATCATGTTGAAGTTTATATGGCAAGGCAAAAAAGCGAGAATAAAGCTAAAGCTTTTGCAAGACACTAGAATTAGAGGAGGTTTTGGCCTGCCTAATTGGGAATTGTATTATCAAGCTGCAAGTTTGATGTGGGTCAAAGAATGGATAACATTAAGAAAGCATAGATTGTTGACATTAGAAGGGCATGATTTGCTGTTGGGCTGGCATGCTTTTTATGGTATAAGGGAACTAAAACACAGGGTTATTTTAGAAGACATTATATATGGGAGTCTTTGTGGTTAAACTGGGAGAAGATAAAAAGACAATGTTATTTGAAAATTCCAGTTTGGTTATCGACTATTGAAGCATTTTCCTATCCTATAATTTATAAGAAGGAACAAACAGTTAGATATGGGGAACTATTGGATGAAAAGGGTGAACTTAAATCGATCCAAAACTTAGAGGAACAAGGTATAAGGATGAATTGGTTTTCATATGTGCAAATACATTCAAGGTATGATGAAGATTCTAAAACGGAGGGATTTTATGATAAGCAGACTGATTTAGATAAGATCTTGATGGGTACTGATGAGAAGGTGATTAAAAAATTGTATGGTTATTTACTGGGAATTAAATTAGAGGAAGAACAAGTCAAAGAAACTATGATTGCTTGAGGGAAGAATTTTGGATATGGGATTGATCTAGAGAAATTGCAAAAATAGTGGTCTCAAAATTATAAAATGACAATGTCAACAGCATATGAAGAAAACTTGTATAAGATGTTTTACAGGTGGCACTTTCCCCCAACAAGAATAGCAAGAATGTTTAAGAACAAATCTGAAAAATGCTGGAAATGTCATCAGATACCCGGATCGTATTACCATATGTGGTAGACTTGTGAGGACGCCAGAAAATATTGGACTAAAATTCGCATGTGGTTGGAAAAAATGACAAAGAAACACATAGACTTGAAACCAGAGATCTTCTTATTGGGAATTTTACATGATACATACAGTAAAGATTTGAAATACCTGATTGTAAATGTATTAACAGCGGCTAGGATTGTATTTGCTAAAAATTGGAAGAATAAGAAAATACCATTACAGGAAGAAATTATTAAGAAAATATTGGAATGTGCTGAGATGAGTAGATTGACATTTGAAATTAGAGAACAAGAGGATAAACAATTTTATGAAATTTGGGATCTTTTTTATCAATGGCTAGATGATAAAATATGATAATAGAATATTTAGAATGCTAGACAGTAAGGAATATCTTTATTTTGCTATTTTGTTATTACTTTGTTATTTGACATTATATTTATAAAGGGTTTTTTAGGATTGATTTGGTATGATTATATGATTTGTTACAGAATAAACTGGTTAAAGTATTGTTATCTCATAAAGCATGAATGATTAAAAGTATAGTCAAAAATTTCTTTTTTCTTAGTGATATTAGGATATATAAGTTTGGAATGACAATATGAGTTGTTATGTAACATAATTGTAATTGAGACTACAAAAGGAATGCACAAAACTGATGAACCAACTGACACACTGGATGTACATATGAGAGTTGATGTTTTAATGTTTTGTTTGTCTTGTTTGTTTGTAGAAAATTAATAAAATCTCTTTCAAAAAAAAAGAATTACTAATGATTGTTAAATTGACAATGAATGAATGCAATGGGTTTGGAAAAACAGAACTGTAGTTTTGGCTTAATTTGTTTCATATATTTCCCAACTTAGGCAGATGAGTTGATTCCTTTTGTGAATCATACTCTCCCAAAAAGATTTTCTGACACATTACTTTTATGTGTGAAGGGTCCTGTTATGCAAACTCCCTTCCTATGCCAGTCCACAGGAAATAAAGTTTGCATAGAGTCATGTATTTGAGGAAATACTTGAAGTGCACCAAGGAGAGGCTCCTTGGATTTTGGCCAAAATACTTTTCTCTGTTTTATTAATAGCTTACAAAAACAGTGGTTTAGCCACAATTGAACATTTCACCTTTGCATTTGGCAGAGATTTTAAAGGGTGTTCAAAGTTTCTCCATCACAAAGAGAAGGTGAAAATATACTGAGTTCAGAACAAATTAAAAAAAAAAAAAAACCTCAAACATTTACAAAATGTGAATACCTCCGAATTATCCTGGAATGCCATTTTATACCCAAGTAATCACATAGGAAATGTCAGTTAGTAATCTGTGTAAACCAAATTAGTGTAGGAATGTTACAAATCTGCTAACAATGATTAAACTAATAGTTATTAGCTATCAATTATTAACCCCATTTAAAATATCTTTTTATATTGCAATATTTAGCTTACCTGAAGTCTCCCTCTTTTTTCTATTTTTTGGAACAGTTCTGAGCTGTTCAGTCTTTTACATGAAATGCAAATAACCCAAACTAGAGAGACCAGTTATCAATTCTTTTAACCATAGTTGACAGACTGCCTTGGTTTGCCATTTATACATACATTCTTATAATGGATGTGTCTGTTCCTTTTTCTCTCTCTCTCTAGATTTCTTTTTGCAATTTATGCATTTATTTGACCTTGGAGATATAAATCAAAGTTCATATACACTATCTTTAAAATTCAGCTAATACATTGACTGTCGGTCTGTCTGTTGTACATGTGGCCTCTGAATTCCAAGGAATGGGATACTATTGCTAATGGGAAATAAGGCCATGCATGCAGGATACTTCTTTTTTTAATTAGCTATCAGAAGCACAGAAGATAAATTAACCCCTTTTTAAAATGCTTCAAGGTAGAAGAAAATTACATCTCTCCATAATAGCCAGTACCTCACCTTCTAAAAACTATAATAAGTAAAGCAATACTGGTTTTGATGTATGAACACTCCCACATTTTAAAAATGACTGTTTAAAATGCCACAATGAAGGGAATGGGAAGGAAAAATTATAATTATGTATTATGACATTATATTCATTAGTTAAATGTTCATGTATTTATGTCAAATATTTTCATAACAGCAATGGAAACACATTGCCAAAGGAAGAATACAGCAAATAGAAGCTAAAGTGTTGCCTTACAGAAAGAAACAGGATTCTCTTCCCTTAATTTCATACTGTGAGAAGTGTATTCATTTTATGACTCAAATCTCATGATGAAAGGGATGTTTTCTTCCGAAGTAAGGAAAGGCAGTACCAAGCACTGATTAAAATGTTGACTGATCTTGGAATGTCTTTGAAGTGCTGGGAATTATCACCCTTTTTGGAATGTCTTTGAAATGCTAGATACCAGATAAAGAAGTGTCTATTATGTGTTAGGTACCATAAGGGATGATAAAATGTAATTTGTATCCTGAAAGATAGGTTGTAAATCAAGCCATTTGTATACTGGGGGGGGGGAGGGGGTCAATTTTAGGGTATAAGAGTAGTGCAAAAGCTTTGTCTTACATTCTTCCCAGCTGCCAAAGAGGAGAACCCATCTGCAGATGTATATCCAATAAAGCCTTTTTCCTTGGATCAACTTTGAATCCTGGTGGTTTTTCTTTAGCCACCATCTCACAATTTGGGGGCTCGTCCGGGATCCTCGATGGTGGTCGACTGGAAAATGGGGACCAGGTAAGAGAGTGGCCACAACCTCCCATTGAGAGGCACCTCTCCCCAAATTCGGTCAGACTCCCGAGGTGACTGGGAAAAAGAACTGAGATGAAATGCCGGCTGAGAGTTTGTGAAATCGATCTGAGTTGGGGACGCCCACGCATCCTTTTGACTTCAGAGAGTCCAGGAGCGATCAGATCAGGTAAACTTTGTTCCTTTCATTTGTATTCAAAAAGAGAGGGGTCCTTAAACTCCCTGGGGGAATCCAGCGTCTGCTGGAGGACTGGGACTGGTGAGTCAAGGCTCTGGGAGTCTGGAAGAGTAGAGATGGGAAAGGGACAGAGCAAGGGTCTGGGAGACCAGAAAGAAGCCTGTCTGGGACAGGGAAAATCTGACAATGGCAGAAAATCAATTCCGGTAGATTCGCCCCTGGGACAGCTACTTCAACAGTGGTTCTCAACAGTGAATCTAAGGAATTCACCAAACATCTCGAGAAGAAAAACATGATTTATCTTTGTTGAGACCGATGGCCAAAATACCCTTTCATTGATCCTAAATTTCCATATCACTGGAGTCCTGAGGGGGAGACCAGTACCTATTGGATGACCAAATTGAGAGACTATATTCTCCAACACAAAATGACCACTCAAATTGCATACATAGATGTATGGTTTCATGTGAAATTTGAAGGCCCCGTCCCTCCAATTGAGGGTCAATACATGTCTCAACAAAAAGACAATGAAAGTGAGATGGACGATTGGCTGCAGAATCCGCCGCCCACAAATCCTAATTTGAATAATGGGCCCACCAACGTTCCTATGGCACTACCGCCATTGCCGGTGGCACAACCCCCTCCTCAGCCGCCCCCTTATCCGCGACTGAGAAAAGAAGTGGAGGGATTGAAGAAAAGTGTTCAGGATTTTCCATTCAGAGAAAAACCTGAAGTGGATGCATTCCCCTTAAGGGAAATGCCTAACGGGGTTAACGGCCAGGGTCACCCTGTCACAGTCTTTGTGGCTGTCCCCATAAAACCAGCCGAGTTGCGAGAATTGAAGAAGACTCTTCCAAAACTTCATGAAAATGCTCATGAGGTGGCCGAACAGTTAGAGCTACGGATGGTCCGAATGATTACACGTATCAGGAGATGATGTACATTCTGGGGCATCTATTTACTCCTGAGGAGCGTGACCTCATTTGGACTTCAGCCTGGAAAGCATGGAATGCAAAAGTGAATGGACAACAAGGGGCTGTACTGGCAGATCAGAAATTCCCAATACCTGTTCCCGATTGGAATCCAAACACCCAAGAGGGTTGGGATAATATGCGGATATGAGATATGAGATATGAGATATGAGAGCAATGATCATGGAGGGGATAAAATTGGCAGTCCCACAAGGGAAAATTTTAACTAAAGCCTTTGAAGTAAACCAAGGCAAAGATGAATCCCCTGGAGATTATTGTACCAGACTCTGGGAAAGCCTGGTCAAGTATTCAGGAGTAGACCCTAGCACACCTGCTTTTGAAGCCATGCTGAAAATGCAGTTTGTGACTGGAGCCTGGCCAGATATCCAAAAGAAAATTCAGAAAATGAATAATTGGGGAGCAGTGGGAATTGTTGATCTCCTGAAAGCAGCCCAACAAGCTTTTGTGAACCGTGACACAGTAAAAACCAGACAGAAGTCACAAATGATGGTTGCAGCTGTACAGGCTGCAGCGAAAAATGAGATGAAGAAAGGTGAGAATTTTGGGAAGGGTCCAATTGGAGAAAGAATTGAGAATTTTGGGGGATACAATCAGGGAGGATTCCGGGGCAGAGGAAAAGGTTCCAGAGGAGGAGGCATGGGAATGCGACAGCCTGGAATGGATAGGAGTTGCTTTAGGTGTGGGAAGGAAGATCACTGCGCGCGAGTGTCCTACCAACCAAGAAGAGAGGAGTTATGCATTGTATGATGATTAGGGCTGTTCCGGCTCCTTTAAGAGGACCTGTGGGGAGCCATTGGTAAACATTTTAGTGGGTCCTAACCATCAGGAGCGGCTGTTCCTGATAGACACTGGCACAAGCCGGACTTCTGTGTGTGACCAGGTAGAAGGTGCACATAGATCCAAGAAAGTGATAAAAGTAGTTGGGGTGAGTGGAAAATCGCAGGATGTGAGTGTGTTTGAACAAATTAGACTGGAAATGAATAAAGTGGTGACCGAAGCTGAAATGTTGTATATTCCTGATTCTGGAGTGAATTTGCTGGGGAGAGATTTATTGCCTGTGTTTGGTATCCAGTTATGGGATACTGGGAAGGGAATAAGGATGTGTAAAATGACTGTAGAAGATGAGAGGGCAATTTCAGATGAGGTCTGGGCAGGAGGAGAGAAGTCAGGGCGAATGAACATTCAGCCAGTTAAGATTCAAGTGCAGCCTGGGGTGACAAAGCTTTGGACCTCACAATATTCAATGAGCAGGAAAGGAAGAGAGGGACTGAAACCAGTGATTGACAGATTGTTGAAACAGGGCATGTTGGAGCCTGCTATGTCACCTTTCAATTCCCTAATATTGGCGGTATTGAAGAAGGATGGGAAGTATAGATTAGTTATTGATTTGAGGAGGATCAATGACATAGTGGTTCCCAGATTCCCAGTGGTTTCTGATCCCTATACCATCTTGGGACGAATCCCTCCCAAAGACAAATGGTTTACTGTGATAGATCTGAAGGATGCCTTCTGGGCATGCCCCCTTGAGGAGGGAAGTAGAGACCTGTTTGCATTTGAATGGGATGATCCTGAGACTGGGAGAAAGCAGCAATTAAGGTGGACAGTACTTCCCCAGGGATATACTGAGAGCCCTTTGTTGTTTGGACAGGCTTTGGAAGAAAAGTTAGTGTCTTTTGAGAAAAGGAAGGGGATCGTGTTGATTCAGTATGTGGATGATCTGCTGTTGACTGGAGAGAAGGAGAAAGAGGTTAGAGCAGCATCTGTGGCTTTGCTAAATTGGCTGAAGGAGCAAGGATTGACAGTCTCAAGGGAAAAGATCCAGTTTGTGGAAAAGAAGGTGAAATATTTAGGGCATTATATTCAGCAGGGGGTGAGGTCCTTGGATCCTGAGAGGGTGAAAGGGATCATGAGCCTGGCTCCCCCCAGAAATAAGACAGAAGTCAGGAAAGCGCTTGGATTGTTGGGGTATTGCAGAGCTTGGGTGGATCAATACACTGTGTTAGCTCGATTCTTGCACAGGAAGCTGATAGGAAAAGGAAAGAGTATAGAATGGTTAGAGGGAGATGATATGGGAGGGTTTAAAGAAGGCACTGTTACCCGCACCAGTTTTGGCTTTGCCCAATTTGAAGCTCCCATTTCATCTGTATGTGTCAGCAGCTCAGGGAACGGCACTAGGAGTGTTGGCGCAGAAGGGGGGGCAATACCAGCCCATCGCCTTTCTGAGCAAAACTCTGGAACCGGTGGTGAGGGGATGGCCAATCTGTGTGCAGGCTGTGGCTGCTACAGCTATGTTGGTGGTAGAGAGCAAGAAGTTAACCATTGGGGGGGGGCTTGTGGTGCATTCTCATCAGGTTACTTCTGTGCTAAGTCAGTTGGCAACAACTTGGATGACAGAGGAGCGGATTCTCAAATATGAGACCATTTTGAGAACCAGCCCTGAGGTAGTGATTGGGACAGATAGGAATTTGAACCCAGCAGAATTCCTAGAAGGAAGAAGGCAGGAATGGGAGGCTGAGGACCATGATTGCTTGTTGCAAGTAGATTTGATGACAAAGGTGAGGGAGGATCTGGAAGAGACTCCTCTGAAGGAAGGAGAGAGATGGTTTGTGGATGGATCGAGCAGGGTTGAGGAAGGAAACAGGAAGTCAGGATTTGCAGTCGTGACAGGAGAAGGGGAGGTCATAGAAAAGGGCTCCCTTCCTTCTTCATGGTCTGCACAAAAGTGTGAGTTGTTTGCTCTAAAGAGGGCCTTGGAGTTAGCTGAGGGGATTGATGTGACAATCTGGACTGATTCCAAATACGCCTGGGGTGTGGTCCATACCTTTGGTAAGATCTGGCAGAAGAGGGGATTTATCAAGGTTGATGGGAAACAAGTTGACCAATTACAGCTTGTGGAACAGGCCTTGGAGGTCCTGCAACTGCCAAACCAAGTGGCAATAGTACATGTGAATGCTCATCAGAAAGGGAACACCCCAGAGGTAGTTGGGAACAGGTGGGCAGACAAGTGGGCAAAAGAAGCTGCAAGGGAAATAGAGCTGGTAATGGCATCAATTCCCTTGCTAGAAGTGGAAAAGGGTGAGGAATGGAAACCTGAGGGAAAAGAGAAAGATGATTTGGAAAAAGAAGGGTGTACATTAACTGAGGATGGGTGGAGAACTTCAGAGGAGGTGGGGGTGGTCCCTGTGAATGCAATGAGAGGAATTCTGGAAAAGGTACATGAGGGAGGGCATTGGAGTACAGAAGCACTGGTAACAGCTGTAAAGCCACATTTTTGGAGTCCCAAGATGTGGACACTAGCCCAGAGCATCTGTTGGAAATGCTTGATATATTTCAAAGTAAACAAGAAAGCAGCAAGGAAGAAATGGGAGGGCGACCCCTAGTGGGCTGGCCTTTCCAGAGAGCACAGATTGATTTCACTGAATTACCAGAGAAAGGGGGGTGGAAATACTTGTTGGTGATTAAAGATCATTTGACAGGGTGGGTGGAGGCCTATCCGACTAGAAGAGCCACAGCACCTACAGTAACCAAGATCCTGTTAAAATGGGCGTTGGTTCTTACCTGATACGCCTCTTCTCGTGGAACTGCGTAGAGCATCCAGAGAGTGGGAGGTGCTTCAGTCTTCACTTCTCACAGGCTGAGCTGAAATTGAGGAACACCCTCCTCCTCCACGTGACTCCTCCATGCGTTCCTCCCAGTTTTACCGAAGACGAGAGGACAAAAAAACCCCTCTACTCTTAAGTATTAAACAACATGAACTACAACATTAGAAATCATTGGCCGAAACAGATTTTCCCCCTTCACAGATGGACCAACAGGGTGGGGCTGGATGCTCTACGCAGTTCCACGAGAAGAGGCGTATCAGGTAAGAACCAACGCCCATTCTCCGTAGAACTGCTGCGAGCATCCAGAGAGTGGGACATACCAAAGCCAGTGTGTCCTACGGGTGGGAGTCCGTCTGGATTGGAACTTCCCCAGGATCTCTAACCACTTGCTGCAAAACTCGCCTGCCAAAAGATGCTTCAGCTGAGGCGTAAACATCAATCTTATAATGTCTTATAAAGGGAGATGGGGAAGTCCAGGTGGCCGCCCGGCAAATATCAAGAATAGATGCCTGAGTAGCCCAGGCTGCCGAGGTAGCTGCACTTCTGGTGGAGTGAGCGGTAACCCCACTGGGAACTGGAATATCTTGAACTAAATAGGCTTTGGATATGGTAGCCCTAATCCATCTGCCTACCGTGGACGGAGAAACCTTACAGCCTAGTGTCTTTGGCTGAAAGGACAAAAAGAGAGACTCTGTTTTCCTGATGGACTGCGTGCGAGAAATGTAAGTACTCAAAGCCCTTTGAACATCAAGGGTGTGCCACTGCCTCTCTTTCTCGCGCAGAGGCTTCGGGCAAAAATTAGGCAGGACCAACTCCTGTGCCCTGTGGAACGGTGAATTAATCTTCGGCATAAATGCTGGGTCTGGTCTCAGAACCACCCGATCTGAATGAAAAATGCACAGATCTTTTCTCACGGATAGAGCTGCAATTTCAGATATCCTTCTAGCCGAAGTAATAGCCACCAGAAAAACTGCTTTAAATGTAAGAAATTGAAGTGACGTCTCCCTGAGAGGCTCAAAGGGAGATCTAGTCAAGGCCAGGAGAACTTTATTAAGGTCCCATGTCGGGCACCTATGCACTACTGACGGGCGCAAATTAGAAGCCCCTTTAAGAAAGGCCTTGATTCGAGGATGGTGGGAAAGGGGACCGAAAGGACCGCCAGCAACCACCGTTGAGAGCGCCGCTACCTGCCTCCTTAAGGTGTTAGGTGATAAACCTCCATCTAAGCCATCTTGTAAAAAGGCCAGGATCTGTGCAACTGAAGGAGAGCGTGGGTCGATGAATGATTTGTGGCACCAGTTACAGAAACTTTTCCAGGTTGCATCATAAATGCGAGTGGTAGAAGGTCTTCTAGCCGCCAAAATGGTGTTAATGACCTGTGCTGATAAGCCTTCCTCAATCAACCTTTCCCGCTCAACCTCCAAACGGCCAACTGTAACCACTGTGGCTCTGGATGGAGCAGCGGGCCTTGCGACAGCGAAATCTGATCCAACGGAATCCTCCATGGCGGAGATACTGACAGATTGCGGAGGTCCACAAACCATGGCCTCCTGGGCCAATAAGGTGCCACCATGAGGATTTCTGCTTTCTCGGCTATCAATTTTCGAATCACCCTGGGAATTAATGGAAGCGGAGGGAAGGCGTACAGTAGCCCGGGAGGCCACGGACAACACAATGCATCGTGATTCTCTGCTCCGCTGGAGGGATAACGGGAGAAGAACCTCGGCGTTGAGCGGAGACGCAAAAAGGTCTACTAGGGGCTGACCGAACCTGGCTGATGCTTCTCTGAACAGATGTGGGTGCAGGCGCCACTCTGCCTGATCCAGTATTGCCCTGCTGAGCCAGTCTGCTTGGACGTTGGAGGCCCCGGAAATGTGCTCCGCTCTGATGGATAAGAGGTGCGCTTCTGCCCATCGACACAGTCGCTCGGCCTCTCTCATGAGAAGGGGGGAATGGGTGCCCCCTTGCCGATTGATGTGGGCCTTGGTTGTAGTATTGTCCGTTAGGACCAGGACATGGCGCCCCCTTACCCGATGAAGAAATGTTCGCAGAGCCAGGTACACTGCACGAAGCTTCAACCAGTTGATGCTCCGACTTCGCTCCGAACGGGTCCAAACTCCCTGTGCTGAGAGAGATTGTAGATGGGCCCCCCATCCGGAAAGACTTGCGTCTGTCGTGAGAACAACCCTTTGAGGTTCCTGGAATAGCTGACCTCTGTTGACAGATGGTCGCGTCCACCATAGGAGGGAGGCGAGAACTTTCGGCGGGACCTTCACTATAAATCTTGACGTGCTCCTTCCTGAACGCTGATATGGCAGGAGGAACCATTGCAAAGATCTGGAATGCAAGCGAGCCCATGGAATAATGTAAATACAGGAAACTAGCTTCCCTAGCAGTTTGGATAAATTGAGCAACGATGCTTTCCCGGTCCGCCGGATATCTCTGATAGTGGTGCGGATACTAATAAGTCTCTCCTGAGAGAGAAAGACCCTTCCTTCAACAGAGTCAATCACAGCCCCTAGATGAGATATACTAGTGGAGGGAGTAAGCTGACTCTTTTCCCAGTTCACTAAGAACCCATGGGACTGAAGTACCGAGAGGGTAGCGCTAGTATCGCTCTCGGCTTGATGTCGGGAAGGGGATACAACCAGGATATCGTCAAGGTAACAGTGGATCCGGATGGGAATTTGTCCAAGGTGAGCTGCAATAGCCGCCAACATCTTAGTGAAAGATCTCGGGGCTGAGGCTAGACCAAAGGGGAAGGCTACATACTGGAAATGCTGATTATTATAACAAAATCTGAGATATTTAGAATACGAGGAATGAATGGGAATATGGAGATAAGCCTCGGAAAGGTCAATTGACGTAAGCCAGTCTCCTTCTCTGATGCCCTGTAAAATCGACTGCAGAGTCTGCATTTTGAATTTATGGCGTACAATAAAACGATTTAACCTCTTAAGATCTAAAATGGGTCTCCATCCCCTGGAATGTTTAGGCACCAAGAATAAAAGCGAATAGAAACCCCTTCCCTGTTGGGAGAGGGGTACAGGTTGAATAGCCCTAATATCAGAGAGATGTTTGATGGCAGAAGTCATAAGAGCCCGTTTAGTAGGATTCCTAGAAATGGGTGAAACCCTGAAATGTTCGGGGGGAGGAGAGAGAAACTGCAGGGTCAAGCCAAAGCGCATTGAATCTGTAACCCAAGTATCAGAGGTGGAATCCTCCCACTTATCTGCAAAATGCCTGAGGCGGCCGCCTGTAGAAAGAAAACCTGCAACGCTACCTGGGCCGGCGGGCCGCTCTACTCCCGGAACCCCTGAAGGGCCTTCTGTAGCTGCTCCCTCTCTTGCCTCTGTCTCCCGAGTCGCCCCGGTCCTGGTAGGACGGCCGGAATGAGGGAGAGCCCTGAAATCTAGGAGAGAATGATGACTGGAAGGAGGGACGAAAGGAGCCCCTCCGAAAGGACTGGGAACTCTTGGCTTCCTGCCTACGAAAAAGTGAAGGCAGAAACTTTTTCTTATTTTGGGTCTCCAGGAGTAATGGCTCCAGAGTGGGCCCGAATAATTTCCCTTTTACTATGGGGGCTGAAGCCAACTTAGACTTATTTTTAATATCAGCTTGCCAGTGTCGAAGCCAAAGCAATCGTCTGGCAGAAACATGGGAAGAAATAGCTCGGGATGAGAATTTAACCGAATGAAAGGTAGCGTCGGCTGCAAATTCCGCCGCTGCCGTGATCTTTGCAATATCTTGATGGGCTCTGGTATCAGCTGGGGAAATGTGTTGCTTCAGCTGTCTGAGCCACCTGATGGAGGATCAGGTGAAAAAGGAAGCGGCCGTGGCCGACCGGATAGCCCAGGCATCAGCGGTGTGAGCCCGCCGGAGCGCCATCTCCGCTCGCTTATCCTCCGGCTTCAGTGCCTCTAGTGCATCGGTAGGATTGGAATAAGAAGCAAGCCTTATAATTGGATCATCTACTTCCGGGGTATCTAACATAGCTGAGAAATCCGAATCCAGGGTAAACAACCTCTTGTCCTGACTAGAAGGGGCTGGAGAAGGACCCACCGAGGCCAACTGCTTTGCTACCAGATCTGAGAAGATTGGGGGGGTCGGAATAATGTCGGCTGCCACTGTCGGCTGTCTAAACATAAGGTCATCAGGACCTTCTGGGTTCGATGGAGGGGGTTCAGAAGGAGGCTGAGAGGCCAGACCTGAAATGTTCTTTGCCTTAAATAGCAAGGACTTAAATAAATGGGGTTTAAAAAGACCCATAACAGCCGGTTGTTCAGGAGAAAGGCCCTCATCTTCCGACATTTCTCCCTCCATTAGGTCCCCCTCCAGAAAGGGTTCCGAATACTGTAAGAAACCTCTGTCAGAACCTTCGTACTCTCCGAACGGTTCAAGGCCCACTCCCTTTTCTTCTTGGGTATCCTCCCCCTCTGGGAATGGAACATCCATGTGAGGAGGTACCTGACCATGCTGTGACGCTGGTGCAGAAGGAGATCTCCCGGATAAAGACTCAGCCTCGGGAGTCCTCCCTCGGGAATCCGGTCTAGCAAGCTGCTGCATTCCTTCAGCTATACCTTGACGGATGGCAGACTGCATCCATTCTCTGATGTTCTCAGGTACAATAATTGGAGCAGGATCCTCAGAGCGTAGACCTGCAGCGGTTGGCGTAAATGTCGCCTCTGGTACACGGGAGGGCTGGCGGCCTCGGGTGGAAGTACCGTCCCTAGAGGAAGATGGTTGGCTCGGCAGGGGGGGGTAGAAGGAAAGGCAGATGTTATAGAGTGAGACTCTTTAGCCCGCTTGCTAAATTCCCTTTCTAGGGCCTTATGACGTCGTAAGGCATCTCTTTGAGAAGCACTGGAAGAATCCTTGTCCCTTCTGCGAAGGTAGTGCATCTTAGACTTGGCCTTCAGAGAAGAGCCAGTAGGATTAGCCTCTGCCATGGTATTGAAAGAAAAATGGCGGTTGGCACGCCCAGGAGTTCGGCCTACAAACGTAAACCGGTTTTCCTAAAATTGGGTCACGTCCCCCTTTTTGAAATAATTTTTATTCTAGAACTAGCTATTATCTATTCAAAAAAATCTCCTTTCTCTCTCTCTTTTTTTTTTTTTAAACCTTATGCAATAAAAAAACAGAAAACAATTCTAGTAGCTAAATTAAAAATCTGAATATATACACTAGCAATTAAATACAAAAAAGGGGGTCAGGTTCAAGTAAGGAAAACCAAATAGCCCCAAAAGGTACAGCAAATAATAATAGTAATAATAACTTAATTCCAAATAGACCAAATGAACGCTGAGGCCAAGCAATTGTGAAAGGTTGATGAAAAAAGAGATAGGCCTCTATAGGCAGCCCCCCAACAACATGGAGAGTACGTGCCTGCGCTTCTGAACTAGCTGCGGGCCAAGGAATAAAGCCAAAAATATTAACTCTAAAAGAGACAGCAGGGCACAGGACCACAGTGCTCTCTCAGTAAAAATAAAGGCTCCACGCGGCCTGACGGTCCCGCTAAGGGCCTACAAAAAAACCTCGCAGCTCACTTTTAAACTAAAGGAAAAAAAGGCCTTACTTGTTAGGAAAACAAAATGGCGCCGGCCACGAGGCGTGCCCAAAATGGCCGCCCGGCTCAGAACGCACAGCTCAGAAGCGCACCAGCCCACCGCAACTTCAAAAAAAAAGAAGGAAAGAGCTGGGAGAGGAAGCGCTGCCTCCTCTGAGGCGTTCTAGGGGGGAAGACGCAATTTGCGCTTTTAAAATACAGCGCAGGGCCAAGCGGCTGAGCCCAGCACGCTTGGAACGGCAGAGGATAGATTAGAAGGGGGGGGGACAAAGGCTCCAACCCCTTACTTCCCTCCTGGGAGCGAAATCGCTCCACCAACTAAATTTGGGATCGCACTAGCCTTGCAGGGAGAGGAAAAAAAATGAATCAAACCTGATCCAACTTTCAACGATCACCTGAAACGGCCAAGGAACTAGAAAAAGCTGCCTGCTTCTCGAAGGCTGAGCTAAAACTGGGAGGAACGCATGGAGGAGTCACGTGGAGGAGGAGGGCGTTCCTCAATTTCAGCTCAGCCTGTGAGAAGTGAAGACTGCAGCACCTCCCACTCTCTGGATGCTCGCAGCAGTTCTACGGAGAACAAATCATTCCTCGTTATGGGATGATGGAAGCTATTGATTCTGACAGGGGGACAGATTTTACACAAAAACTGTTGCAATCTGTGATGGGGGCTTTGGGGTGAAATGGGATTTACACCCCCCCAGGCATCCCAAATCTAGCTCTAAAGTAGAGAGAAGGAACGCAGAATTGAAGAAACATTTGACCAAATTACAATTGGAAAATCGGTTACCATGGACAAAGAATTTATCCTTGGCACTACTCAGAATCAGAATATGCCCAAGGAAAAGACACTGGGGTCTCTCCATTCGAGATGCTAATGGGGAGACCCTACTTGGCAAAAATAGGGAATCCAATTCCTGAATTCAAAGATTTGTTCTTGAGAAAATATTTGCAGACACTGTCCAGGCCTTTGCTTTCTCTACATAAACAGGGATTGTTGGTACAACAACCACCTTTGCCTGGCAGCCAACATCCTCATGAAGTTGGAGACTGGATCCTGATAAAAACTTGGAAGAGCGAGAAGCTGCAGCCCAGCTGGGAAGGCCCGTACCAGGTGCTGTTGACAACTGAATCTGCAGTTCGCACTCAGGAAGAAGGCTGGACGCATTACAGCAGAGTCAAGAAGGCACTGGAACCTGAGAAACCTTGGAAGTCCATTCCAGTGGACGGTCAGCCATTGAAGTAACTTTGAAGCGGTAACATGCAGCTGATTTGCCTAGTGACTATTTACTTACTCATGGACAGGATAGGAGGAGAGACTGAGATAAAGACAAAAGTTAAGACTGAGGGACAATGTGATCAATGCATAAAAACAACGAAAACAGGGACACAAATGACAAAGACTCTAATTTTCCATACTCAACTGAGTTGCAGGATAAGAGACTCTAGCTAAAGAAAGTGCACACTCAAGAACATATATAATGCAAAATTGCTTGGCTCTGGATTATTTACTTGCTAAGGAGGGAGGAGTATGTGGGAAATTTAATTTAACCAACTGCTGCATTGAAATTGATGAGAGTGGAAAGGTGATCCAGGAGATAGCAGACCAAATGGTAAAAGTAGCCCATGTACCAGTCCAGATTTGGGAAGGATTCAATATGGGGAACCTGTTTGGATCCTGGTTTCCTAAGCTCCCAGGGTTACAAGCCATAGTAGCACTCATTGGTATCATTGCAGCGGGATGTGTAATACTACCATGTGTTCTTCCCATATTCATTCGCACGATAACTAGCACTCTCTCCCTAATAGCCAAAAGGCAAGTTGCTGAACAAATGATGGTATTAAGGCAACGATATGACCCATTGGAGTATCTAGAGGAATCTCCTGAAGAAGGATGGAAGACAGCAGACTTATTACTAACTGAGTTTGAGTCAAAGATGGAACAAGAACAGCGGGGATTGTGAGAAGTGTATTCATTTTATGACTCAAATCTCATGATGAAAGGGATGTTTTATTTTGAAGTAAGGAAAGGCAGTACCAAGCACTGACTAAAATGTTGACTGATCTTGGAATGTCTTTGAAGCGCTGGGAATTATCACACTTTTTGGAATGTCTTTGAAATGCTAGATACTGGATAAAGAAGTGTCTGTTATGTGTTAGGTACCATAAAGGATGATAAAATGTAACTTGTATCCTGAAAGATAGGTTGTAAATCAAGCCATTTGTATACTAGGGAGGGTCAATTTTAGGGTATAAGAGTGGAGCAAAAGCTTTGTCTTATGTTCTTCCCAGCTGCTAAAGAGGAGAACCCATCTGCAGATGTATATCCAATAAAGCCTTTTTCCTTGGATCAACTTTGAATCCTGGTGGTTTTTCTTTAGCCACCATCTCACAATACTAAAGCTTTTTGTAGTATAGAATGCTTTTAACATTATTTCTTCCTTCCTGGAATGACGTTGAAGTGAAATATGCTGTTATTGCTTCGGTTATCCTATGCTGTGGAGGTTTTATGCTTGTTATAAATCTTCACTTTTATGTTTTCCCAATTTTATATAAAAGTCACTTTTGTGCGATTTGGGCAGGCATATAAATGAAAATGAATGAATGAAAGAAAGAAAATTGTTGACCATTTGATCAAGCCAGGAATGAAGGCTTCTATATATTTTTAAGATAATGAAAGTTGTTTTGGAAGATTACATGGGTATAATGCTGTTTCTTTTTAATTATTTCCCTATTTGATTTTTCTATTTTTTAAATGAAGATTTATTCCACACACACACACATTTATCCCTTCAGTCACTGACCAGAAATACATATACATATATATTCAAATGATTTTATATACATTGTATTAAATTAGATTCATGTGTATATATGATACATTATGATATACAGTATGTTATCTATAACATGTATGATACATTATACATATACTATAGCACACTATGTACAAAATCTAAGAAATGGAAAAGATAAGCATGTGGTCTATAACATTTTTCATTGATGTCTCCATAGGAATGAATTTTAAGACATTCCCATGGGGAAAAATCATGTCAAGTTCACCACTCACTTGCAGGATTCTATTATCAGAGTACTGAAATCATTCTTCTGCTCTTTATCACAAGCGCCTTTGTGAGGCCTTTGTGTTTTTTGTAGATCATTTCAAAATGAATACATTTTTCCACATTCCATATTCCCAGTCTAACTTCTTTTTACATGCTATATTCTATAATTTTGTACACATATCATTTTTACAAACAGCATACACACATACACATATTTGTGTGCATGCATGCACATATGCATTTATGCACAAACATATACAGCATATCATATAGCATGAATTAACATGCACATAATGTATACAACAGCGTGTATGATGCATTATACAAACACACATACACACAGTAGCATCTGCGAGGGAGTCAAAACAGACAAGTCCGTTTTGTTTGTGGACTAATCCAGCGGTCGCCAACTGGTGGGCCATGGCAAAATTTTGGTGGGCCGCAGAAGAAATGGCCCCCAAAAGCAATTAATCTGGGGCGCGTGGGAAAACAAGGCTGCTCCCCCCACATGCCCCCCCATATCCTTTGGCCAGTGCAAAACTCACTTTGACTGAGAAGCAGCGAGCCACGCGAGCTGCAACTTGAAAGTAAGACCAATGGTGGGGGGAGGGGGTAGCTTGCTGAAGGTGGGAAAGAAAGGCAGATTAGAAAATAACCAGTAAATTCATAATCGCCCTAGGCATTAAAGACCCGGGAAGAAAAGCAGCTGCTGCTGCTCATGTTTCTGCCGGATGGCTGCAGCAACCATTGCCTCCAAATGGGGGGAGGGGGTTGGGGTGAAGGAAGAGAGAGAAGAGGGAGCAATACAAGACTGTTGGGGAATTAAATCCACGTGGGGAAATTTGCATGGCTGTGTCTTTTCTTTCCAGCCTCAAGGTGGGGGGGGGAGGGAGAGAGAGGGAGAAAGAGGAGGTGGGGATCCAAGGCTGCTGGGGAATTAAACAAACGCTGCCAGAAATGAGTCTTTGGGACCCTGCAAGGGATCCTTTGGGATCCTGCTCCAAGAGTCTGCACTGGTGTGACAAGTCTCACAAACACTCATTTCTGGCGGAGTTTGGGGGAGAGAAAGAAAGACTTCTGCTGCTTCTGCTGTTTTCTTTGCATGAAGCCAAAAGTCTCCCCCCCCCCAGCTGGAGACAGAATCCTGCAATCCCAAATAAAGAATGATTGATCGGTAGGAAAATGGGGTGGGGAATTTTCCTGCAGACTTTTGGGGGGATTTTCCCAGGGTCTCTGGTCCGTGGGATTTAAAATTATGGGTTTGGTGGTCCCTGAGGTCGAAAAGGTTGGCGACCCCTGGTCTACATAGCAAACCATGTTGCAGACACTGTATAGTGTTGGATCACCAGCAAGCAGCCTGCCAACAGGCCACTGCCACAATTCAGGGTAAACCTCACCTCTTGCCCTCACTTCCACCCTAGTAATCATGCCATTCTTTGCTCACAACCCATACAAAATCAGGTGATGGGTCAGATTTGGCCCATAGGCCAGAGTTTGTTAACTTCTAGTCTAAGAAGTACAGAATGATATTAGAAGTACCCCTTGTGATATGTATTATCATTTTATATATTAAGCACATCTCAGTGTACAGAACAACTAAAATTTAGAAATAGCACTAAAATATCAACTATTAAAAATGATAAATGTGAAAGAGATAATCAATTATGGATCAAGTGAATAAATATATATCAGTAGCCCACATATTGGTGGGGCTGGCAGAAAAGACATAACATTTGTAAGACTTCACTGACTATATTTCCTAAATATCAGAGTAGAAAGAATTTCAAATAATGGGTGACACAGCTATTGGCCAGAAGGCACTCTCTGATGCTTACCTTCAAGGGTCCTCCAATGATTTTAGAGATGGTTACTTAATAACCAGGATTGGAAGCCGTTAAGGTAAAAGGTGATGACACTCTCATTTCCTGTCCCAGAAATCCTTGCACACAACTGCCCTGCTTTCCTGTCTCAGCACAACCACTTTGAATAGTAACTAAGCTACCAACACTCACTATAAAGGAGTATATCCACCATCCAAAATCAGATCACCAAACTCATAAAAGTAAACTAAAATCTATGGTCCATTCTAAAACTGTGGCATGAATTAAGGGAAATGCTTGTAGAATTACAACATTATATTATAAAGTTGTATTACAAATAAGAATTCAAAGTGTTATGATCATAGTGAATGATACAACAAATATTTTATAACACTGCTAAAATTGCAGGCAGTATAGTAAATAATATCTCATAGAATAGTATAAAGTAGTAAAACCATGATTACTAGCTTGTTTTTATTTGGAAGTGCTCTGGGGTAATGAGGCCTAAATGCACAAAAGGAGAAGAAACTGTACAAATCACTCCATATATGCAGAGAATATGTCATCACAGACAATAATCACAAACATTAAAATTTTAGAGAGATTAGAGTATATAATTAGCAACACATATTGAAATAAAATAGAAATACCTTGGAGAAAGTTACAGCTGAATTTAGTTACCTATATTTACCCAAACATAAATCTCTTTATAAATCTCCCTCAGGTTCAATATTACCTTGTCTTGCTTTTTAGCTTATGTTTTGACGTTCAGGATAGATGATAAAACTTCATTTCTTTCAACCTTCCCTCCAGGATCTTTTTCCAGTGCCACAGCCAAGCTAGCTAGCTCGCTCCCTTTCCTTCCCTCCTCTCTTCTACCTTTGAATCGTAGGTGTTTAAATCCGCCGCTTTTTCCTTTGGAGGAGGGAAATGCTGACGCGCTTCCTTTTCGCAACAAGGCAAGTTTGAACTTGTCTCTCTGGCTGTCTAAGCGTGACCAGCCACTGCAGGAGGTCTAAGATAAAACTGTGGATTCTAGGTCTCGACTGTTAATCCTGAGATAGTTGAGTGAAGGTGGGGGAGGGCAAGGTTTGCTCTGCCTTGGTTGGGGGGACTGGAGCTGTGTATGTTTACATAGAGTCTTCCAGCCAATCTTTGATTCCTGACGACTCCCTGGACAGATACCTGCAACTTTCTTCACAAGTTTTTCAGAAGAGATTTGCATATATTGTCTCTTTCCTAGAACTGATAGAGAATCATTGGCCCAGAGTCACGAAAGTGGCTTTAAGCCTAAGGTGGGTCTAATACCCAGTTTTTAGCCTGATGGTTTAATTACTACCTCAAACTTGCTGTCTTTGTGGAGGTTTGTTCTCCACAAATCTCTTAGAGGCATACTTTATTGACTGTGAAAGCCTAAGGCAGGGGTCTCAAACTTGACAGCTTTAAGACTTGTGGACTTCAACTCCCAGAATTCTTCCTCCAATCATATTAGCTCAGGAATTCTGGGAGTTGAAGTCCACAAGTCTTAAACTTGCCAAATTTGAAGACCCTTAGCCGAAGGGCTGGAAAAGTGTTGTTGAATAACCACTGATAGGATAAGTATCTTTTGCCTCCAGGTTTTCTTTCGCTTTTTGGCCCATGGACAATGGGTAGCCCAGTCCTGGAATAGATCATTATCAAATGAGATTATCTGGCAGGCACTGGTTGCATATTGTTCAGAAGCCAATTGCAAGTTCTTGAATCCAAATCAGCTGCTAATATATAGCCAGTGCAAAAATCAGGAACTCTAGTCAGCTTCCTGGTATCTCAAGTCTGCTCAAGTAAATCCAGTTAAAGTGCATTGCAATTATCAAACCATGCATCTTCTAACACACAGCCTATCTAGGAAAGGATAAAGCCAAAATAAGTTTTCCACAAAGACAACTTCAGTCTCCAATAATGAATAGGCCTGAAGCATTTAAAAACTATATACATTTTGTACATTTCTGTGATGCATCCTATCTTAAAAAATAAAAGCAATCCCCTAATTTGAGGAGCATCAGTCTATTGGCTATGGCTGTGTTATGTAGTTGAATCAATTGCTATCCTGAGAGAAATCCATGTTAAGGCAGCGTTGAATCATAGATGCCCCAATGGAATGGGAAGTGGGGAAAGGTGTTTTTTTTAAAGAAATATTTAATTTTTTAAAAAATGTAGCCACCCAGAGTTGGCATCACCATGAATGAAGATAGGAGCTTAATCATTTCATCCCCTTCACCTCTTCATGCGATTATGGTGTAGGCATGAAAAGTAAAATGCAAACAGAATTTCTAGGGAAATCCTGTTTATCCAGGATAACACTAACTCACCAAAGTTAGGTTTTTGCTGCCCACTTCCCCCCCCACACACAAAAAATCTGCCATGTTTCCCACATAATAAGGCCGGGCCTTATTTATTTTTGACCCCCGAAAAACCGGCTAGGCCGTCTTTTTCGGTATGACTTAATTTCCTCCCCCCTTGCATCCTCGGGTGGGCAGGCGGGCGGCGACAGCTTGGATGTTCAGGAGACCTTCCATCACCATTGCTTTTCCTTCTCCCTTGCTGTTGCGGCATTACAGTAACGCAGCGGCGTTTGGCGCAGCCACATGCAGCCAGTCAGGGCTCCACCCTGCAACCGGAGCCCTGAGGAGACACTTGGGTTCAAGCGCTCCTGTCGCCGCCTTCCCTTTGCCTTCGAAGGTAAAGTGAATTATTTTAAAAACCTCCGCTCATCCCATCAGGGCCACACTGGAGCTGCAAGAGCTGGGCAGAACCGGGAAAATGAGCCATGGGTGTTTCCTGGTTCTGCCCAGCCTGCACGGCTCTGCTGTGGCCCTGGCGGGATGAGCGGAGGTTTTAAAAATAATTCACTTTACCTTCGAAGGCAAAGGGAAGGCAGCCACAGGAGTGCCTGAAGCCAAGTATAACAACAAAAGGCAAATCCTCAAGGTGGGCTGGAGGGAGGTAGCTACGTGTCCCCTGGGCTGCTTCAATGCAAGGTCCTGACTTGCAGCATCCTGCCGTTGCTGCCGCGTCCTTTTCGCCGCCGCCTCCCTCTCCGACTGCGAAACTCGTGTGCTTTGCCAAACGCTCCGAGCGAGGCGAGTTCTTTCATACATAGAGAGAGGGAAAGAGGCTGCCCGCTTTTTATCACGCCGCCGCCACCGCACCACCAGCTCTAGGCCAAACCCCAGGCCTTGCTCGGAAAGCAAATACCGCGCATTAGAGGAAAAGAGGTGCAACCCCCGCTTGTTGACATGGGGAGGAGGTGGGTGAGGCAACCCTGCTGTCATGGACCTCCTTTGAGCCCGCCCCGCCATGAGCTCCAACCAATCCACAACTTCCAAAGCTTCGGCACCTCCCAATGGGGATGTTTGCCGGGAAATGGCTTCGACTCCTCCACTCGTTCGTGCATTTCATTGCCCGCCCCTTTGCCCAGAGTCGGAGGGTTCTGGCCATGCCCCATCGTGCCTTTCAGCTTCAGAAGCCCGCGCGCTCTTTTTTTTTGCACCTTCGAGAGTTATGATCCCGCCTTTCCGGAGAGGGGGAGGGGGCGGCACCCTCTCAACCCAGCACGTCCAGCGTCCCATCCGTCTCTTTCTCCCCCTCCCGTGCGCGCTCCTCACATGCTGAGCAGTAACTCGGAGTTAGAAGGGAAAGCAGTCCCCGTCCCTTCTCCCTCCCTCCCTCCTTCCCCTTCTGCCTCACTGCTGCTCAGGGCGGCTTCAGGGGGGGCTGCAGCAAGGTGCGTTTTGTGCGCCTACCCCGAAAGGCTGCAGAAGCGGCGCCTCTAGTTTCTAGGCAGTGGGGGATGGCGGCTGCTTTGGAGCTGCTCTTGCGGGACAAGGTGACAGCTGGCATGGTGGTTGAAGTCAAGCCAGAGCTGCGCCTAAGAATTAAAACACGCAACCCATTTTGGCGACAGCGACGCTTCTTGAAGTTAGCCCTCCTTGGGGCGGAAGTTTGGCGGGGGTGGGGGTGAAGTTTCTTCTCGCCTTCAAAAATCCCGAAAAGGTGGGGAAAAAGCAGGAATAGTCACCTCGCGTTGCCTGTTAGGTGCTCCTCCTCTGCGGCCCTGGAGGTTATGAAGCAGGGCGCCTCTGGGGCCTCCATGATTGTGCGCGAATCCGGTCTTTATTTTGGGGGACCACGTAATCCTGACCCTGAGATTCCGTGCACACCTTCCCGCAATTTCCCTGACCTGTACATGCTTGCAGGTCAGGCTTGGCCGAGGGTCAGTGTCTTTGCAACCCATTCCTTAGGGGAGGGTACATTCCCCCCTTGAAGGCAAAGGGAAGGCGGCCACAGGAGCACCTGAAGCCAAGTGTCTCCTCAGGGCTCCAGTTGCAGGGAGGAGCCCTGACTGGCTGCACGTGGTTGCGCCAAACGTGGTTGCTGTAACGCCATGGCAGCAAGGGAAAAGGGAAAGCAACGGTGGCGGAAGGTCTCCCGATATGAAGTGCTCCACCAATGCAGGCAGCACCATATCCAGGCATGCAACAAAGTACTTCCTAACAGCAAGCCCCCTCCCGCCATTCCCCTCCCATTTCACATGTTTAATATGGGCCTTAATTTGGGGGGAGGGGCTTAATTTGATTTTATGCCAATAAATCATTCTGGGGCTTCCTATTGGTGGAGGCCGTATTGTTGGAGAAACACGGTAGATAAGATAACTTTGTCACTTTTTTCTGTGAACCACTGGCACACATTAAAAAAGGAAATCCTGCATACATACACATACACATATATGTTTGATACTATATGGTACAAAGCTATTACAGAATCTAGTTCTTTGTGTTGGAAGAAATATCCTTCTGGGTTCAGTTCCAAGTGGGAAAAAAGACATTAGAAACATGGAGGCTTTTAGGAAAGATGGTTTATTGATGGACAGGACCACTAGAGCTCCAAAGTGAAGAGGATGCTCACATGCTCTAAGGTGAAAAGATAAAATCAAGAAGGGCAGATATGCTGAGAATGCCTGGGTTTTATAACCTTTGTTGGGATTTGAATTGGAGCTTTTATTCTGATTGGTTGTCAGACTCCCATGGGGCCATGCAGGGGCAACTTTGCAGGCTGTCCTGAGTTCCAGGCTTGGTTGAACCTTGCTGGATGATGATGCACTAAAAAGGGCTTTTGGCAATTGCTATACCTTTATGTGGAGATATTTGTTATGTAAAATATTCTGGCCCAGACCTTAATGGCCCACCCATTAACAAAGGTGGGGGGGTAAGTTTCTGCCTCTCTGAATTTCTATTCTTTTTTGGGGAAATATTCTGCCTTTTTAATATTTCCCAGGATATTTCATTTTTCTAGGAGAGCGGTGGGTTTTAACTTTGAACATTTGGATACTACAAAGCCTCTTCCCAGAAGGTAACAATAAATTCATACCTGGGAACATTCATGTGTATATTTGCTGCTTTCTATATATTACTGAATATATATTATTTACTATATTTTTCTTCCATTGTGAGGTGTTGGGACAGGTAAAATGTTCTAATATTCTAGTTCTATTAGAGCTTTTTTTTTTTTAAACAAGTTTTATTTTCAAAACACACAATACATAAATACACATAAACACAAAACATAAAAGCATAAAAAAATCTCTTTTCTGAAAGTTGCTTAGTCCCGGGTTAAAACTCTTGGTACAGACACAAATTCAAATTCATATTTGTTTTACATACCATTTCATATCTTATCAACATTTTCAATTTTCTATATAACTTCTTCTCTCCTTTAAATTTTCTCAATTTTATTTTATTTTATTTATCTCCTCTCAATTCATATCATAATATTTATTATTCTTTGTCTGTTCTATTCCAGCCAACCATTTATTTTTCTTCTTTAAAAAAAGAAGAAGAAATACTTCTCCTGTATACTATATGGAGTATGATCCCTTTATCTCTTTCCCCTATATTTATAATACTTAATATAAAACACATAACATACATTGGGATTCTGTCTGGTACATTTTAAAATTATACTATATTATCAAAAATAATACAAATCTATTCATTAATATTAATATTCATTCATATCTTAAACATTTAACTCATTGATTTTCAATTAAATCACATACTCTTATGGGAGCCCCATTTTCCATAATTATTCCCCCCCCCATCACATATTATACCTCAATATTTCATTAAAATGTTCCTCCTTCTTCTACTTCAAATCTCATTTCACAAAGATCTTGCTAGTATTCTAATCATTAATATTAACAATCATTTATATCTTGAACATTTTATCCATTTCAGTTAAATATCATGCCTTTGTGGGAACACTTATGCTTTCCAAAAATTATTACCCCCCCCAAATCACAATCTTAAATCATGTTTCATTACAGTACTCCTTTTTCTTAATCAAAAATTTCACTAATTTATGTTAAATATTTTATCACATTTTAAGTTACATATTATTTCTAATTTTCTATGATTACTTCTAAATACAAGTATAAAAATGCAGTCTTATGTACCTTTCTAGAATCCCTTTAACAATAAAATTTATCCATTATCTCTAAAAAACTTTTACTTCTTAACATCTTGCTCCCCACCATTAGAACTTCTCATCCCTTCCTTTCTCTCTTGCTTCTTCTTCTCCTTGTGCTCTTTAACCCCTTGTCTCTCCACCTCCCCTTTATTCTGCTTTCCCCCTTTCTGTTGTTTCTTAACACAATGTCCCCTTTTCACCTTATTCTTCTCTTTTTGGGCTGTTTTTCGAGATCTCAGAGACCTTTTTTTCCTTTTTCTCTTGCTTTTTCCCTTCTCCAGTCAGTCATTTGTTCATCAAAGATGGCTTCTTCTTCTTCTTCGTCCCCATCATCCACATTCTGCTTCACATAAGTATAAACCACCATTTCTAAGTATTGAAAAATAGTGCCAAGACCATCTTCCCCTTCTTGTTTTTCTCTTTCATATTTTTGATATATAAGTTTCAATTCATCCAAAGATGATGCCATTGTGTAGAGAAAAAGTTTCCCCAAACAACCACCCAGATGATTTAATCAGAAGTAATTTCCAAAGGTTCCAAAATCACCAAACAATCCAAACAGACTGTTTCTTTTAGATACCTTCTTCTTCTTCACTTTCTCTTTCTGGGGTTAAAGTAGTCACAAATCCTTTTCAAATATATTTTTTGGAAGTTTTTAAACTCTTTGTAATTCTAAGCAATCTTCTCCTTATTTTCAAATTTTGCTCTTATTTTTTCCACTCTCCCTTCCCACTCACAGCCAAAAGGTTTTTTCTTTCTTTCTTTTTTTTTCCGCTGTCACTTTAGGAAGGAGAGTAGAACAAGGAAAAAACTTTGCCTTTTAGAGTATTCGCAGCTTATAACTCTTACAAGGAACCATATATACTTAGCAGTCTTCCAGGTTCCAGGTCACTTTCTCCTGTCTTGTCCTGATAGAAGCAACTTTCACTTTTCTTCCGGCTTTCTCCCTCCTGCACCTGCTTACCCGGCTGCAGCTTTCTTCGTGGCGGCCATTGCTGACCGCCGTTCCTCTGCCTCGGGAAAAGGAGGTTTAGCCGGCTGGGGAGGGGGTTTGCGGCACCCCCAAACCCCTTGCCGGATCCCCCCTGTCTTCAGCTGCCTCTACGGGGCAGCTATATCCCCCAGATCCAAATGGATCAGGGGAACCTTGGCGGCAAACACAGCAGGGATCGCACGGTCGTGAATCCCTGCCGCCGCCGAAAGCTTGCAAACTGGAAGTCTCCTAGTTCTATTAGAGCTTCTGTTCTATTATTTTTTTTATTCTGTTCCTTGAATCTCTGGTACATGAAGTTGGGCTGCAAGTTTTGACACAGCCTTACCACGCTTTTAATTCTTCATATATTCAGGCAACTGTCTTAATTCTTCATATATTCAGGCAAAAAGTTTTGTTTTTCCTGACTCCCATACTGAACGTTCACAAGATGTAAGCCATCCTGATACATAGCAATGGCATATCTCTTTTGATAGGGTAATATAAAAGGTTGCTTTACAAAGATATATAATCTTTCTTGGCTATTTCTGTCCTCGGGGGTAAGGTAACCAGGGAATGTGAAAGAGTCTGTATTATCCATAGTGGTGCCTAGCTGTAAAATGTCCATCTTCAAAGAAGTGAAAACTAATCAACTTAACCAAAATTTTAATGAGCAATAAATCACTATTACCACTCAGATGTATAACTATCATTTTATTGATACTTTTATCATTATTATTTTGGTTTAACTTTTTAAAGGATATTAAAAGTTAATGATGCTATATTGGATTTTAAAAATAATTTGATAACTTTTCCTAACATTAAAATATATGCCATAAATTTGTCAGATAAATAATAAATAAATATGTCAAATAAATAATCCTTGTTTAGAAGAAACTTGACTTAATCTTGGTGATTTTTTTTTAATAGAAGTGGAAATAGTACCTTCATTTGCTTTTGGCATGAAATACTCCACTGGCAGCTCATCATCAACTTCTTTCATACAGTTGAGGGCAATCAGCAGTTTTGAAAACAATGCCTCTTTTGTCAGCTAGATAACAAAGGCTATAGTAGCCAGAAGCATCAATTGTCTGACTAGCTTTTGCCCATCTGGATGTTTGGCATGTATGCATACACATTTCACATGCTAGAAAATATTAATGAATTACTGTGATAATTTAACAGTCAAAAAGCACATGTCTAAACCAGAGGTTAAAAGGCAGCTTCTACTAACAGGAGTGCCATTTGTACTTTGTATAAATAACAATCTTCACCAAAGTGAGGAAGACAAGTCCTGTGAAATTATCTATGATAGTAAGTGAATCAAACATTTTGGAATTATAAAGATAGTCCTTGACTTACAATAGTTCATTTTGTGACCATTCAAATGTACAGAGTTAAAGCATTTGCAGCATCCTCATGAACATGTGATTAAAATTCAGATTGCTTGGCAAGTGGTTCATATTTATGACCTTTGCAGGGTGGGATGCAAATATTTTTACTACCGGTTCTATGGGCATGGCGAGGTGGGAATGCCTGGGTGGGCTTGGCCATGTGACTGGGTGAGCATGGCTTCTTTTTTTGCAGCAGCACCCCTCCCCGGGTCCATTTTTTTTGGCCTACTGGGCTTCAGGTAAGCCTCCTGGACGAAGCAGTAAGACAGAGAGGGATCCCGGCACAGCTGATCATTGGAACAACTGATCGTCGGGAGGAGAAAAAAAATACCGATTCAGCTGAACTGGTAGCTATTTTTATTACTGGTTCAGCTGAATGGTAGCATTTTTTACTACTGGTTCGGTCGAACCAGGCCAGACCGGTAGAATACCACCACTGGACTGTTGCTCTGTCCCAAGGTCATGTGATCACCTTTTGCAATTTTCTGACAAGCAAAGTCAATGGGGAAGACAGATTCACTGAACAACCAGGTTACTAACTTATCAACTGCAATGATTCACTTAACACCTATGGCAAGAAAGGTCATAAAATGGAGCAAAATTCTCTTAACAAACCTCTCACTTAACATAAATTTGAGGCTTAATTGTCATAAGTCAAGACCTATCTGGATATCCTTATCCCTTATTGCTATCTAACATGTGAATTTCTAAGGAATTAACTTAGATTTTTTTTTTCTCATATGATGAATTTTCTCTGACTATATGTAAGTGTAACAAAACCAACAAAAATATTATAACAAAATATGATAGCTAACATTACAACCACATAACTCATCTAATCTGTTACATGCCAAAATGTTTTTAATATTCCAGAAATTATCAATACGAATGTATTTCCAATTGGCAACCACATGGCATTCTTTTGGAATGATTTTCCAAAAGGTAAAAAATGTACCAGTTTGATACAGTTCCACAGAAAACATAAAATGTGATATTTTGTACTGTACCATATCCAGCTAAAAGTTTAGTTGCCTCAAAGCAGCTGTGAATAAAAGATTAGTCTGGGCCATAATAAACATTGATTATGTTCCCTCTCAAATGTACAGCATTATCACTGCTGTGAGAAAAGAAGTAATTTATTTGCAGCTGTACAAGGTTCTTTGGCAGTGCAGTTACCACGCAATCTGTAGGCAGTATTCAAAGCAGAGAGTTAATGTTTGCTTTCAAAGGTCTGTTTCAAAATGATTGTACAAGAAACAAAAAACATTTTATTTTAGAGACCAGCAACAGTTCTACTTTGAGGATATTCCAGAGGAGGTGAAATCCAAGAAGACTTCTAGGAAGCCAAAAGTGCATTCTAAATGAACTTTTCCAACTATGTATATAGTTGTCCAGGCTGGCAGTCACCCATCTATACCATTTTCTTTTGTTTATTCAATTTAAAATAACATTCCAACAAAATTTAATTAGAACATTTCAGATATTATAGATTCACATCTGCTAAGTTAAAAAGATAGTGGAAAAGGAAAACAACACTGCAAAAATATAGAATCACAAACATAATTGAAAAATTGCTGATTTTCAAATAGTATATCAAGTATTCTTAGTACCAAACAAACTACAGGTAATCTTCAGTAAGTACTCATTTAGTGACTGTTCAAAGTTGTAACAATATTCAACAAATGCTACAGGTAGTCCTCTAGTTACGATCACAATTGAACCCAAAATTTATGTTGCTAAGTGAAACATTTGTTAAGTGAGTTTTGTCCCATTTTACAACTTTTCCTGCCACTGTTTTTTAAAGTGAATCATTGCATTTAGTAGGATGGTTGTTAAGTGAATCCGGCTTCCCCATTGACTTTGCTTATCAGAAGGTCCCAAAAAGTGATCACATGACCCCGGGACACTGCAGCCATCATAAATAAGAGCCAGTTGCTAAGCATCTGAATTTTGATCACGTGACCATGGGAATGCAGCAAAGATCGTATGTATGAAAAACGGTCATGTCACTTTTTTCAGTGCCATTGTAACTTTGGACACTAAATGAACTGTTGAAAGTTGAGGGCTACCTGTACTTATTACAGGGAAGGGAAAGATGAGAAACTCCCTACCAGGGATCTCCTACTTGTAGTTAACTTGTCCACAGGACACCCTTCATAGTCTTCATGCATTTGCATGGCACCGCAGCAACCCTCCTCACCAGCCTCCCCACATTTGTGTGACACAGCAACAATTTCTCCCAGTCCAAATGAATTACACAACAGCAACCCTTTCTGAGCCCACATGCACTTGTAATAGCAACAGCACCCCACAACTCCATTGACCTCATCCACCTTCCAGCCTACCTACGTGCTATCTAGGCTTTGTTACAAGCCTGCAAGAAGTTTCAACTTGTAGTAATGTGGGATCCTCACTTAACAACCCGCCGTTTTCAATACAGATACTGCTGGGATTGTTATCACTAAGTGATGCACTCATCTAATATCCAGCTTTATGACTGCATCACTTACTAACATAAATTTTGGTCCCAATTACCTTCATTAAGTAAGTTCTATCTGCAATCCACAACAGTAAATCATGTGTAGATTTGAAAAAAAAATGATTGAGATAAAGAGTAGCATCTGCAGCTGGGCCACATCAGCTCACGTGGGGCTGTTTGCCTTTGTTCCATCCCTTGGATAGTCTTTTGGCTATGTGCCACTGCTCCCAAGCTGTGTAAATTTGCCTTGGATTTTTCTCTCCAAAGACACTGAAGACCAATATTTCTGTTTTGATTCATACATATGATTGTATCACCCATCTTTAAAAGAAAAGAGATTTTAAAATTATATTCTGAAAATGTTTCATAATAGTACTATTAAAAAAATAGAGGCTTCGTCGCTGCGATACAGCTGCGATCTCGGGGCTCCGAGATCGCAGCTGATATCTTTGCCCCTGGTCGGTCCCAATGGACCTAAACCGTCTTGTAGTGACGGTGACAGTAAGGGGCGCATTCTGTAGATCCCAGGGACATCGCAAGTCCCTGGTCGATCCAGAAGAAGCCCTTTTGCCAATGGCGGAGAGGCAGCCTTCAAGCTGCTGAAGCTGGGACAGCTCCGGAAGGACAAGATAGAAAGAGAAGTGTATTGGCTGGTGAGGATCTTTTTTTTGCTTGGGACTTAAGAACACTCTAATATGAGAAGGAATCTGTAAACTTATTGACAAAATTTGATTTAGCAGCGATTTTTTTTAAGTAATGTCAAAGTGAGGCTTGGCTTTTATTTTTACTTTTTTTTTTCTTTACTGAATTTCTATTGCGATCTAGTTAATCAGACTGGTTTTTTCTTTTATATTTTTATATTTACTTGCTCTCTTTTCTCCTTTTTGACTGTTTATATTTTTTAAAATAGAGGCCCCCTTTAATAGTTTTTTTTTTTAAATATACATAAATATACATATATACTTTTTTTTCTTTTTAGGCTTTTTTCAGGGGGGAAGAAGGGGGAGTGGTTTGAAGAAACTTTGTAACACTGCCAACTAGAGGCTTGAAAATATTTTGTTTGAAGTTGAAAAACTCTTGTCTGAAAAACTTTTCTCAAGGCTACTGGAAATGATAAGATAGAGGGAAGAGCACTGGAGGATGTTTATGCAGGTGCTCTTTGGGACTTCTATTATTAACTGAATATTTGAAGCTTGGCTTTGAAACTTGTGGAGAAGCCAAATAAGGCCTTGGATAAATAAAAGGCAGTGTGCGCTCTTTTTTTTTTTTAATCCTTTATTAATTGTTTTATCCCTCCCCTCCAACCCCACAGCATTTTGTAATATTGATATACTTATTTTTTATTTTATCTTATTTTTATTTTTTTTTAAAGGGGAAGTCTCAGAATATTCTTTTTTTGCTTTTTTTTTTCATAGGGATGTCTGCCTCTTTATCTCTATTTTTGACTTATTTTTATGGCTACTTTTCATTTTTTGAGGTCTTTCAATTGGATTAAGGTGGGAAGAACCTGAAGAACGCTTTTTTCCCCCCTTTTTCTTTGTTTATTACTTTTTGATATTATTGGGCTTTTTTTTTTTCTCTTTATTTTTAATTTCTATTTTTGAATTATAATTGAGTATTTCACAATTGGATTAAGGTCTTGAAGAACCTGAAGAATTTTTCCTTTTTAATTTTGGGCTTTCTACTTATTTTTGGTTTTGTTTTTTATGGTGTTTTCCTTTTTCTTAATTGGATTATAATTGGCTAACTTACTAATTGGATTAAAAGACCCAGAAAACCCTGAGTTATCGAAATGAGGAAGAAAATTTTACCTTCGGGCATTTCAATTTCTGCTCCTGTCTCCCCGTCATCTGGAGGACAACTCTCAACAATGGCGAAGCAAGATAAAGTGCAAGTGGATTTAACGATGGTTATGCAAGGAATACAAGAACTTAAAATGAGTATTGAACAAAGAATGGAGAGTATTGACCAAAGAATTGGAAAGATTGATGAAAAATTTGAAAATGTTCAACAAATGATGGTGAAACACGATGAGAGAATCCAAAAAATAGAAGAGAAAGACAAGCAAAGAGATGATACAATTGGAAATATCAATAACAGATTAACAATGGTCGAGCAAGAAAAAAGTGGGATGTTGAAGTGGGAGATGGACAGGTCAGAATTTTATCTTAGATTTCAAAATATCGAGGAAGAAAAAGGACAAAATTTGGCAGCAGTAATGATTGAAATCTTGGCTGGAGTCTTGGAAATAACAGAGGAAAAGATGATGGATGGAGTAGATGAGATATATCGAGTCTTCACAAGATATGCGACGAGGAACCAATTACCAAGAGAGGTCCATGTTAGAGTCACTAAAAAAACTATTAAAAACCAAATATTACAAGTGGTAAGAGAGAAGGGGTTGAAATACAAAGGCAAAGAGATCCTGGTCTTAAAACAAGTACCTAGAAAAGTGAGAAAGATTAGAAGAGAATATCAATTTTTGACCAAAATGCTATTGAAAAAAGAGGTGAACTATAGATGGCTGATTCCAGAAGGATTAATGTTTACATGGCAAGAACGGAGACACAGAATTGATTCAATTGCGAAAGCAGAAATATTCTATAAGGAATTTTTCGAAAGAAGAGAAATAAGAAAAAGAGAAAGAAGATAGAAAAAGAGAATATTTTAACTGTATCTGAAGAGGACCAAATGGAGATGGAAAAAGAAGAAGGTGCAATAGGTGGACAAATGGAGATCAAAGAACAACGTGAAATTAGATCCACGAGAGCTGCTAGACCTAAATATAAAGCATAACCATGGGAGAAAAAAAACTGATTTCCATGAATATAAATGGACTGAATTCAGCTACTAAAAGAAAGAAAACTTTTCACAAATTGGAGAAGTTCAAATTTGATATAATTTGCTTACAAGAAGTACACATTAAAAAACAACATGAACAATTATTGACACAACCAAAGTTAGGGAAAATATTTACTTCTCTGACTCATTGTAAGAAAAGAGGAGTGGTTTTGTACATCAAAGAAACCACTCCAGCCAAACTGATTTATACTGATGAAGATGGAAGAGTATTAATAGTTGAAATAGTGGATAATAATATAAAAACACTCTTGGTTGCAATTTATGCCCCGAATGATAAACCAGAAGAATTCTATAAAAAACTACATATGAAAATAATTGAACTGGACTATGTTAATATGCTTATGATGGGGGACTTCAATGGAATTGTAGACAATAAACTGGACTACACAGTAAAAACAACACGACAAAATAGGAAAACTCTCCCTAAATCCTTTTTCAAAATGATAGATGAATTAAATTTAAAAGATATATGGAGAGAAAGAAATGCTAAAATTCAACAATATACTTTTTATTCAAATAGACATTTATCGTGGTTCAGAATAGATATGATTTGGACATCAACAGAATTATTATCTAATATTCAAGAAATAAATATTGAAACAAGTACATGGGCAGACCATAATCCAATGACAATTAAATGGAAAGGACAAAAAAGAAGATCTAGATGGACATTAAACAATACTATTCTAAAGGAAAAAGACTTTACACAATGGATGGAAAAAGAATTGGCCTTCTTCTTTAATGAAAACAAAAAAGAAGATACTTCAATACAGAATGTTTGGGATACAATGAAGGCATATGCAAGAGGATTAATAATTGACTATTCAAAGAAGAAGAACATTAGGAAGAGGCAAATGATTAAAGCTCTAGAAGATGACCATAAAAAACTGGAAAAAGAATTACAGAAGACGCCACAGAAAAAAGATATTAAACTTAAAATGGACATAATTAAACATAAAATGGATCAAGCAGAGAAAGAAGAACTGGCACAAAAAATTAGAAGTGCTAAACAGAACTATTTTGAAGATGCAAATAGGCCAGGTAGATGGTTAGCATATAAGCTGAGAAAAGAGAAAGAATTAAGGAAAATATCACAGTTAATAGATGATCAAGGCCAAATTTGTTATGGTAATAAGGAGAAAAAGGCAATCATTCGAGATTTTTATGGACAATTATATAAATAGGAGGATCTTGATGAGGAAAAAATTAAACAGTATTTACAAAATGCTAACCTACCTAAGATACCTGATGAAACTCGGAAAATGTTAGAAAGTGCTATAACAATGATGGAATTAACCGAAGCACACAACAGGCAGAACAATGGAAAAGCACCAGGACCAGATGGTTTCCTGGCAGAATTTTATAAAACATTACAAGAATCATTGAGCATTCCATTGTTAGAAGTCATGAATGAAGTTATGATAAATAAGAAAATACCTAAAACATGGTCAGAGGCTTATATTACACTTATTGCTAAAGAAGGTGTTGACCCATTACAAATTAAGAACTATAGACCTATTTCCTTATTGAATGCAGACTATAAAATCTTTGCTTCAATCTTGGCAGAAAGGCTTAAAAAATATCTGAATAACTTTATTCACTCTGATCAGAATGGATTTTTACCAAAGAGACAGATTAAAGACAATATGAGGGTAATCCTGGACACACTGGAATATTACGAGGCGCACCCTGAAAAACAAATGGCTTTGATATTCTTAGATGCCCAAAAGGCATTTGATAATGTGAATTGGAGATTTATGTTATTACTATTGGAATAGATGGGCTTTGCTAGAAAATTTATTCAAGCAACAGAAGCCGTATATTATAAGCAAATGGCAAAAGTAATGATAGATGGAGAATTCACAGACTCTATCAATATTAAAAAAGGTACAAGACAAGGATGCCCATTATCTCCTTTGTTATTTGTATTGACCTTGGAAGTGTTAAATAGAAATATTAGAGAGGATACAAACATAAAAGGAATGAAAGTCAAAAAGGAGGAATTTAAATTGCAAGCCTTTGCGGATGATTTGGTCTTTATTTTGGAAGACCCTTTGGAGACAGCTTTAAAACTGTTGGAAAAGATAGAGATGTATGGTGAGATGGCTGGTTTGAAAATAAATAAAGACAAAACAAAGATTCTGACAAAGAACATGTTTTTGAGACAAAGAGAAGAGCTGGCAGATTTATTGAAAATTCAAGTTACGAACAAAGTTAAATATTTGGAGATATATCTGACGTCAAGATGTACTACACTGAAAGAGAATAACTATATTAAACTTAAACAGCAGATAGCATCTGATCTGAAAAAATGGGAAAACCTACAATTGTCATTGATAGGTAGAATTTCAACAATTAAGATGAATATTTTACCTGGAATTTTATATTTGTTCCAAACAATACCAATTAGGTTAGGTAAGGATTACTTCGAAGAATTATATAAAATTGTGTTGAAGTATATATGGCAAGGCAAGAAAGCAAGAATAAAATTAAAACTTTTAAAGGATGCTAGAATTAGAGGAGGATTTGGCCTTCCTAATTGGGAGTTGTATTATCAAGCTGCAAACTTAATGTGGGTTAAAGAATGGATAACGTTAAGAAAGACTAGATTGTTGGTATTAGAAGGTCATGTTTTATTATTGGGTTGGCATGCGTTTTTATGGTATAAGGGAACTAAATAACAGGGTTATTTTAGAAGGCATTATATACGGGAATCGTTATGGTTGAATTGGGAGAAAATTAAGAAACAATGTTATTTGAAAATCCCAGTTTGGTTATCAACTATTGAAGCTTTTTCGTATCCTATAACCTATAAGAAGGAACAAACAGTTAGATATGGGGAAATACTGGATGAAAAGGGTGAACTTAAAACGATGCAAAATTTAGAAGAACAAGGTATGAAGATGAATTGGTTTTCATATGCACAAATACATGCAAGGTATCTTAAAGATTCTAAAATAGAAGGATTTTATGATAAATTGACTGATTTAGATAGGATTTTGACAGGTACTGATGAAAAGGTGATTAAAAAACTGTATAGTTATTTGTTGGAAATTAAATTAGAGGAAGAACAAGTTAAAGAAAAATGATTGTTTGGGGGAAGAATTTTGGATATGGGATTGATTTAGAGAAATGGCAAAAATTGTGGTCACAAAATTACAAAATGACAATGTCAACAGCATATAAAGAAAATTTGTATAAGATGTTTTACAGGTGGCACTTTCCCCTGACAAGAATAGCAAGAATGTTCAAGAATAAATCTGAAAAGTGCTGGAAATGTTATCAGATACCTGGCTCGTATTACCATATGTGGTGGACTTGTGAGGAGGCCAGGAAATATGGCTGGAAAAAATTACAAAGAAACACATAGATTTGAAACCAGAGATTTTTTTATTGGGAATCTTACCTGATATATATAATAAAAACTTAAAGTATTTGATTGTAAATGTATTAACAGCGGCTAGGATTGTATTTGCTAAACATTGGAAGAGTGAGAAAATACCAATAGAGGAAGAAATTATTAAGAAAATATTGGAATGTGCTGAAAGGAGTAGATTGACATTTGAAATTAGAGAACAAGAAGATAAACAATTTTATGAAATTTGGGATCTCTTTTATCAATGGTTAGATAATACAATATAATGATAGAATTATATTGAATATTTAGAAATCTAGGAAATAACGAATATATAATTTTTCTTGGTTTTGATAATATTTTTAGAATATTTTATTAAGATAGATTTGGTATGATTTTATGATCTGTTATAAAGTAATTTAATTCAATTATAGTTATCTTGCTTAAGTATGAATTAGTAAAATTATACTCAAATGATTGTTTAATAATGATATTAGGATACTTAACTGATGATTGATAATGTGAGTTATTATGTAATGTAATTGTTTTGATGACTGTGAAATGAATGCACAGAAAGGAGTGGTAAACCAACCGATACACTGTAAATTTATGAAGAATGATGATTTTTTATGCTATGTTTTATGATTTATGTGTTTTTGTTTGTCGTTAAAATCAATAAAACTTTTATCAAAAAAATAATAGAAAATATAATGGAAATTTCTAAATTAATTAGAGCTAAAGGTTGCTTTTGTTTTTTGTTTTGAAAAGGATCTCATGCAGCCTTGATAATACACACAACTAATTAATCTTTCCATCATTCTCCCACATAAACCTAATCGTGTTACTATCAGCTTAACAACACAAATATCATTTAAGTGGAAATTAAACACTAGGCAATAGCGCTTTGGTGGAGAAGAAAGATTTCCCCCCTAGAACAAATACAGGAATTTGATAGTATCAATCATTATCTTGCAACTCTTTATTTTCCACAAAATCAGTTAAGAAAATACTGGTGTTGGGCCAGTGTGAGACTGGCATTTTGATATACCAAGGGAACTACATACAATATAAAATACAGACAGATTATTGCTTATTTCATTGGTAGTGAAAAACTAATCAATTATGGATTCAAGGGTCTAGTTCTTCAAATTCTGCATGGCTGAGGAAACACTTAAATTAGTATGAGGTTAGCAAAACAATTATAGTATGGACATGTTGCACAATAACCACAAGGACTGAGCAAGAATGGATTGTAAGGTTTTAAGGGACTTATGAGCATATTGCAAACTGATACTACAAATGTATGTTTGTTTGGTTGATTGTTTATAGTGCTTTATTTTACAAATTCTGGGTACCTCAGATAAATATTATAAATACCCCCAAAACTATATACTTTTAAAAAGTAGATAAAAGTATTAAAAAACAAGTACAAATTAAATAGTTAAAAACAGTCCAATAAAACAAGATCCTTAGCCAAATAGCTCAGCAAAGAAACAGTTTTTGTTACTGTGCTGTCCAGCCAGTGTATGGGAATTGGATAGTTAGGTAGCAATTGTGAGCTGTCCCCTTAAGGGAATGCATCATGGTAAATGTAGTTAAGGTATCCTGGGAAATGTAGTCTATATCATGTGACCACATCTGTAATGCTGATTGGTCACTAAATTGACCCTCGAGTGGTTGGGGAGATTTTCCACACTTTTAGCTGAACTCACGGACTCGTGGTAACTGTTCTACTTCTATTGCCACGAGATGAGAGAAAAAGGATAGAAGATAATCATCTTTTTACCTACAAGTTGTGAATCTAAACACCAGTCCAAGTACTGCACAGCCAAGGTGCAATGTGACTTATGCAATAGTGAGCAGCACCCGACCGCGCTGCATCCAGACTCCAAGCCGCCACTGCAGATATCTCATAGCCCTCCTTCGGACAAGGAGCCTCAAAGTAACACAGAAGCATACAGGGCTCCTCAGCAGACTGACAAACTGCAACCAAAACCGAGGATGAGTGTCAACTGCACAGCACTGTGCGCCGACTCACCATGCCCTCATTTGTGTCTTCTCATCTGTTTAGCCAAAGTGTACCCTGAAGGATGCCCTGAAGATGCCATGAAAATGTACATGCTGATAGAAACTCTAAGCACCTGCACCCTAGCCAGACACGCATTCTTCGACCTCTTTGAGGTGCAATAGGACGAACTTCATTTCACTGTATCAATGTGCCATGGACCAAGAAGCACAACAGGGAGGAGAGCTACTGGACTCTGCATAGAGTCATTGGATGGAAGTTCCTGGTTCCCACTACTGCCCGTGTTTGAATGTGATGGGGAACCAAACAACCGCAGTAAGAATGCAACACCTGAGGTCATAAGTAGCATGCCTCACCTACAGCACCTGGCTCATCATTTCCCTGCTGTAAATCCGGAGGCTGAGATCCCACTCTTGCTGGGAAATAATGCCCCACGTGCCTTTCCCTTCTCCGAGTCAGTCGGCGGCCCTGTAGATGGCCCAGTGGCCATCAAATCTCCACTAGGATGGGAAATTGTAGGAATTGTCGATCGGATGCAGGCCCCAACCCAGGCAAATGCCTTAGCGCCATCCATTCCAACAGCTTCGCAATGCCCTTTGACACCATGGAAGCAAGAGTACTGTTTCAATCCTAAAAGGCCACCAGAAGGGACCTCCAGACTTTCGCCATTGGCACCAAGAGTACCTGTCAACCCTAAAAGGCCGCCAGAAGCGACCACCAGACTTTCACCTTTGCCACCAAGAGTACCTGTACACCCTAAAAGGCCGCCAGAGGTGACCAGCAGACTTGCACCAAGAGGCTGAACTTGAAGATTGAACCTAAAGCTTTGCATGCTTTGCTTTGTTTGATGCTTTATTAATTTTTATTTTTTTCTTAGTTATATAGCTAACTGTTTATCTTAGTTATACAGTTATCTGCTATTCAATTAATGTTACTGTCTACTGCATATCTTAGTTTATAGTTAATTTTTTCTTCTTCTTTTAATAATGGAATTTACAACTCCAGGCAGGGAGTGTGCTGTCCAGCCCGTATATGGCAATTGGATAGTTAGGTAGCAATTGTGAGCTGTCCCCTTAAAGGAATACATCATGATAAATGTAGTTAAGGTATCCTGGGAAATGTAGTCCATAACTTGTGACATCTGTAATCCTGATTGGTCACTAAATTGCCCTCGAGTGGTTGGGGAGATTTTCCTCACTCTTGGCTGAACTCACGGACTCGTGGTAACTGTTCTACTTCTATTGCCACAAGATGAGAGAAAAAGGATAGAAGATAATAATCTTTTTACCTACAAGACAGATATACAAAGGATTGGTCTTAAAGAAGAACTTTGTCACAAATGTGGGTTATAAGGATACCTGATGAACCAATAAATGTACTTTGTTATGGACATCTTGTTGAGTTCATCTATTTGCATCTGTACAGAAGACAAATCCACCACTGTACAGAATACAGAACAGTCACCTTCTTGAATTCTGAAAGTATGGGGGTCATCAAGATATTGATGACCCCCATATTGTATTTTGGAATGAGTGATAATAGTCACTACAGAAAAACCATACTGTCAGGTTCCCATCTGAAGCAGCTCTAAATTCAGGAAGAATCTTCAACTTACACTATTGCTCTTTCAGGAAAACAGCAATCATATCTTGAGCCATAAAAGGTCAACATCTGGAAAAACAGCAATTCCCATCCATTCAACTTCAACATGTCTTGTCCCATGTAGTTCTAAACTCTTTTTAAATATCTAGTAAGAACTTCTATTGCATCTTCCGTCTAATCTGGGTGTGATATTTAACAACAACAAAAAACCCTTCTTATATTTTAATAATACCAAATAACTTCAAATACATAAGAACATGCTGTCAGAGCCCATGTTCTAACATCAGGCTAGAAACCAGGGGATGTGAGTTCTAATTACCCCTTAGGCATGAAAACTAGCTGGGGCACTTTGAACCATTCACATTCTCTCAGCCCACAAAAACAAGCTTGGGCAGTAAGCTGGTCAATCAATTGGTGGATTTTGGCCTGAAAATGGCCCGAAAAATGGCCAGGGGTGGGACCAGCCAGTGGTCCAATTTTCCAGTTCTCCAAACTGCGCAAAATCAGAACAAGCAATTCAGGCGAACCAGTCTGAACTGACAGCAGCCAACCTCTGTTCTATCATCATTACTTTGCATATTCTTAACATTCATAATGGAGCTTAAGTGACAGCAGTTCAATTGGTAATTTAAATTTATCCATTCTATTATGGATATTTGATCAACTCTATTGTATATGTTGAAAGCTTTATGTTTAAGTGACAGATTTTTGAAAATCTTGATTCTATTCCATATGCATTAACTTATGAATATATTTTACTCTTGAGTGGCCATTTATATTAACAGACATTTCACTATGAAAGATTTCTGATTTTGTTTTTGAATTATATTTTCACATGACTCCTTATCAGGAGAGTTTAACAACAATCTAATACTTTAAAATAAAACATTCATTCCCAAACTCTTAACAAAGAAAGCATATTTGTAACAAAATGATAGAATTTATAGATGCTAAATAACTTAAAAATCTGATTGCATTACAATTATCAGTCAATACCATATTTTCAGAAGGACAGAATAAAACATGTCACTATTCATAATCATCTGTGTTTTTAGATTTCAGTTACTCTAGTTACAGAATATAAGAATTTAATCCAAAATTCACATGCATAGCACAGCATTAATTTATCTCATTAAGAGTTTAATCATGGAAAGATTAAATTGAAAAGTCATAAAAATTAATGGTATTTTAGCTATGTGTTTTTACAAGGAAATAATGTACTAAAAAGATAACCCTGTTAATAAACTGAACACAAAGGACATCATAAATTATTCATTGCAATGTTTTGCCTCCAGTTATAGTTTAAACATCCATTCAAGTGACAGGCCACTTTAGCGTTAGTGTGAATATATAAAAATGGTAAGTAAAGTGCTTCACTTTGAGAATAATAATTGAAGATAATATCTCACTGATGAATAGATGCTTGCTGACTTCAAAGAGTAGCCTCTTGAAATTGTTGAAATTAATCTACTCTGTTTCCTGTTGGCTAATTTTTGCAGCCACTAGAATGCTAACTATGCATTTTAAGTACAGAGAAGTTTGTTTGTAAGTCTAATCTTACAGATTAACACTGTCGCTCCAAATGTGGAATAAATAATTACCATTTTATAAATTAATTGCTGTCAATATCCAATGACAAAACTCTTGTTCTAAACATAATATAACTACCGGTAACTAGTTTTGACTGGAGCTTCATGATCACCTTTACATTACCTGAGTGCAATGGTTTAAGTTGTTGGACTAGAAACCGGGATGCTATGGGTTCTGGCCCTCTAGTCCTTCATTAGATGCAGAAATTGACTATATAACTTGGGGCCAACTTAACCTTCTCATAAGATTCTTGTGGGGAAAAGCAAGAGGAGAAAACTTCTTTGAATTGTAAACAATAAAGCTGGAATATAAATCTAAATAATCAATAATCAAATAATCAAAAACTACTTGGAATCCTATCCCACATAAATCATTTATCAATTATACATGCAGCGGAAGCATTCAAAAAGCTGCTACATTTTCTGCTATATGGTGTAGTTTTAAACCAAGTAACCAAATGTGCATAATATTTTCACTGTAAGAGTTGCAGGAACATAGCAAATAAATGGAGAGCTTAATTAAAATGTATTAACTTGATTGAATACAGAAAACAGAATTACTGCTCATTAATAATTTTGATAGCATTTTTGAAACATCTCTATTAGGATCACATAGGTTTACAGAAAGACACTTTAAAAAATATATTTGCTTGCTTTTAAGTTAGAGGCTCAAAAATTACTTATTTACCACTTAAGATGGTAGCAGCCCATAGCACTCCATATTGTTCTCCTAATATTTGGGAGAAAAATTCTACCTATTTTCTATGGTATGGTTTCTTTGGCGCTCCTGCTAAATAAAGTAAGAGTGGTAAAGAAAGTGAGAACCTCTAAGAGCTAAATTGCTCTCCTTTTCACTCCTTGCCTGAAGTTTTACTTTTGAAATTTGACTACTTTGCCTAAAAATTACTTATGGCTTTGATCAATAAATCAGAACTATTTCTGATAGTGCACTGGTCCAGGTGAAAGATTTCAACAATTATCACAGCTCTCTTTACTAACCTAGCAATAAAGAAGGTACTTCTTTTTTCTTTTTAAAGCTAGGGTTGAACAATGAAAAAAATGCTTAGGAGAAAATGAATTGAATTCACACTGATGAACTCAGAGAATGAAGTTTATTATAAAACAATGCTGAAGCATCACCCTTAGCCATTTCCTATTTTCCCTGGAGGTAAGGTGAGGCAATAACTATATTTCTCAGTGGCCTGTTAGGTACCATCTTCACAGACACTCCCCTTCAGAAATGCAAAAATCTTAATACAACTGCATAAGGCAAGCTTGTGTGGACAGGTCACAGCATGCTTCTGCAAAGCATAAAACTTCATTACTTGTGTGTGGGCCAAATTTCTAGAAGCCTTTGAACGTTTCACTTGTGCTCGGTGGAGCTTCACTGTGTACTTTTATACTACAGATTTAAATACCAGAAGGCCATTTCTATTGTAATTGTTAGCGGATAAATGAAACAGAATGGGATTTCCAGTTAAGAAAAACAATATACATTTCTTTTAAAATATTGTCATACCATGTTTTCTTACAGGAGTTTCCAGAATGGTATATAATTTATGTATGGATTGATTAATGGGTATCTATATATTTTAGTTTCAATTCTGTTGGTTGATATATGTTCTATTGGGCCTGAGTTATTGTTGGATTTATTACTGCAAAGTTGATTTTAATGCTTCACCACCACTTCTTTAAAAGTATAACTAACTAAATGTTTAACATTTGTCATAGTGCATATAATATCTTAGAGCAACACTATAATTTAAAAATAAAATCAAAATCAATTACAGGTAGTCCTCAACCTACAATTCCTTTTGTGACTGTTTAAAGCTACAACAGCACTGAAAAAGTAACTTATGATCATATTTTTCACACTTACAACAGTTGAAGCATTTCCATGATCATATGATCAAAATTTGCAACTGATTTGTATTTATTCATATTTATGGTTGCAATGGCCCAGGGTCATGTAATCATCTTTTGTGATCTTCTGATAAGCAATGGGGAAGACAGATTCACTTAACAACCATGTTACTAATTTAACAACTGCAATTATTCACTTAACAACTGTAGCAAGTGTGAGGGGAGAAAATGAATAAATCCATTGTGTATTGTATAGCTGTGACTCAAATCTCAAAACTATCAGTTGATACATTTCTACTGCAAAGGGAGAATTTGAAACGTTGAACAATCACACGTTGTGCTCTGGGAAAATCTGGGAAAATACTACGTGTTAGGAAGCATCTAACTTCCTGATGTCCCATATTTGGTGATGAATTGTATACTGAAATTCAATAGGTAGATTGTAAACCAAGCCATCCTAGGATGGGGCGGTAGTCACCTGTCACCTATCCCGTGACCTCTTTTGAGGTCGTTGGGGCGCCTGCGAAGATTTAACCACCACGCTTCTCCATCCGTCTCTGTCTTCCACTGCTCTCTGGGATGCTGCCAGGTTCAAGCCTGTCCAATCATGGATATCATCCTCCCATCTCCTTCGTTGTCTTCCCCGTTTGCGGCTTCCTCTTACCGTCCCTTGCATGATGGTCTTTGCGAGGCCAGTAGAGCGAGACACGTGTCCGTACCATCTCAATTTCCGTTTCTTGACGACAGTAAGAAGGTTGTCGTGTGGTCCTATTGCCTGTTGTATTTTATTTAGGACATCTTCATTTGTCACATGGTCTGTGTAGTGGATGCCAAGGATCTTTCGGTAGCATCTCATTTCTATTGCAAGGATTCTTCTTTGTAAATCCGCATTGAGTGTCCAGGTTTCGCAGGCATATAAAAAGATTGATATTGCGAGGGAGCGCATTAGGTGGATCCTTGAGCGCAGACTGATGTTCTTGTCTTTCCAAATAGTTTGGAGCTTCGAAAGCGCAGCTGTTATTTGTGCTATCCTTGCCATTACTTCTGGTTTTGAGCCTTCATCGGAAATGATGGACCCAAGATATTTGAAATTTTTTACTGTCTCTAAGGGTGCTCTGCTGACTCTGATGTCTGAGGAGATACCTTGGGTACTGTTCGTCATCAGCTTGGTTTTCTCGGCATTGATCTCCATGCCGTACGCTGAAGCCGCTTTATCTAAGTGTTGGACAAGGCTCAATAGTTCATCCTCATTTCCTGCCAGGCCATCGATGTCATCTGCGAATCGCAGGTTGGTGATGGTTCTACCACCGATGGAAACTGTGCCTTCGTGGTCTTCCAAGGCATCTTCCATGATCCGTTCGAGGAATACATTAAACAGTGTGGGGGAAAGCAAACATCCTTGACGCACTCCTACACTCGTCTGGAACCAGTTACCTTTGCTGCCGTTCAGGAGGACGGCGCTTGTGGCTTTCTCATAAAGTTGTTCTATCACTCTGACAAGGTTATCGTTGATGTTATATTTCCTCATGGTAGACCACAAGGCTGCATGCCACACCCTGTCGAAAGCCTTTTTGAAATCAACGAAAACGTGGTATAAGTCCTGTTGGTGTTGGAGATATTTCTCACAGATCACTCTGTGAGTAGGTAGGGCGGTAGGTCAGGGTATAAAATAGAATGCAAACTTTGCTCTGGGTTCCTCCCACCTGCCAGGGCAGGAACCCGTTTCTGCAGAAATGCTACAATAAAGCTGTTTTCCTTGGATTAATATCGAATCTTTGGTGGTTTTTCAAGCCCCCACCTCACAATTTGGCGAGCCAGCCAGGAGCCTCAACGGTGGTCTTCCGGAAGCCGGGGACTAGGTGAGTAGTGGCCACGACCTCCCATTGAGAGGTGCCTCCTCCCCGAATTCTGGTCGGCTCCAGAGGCGACTGGAAATCCAGACGATCCTTGGAAACAGTATTTTGCCGGCTGATAGTCTGGGACTATCGAAAAGAGAAAGCCTGAGTTGGGGACGCCCACACATCCACTACCTCGGAGGTCTGGAGTGATCAGGTAAAACTTTGTTCCTTTCATTTGCAGTCAGAAAAAGAAAAGGGGGGGAAGAGGTCCTTAAACTCCCTGGGGGAATCCAGCGTCTGCTGGAGGACTAGGCTGAAAGAGAGGGGTCCTTAAACTCTCTGGGAGAATCCAGCGTCTGCTGGAGGACTGGACTGGTGAGTCAAGACTCTGGGAGTCTGGAAGAGTAGAGATGGGAAACGGACAAAGCAAAGGTCTTGGAGACCAGAAAGAAGCCTGTCTGGGACAGGGAAAAATCTGACAATGGCAGGAAATCAATTCCGGTAGATTCGCCCCTGGGACAGCTACTCCAGCAGTAGGTTCTCCCCAGATCTAAAGGAATTCACCAGACATCTCGAAAAGAAAAACATGATTTATCTTTGTTGAGACCGATGGCCAAAATATCCTCTGATTGATCCTAAATTTCCAAATCACTGGAGTCCTGAGGGGGAAACCAGTACCTATTGGATAACCAAATTGAGAGACTATATTCTCCAACACAAAATGACCACTCAAATTGCATACATAGATGTATGGTTTCATGTGAAATTTGAAGGTCCATCTCAACAAAAAGACAATGAGAGAGACACGGATGATTGGCTGCAGAGTCCGCCGCCCGCAAATCCTAATTTGAATAACGCGCCCGCCAACGTTCCTATGGCACCACCGCCATTGCCAGTGGTACAACCCCCTCCTCAGCCGCCTCCTATCTGCGACTGAGAAAAGAAGTGGAACAGTTGAGAAAAGAAGTGTTCAAAATTTTCCCTTCAGAGAAAAACCTGAAGTGGATGCATTTCCTCTTAGGGAAGTTCCTAATGGGATCAATGCTGCAGGCAACCCGGTGACAGTCTTTGGGCTGCTCCCATAAAACCAGCCGAATTGTGAGAATTGAAAAAGACTCTTCCAAAACTTCATGAGAATGCTCATGAGGTGGTCGAACAGTTAGAACTACAGAGATACTGTAAAAACCAGACAGAAGTCACAGATGATGGTTGCAGCTGTGCAGGCTGCAGTAAGAATGAGGTGAAGAAAAATGTGGATTGTGTAAGGGGGGCAATGGGAGGCCAGGGTGAGAGAAGGCGAGGTGGAATGCAAGGAAGTTTCAGGGGAAGAGGAAGAGGTTTCAGAGGGATGGGAATGAGACAGCCTGGAATGGACAGAAGCTGCTTTAAGTGTGGGAAGGAAGGACACTTTGCGCGTGAGTGTCCTACTAACCGGGAGGAGAGGAGTTATGCATTGTATGATTAGAGTTGTTCCGGCTCCTTTAAGAGGACCTGCGGGGAGCCATTGGTAAACATTTCAGTGGGTCTTGACCATCAGGAGCGGTTGTTCCTGATAGACACCGGCGCAAGCCGGACTTCTGTGTGTGTCCCGATAAAAGGGCGCACATAGATCAAGGAAAATGTTAAAAGTAGTGGGGGTGAGTGGAAAATCACAGGATGTGTTTGAACAAATCAGACTGGAAATGAATGAAGTGGTGACTGAGGCTGGAGTGAATTTGCTAGGGAGAATGAATTTGCTAGGGAGTGAATGGAGTGAATTTGCTGGGGAGAGATCTGTTCCCTGTGTTTGGTATCCAGCTGTGGGATACCAGGAAGGGAGTAAGGATGTGGAAGATGACTGTGGAAGATGAGAGGGCAATTTCGGATGAGGTTTGGGCAGGAGGAGAGAAGGCAGGGCGAATGAACATTCAGCCGATTAAGATTCAAGTGCAGCCTGGGGTGACAAAGCTTTGGACCCCAAAATATTCAATGAATAGAAGGGGGAGAGAGGGGTTGATCTGAAGGATGCCTTCTGGGCATGCCACCTTGAGGAGGGAAGTAGAGACTTGTTTGCATTTGAATGGAATGATCCTGAGAGTGGAAGATTTGGACAGGCTTTGGAAAGTTAGTGTCTTTTATGTTGATTCAATATGTGGATGATTTGTTGCTGACTGGAGAGAAAGAGGGAGAAGTCAGAGCAACATCTGGTAGCTTTGCTAAATTGGCTGAAGGAGCAGAGATTGACAGTTTCAAGGGAAAAGATCCAGTTTGTGGAAAAGAAGGTGAAATAAAGTTCTTGGATTGCAGAGTTTGGGTGGACACTGTGTTAGCTCAATTCCTGCACAGGAAGTTGGTAGGAAAAGGAGAGAGTATAGAATGGCTAGAAGGAGATGATGAGAGATAGGAGGATTTAAAGAAGGCATTGTCATCCGCACTGGTTTTGGCTTTGCCCAATTTGAAGCTCCCATTTCATCTGTATGTGTCAGCAGCTCAGGGAACAGGACTAGGAGTGTTGGCACAGAAGAAAGGGGGGGCAATACCAGCCCATCGCTTTTCTGAACAAAACTCTGGAGCCGGTGGTGAGAGGATAGCCGGTGTGTGTGCAGGCTGTGGCTGCTACAGCTATGTTGGTGGTAGAGAGCAGGAAGTTAACCTTTGGGGGGGGCTTGTAGGGCATTCACCCACCAGGTTACTTCTGTGCTAAGTCAGTTGGCAACAACTTGGATGACAGAAGGGCGGATTCTCAAATATGAGACCATTTTGAGAACCAGCTCTGATGTAGTGATTGGGACAGACAGGAATTTGAATCCAGCAGGGTTAAGGAAGGAAAGAGGAAGTCAGGATTTGCAGTTGCTTTGAAGAGAGCCTTGGATTTGGCTGAAGGAATTGATGTGACAATTTGAAATGATTAATGGCATTAAATCCCTTGCTAGAAATGGAAGAGGATGAGGATTGGAAACCTGAGGGAAAAGAGAAAGATGATTTGGAAAAAGAAGGGTGTACATTAACTGAGGATGGGTGGAGAACTTCAGAGGGGGTGAGGGTGGTTCCCGTGAATGTAATGAGAGGAATTCTAGAGAAGGTACATGAGGAAAGACACTGTGGAATGGAAGCATTGGTGATGGCTGTAAAACCACATTTTTAGAGCCCAAAGATGTGGACACTAGCCCAAAGTATCTGTTGGAAATACTTATTGGTGATTAAAGATCAATTGACAGGATGGGTAGAGGCCTATCCAACTAGAAGAGCCACAGCATCCACAGTAACCAAGATCCTATTAGAACAAATCATTCCACGATATGGGATGATGGAAGCTATTGATTCTGACAGGGGGACACATTTTACACAAGAAATGTTGCAATCTGTGATGGGAGCTATTGGGGATTTGCACACCCCTTGGCAGTGCGAAAGTGGAAAGGGCGAACGGGGAATTGAAGAGACATTTGACCAAATTACAATTAGAAAATGGGTTACCATGGACAAAGAGCTTATCCTTGGCACTCTTTAGAATTAGAACATGCCCAAGGAAAGACACAGGGATCTCCCCTTTTGAAATGTTAATGGGGCAACCCTACCTGGCCAGACTGGGAAATCCTATACCTGAATTTAAAGATTTGTTTCTGAGAAAATATTTGCAGACACTGTCCAGGTCTTTGTTTTCTCTTCATAAACAGGGATTGTTGGCACAAAGACCACCACTTGCAGGAAGCCAACACCCCTATGAAACTGGAGATTGGGTCCTGATAAAGACTTGGAGAAGTAAGAAGCTGCAACCTAGCTGGGAAGGCCCATATCAGGTGCTGTTGACAACTGAATCTGCAGTTCGCACTCGAGAAGGAGGCTGGATGCATTACAGCAGAGTCAAGAAGGCACCAGATCCAAATTCTACGTGGAGGGCAGTTCCAGTGGACGGTCAGCCGCTGAAGCTCACCTTAAAAAGATGAAGAAGATTGGACCCTGGACTGAGCTAACCACCTTGATGATAGTACTGATGATTGCATCAGGAGGATAGATTCCATATATTGGACCAGCTGGAGACTTGGGGACAGATTTATGGGAAGACAATACATACATGAAGGATTTGAAGAAGGTATCACAAGCATTGAACATAACTAACTGCTGGATGTGCATGCACATGCCAGGGAAGACAGGGGAGGGTTTAACATTACATGCAATCCCACTAAGTCAACAGGATTTGAGACCAAAGGGAAATAAATTTGAACAGGCTCCTATGAAAAGAAACCTATCCGGGAAGGTATTTGTCCATTTGAGAGAAAAAAGCATATGTGTGTTTCAAGAGAAATGTATCCAAAGGAGTGGATTTGGGTGATTGGGAAAAATGCAACAAAACTTTTGATATGCCTTTATCTTGTAGTAACCACAGTTATTCTAACACTCATCATCAATTGAGTTATTTTAATCATGACCAATACCAGATATGTATGTATTTTGAAGATATAATCAATTGGACTCGGATCAAACGTACACCATGAAAATTTTTAGGTGGGTGTTGTGTGGGAAACATGCGTATAGAGAAATGCCACCACGTTGGAGTGGGATTTGTACCATGGGATACGTGATACCAGTAATATATAAATTGAATACCTTACCCCAGGGATGGATTCAGAACAAAAGAGAAATCAGTTCAGGACTAACGCTGGGGGGAAAGTTGAAAACACAGATAGCACGGGGAATGCTGGCACTGTTGGGAGTAAAAGTGGCTTTGCAAAATAGATATGCATTAGACATTGTATTAGCTGCAAAAGGGTGTGTGTGTGCTTTGATTCATTCCCATTGCTGTGTATATATATCCATGATTTCCAACCCAAAACAGTGCAAACGATGGAGGAACGCATTCGTTCTAATCCATTATTACAAAGAGGTGATTCCTCATTTTCAGATTTGTGGGGGGGCATTATGGTCTTGGCTTCCCGGCACTGCTTAGTTGAGATCTACAATCATGGGAATTATATTAATTATTATATGCTGTGTGATGTTGTGTTGTTGTGTTCAGTGTTTCCCTGGTGTAATAGCAATGTGTGGAAGATTAGGGAAAACTTTAGGTTCAAGATCCGGGAAGCAGGAGGAAGAACCTCTGATGATGTTTCAGAAGGAAATGGCTCTGAAAGAGGCTGGGGATCTGTTGCGTGAGTTTGAGTCAAGAATGTAAGCAGAAGAGGAGGGAATTGTGAGGGGAGAAAATGAATAAATCCATTGTGTACTGTATAGCTGTGACTCAAATCTCAAAACTATCAGTTGATACATTTCTACTGCAAAGGGAGAATTTGAAACGTTGAACAATCACACGTTGTGCTCTGGGAAAATCTGGGAAAATACTACGTGTTAGGAAGCATCTAACTTCCTGATGTCCCATATTTGGTGATGAATTGTATACTGAAATTCAATAGGTAGATTGTAAACCAAGCCATCCTAGGATGGGGCGGTAGGTCAGGGTATAAAATAGAATGCAAACTTTGCTCTGGGTTCCTCTCACCTGCCAGGGCAGGAACCCGTTTCTGCAGAAATGCTACACTAAAGCTGTTTTCCTTGGATTAATATCGAATCTTTGGTGGTTTTTCAAGCCTCCACCTCACACAAGCAAGGTTGTAAACTGGGGCAAAATTCACTTTAAAAAGGTATCACTTAGCAATAGAAATGTTGGGCCCAATTGTGGTCATAAGTCGAGGACTACCTGTATGAGCTGAAAGGTGCCAAAAGCAGTGTCAGAATTATTGTAATTTAAGTGTTCCATTTTAGGGAGGGCATATCAGAAACAGTCTTGTTTTAAAAGGAATTTAAAAATAAAGCTTAGTGTACTGATTAGCATTGAAACAAGTCTTTGGGGTATCTTGTTCACATGCTTTTAGAGTAGTTCCTTTCCCTAAGAAGTATGATAACAAATGTTTTTTTAGGTTCTAAAAAAGCAGTTTATTTAAAGACTTATCTACCAGTTTTCATTACTGATCCCAGGACAATTCATCACAGACCAATGCAACGATTCCTGGAATAAGAAAAAGACCAAAACCTCACCAACACTTTGAAATATTTTGTATTCCGATTGCAAAACCACTGAAGTATGTTTAAATAATGTCATGTAAAAAAGAATGGAATTGGCTATGGCCCAAATTCTTTCATTTGTGACTAAGAATGTAGTTTCAAAAATGTACATTTCACCATGCCCTGGAAGAAGTATGAGTCAGTCTCTTTCCCCACCTCCCCCTCTCTTTCCCACAGGAGTCATTTGGATGAGAGTAAGATTCTAAGATGATTGTATTTTGAAATATAAGTGTTAATATTCTTAAAACAATTTCAAAGTCTTAAAGTCTGTACATTGCACTGATTTGTAGTTTATTTAATAATTGTTTAATTAAGTACTATTCGAGACCATTGTGTTGTACTGCTATCTATCAGTCTCTAAGATTTCAGGAAAATATGCTAGTGTAAATACTGTGGCTCTCCTTCTCTGCCATAATAAGTGTTCTTAAACACTTGTCACATACCAAACTGAGAAGCTGAATTGGATTTGCTTGGCTTAATTTTCCCTCCCATTTCCCAGGGGGCAAAAAAAAAAAAAAAGCCACTAATGTCCCTGGGTTGGGATATGGTTGGGTGAACATAGATGAGCCCTTAAAACAACAGGTTTATCCATCTGTCAAATTGTCTGACTAATAGATTGCAAGTGTAAAGGGCTACCTGAGGTAAAGTGGGAGGAAATGCTCCCCCTGCTCCTACTCAGTGCAGCCCCTCATCTGTCCCTCTCAGTCAAGCTATTACTGAAGAGTGCTAAACACATGTTGAAAACAATCCAGCTGACAGGTTACAGGTAGGGAAGATGAATATGGGTGGTAACAATAATAACCATGTTCCATTGTTGACAAATGTTATATGAGAATTGTGAATTATCAAACAGTTAATTTTTCCCTAGTCATCAGTGCCAAATTTGAATTAGAGTGGGCAAGATGGCATCACCTTCTCCACAGAAGCTCGTTGTTAGTAGAAGCGACAAAACTACAGTTGTAGCAACAGTTGGAAAAAGCAGCTCTTTCTCATGCTTTAAGTTAACTTTCTCTGCAGTTTAAAAATGAAGTGCTGCTTAGAAAATAAGTCTAGCATTCTTTCCAAAAGGTACTAAACCAATTGAAAGCATTAGTCAGGCATTAAGCAGGCAGATATCTCTGCAGGGCCAGGTGCCTAATCTTTCCTATAGACTAAGCCAATATGACCACAGAGAGGAGATCTCAGCAATGGGAATGGATGAAATATGTGTGCAGCAGCATAAAATAGCCAATCGGAGTTAGGTTAACCCTTGAATGGCTCAGTATCATTAGTGTAATGTAGTATTTCTTACCTTGGCATGCTGGCTGGTGAATTTTTGGAATTGAAGTTCATACTTCTTAAAAGTTGTCAAGGTTGAGAAACACCCAAGTGTACCAGATTGTATTCATATCTAAAATTCTATTTAAAAAGAAAAAATGTTTCCTTTTTGCAAATTGGACCCACAAAGGAACTAACCAACTATAGCATGGGGTCAGGGTACCTGAAGAGCCATCGCACTCCAATGGCACTAGCCTGCCCCAATTTTTTTCCTGTGGAAAGGGTCTATTTTGGATCCCAACTGCCAAAGAGTTTCGACTGGCGGGGTCCAAGACAAGATTTTCTGCTATGCCCCCTGCTCTATGGAATACTCTCTCATTGGAAGTGAGGTCTGACTCTATATTCCTGGCCTTCTGGAAGAGCCTGAAAACTTGGCTCTGCTACTTGGCTTGGGCCCTAACAAAGGCCTGCTATGCTGGGGGTGACTGACCATGTAGAAAAGATCTCCCAGACCGTCCATTATCTTTGTTTTTGTATTTTCTATTTAATTCCTCTGATTTAAATTTCTTGCAGGACCTTCTAACTTTTTATTATATTATAAACCACCAAAAGTTGCTGCATGATATGGTGGAGTGGAATAAAAAGTTAATAAAAAAAGAAAAAAAATAAGCTAGCAACGAGACAGCGATATTGGGTAATGTCATGAAAAAATGGAGAAAAAGACCAAGCATCTTAGTACTAGATTCCGGGATGGGAAAAAGAGCCCTTAATTACAAACAATCCACATCATGACTTAATGTGAAATTGAACTCAGCCTAAAATTAAGATTGAGGGGGATGATCTTATGTAGCACAAAGCACTCTCATCACTCCTTTGGTAAGTTTTCAGCATTCTATGCAATTTTTTTACCAATTGAATGCTATGCTGTCTAGTGATATCTGATTGCTCCATTCCCTGCTGTAATATAGGCGTACAGTGCTGTACAATTGAAAGGCGATTCAAGTGGAATGTGCACAGGAAAGGCCTCAGGGAATTTTTATAAATTGGAAGCAAGTTCAAATCTTTCTTCCAAACATTATGTAAAGGGCTTGTAAGAACATCTATGATAGGCATTTTAAAGATGTGTTTAAATCCATCCAAAGCAAGCAGCAGTCTCCAGCAAATGATGCCTCTCTCCTTTTGCCAAGACAACTCTCGATGAGAGATGTCTGTCTCCATAAGAAATAGTTTGCATGCTAAATCTCTCCTGGAGTGGTTATTTATCTAAAAGCACACTCTGCTGTTCCCTCTTTGAATCATCATGTTCAAGTCCAGCTTGGCGGAATCGCCCGGTAGGGGTCACTGCTGTCCTTGCACAGTTACGCCTCCTCCTCCGCCGGTGCTGCTAAGGCAGGGAAGGTGAAAGGTTGGCGGGAGCAAAAAGGCGGAGGGAGACAAAAACGCCGGTTGGGCAGCCCAGCCACAAGCCGGCATCACGGAGGTGCCAGAGCCACAGCGATTCCCCGGGAGCAAGTCCGACTTCCCAGCCGCGGAGGAGGAGGAGGAAGAGGCGGCAAGCCGGCAGCTTGAGCGGAGGCGTTGCTCGCCTTGAAGGTAGAACGCGCAGGAGCCGCGGCTGCCCCTGGGCTGAGCAAGGAAAACGACCGCCGCTCCTCCTGGCACCATCCTGGGCCATGTTGGCAAAGGTGGACCGGGAAGCCGAGCCTCATCCGTGGAGGAGGAGAAAGAGAAGGTCCGACGAGGAAGCAGTGTTGACATCTCGCACGCTCAGCTTCTTCAGCTGGGAAGGAAACTGAGCGACTGGACCCACCCCGGTGCAGGTGGCGTTTGTTAACTCCTGCGCCCGAGGCTCGCTCCGCTTTTCCCGGGGAACTTTGCCGGCTGAGTTGGGCGACAAGAAGAATCCTGAATCCTTCGCTGTTTCCCCGACGGGAAAAAGCCTACTCGAGAGGAGTAGGCCGGGAGAAAACGGCAATAGGAGCCATACGGTGTGTCTCTGCCGCCACCCCCCCACCCCCCCGTACGATTTCAGCGCTGCGGAGAGAAGGGCGTTTGTGTGTGTGTCCGAGGCAGACGGGCTTGCGTCTGATTTAGAAAGCGCAAGCTGTTGTGGTTGTGCTTTATTAGCCCACAAAGGTGAACGGTTCGTACCTGCCAGCCCGCTTCTTCACACCCTGTCAGGAGCAGTGGCTTCTTGGTTTGGCTTTTCCGCACCTCCAGGTAAGCCCCCGTATCCCCCGTTGCCAGATAGGAAAAGGCGGGGGTAGGGGGTGTGCGCGCTGAAGGCGGGGCGGTTTCCCTCCTGCCCGGATCCTTCCTTTTCTCTCGGCATACAAAAGAGCAATCCCCGAGGGAGAGGAGGAAGGGGGAGGGGAACGTGGATAATTATTAATCTCGGGGACGGGGCTTGGAGGAGCGCCCAGCGTTGTGCAGCCGAGGAGGAATTGGAGCTTTTTCCCGGCCCGGGTGCCTTTCTTAAGTTCTTTTGCGCTTGAAGGGCTCGGGCCCTAGTAGGCCTTGAAGGATGACCAGCTTCTCTTGTGGTTGCCTCATACTGATATCCAGAGGAAGCTTGTTAACTGCTCAATTATCCACAGCACCCGTGTGCTTCAGAGGCCAAAAGACTCTCCTAGCTGAACTGTGAACAAAGAAGCCCATAGGGCTGAGGAGCGTATGAAACTTTATAATGGATTTACCTCTGACAACTTTCTTCTTTTGAATTCACTCTTAACAGCTTGATAATGAACGTATAGATTTTCCCCCCCTCGCTTACAAGGTGGTAAGAGGGATTTGGGCTTTCCCTCCTCTTTTTGCAGAATGCCTGATGAAGACTTAACCTTTGGTGTAAGCCACCCTCTTTAGCAGCTCGTTGAAGACAAAGACTAGTCTGCTTTTCCTTCACCTCTGATCCGAGTGGAATAAAAATTGCCGATCAGAAGGAGTTATTTGGTTTCCCTTTTGCTGTGCTTGAAGTTACTTACCTTCATCTCTTTTTTTATCATTTGCACTCTGACATCCAAGACACTGGAGCAGTCATGGGCTGCTTCTGTGCAGTGCCTGAGGAATTTTATTGCGAAGTTCTGCTTCTGGATGAATCCAAATTAACCTTAACCACACAGCACCAAGGGATAAAGGTAAGTGTTGGCTGTTCTATTTTTACTACCCTTTCAGTAGTGCTTGAAATGCTTTGTCTAGTGTTCAACAATAGGGGGCAAATTGATATGGAAACCCATTTCTGAAAGAGCCCTTATCAAAACAAAGTGGTTTCTAATTACAGGGGAATGGCCATGTCAAGTGGCATTTAACTTTACATCACATTCCATGACCCAGGAAAAAGGTGTAATAATAACAAACAAAAAACAGATGAAAGTGTTAAAAAAGAGCCCCGATTTTCTTAAATCATGTGCTGTGTGTACCTAGACACTGCAGCAAGAGAAGAAATTCTCAAATAAATTTTAGTAACTCTCAAATTCTCTCTCCCAATTGTATAAAGTTATATATTAAAACACTTTTTTCCCCAAGGTGGCTTATTTTCTTTAAATAGATTACCTTATGTTATAATTTCACTAATGGTCAACTCTATGATTGCTAGATATCCTTGCTTTATAGTTATATAAAGCCTTTTTTAAAAAATGCATACATCCACAAAGGATATGTCAAAACTAATAAAATTGTACTTAGGACTTGCATAAGACACAGGCTTATGAATGGTAGTGAATTTTAATCAGCACCTACTGACTAGTTTTTAAGCCCCAGAATTTTGATCCAGATCCTTTTTAATTCCTGCTGACTTCCAAAAGAACCTCATTTATTTCCCATAAATTTTAATTAACCAGTAAGGTCAGTGGAGGTAAGGGTCCTTAATTTTCTTTTGAAATACCTCCCAGTCAACAAAATGATAAAATGTTTTTGCAGCTGAAGTGCATCTAACTAATCTATTCTTTTTTATTAGTGCTAAATTTGGGGGGGCACTAGCTGTCAAATTTCCCTCTAAGCCACTTTACCTCATTAGAAAGGACGAATGTATTTATAAATATTTTAGTAAATTTTTGAATTTTTTTGTTCAGATATAAGTGATAGAGCAGTGAGTTTTCTGTCTGAATATGAAGTGCAGGTTTTAAACTAAAAAAAAAAAGTTTCTGCAGAAAATTAGAATTTAAACAGGGCTTTCTTTTGAATTGTTCTGGAAGAGCCTTAAATATATAGGAAGCCATTTGGCTGTGTAATATATTATGAGTTTTGTATATCATTATAAAAATGCTAAACTTGAGAGTATCAAACAGATCACACATTTATAACAAAAATAAATATAAAAATAAAATAAAATAAAACTGAAAGTCTATAAGAAAAATTGCAAACAGTAGACAGAAATCTGTAGCAAACATATTTGTAAGTCTTTTATTTAATAATTTACTTGAAAACTTAATCATGGGTATGTATCATCCTGTCTGAAGTTGACATAACTGAGTTTTTAAAAGATGAAAAAATTTACAATCCCATATTCCTGGAAAATTACTCTCATTAAATTTAAAGGAATTATGATTTTATATACATATGGGGTAGAAAACAATAATAGTAGACTGACTTGCCAGTTATATGGGTGCTATGAGAATTAGTATAATGGATATATCTAAGATAATTTCAGTGCAGTGAAACATGCAACTTTTCAACTAATATGTTTGCTAACAAGTGGACTTTTAAGTAAAATTGTCCAAGGAATCAAACTTGATAGGAAAACTGAGGTTGCCACTTTATAGTATAACTGAAATAAATGGAACTAAAGTACATAATAAGCAATAACAGTGCAAAGCAGTGTTAAAACAGGCTTGGCTGTGTTCTGATAGGATGGGGGGGTATTCTCATTGGTTGGGGGTTTGGCTGTGTTCTGATTGGTTGGGGGGTTGGCTGTGTTCTGATTGGCTGGAGAAAACCCGAATAACCAAAGATCCACATACAAGTACCCGCGAGAACCTCAGAAAACAAATATTGCACCTCTACGGGGAGGAAACCCACCACCTGACCAGGACTTATGAAAAACTTGAAGTCCAAAGAGCTTCCATTTTATGTGACCTCGCATTCCTATGCAACTGCCGAGATCAAAATTTAATTCCCACAAGCTTCCAATTGAAATTCCAATGGAAACAGAAGCTAACAACCAACTTCCCTTCCTAGATGTCTTGGTATACAATATTTGTACACTGCTAGAAAATACAAATGATGATGATGATATCATCCATTTAGCCAAGTTCAATTCTTGGTGATTCTATGAGCCAGATTTCTCCACATCTTCTGAACTTGCAGTACTTCTTTGAGTTTCTCTATGTCCTGGCTGGTGTCAGCTTTGATAGTGTCCAGCCACCGTGTTCTTTGATGGCCTGGTGTTCTCTTTATCACTAACTCTTTCAAACATAGTTGCTTTCTTCAGTGAATTCCCCTGTATGACATGGCCAAAGTAAGTGAGACACAGTTTTGTGATTTTGCTTTCTAGTGATATGTCTGGTGTTACGCGTTCCAGTATTTCCTTATATCAATTATATATTAATATAGTTGCTTATAACAATGAACAATAGAGACTTATAACAATGATTCCATAAATGTATTTCCTTAAATAGCACCCAGATCCATAGTGCTACAGTTTTATATAATATTGGCTGTGTTTTCAAGTTTATCCACAATTTTGTCAATAAGGTTATCCATAGTATACACCACACAATTTGGTAGATTCATACTAGGAACCTTAAATTAACCATCTGAACTGAGTTTGCATGTTCTTGTCTATAAGAGGATGATTATTTAGTATTTCATTGTGTAATGTAAATACAGAAATTGAAACAGCTTCTGTTTTGCAAGTATGAAAGAGGCTTTGGTCTACTCATTTCCACATAACTTTTTCCATTAGTTTTTGGTTTAGTTTAGGTTTTGGTAGCTGTAATGAAATGAGAATTTTTTGGACAGCATTCCAAAGATAGTGGAAATATTTCAACTTACTCATGGTTAGCTGAATCATGATTCAACTTAGTTTTGGTTTCTATATGATGTACTAACTTAATCATATGGAGAGATTTATACAACATAATGGGTTGGGCGATCTCAATTTTTTGAGGCCAGTATACATGTTTATAACTCATAAAATGCTTATTATAATTGATGTGGCCAGTCACAACATACTCATACTAGAAAGCAAACAAGTATTATCATTTTATTTTCTAGGAATGCCTAAATATATGCCTGTGTAGAGTCTAGAAACATTGCGGGAACAAAGATTCTTTTTTAGATTGCTATTTTGTTTCGTTATATTAAATTTAAAAAAACTAAAATTTCCTAGAATCAAGGATGTGTAAATGGTTATTGTTCAGTATCACATTGAGAATCCAGATGCAGTATGTAAACATTTTTGCAAATTTGTGCTTCACTGTGCTGTATTTACACAGTTGCTTTGAGTATAATGATATATAAATCCTTGTATACATAGAAGATTAAGTAATACCTTGCTGAAAAATTATTGATGTGCCCTATGTTTTTATATCTATACATGTGATTCCATTGAATTAAGAAAGATTGGAAACTGAAATAAATCTCCATTGATACAGGAGGAAAAAAAAGGTACATTGGTATATAATGAAGTAAACATAGAGAGTGATCAGTCCCAGGAGTAAAATTCATAGATTTTATTGATGGTAGCTGATTAGCAAATGACACATGAAATCAGGTGTTATCAAATTAGAAAACTGTAGGACTGCTGTGGTTAATTCCAGTTTTTCTGAAACACCGATTAGTAACTTACTCAGCCAATCACAGTTTTTATATATCCTGAAAAGATTTATTATGTTTGGTCATGACCCTTCCCCCTTTCACTATGTCCATTCATATTTCTGATTACTAAAGCTATGTAGCACTTTTGATTAGATGGTAGATGAGTGAATGAATATCTGCAATTCTGAAGTTTATTTTTTTCCTAGGATCATGTGGCAGATTTATTTATTTATTTTATTTTATTTGTCAAAAGCTTACAATATATAACAGAAACAAAAATAAACAAGTTTAAATACAAGAAATAGGAACTGATAATTGGGGATAATAGGACAGGGGTGGTAGGCACGATTTGTGCGCTTATGCACGCCCCTCACAGACCTCTTAGGAATGGGGTGAGGTCAATAGAAGTTAGTTTGAGGATAAAGGAGTGGGGGTTTGAGTAGACAACAGAATCAGGTAGTGAGTTCCAGACATTGACCACTCTGTTGCTGAAATTGTACTTCCTGCAATCGAGTTTGGAGTGGTTTACATTTAGTTTAGATCTATTGTGTGCTCTTGTGTTGTTGTGCAAAAGCTGAAATATTCATTAACAGGTAAGATGTTGTAACATATGATTTTATGTACTATGCTTAAGTCCAATCTTAGTCAGCATAGTTCAAGGTTGTCTAAGCCTAGAATCTCAAGTCTGGTGCTATAGGGTATTCTGTTGCGAACAGAGGAGTGTAATACTCTTCTGGTAAAATACTTCTAGACTCATTCAATTGTATTTATGTCTGATATACAGTGCGAATTCCAGACAGCAGAGCTGAATTCAAGTATTAGTCTAGCAAAGGTTTTGAATGCCCTAGTTTGCAAAACAGTATTATCAGAGAAGAAGCTTTGTAAAATTAAATTTACAACTCTTAAAGCCCTTTTGGCAATACTGTTGCAGTGAGCTTTGGCGCTTAGATCATTCAATATGAGAACTCCAAGGTCCTTGACAAAGTGAGGGTCATCAACAAGGTCATATCCACCTAGCTTGTATTCGGTATATGGATTTTTTTTTTACCAATGTGTAGGACAGAGCATTTGTTGGTAGAGATTTGGAGTTGCCAATTGTTAGACCATTTAGACACATAATCAAGGTATTTTTGAAGGACGGTAGCATTGACGGTGGTGTTGAATAGTTTTACATAATCAGCGAAGAGGGCGCAGTTGCTAATAAGGTGACCACAAAGGTCATTTATATAGAGTGTAAAGAGTGTGGGTCCTAGGACACTCCCTTTGGGACACTGCTGATAACTGGTGCAGGGTTTGATAGGGCATTTCCTATTTTTACTATTTGTTGCCTATTTGACAGGAAGGCAGTAATCGACTTGTGAAGGGATCCAGAAGTGCCATAAGAATTTAATTTTAATATTAGTTTGCCATGTACCACTGAGTCAAAGGCTTTGCAGAAGTCAATGTAAATTACATCTATTGCTTTACCCTGGTCAAGAAGTGTAGTCCATATGTTTTTGCAGTGTAGAAGTTACAAATTGCAGGACAATTTTTTTCTGAAACCAAATTGTTTATTGAAGAATAAGTTGTTTGACTCTAGTTGGAAGGTAATGCATTGATTAATAATTGATTCCATAACTTTGCACGTGACACAACACAATGGGATTGGTCTATAGTTTTCAACCAAGCAGGGGTCACCTTTTTTGAAAATAGGAATGACCATTGCTAAAGACCATAGGTTTGGTAAGGAACTGGTTCTGAATGATAACTCATGTATTATGCTCTGTGGTTCTGCTATGGTAGCTCAGAGCTTTTTTTAAAGAAGAATGCATATAAGCCATCAGGGCCAATAGATAAGGTTTAAGGTGGCATATTATGTGGAAGACATCTGTGTGATCCTAAGAAAACAGATTTCTACTTTGTGGACTGTTATATTTAAGTCCTGCGCCAAACAATCATTATGCCTTTAAATCTTTATGCTCTCTAAAATTTTGGCTTTTGATGGGCTACATTCAGCTCCCTATTATCAACCTTCTGTCCATCATTTGTGTCATTTGTATTTCTTACTACTTTGTAGTGATGCTTGATTTGGGTAGTTTTTTAATGTTGTATAAAAATTTTGTACTATAAGATTGGCAATGTGATCAGTTTACTTTGTTTTCATTGCACCTCGTACAATGAAATTAAATGCCATCTTCAGTGTACCTTATAACTATAAAAATAAAACACAAACACACATCCTTCACATTCTATACAATTGAACTGAAAAGCCGATATTGCATTAATATTGCACTATACAGCAGAATTCAAAAGAGCTACTGCCCTGGGATAGAAGCTATTTTTCAGCCTATTTGTCCTTGTTTTTATTATCCTGTACCATCTGCCAGATGGTAATAGTTAAAAAAAAATGGTGCCCAGGATGAGATGTATCATGGATCTTTAAGAAAGTTTTGAACTTTCTTAAGGCAATGGGAGCTATAAAGCTCTTCCAAAGAGGGGAGAGGGCAACTCATAAAAAAATAAACTAAACTACTATAATTTCATGGTTGTTTTAATTATTTACTGTATTGGTAGTCCTCAACTTATAACAGTTCACTTACTGATTGTTCGAAATTAGAATTGTCGTGTCCGTCGTGGTAAAGAGACCCGGAGTCAGTGACTTGGTTTTCAGCTCTTTTATTGGTCCCCGGAACCGGTCTGGTCCTGAGGGAAAAACAGCGGCTTTTTATTCTCAAGCCGTGGCAGCTGCGGCCAATGGCATCGCTTTGAATTTCCCGCGATTAGTTTCCACCAATCGTGAGAGATTCTCAGCAGGCCAATCAGCGCGGCTTGCTAGACCAATTGGATCACCCCGCGCTTTGGCCAATCAAAGCACGGGGTTTCAAGAATGCAAATGACCGTACAGAACACCCCTCCCCTCTTGGTTTGGTCCTACGTGATGTAGACCCGTAAGTAGGCGGGGCTCCGTACTTGCCTACTGGACCTGCACAGGTCAGTAGTTGGTTGGCTCCCAGCCGGTTCGGTCGGGTTTCTGTTTCTCTTGGCCTCGTCGATGGAACCGCCTGGAAGGCCCTGCCGGGCCGCTTGTCGCAGCTCCCTCCCGGTCTACCCAGGCTGGTTGAGCTGCGGTTTTCGCCGCTCCCGCCTGGTCTTTCCGGGCTGGTCAAGCTGGCTTGGCTGCTTCTCCCTGGTGACATTTCGGGCTGGCTGCTTGCCGGTGAGTATGGCTGGTTTCTTTCTCTTAGGTTCTCGGGGTATTCCCTCCCCTCTTGGTTTGTATTGATGGGTTCGTCTGTATCTGGTTGCATGTCGGTTGTGTTTCTTATGGCCGTTCTCGATCTTATTTGGTCGATGTGGCGTTTCCACGCTCGTCCGTCGGTTGTTTGCAGCCGGTATGAGCGGGGGCCTGTCAGTTGGGTTATGGCCGCTGGTACCCATAGTGGGTCTCCAGTTAGGTTCTTTGCATAGACGGCGTCACCTGGCGCAAAGGACCGGTGCTTGCTGGAGGAGTTTGGGGGTTTTTCCGGGTTGTATGTGGGGTGCAGTCTGTCGAGTGGGGACCTTAATTTTCTCCCCATTAGCAGCTCTGCCGGGCTTTTGTTTGTTGTCGTGTTTGGGGTTATATGTTGTATAAAAAGCATTTTATTTATTTTTTCTTGGATTTCCCTGTGTTCGATTTTCTGGATGTTTTTTTTCGTGAATTGAACCATCCGTTCCGCCCTTCCGTTCGCCGCTGGATGTGCCGGAGCTGTCAGTGCATGTTGAATGCCCCGTTCCGCTAGGAATTTTTCAAATTCTAGCGAGGTGAATTGGGGCCTGTTGTCCGACACGATGACATCCGGGAGGCCGTGGGTTGCGAATAGTTTGCTAAGTTCTTTGGTCACGGCCTCTGTGGTGGTGGTTTTCATGTTGCTTACTTCCAACCAGTTGGAGTAAGCATCTATGGTTACTAGGAATGTATGTCCCTTGGTGGGCCCGGCAAAATCTATGTGGATCCTGGACCAAGGTCCCCTGGGGGTTTCCCATTCCTGGATCGGTGCTGCGGGAGGGCTTGGTCTGGTTTCTTGGCAGCGTTGACACCTTGCCACCCAGGCCTCGATTTGCTTATCCATCCCTGGCCACCAAGCGTAACTTCTGGCCAGGGCTTTTGTTTTAACTATGCCTGGGTGCCCCTCGTGTAACAAATCCAATACCTTCCCTTGTGGTTTTTCCGGGATAACAACCCTATCCCCCCACAGTACACACCCTTTTTGTAGCGAGAATTCTGTTTGCTGGTTCCGGAATGTTTTGAATGTTTCGTCATTGTCCTTTTCTGGCCACCCTTTCTCTACCCAATGTAACACCCGTGCCAGACGTTTGTCTTTATTGGTTTCTCGGGCAATGTCTGATGCGGTTATGGGTAGATTGGGCAGAGTCTATGCTGAGGGTGCTCGTCATGGGTGATGGGTTGGTATCTAGGTTGGGTAATGGTGAGCGGCTCAAAGCGTCTGCGTGTGCGATAGTCTTACCCGGTCAGCGTGTGAGCCGGTAGCTGTAGGCGGCAAGGAATTCGGACCACCTTGTCATTCTGGGAGATAAGATGTTCGGGGTGGCCCGGTTCCCTTCCAGGATGCCCAGCAACGGCTTGTGGTCTGTGATGATTGTGAATGTGCGACCGGAGAGGTACTCGTGGAACCTCTTCACTGCTGCGACAATGGCTAGGGCCTCCTTGTCCAGCTGGCTATAGTTCCTCTCTGGTTGGTGAGTGTCCTCGAGAAGAAAGCGATGGGTGCTTCTCTTCCATCGGGGAGTGTGTGGCTGAGGACGCCGCCGACGCCGACATGAGGCGTCGCATGTGATGGTGAGTGGTAGGGTCTCATTGTATTGGATGAGGACGGCATCCGAGGTGAGCAGGTCCTTGGTTTTCCTGAAGGCGGCTTCCTCGCGTTTCCCCCAAGTCCAGGTGGCCACCTTGTCCAAGAGCCTATGCAAAGGCTCCGCCGCGGTCGCCTTTTGGGGCAGGAAAACATTGTAAAAATTAAGCAGTCCCAGAAATGCCTGCAGTTCTGTTTTAGTCCTGGGTGTGGGGGCCTCCTTAATGGCTCTGATTTTGTTTGCGGTTGGGTGGATGCCGTGCCGGTCTAGGAGGTACCCCAGGAACTCGACCCGCTCTGTGTAAAGCTGGCATTTTTCTTTCTTCACTTTTAGCCCGGTTTCCTTGAATTTCATTAGCACCTCCCTTAGCCGACCCTCTAGTTCTAGCTGGTTGGTTGCCGACACCAGCACGTCGTCGAAGTAGGGCACCACCCCCTTAATGCCTTGCAAGAGTCTCTCCATGAGGCTCTGGAATATTCCAGGTGCTACGCTGACTCCAAACTGGAGTCAGTTACATCGGAAAGCTCCCCAGTGGGTGACTATGGTTTGCGCCTCCGCGGTTTCTGCGTCGACCGGCAGCTGTTGGTATGCTTGGGCCAGGTCGAGTTTCGCAAAAACCTTGCCTCCCCCCAGTGAGTGTAGAAGGTGCTGCACTACTGGGACGGGATAGGCGCTTTGTTGTAAGGCACAATTTAGGGTGGCCTTATAGTCCCCGCAGATTCTCACCGATCCATCGGGCTTGACTGAGGTGACTATTGGGGTCTCCCACTGGGCATGGTCAATTGATTGCAGGACCCCTTGTTTGACGAGCTTGTCAATTTGCTCATCAATTTTTGGCCTGAGTGCAAAAGGTACCCGCCTTGGTTTTAGGCGTCTTGGGGGGATGTTAGGGTCTAGGCTGAAGGAGATGGGGGGCCCTCGGTACTTGCCTAGGGTGCCGTCGAACACTTCCTGGAAGTCCCGTGCCAGTTGCTGTTCCCACTCGGTCTCGGCGATGTGGTTGATGCCCGTGACTTCGATGCCGAGCAGTGCAAACCATTGCAGCCCCAAGAGACTGGGTCGGTCTCGGTCCACGATCGTCAGGGGAAGCCTTGCAGTGTGGCCCTTGAATGTCACTTTGAATTGTCCGGTTTTGACGACCGGGATGTGGTTTCCCTGGTAGTCTTTGATGATTAGTCTCTGGTTCTCCAATCCCTTCTTGTGGATGGTAGGCACCAAGCGTTTGATCTCTTGCCAGGCGACCATGGAGAGGTAGGACCCGGAGTCCACCTCCATTTTGCATGGCTCGCCTTCAATGCCTACCTCCACGTAGACTTTTCGGGCGTCGGTGATTGATGTGTGGCCGATGATGACCGTCTGGTGGGTTTCCTCCTTCCGCCGGTTTTCGCCACCTCATCAGTTCTGGCCGCTCCGGTCCCATCGGCTGTCGGCTTGGCGATCTCTGGCTCTGGGGGGTGTGCTGTCCCATCTCTGCTCGCTGTGGTCCCGCCGTCTGGGGCTGTAGGCCTTCTTCAATCAGCAGATGTGGGCGATGTGACCCTTTTTGTCGCAGTGCCAGCAGACTGCATCGAAGAAACGGCACTCGGATCGAGGGTGGTCGCCTCTGCACCCGGCACATGCTGTCCCCGACTTACGAACCCACCGATTTCGCTGGTCGCGTCCCGCCTGGAGCCGGTGGATTTCCTCCTCCTCATCCATGGTGTCGGAGGCAAGTGGAATTCGCCATGGTGTGTGGTAGTCTCGCGGTGACTTGCTTCCAGTTGGGCCTTGGTCGCCCGTCCTGGGCCGGTGTTCACAATGCGGTCTCCGGCGTCCAGTCTCCGCATGCGGTTCGCCGATTTCCGGGTTGCCTCGGCTGCGGTGGCTTCAGCGATGGCGTCGGCGAGGGCAATGTCGCCTTTGGCCATCAGCCGACTCTGTAGGACTGGGTCCTGAAGTCCGAGCACAACACAGTCCCGTAGGACCTCGTCCATGTCGTTGAAATCACACATGCCCCCTAGGTTCCGCAGCTCCGCCACAAAATCGCTGATGCTTTCCCCAGGTCTCTGGTCCCTCCGGTAGAAATCATGCCGCCTGATGAGAGTGGGCACGGCGGGGGCGTAGTGGTTGCGGAGCAATGGTTTGAGGTCGGCCCAGTCCATCTCTTTGACGTCAGCGGGTTTCGCTAGGGCTTTCGCCATCTTGAACACTGCGGGCCCGCAGTGCGTCAGGAAGACGGCCCGTTTCTTTGGTCCGGTGGCGTCCTTCATGTTGCTGCATTCGAGGAACATGAGGAATCTGTCCGTGTATGATTCCCAGTCCTCGCTAGCAGGATTAAAGGGCGCGGGCGGAGCGATGCTGGCCATCTCGTCGGTCTTGCTTCCTTCGGACACATGCTCGATGGGGTTCAGCCTCGGGATCCCACCTTCGTCGCCAGTGTCGTGTCCGTCGCGGTAAAGAGACCCGGAGTCAGTGACTTGGTTTTCAGCTCTTTTATTGGTCCCCGGAACCGGTCTGGTCCCGAGGGAAAAACAGCGGCTTTTTATTCTCAAGCCGCTGTGGCCAATGGCACCGCTTTGAATTTCCCGTGATTTGTTTCCACCAATCACGGGAGATTCTCACCGGGCCAATCAGCGCGGCTTGCTAGACCAATTGGATCACCCCGCGCTTTGGCCAATCAAAGAGCGGGGTTTCAAGAATGCAAATGACCGTACAGAACAAGAATGGCTCTGAAAAAAGTCACACCCATTTTTCGCACTTATTATTGTTGCATGGTCACATGATTTACATTCAGTTTTTGACAACCGACTCACATTTATGACGGTTGCAGTAACCTGGGGTTACATGATCTGCTTTTGAAACCTCCTGACAAGCAAAGTCAATGGGGAATCCAAATTCACTTAACCATGTTACTAAGAACTGCAGTGATTCACTTAAATGTGTCAAGAAAAGTTGTAAAATTAGATAAGACTCACTTAAGAAATTTATCACTTACATAAAACTTGGGCTTGATTGTGGTCATAAGTTGAGGACTACCTGTACTAATTGTATTTATCTTTGTACACTGTACAGAGTCATATATGTGAGGTAGCCAGTTACAAAAAATACAAAATGTTCCATGAGCCTGCTGTTTATATGATTCTGGATTCCCAAAATTTAATGTAAAATTCTTACTTGAGAAAAAAAAAAGACTTTAAAGTATTTTTACATGGAATCATAAATTGATTTTAAACCTTAAAGTGCAGAATTAAATCTGAATCTAAAACCTGATTATATTTCAAACATAGTTTACAGGTGTAATATTCAACCATTCATTTACTGATGATTTGAAGTTACAATGGCACTGAAAAAAATGATTTATTATCATTTTTCATACCAAATTAAATTAACAACTGCAGTGATTCACTTAACAACTGAGCCAAGAAAGATTGTAATATGGGTCAAAATTCACTTAACAACAGAAATTTTAGGCTCAGTTGTGATTTTTAAGGACTATCTATATAAACATGTAATTTCCCCCCCATCTTATGTTATTAACAATAGCCTTGGGCTTTGATTGTCTATTCAGATATGCTATTTCAATTTATTCATTTATATCTTGCTACCTTATAAGCTGATAGTGGCACATATAAGAGGCTTCCAATTTTATTTTTGTAATAATAACCTAAAATTGAAGGTTGGATTAATAATAGGTTGGATTAAATGAGACACTTTGGTTGGAAGACACTGGTAGAGTTCTATGTCATTTGAACAGTACAGCAAAAGCTTTAAAATGCATCACTGGCAAACTTCTCTTAGCTTAAGGAATCAATCTCTGAAAACCTGGAACAGAGTCAGTAACTCTACTTATTGTTGTATAGCAGGGGTGTCAAAACTCAAGGCCCACGGGATGCTTAGATCTGGCCTGCGGAGCCCCCCTGGAAACAGTGAAGGACTGGCCTGTAGTGCCTCGGCCCAGCCCAGCCCAGCCCAAATGGGCACTGATCTGTAGATTGGTGGTGGCCGTTTTCATTGACAGAGTGATGCAGGAGGCCATCACAGCCGAAAACAGAGCTTGGGAGGGGTGTGCACTCCCCTCCTCAGCTCTGTTCTCACTAGCAGCATGCCATAAGAGGCTGTCACAGCTGAAAACTTTATTTGAAAGAAATATCCAAGGGGAACCAGCAGTGACACTGAAATTCGTAGGGCAGATGGATACCATGCAAATACTAAGAATTTCAAGCATCAACTTAGTTTTCTCAATCAGAAATTTAAGGGATGAAGGCATCTTACTCCATAGCAATATGGAACATAAGCTTTTATAAAATAGATTATTAATGTGGATATGCTTATGATGAAATTGAAATTTTAAATATATTTCTTTTTGAAGTTAATACCATAAATTCTCCTCATATTACTGATACTTATTGATAAAAAACTGAAAGGCACAAAAGATTTTGCAGAACTTTTCATAAATTAACCAATCTCTAAAATCTGTCATCATTTTATACAGATTACTAATTTTTGCTGCATCTTTACAGATGAGACCAACCATTCTGAATTCTCAGAGGAATTACTATGTAAATGAATGAGTATGAAATCATTTTATTTTCCCAGAGTGCCTCTAACTAAATTAATGAAATTGGCATGACAACGCAGTAGAAATCCATTAATTTTTAAACGAAGTTACCTCCTGGCTAGTCTGAGGTTTGTACAATCAACAATCAAGTCTATTATTGAACAGACTAAATTTCTGGCTTCATACTGATCGCACACAATATTGTACTTTAAATTTTAAATAATTTTCCTTTCATACAATATGCTTGGCTTTGTCTCATAAAAATTACAAACGATAAAGAAATTACCAAAAACAGCATTGTAACAGTTGGGAAACAAAGTTTGCAATATTTTGTAGAGTGAAAGAAGCCAAACCTATATCTTATTGTCACTATCAGTAAATTGCCTATTCAGTATCTAATTATCATTTGTCCCTTGCTTAATAGGAATTAGTATAATTAGTAATGAACAGATCAGATATGTCAAAAGTAATAAAATGTAATCTGCATGTTTAAAGCCAAAATATATAAAATTAAGAAAGAAAAATCCATCAGCATAGTACCTTAGTTCATTCTGTCGCCATGATGCAACTGACAAAAGCTCTATTTTGAACCTCAGGAAAAAAAAACCTAAAATTCCTACATTAGCTATAATTCTCAATTTTTAACTTTACTGTTATATATTCTTTTAGGAAAGTAGATTCCATGAGTAGGATTACCTGGATAAGGAAATATAAAAAATAAAAAACAAATGGAATTAAAAATGAGAGCATGAGAGAGAAAGGATTCTATGATTGCAACTCCTGTCATTTTTTAAATTCTTAAAACTCAATGGATTATTAACAAAATATTAAGTAAATGTTCATGGGATTACATCTGCCCGAAAATCAAGAAAATTTTTACAAGCCAGAGCAATATGGCACCAAATTTGGAGTGGTGGGAGAAACCAAGGAAAAAAAAGTTTGAAAGTGGGCAGGATTCTTCTGGGTGCTGTGGTGGAAAAAAAATCTGGAAAAAAACTTTGTCAATACAGTGCAGCTAAAGCTGTTGGCCAGCAATGTGAAACCTTGCCCAATCTATTCTGTGCCCCCATCCTTCCTCAGATGACCCTGAGCAAGAGTGCCTTGTATTTCCTAGTTCCTGTATGAATCAAACACATAGATAAATTCCATGAGAGAATCGCAGAAGCACATAAATGGGTATGATAACGTTACAATGGACACATTCTCCTGATTAGATCCACCCTTTCCTCCAAGAGATGGAATGCATGCACTTACCTCTGAGACATATATACACATGCATACATAACACAAATAAACCAAGATAATATGATTAATCCTTGGAGAGAAAGTGCACGTGTGCACACACAAGGTCAGAGGATGTTATTTTTAAAAAGAAAAATGAGTATTTCTATGGTGATTTCTAGTAAAAGCATTAGAAAGTATTCAGGCTTTCCCTTCCTTGAATTAAAGAAAGCAGCAGATGGGTGCCATAGTGCAGAGATCTGTGTCCTTTTTGTATTAGTTACATGATTTATAATTTCTAACCTTTTCCCTCTTCATGCTGTTTTAGCGACAGGAAGCAAAGCATACAGACCTAGCAATTTTTAAAAAGTGTGTTTATCTTCCAGTATTTTTAAGGAAAAGGTTTAGATTCTGATGTGAGAACAAAAGGTGATAATAAATCTGATTCCATTATAATTTATATAGTTCTTCCCATTCCACAATTACTCTTTCAGTAAAAATGTACCCAGAATCCTGCCACAGATTATTCACATCACATGTGCTTTGCTCTTTAGTATACAGTGGATCAGTATAAAGGGAAAAGTCCAACAGTCACTTAACTTTTGGTAATTAACAAGGTTAATTTGTATACATGCTTCATTTTATTTATTAAATTTAAAGAAAAACACACTGAAAAATTACCACTTTAGTCTGAGTATAGTCATATAATGCTGCTAAGTCAAATGCTACTATTTAGTAAAATCTATCTTGATCTGCATCATTATTGAACACACCCAACCTTTCCTAAATATTTTTGAAACAACAACTCACTTGGCTTCCTTCCTGACTGCTTTGTTGAACTTTGTTTCTGTTAATGTGTAGCAAAATCTATGCTTTCAAACAAGGATATTTTACTGCTGCTAGATTACAATCACATTCTTTTCACTGAATCTTGCGAAGAAACCTTATTGAAATGAAAAACTATAAGCCAGTGTTGGTTTCATACATTGCACCTAATGCCATGCAAATGTTTGAATGTCTAAGAAAAGTATAATTGTTCTATATTTATGTTTTATTGACAGTCCAGATATCATACCCCCAAATAGTAAATCTTTTTTGGCCTTCAGTTTGCAAAGTTCACTCAAATGCTTTCTTTTATACTCCCAACAAAAGGACTGAAAAAAGCATGGGCATGTTTTGTTTATTTATTGATTAAATTTATATGCTGACCATTTTGCTGTCCAAAAAGACTTTGGAAGGCTAGAATATGTTTAACAGCTCTGTTAAATGTCCACAGGAGAAGGAATATCAATTAGAAATCATTCTAGAAGAGGTGACATCAGTTTTTGTTTATGTTAATTCATTGTAGGAATATCTGGTCTAGTTATCTGTATGGCAATTGCACAAGCAAACCTAGTTATCTCAGTGATACTGAAAGAATTCACTTAAGTTCAGAATCATAGCTATTATATATATTTTGAAAAATAGTAATCGTGGGTTGTGCTGTGTCCACAGTATTTTCCTATTTACCTTGTCAATCCTCTGCTAATTTTGGGTGGAGACTGTTAAGACAAGTCTTGAGTTGTTTCTCCATTTGTAGACCTACAAGTTTGACTTCTGTCTCTATTACATGCATTTTCAACATACTCATATACTTATACTGTGGCGTACACATTTATACTTGCTTTGGGAAAAACTGCATGCAGTATTCTAAAAACTGGGGGGAGCATTGTTTCAGGATCTAAAAATAAGTAGTCAAGGCATTCTCCTACTCTTCTTTGGAATGGTTTAGTCCAAAGGTGTCAAACTCAAGGCCTGTTTATTTTTCTATCCTCATTTTCTAGATTTTTTTTCCACCACAGCACCCAGAAGAATCCTGCCCACTTTCAAACTTTTTTTTTCTTGGTTTCTCCCACCACTCCAAATTTGGTGCCATATTGTTCTGGCTTGTAAAAATTTTCTTGATTTTCGGGCAGATGTAATCCCATGAACATTTACTTAATATTTTGTTAATAATCCATTGAGTTTTAAGAATTTAAAAAATGACAGGAGTTGCAATCACAGAATCCTTTCTCTCTCATGCTCTCATTTTTAATTCCATTTGTTTTTTGTTTTTTATATTTCCTTATCCAGGTAATCCTACTCATGGAATCTACTTTCCTAAAAGAATATATAACAGTAAAGTTAAAAATTGAGAATTATAGCTAATGTAGGAATTTTAGTTTTTTTTTTCTGAGGTTCAAAATAGAGCTTTTGCTTCAGGTGGCTGGATCCGGCCCATGGGGTGCTTAGATCTGGCCTGCAGGGCTGCCTGGAAACAGCAAAGGACTGGCTCGCGGTGCCTCTGCCAGTGAAAATATATAGAAGTTGAGATAATGATTCAAGAGACCCTGATTCTCAATCCAGAATAGATGTCTTGACACCTTGCGGTCCAAGGAAAAAGAAGCCAAAATCTGAGAGAGGAGGAGAGAGAGAAACTCCAAATATATGGATTCAGACATTTGACACTAATTGTGGAAAGAATCTATTTTCTATTATTGCTAAGAGTCTATATTGATTTGGTAGCACATAATCAGTCAATCAGTTACTTGCCTGACATTCTCCTTGTTGATATTCTTATAAAATGATCTCACATTTGGCTGAAGGAAAAAGCCCTTCTGGATTGTAGTCAGTACTGATAGTTCTCAGGGCTATGTCATGTGACCACATCACTTAGTGATGGCAATCCAGGTTGTCTTTAACTTAAGATATTTGGATTATTAAGTGGGAAGTGGAGGGAATCTTAGGTAAGAAGCACATGGATGCTGTAAGGGAATGGGGGAAGTCCAGTGTATGCCAGGTGTGAGTTGGGATGCTGCACTATACTGTAGTGTCAACTTGGGGAAGGCATGGAAAGTGTGTATGTGTGTATATGAGCATAGGAGGTCTATGGAAAGGTGTGTGTGTGTGTGTGTGCAAGCTAAGAAGCTGGTGGGGGGGGGAGTTACAGGATATGTGTATGCAGGTGGGAGCACAAGGAAGCCAGCAAAAGGTATGAGGGGTGTAAGCACAGGAAAGCTCAGGTAAAGAACATGTTGGGGGGGTGTAGGCTGTGAGCAAACACATGCCGGAGAAGGAGGGCACTGCTAGATGTATGTACAAGTGCAGGGAATGACAGCACTACTGGATGTGTGCAGGTCAGAGGTGGTATTCAGCAGGTTCTGACCAGTTCTGGAGAACCGGTAGTGGAAATTTTGAGTAGTTTGGAGAACCGGCAAATACCACCTCTGACTGGTCCTGCCTCCATCTATTCTCTGCTTCTTGAGTCCCAGCAGACTAGCTGGGTCTTCTTTCATTGCCCTGCATAGGAGAACAGAGCTGGAAAGCAGGTTGGTGGGGTAGGTAGGGAATGGGATTTTGCAGTAACCTTCCCCCAGGTGTGGGGAAGGAATAGAGATTTCACAGTATCCTTCCCCTGGAGTGCGGTAGGAATGGAGATTTTACAGTATCCTTCCCCTGCCATGCCCACCAAGCCAAGCCACACCCACCAGGCCATGCCCACAGAACCAGTAGTAAAACATTTTGAATTCCACCACTGGTGCCGGTATGTGGATGTAAGAAGGCCCAGGAAATGAGGGCACTGGTGAGTGAGTGAAGGGGGACGAAGGGCATAGTGCATGTGAGCAGTGAAAGGCTGGCTGGAGACTTACTCATTATACCCCCAGTTTGGAAGAAGTTAGCAGAGAATGTTGGTAATGGGTGAGCTGATTGCCATCAGGCAAATTTTGTTCACATAACCACAGGGACGCTGCAACTGACAGGACTTCGAAGACCGGTCCTAAATCCCTTCATTCAGTGCCTTTGTAACTTTGAATAATCACTGAATTAATAGTTGTAACTCTAGGACTACTTATACTGTAGTTTGAAATGTTAAATTTCTACATTTTATATATATGAGCCAATCAAAATAATAGACTGGATAACTTGAAAATTGATGGCTAACAGGTGAGCAGGCAAGTTATATTTTGTCAAAAATAAAGAAAATAAATCTATATTTCGTTCAATTTGTTTCTTTTTACTTACATGAGCTAGCAGTGAAAATGGCATCTGAACTAACAGTTAGCCTGTATCTACTTGCAGGCAAATGGGAATATATTTTTTTTTTGCTATATTCAATGAGGATAGAAAAATAAACAGAAATGCACATATTGATATCCTTATCTTTGATTACTTTAGCAGCTGATTGTTTTGTAACATGCAAAATCCCTTTCTTATTCAAAGGAGAATTTCTAATAGAGAAGTCTACAAGGTTAGTATATTGAATGACTATAAGAAATGGCTTTGATTTTGAAAACTTATTTTTTTGCAGATAACTTTGTAATTAGTTCCCAAGTTTAGTACTATAGCAGCTACCTGTCATTACAGTTGTAAAAACTATTTTAAGCACTAGTTTTAATTAAGTGTATATTAAATATATTCATCTTAACTCTCACTTTAAAACATGGTTAAGTTGTGAGTATGGTATTGATTTTATTGGAGATACTCTTTACTTCCAGACAGTAAGGCTGGGAATTTTGCATTTTATACACTTTTTTATTTTGAATATCTTGATTGCCTTGAAAAATAATTATCTTTTCTGTGAGGTAGCTATTGAGAGTTGCCATCCTTTCAAAATTTCAAAAGTCTTTCAAAATTTGCATTCCAGTGCCTGGATATATTACCGTAGTTTGGTTTAATTTTACAACTTAGCTTAAAATTGTACTGTCGTTGCTTGTTTAACCTTCCTTTAGTTTCATATTGATCTTCATAGAATTGAAGTGGAGACTATCAGAATTAATTTTCTGAGTTCTAAGCCACTATTTTCTCAAATTTACTTCTAAAGTTTTATAATTGGTTTGATACTTCTGATTGCTCAGTGATATGAACAGAAATTATGCACTGTAATTACGCCTTTGTTAATGTTTATGTTTTTTCCCTGATGACAGAATGCCTCATAAAGTCTCATAAACTTGCAAATTGGAGACATAAGATGTTTAAATACTGTAATCTCAAGAAATACATTCAATTGCTGTTTTCTCTCTCATATTCTCACTTTTAAATTGCTTACAAATTACAGTCGTTTATGATCCTGTATTGTTTAAGTTATCTTCATGTTGATAAATTAACTATTGGGTAAATTAGAAGCATAAACAATTTTAAGTTTTATCTTAAGTACCTATACCTAAAAAATGCATTTTTACATTATTAGTTGCTTCCTTCTGTCATTAAGTGGTTTATTTAACAACTTCCTGATTGTTGCAATTTACAATGGAATAACAATTATAACAACTAATTGCAATCCATGATTATAGTTAGGGCTAATGTAGTAAATTCAGATGTCATTATATAGGCTCATATACATAGTATTACATTAATGAAACAGTTATTGTTTTTTCTAGTAAGACTGCATATCAGATATATATTAAAAAATCAATAAAAATATGTTCGCTTTGTTCTACTGAGTTGAAGAACTATAAAGTTTTCCACCCAGATTAGTGATACAAAAGAATGTGTGAATCCCTGTCGCTCCACTTGTGCATTGTAATAACAAACTACTGTGAACAATTCAAAAAGATATTTAATGTAATCTTTCTGTTTTGTATTTTCACACGCTGAGGTAGAGTGACAAATATCATATGCATACATTTCCTTTTGTCTACCTATTAAAGTTTCTAATATCTCTTGAATTAACATTCAGGAAGTATACTTGGAAATATATGTATTTTTATTCTGTAATTCTATTTCTGATGTCATACTGTGCAAAATCATTCTTAAACATAGTTGTACCTTAAATTTAAATGCTGAATCAATAGTTTGAATAACTTGTGGCATGCAATATTTTAAAGAACATTCTACAACAAAACAATACATTGGTATACTCCCAATGTTCACTTATACTTTTATCCTCCTCTTTGTTGATATTAGGGCATCAATATTAATTAGCAATATCAACAACTAAAATAATGTCTAGATTTTGCTGTCTAAGTTAATCAATTAGAAATGTCATTATTTAATTAGTAAAGTTTGCCACATACCACAAGTTCCTATCTGCTTTGAGAAAAAATATACTTGCCTAGAGCTTTTTATTAATTGATCCCAAGATACTGTTGGTTTGAACATTGGAAAGTAATGTATTTTTCATTAACAGTGTCTGTGCAGACAATGAATTTGCAGAAGTTAGGCTGACTTAACTGGGTTGCAAACATTTGAATGAACCTGAGATAGCAGTACAGAATTAGACAATTTTGTTTCTCTTAGCTACCACTTGGTGATTTAATTTATTTAAAAAAAAAATTAATTAAAAATCATAATTTTTTGCATCCCAAATATGTAACACAAGTTAGGTAATATTTTCATTGTTGCTTAGGATAACAGTGCATGTGTGTCCATAGATATTGTGTTATGCTACATTAAGTTAATTATATTAACACATTTTTGCTGATATTGTTTATGTAGTACATTATTTGGAATTTCTTTCTTAGCATTCGCAAAATATTTTTATATACCTCCATTTGGTATATTATCCTTCGAGTATCATGACTCCATATCACAGAATTATTTGTCAAAGTTTCACATAAACATTTCTAAAAAAAAAAATTAATTGCATGCATTGTATCATTCACTACAGAATATATTATTTTCTTTAGTAATTATCAGATACTTGTATTGCCTACACTTTTAAATGATTTATTCTTTATTTTAAAAGATTTATATGGGTGTCCATCTTAACACAACTAAGGGAGGCTGACAATCTAAATATAAAAACCAGTAAGGAGAGGACAGGAGATCACCCACATATACAGTATTTTGGCTGACAGCTTATTGGAAAGACACTGTAAGACAGGTTTTCTGCAGATTTGAATGCCAGGAGATTAAAGGATTAGTTATTTTGCTTGCAACAGCGGTGGAGATTTTTAAAAGGTACTAGCTTCTCATGAGAATCAGAGTTATTTTGACTATCTTAGTCATTAATAAAGATAAGTGACTTTATGATTTTAGAAAGTGGATATTAAAGGGAATGGAACATTCTAAATAGAAAGGAAAAAATACAAACCAACTTTAAGTGTCAGTTAACTGAGACTTAGAAAATGATACAGATATTGAAAATATTAAGAGATCATTGTAGAGCCAGAAATCAGTAGCAATAGTGTCAGTAATGATGTCTGATTTTATAGATAGATTATATCAGATGTGAACGGGGGTGGGATTCACATTTCTTAACAACTGGTTCTGTGGGTGTGGCCTAATTTTTGGGTGTGGCTTGGTGGTCATGTGACTGGCTGGGCATGGCTTGTGTGTAAATATAAATATTTATGTAAATATCAAACTTTTTATAAAAAAGAGCAACTTTTACCCAAAATCAGGCAAAGCAGGTAGGTAGATTGAGTTGCTCACAGAATCACAGATTTATTCAGAGGTCTACCTTTCTGCAATCGGCTATCTGGGTCTGTCACATAAAGATTGTCAAAGGATCACTTTTATATAGAAGGCTAAAAAATGAAAATCTAGAAATCGCAAAGCTAGTGAGAGATCCCAGAAGAATTTCTCCTATACGCTGCTTCGAGAGTCCAGGAATGGGCTAAGCTCCTCCTCCTGATGTCATAGAGCTGAGTCTATGGCTCGCCCACCCATCTTTTGGCTTAGCTTCTTGTCTGAGAGCATAATCTTTGGAAGAAGTGCTTTTAAACAGCTAAAGGAAAAGTTTGACCTCAAAGAGACAGCAATAAATTTAAAATCCAGCTCTGGGGATCCAGTAGAGCTTTGTCTCCAGGAGAGCAGAGATCCGCTCTCCTGCAGCGCCAAGGCTTCAGCCTTCCTGTGCAAGGACTGTGGACCCAGAGAACATTCAGAGGAACCTCCCACACAGCCCCACTGATCGCAATCTCGTTGCTGCCGGCCAAACTGCTTTACAGCTGACTCCGGAGCTTCATTCCTGCCGCTTCTCAGCTGTTCTGGCTTAATTCAATTGCTCAGGGCCTGGTAAGAGCCTAAGGAGTGAAGATGGTGGCTGGGCCATCCCACATGGTGGACGGCCATTTTAGAATTGCCAGGTGGCCATTTTGTTTTTGGGGAAAGTGCGTTCTCAAGGCCTCACAGTCTCCTGGCCTTGGCAATGGGCAGCACCTACATGGGGAAAGCTCACAGCACCCTTGGTGTCTGCTCTGTTATCCAGATGGAGAGGGAAGGCCCCCAACCTGTCCCCAAAGGACTGGAAGACTCCCAAGCCCCTTTGAGGAAAAAGAAAAGACAAAGAGGCCTTTCTGCTAACAGAGAGGCAGCTACAATGCGGCACTTAAGGAACAATTTGCAAAAGGCTCAGATGCAGGCCTAGATTCAACATGCTTCTCACTCTGGGAAAGTGCATGTTAGCCCTGAAGTTTCTTCCAAGAGAGGTGAATCTGTTCACAGTCACCTGTTAGCTTGGTCCCCAGAGAGAGTGGAGGAAGAACAGTTTCCCCAGGACCTAAGCAGATCAGGGCCTTCCTCTAGACAGCCTACCTGGGGGCCTGGCCCTTCCTTCCTTGGTGGTCAGGGGGCTCAAGGGGGAGCATAGGCCTAGGCCTGAAGCAACCTACACCCCCACAGCTGTGGTCCTATATCCTAAGGAGAATAGGCCTGAGGACTTTAGGCAAAAGGTCTCTGTAACCACAAGGCAGGGCCTAGCAGAAGGATTTAAACAATTCCTTCACCCACAAGGGGAAGGTATGTCCTTGATACATCATGGTTTTCTCCAAGGGGTCTCCCACTCTCAGAAGGGTGTTCCCAGACAGCAGTTCGGTTTCCAGCCCTCCCATTCAGAATGGGGGGAGGAAAAAGAGGAAGACTATTCCAAGGCCTCTGACTATAGTCGCTCTACTCATTCTGAGGAAGAGGAAGGAGAACTCATAGACCCCAATATGTCTGAGGAAGAGGACTTTAGAGTTGATCAGCCCCCTTCAGCAGGGGTTTTCAGGTCTTCCTTATTCAAGCCTCTGTTACACAAGGCTTTGGTTACTGCATAGCTGAGCCCTGAGGAGGTGGCCCCAGGACCACAGGCTACCACATTTGCCACACTGATTCATTGTTCTCCAAGCCAGTGGTGCATATGGAGGTCCTCCCCTCCCCACTGATTTTCCTTGAACTAGTGAAGGAAAGTGCACCTCTCCAGGGGCGGAGCCTTGCCCGTCTGCTCATGATAGACGATTCTATAACATGGGCCCATCCCTGGCCAATGCCCGGTGTTTCTTCCTCAGGCACCCATACCAAACTAGAGGATATGCTCAAGGCAGAGGACAAATCGTCTGAGCAAACCCTCAAGCACACTCACCAGGTAGCAGCCTGGGTGATTAGAGCATCAATGGCAGCCTCGTTTTTTATGAGATCTTCACTGCGCTGCCTTCACCAGCTTCAGGAGAGGCTCCCGGCCACCAAATTCTAAGCACACCAAGATCTCAATAAGATGATTGTGGCAGCAGAGTTTATGATAGACACCACTCTGAGCTCAGCCAAGTTCGCTTCCAGGGCCATGGCTTCTTCAGTGGTGGCCAGGTGGCTACTTTGGCTATGCAACTTGCAATCTGACTCCTGCCAATGGAAGTTGGCATCGGCTCCATGCACGGGCGATAAGCTGTTTGGCGACGTCCTTGAACCATACTTGACAGAGACCAAGGACAAGAGGAAGGTCCTATCTTCAGCGGGTATCATTCTGGGCCATACTTTTGCCCCTCATCTTTCAGACCTGAAACCTGCCCTCGGTTCTCTAAAGGTCAGAGGTCCTTGTCTGCTCGCCAAAGAATAGTGTCCTGAAGCTTCCATCAGGCATCAATAGGCCCCTGGTAAATGGCCCTTTCAAGGGGGAGGAGGTCGTTCATTCAGATGCTCGAAATGGGTGCCCCATCTCCCCCCCTTCGGAGGCCATTTGACTTTCTTCGCCTCCAGATGGGAGGAGTCTATATCAGACACCTGGGTTCTTGAGACGGTCAGATCTCCAACTGGAGTTTCTCTCCCCACCTCCACAATGGTTTGTTCACTGCCCCCACCTCCAGGGACTAAACGGGCCCTTACAGAATCGGCAATCCAAAATCTTGTCTACATAATAGCCATTCAACCAGTTCCTGAGAATCAACGAGGGCAAGGCTTCTATTCTTTTCTTTTCATGATCCCAAAGGCCTCTGGGGGGTAGTGAGCCATCTTGGACCTTAAATTTATTCCATATCAGGGATTTACGATGCAGACCTTGCATTCTATCCTTGGAGTGTTCAGGAGGGCGACCTCTCCTCCATAGACCTCACGGAGGCGTATCTCAGCATTCCTATCTGGCCTCATTGCCAGTTTCTCCATTTTTGTTGTCAAAATGACCATTTCCATTTCCAGCTTTACCCTTTGGTTTCTCATCGGCCCCAAGGGTCTTCATGAAAATCTTGGCAGCTTTGGCAGTTTTGTTTCTCACCATAGCAGTGAGTGTCCAGTGCTAACTGGACGACACACTCATCCAATCGCAGTCGACCCACTTGGCCCATTGCGACCTTCACATCACATTGCAGAACCTAAGAGACCACGGGTTCTTGATCAACCTAAGGAAAAGTCACCTTTCCCCGACGATCAGGTCCAGGGCCTTGATGAGAGAGGCAGAGTGCCTGGGGAGTGGATGGAGCGACATCTTTCAATCAAGGCAGACCATATATCGGGAGTCCACAATATCCAGGCCAACTGGTTGAGTCGGTCCACAGTAGACCAGGCAGAGTGAAGTCTACACTCCTCTCTGTTTCGGGACTTGTTATGCCGATTTGATCCTCCAACCGTAGACCTCTTTGCCACCACCCCAGAATGCCCAGTTGGGCAGGTTCTTCACAGATTTCCAACCCAGAGAGCGGAGGGACCAATGAGCTTTGGAATGCCTGGCCTCCGGTCTCTACACCTTTCCTCCTCTTCCCATTATTCCAGTTGTAATTTGGAAGTTGTTGGAGGAAAAGGCAGAGTTAATTCTCCTGGTGCCCCAGTGGGCCAGGAAACCCTGGTTCGCAGATCTGGTGAACCTGTCTGTGGCCCAGCCATGGAAGAACCCAGCATCCAAGATCTCCCTGCATCAGGGGGCATTACTTCACCCAAACTCCCAGTGTTTCAGCTTAACCGTTTGGCGCTTGAGCGGCAATCTATGAGGGCTTCCAACTTTCCTGAAAGAGTAATTGACACCATTCAAGCTTCTCAAAAGTCATCTGCCATGTGCATCTACGATGCATCTTGGAGGGTATTCTGCTCCTAGTGCATGCCTTTGGCTAGAGACTCCTCTTCTACTTCTGTGGCAGAGGTTCTAATGCTCCTACAAGAGAGCTTAGACAAGGGACTTGCCCCTAACATGTTTCGCCGCAGGTTAGCGGCTCTCTCCCCTGTTCTATTCTGGGAGGGATATGCTTCTTGGTCCCATCAGTGCGCAGGTTCCTAACGGGGCATCTAACCTGCAACCCCTCTTGTACATAGGTTTCCCACTTGGGATTTACCTAAAGTGTTACAAGCTCTAATGAGGCCCTCTTTTGAGCCCCTCAGATCTGTATCTCGACAAATGCTGTTCCTCAGGGTACAATTTTTAGTGGTCTTTACCTCAACCAGGAGAGTGTCTGAATTAGCGGCACTCTTGGTACGACAGGACCTGTGTCTTTTCCATCAGAACAGGGTAGTTCTTAGGTTAGATCCCATATTTGTCCCTAAGATAAACATGTGGTTTCACCAGGCTCAAGATGTTGTGTTGCCAGACTTTTGCCCCAGACCACAACACGAATTGGAACACAGGTGGCATACGTTGGATGTGAGACAGACCCTTTGAATTTACATCAAACGGCCTTTCGAAAATCTGAAGCCATGTTTGTGTCATTTCATCCCTCTAACCTGAGGAACAAGGTGGTTGCATCAATAATTGGTAGGTTGATTAGAGCTTGTATATCCAAGGAATACCAAACTTTATCCATGCCAGTTCCCAGATATGTCATGGCCCACTCCACTAGGAGTGTGGCTATTTCGGCCACCTGGTCTACTCAGGCATTGCTGGAGAAGCTCTGCAGAGCAGCAACCTGGGCTTCACCTTCGCCGTTTATACGGCATTATCGCCTGGATTCATTTGCTTCAGGTCAGGCATCGTTTGGTTGGAGGATGCTTCAACAGGTAGTTCCTCAGTAGGAGTGACTGGACCAGACGTTGGCCCTCCCGTGGACATGCAGACTTTGATATGTCCCATTCCTGGACTCTCGAAGCAGCATATAGGAGAATGGGCGTTGGTATAATTACCTGAGAACGCCCTTTCTATCTACGCTGCAAGAGAGTCCAGCCCCACCCTATAAATCTGGTTATGATGGTTGGGGAAGGGTGAAATTAATTTCTTCTTTATTACGTCTGTCAAGTATCCTTACCTAAAAGATGGGTGGGCCAGCCAGGTTCTGGCTTTTTATAGTGGCAGACTCAGCTCTATGATGTCAGAAAGAGGAGTTTAACCCATTCCTGGACTCTTTTGCAGCGTAGATAGAAAGGGCATTCTCAGGTAATTATAACAATACCAATTCTATCTATTTCAGTAAATAGGCTAATAATATAGTTCAAAGCATAGCCATATGAATAGGGTGATGAATACCCATGGGAGAGGGAAAGCCAATTACTTATGTAAATAGGAAAAAACAATGAAATAAATTATATTTTAGCTTCAATAATGTATGATGTCAACAATAGCAAGGAGAGAGAGTGTTTGGTCATATACATAATATGAAGGATTATATTACAAGTATGTCAGGTTTAGCTATGGTGCTGAGCTTGTTTTATATGTTTTTTGTTCTTGTAGATTCATATTCCCTCTTGGAAGTAGAAACAGCCCTTCTAACACAGCCACCGCTTCCGCATTGGAAGTGCCGGCTCCGGAGTGGTGCTACAGTCAATGAGTGAATCTGCAGGGCCGGCCAGCGCTTCAAACGCCCTCCTGCTGCCTCTTAGCGCCCCTCTGCTGGCCCCCTTGGGAACACTAAGAGGCGGCAGAGGAGCTTTCGAGGTTCTGGCCCTGCAGGCTCACCCCATTGACTGTTGTACTGCACCAGAACTAGTGCCTCGAATGCAGCAGCACATTGGAAAAAGCCGCCGCCACCGCTTTCCCAAAGTGCCGCCACTGTCGCATTCTGTCTGTCTGTCCGTCCATCCGTCTGTCCATCCATCCATCTGTCCATCCATCCATCTGTCCATCCATCCATCCAAAAGGTCTGTCTGCCTGCCTGCCTTCCTGCCTACCTACCTGCCTATCTACCAATATAGATCTATCTATCTATCCATCCATCCCTCCATCCATCCAAAAGGTCTATCTGTCTTCCTGCCTGCCTGCCTACTACCTACCTACCTACCTACCTATCAATCAATATATCTATCTATTGCCTGCCTGCCTGCCTCTCTCTGTCCCTCCCTCCCTCCAGGTTCGAAGCGCTGGCCCCGCAGGCACATTGGGAAAGTAGAGCAAAGCCAGTCTGGGAGGGAGAGAAAGAGAGACCTGATGCATCAGATTGAATGAGCCTAGCTTAGACTGAGGCCCTTTTCCACATTGAAACATCTTTGCCAGCACATTGAAACCTCTTTGGCTTCTATTAAAGGTTTTGTGTACGAAACATGGCCAAGACTATCAGGAAGCTCTCACATTTTGTTGAGGCTTTAAACAGGATCCATTGGACCAGATCTCCACCCTAAAAATTACTTTTCCCCAATGTATTACAGTGCCAATTCTGAAGAAGGCAAAACCAAAATGTACTGGTAAATTACAAGGAGAACACACACACACACACACACTCATTCCCTTCTAACCCTGCTGGAGCAGGTGATTGGACTAGAATAGATATCTCATTATCTTTCTCCTTCCTCCCTCCCTCCTTTATTTCCTTTCTTTCTGTCCCTTCCTTCCATCTCCCCTTCTTTGTCTCTCTTTTTCTTTCTTTCCCTTTCTATTTCTTTTCTTCTTCTCTTCCTCTCTCTCTTTTCTCTCTCTCTTTCCCTCTCTCAGGCCCCTTTAGATCAGGGGTCGCCAAACTTTTGGACCTCAGGGATCATCAAACTCATAATTTTAAATTCCGTAGACCATTAATATGAATTTTGACTGACGGTGGCTTTCTGGCATTGGTGGGAGAGAGAGAGAGATATCTGATCCAACATCTCTCTCTCCCTCTCTCACACACATAGGCAGGGGTGGGATTTAGACCCCTGATCTAAAGCTGTCAAAATTCCAAAAACAGATCAAGTAGCTCTGGGGAGGCCAGTCATAAATTAGAACACTTGCTAAACAACTGGTCATTAAGTGAGGACCTCTTGTATTTGGTTTGCCAGTCACCTGGTTTGCCCACCCAGTCACATGACCAGCAAGCCACACCCACAGTCACATGACCAAGCCACACCCTCAAATTAGGCCATGACCACAGAAATTTGAATCCCACCCCTGGGTGGGGGGCACCAAGGATGAGTTTGTAGCACCAAGGGGGCGATGGACTTAAAAAGTTTGGGAACCACTGCGCCACTCTGTATAAGTTTTGTTTATAAGTTTAAACATGTAACTCACTAATTAAGTTCTATGTGTTTGTCTTGGTAAATATTTGCAGAAGCATCCAGTTTTAAATTAAATCTATTTGCTTGAACATGTATTCTTCAAATTGAGATCTGCTTAGTTATTGGCCTTGGAATCAAACTCTGATGTTGCTTTTTTAGAAATATTCCTGTGGCATTATATGCAATTTGAAAATCTGTAATATTTGACCCAGTTCTTTCCAACAGTCTCAAATATATGACAGTAAAAAGTTCAGTCTTAGTTACGATTTCTGATATGGTCTGGATTGTAGAAAGCTTCAACAAAATTATTATTTCATTTATATGCAGTGAATAATAGAACACAAAATATGTTTTTTCCCCTTAGAATGCTTCTGAGATCTTTTAAAGCATCATGAGAATGAAGAGTCTGCCATTCTCCAAAGAGCTCCCCCATTCTCAAAAGACCTAGAGAAGACCTCAGAAGCTTTGCAAAGTATTGTGCAAACAAGGCATCACTTTGGAGAGTAAACAGCTCGTACAATTTGAATTGGCCTTGGGGAAAAAGGATTGGCATGACCAGCAGTTGCCTCGCATACAGATACATTACAGTCAAGCTGTGCATGCCTCAGCAGCATCAGGAAGAGAATGACCAGGGTCAGCTGGGAAGATGGAGTGCAGAGCAGTGCGGGTAGCTTGGTTGGGCTGTGCTGCGCTACAAAGGACAGATATGAGCAATATATGTATTCTTAATTCCTATTGAGAGAACAAAGGAGTTTTTAAAACACAAAAAAAGAATTACTGTTACATTGACAGAATCATCTGCTATAATCCCACATTATACTTTCAAAGGGAGGTGGCGATTATTATACAATTGGTGGTGATGCTGGCTTAAATTGACTTGGAGTGGGCAGCTTTCCTAGTAATTGGATGACAGATAACTCTTGAAATAATTGGCTTTTGAACATTTGGAGGATTTAGTGATATTCTGCCATTTGGCACTCGGAAAGACGAGTATGATCACATCACTGGTGAATGACTTGTAAATTCTACTCAGTGTTTTAATTAGTGACTGTGTTTAGAAGATAAAGCACTAAAGAATTACAGTTTGTAAAAGCAGTTGAAATTAGAATATCATGGTCTTTTCATCTTTTCTCTCAGATAAATATTCCTGTTTCTGACATCAAAAATTTCAGCAAGAGAATTTTCCTTTCCACTCAGAATATATGCCACACAAAATTTCACACTGACCTTATCACTGCCTAGTATCATCCAGTTAGAAATGTGAAGCTGCTTGTCAGGAAACACATTTGGCTGCTTTAATATTTTAGAGATTGCCATATTTTCTAATACTCAAATGCTTCCTGTCAGCAAGCTTAGTTTATATTTTTTTCCTTTTCTTTTCAAAATATTTTAAGTATGTTGCCATATTTTACTGTGCCATTTTACTCCTGTCAAAGGAAAAATATGTCTCTTTTCTAAAGGTTCTAGCTGTCATTTTATGAAGCTGGTAGAAACCTGCCTTTCTGGTTTTTGCTGCTGCTGCATTATAAAGCATAACTTTATGACTCATTTTTGAACAATTCTTTGTTTGCTGATGATTTTTCAAATCTTTCCCTAATCAGAATGTTACCCTTTATCAGATTTAATTATGAAGCTAACTCTTTAAATTTTAGAAATATTCTCAGTCCAAATTGGTTATTCAGTGTTTTTCTTCTCTCCCTTTGATGGAGTTTTCTACCTGAAGTGTGTGTAATGATCAGGATTGGACTCTGTTTGGAAGCAGGATGCCACATTATTCCTTAGTTTTGCTTTTAGGTCAGCTTTCAACAAAGCAGGGCACTCTCAAAAATCTATACAACCATGCTAATGGAGTCGGTGACCTGGTTTATGTAATTTGTTTAATTCAGTCAAAGTGGGGATTAATGTGTCATGTGAACACTTGACTGCAGTGGTAGAAAGATTAATAGAGCTTTCATTGGTCAATCATGTTCATACAAAGTTAGTGGAGCTTGAATCCTTTCTCTTCCTACTGCTCTCAAGATAAGTCTTTGGATAGTGCCAAAAAGTTGGGTTTCTCTAGACACACTATACCCATAACACACAGCCAAAGGAAGCAGAAAATGTTGGGAATAGGTATAGTGTTGATCCCCATTGGGCCACTAGTGATTTGCATTCCCCCCTCCCCCTCTGATTCTGAAAGTTATTGGAAGAAATGACAGTTCCCCATCCTTTTTGTAGGGGCTGGGAAGATACCTAAAACAAGCACTCCCTGCTTGACTCCATCATTCCTGATCATGCTGGTAGGGCAGTGTTAAGTCTGTTACTTGGAGAAATGGATGACTGAGTCAGTTGTCTTGTTCAACCAGCCTTAATAAAATTTTTGCAGGAGAAAAAGATCACACCTACGCAAGTGCACACATATGCTAATTACATAATCATATGGATCTTGCTATCCACTATCTATGCTTGCTGACAATTCTAAGAAGTTATATCCATCAGAGGTCTACCTTACTATGTTCAGACATGTGCCCTACTCTTTTATGAGTAATTCAAACTATAACAGTCTTAACACAGGGTGGAAAAAGCTCTGATGCTAGTTGAATATGCTTTACATTACAAGTAATGTCAACTTGATAGTCATCATGACTCATTTCTGAAGTAGCTTAATTTCATGTAGGAATTTCACTGATTCCTGTAAAAGCAGATGAAGTGAGAGGTTCTGAATACCAATAGAAACATTGAAAAGTATAGGATACCAATGTGGGTTGTATATGAAAAGTATCTCTGTAGCAGTTACTATATTTCTGTTCAATTAATATGACATGTATTCTTATTGATTTTCCTTTAACTTGTTAAGGAAATAGACAATATAAAACACAAGCTTTACTCATAAAGATAAATAAGATAAAATATTGACCTACTAAAATATTCAGATTTTTTTCCCCTCCTCTTTGTATCTGAACTGCTTTATAAAGATATATTTTTTCTGTTATTTATATGTGCAGAAGCTATAGCTTAGTGGAGTAATTCAGTATAACTGTACAGCTAAGAATTCAGTAGCATTAGTGTCAAATATTTCTTCCTGGAATATTTGAAAGCTATTGTCAGTCAAAAATCATACTAGGTGGCATGGGAAAATCAGGCATCTTTCTACATTAATAATTAATGAGCTTGTGATGATACTGCTTCTTCAGAAAGCATAACCTAGATTCAATACAGCCATAGTTAGACTACACAGTAATCATATAATTATGGAAAACTTGGGAACAGATGCATGTTCATGACAAAGAAATGAAGCAATACAGGTAATCTTTGACTTAGGACCATAATTGAGCCTGGAATTACACTTACAGCTTATGGTGGTCCACTTAAACACCAGTCCTCATTTTATGACCTTTTTTGTGGTGATCATTAAGCAAATTCATTTTCCCCGTGGACATTTTTTTTGCCAGAAACTGAAAGTAAAAGGCAGAAACTGGCAAAAACTGCAGTCACATGACTGTGGGATGCTAACTAAATGCAGCCTGTTGCCAAGTGCCCAAACTGTGATCACATAATTGTAAGGGAGTGTGGCCATTGGAATTTAAAAACCGGGTTATAAGTAGCTCTGGGGAACTCCATTGTAATTTCTAATTATCACTATTCAACTGGTCATTAAATAAGGATGACCTGTAATGCTTTTTTTTGCCCAACTTATACGCCTTGTCGTTTTTTGACTCTTCTTGGGCATGGATTTACTAGGTTCAACTTTGTATCATGGAGGGACCAACAGAATAATCACAGTTATGGTGGGCAAGAAAGGAGCAGTTACAAATGCAAATAGTGAAAAAAATATTGTAGTGGAAGTGGTTGATGCTCTTCAGTTGTTCTGGACAGAAAACTCCAACTATGAGCAACCCTGAAAATTTTAATAGAAAATCTAGAGGGCATTTGATTGTGTACCACAGATATAAGCCTATGGTAGCCTATAGCTGCTCCTACTTACAAATTTCTAAGTTAAAAACTTTCTCCTACATGAACAAACTTTTCCACATCTTCTCAAACTTCTCCAACCTAGAAAATCGCAGAAGGTGGAAAAAGACAGGAAAGGGTTAGTTTGTGGTGGAGTTGGGCTTGAAAATACCTGAAAGGCCCAGAGGGTGGGGGTAGAGGGTTGCTTAGGCAGGGAGGAGTCTGTTCCACTTCAGCGTCAAACCTGGGATGAGGGTCAATCAGGGGAGAAAAAAATGTTGAGCCACACTTGAGCCTGAAGAGGTTTGTAGTAGAGAAATGGGGTGCTGCAAGAACAGCCATTGGGACCTGGAGTCTGGCACCCCCTGTCACTGTGAAGCCCCCATCAAATGTGTTCCTACTTATCCTTGCGGAGAATGGAGTAGTGCATTTCTGTCCTCCCTCCGGTTGTGCATGGTGCCAGCACCTGATTGGCTTGCAGGCAGCCCTTCCCTAAAAAGGGTCCTAATAGCCCATGAGAAAACTGGCCATGCCAGCAGCCAAAGCTGCAGTGGATCAATGCAGGAGAGGTCCTCTGTAACCAAAACCAGGCTCCTCTCACCTCAAGGAGGATGACTGCTCAGCTGCCCCAAGAGGCAAGAGGAAATTGATTAACTTGTTGCTAGTCAGGGGATGGGAGGGTTTGAGTTAGTCCTTGATCGATTGGGTGGAGAAATGTAACTTAATTTATGTAAAGTAAGAATTGTACTTTATATGTTTTTTTGAAATACTTGATTGGACCTATGAACAAAATGGACTTACAAACAAAATTTTGTCTTGAAATAATTTAAAGTAATTAAATACAGGTGTTGCAATTTATTTTATATTTCCTGCTAGCTTCGAGATATTTGAACATTAAAATGACTTTGAGATTCTTTTTTTTTTCTTGGCTATTTTATATGGTTTCCGATGAGATTTTTCTCTTATTCTTTTTTTTTACATCTAAACTGTATGAGTCTGCTTGATCATTTATTCAAAACCTATATTCTCTCTTTTCATGTTGTTAGCATATTAAGTACTAAATGCATGATACCTCTCATTTCTTCATGTTTAATTCTGCTGTGCTTCAGCCTTTTTTAAAAACTTGTTTCTGAATGTATGATAAAGAGAAACAAATGTGCTATTATATAGATATTTTAATTATAGAGCATCATACAATATCCTTCATTATCCAGGAAATTAGCTAACAATATGTACTTATACAGTACTACTAGCAAAGTAAAATAAATTCCCTTTTTCCTACAAGTAGTCCTTGCCTTTATTATTTAACAGCTGTTACCACTATATATTAGTGCCCTTACAATAAACCACAGTATTACTAGTATCAACTAGCAATGCATGCATAAATATGCCAAAGTTGAATTCATAAAATCAGTCTGTGTATGGATTCGCCTCTTCCCTTAGGTGTGAAAACAGGCAAGAATGAATAATGCAGAATTACTGCACATCACAGTTTGAGTACATAATTATGTGACCTCGTGATATTAGAGATTAAAAACTTGTCAATATAATTGCTGAACTTGTTCTATAAAATGACTGACGAATATGAGAAAAAAACCCTTTCTTGTCATGGCAATTTTTGTTAAAGACCAGTTCTAATAATGCAGTCTTCTCTGATAAACTTATTTAGCTGAATGCATGAATGCCACTGTGTAGCTAACAAAAGAATGAACATTTGTATGAAAAGTCTCTGCACATTCTTTCCCACAGAAATCAACGAAAGGATCGGTTGTCCTGGGCTACGTATTCCGGCATTTAAACCTCATTGAGATAGATTATTTTGGACTGCGGTACTGTGACAGAAGTCACCAGACGGTGAGTAAAGCTACAAGGGATTAGATATTCCAGAATAGATAGCAGAATGACCTTTTTTTCTTTTACAATTCTGTTTTACACTGTCATCTGCTGTTTCAGCAAGTTAGTTATTAAACAGATAAAATCTACATCCTATTAATGCATGCAAATTAATATTAAGTCAGGGATTCCTTTAGAGAGAATGGTTGGTAATTGCTGTATAAAATTGCCTTTCCTATTCAGAGGAATAGATCCAAGTCTCAAAAGGCTAACATGTCAATAAGTAAATACTGTGAAGCTCACAGCTAAAATAAAATGTATATTAATGCTGAGATTATTCAATTGCCTGCATGTTATTTTTGAGTATCCCCAAACTCCCAGTGCTTAGTCTAATTAGACATCTTTTAATCTCATTCTTGATGCTAAAGATGTATGGAAGGATAGCATGTATGGAGACTTTCCTGTTCAATAGATAGTTGCACTAGTTAGATTTTTATGGCAATGGGAGTCAAAAGTGCAAATCCTGTCCTAAACTCAAGGTTTATTCTAGATGAAATACTTGACAATAGGGAAATAAATTTCACACAATGGAATTTATTTTGTTAACTGTTTAAATTAGGACAATTGTCCACATATATTACAATGATGAAAAAGAATCATGTAGTTGGAATGATGTGAATATGATTGTGCATGTTACACATAATTAACCTGAATAAGTATGAGCTTTCCAGATTCTAAATTAAGGGTTTGATACTTTCCAGTTAACTAGATTAGATTAGATTCAACTTTATTGTCATTGTCATGGATACAGGCAACGAAAGGAATTTACATCCAACCAGAAGTGCAAAACAACAGTAAAATATAAATATATGTATGCAAATAGGAAAAACATCTATGAATATGTCAGTGGAAAACACAACAAAATGTATGTACACGAGCACACAAGGATAAGTGTGACAGCACATATTTGAATATATACAACTGTACAAAATGTTTATAGAAACATTGAATATAAGTACAAATGCACAGAGAATTATACAAAATGCATCATATATTATCAAGGGAAGCATCAGCATATGTGTGGGGACAAACAAACTGAGGAGTTCAGCAAAGAAACTGCTGTGCGGTAAAAGCTGTTCCCCAGCCTGCTGGTCTTAGACTGCAGGCATCTGAACCTCCTCCCAGATGGAAGAAGAGTAAACAGTTTGTGGGCTGGATGGAAGGGGTCCTTCACGATGCTGTGGGCTTTATGCAGACATTGTTTCCTCTGAATGTCTACAATAACAGGAAGTGGATTCCCTATAATGAGTTGGGCGGTTTTCACCACCCTCTGTAATGCCTTTTTCTTTTATAGTGCAATTTCCATACCAAACTGAGATACAGCTAGTTAAGATGCTCTTGACTGTGCAGCAGTCGAAATTAGTCTGAATAGCTGAGGAGAGGTGATTCTTCCTCAGTAATCTCAGGAAGAGGCGCTGGTGAGTTTTCTTAATCAGACTAGTGGTGTTAATCTGCCAGGACAAGTCCTCAGAGAGGTGGATCATCAGGAACTTGAAGCTGGTAACACGTTCTACCATTCTCCCATTGATATATATAGGAGAGTGTGTGTGACTATTCTTTTTCCTGAAGTCCACAATGAGCTCTTTGGTCTTGTTAGTATTAAGTAATAAGTTATTTTCAGCGCACCAAATAGCTAGGCACTGTACCTCCTCCCTGTACTCTGAATCGTTGTCATCATTGATGAGTCCGATTACCGTAGTATCATCTGTGAACTTGATAATGGTGTTAGAGCTATACACAGGCCTGCAGTCTTAGGTGAAGAGAGAGAACAGGAAGGGGTTCAGCACACAGCCTTGGGGTACACCAGTACTCAGTGTGATAGTAGATAAAGTGGAGTTATTCAACTTGACATGTTGTGGTCTATTTGTCAAAAAGTCCAGTATCCAATTACAAAGAGTAGCGTTAATACCAAGGTCACCAAGTTTAATGATCAACTTGGAGGGGATGACTGTATTAAATGAACTGAACTGAAGTCAACAGATAGCATTCTAGCATAGGCATTCTTATTGTTCAAAGCTTCCTTATTCAAAAACTGAAGCTTTCTTATTCAAAAAAACCCCACCCAAACAGTTTTAACAGCATGACAGGAATATTGTATTAATTATTGGAAGAAAAGACCTACTTTTGATTTCAAACTGATTTTAGAGGCTAGATTTAGATGTTACAGTTTGGGACATCAGAATTCATATATGTTTGTGCTGCTGTTCATCTGTAATACAGTAAAATGCTCATAGTTTTCTCCCAGAAAATTATTAGAATAGCTCCATATTTTGAGGAAATTGATTTAAAATTATATGACTGATACTTGTAGCCCTGCGGAGAAAGAAATATATATGTATCTGACTAGCAGAACTAGATAATACTAATATTGATGAGAGTTGTCATGAAGTGAAAAAGCAAAAATAAAACTGATCTTTTCTTTCAAGTTATATAAACAACTCAAGGAAAACTGATTAAAAAACTATAATTTATTGTATGCATTCATACCTGAATATGTTGAAATGAGTTATACATTCTAATGAAGATAAAAACTTTTGTGATAAAATACGTTTGATTAAAATGGACTGTTCTACAAAATCAGATTAAAAATTATGGCAGTATAATATACAGACCTGCAATTTATAGTTATGCACCTGGGAAAATAATCCAGTAATTAAATAGAAACTCATTGGGGTGTGCAGATAACTTCAACTTGTCTACCAATAGAAAAACCCCTATATGAAATAATTATAATTATTATATGTCCCATTTCTGTGCGCATACATCTATTTTTATTAATATGCTATCTACACCATGATATTTGAGAATCTTTTGTTTAGAAAGGCAGTATTAGATGCACAAAGATATAGGAAATAAATAATTGCACAGTAAGGAAACTACAGGCTATCTATGAATAGCACATGCAAACATTATTATTATAATCATATATATGTATATGTTTATTTATTTACTGGTTAACAGATATATTTTCTTTAAAGTTAAGTTGAAAAATTGTGGTTAAAATTGTTTTATGACTTTGATTAAAACAACTATTTTCTTACTTTACCTTTTACATGCATTTTTATTGCATAATTTTTAAACTGCATTTCAAAATAGAATTAAATTAATATAGGAGATCAAGAACAGTATTAAGTTGATTGAAGTAATGAAATGATTTTAATGAGATACATGGGCTGGGTTTAGCAATATCATGTTGCTCATATAGGAAGTAACCTGTAGTCTCTGTGTTGAAACTAGTTTAAATTCCATATAGGGCATATAATAAAACAAAATTGTATTTGTATTTTGACTGCCTACAATGTTCTAAATTTGTAAGAAGTCCTACCTGGCCCTTGAAAACCATCTGGAAGCTTCAAATGGTTCAAATTGTAATGATTCAAGCAATAATAGATGTTTCTAGTTATGCCTGTGTGCCTTCACTGCTACATGATCTGCATTGGTTTCCAGTTGACTACTGGGTGCAGTTCAAGATGCTATAAAGTCCTTCGTGGTATAGAGATTGCCATTTGAGAGACTACCTGTCTCCAGTTGTTTCTGCCCATCCAGTGCTTTCAGACAGAGTGGGTGTGTTTCAGGTCCCATCAATTAAGTACTGTCTTATTGGGGAGAAGACAATGAGGATGCATTCATTCCTTGTTGACACCTGGATCCTCAGGAACAGCACCCCCTCAGAATAGATATAGCTCATACTCTCCTTGGTTTCTGGAAGTATCTTAAAATCTGATTTTGTTCCAAGACTGCAGTTAGAAATCCTGCTAAGTTTTTGCATGTTGGGGAGTGTTGTTTGGCCTGAGCAGCTGTGTGGTTTTTTTTTTTTTAATGGTTTTTTTAATCTATATGTTGGAATTATTGGATGCTGCCCAGAATCTTCTGGGAGTTGGACCACTTTATCAAATCCAATCAGTCAAATCATATTCTTTTCTTGGTTTAATGGTAAGAATAAATAAAATGGACTTTACAAAAAGATTAAGGAGAGAAAAAAAGGTTTGTATTTATGAGTATTTAAGTGACAGAACTACAGATATTTTGATTATGACTGACATGATCAAAGCTTTTTTTACTTAACTAAAGATCTCTTATATATATATGATTAATATATTGAATTTAAATTAGAACTAATAATCATAATAATGATTCTCTATACCATAAAATCATCTACTGTAGCTAAACATAAAATATTTCAGTGACTTAGATTGGTCAGGGAATATATTAGAAAGTTAAAATATGACCTACATATTAAAATCTGGTCTGCTGCACAATTTTGCATTCCATTAAATATGACATTCAGAATGCCATTGTACTCTGTTGTCTTCCTTTTGTCTGAACCCCATTTTAAGATTGGTTTGGACTATTTCATATACTTTTAGATTTGATATAATGGGTAAAGTGAGAAATGGAAATGTTGGGCATTTCCATGTTTTCATCATATTGAACAATTTTTATTGACTGGGGGAGAGAAAAGTCATAATTTGTATCTTTATTACAGTTAGATATATAGGTTTGTAATGATTTTATTGCTATTACTGTTGTAAGCCACCCATAGTTGTCTTGCAGCAAAATGGGCAGCAAACAAATATAACAAACAAATAATTGATATTGCATAGGGGCATATGAGTCTAACATCTGATCCATCTGATCAGAGTGTCAATCCCGAAATAGACATAAGTGAGGCCATTTTAGTTTGTCTTAGTATATAGTCTTTTTCTTATTTTCTCTGTGGCAGTAATAGGGGGAAGGATTTTTAGCTTGACAAATTCCTAAGCGGGGAGGAGTGGAGATAAAGAGAGTGTTATGACTAGGTGATCTTCTTTCCCATGGGAAACAAAGTGTCCGAGTTTGGGCCTTTGGAGGTGGAGATTTATGACATCAAGCAACATTGGAGAATGTGACTTTTTGGGGTTGTTTCTAACTTCTAATATTGTGGGGTAATTCCGGGTTGGGTCAGACCCGGAATTAACATGGACTTTGCCAATTTGATGCTTTCCTAAATAAAAGAAATCTTTTTGAAGATGGACTTTGTTAATTTTCTTTTAAAATGGATTTCATTACTTGGAAACCTGACACAGAGAGTCCAGTGGAGGTTTAGGCTAATAAGCATTTTTCAAGGGCAGGCATGTGCAGTATTGTCTTCTATCTGCCCCCTCTTCCCCCTCCAGTGTATCAGGAAGGCAATTTTTTTCTGCTGCACACATCAAACGTAGTATGCTTGTGCTGGCACAAATTATGCTGTTCAATTTACCTCTTATACTTCATTTCATAGTAAACAAATATGTCCAATACTGTTCTTTGTAGCAAGAACAACCCATCTGCTCCAGTGTCTGGTCTGTCTCTTCCATGGCCAATTTCGGCTGCCTGCCGAAATTGGCCATGGAAGAGACGAAAGGAACTGATCAGTGAATCTGTGCTTGTATGCTTATTTACTTTCTATTCTTGATGTACTGATGAGATGCTGGACTTTATTTGCTTTTATTTTTATATAAACTCATTGTGCAAAAGTGGAGTGCTAACTAAGCCTTTTGTACACATCTCCTGATTAAAAAAAATGAAATGGTGTGTTAAGCCTGGGTTCCCCAACCAGGGTTAAGGAGACAAGCTAAACAGAATGTGCAGCGTTAGTCAGATAGGCACACAGATAAATGAGTGAGATATGTTTGTATGTTTATTAACATAAAGTAAAAATAACAGATACGCTTGTGCTATCAAAAATATAGTTTATTCCATTATGAGTTCATAGCATAGTCAAAATAACAGTCCAATAGTCATGTATCATTTAGTCAGTCCATTCAGGGATATTCAGTTAGCAAAGTCCGTGCAGAATATCCTATGTCAGTTCACTTACAAATCAGTCCTTTGTTTCTGTCTCGTTCGAGTAATGCAGTGTTGAGTCCATGCAGTAATTAGGGATCATCAAAGCCAGAGAAAGAGCAAGCTGTCGTCTTGCTTCTTTTAAAGTGCTTTCACAACCACTCCCTTAATTACTTTCCCATATTTAAAGTTGCAGACACTTTAACTTATAAACTATGATTACATATTTATTATTTTACCTAAACCAGTTAGGGTAAACAATGTTATCCCTAACATGGTGGACCTTTTTAAACCACGAGAAGTTGACAAGAATTCTGCCAGTTTCTTCTTGAATCTAGTCTAAATATCAATAAACATAATTCAACTTAATTTTATTTTCCTTCCTTTCCCCCCCCTTTTTTTACAATTTCACTGATGAAGTTTTGAAACAGTGTATCTTTTTTAACCAGGTGTAATTGACATAATTCTGCCAGTTTCATTTTAAGCCACAAAAATGAGAAGAATCGTAAAACAATAGGGGATTTTTTTAAAGAAGGGATTTATTAAGTAATAATAAATCTCAAGTAGCTTAAAGATGCAGGACAGAAAAGTTCCAAACATCTGTTGAGTTAAAGAGTACTACTGGAAATCTACACCTTGTGACACCAAAGGATAAAAATGATTATGGTCAGATTCATAACCTGATCAATTATAGATTCTTCTGCTAGGAAAATCATCTGACATTTTGGTCAAATGAATTTGGTTTGCTAGCCATATTTTGTCTCATTTGATTTCTGCTCTGTTTACCAAAATGACAGCCTAAAATTCTGTTCAAAATAATTGGTATGGAATATGCTCTGCTTCTTTTCTTGCTGAGAATAGGAATCTATGTTAGGATTCTGTATTTGACAAAGATAGCCCAACAGTTACTCATACAAATTATACAGAAATGCTTTATTTTGAAACTGCAGTGTTGGTAAATGTATTTTGATAAGCTTGAATATTTGTTTGAGAGGCATGTTTCTTCTCTTGACTGAGCTTTCTAATGATTTGGCATCTATATTATTTATGCATTATTTGCCTGAAACAAAATGTATGTCCATACGTATTTAAACAGTATGCTTGGAGTGTGTAATTTGATGCAGGAAGGAGCTCAAATATCGTTTTTGATCAATGTTTTGCTGAAGGCTCTTCTAAATTTGCTGTGTCTCTTCTAATTTTTTTGCTTGGTTTCAGCCAATATGGAATTAAAGTACATTCTACTAATTTACTAATAATGATGTATTTTCTAATATAATCTGTAAGATTTTCATGCAACTTTGAGAAATAAGCCATACTAGTGATTATTATTGGCATGAAGATAATCACAAGTGCCATTTAGAATTACACAGAAAAATATTTGGCTTTTATAAATGTATCTTTGCACATACCGTATTTGCCGGCGTATAAGATGACTGGGCTTATAAGACGACCCCCCAACATTTCCACTCAAAATGTAGAGTTTGTTATATACTCGCCGTATAAGACGACCCCCCCCCACTTGGAGCAAAGGCTGAAACCGGGAAGAGAAAACTTCCCAAAGAAAATCGCACGAGCAGCATCCCATTCCTGGGAGAAAAACAAAAAAACAAAAAACACAAACTTTTCCCGAAGCGCAAAAGCAAGGATGGCGCTTTCTCAGCTTTGAGCAGCGTCGCTGCTCTCCCACCCCCTCCACTCGTCCCCACGTGCGGCGAAGTTTCTGCCACTGGGGGGGTGGAGGGGGGGTGGAAGGAGGTGAGGGATCGGAGCAAAGCCTGGAGCCTGCCGGTCCGCTCGCACAAGCGGAGTGGGTGGGTGGGTGGGAAGAGAAAGGAGAGGCTGCTGCCTCCAAGTGAAAGTGACGCGCCTGCCCCCTCCCCCCAGGGGAAAGTGAAAGGCCTCCTCCCTGAAGCAGCCCCTGCGTGCGTGCCATGGGACTCCAAGGGTGGGGGATGAACAGCTGCCAACTCTCTCTCTCTCTCTCTCTCTGTGTGTGTGTGTGTGGTGTGGAGGGTAATTCCGGCTATCTCTGGCCTCCGCTTGGTTTTAAAGTCGCTGGGCCGATTCCCAAGTCGCAAGCGTGCACTGGCCGGGAGACGCGGCGCTGGGTGGCAGTTTGGTGCCGGGGAGGCGGGTCTTTCTCTCTTAAGCGGGGAGAAGAGGAGGGACGGGATGGGATGGGACAGGGGGCGGGAGGAGGTCCCTCGCCTTCTTCCACCACCCACCGGACCCTTTTTTTCTCAAGGGGACCCTGGAAAGCAGCTCGGGAGCCGGGTGGCCCTGCCCAGCAGGGTCCCATCAGGAACTTCCTGAGGACACCCCCCCGCCCCAAGCACAGCCCTCCCGGTCTTTCAAAGAGGGAGGGAGAAGCGGGAGGAGCAAATTGCCGGCCCCGCCACGCTGCCCAGGAGGGGCGCCACAGTCCACCCCCACCACTTTCTCCCCCCCACTTCCCGGGGCATTACGCGACTCGGGGCTGGCTGGGCGAAGCAGCTCCACCAACCCTCCTGCTCCACCCCCACCCCGCCTCCAGATTGGCCTCCGCAAGCGCCCCGAGCCGGGCGGAGGGGTGGGGGAGGAGGAGGAAGAGAGACTCCGGCTGGGCTTGAAGGGGCTTAGCAAGTTGTGGAACTCCGCCCCCGTCGCTCTTGCACTGAGTGACAACAACCTATTTGCCAGCGTATAAGACGACCCCCCCTACTTGGAGGCATGTTTTTCAGGGCAAAAAAGTCGTCTTATACGCCGGCAAATACGGTACTTACAAAATTGATTAAATAATGCAGTATAAAATATTATGTTTCTAATTTGTATTTTTAATGTTGATTTCCTTGAAATATACCTTCACCCTCATTTACTTATTCATTTGTATTCCACTTTTATTATTTTTGTAAATAACTCAAGGTGGTGAACATATCCAGCATACCTTCTTTCTCCTACTTTCTCCACAGCAGCAACAATCCTTAGTAAGACCACACCTTAGTAAGACCACACTGCATCCAGTTTTGATCACCACATTATAAAAAAGATGTTGAGACTCTAGAAAAAGTACAGAGAAGAGCAACCAGGATGATTAGGGGACTGGAGACTAAAACATATGAAGAATGGTTACAAGAACTGGGCTTGGCTAGTCTGGTGAAGAGAAGGACCGGGGAGACATGCAGGGCTGCCAACCTTGAGTGATAGTTCGGAGTGAGACACTGCGAGGGAGCGGAGCGACTGAGGGGGGGGGGGATGGTGTGGAAGGGGGGTGTCCCCCCTTCCACGATAGGGAGCTTTGACAATTTTACATTTTAAATGGTGCAATCTGATGCATACTTTAGTCATGATTTGGACATATACATACATACATACATGCAAGCAGCACCAATGTACTTGAACCGGATTTGTAAGATATTAATAATGCAGTTCACTGACCATGAATAATTGAAGTTCCTGACTTGTAACTGCAGTATTCTACCTCAACTGACTTTATTAGCTTAGTGATGTACTATAGACCACTATAGGATGAATTCAATGTGCAACAAAAAGACAAAAACCCGAAACAACTACAGAGATAATGCAAATACATCAATGGGTATTCTTCTTTCTGTATCAAATACCATACTACATGCCAATATCAAATGCTATAGTCTCAGTCTTTAATTATATACTAACTTGTTGACTGAAATAGGGGTTCATAATTTCAGACATGTATAAACTAAACATTTAATCAAATAATGAGTGCTTCATATAAATATACATATTGTTAACTGTAAAACTCATCTACTGTATTCTGAAGCTTGAGCACAGTGAGGAAACAGTATATTATTTATTGGGTAAGTTTAGATTCTGAACTTAATGGTCTTACTGCTCTTTGGATGGTAAATTGTGTTAAGATTAGAATATGTTCTAGTTGAGTCAGGGCTATCCCAATTTGGGGCTGAGAAGCCTACTGGCATCAAAAAAAGTCCTTATTGAGTCCTTATCTAAGGGTTTGAAAATATGATAATAATGTAGTACAGTCCTGTCGATCTGGTGCATGGAGATCTAGGATTTAAACTCAAAGGAGAAAGAGGAAAAAGTGATTCCTTCATCCACTGCCAGAGATGTAATCCTGTCAGTCCTCCAACATATTAAGTATTTTGCAAAAAAGCTGTCCAGCCCCTTTATAGATCAGCCTGGCGCGCTTCTCGCCTTGCTGGTTTGGGAAGACTCTTTTGGATCAGCTAAAAGAGAGCATAAGGCGTGTAAAGGGGTGGTAATAATAATTATAATAATAATAAAATTTAAAATAATAATAATTTTATTCAGAGTTGTGTTGGATCTCTTTTTTTGGGGGGGGGGGTTGTCCCATTCTTTCTTGGTGTTCTTTCTGTCCTTTTTGCTTTTTTAAATGGTCTTTCTCCCCTGGGTCAGAAATCCAGCCAGAGAAAATAAAGAAACATCACCAAAGATTTAAACACCAAAGGGTTAAATGGAAGCCACTCCGTTGGCTTTGCTTACCATTGTTATTACTGGCCGAGGCTGTAAAGAGGCTTTGCCAGCCCCCTCGTGTCCTTCTTTGGAAAGCCTAGGGCAGCTGGCTTGTCCCAGAGGACATTGCAGAGAGGGAGAGGGCGGGGCAAAGTGGCTGCGAGCGCCCCGGGCGGCGAAGAAGCCTCCTGCTCTTCGCTTTCCTGAAGCGATAATGATCGGCATCGTGACAGTTACGGGACGCCGGCAGAAGGATTAAGGCGGGAAAAGAGGCGCGGTGGGGTGGCTGGGCAAGGCGGGGCGGCGCTGGGAGCTCATCCTTCTCCTAAGCTAAGGGGAATATTCGGAATATAATCAGAGAATGTAGGGATATTTTTGTACATTCCATGATTTTGGGGGTTTAGCGTGAGATTTTGTTTATCAGAGTGAGACAGTCAAAATTGATTGAATTGCGTGAGTCTCACGCTGATTGCGTGAGAGTTGGCAGCCCTGGACATGATAGCAGTCTTCCAATATTTGAGGGACTGCCATTTGTCAGAAATGGTGTAGGGTCTCTTGCTTGGGCAGGGGGTTGGACTAGATGACATATAAGGTCCCTTCCAACTCTGATATAAGGTCCCTTCCAACTCTGTTAATCCAGTGACATGGGTTGGGCTGAGAGAAGAGTGACTGCTCTAAATCACCCAGCTGGCTAAGTTGAGACTGGAATTCACATCCTCCTGTTTGCCAGCATAGTGCCTTAATCATTAGTCCCAACTAGCTAGTGATAGACATTACTGATTTTGGGGTGCAGTTTTCTATATTTTTAGCATAGGCAGAATAAGTGCATTATTTTTTTTAGTCTTAAAACACATATGTTGCAAACAATCCTCCGAAATCTTTCCAACAGCAATAAAGTGGTGGGGAAAACTCTCCACTTATAGGAAGATTTTGTATAATGTTTTGATTTGTTTTGTCTATGGCAAAAACCTTTAAAGTCTTGTAATGTAAGTAGCATATATGTTGATATATATATTTTAATAACTTAACAATTTCTTTATATAATTACAGTTCTGGTTGGATCCTACAAAAACTCTTGCGGAGCATAAGGAACTGATAAATAGTATGTATATAATTTGAACTTTATAAATATTGTTTAGTGACAAGATAGGCTTAAATCCAATCTTTTTGAGAAATCTGATACAAATTATTGTGAGTTTATTTTGTATGTACAAATATTGATCAATCTCAAAATTGAATGTATTGATTTGAGTGCTAAATTTTTATTTTTCCACCTGTGTACAAATATTCTTACTTCAAACTGTTTCTGTTTTATTGTGGTGTGTGTATGAACAATTTGATAGCTTATGGTTCCTGCCCAAAAAATTCAATGGGGATATCAAAAAACTATATTAATTCTATATGCTTGTATATATATATATGTGCGGTATATTGATATTACAATTTCAATATCTGAAAATTAATTTGGGCAGTCCAATGTAAATGGATTTTGAATTGTGTTCTAAGAAAAAAAAAAGGGAAGATAATTTAATAGCTGTTAAACCACAAACTAAAACCACAAACAAAAACAGGTGAATGCTTGACAATAAAATATCAAAGAAAAACAAGGTATCAAAGTTTATTCAGATATAAATTATATGCTTATGCATTTAATTTTATATAGTTTTCTTATTTCTAATAGCTGGTCCGCCTTACACATTGTATTTTGGTGTTAAATACTATGCAGAAGATCCGTGCAGACTAAAAGAAGAAATCACCAGGTACTCTTAACAACAATAATAAAATAAGATTTAATGTGATTTTAAAGTAGATTGAAAATTGGCTATATTTCAAGGCAAAAGAAAAGAAGTGAAGCTTTAATTTATTCAGTATTAATACGATATTTTAAAAATAGTGAGAAATAGCTCACTCAAATCTCTTGAGTCTTAGTGAGAGGCAGTAATGTTCAGTCTAATGGGTCTTAACTTTATATGCGCACAGTCCAACATTGCGTTCTGCTTGTTTTGTATTCATGTGTGTTGTTGGATGCTCTGTTGAAAAAAATGTTTGGGAAGAGGAAGAAGGAATTTACAAAGCATAAAACGGAAATAAATGGGGAATCAAAAAAAATCATATTCCAGTATATATGTTCACAATGTATGAAAAGCTGGCATTGCATATAATGCCTAGAAAATCTATAGAATGTGTGAAGACTTTGTGCAAAGTATGATATTTCAGTGTTATTTCAATATGCTATATATATTCCCTAGGCATTGCATATAACACCTACCCAGGCATTATATAGAATAGCAAGAACTATTTAGACAAAGTATGAAAAGAGAGTGACGAAAAGGTTTGGGATTAGGGTTAGAGTTAGGATTAGCCTAAGACTTTCTTAAAACCCTTTCTTGAAAAGATGTATAAGAAAATGTAAAAAGAAATGCAAAATAAAGCACAGGACTGAAGAAAAAAATAACCAAGACAAAAAGGCAAGAATTGACCTACTCATTGCAACAAGGAAGACTAGAATGGCATTTTAGTGGAAGTATTTATATTTGGGCAGTTTGCCTTTTGGTACATAGAAATATGTGAAATATTAAGCATTATACACTTTGACATTCCATCTTGACATTATATAGATAGCTTAGGCTTTCTATAAAATGTCTAATTTCACACATTGATAGTAACATATAAATCATTTTTCTTTCTTGACAAAAATCTATAAAGGGCAAAAATAATTCATTACATTCATAGTATTAATCACTATCCTTCTAGAAGTACAATGGACAACTCAGATTTATACTTTATACATTTGATTTTCATGTTTTATATAAAAAATATTTTAGAATATTTTAGAAATATTTTATATATTTCTGTAATGAAAGATCAAAAATCACATAAATAATGTTTGGTTTCTGCAGACCGTTGTAATTTCTGTGTAGCTGTTTAGTAAGGGAAACCCTTTACAGTGGTTTGACTTTAGCATAAGACTTGAAACTTACGTTATCCGGGTCAACAACCTCATAAATTAATATTTTTATTCTGCAGACAGTTATGGTTGAATGCATGAATATATGTAGGAAGCCAGTGTGATTTTAGTCATCTTAATTGAAGTTAAGCTTATATGGAGTGTGTGCTTTGCAAATATTTCAAACTTAGTAATGCAGACATGTTTCAAAGTGATCTAAATCAGTAGATACTTTTATGGCTATTCACTATATACACAACTTTCACTTCTTAATATTAATTGCATGGTATTCCTAGCATACAATACCATAGTGCCATATCAATCAATCAGTTAAATCCTTACTTTAATCATAGACCAGCATAAAATATAATAAGTAAAGATTACACCCATTTTAATAACAAAGCTGAAACTTATAAGACATAAAAGATCACTAAAAGCTAAAACTGTCAACATAATACTATATATACTACTATATTATATTTAATGTAATACTATAATATTAAAATACTAATATATCTTTCTATAAAGATTCTTATACTGAGACTATGGACTGGTGAGAGACACCCTTAAACCACAAAAAGGATGTCAAAGCAAATAAAGATTTAAAACTAATAACAATAAAAAGATTCGCAGCAAGTATACCCAGGCCAAGCATTCTTAATTTCACATACATTTGGAGGGGGGAATGTTAAAGATAAATAAACCAAACATTGATTGTTTATAATAGATGAAATATGATCTTCCTAAATAAGCATTTATAGTATAGATCACACAAACACACACACACAGACAGACACACACACAAAATTTTTATTTGGTCTGTGTTTTCTGGTGGCAATACATTTGACTGTCCGATGGCCTTGGGAAGGACTCAAAAGGTAGACAAAAATTCCAAATCCAGTCTAAAGATTTGTCTGATCGAGTGATCAACCAACCATAATAATACAAATTTGTTAGAGCAGTCCCACTACAGAAGACTCTCAGGGGTTTAGAATATCCATTGTACAATTTAAAACATAACCAGCATAACAACCTGGACAAAGCAACCATACCAATTAAAAAAACAGCAAAAACACATAGCAAATATATCTCCAAGAGAGAGATATACATCATGCTATATATATATTTGGAGGATGCAGTTCAGGAGAGCAGGTGCTGCACAAGAGAAGATGCACTCCCCGAGTTCCCTAAGATGACAGCATTTTATTTTAGAGAACCTGTAGCTCACCACTTTGCTTGAAAGCACAGGAGGGCAGAAATGATTAGATACAGGTGATCTCACAGATAACCAGGCCCTGTGCTTTAAAGATGAGACTAGTAACTTGAATAATACCTGGAAGTCAACAGGTAGCCATGCAGCTCGTGTGGCAGTAATGATGCTGCTTTAGATGACATGTGACAAAAAGTCCCTGTTACTGCTTGTGCCAATGCATTTTGGATCTATAGGTTCAGGAAGGTCTTCAAGAGCAGTCCCATGTAGACTGTTTGGTCTAGTGGTTAAGGCACCAAGCTAGAAAGCAGAAGACTGATTTCAGTCCTGCCTTTACAATGAAGGCCTATTGGATGACCTTGGAGCAGTCATTCTGTCCCAGCTCAACTCACCTCACAAGGTTGTTATTGTGGGGAAAATAGGAGGAGGAAGGTAGGTTGGATGTGTTTTATAACATAGGTTATTTGTAAAAAGAATAAAATTGGAAAAATGAATGAATAAATATTCTACTAGTCCAGTCATTAGATGACTAGAGTGAGAATAACCAGCTGAAGTACTCTTGGTCAAGAAGCAAGGTAGGTGAAATAAACCTGTGCAAAGATTGCCTTAATTGTCCACAGTGACTACCTGTTCATGGAGCAGAAACTGTGTGTCCAGGAGGACTCCCACATTCTTCGCTAGTTCTTACATAAAGTGCAACCCCATCCAAGACTGAAAATAGAAGGACACCCAAAACCCAGAGGGCCCAAATAGCCATAGCCTCTCAATCTTGTCAGGATTCAGCTGGAGTATGTTCTTCCTCATCCAGACCAAAACACCCTCCACAGACTGTATTAGTGCTATGCAGCCAGGGTTGAGATACACAGTCAGACATTATCCACATACTGATGATACCAAACTTCATGCTGACAATTGCTTTTACCCAGTTGGTTCGTATAGGTGTTAAACAAAAGGGGAAAGTGTCAAATTCTGAGTCACTTCACATGTGAAGGGCCACTAGTGCAATCTCTCCATTCTGGGGAAATAATTTTGATCAGGACTTGGTTATCTTTTGATTTACACTTTTATGTAATTTTCAGTTTAAAAATTATGTCTAAAATGAATATGCTAAGGATGAATATGCTAAGGATGAAAATAGTGAAAAACATTATAAGCTAATGTGGAAATAAGATGGAATTGGTATGTATTTGAATACATGTGGAACTAAATTAAAGCACAATCCCATCTCAAACTTAAATGAACAATACTAATATAAATTAAATAGTATAAATAAAACTGTTGCATAGAAAAATGAACACGTTAACGAATTTACAACTATATGAGCTAATGCTCATTTTGCATTTGTTTCAGGTATCAGTTCTTTTTGCAAGTAAAGCAAGATGTCTTACAAGGGCGTTTGCCTTGTCCTGTCAACATTGCTGCTCAGTTGGGAGCTTTTGCAATACAGGGTATGTGCTGATGCAGTATTTCCCTTTTTAATGCTGTCTTTTATTTACAGTACAGGTTTGATTACTGTATTTTTCGGTGTATAAGACGCACTTCCCCCCCACAAAAAAGTGGGGGTCTTATACAAAGTCTTATACAGCAAATGTTGCCAAAGCCCCACTCACCTGATGGCCCCCACCCTTCGGCCTCTGCCTCCCAGCAATTTACCTCTTTGCAGCAAACAGCAAAGCAGCCTGGTCAGCTTCAACACAGCCTGATTTAGCACAAGCAGCTGATTGTCGGTGGGATCTGCCTCTCTACAATCAGCTGTTTCAGGCTGCAGAGATTGCTATCGCCTATTGCCACCTCCGCATGCCCCGTTTTCAGCCTCCGAGTCCTATTTTTGCCCTCTGCACACCCTGTTTTCAGCCTCTGCGGGCCCCATTTTCGGCCCGTTCTGATCCCCACTGCCTGGAACGGGCCAAAAATGGGGCCCGCGGAGGCTGAAAATGGGGCCCATGGAGGCACCAATAGGTGATGGCGATTCCTGCAGTCCGAAAAAGCTGATCGTCGGGAGGCAGATCCAACGACAATCAGTTGCTTGTGCTAAAATCAGGCTGTGTTAAAGCTGACCAGGCTGTTTGTTACAAGGAGGCAAATTGCTGGGAGGCAGAGGCAGATTTTTTTTCTTGTTTTCCTCCCCAAAAGCTAGGTGTGTCTTATACTTTGGAGTGTCTTATAGTCCGAAAAATATGGTAAATCTTAAAGCCTGTGTTTCTTTGAGTTGAATGTAGTAGGTTGTTATGAATTTCTTCTTCAAGATGCATTCCAGAGGGATAATAAATGCATGCATTGGGTACCTATGTTCACACAAGGTTGACGCGTACATAATGTGAGATCAGCATTTTTAGTCATGGTTTCCTAAAAAAAATCTTGATTCCTGTTTCAAACATAATGGTTTAGGTTCACTAATCCAAGTGTACTAGATTAACTTTGGAACAATGTTCAAGATTACCAAAATTTGCTGTTGTATATAGTTTTGCACACTAAAAATTGTAACTTTATCCCAACAGATCCACTCCATTTTAAATTTTCAATGGGGAAGGGAATAATACTTAAGAATAAAAATAAAAACTTAAGAATCATCACTTCACTCTTTTCTGTCTTCAGTCTAGAATCCAATATCCTCTTTTCAAAATATTGTTCTAAAGAATTTCAGAACTGAGGGAGATATTGATGATCATTTGCGGGGAAGGGAGGGAGGCTCAAGCAAAGATTGCCTACAGAAATTGCTTGCTCCACTCTCACCCCCTGAGATTGGAGAGGAAGAGATTTCAAGAGAGTGTTGTAACTGTTTGCATAGCCTGCCTGTACCTCCCAGCCCCAGTTTGCAGGTGCAATTGCATTGTTTTTGATATGTACAAGACAGTAGGCAGACACTTGAGAATTCCAAAGGGTGAAGGGAATAGTTAGAAGGCAAATAAAAGCCAAATGTAAAACAGTGGTTATGTCTCTTTCCAATCAGAAAGCACGTGTGATTTCTCACTTAATGACTGCTTTGCTTAGGGTTATTAAGGGAAGACTATCATTACTAGGTTGCCACCAATCTTGGTGGAATGTGACTTCTCCCTTGCTGCTATTTCCTGCTAATCTGGGGTGTTGCTGGGGAGGTTATATTCTAGGCTGATCACTTTTAGATTATCAGAGTTGGAAGGGACCTGGAGGTCATTTAGTATAACCCCCTGCCCAAGCAGAAGACTCTACACCATTTCTGACAGATCACAGTCCAATCTCTTTTTGAAAGCCTCGTGTTTGAGTGCATTTTTCTAGTTGGATACTATAGAAATAACGTTTCTTTCCTTCCTAGACTTTTGAATGTGTCTTTTAAATAGTGTGTAAATGAGGTTTATCTCTGTGTGTCTATTGATGGTGAAGTCATCTGAATGCCAAACTTTCAGGAATCCTCTAGGATTTTGGATTTGGCTTGATGTAAAACGTTTAGTTTCCCAGTTGAAAATGATTAAAGCTGTCCATGTATCATCGTTAAGCGAAGCAGTCACTAAGTTGAAAACTGTATTACTGTGACTGTGTTTTCCTTCTCTCCTCTTCTTCATCCTTTGGAATGCTCATCCCAGCAATGAGATAGCCAACTAGCAGCTCATATCTATAACTGACTAATCAGTTTCACACTTTAAGCTTTTGTTTTCCACCTAATAATTTTACTTCTGCTTTCTTTTTTCCCCATTCCTTCACCATTTGGAATTCTCACCATAGCACTGGGATAATTAATAAGGAAATTAATGTCCATATTTACATTCACTGGAAGTGAACAGATTACAAAACAGTAAGGAGACACACAATGGGGTATATACATCAAAAGGAATGAGGTGGCTGTGAACGTGCTATGCAAAAACTTGGTATGTTCTCCATTGTGTATACATATATATGATTACTCTCTTGTAATCCATTACTCTCCAGTCTCTATGGGATGGACGGGAACATGTCAAATGTAGGAGAGATTGCCTACAAAAATTGTGTTTGTTTTTCCCCCTCCTGCTGTTTTTTAAGCAATTGTCTCTGCAAGTAGGAAAAAAAAAAACGAGACTATCTTTGTCAGCAATTTCTCCTGATCCAATTTTTTTCTCGCTGTTCCCTCACAGAGCAAAGAAATTGGTGAAGAAATAATTACAAAGGGAGTAAACAGGCACCTGGGTCTGTTAGCACCACTGCATTCCTTACAATATATATCCACCTCTATATGACTGTTTACTCACTTGTAATTTCCTTTTCTCTCATTTTTCTTCTCTGAAAGGCAATACAAAAGAAAAACAGGTCAGATGCAGGACAACGCGTACTCACTGTAATGCCTGTTTTAATGCAACCTGTAAAATGGGATCCATATTTATTTTTTTCTGTTGTGAATGGATGTTTCTGTTCTCATTTCCTCTTCCATATTGCTGTTACACTTTTTGAATTAAATGCTATAATCTAGTTTAATTTGGTTAAGATTATATTATTTCTAGTTGAATAATTTCAATAAAATATTTTATGTGAATGTCTATCAAAAGTATGCAATCAAAAAATTCATATTTTTTTGTGTATTGTATAGCTGAACTTGGAGACTATGATCCATGCAAGAACACTGCAGGTTATGTTTCAGAGTACCGTTTTGTTCCTGACCAAAAAGAAGAATTAGAAGATGCCATAGAACAAATACACAAAACTCTGATGTAAGAATTTGGTTTTATGAACTAATGTCAAATGACAACTTGCGTAAAGAAAAAGCACTAAAGAAGCAGATCTCTCTGAAAAGGATCTTTAGTTTGATTGCTTTTTAATGCTTATGTGCTAGATCCCTTTTTTATCCATCCAGAACAAATGTAAGTATGATGCATTCTGGTTCAGTGTTTTCTGCATATTGTATGTATATTACACCCAGGATATGATTGTGATTTTTAACTGGAGAGGTTTGTCTGGATATCTTAACTAATTTGTTTTTCAAAATTATGGTTTATTTAGTAAAACACAGATGGCTAGGTTCATAACCATAGACAATTGTCTAGTGGAAGCATCTGGACAACTTTGTCTTGATTTGGAAGCTAAGTAGGTCTTGGCCTGGCTTATATTTAGATAGGAGACAGTCAGTGACTATTTGGAGGTTATAAAGTAGAGTAGGAAATTAAAATATACCCCAGGGTAAGGCAGTGAAAATAACTTTTTTGCTGCTGCTAAGAAAATTACAGAAATATTTCTGTGAAATTGTAGCAACTGAGTTGATTTGAAAGAGGCTTCATGTTTTCATAATGCTAAGTATATTTTACTACATTTATAAACTATGGTTTATAAACTAATGAATTAATTTACATTTCATGTTATATCAGACATACGCATTCCACGTTGTGATTTAGCATATGCAAATCTCACCACTAAATAGTATAGATAAACATGAAAAAATACTGGCAGGAAATCCTGTATATCTATAGATTCAGAAGCATGACACATTTAATCAAAGTGGTGGGGGCAAAAAAAAGATGAAAGCAATCTATAAACTACTAAAACTCTTGATATCTGTATGAAACAGTGCACCACAGGGCAGTAATCAGGGGAAACATGATAACTGTTCATCCAGTACTTGAGGGACTGTCACAAAAAAGGAAGGGATTGACTTATTCTCTAGGGCACCAGAATGCAGGACAGGAAGTAATGGGTTGTCAAAGCTTGTTGAAGAGATACAACCTAAGAAGTAAGGACAAATTTTCTGACAATAAGAGCAATTAATCAATGGAATAGCTCGCCTCTTGGGGTTGTGGGTGCTCCATCACTGGAGTTTATAGATCTATTTGGGGGAGGACAAACAAAATTAGAGGAGACCTCAGTTTGCTTATTGCCACATTTTGTATATTGAAGGATCTATGAAAGAAACAAAACTTTTTTGACATTTTATCTGTAACAATGAGTAACATGAATTCTTCTATTAGGACAGTTAATCACTTGGACATAGCAGCAATTTGTTTTTCTTTGTATTGAACAAGTTCAATATGTTCTGTGATCAGTATTCCACAAAATCACAATAAAATCAGTACTAAGCACAAATAACTATAAAAGAGGAATTTTATTGTAGTGTAGTCAATTCATAGGGAGTTCTATAAGCAAACCGATTTTTTTGTCTACCAGACTTTTAACATTTTCCTCTGAAGAAAAGCTGTTGAAAACACAAAAGAATTTGTTAAGGTTCAAATTATTCTAAATTTGGAGATGATTATTTCATGTAAATATCTTGCTGACTTAAAAAAGATTAACTTTTAAATATAGGTCTCTGAGCAAAGCAAACTGATCTTGTCCTTCCAAATGCATAATGCTGCTTAAGAAATGACACTGCCTGCTCATAATTCATCATCAGATTGCATCTTGTGAAAACTCCTAGTACTTTGACTTCCGCTGGAATAATTTTCAATATCTTTCAAAATTATCTTCAAAGTGAAAGAGTATAAACCCATAGGAAAAGGCAGTAATTTAGTAAGAAAACATAATCATATATTAGTCTTTACTTTGATCATTCCAGTCTCTTGATGAAGTGCACTGGACACATATTCTCTCACTTTAAATTTATTCCTTAAAATGTTGTCTCTATTTTTTTGAGGAATCAAAGTTTATACAGTCCCATTTGGACTCCAAATAAAATGCATGAGCTTTAGCTGAAAATACTAATACTGTACTATACTATACTATACTATACTATACTATACTATACTATACTATACTATACTATACTATACTATTCATATAGCTAGTACATGCATTTCTGAAACAATAGAAGGATTGTATATTTCGCTGATTTTTGAAGGTTTTGGATTATATAATCCAGATGAACATCATGTTTAATTTTAATGTGCTGTATAAGATGGATTTTAATGTGCTATATAAGATGTTCATTTAGCTGCCAGGTATGAATTCCTGGACTTTATTCTGAATAAATACATCTAAGAATGTTATGATGGCGCAGTGGTTAAAATGCAGTACTGCAGGGCTAACTCACTGCTCACTTCAGGAATTCAATTCTGAGCGGCTCAAGGTTGACTGAGCCTTTTATCCTTCCGAAGTCATAAATGAGGACCCAGATTATTGGGGCAATATGCTAATTCTGTAAACAGCTCAGAGAGTACTGCAAAGCACTATGAAGTGGTATATAAGTCTAAAGGCTATTGCTATTTATTCAACAGGAGCCAAGTTCCGGCTGAGGCAGAACTGAATTACTTAGGAATAGCAAAGACACTTGAAATGTATGGAGTGGATCTTTATCCTGTCTATGTAAGTAATTTTTAAAGTTAAAAGTCCCCAACCTTTTTTCTACCAAAGACTGTTTTTGTGGAAGACATTTTTTCCACGGAGGGGGGAGGAGGAGTGTGCAACCTAGATCCTCACATGCAGTTTACAGTAGGTTAGTGCTCCTATGGGAATATAATGACTGATGATCTAAGATGGAGCTGAGACCGTGATGGGAAGTGGCTGCAAATACAGATGATTTTTACTCACCCATCTCTTCTCACTCCCCTCTAGCTGTGCAGCTTGGTTCTGGCCTGGAGGTTGGAGACCCCTGTGTTAATGGAACTGTTGAATTATTTTCCTTGAAAAGGAAATTATAGTGCTGAACCACAAATTTATTTTTACTTTCTTCCATTCCAAAAGCAGATTAGAAGATGTTCAAGAGACAGAGCCTGCTAGGCTTGTATACTATGTTGTATAATAATCTGGATCCGGAACAGGATCAGCAATTACCTGTTGATTACCTGTTGCAAAGCACTAATTCTGTTATTCTAGAACAAGATCTTTTTTTTTTTTAAAGAGAAAAGTTAAATCTCCGAAAACTCATACTTGGGATTGGCATGGGTTAGGGAACTTTCTGCTTAACTTTCTGTTTAGCAACTTTCTGTTGTGGTTGCATTGCTGTACAAAAGACAAATAACTATTATAAAAAGTATAAGATTACAAATCTGAGGAATTTATTTTAAGTATCATTAGAAGATAAAAGCAACACATGCAACAGATATGTTCAGGCAAGAAATTATAAAAGTAACACAGAATCTGAGTAAAGTCCTTAAGAAGTTCAAAATAACAGGAAATAATAGATAATTAGTAGGCTCAGACTTAAGTGGAGAGAGTGGAAGCTTATTTAATATTGGCAATGGATTTATTTATTTTTTTGCAACTACTATAATGGAACCAGCTTAGAAAATGTTATTCTTTATTTCCAAACAGTGATCCATATGAAAAACATTTTTTTTTTGAAAAAAAAGTATCATATTAACAAATACAATTTAACTTAAATTTAACATTTTTTTCTCAGGGTGAAAACAAATCTGAATATTTTCTGGGACTGAAGCCTATAGGAGTAGTTGTTTATAAGAATAAAAAGCAAGTAGGAAAGTATTTTTGGTAAGTAAAATCTATAGCTTATATTAAAATCGATGGTAAGCAACAATACATATGCAAACTTTGTTCCTTCTTTTCCATCTATTTAACCTTCCAAGTAAATATTTTTCTTCAAATTGGTAAAGAAAAAAGTCCCTTTGATTGAGATACAAGTCCTGATGATTGCGTGGATATATACCCATGTATGTTTTAATAACTACATTCACAGTCCTTGGTTTATAAATATAATAGAGCCTGCTCATTATGGTCATGTTGTGATGATGTAAAGCAGGTGATCACGTGTCCAACCTTTTCTTTCAGTGGTTGTTAAGTGAATAATTTTCTCATTAAGTCAATCAGTTGTTAAGCAAACCCATGTTTGCTCTAGGATAGGGGTGTCAAACTCACACTGTCACATTGTTGTCACATGATGTATCGCGGCTTCCCCTTTCACTGAACCAGGAGTGGATGTGGCCAGTGTGTGACGCATGTGGGCTGTGAGTTTCACACCCCAGCTCTAAGGCATTTGTGCAAAAACTGGAAATAAAAGCAGGTTTTCAGCAAAAAGTCATAAATTGTGATCATATGAGATCCCATAATTCAACCCTATGCAACAAATATCCTCTTCTGTTGGTACAGTCTTAACAGGTTCTAGTCTCTTTGCATACACACCACTATATTCAGTTATTACCTGCATCAATAATGTATTACTTGCATTTTCTGTTACAATAAAATAGCTTGGGGAAAGTACATTTTAGGATTACTGTGGGCTATGGAATTCTTATTTTCAATTTAGAATTAATTTCTGATCTACCTATTATAGAGAATTGGAATAGATATACCTATATAGTTCTAAGGTATTAAACAATGTCTATCAGCTTTTTATAGTTAGACTGATTCTTTCAATATTTCCTGATTAAATTCATTTCTATATGTGTTTTTTTATCTTTTTAAAAAAAACATTTTAGGCCTAGAATTACCAGGGTCCACTTCAAAGAAACTCACTTTGAACTTAGAGTTTTGGGAAAAGATGTAAGTTTATATTTTTATAATTTTAAATTAAGTGTATTATGCAACCCTGTAAAAAGTGTGAAAACAATACAAGGCATTAATGAGCTGGTTTAGTGATTGTGGGCCAGATGAACACACTTCACAGTTTAAGTGTTGTGAGGAAAATAGGAGGCAGGAATATTTACACTAACTTGGATAGTACAAAATAAAGGTAGGTTATAGATCCAATAATTTTATAATATAATTAATAATTGTGAGATGTATGGGTAAATCTACAAAGGATTGTTCTGTAAACAACTATAAGTAGTTGGTTAAGAATGGTAATTGAAGTAGGAATTTCCAAGATGAAGCAATATCATAAAGCATGTCATCACATGACTTAACAATGGAAATCACACATTGTTAAACGAGGCCCAGGCAGCTCACAAGCAGGCAATCATGTAAGGTGTGGGATCAGGGATGGCTGTTGCCAGGTAGGGAAGATTGTGTAAGTGGCCGGTGAGACATGGAAATGTGGAAGGCTGGACTGGTTGGGCAGGGGAAGGCATGCAAGGAATAGTTTCAGTGTGGTAGGATCGGGAGTAGGTATTTCCACGCAGAGAAGAGTGCAAACAATATATGACCTTCCCTGTCAGCTTACTCATTGATTTTGCTTGTGGAAAGCCAATAGGGAAGGTTGCAAACAGTGATCACATGATCATGGGATATCACAAGCCAATTGTCAAGTACCCAGATTGCGATAATGTGATGTATTATTATGTAATAATAATAATAGTGGGAAAATTTGTAGAAAAGAATTAGTGGCACCCTTGACCACTGCTTTTTTGACTACATTTTATATAGTTCTTATAATGTAGCATTCCCTGACATGATACCCTCTAGAACATGGCTGGTAGTTATAATACCAACACAAGAGAGACAGTTTGCTCTAGTGATTAAGGGATCAGTCTGGAAACCAGGAGATTGAGTTCTAGTCTTGCCTTAGGCCCAAAAACTGGGTTTAGGCAATCACTCTCTCTAACCCACAACATCATGCATGGATGACAAGCCAATCAATCAGTACCAGTTACAAGTAAATGCTCTATTTTTGGTTGATCCAAAAACAGACCCTGAACTTGTAGGAAAGCACTAGGAAGAAGAAGAGTTGTAATTCTAGCACAACTGTTAGCAGTAGAATGTTTGCACTGCCGTTAACGTCCACATAAATGAGGCCACATGAAAGTAAGACAACTAATGTATAATGTATGCATATAATAAATGTGCCTGTATGAACGACATGGTGGCCTGTAAGTGGAGCTCTCACCTCACAATCAGGAGGCTGTGAGTTTGATCCTAGGTAGCGGCAGATATTTTTCTATCTGGGCGCAAAAAAAAAATATCTACTGTGAGCTCCACATAGGAATCAGCAAGGGCATCCAGCCAGTAAATGTTTGGCTCCATTCAGTTGTCCAACTTCACCACAATGCAAAGGATTGCAGGGTCATCAAAAGAAAAAAAAGTGCCTGTATATGACTTGACTTTATTACTAAACCTGGTTAAACCATTCTTATTTTAATTAAATGATGGAATTACATTTTTGTATTACAACGAGGATTGTATACTGGCCATCACAGTAATCAGTAATGAAGAAATAAAGAGATAGGGAAGAGTTTGCCCGAAACTTTTTGGTATTGGAAACATTCTACACAGAAAAGTTGAGTGATAGTAGAGTCTTATTATAAATGGCATTGAGGTAGTATCTATATTTGGTGATTGCAAAATGAATAGAGAAAATTGTTTGGCAACAGTAATTTGAGACCAAAAATTTTACTCTTATTCTTTCAAGATCTCCAATCTGAGGATGAAAAGAATCAGAACCAATGCAAATTTACCCAACATAAAGTCTAAGAAAGCCTGTGTCAAAGTGAATCAATAAATATCTGATACCTGATATCTAGGTAGTTTTATGGACTACATGGTATAGAAGTGTTTTGCAATGGCTTTCTTCCAGGACATTTCTTCAGCTTCTTAATCTAGCATGCAGTTCTGTTATTCTCTAAGTCAAATATTTACTAGGATCATACTTGTTAGCTTCCAACTTACCTTCCAACAAGATCAGCCAGGTTCTGATACCTGCTGAAACATGTTTGGGTAGATGGACTCTCTAACATTCAGCCCTCAGGGATAGAAAGTAGCAGTCACACATGTGCTGTTGATAATTACCAATTGAAGTGTAAGGTGAAATTAGTTGGAGAGATCATCCCCAAAACACATTCTTAAATTGTGTATAATGTATACATATTTTTTTTTTAAAGTGCAAAAGCCTTGTTGATTTATTTCAAGTATTTTATCTACTTTTCAACTAAAAACAGCAGCTCATAAAAATCTGCTTTGGAAAAAAATCTTTTTAGAAAGCTTGCTGTCTAAAAATGAGAATATACACACTTGTGCATATGCACGCACGCACACAGACACACAGACACACTCACTCAAAGGTTGGGCTAGAGCAAGAAGCTCCTTTAAGCATAATTTTTAAATTAGAATATGTCCAGCTGAAAAAGAAAGAACTCCAGAATTGCAAACGTTTGAACCCTAGCTGAGCCAGTGGTCTGGTCTTCTTTTCCATCTTTCTGTCTGCTATATCCATGAGGGAGGGAGCCGATCCATTAAGCTGTTTCTTTCCTCTGATTTTTCAGTGGAATGGCCTTGTTTCTCATTTTTCCTTTTGCAAAAGGAACATGTTAAAGGAATGCTGCTGAATGAAAAGGTCTCTCAACATTGCTGTTAGAAGACACCTACTGTATATCTTGTGTGAAACATGTAGATTGTGTGAATATTGTTTTTAAAGTAATTCAACAGTTTAATTGACATTTCCAAGTTGAAACTCCAGAATGATTCAGACCATCAAAGTGTATATTCCCAAATCAATTTGGCAAGATTCAAACCATATTGTAGATGTAACAGACTTGTATAGATGTACATGTATTTTTCTGTATCTATCTGAAAATCCAAATGTATTCAATTGTCTGCATTGATATGAATGTTCAAAATGCATTGCATCAAATTTCCAAATCTATTTGGATTGATTTTATTGATAATTTTCCAATGAAATTCTAGTAGGAAATAGGGCCAAATGTGGAATATGCTTTCTATGCCAGGGGTGTCCAACCTTTCATCTTCCCTGGGCCACATTAGAAGATGAAAATTTGGTTTGGGCCGCACATAAAATAAATAAATAAATAAATAAAATAAAATAATAATAAAATAATTTTTATTATTTATTATGAATTATTTATTAAAAATTATTTATTTTTTATTTTATAATTTTCTGGCCAAATTTTGTGGAGTGGCGGGAGGGGGGGAAGAAAGCTCGCCCGCCTCACGCCTACCTCTCCTCCTGCAAATGCGGCGGCAGCAGAAGCAGCAGCGGTGGCATCGGCGGCGGGGGCAGAAGCAGCAGCAGTGGTGGCGGCGGCAACAGCAGGAGGTGGCAGGGTGGGACTTTTGGGCTGTGGCTGCCCTCCTTTTCTGTTGCTCGCCTCGCCCCACCTCGCGCCTACCTCTCCTGCAAATGCAGCAGTGGCGGCAGCGGGGGCAGAAGCAGGAGGTGGCGGGGCGAGACTTTTGGGCTGTGGCTGCCCGGCTTTTCTGTTTCTCGCCTTGCCCCGCCTCGCGCCTACCTCTCCTCCTGCAAATGTAGCAGCGGGGGCAGAAGCAGGAGGTGGCGGGATGGGACTTTTGGGCTGTGGCTGCCCGGCTTTTCTGTTGCTCGCCTCGCCCCACCTCACGCCTACCTCTCCTCCTGCAAATGCAGCGGCGGCGGCGGCAACAGCAGGAGGTGGCAGGGAGGGACTTTTGGGTTGCGGCTGCCTGCCTTTTCTGTTGCTCGCCTCGCCCTGCCTTGCGCCTGCCTCTCCTCCTCGCTGGATCTTTCACGAAGGTTGGGGTGGGCGTTGGGCCGCATTATGAGGCGACCTGGGCCGCATGCGGCCCATGGGCCGCAGGTTGGACAAGCCTGTTCTATGCTATCTTTAAATGATTACAGAACCAGTCGAACAGTTATACCCAGTTACTACACGTCAAGTGACTTCACATTAAGATAGAAGAAGATTTTCTGTATTCAACATATTTATAAATTACTTTGATAGGGGATTACAAAATACATTACCTAATTTGTGGATAATAAAAAGTTATAAGGAATGCTAAGCATCTATTTTTGTCAGTCTCAAAATACAGAATTTTGACAAGCTAGAACAATAGACAGAATCCACAAAGAAAAGAATTAATACTGTATTCTTCATTTGAATAGGAAAAATCAAAGGGATAAGAAAGGTGTAACCATAATATCCAGAAGTACACATTTAAAAGATCTAAATCTCTTGGTGACTCACAAGCTGAACCTGCGCCAATAGTGTATGCACCTTCCCTGTATCTCCAAATAAAAGAAATCTAATCCAAGACTGAAATCAACAAAAACATAGTGCCATGAAGTCATTGTTCTTCTGTTCTGTGTTGATCATATAATACTTAGAATATTGCTCCTAGTTCTGAATATCACATTTTAGGAAAGCCAATTACAAATTGGAGTGTGGTTTGACTTACCATCTTCAAGGAGATGAGAACTTTGTTTCCTAATATTTTCTGTTTGCTAGATATTTTTTAAAAAAACTTAATAGATGCTATTTTCTCTGAAAGTCATTCTGGCTGCTATGCTGGAATTAAACTTGACAATTAAGGCTTTGCCACCATTCTCATAACATTATAGTTTCCTATGGCTTGACAGGAAAACAGTATGCTGTGTTCTAATATGAATTAATTCATCTTTTAAGTCTGTCTATATACCAAAGAAGAAATGGTGTGCTAGGGACAGTAGAGGAGACTTGATTTTTTTATTCTCACTATGGTGTCAATTATTATTTGATAAAGTGCATATATAGTTTCTATTTCAAGCAACTTAGATTATGATGTGAAGGATGCAAATAGTATTTCAGATGCACCCCAATGATCATATAATTTACCAGTAGATTTATTTTTTCTGATTAGTCGGGTTAGAAGGGTGATATTCAAGAAGGAAGATAAATCCTGCAGTCGTGTAGTGTTTCATAGGGTTGTATAGGGTTTTCTTCATTTTAGAAGTCAATCTGTTATAATAAGATTATTCACGTTTTTTAGATATTGTATAAACTATAGCAGATTTTCTTTGGTTGTTAAAAGTGCTCTAATTCCACTTACATTTTCTATGAATTAAACTGACTTTCATTGAAAGGGTAATATTTTTTTGTTTAGAACATCTCGAGTTTTCATTAAAAAATCCATCAACTTTTCTTGAGTAGCATTTTCTGTACATCTCACAATTGATAAATATCTATTTAGAATAAATTATACTAATTCTGCTAATTTCTGTATATCCTTCAGTGATTTGGGCATTACTTTTGTTGTAGGTCAGTCAGTATGCACTACAAATCAATTTGTATTTAAAACAACTCTGGTGCATATATTTGGTTTCCAGTTAATGAACCAAAGAAAAAGACAAAAGCCCTACCAACATTCAAAATGATTTAAATAGTACTTTAAATAGTACAGCTATGCTGGCTGGAGAATTCTGGGAGTTGAAGTCCACAAGTCTTAGGGTTGCCAAATTTGGGGACCCCTGCTCTACACTGTATCAGTAGGCATAACTTCAGTGAAATTATCAGTGATCACAAATGGTGTTTGATCTGGGAGGCGGGGTAGACATAAAAAGTGTTACATGTTCAGGTTATTAAGTTCAAATCCTTTACATCAGAGTGATCCCCATAATATTATCGTACTTTTTATTTCAGTGTAATGAAACTTCCTTCTTTTTTGAAGCACACAGCAAAACTGCATGCAAGCATTTATGGAAATGCTGTGTAGAACAGCACACATTCTTCAGGTAGGTGAGCTGAAACTCTGAGGAATCTGAATGACAGCAAGAAAAATACATCTGAGTAGTTTAGGGAAGCTATATTTGAATCCTATCTCTAAAGTTTAAAAATCAATATATTTTGGATTCTTTTATTTGTCTAGCTGTGTTTAGGATAAGTGTGCATATTTCATTAGACTGGTTTGGATCCAAAAATAAGAATGGAAGATAAGTAGCCAATTATACAAGCAAGATTTTTCCAACTACAGTAATGAGTAATTCTGGAATGGTGATTTTGCTTAACTTGGTCTTTTTTTTTTTTCTGCTTGTCCAGGGTCCATTTTTTTGCAACCTAAATTACTGAATTTCTTAAAGAAATATTAGCCCTCAGACATGAATCAAAAGAAAATGCAAGTTGTCTGACTTGCATGGGACCAGAAGTTCCATCACTAAGCAAGGTAGTTGCTAAGTGACTCATGACTAATTTTACAACTTTTCTGCCATAGTTGTTAAGTGAATCACAGTGATTGTTAAGTGAATCATGATAAAGTGAATCTGGCTTCCTCCATTGACTTTCCTTGTTGAAAGTTGACAGGGAAGATTTCAATGGACTTAATGGACCCTAGGATGCTGCAACCGTCATAAATACATGCTGGTTTTTCAGTCCTGAAAGATGCTCAGGCACTGTGGTCTCAGTTTTTATCCAAGAAAACCAGGAGCCACCTCTGTGCAAAAATACTGCCAAGAATCTAACCTAGTAAGATTTGCCACTGCCGGAAAACAAAGAGAACACACACAAGAGACTGTTTTTTTTTAAAGAAAAAAAAGATGAGGTTTCTTTGGGCTGCCCTCAAGAACATCCCCAAATGAACATTTCCCCTTCTTCAGTCTTGTTCCTTTCTCTAAGTACCAAATATTGAGCATCCAAACCACAACTTCATGTTATTTCTTATGGGGAGGTGAAAATTTGTGACATTTTAAAAATTAATATTTGTATGGATCTGTTTGTATGAACTAAAAAAACAACTGTGATTTCTAGCTCCCAAAGAAAAAAAATACTGCAGTGAAAAATTGCCTTTCAATTATGTTGGGAGGGGATTGGGGGGGAGCTGCTGGGTCCATTTGATAGCCACAGTGGAAATGGACATGGAAGTGCAGAGCCTGCCAGTAGGATGGGAAGTTTTTCAGTGTGTCAATTGCAGCCAGTACATCACAAATAATCTTGGAGGTGTTTTTCTGAAATAATCAAACTTTCAAAACAGAGTACCTCAGACCAGCTTCAGCTTATAGGAAGTTGGTGACAAGATGGAGAGCTGATTCTGAGCATATGAGCCCTCAGTAGTAGGAGATAATGTGCAATCTTTTTTTATTTTGTTTATGGCTAGTCCTATAAAGACAAATGTACTTTGTGCTTTAAATTGAAACAGAATGCCAGAAAATGAATCTAATTCTCTGTCAAGAAAACTTGGCAAACTTGGATCTCTTGGTTATAAACATCGATACAGGTAAGAATAAGATAATGTTGCTATTGTGACTTGAAGCTTTAATTTCAAGATGCATTTATATGTTTTCTTTGTTCATGGAATCTGGAATTTAAGGTGTTGTTGCTGTGGTTTACTCTCGATTTTTTGAAACAGGTATTATAAGCACAGCTTTAAAAGGGATTTGAGGAACTCATCTCCAGCCTTTTATTAAAATGACAGCTGCAGAGTTTGTAAAGCTGAAATATGCTTTAATGTTTTAAGAGTTCTGTTTACAAATACCATATTTTTCGGCATATAAGATGCACTTTTCCCATCCCCAAAAGTGGATGAAAATGTCTGTGCATCTTATACAGCAAATGTTGCCGATGCCCTGCCCACCTGCCTCCCCCCATCCTTTGGCCTCTGCCTCCCAGCAATTTGCCTCTTTGCAACAAACAGCCTGGTCCGTTTCAGCACAGCCTGATTAGCGTAAGCAGCTGATTGTCAGAAGGATCACCCGACAATCAGCTGTTTCAGACTGCAGGGATTGCCATCACCTATTGCCACCTATGCACCCCCCATTTTCAGCCTTCACGTGCCCCATTTTCCACCCGTTCCGATCCCCGCTGCCCAGAACGGGCAGAAAATGGGGTGCACGAAGGCAGCAATAGGCTATGGCGGTCCCTGTAGCCTGAAACAGCTGATTTTTGATCCTACTGACAATCAGCTGCTTGCGCTAATTAGGCTGTGCTGCAGCTGACCAGGCTGTTTGCTGCAAGGAGACAAATTGCTGGGAGGCAGAGGCAGATTTCCCCTCCCCCCTGTTTTCCTTCTCAAAACTAGGTGCGTCTTATACTTCGGAGCATCTTATCCTCCAAAAAATACAGTATAAAGTTTGCTTGCTGATTCTAATGGCATGTGCTAACTTATTTGAGTCAAGATTTACTCCTGGTGATTTCATGAATATTCTGAAGAAAAGTTTGGGGTTTTTTAGGAAATGTATGAAAATAAGTTACTTTTGTCTTCAAGGATTTTTTTTCATCCAATTTTGTAGTCTTAACTTACATCTCTGGAACTTTGTGGTGGTATCCCATCCAGGTATTAACCAATTTCAGTTTTGTTTAGCTTTTTAAGATCCACCAAGGTCCATTAAAAGTTTCTGCCTTGCTGGACTGCAGTATCATAAAAATTGGATGGCTTTCTTTTGGTGATGAGGGACAATATGTGTATGTGCCTATATATTGTTTCCTTCATGTATACTTGGAGTAGATGAGTTTCTTCTACTTGGAAATGATTACTTAAAATAATATATCCAGCATTTTTTAAAATTTATCATCTGAATCATTAAGACATTTACTGGCATTTTAGGTTCAGTTTATAAGATCGTTAGGAATGTAACTCTGTGCTTACTTAAAACTGAATGATTTAGAAATTAAACAATGAAATAGCTCAAACTTGGTGCCAGCAACAAGTATTTAGGTTGGGTTTTTTTTGAAAGAGCCATAGGGCACTAATGGTAATAAAAAGTAAAGTTTTACAGCATTACCTTCTGGGATTTCTTCATTTAAGTGTGACATAACCTTAACATAAGGTGGTGTGTATATTGTGGCAGCTTATGAAAAGCATGACTCTTGTTTCTTACCCTCATAACTGAATAAACAGTTGAGTGATAATCTGAAAAGTGATTAAATTATGATTAAAATGTTAGCATGGATACATATTTGGAGATATATGCCTAGGTTTTATGTACTGTTAGACCCCATCACAATTGGGACAGTAAAATACATATTTATATACAATACTATATTTTTGCTAAATCTGGCTTGACAAGACCTTGAGTTTTTATTTTGTTTAACCTGAAAAAAGTCATTAGATCGGATATGCAACAATAAGGGAGAAAGCACATATTAACAGTAGCATGTCTTTTTGCTCTAAACTGTTTTGTGAAGTATTTGCAGAGCATGTTGTTCGTCATTCTGAAATTCTTGTAAGTTTTCCTTACATTAAGAGTCTAGATCTTGAATCTGGGCACTATAATTGGCATTAGTTTTGCAAACTGTAATTTATTGTATATGGACCTAATGGTATACAATACAGCTTGTACAGAATGTGGAAATCTGTACACTGCATCTGGTGTGGAATGAATATACTAATCTGTATTGAAGTAGCTACACTTCTTGACTATTAGCCACTTAGTCAAGTTTAAGGTTTTGTTTTTGATAGGTAATAGTATCAAATAGATTACTATTCCAGGCCCAATTTTTTAAAATATGCTTAATTTGTACATATCATCTTAGATCAGGGGTTTAAATTGGAAAGTTTCACTCAATTTCTGTTCATACACTCAGATAATATTTCTGTATTTAGGCCCTTAACACAAGATTTATGCATTTTATGTAGATTCTTTGGTAACTGTATTTTTAAAAAGTAACGAATTGGGGGAAAAATAGAAGCATTTAACAGAATTATGAATAACATTGTACAGTTAGCTCTATAAACAGGAATATTGGGCTTTAAATAAGATTCTCTAGGGAAGGGAAATAGTTTGGTTGTTACTTAACTTAAAGGGTACCTTTAAGCTGATGCTAATGATAACATTACAAGTGAACAGAGTAGTCATTTGGAGGGTGAGATGGAGAATCGAAGGTAAGAGAAGTCTTCAGCAAGGTATCAGGTTTTATTTTTATTACCTTATTTTATTACAAACAGGGTACATTTTATTAATTCATATGGCAGGAAAATAAATGTCTCCATTACTGGCATAGCTTTCTGTTCTCCCAGAGCCATGTCAGAAGATCAGAGGACTTTGGGTCCCAGGGGAGCCCCATTCTCTCCCACCATACTCCCTTTACCTTCTGTTTGGCACCAAAGATCTATCCATAGATAAACGGAGAAAGTTTCTAAAATCACCATTTCTGAAGGCAGATCTCTGAATTCTTGAATCTTTGAAAACATATCACTAGGGCACTCTCATAGATATTCTAATGTACCAGCCTAAATTGATTATTATGAACTGGAAATTGGGGCTAGCATCAGCAGTTTGTCTTTCGGAATGAAGAGGAAGCATACCTACTGATATTCCACTTGTCTATCTTTTAGCCCAGCTGGATGGCAGTATCTAGGTAATCTTGACTGATCTTGATAGGCTGGAGTAGGAAGTCAAGGAAACATCTTGGAAGAAGGCAACAACAAACCATTTTTCTATTGGTACCAAGAAACTACATAGTAATTGCTTCAGTCTGCTTTGCAACATGTTGATGTGGATACATAGTTGTGTCTAAAGACATAGTTACCACTAGAAAAGAAAGCAAGGTAAAGTAAGGGTAAAATACTATGAGAAATGAGGCTTGAATGCATTGAGATGCACTGATTATAAAATTCACTACGTTTCCTAGGATAGGTAACCAGTTTCTACTCGTGGAAACAGTTGTAGTTTAAAATTTATCATACTAGTGGCCTGCTTGCAATAATAGTTTGTGGTCCTAACGTCACATGTCAGATGGTGGATGAATTTGAAGACAGATTTTTCATCAACTGTGGCATGAGCAAATAAAATGAAGATCAAATGTTGGATTAAATAAGTAAATCAGGGGAATCCATATTACATTAAATAATAATTGTTGGGTTGAGATTAGTATTTTAGGCCTGAGAGATTGATTAGGATGAAAGGGCTTTTCGTAGATATACACATCAGCTTTTGGAAGACAATTGATTGCAGTGAAAATGGTAACTTTAGTCTAAAGGCACTTGATAGGCACCTTGTTCCATTAATCCTAATCTGCTTGGTTAAGTTTTAAAAGCTGTACTTGGAGACTAGTTGAAATGTTGCATTCTTCAAAATATATATTCAAAATATAAACTCAATGGCAAAATAACCTGGTATTTCTAGGGGCAAGGAATGGAAGCAAAGACTCAGTGAAATTGTCTGGTTTTTTTTTCAGGAATTATTTTTGGGAAAGCTCTATTTTTCTTCCTTAGAAAGAATCCTTTTGAAAATCTGTTGTTATGGGCATAGCTATTTGAGAAAAAGAAAAGGCCAAAGAAGCACAAAACATGAAATTGGTGTGATTTTTCAATACCACATACAGTATACACCATAAAGTAAAAATGTGAAAGAGACAGAAGTGTTTTATGTAAAATTGAGAAACTGTAAGAATAACAAAAAGTCTTATAATGGCAGGCCATTTGGGCATATTTTTGTTTTATTGGCTTAGTTCTTGCTGATACTTTTAATTCAATTAAAATCCCCCTCCCCCCAACTAGGGATAAATTGAAATGCTTTACTTTGTAGTTTTGAGTTAACTTATCATACAATATTTTGTTACATTTTCTAGTGGGAAGACAGCTTTGCAGATGTATAAAGATATTTCTGTCCAGCTTCCTCGACCCAACCAAACAGTTGAAAGAAGTCGTAGTAAGACATATCCAAAAAGAACATCAAAAGTGCAACAATTTGGTAAGAAATGTTAGAGCTCCTGTTTGAGTTAGAAACTCAGCAAAGGGAGGATACAGAGGAAAAGCTAAGAAATGAAATAAATCTTGTTGGATCAAATATATAATTAGAAATAATCGACTTTCTGAAATCTTATGCTAATTGTTATTCAAATCATGCTGCATTTTCAGCACATGAAACTTGTAGACATTTCTGAATGAATGCCTCTGGATTTAGCAGTAGTATAGAGACTACTAATCTCTCCTTCTCTAGTGCTGAGTTATTGCTATAGTCAGATCAAAGCTGGTCCAAGCAATCAGTGGCTCTTTGAATCAAAATTCTCTTATATTTTATATTGTGGCATAATCTTGATAGCTACCAGATGGGAAACCAAAATGATCATCACACTGAGATTGACATTGGCTTCATTGGTCATAAATGATGCCTACTGGACCAGTCAGGCCAATTCACTATTTTTGTATACTAAAACAGTACCAGTCTGACATTTGTCTAAATCATAGGCCTTCTCTTACAAACTATAGATATCTAGATTGCTGCAACTTTGTAAAATATGAAATATAAAATATTTTTAAAATTTTTTATAAAAAAATTATAAAATATAAAATATATTTTATAAACATATATATTTTATAAAATATAAAATGTCACCAGTGATTTTAAAATGTCACCAATCTAAACCATCTTCACAGTATGGAGAACCAGACACATCTTCCATAATGCAAAGATATATATCAAATTAATGGAGTAAATATATTTTATTAATGTGTTGGGTGTTTTAAAAGTAGTACAATAGGCCTACGTTCAATTTACTGTTTTAGGATATATATACCATTCAATTCTTTGTAAAACTTCAGTTGTTGGTACAACTTTGACAAGCAATTCTCAGTCTTGTAATACAGTCCTTATTTATACTGGCTGCTTTATATTTAATACTTTAAAATAAATCATATCCATTTGGAGTCTCCAATTTCTTAGTATGCAATTTATAAATTGTAACCATTTACAAATTAAACCAGAAGGATTTACATAAATAAATGGAAAAATATTCTTTGCAACCCTTATGGTATGTGGAACTGAGAAAAGAATATTGTAATTTTGAATGACTTTTGGAAGGGCTCTTTTTTCTAATGCTTTGCATTTATCAAGCTATAAAGAAAATACCAGCTTTTTTCAGTTTCATACTTAGTAAAACAATATTTGTCTTCTACTAATGAAAAATGAATCCATTTAATTGTTTTTGCTATTTGAATTATTTGCTAAAATTATAAAATTAAAGCTGACTTCTGTCTGTAGACAGAGCTACTCCAGTTGATTGACCGTAACTCCCCTCCCCTCTGATGAATGATGAGCTGGCTGAGCTTTTAGAAAGCTGGAATTTAGCTATGTCTAGAGGGCAAAATTTGTCTAACCCAGCACTAGAGAATCCCTTTAGGTTTTTTTAGTGATATTATTTAAAGACCCCAAGCTAAAATAACATAATATATGCAGTTTTTAAAATATACATATTTCTTTCCCTTTTCTGTGGAATAAAGTCAAATATATTGTTTGAACAGAATTTTTAATATGCCTGATTCTATTATATACTTAATGAAATTATTATTAGAATTTACTATTTTTATTCAATATGAGCTCGTAAATAAAGTGTAAATCCCATTTTACAGGAAGATTAACTATTCCTAAAACCAAGATTAATAAAAGAAACTTAAGAGAGAGAAAAGAAACATGTGGGATACAAGTTTTTAGGATATCTGGAGAAAGAAAAGGCAGATTTAAGATAATTCTATGAAAAGTAATTGAGGACTGCAGCAAAGTATGAAGAGTAGGCCATTAGATAAGCTCTTCAAACCTCTCCAGATAAGGAGAGCACTTGAGATCACTTATAAGTGCTTTGGCTTTTGAAAGGACATTTAAGTTTGCATACTTTCTTTTCTTGTCATTTTTGGAAACTTGTTAACTGCCATTTTTACCTTGTATCAATAAGTTTGATAACACTGAGTGAGTGTCCCTTTACTTGTTAGCAAAATCCTCAATTTAACAATGATTTGTTCAGAGACTGTTTGAAATTATGTTGTTGCTGCAAAATGGATGTACGATCTATGGCCAAATGTATGGCATTGCAGCATATCCATAGTTAAATGTTGAACATTTGGCTTCTTGGCAGCTTGCCTGCACTTACAAACTTAGAAATGGTGCAACTCATCCACTCATCTCTCTCTCTCTCCTCCCTGCCCCCCAATCTCTTGCCTTTTGGCCATCCTGCACAATGGTACTTTTGGGCAGGGGTTGAAAATGAAGTAGAGGCCCTGGGCTTTCAGCAGTCTCAGCCAGCTGCCACTCCCCCCACTCCAGACCTCTACTTCAACCCCACTGCTGCCTCTGCAACTGAGAAGTGCCACCAGAACAGCAGCCATTATTTTGATGCAGTTTCTTTTTTTATTTGTGTGATAATACTGTTAATTTTAAAGTGTAAATATAATATTTAACTATTAAGGTGACCAACCGTCCACCTTTAGGGAGGACAGTCCTTCTTTTGTGAGTTCCTTTGTAAGTGTCTTCCTACATGTTCTCCTTTTTGATATTTGAAGACTAATCTGTAAATCTCTGTATTTGATCGATGCCGATCCAATTCGTTGTGTGTGATGTGACGTATTTGTATTTAACATGACGATTTGTCAAGGCTCGGTATAGTGCGGCGAGATGCAATTATGAGATGCATGCGCTCCACACAGGAGAATTGTTTTGAGAGAGTGTGCCGCACGCAAGTGGCTTTGTTTTTTTTTTTGTTCAATTTATTTGTGTCCTCCTTCTCATTGTAAAAAAGTTTCTTCACCTTATCACGATAATACTGAAGAGGTGTCTGGGCTATATGCAGAAAAATTTAGCAGCAAAATGAAATTCTGTCAGCATCAAAAAGGGAGGGTAAAAAAACCTTCTCAAGTAATCTGGCCAACCAGTGGACTGTTCCAGAGTTACTGTTTTGAGCATATTGTAAATATCTGGGCTAGTGGGAATAAGTACTTCTTTTATTAAGTAACATTAAAGTTGATAAAAATCAAGTTTTAAGAAAACAAATGGGATTTGTATAAAATGTAGCATATGCTACTTGTGTTGGGGATATAGAGAACTGTAGCTAATCAGTATGTAAAAAGAATACATTTTCCTCCATCACACATTTTTTTCCCAATCAATAATCATGTGTGGGTTTTCAGATTGGGTTAAACCAATTTGTTTCATTTTAGCTGAGCATATTGTACAAATACAGCCAATTAAACAAACTATGGCTTAAGTGATACAGTAACATAGCTACTTTCTGGTTTGGGAGCATGTTGATTTCTAGTCTTAGGACTTTTTAAAATTTGATAGCTTTGGAGATTTAAGCTCTTGTGCAAATTTTGGATTGTTTGTGTTAATACTTTGATTTATTTATTTAAATTTGTTTGCTGCCCAAATCCAGTGGACTCTTACTATTACCACTCCATCTGATAATAGTTTTAATAACTATCTATGGTATTTTTTAGTAATTAATCACTTTGGACAATTTATCTACTAAATGTATTATCCTGACACATATATTTTCTACCTTTCTGGAAATGTATGTGCAATTTTTTCACATACATGCCTCTTTGAAATGTCTTTTGGTATTTGCTAAATGACTTTATGAAACTGTATCAAGTGAAGTGTTTTTTCTTAAGGATCTGGAAATGTAGGTAACCTGATACCCTCCAGATATTTTAAGCTGTACTGTAATGAGATTTTGTATGATAGATTCGTTCTTATAGTAGAAGGCTGTTTTAATGCTGTTAGCAACACTATTTAATATAGCTTGCCCATGTTCATTATACATTATAGCTGTGTCTTGTGAATTACAATATTTCAGTCAATACTCTAAAGGCTGAAACAAGGTCCTTAACACCATTTGCTAAGCTTTAAGGAGTGTGCAACATTACACACATTAAAAACCCTTCAGATACTTTAAAAAAAATCTACTTCAAATCTTTACATATTCAGTTACTATTGTTATTTTTGTGTTCTTCCTATTGTTACATTGCTGAAGTGCTTAGTTTGTAAATGCTACTCCTATTGGAAATATTGCTTATGTGAGAAATGGAAATATTATGTTACATTAGTATTGAATGTTTTAGTTTTTTTTTAAATTTAAACATGTAGCAGAAAAAAAGGCTATATATTTGCTGGTATTTTTGAAATATCAGTAGTTTAGGTTTTAATTGAAAAACCATGCTCATTAATTTGAGATGATTGCATAACAAATATGTAACAGTTGTGATTTTAAAACATTGAGAATATAATTAAATGAAAATGTATAGAAAAAGGTGTACCCCAAAGTGTAAAAAAATGCTAACAATTTCTAATATTAGATATTTTCTTTGTTCATTATAGGGTCACATTGCACAAGCCAGGTTATTACATTCAAAGAATCTGGGGAAAATGAAGGAAGAACCAAAATTATTGCTCCATCACCAATTAAAAGGTATTGATAAAAGAAGTGACAAATTGGGAATCTAAAGCTAAAATAATGACCTGTCAGGAAGAATGACAGGTTTAACTTATAGGGGTTTTTTTTGGATTTAGAAAATCTGTGGAAGGTTTGGGGCTTTCACTATGATATATAATATTGTGGATTATATAAGAGCAAGAATTGAGAGTTTATGTTTGCTTTCAGGAAATGGACAAAACTATATAAGAAGTAGAAAATCCTTCATTAGATATTGGAAAAAGACAGATAGAAATTAGAATAGAAAATAGAAATAGTCAAGTTATGATGGGGAAAGAGTCCAGGCAATTCTGTCTTCCTTGAAGAGGGGAAGATATGCCCCCTTTATTAAATAATGACTAGACTCAGCAGTGTTGGACAAAGTTTGCTAGTCTTCAACCTTCTTCTCTTTTCAATGAAGATTGTTGAGAAAGTTGTCTGCTTGCATCTTCCTAGATGAAGTGGATTATCTGGACGCCTTCCAGTTAGGTTTCAGGTTGGAAAGTATGGAGACAGCATTGATTGCACTTGTAATGACATCTGGAGAGGCAGATTAATGGTGGTGCAGCTATCTTAGTTCTCTCAGCAACTTTCAAGACCATTGATCATGCTTCTGGACTGATTATAGAGATTAGAAGTAGGAAATACTGCTGTGGTGGTCTCTGTAGTATAGACTTATACTATAGAGATAGGAAAGCTACTTTGGTCAGTTTTTTGCTGTTTCTGTCTATCTATATTTGGATACATACCTTAGCACCCGATGCCTAGCTTTCGTTCTAACACTGACAATTGTCTAGATTGGATTGTATTTATATAGCCTATTGTGTGGAAGAGAGTAATTGATCATCCAATCTATGTTACAACATTATCAAAATCCTAAAAAAATACAGTGACAAAGTTTGCAAAGATGATTAAAACACATTAAAAATATAGAATACATACTGTAGATTGCATGGAATGTTCTTCTTCGTATGTATAGTATAAAAAGCACAGATAGTATTTTGTATCATTTCAGCAGTCATTTCAACTTGAATAATATGTACACTTGAGTAGTCCCCAACGTAATTATGGCAAAAGTGCCTCATTATGAAAATTCCCTAGAAATAAATATCTAAGCTTGTAATATGAGATTTATGCTTATTTATTTCCACAGGTTGATAGTTCTAAATTATTATTTTTTTATGCTTACCAGTTTTAAAAAGTCAAGAAATGAAAGCAGCCCAGAAACCCAAAGAAGTAAAACCAGCGCACCATGGGAAGAAAACTGTCCTCAAAGGTAAGTTTACACTTTGAACAAAATATACACATGGTATTCGAAGTAATGTATTTGCAGGCATCTTTGTGCTATAAAGATATGCTAACTCAAAATCTGCTTAGATTAATGTTGATTGCTTAGACTAATGTTAATCTGAACCTATACTAAATACAAACTGAAGGCATTGCTTGACATTAGTTGACAGGTCCTGATTTGCTTCAGCCCATTGTTTCTGAACTTAGAAACAAAACACTTTTTCCTTGTTTCTGTATTGCCCAACTTCTTGGATTTAAACTGTTCTTGAATTTCCCCAATCAATAAATGCTGGCATTCTTCCTGGAAGTGAATCTTTAGCAATGCAACTCCTCCTTTATCTAGAGTTCTTTTCATACCTTATATCTTTTGCAAAGTGAAAGGGGGGAAAACATCCTTACAAAATCTCAGTAAACATTGTTTTAAATAGGATTTCCTGATGGTTGCATCCACAGAATGTAAAATAAATAATTTATTGTAATCCTACACAAGTTAAACTTTTTTTTTCATTTTTACTACTGGATCTGCAATTTGTTTTGATTTTTACAAAAGCTTACTTAACTTGTGTAAATAAGTGCCTGTGACTAAGAGAATTTGGAATGCTACCTACACATTGGCAGGGCAAAAACAAGCCATATTTTACAACAAATCATGATTATTTTCTTAAAACATTCACAGTCTTTGTTAAAAAGTCTTGGCTTAGTGTTATACCAAAGGCACGTTAACTAACTACTGATGACACAATGGAAAAGAGAGGTTATAGTAAGCAAAAGGAAGTTCTTTGAATGATAGAGGGGCCTTACTATTTAATAAGAGCCACAAGTTGGAAAAAAGGCTGTATATTTCTAGTGTCTTAAAATTAGTACGTGACAGCATTGCAAATGTGTGCGCACATGAAACGCACATTTGGTGTGCGAAGTGCACACTCCCTGAACCGGTTGTTACACCAGTTGAATCCCACCCTGGCACCTCTATATGGATCTGCAAAGAAAGCTTGGGAAACTATTTTATTTGAGTTAATAAAGTCAAATAATATCAGTCAAATAAAGTCAAATATTTGACTTAATAAAGTCATTTCAGTTGATTTAATTTAGGTATGGACTCTGAAGAAATCAGTTTCATTCATAGATACCACATGTTGACAAAAGACCAACATATTTGTCTGTGAAATGAAGACATTGGTTAAAATTCAAGAATTATAAATGTTTACCATTTTGTTTGGAGGAGACAAAACAGTGCACGTTCTAAAAACCTTCAGCATGATCTTGGAAAAATAAATTCCAAAGGGTCTTTCTCAAACATTATATCACAAGTTTGCTTGTTAATTGCAATTTTTTCTTACCCTGTTACCATTAATAATTATGGGAAATTGCTCTAATGAAAGCTAACTGTAAGAAGAATATGCAAATTGTTAAGCCTCTTATCTTTACATAGCTTGTCAGGAATAGTGAGTCTTTTCCTAATATTATAAGAAAATCTTGCAGTACAATGCTAATATTAATGAAGAAATATGGAATCTTCTATCATGTTGTATAAATTTGTAAATAGTTTTAATGTTCTGCCTTCAAAGCTTCCTACATAATTTGTTCGGGGAAGAGTTCAATGCAGTGTATTCATTTTCCCAAAGTAGCAGAATCACTATCCTCAACCTTGATTGTACACTTTTTAAAAAGTATACTTGTTGGGATAGAAAATACCAATATTTTCTGTCCATAAAGTAACTGTAAAATAAACTACAGGTAATCGTAGACTTATAACCAGAATTGAATCCAGAATTTTAATTGCAAGTCGTTGTGGTTGAAAGTTGAGCCACCATGTGACCAGACTGAATTTTACAACCGTTTTTATGACAGTAGCTAAGCAAATCATGTGATTGTTAAGCAGATAATGTGGTCATATGTCCAAATTCATCTTATGCAACAGATATTTGTTGTTGGAAAATGGCAAAAAGGTAGCAAAACATAATCACATGACCCTGAGATGCTACCACTGGTCGTAAAAGTGAGCTGATTGTGAAGCACCCAAAATGCTTTTATATGACCGTAGAGGTAGTACAGCAATCATAACTTCAATAATGGATCGTAAGTAGCTTTTTTCAAGTCCATCAAAACTAAATGGTAACCAGTCATGAGTCAAGGATTACTATAAATGTGCTATGATAGCCACTATAAAATGGCTTTTTAAAAAATTATTACTCTTCTTTAACCCTAGTGGGCTTTATAATTCTCCTGGTGACCGAACTAGATCACCAAAGTTTCCTCATTCACGACGGCATCCTTCAGGCGGAAGTGAAAATGAGCCTGTGCAGCCTTTCAGAAGAAGGTGGGACCTAATCCTAAATTTATCCTAAATACTCTGCTGTTTGTTATTTACACTTTCTTTCTACTTCCTTCCTAAAATAAATTTAGGGGTTTTTTATGTGTATTTTGGTTCTTTTCGTTTTCTCTTTGACTATCATTAACTATGTTTGCTAATAAGATAAATGGAAGTTTTCCAAGTCACCTAATTGGTGCATCTTTAAACACTTGTGGTACCCAGGATAATTCAACATTAATAATACTGAAAGTGAATTAGTAATAAGAATAATTGTTATTGTTTCATAGGAAAAACCTCCTCATTGTTTCCTTTTCCAAATATATATGTTTGACATAATTATGCAGACTACATGGGGCTGCCGTTGAAGGGTATCTAGAAGCTTCAGCTGGTGAACAATGCAGTGGCATGGACAGTTTGTTTCTGGGTGCACTTCAAGGTGCAGTTTATTTGAAGGACTGTTTCTCCCCAATTACATCTATTTGGCCCATCAGATTTTGCATCAGGGCATGTAGCAGGTCCTGTCTGCTAAGGGGTTCAACCTGATGGAACCTAGAAGACAAGCCTTTTCTGCCACAGCACCCTCCCATTAGACTAACATCCTCCCCGAAGTGAGCTTGGTTTCTATGGCCTTCCAGAAAGCCCTCAAAACTGTTTTTTTCATCAAGCCTGGGAATCCCCTGGCAACAGGGAACCCAAACATTGGCTCCACCACATATAACCATCTTGCAATCTTGTTCTTACTTACGTTTAATTAGTTAAGTGGTTTTATAACATGTTTTTAATTGTTGCTTTTATTGTATGTCACCTTTTGTGAAGTGGGCAGTCATATAAAATTGGATGGATGGATCGAATACTCCTGTTTTACTTTTTGCCACTGTCATTCTGTTTTTCTCCTTTATAGATCACGATCCCGTTGCAATACCAGCAGTGGTAGTGAATCAGAAAATTCTAATAGAGAATATAGGAAGAAGAGACACAGGTGATGAAAAATTATGCACAAATTTTGAACCAAATGCATAATATGCTTAATTTACAGATTATGGTGTAAATAAACCTGCTCCTATGCATGATACTTTCCTGGCTGATTAATTTTCACTTGAAAAATCTGTAAATAGGAGAGGTTGCCTAACTCCCTTTTGTTACATATTAGAAGCAGTCCAGAATTATGAGTAATTTAAACTCTGAATATTTCCCATGAGCATTATGGTTATGTTCATCTTTGGAGAAAAAATTCTTCATTTAGAAAGCAGAGATAAAAGCAGCTTGCAACCTGCTCAGGCAAGGGAAAGAGAATAAATCTCTCCAGGCTCCAGTGATTTCTTGTATCAAAGAACTAAAGAAATCAGAAGTGATCAGTTGTTTTTTAAAACCAGAAATGTTGGTAGCTAGTTTATATTAGAATGTTTTACCAATGCGGGGAAGTAACCTAACATGAAGATTGATTCCTTGCCTGCAATTTGAAGACAAAATCCAGAGGACATTGTGGGTAGGAGGGAAGGTAATTCCTGATGAAGGACTTCAAACTGAACAATCAGTATTTTAGATGACCCGACTAGATGTCTATGAATTGATTTCATCCATGGTTTTCATCAAGGAAATGTTGGATCATGTGAAAAGTCAGTCTAGAGATACAGACTTGATGTGGATATGCCTGACTACTAAGATGGAATTGAGTTTAGGTTTGTCACAACATGCAAACAAACAAGCAAACACTGTGTTGGGTTTTGTTGGGTTTTTCTGTTTGGATTTTTCTTTTCTTTTCCATTCATTCAAAATCAGAAAGAACAGTTAAAACACTGCTGTTCTGCAGAGCCTTTTGGGGATAAATGTTATTGTTACACCCAAGTTAATTTTTATTGTTACCTTTTTTAAAAAGTTGCTAACTAGTTTCTGATGTGATAGGTATTGGTTATTATTCTACTGGGGTTATTTTATTGCACTGATTGTAAGCCACTTTGAATTTGTGATTGAAGCAGATACTTGTTTTGTAAATAAATATAAGTAAATGTGCTGCCTGGTTCATTAGAGTAGTACATTTATTTTTCTTAAATCTCTAGCTACTAGAATCACTCATCTTATGACATTGTTACTTTTAGCATTCAGTTTGTGAATAAATGTGCAATATTTCAAAATGGCATTAAAACAGAAGCCAGTATGTCAAGTGAAGATCTTTATATCATGAAATAGAACAGGTGTCTTCAAGATTTAATTTCCTTCAAGATTAAATTTCCAGAATATTAAGGTGCTTATCTGATTATCTTCCCAGTCTGATGCTTTTCACATCTGCTGAACTGCAAGTCTTATAATTTCTAACTGTTATCATTATGTTAATTTTTGTAAAGGTTACGACAAGAGAATGACATGGTTGATTCAGCCCCTCAATGGGAAGCAGTGCTGAGGCGACAAAAGGAAAAAAACCAAGTTGAATCCACCTATCGACGTTCCAGGCACAGATCACGATCGTATGTTGAATGCTAAACTTTTTGGACACCTAAAATGAGAAAAGTTATCCTTATTTAATATCATTTTTACTTGTTAGTTAAATACAACAGGAGAGACTCCCTCTTGTGGTCAATTTGAACATTATAAACAAGCTTTTGAAAGCCAGATGTAGTTATTTGATTATATTGCAATAAATCTTAAGGAAAAAGAATAACAAGAAAATTAAATGCTAGAATAGTTTGGCCTAATTAAAAAAATAACTGCTCTGTTTGAGAGGGTTGAATATAGGAGAAAAATAGCTTAAGTGATGTTTTAAGAAAAAACAAGCAAACACATAAAACCCCTCTACTTTCTATTGCTATAGAAGTCATCTGTATTGCCAAATGATTTTTAGACTTAACAGCCATACAAATTCCATAGTTAAATATTCAAAATAATATCTAGTTGCATGTTATTGGTTTATATTGCATCTGATTAGGTATCGTGACAGGATCCACACACTTGTTTTGGGAGCTAGGAAAAGTTAAATAGTAAAATAGCATTCAGTATTCAGACTTGGCAAGCAAATTTCTGGGTGGACATCCTTCTGAAATAACAAAGTCCATTGCATCTGAAGTAGTCTGCACTAACCAATTACATTTTTAAAATTCATAGAGTTGTTTGTTTTTTAATTTGCCTGATATATCAGTGGAGAAGGCATAACTTGCATAAATGTATGATACACTTACATAATTTGCATCATTGTGAAAATGAAATGAATGCTGCAAACTGATATAGATTGCAGATTAATGGATGTTTTGGTGTATCAGATACTGTTCCAATGATTCATATTAGTCATTCTGTACTTCTGCCTGCTAAGATGTTGTTTCTCTCCTTCACCTCAAGAAATCTTGAATTCCTGATGTAGCAGCTGTATTATGCAGAATAACATACAGCTGCTTTAAATTAAAAAGAAAGTTACAACAGATTGCAAATGGCAACAATGGCATAGCATTTTCACCTAAAATGGAAATCTGTTGTTGAAATGCTTATCACTCATTTTGGCTTATCAGCAGACTCAGGTCACTAGGAATGTAAAATAATTAGATTTTGATTTTTCTTAAGAAAATCTTTTAAAATGTATCATTTCTCATATTATGCAAGACATGTGTCACTGATGCCTTCTCTATATACAGTAGTCGTTAAAGGATATATTTCCTGGAATTATTGTCTGATTTTGTTTTACAATGAAACATAATTCTTCCAAAGCAAAAACATAAGTTTTAGTGTTTCTCCTGTTAAATAGCCAATTTGTTCCTTTTAGTAACAAGGATGAGTGTCTTTTAACCCTTTATATAGCATTCCTAAACACCTTTTATACATGGTTTGAAATAATAATAAAAATGCTATTGAATTTTGCTGTTATCACTAATATGAGGGGGATGACATAAGTAACATTTATTTTCTGTATATTGTGTTGGATCTATATGTGATCTAATTAAACTACTTATTCAGGGAAGCTTTTATCTATTATTTGCTTGTGATTCCCCCCTCCTCCAATGGTTCTTCAGCAAAAAGGTCTAAAAAGTCCTGTGTTTGGGGGAGATGCATAGCTTAAGGATGCAGTTTATGACTACACTGAGGTTTGAGCTACTTATTGACCTGAAGGTTTTGTTTTGGATGGAAAATGGCGGCTGTAGGCAATTCACCGAAGGTTTCTTTCAGTATGAATTGTTTATGCTTAGTTCCTAGTTACATTACAGATTCAGAAGAGGATGCTGATCCCTCAAGATGAGGGCAGAGTTCACAGCTGCTGCTTTGCATGAATGGGTCTCTGTGAAAAAAGAAGAAATTTAGCATTAGGGATTGAGAAATGCTATTAAACCTTCCCTTTCCTTCTTCCACACTCCTGCACTAACTAATGTTCCTTAGGCAGACAGGAGTACAGAGGACATAGAAAGGAATGTACAAAGATTGGGGTGAGGGGATCAAGGTTGAAAATGCAAAAATATGAAGAATATCTCTTTGCCCAGGAAGAAAATTTGGGCTGCAGCTCTCTTATCTGAGAGCCACTACCTTTATTTAGGTCAATTGAAAGTACAGATAATACAGGTAATCCTCGATTTACAATCACAATTAAACCCAGAATTTCTGTTGTTAAGTGAGACATTTGTTAAGTGAGTTTTGTCCCATTTTACTATCTTTCTTCCCATAGTTGTTAAGTGAATCACTGCAGTTGATAAGTTAGTAACCGGATTGTTAAGGGAATCTGGCTTCCCCATTGACTTTGCTTGTCAAAAGGTTGCAAAAGGTGATCACACAACCTCGGGACACTGCAACCATCAAAAGTATAAATCCAGTTGCCAAGCATCTGAATTTTGGTCACATGACCATGGAGATGCTACAAAGGTTGTAAATGAAAAATAGTCAGTGCCGTTGTAACTTTGAACAGTTACTAAATGAACTGTTGAAAGTCAAGGACTCCCTGTAGTTTCAGGTTTTCAGGAACTGTTTCATGCAGCAAGGTGAAAATAAAAAAAATAAGGTGAGCAGAAAGAAAAATGTTGAGATTATTTAGTTAATTAGCAAATTTCTACACTGCCCATCTTACCTAAGTAAGTGACCAAGATCATACAAGCACCTTCGCAAAAGTTATAACTCTTTTTCCACTTGATTTTGAAACATTTTGCCTGATATAAACAGTTCTATGAAATGATAACACTTGAAGTTATTTAATGCACTTTGCATTACAGGTAGTCCTTGACATAACAACCAGTCCTTGAATGGCTGTTCATGTGATCATCATTGCAGCCTTCTGTGCTGGTTTCCCCAGAAAGTCAATGGGAAAGCCAGCAGGGAAGTTTCAAGTGGAAAGGATGGAGGATTTTAGGTCCATTCTTACAGCACTCCTAGGGATTTCTCCCATACAAAATTTCTCAGCATGATACAAAAACAAACCTCAAATCCTGAAGATTTGTTATCTTTCTAATGTTAGAAAACTAGTGAATGGCTTAATTCAGAACAATGATATTTGCTTTCTAGCCTTTCTAGGCTAAGAAGGCTAGCTAACATAATCATTCTCACAATAGTTTGGAAGGTCACTTTTCCAAATTGTGCAGTTTGCAGAAGGAATCTTCTTACGATTGCAAGAATGGAACCCACTTGCAGGATGGTGCAAGGTGGCCTTGGAAGGAAGACTGTACCTTGAATTGGGTGGGTGAACCTGCAGAAAAAGGCAAGGGTTAATGGACCTAGGCATAGTTAGGCAGGGAGAAGGCCCTCTCCCCGACACTCAACAGCCAGCACAATCAGTTAACAATTATAACTGGAAGAGTTGGGATTGTGGTTGTTAAGCAAAACAAATACATGGATGGTTCACTTAATGATTGCTCACGTAATAAATGTCTTGAGATTCTGGTCCCATTTGTTATTGTAAGTCAAAGACTACTGGTACTCATACTTTGCTTGGTTGCTTTTGAAGTCAAGTAATTTTTCTATGAAAGTGATATTAAGCTATTAATGTGGCATTTTTTTCATAAACAAGTTTACTTGACTAGAAACTAGTGTCAACCCTGATTATACCATTAGTTGTTCCCACTTTTAACTTTCCCAACACTTTGAGGCATATGAGATACCTTAAATAATTATTTTTTAATTAGAAGTTTAGTCAACACATCTTACAAATTTTGGAGGAAGATAAATAGTAATTCATCTCATGACTTTTGTACTCATAAGATGCCATTTCCACATATAAAATTTAAAAATTATTCCTGTGCTTAAATATTGATTGAGCCATTGTTCTTAGCTGTCATAATTTAAAAATTTTGTATTTGTTTATTATGTAAACTGATAATAAATATATATATATATATATTTGAATGCATATAGGAGAAGCCCAGATGTTCAAGCAAAAGAAGAATTATGGAAACACATTCAGTAAGTATTTCTGCAAGTATGGATACCTATTATTAGATCATATTTTTTATCCATGTGATTTTTTAAACTTTTAAACTTTTCTTTTCCAGAAAAGAACTCATGGATCCATCTGGCCTATCTGAGGACCAACTAAGAGAGATTCCATATACTAAAATAGAGTAAGTTTATTTATTAGACAGGAGTTATGATGTAATGTTGTCCCAAAACAAATATATATGAGGACATAATTTGAGGCTGATCATACAAGATTAAATAGGATGGCAAATATCAATCTAAATTTTAAAGGCACAGATCTACTCTGTTTCTAACATCTCAGAAATAAATGTGAATTACTAAGCGTCTAATTATATACAATTACATCCAATAAAAGTGAAACAATTACTCATCTATGTTTTGTTTGAGTTTCACTTGTGTGGGAAAAGTCCTAAAATGTGGTATTGCAGAAATCCCTCTTAACCTATAACTTAGTTGAGTTTGGCTGTGATATGGGAATTGTAGTCCAACATTTTGAATGGCATCAAGTTTAGAAAGCCTGTCAAACATATTCCTTTCAGCATCAGGCATAGAAGTGGGTTTTTCTGGAGAAAATCATATTTTATTTAGGAACTTGCTTATTGCTAAATATTTTGAGACTTGAAATCCATGCATCTGGAGGGTATTCATTAGGACAAGTGCCTTCGGCAGTAAACTGCATGATAAATCTAAATATGGGAGGAAACTCCAAATCCTTATTCAGGCACCAGAGTTGTTCATACCAATTTTAGTCTCCTCTGTTTTCCGGGTTACCGGGGCAGATAATGGATTTAGACACAATTGCATCAAATTTAGCTTTAAATGATCTAATTTCCAGTGATTTTGTTACATGCTCTGTTGAATAATGGATAGGGTTTGGAGGAATACTTTCAAACTATCTTTCATTTTAAAGTTTTTAAAATGTACTCTTACTCTGATCATCCAAACTGACTCTTTGACTTCCTTGACCTTCTTTCCTCAGCATAGCATCACTAATTGCCAAAGCACAGTTGGCCCTTTCAGATCAAGCTCCAGTTTCATTCTGGTAATTGGCCATCTGGGATTTCCATGTGGTGATGTGAACAAGTGCTTCTGACAGGATTTGAATCATGTTTTGCTTCACAATGTGATTCTGACACACCACTGAATAGGAATAAAGAATAGTGGTATAAGGCATGAAAGCTAGACATGAAACATTTCCTTCAGCATATTTATCTTTTGATGTGCATGCATGCACATGTTGTTTCAGAAGGCTTTAATCTCAAGATAATGCTATTGAAAATGTGTGAACAAGAAGTGATTTTTAAGGCTGGAATAAATTATAAAAGTTTCTCAATGGATTCTGCTTTTAAAAAAAACGGCCAAAGCATCAGGGAATAGTCTGCTGATGTGTTCTCTCTGTCAGAAACATATTTTTGTGAGAGATTAAACCTTCAGAGTTTACACAGCTTATTTAATTTTGTTGGGTACAAGTTTTGGATCAAAGATCTTATAAAAAGAAACATTTAAACCTTTATCCTAACAATTTGTGTTATAACATTAGAAACAGAGCTGCATGTGAAAAATTCTAACCTTAAAAGAGATAATATTATTGCACTTCACCCATTGTTAACTAGTTAAAAGGATCCTGATGGAATAATGTATAAATGAATGAATGAATGAATGAATATTTATATGGCCTCATTGACTATAGGTGACTCATTTCACCAGTTTTCTAATTTTTTTTTTAAAAAAATGTTAGTTCCCCCCCGCCCCCCAAACCTTCCATCATGTAGCAGCTTGCTTCCTATAGTAAACTGGGCCAAGGAAGTGCAAGTTGTATGAACTGGAAGAAGAGTTAATAGACCCAGTTAGCTAAATACAAGATTTAACTCTAAATTGAACCAGCTCTAAGTACACCCAGCCTTGCACATTTAACTAACTTCTCTGTTCACTCTGCCTATTATGGAATTAGTTAATCCTAATCTTTTCAAAGGGGCCTTGCAAAAATGGGGAATTTCTAGGCATTGACTGTCAATGAATCTTTTGTCTTCATCTTCCTGTGACTATGTGGAAGTTTTTGTTTTGGTACTGAAACTTGACTATATCCTTTTTCTATTTTGTTGAAACATAGTATACGCACACACTCATTCGTTTATAAATGAATTTGGTCATAGATTTAATACTTTGAAGAAATGCTTTTTCTGTTATAATCATCTTCATAATTCTTATGAACAAATAATGATATGGTCCTGGAAATTTTATTTCTTCATTAGGACTCAAGGTGATCCTGTTCGCATTAGACACTCACATTCTCCTCGAAGCTACCGCCATTATCGCCGATCCCAGTGCTCTGATGGGGAGAGATCTGTTCTGTCAGAAGTGAAGTATGTTAATCACCGAGGAAAGTGGGTGGTCATTTGATAAACATTACAATGCCAGTTACAAGGCATGCAGTTTATAACAGGATGCTCTGGGTATATTTGCTAGAATATTTAATTTTCTGGGAAATTATTCAGGATCCACTCTGATTTAATATTTAAGGTACCAACCTAGAAATCATATGAGTTTTAGTAGCCCCACCTTTCAAGATGAGTGGGTGACTTTGAGCCAGTCCTCTCAGCCCAACTCACCTCACAGAGTTTGTTGTTTGAAGAAAATAGGAGGAGGAAGAAGTATTAGTAGGTATGTTTATTGCTTTAAGTTATTTATAAAACTAATAGAAGAATTTTTAAAAAAATCTAAATATAAAAATCTGGTTAAGTGACCGGCATTTTGAATTCTTCATTCTGTGTTGACCAAAAGGGAATTTATGCCCTGACAGGGAGATGGATCTCTTTGTTTTCAAAAATAACATACTCTGCTAGACATTCAAATTAAAAGGTAGGCCTCCTCATCAAGAATTTCTAATGGAGCCAGATAAAAAGCATGCAATTATCTCTGAAATATAGTATAGATAAAAATCAGCAACTGAATGATTTATACAAAGGCAAGCATCTTTGTAGTTCCTTCTTTTAACTCCGTAAGCACTGTGCATTTTGAAGTTTGCTTTCTTTTCCAGTGCCAAAGCAGACCTTGTGCCCCCACTCCCAGTTACCCGCTCCTCAGATGCTCATTGTCTCACCACTGCAATATCTCAGCAAGTTAGTAATGACTTTTAATCATGCTTGAATAGTTAAAGTGCAAAGATGTTTTAAATGGTTTTAATTTGTTCAATATTTGTTTACTTCAGCGGCGAAATGGATCTAAGGACAGCCTGTTAGAAGAAAAAATACAAACATCTATGAACAATGTGGACAGAAAACATAGTGCTAAAACTATAAAAATTGTTCCTGCATCAAGGCTCAAGATAGAGACCTGATTTTTATCACACACAAGACTGTGGAAGAATGCAAATCCAAAATCCAAATAAACACCTTTAGTTTAGGATCTTTTTTAAAAAATTAAGAAAGTATAAAATAAAGAACATTCTGGATTGCTGTGGAGAAGATGCTGTTTGAATTTCAGTGAAGAAGACTGCTGCCACCTTGAGAGTAAAACTAAAATGCAAGTTATCCAGATTGTATTGGATGTACAGCATAAATACATAATTTCAAAATGGAAGCATAAGTAAAAAAAAAATCAAAGTTACAGTGCATTTTCAAAGGTGCAATAGTAGAGGTTCTTTATTATAAGGGCTGTAATTCATATGTATTTGCCTAGCAAATACACTACTCCTTTATTATTCATAAGTTGAATTTTTTGCTACCTATTAGAACAACTTTAATACAAGGAATTAATCAAGAGCATTATTCAGTTATGCAAACCCAGATGGCCTTTCAATGAATTTATTACTTTAATTCTTAGTAAAATAATGTTTAAAAATACAATTCAGAATATTGTCTAAGTTATCAGTATACTTACTTGGGTTCTCTAAGCACTGAATAGGAGTAACCAATATAGAGAACATGATTTTATTTGAAATCTATGGCAGTGTTACAAATCTTTTAAACAAGTTGCTATCATATTTGAGTGAAATGTTAAGCCAGACTCCTTTTTTCTAAAACTTTTCCGCAACAGACCTGATAGTGAAGTTACTGAAGAAAAAGGACTGAAATGTTCTTGTTTACTCCTTTGGAGGGGCATGGAGAGTGATAGTCACATAATGTCTGTTAAGCCTGGGTTCCCCAACCAGGGTTAAGGAAACAAGCTAAACAGAATGTGCAGCATTAGTCAGATAGGCACACAGATAAATGAGTGAGATATGTTTGTATGTTTGTTAACATACAGTAAAAATAACAGATACGCTTGTGCTATCAAAAATATAGTTCATTCCATTATGAGTTCATAGCATAGTCAAAATAACAGTCCAATAGTCATGTATCATTTAGTCAGTCCATTCAAGGATATTCAGTTAGCAAAGTCCGTGTAGAATATCCTATGTCAGTTCACTTACAAATCAGTCCTTTGTTTATCTCTCCCGTTCGAGTAACGCAGTCTTGAGTCCATGCAGTAATTAGGGATCATCAAAGCCAGAGAGAGCAAGCTGTTGTCTTGCTTCTTTTAAAGTGCTTTCACAACCACTCCCTTAATTACATTCCTATATTTAAAGTTGCAGACACTTTAACTTATAAACTATGATTACATATTTATTATTTTACCTAAACCAGTTAGGGTAAACAATGTTATCCCTAACAATGTCTGCAATTAATTTGATTTCCTACTGAGAATTAGTAGCTTGCTGTATGTTGACAGTACAGTTTTGCAGCACTTGGGAATAGGAAAAAAAAACTTGGAGAACTGTGGATACTTCATTCCTTGGGTATATTTGCAGTGATTCTGCCATTTAATTTGCAAGACCACTTCCAGCAAAAAAGAATATGGTTATTTCCAGAAAGGACTGAAAGAAATAGTAAATTATACATGTTGTGCAAAATCTTCCTGAAGTCCTTGTTGGGTAAGATGATAAAAATACAGAGAACATTTTCCTAGTTAATTTCCTTGAATGAGTGGATTAGTTGCATTGTCTTCACAGGAAGAAAAGTGAGCCAATTTAAACAAAAAAAGGATCCAAGAGAATTAAGATTTAAAATTTCTGCTACTATGTGCACCTATTTACATTTCTTAACTGCTTTGATGATGAGCATTTATAAATACAATCCAACTGGAAGACATGTTGAATGTAGGAGAGTGCATAGAGCTGCCTATCTATAAATTAATTGTAGAAAGTTCCATCTGAAAGGGATATCATAAAACGCTGCTAGAGTGGCAAATACAAAATGACCATCAATAAAAGTGCTCTCAAAATAGTTGCACAAACTCAATTTTTGATGTTGTATGTGTCTCAAGAGTTTTAAGATTTGAAAAATACATCAATTTTCACAGTGCTGATTTGAACAAAATTACAGTAGGGAAAATATATGAAATGGATTTGCCATTGCTTTCTCCTATTAAATACGATTTAATACATTTTTGTAGATGTTTTTCTCTGTGTTTGATCATTTATGGAGGATCAGTATTTAACATTATGGAGGATCAGTATTTAACATTTCTTTTTTAAATGAATGGTTACTTGTGCTTTGTACATAAAAAAGACAGCACAAATTGAAAAAAATAAACATCGTAGTTTTCAATCTTTGTTCACTAATGACCTGAGCAGTAATTTGCAGTCAGTTGACCTAAACTCGATCAGAAGCAATATTAACTGAAGTTGAATTAAAACTTGACATTATATTAGTATAGGTAATTACAAAACGATATGCAGTTACAACACTGAAGATCCCTAAAGGGACTTTTTATACATTTCATGGCATAGAGGAAATCAAGATATATAGAGATTATTCTTGACAGCTTTACTGGAAATGTTGCAAAAGGAATGGGCTTGAATAATCTCCACTATCAAAACAGTTTTCAAGATCATTTCTAGTAGCTAGTAAATTTCTCTGTATTTGTGTTCTGTTTGACTTTGATTAACCAGTGGAATAGCTTGCCTTCAGAAATTGTGGGCACTCCATCACTGGAGGTTTTTAAGAAGAGACTAGACAACTCTATGAAATAATATAGGTTCTCCTGCTTGAGCAGGGGTCTGGACTAGAAGACCTCTAAGATCCTTTCTGATTCTATTCTAAAGATTACACATATCCCTTTCAACTTAAGTAAAGTCAAGCACAGACCTGACGTGGCCCTCAATGAAATTTAGTTTGGTACCCCAACCTATTTTGTTTCATTCAAATCAATGAAAGGTAGAGCACTGATACTAGTGGTGTAGTGGCTAAGATGCTGAATCTAGTCCAGGGGTGTCAAACATAAGGCCCATGGGTCAGATCTGGACTGCGATGTGATTGGATCCGGCTCGTGGGGCCATCCTGGAAAATGTAAGGAGCTGGCTCATGTGGCTTCAGCCTGGTCTATCCAATCCGAAAAGGAAAGATGCCAGCAGTTTGGGGAGTGGCATCAATCCAGTTGGCCATTCCCCCCCCCCGCACCGAGGTCAAGCACAGACCTGATGAAATTTAGATCTACCCTATCCTCATCCATAGAAACTCACCAGACAACTTCAGCCAGTAATTTATCTTAGCACAAGATAACTATCAGTAGCTGTTGTAAGAATAAGTGGTCAAAAGGACCATTTTTGTTGGAGATGTTATCACATAAATCTGGCTACTAACAATTGGAATAAGAGCTCTCAGTACTCTGCAACACAGTGTAAGTTTTCCTTTCCCAATAAAAGTAGCCTTTACTTTAGCAGGTGCTCTTTTTTTTCTCTACCTGCTTATGTACATACATACGATAAATTGACATAAATGTTCAAAATGCTCAGCACTGCAGCAGCTATGGTGACCCTTGTCCAGGTCTTATTTTATTACAATTTTTCAATACAGTACTATACAAAACAAAAATAAGACAGAAAACAAGAAAAATGAAATGAAAAATGAACAAAACGTGCCTTCTGTCCTATTGAGGAATTGCCATCTAATTCTTTATCTTCTTCGACTATTAATTCCAGATGTGGAAATCAATTCAGACTTCTTTCAACAAAATCTCCATAAAAGATTTCCAATCATTCACACAAAGAAAAAAGTCCTTATTTTTTTCCCTGACCAAATTTGCCATTTCCTCAAGTTTAGTTCATTTTATAATCCATCTTGCCTTGGCCAGGTCTGACTTGTACCAGCTTACCCTGAAAATTCAACTTGCCTCTGGATTTTTATCAGCCTAAACTTGGGGCAGGATGTTTAGGTTCAACTAAGCCTTCAACTGTTTTGTAGGAAGGTAACAAAATATATTTTCTACTTTGTGCACGCTTCTCCAAGGTGGTGATAAACAATTTCTTACAGTATTTTTTTTTTCCTGCCAGCTACTAAGGCCTTCAGAACAAGGGAAAAAGACAAATCCACTTGTACTTCACAAACATGGAGCCAGATGCTGAACAGATTATAGTGGTGCTATAAATTCCATATCTGGGATGCCCTTTGAATAAGCTTTTTCTCCTGCTCTTCCACTTAAACTAACAGAATGAAGAGGTTTCAATTACTTTTAACCCCTTTCCCTTTCATGAAAATAACAGTAGATTTGGCTCTGTATTCAGTGTAGGGGAGGGGAATCTGCTCAGAAGGCAAATTGAAAATAAGTGGTATAAAGCAGGAGTCCCCAACCACTGGTCCCTGGACCGGTCCCTGTCCGTGGATCATTTTTTACCGGGCTGCATAGCTTGGGCACCGCCATCTTGTTTCGACAGTGCTTTCTGGGTTTTCGGTTGTTTCCAGGTTTTCAGTTGGAAAGCGACATTTGGGTGCTCGCACCTTAGTTTCGTCGAAGGGGGGGCTTCGAATGAAGAGCCGTTCCGATGACAGTGGAGTCTCGCAATACTCAGGTACCGGTCCGTGGAAGAATAATCGTGAAACCAGTCCCTGGTTCAAAAAAGGTTGGGGGCCACTGGTATAAAGCACACCAAAGATTAGTAGGAAAGTTCCTTTGTCCCCCAATCAGCTTGCTGGTCTGCTATCACAACTAGTCTTACCATTGTTCAGTCATGATACAATCAAGCCATTAAAAGGCTCTTGAATCAGAAATATCACTTAAGACTTATATACTGCCCCATAGTGCTTTACAGCACTCTTCGGTCAGGGGTGTCAAACTCGCAGTCCAGATGTGTCACATGCTGGCCACAGCCACCCATTTTAGCAAAGGGGGAAAGGTGATACATGACACTGGGAGGCTTGACATCCATTAAATAAACATAACTGCTTCTGCAGTTTTATGAAAGTGTATGTACCAATAATATTGTCTTGCTTCCTGTTATCTTTAGTTCTTTTTATTCTTTAGTACTTTTAGTCTGCAAATTATATGGTCAATAATGCAATCTGAAAAGGTGCTCTGTTTCTGAAGGGCCTGATGTTTCTTTCTGCACTTGCCCTACCAGGTATTTAAGTAAGTTTCCCTGGATCTGATAGTTGGCACTGCTGAAGCCACTGCTGCCTGCCTGCTTCCTTCAAGATTACAAAAATAGCCTGCAATAATTTCACCTCAATTATTTGCAATTTATAGGGCCATAACTACCAAGATCACTAGAAGCTTTAATAAAGAAAAATTTGAAGCAATGTTAAACAAGTTGAGTAAGGCTAGTATGTATTTTTTAACTCTTCTTTGCATGATGTGGACCACCCATCTTCCATCATCCAATCATACATTGGCTAAAATTTGTCTCTTATTGCAAGTCTCAGCAGCAAGGAGCAAGGTCCCAGAATAGCATATCCGCTCAACCCTTCCCAACCAACTTCCTTCTGCCCCACGCTGTCACTTATGCCTGCACTCATTGTTGTCAAGGAAACCTGTCTTGGCTTTTTCTTTGCACTTACTTTCCCCTTGGGCCAGTTGTCCAGAACAATTGTATTTTCATTAAGAAGCATTTCATTCTGCATACAGACTAAAAGATGTGAGATGCACATGTTTTTATTTGAGCAGACTACCAACACTAGCTTTGTATATAGAAAAGTTCATATATAGAATCATCTGTACGTCTATCAATATATTATTTCCCTACATGACAGATGTGCTGGAAAATTCTGGAAATATCCCCAGGTGACTGAAAATTGACACGGCGGGTCATAAGCATGCTTAGTATAATTAGGAATATATGAGATCACAGCTTGCAAACAATCACCCAGATGCTCCTCAGTTAATGTTTTCTGTTTAATGACTATATAAATTTTAATGCCAAGACATGATTCATGCAAATACACCCATCAAAAATGAAATTACGTATTTGCAGCAGCATTTCCTAATGGAACTTTTATTATTTTAACTAGAATCCAGAAATTATGGCTTGAATTTGCTTTCACAACTGAGCCATTTTAAGAACTACAATCTTCAGCTCTATATCTTGCAGAGTGTCAAGAGATAGTCCTAAACTTACCACAGTTGGAACCAAAATTTCTGTTATATGCTATTGAGGTCATAAACTGAGTCAGACATAATTTTATTTTTACAGCAATCAAGTCATGATCATTAAGGGAATCCAGCTTTCTAGAAATTGGCAATTGCGACCACATGACTGCAGGATGCTTCAACCAGTCCTAAATGCAAGCTGGTTGGCAAACACCCAATTTTCAGGATCCTTAACACAATCAAAAGTAAAAAGTAAACAGCACCACAACCTATGGCCATATTCATAGAAATCTTATAAATTACAGAAAACAGCTAAGTCCAATAGCCAAAATTGCTCAATGCTAAAACTTTGTATACTTTTTTCAACAATCAGATTTAAAAATACAGCCAAACTGTTGGCTGTGTGGTGTGGTTTGGTTGCTGTGTGTCAGGATATGAAGTTTTTGGAATAGCTGTTAAGGGGAAGGATGTTGAGTTTCTCTTCTGCTTTTCTTAGTGTTGAGATGCTGCAGTGTCCTGGCCTTTTTCAACAGGGTTTGGAGTTTCTTTTGTATGTGATGGGGTGGTTGCTTGCAAAGCAGAAGATGTAGTCCATGTGTGTGGGTTTGAATTAGATTAGAATTAGATTTCTAATTCTGTTGTCTAGTCTCCATATTTTAATATTGAAGAATGAAAGTCTGTTGTCTGTTTCCTCTTTGCATGTTGTTTTTATTTGAGCAGACTACTAACACTAGCTTTGTATATAGAAAAGTTCATATATAGAATCATCTGTACGTCTATCAATATATTATTTCCCTACATATGACAGATGTGCATGGAAATTTGGTCCCAGGGAATATATTGAGTAGGTGGTGTTTCTTCAATTTGGGAGCATTTGATGATGGTGGTGGTGTCATCAATATAGCAAGTCCGGAATTTTGGTTGGATGCCTCTTTCAACCAGATGCCATTTTCAAGTTTTCCTCTCCCTCCCTTTGGGAAATAAATTTGCAGGTTTAAAAGATGCCACAGCACTATTCTTGCATTGTGCTGTATATCTAGTGCAGAGTTGCTGTGAAGCTGCCTCAGAACAATGGTTCTTTTGCCAGTCTTTATACAAAAAGCCCATCTTCTCTCTTTTACTTTCTGGGCTCAGTCATTATACAACTACAAGGGAACAGAAAATATATGCATTTACTCAGTAGCATCCAAAATATTAAAAATAACCAACAGACAAAAAAGCTGTTTGACTGTTTGAATATTATTACTGAGATCAATGTTGAGCTTGATTCCAAGATAATGCATCACGCTGGTGTTTAAACCCCCCACTAAAGCAAGGATTACTAGTATGTGTGTTTGTATACACACTGCCCTTGTCCCACTCAATACTGCCACACTTTTCTTTTAGTTCTCTGCAGTTAAAGTACTTGTTCTCACCAAGTCCTGAGTCTACTTATTTATGTCAGTAGAAACAATGGCAGACTGCAGCACTGAACTCCTTGCTTCCAAAGATACTGGTGTTATGTCTGCAGGAGTAGCTGAAACCAAAGGCCATCTATTTCCTCCACAAGCTAAAGAAATCTGAGCAAGAATGGGGAATCAGTGGCTCTCAAAATACTGCTGAACTACAAATCCCAGCATAGCAATGAGAGATGCTGAAAGCTTTAGCTCAACAACTTCCAAAGAGTCAGTTTCCACCTTTCGCAGTCTTGCTGCATAATTTAGCCAGATTTTGTTGTCTGCTGGATTCTTTTTCTTGTCTTCCTAAAGGGCAAAATGTAACAGTTCTAAATGTACTGGATCTTTTCCAAATAGTCTCATAGGAGGCTTTGCTGCATATTCCATCTCAAGCACAACACATGTGTAGATTATTGATGAAGAAAGAAAATTTGAGATGTTACTTGAAGCATAGGGAGAAAGAGTGTGCATGTTTAGAAAAGAATTGTAATAGTAAGAGACATGCTAAATTTTATTTGCAGTGGAAGACCAAAATGAGAAAGGTAGAGGCAAGGAAATAGGTTGACAGAAATGGTTAAAACCAAGCATGAACTATGAGAGAATTTGTAAAGCTAAATTCAAGCCTCTTAAGCTTCCAAAACCCCCATGCAATATTTCCCCTTCAAATGGGGAAAAAGGTAATTTGAAGCAAACAGGAACAATCACTTCACAATTCTCACCACTTTCTTAAACATTCCAACATGTCTTTCCTGAGGGTGTGAGCAATTTCAGGAGAATATGTTCAATTTAAAAGGAGTGTTGTGAACATAAATAACATTTTCTTCTTCAGATCCCAATCACTACAGAATCCTGGTAGCTCATGATACTGTGCTATTCCTGGAAGTAGTTTAAGGGGAAGGGAAGGTAGAAACAGGAGTTAAAAGCCTCCAAAAACCAAGCCATTCCTATTCTGACTGATAACCCATCTAAAAATTTGAAAAATGTAGCAAAGTTATGCCATTGTTGTATGACAGTTCTGCAAATTTCAATGGCATATTTGCAGATTGTCAAGGAACTACAACTAGTGTGCTATAGGTAGAAGGAGAAGCACTGCACTGAAGTAAAAAAGTTTTTTTTGGCAGAATACCTGAAAAAAATCAGCAAAACTGTATCCTGGCACACTCCCATGCATTTTTTAATATTACTGTCTCAAATAGCACCAAAAGTTATACATTTAGAATATAGAAAGGTCAAAGGAATCCATCGGTCTGTCTTAACTGTACAATGTTCACAAAGAATAATACATAACTAGCTGCCAATATAAAAATAATTCCCAAACACAGGTATTCTTTGAAAAAAATTACAGTAATTATATTAATTGTATGCCAAAATATAGATGAAATAAAAACCATAGGAACAAAAGACATATTTCAGATATATTCTGACTTGAGACAAAGAATGAAGATATCTATGAACTGTCAAATTTTAAATATCTATCTCCTGGAGATGCTGAATGAGCATAATTTTCTCCAAAGGAGTATGTTCTAGCTGAAATGCAGAGAAAAATGAATAATCAATTCACATGACAGCTACAGTTGATATATGCCTTTTCTGACACCACATTCACCAAAGGCAGTGTGAATGGGCAACACAAAGGCAATATGTTACATCCTGAAATTCTAATTTTTAATCTATTATTTGATAAGAAATAAAGCTTTTGTAGAATCCATACCTGCATCCTAAGAATTACTTTCATTCAAAATGACAGCTTTGTCTGCTTACATCTGAAACACACCCAAAAAATGTTGAATCTTTAGATCATTCTTGTATTGCTGCAAACATTCTATAGTAGTAGTAAAATCTCATAGTTACAACCTGAGCTAAAGGGAGGGAAGAGAAAGGAAACATTGACAAATATAGTTGCCTCCTTAGTTGTGGAACCCTAAATATAGAAAAACAGCTATGGAATTCTGCTTAAGCAGCTGCCCAAGCAAGTAGCCTACTACTAAAATAATTTCTTCAGGAAAACAATTTATTTACTATTGCAGCTTTCCTCTGTGAACAAGTGGTCTATTCTACATGAGGCACTTAGATCATTTTTATTTCTCTCAACAACCCTTAGGTAAAGTACATAAAGAAATAAGAGGACCACTCCAAAGCTGTATAATTAATGTGGACAAGTTCCTGAACCTAAGTTTTCCAAATCCTAACCACTATATCATGATCTTTTTCAGTAAAATTGGACAATTACTTTCCCTATTATTTTCTGGCTCTGAAGATCTGAAAATAGTAATGCTGTCGTGATCCAGATTCAAAGTGGGAAAAAGCGATTCAGGGCATGCAAGGTGTATGCATGTGAAACACTGGGGATCTTTTTCAATTGATTGTCGCTCTCAGTGATCCTAGCATGGAACAGATGATACTTTATCAACTGCACTAGGAAATGTTTTCAAAAGCAAAGAATTTTTATATAAGTATAGCATTATTTTTAAAGCAACTTACACAATGGTGTATTTAAAGTTATCTTTGGTTTTAGGATAAATGTAGTTTTGTTCCATATGCAGCAAACACCAAAGGACTAATTCCTAGTGTTGCAAAGAAAAAGGCTGCAATAGGGAAAACTTGCTTTATGCCTTGTTTGACACCACATTCATTAGCAACCAAAACGAATGGGCAACACTAAAGGCAAGAACAGAAATTAACTGCACAAATGTGCTTTACATGCTCCCACATCACACAGTAAAAAAAAAGGCATTGCTTTGTGTATGAAGTTTATCAAGAGTCATACTCAAACTGCCAAGAAAATGTGAAGCTGTAGCTCAATGCTTATCACCCTCAGCAACTTTTAAGAGGCAGGGACATTCACTACTCCCAGAATTCCTCAATCAACAGGCTGGGGAATCTGGGAGTTGGAATCCAAGTATCTTAAAAGTTGTTAAGGTTGAGAATTATTGCTGAGGCTCAACTCATCAGCAAGGCATCAAATTAGGTAAAAGTCACTTGGAATGTGACAAAAAAAACCCCACCCCATGCTCATGCATTATATACCCCCGGGCAAAACCAATCGCCTTCGAGCCAAGGGTCTCGAACCAGGCAGGCGCAAGATCTCCCCGTTGAGTTCAGACTCACCACGTGTTTCTACTGGTCTCGCGCTTTGCAATCGGCGGCCAGGCCAGGCGCTTTTCCAGCGGAAAGTCACGAGGGGTGCCGGAAGTCGTCCCCGCGCTCCCACTTCCGTCCTGGAAGCCTCCGAGGCTTTCGCCGCGCCTAGACCGGGGCGCTTCGTTGCCTGAGAGACAAACGGAAACACATTTTCTTATCTAGCTCAGGATCTGCCCGCGCGGATTTCTTCTCATTTTTGTGCCGACTTAAGTTCTAACGGCGCGCTGCATCGAGCGCTTCAAGCGGGGACGAATGCAGGAACCTGTTATAGTTGCAATCCTAACTATGCCCGCTCCATAAAGGGATTAGTGGTCTAATGGCGATGCGGGAGAGCTTTACTTCCGCGGCTCAAGTTACTTGCGAGCGAGATTTATTTATTTATTTTGCAACATTGCAAGCCTGGTTTCCCCAATCCTGAGGCGCCGTACTTGATCCACCCGCAACTCCGGAATTGTAGCGTAACCTTCCCAGAGCGGTTTTTTTTAGCTTTCCCCGGCCCTAAAGACACCGCCTTGTCTACGCGGTCTTCCCTCCATCCTCTCCTAGGCTGGCCTCCGCCCGCAGATCTTTCCTCACCCGCTTTGCTTACCTCCATAACCGCCGAGGCAAACCCGGTCCCCACGCACACCAGGCAAAAGAATGGCCTTCCTTGCCTTCGGTTCCCTTTATGCTTTGCTCCAGGACAAACCATGCCAGGCCGGCGGGGGTGCAAAGGCAGGCAACTTCGCGGTGAGAAGTTAAACAGGGAGGAAAGAAGGCCCAGCCCTCGAAACCTGCATGTGGAGGGCGCGCGAATCGTCCTTCCCTTTCCTCTGCAATGAGCGAAAGAAGAACAGGGATTGTACCAGCTACGGATGGCTCTCTCCGCCCCCTATCAACGGTTGACAAACCACGGAACAGAACATAGAGAAAGACATTTTTTTGTAGTACAGTAGCTGTAGTAGTTCCTGCGTAGGTTTTTTTTAAAAATATTTTGAGTCCAAATGAATTCTGGGAGTTGAAGTCCACACATCTTAAAGTTTTGAAGTTTGAAAAATGCTGATTTAAGCCACGTATGTTTTCAAAGTAATAAAAAAAAGTATAACGAGCGCAAAATCTGGTTCCCCCCCCTTTTTTGTCCCACGTGATTATATCTTCTTTGATTACATGTTAAAAACATCTCTAAAGGCTTTTGGAAAAAAACTTGGACAGTTCTATGAGCAGAATAGGACCACATACATTTGAACTGGAGCTTTTATTTTTCTTCAGATTAGGTGTAAAATCATTTTTGGTTACAATTAACTTCCCTATTTTATCACATGGAACCTGCTTACTTTTTTCCCAAGAATATCACAAGTTGAAAAATTAAGGCAAATAGAAATTTTTACAGCAAAATTGACTTCTTGTTTTAGTGGAAAAAGGATCTTGAAAAAGTGGAAAAAGGATCTTGAAAAAGAAAATTATAGAGCACTTCTGAAAAACTAGCAAAAAATGTCCTAATTCCTGGCTTTAAATGCGACTTGTGGTCTGCCAATTAACTTATGTTGCACAAAAGATGGTTTTGATTAGAGAGAACTTTAGATGTATGTTTTGAAAGGAACTGTCTCCTTTTGGTAGAGATTTATGATCTAGGGAAAACAACAAAGTGCATTGTGACTCTGATGATTAACAGATGCATTATGGAACCAACATAAAGTCTTAGTTTAATTTGGCAAATGAACATCAGACAAAAGAAGAGGGAATAAGCAGAGAGGTACAGTACATGCCATGCAAAATACATGTTTTGCTGAAACAGTTCTAAACTACTATCCCTCTAAACTGCGCGCCTGCGCAATCGCGCACTGCTCCCGCATTCTCCGCGCACAGCAAACCTATGCAGCGCATAAAATAAAATCCAACCTGAATTGTAAATAAAATAAACACATTACAATTTATTCTGTACCGTTTTGCAATGCAACTCAATGAGTGGCAGCCTGCCACTGACAAGTGACAACAAGCGGTAACTACAGATAAAACTATGACTAATACTATCCAGCCAATGATATGATGCGGTTCACATCATGTGTGTTTACTTACGCTGCATAAGTAAATGTTAATGACATTGATTGGCTGCGTCAGTTACGCAGTTAATGATTGATTGATTGATTGATTGGCTGCACAGCCAATCAGTGTTATTAACAGCACTTCATACGTACGTGCCTGTGTTTTGCAGGTTAGCATGTAGCTAACGGTTCGGTGCTCGGTGCCCTCCAAATGAGTTGGGCTATTTACAACTGCTCCTATTATCCCCAACAACCATGGTAGTTGGAGTCCAAGACGGCTGAAGAACATTAGCTGAGTAAAAACTGACTTGCCAGATCCAAAGCAGCTGTCAAGGCAGCAGTCGCACAAATCCAATATGGAACAAGTCATATACAATACGAAATATTTTCCTTCTGTGTAAACGGTATTTCGAAAATTTTCCTTCCGCCACACGAAACTATTAATTGCATGTATGTTATCGGGCAGCACTCTCGTTTCTGCAGCCGAAGCCATCCCGGGGAATTTTTCTAGCCCTGCTGCGCTCAGTTCTCGCCATCCGAAGCAGCAGAGACTTAACGACCCATTTGGAGCCCAGTTCCTCCTCTCCCGGTAACGTGCAGCAGTTGTCAAGAGGTACCCGCTTGAGAGGAAGAGAGAAAGCTGCATCTGGCTTGCAGGCATTGGAAGGAGGCTGGGAAGCAGGCAGCGAGGCCGAAGCGCCTGCGAGCCCGTGGCCGCTTTCTTACCGCCGCCAGGGGAGGAGCGCCTGAGGAGAGAAACCTAGCGCACGCTGGTATTCAGACTCTGGGGAGACAAAGGGGCTGGGAGCTTTTCTTCAGAAGTGTCTGCGCGGTGAGGATGCTGCTTGGCTAGTAAAGGACCCCGGAGAAAGTAGGTGCTGTTGCGCGGTGCCGGACTTTGGTGGATCCGAATATTCTTCCTTAACTCGAGACACGAAAGTGAAGTGAAGTGTGGAAAAACATTGGCCTCAGAGGAAATTCGGTTTTAATTCCCACCCTTGCGGGGCAATTAGTTTGGGTGTGTGAGTCTGTGCTTTCATCTAGATAGGAAAACACCAATTTTGCTTCACTTACGGTTTCATGTCTTCAAACTTTTTATTTTACAATACTCGATAAAAACTGGCTTTAAAACCAGACTTTCCAGACCGGACATGGAGGGTGTTTTCTTTATCTTTTTTTCAGTGACTTTTTTCGCATGTTTTGACATGAATTCTAATCCAATCTGTATGAATTAGCCTCCTTTAATATACCGGGGGCTGCTTCCCTTTATCTGTTATCAGATGGTTAACTTGAAGCCATTTATGCTGCCATAAATTACAAAAAACATTCAGCAGAGGCATTTGCTTTATGAAGACTCCTGAAATTTTTGGTTTCCACGAAATTTTTCAGATAAGAGAATATGTATAGGCAGCTATCTTTCAGAGTATGAAATGCTGGTCTTAGACTTTCTTTTGTTTGGAGAAATCAAATAAAAGGAAATTCAGAGAAATAACCGCCTCTGTCCAAAGTCATGATTAAAGGAGAGAGAAGCTGTTACCCACAAAACATTTGTGCTGAACTTGAGATTTAAATCAATTTAAAGTTGTACAGATAGATAACTGCCCTAAATTCTTAGATAACTGCCCTAAATTCTTGGTAATTTAATTTCCAAAGAGTAAACATTAGTTTTGCAAAGAACTATTGTTAGCTATTTGCACTGATAAGTGCTTAGGTTCCTATACTGTTTTCAACATATTATGAATACACATGTACTTCATTTTTCTTCTAAGAGCTTTGAGATGAGTTTTAACTGAAAGGTACTTTATTAACCTCCCTAGGTTATAGCAGAAATTTCAGGTATTTGATGGAAAAAAGTTAGGATTTAGCTAAATAGGAAATAGCTGTTGTAATTTGATTCTTTTAATAAGCCATGTAATATCTAAGGTTTTAGACAGGTGTGATACTGGTGTGGTGCGACAGTTTGCATGTCTGATGTTGCTCACAGTGGTCCAAGGAATTCCCAGGGAGTTTGTGTGTATGCTCAGACACATGAAAAATTAGGGGGAACATTGGTTCTAAACATTTGTACATGATAATGTAAATCTTGCTTTAGGGGTAGAAATGCATATGGATTTCAGATCCTTATTCAGGTTGTTCCTAGTGCCTCAAGTAAGGAATACACATTCATCTCCTGGTTATGAAACATTTTACTTTTTTTCAAATGTGTTTAACAAACCAGTGAACTGATTGTAAAAGTGGCAGAACTATGATGGAAATATGCAGGAATTATTACTAAAGCAAAAGGAGTTGAAGCCTTTTTAAAGTCTGGAACTTGAAAGTGTTATAAGATTCTTTCCTTATTCACTGAATTATTAGAATAAGGTACAGCACAAAGAAGTTAAACACAATCAGACTCACAAGTTCGGTTATAGTCCATCTTAATAAAAGTATCTTTAGTCTTTCTGTAATTTCCTGGTCTGGTTTAGTGGGGCTGAGAGCTATAGAATTGGCATTGACTCCTACTAGTGTTCTAAGCAGTGGTGGGATTCAAATTTTTTTTACTACCAGTTCTGTGGGCATGGCTTAGTGAGTGTGGCAGGGGGAGGATAGTGTAAAATCTCCAGTCAGAGGTGAAATTTGTTGGTTCTCTGAACTACTCAAAATTTCTGCTACTGGTTCTCCAGAACTGGTCAGAACTTTCTGAATACCATCTCTGGTTCTAAGTAAATTCTCCCAATTTAAAATACTTTTCATCCTTTAAAGCCATGTGAGTCTTGGCTGCTAGAGACATTTACGATCATTTACTTGAACTAATTGCTAATCAGGCTAATTGTTCTAACCAACATGGTCAGTTTTGGAGAAACATAAATGAGAGGCTTGCAGTTGAATTGCTATGTTTCAGTTGCAACACCCACTCCCCTAATTGAAATTAGTTTGATTTTGTTTAATTAAATGATAAAAAAACAAAGTCTTCTGAAGACTAAGGAACATCTGTGTTGAATGTGTTGTGTTTTTAAAGGGGATTGATTAAAGCTTTGTGCCATAAATTGGATTATATATATCTATGGTAAATATAGTAAACTACACACATACAGATATTTTACGATGCCTGTGTTAATTTCAAGAGTCAGGACTGAAGTGTAGAAGTATGAAATAAATTTATATATATGGTATAGTCTCAACCTGAATACAAAGCAATTTTAAACTTGATGGTGGAAAAAACAAAGATGATATTTTCATTTCCTTCCACTCAGAAATAAAGAGGGTTAGGGAGGAAGCTACACAAAAAAATCCAAATGAAGAATGTCAAGTTACTATATAACAGGTAAACTAAATTCAGAACAATTACAGCAATTATCTCTAAAAGAAGAACTATCAATCCATCCTGGACCAAATAAAGGCTGGTTTTTTCCCACTTATTTATCAGCAAACAATATTTCAGATATGTTCCATATCTGATGAGGCAGATTAGAGGATACATCATTGGCAAAGTAGGAAGAAAGAAGACAAATAATTGTATAGATGGAATGAAAATGTTTTAAATTGTTCCAGACACAGATGAAGATGATTACCATCCTTATTTGCCAGGGGACAAGCCTGACTCATTGGCACTACAAATACAACACAGTTAGAAAATATAGGATTCAAATTTTCAGGTAGGCTTGCATTATGAAGTAAACAAAGGGCAGTTTAGTATGCTTTGTGAAACAATTCAATATATACTTTTATATTGTCTTTATAAGAAATTATTTCAGTTCCATTATTTTACATGCAAATTGATATAAATTGACCCTATATATAGTTACTTAAATATAAATCCCACTTTCAATAAGCCTTATTTTCAATAGGGAATACTAGAACTGAAGCCTAATAATTGCATTCTGAAATAATTAGCTTCCTATGTCATTAATAAAAAAGCAATTGTTCAAATGAGTAGAGAACAAGCATATACAGTATGCCCAAAATGTTCCTAATTTGTAAATTTCAGTTTTGCTTGCAAAACCACTAGGGGTCTCTGTAAGTCCAATATTTAAGAATAAATAGGGGCGGGGGAAACCTCTCTTCACCTTATTTTAAAAAATTCCTGATAGGAAAAATGTATTTATTGTTCACTTTATTTTATGCAAATCAAATCATGAACAAGTTGATTTTGCAACTATTGCTTATAATCAAAAATATACTGAACATAGTTTCCAAGCAAAATGGAGAAAAAGCACTTTTGGCTACTTACAGGGCGTGTCAAATTTTTCAACTTTCAATATCCAAACATTAGGGGTAGTCAAAAGTTGTGACATACCTTGGGATTGTACAGATATTTTGGTGGTTACTTTAATATAATTAGATGCGCTTGGTAAGTAACTACATAAATATAACTTTTTAACCATTTGTTTCATTTCACAAGGTCATCATAAGTTCCCATACGGTTACACTCTTACTTTACAAAAATCATATATTGTACTCAAAATGGATAATTACTTATGGAAACATTTAATTTTGTTATTAATTTTGTTAGGATAAAGCTTTATTGCTTGGGTAGACAGTTCAGTTTATTTGCAAGAAATTGTATCATATTTCAAGAATTTCTTTCAAGCATATATTAATATCCATGTTGCATTTTTACTTTTATGTTATCCTTATTTCACAGATAGTCAGTAGGAAACTGCATGTTTTTGGATGACGTGATTTCAAATATACAAGGGTTAGTCTCATTTGAAGGACAGTAATGACTATCCATTATCTTCCACAACTTTATTGAAGGCTGCTGTAGAATTTGTTCTTCAGTCTGTGCTTGCTCCAGGCTGTCTGAATCTATGTTATTTATTCCACAAGGTTATTGGATTGGATTGTAACGCCTAAGCCAGACATGTGCATGTTTATTGCACATATGGTTACCATTCTGGCTATAAAGTAGACATTTATTATTGAAAGGAATGTGAGGGCAGAATAGGAATAAAGCCCTTCTCCCCCTTCTGTCGTCTTCTTTGTTTTTTTGCTCTGCTTGGTTCATTTCCAGTACTGGAGCTGGGTTCAAAATTAGAGTTCAAGCAACAAAATAAACATGTTGGTTTCACTCCTATTCTGTGTGAGCCCAATGCTGTATTTTTACTGACTATATGAAACGGATCTGTTGAGAAGTATTACTGAAACAAACAGCACTTAGAAATAAAGAACAACCTGTCCTCTGACTAAGATCAGATCCCCACTTTCCGCTTGGCCTATTACCAGTGCAGAAACAGATTACATTATCTTCCTTTCACCCCACAACACATTGTAAATAGACCTTTGCCTATGATTTCCAGCTTCAATTCAAAAAAATTTTCCAACTTGAGTTGTCTTGAGCCCTTCAGAGCTCAACCATTCATTCAGAGATTGTTCAAAGTTATGACAGCATTGAAATGAGTAGAAGTTACAAAGCAGCCCTCAGAGTTCTGGCTGTTGCAGCATCCCCATGACCATATTTAACATAATTTCTGATGTTCTCTATCAACTTCCCCCAAGCAAAATCAGTGGGGAAGCCAGCAGGAAGTCATAAGTCATGGTCGCTACAGATCCTAACCATGGGTCCATGTGGCCCTTGCTTCATGATGGCAAATAGAACTGCTGAACTGTTGCTGCTGAGCATCATGTGTCATGTGACACAATGCTTTATAGCCATGTTGCTTAGCAGTAGGAATTCCAGTCCCAATTGCTGTCATAACCCAAGAACTACCTGTAGTAGTCTCAACTCTAATTGGTTGCACTGTTTGACATGCCCCCAGCCCTTCAACAGGTGGTTACTACCCCTGCAGCCATTTTATCCCCACTTGCTTTGTAGCTATGCTCTCTTATAAGTAGTAGCTGTTGGATTTATCCAATGGCTCATTGAGTCAATGAATTATCCTAGAAGGGTCTATTGAATTCAATCCTTACTTTACCTAGTGGGTGCCCTTTTGGTTTCTGCCTATCTTAGATGAAGCTTGCTCCCCTTGCTTTCCAACACTCCCTTGCAAAGTTTCTTTTTCTTTCTTCTGTAGAAGTTGCAGCAGAGGACCATAGTTTCTACAAAACTGAACTATTGGTTCTCCTTTGCTTTACAATATCCGTGAATCTACCAAGGAAAGATATGAGGCTAGTGAGGGGAGAACATTTCCTAAAAGAAAAAGGCAGGCTTTGGTAGATGGTAGATAGCCTGCACTGGAGCCAATCAGGAAGGTTTGCCTTCCTTGGATGAATGGGAAGAGAAGAAGCAAAGGAATAACCAATTAGGTCTTTTGATGGCCGTAGTCCAGACTAAGCACAATCCAGCCCAATTGCCAACCCACAGCTGTCTAGACAGGGATTTCTGGAATTGGTTTAAGCAGCAGTTGGGAGCAGCACAGGAAACAAGCAGCACAGGTTTGAGACCCCTGTGACATGGTAAGTTCCTTTCCTCACCCCAGCTCCTGCCAACCTAGCAGTTCGAAAGCATATAAATGCAAGTAGATAAATAGATACCACTTTGGTGGGAAGGTAAATGCGCTCCATTTACTGCATTTGCTGCCTACATCACTATGAAAAGCGCTGGCTCAATGGCCTTGAAACAGAGATGAGCACCACCCTCTATAGTCGGCAATGATTAGTGGAGTAAAATCTGCAGTGATTTCTTTACCTTTTTACCTATCATATATAATATTAGTACATCTTAATAGATGGCTCATTATCACCACTTCAACATCCCCACATTTTTTTAAACCTTTGGTAGTGAAATAATACCAAGTATCAGCCCAGCAAAAAATAGATTATTTTTCCATTCTGGTTTCAGTGGAGCTAGCAGCGATGCCAAATTAAAAATAAATATACAAAAGAAGCAAAGGGTATTTTTAAGGTCTTGGCTTATTCATTTCTTCAAAAGTGTATTTTTCTCAATTTAGCTATAAAAAAAGAAGTGATAATTCATTTGAGACTTTTGGGAATAGTCATCTTGCATCAGAGAGCTAGAAGCTAGAAGAGAATAGAAATGGGATATAAAAGCCAGGAGTATCTCTGTTTCTTTAAGATATTTAGACTCTGAACTAGATCTTTGATGCTATCTTTTGTTACCTGACAAACATAAAAACGCAATGAACAGATTTGCAGCCATTAATTCATTTTTATTGAGACAACACATTAAAATTTATGTAAAATTAGAAGTATCATTTTTTTTCAAAAATGAATTTCCTTTGAGATTTACATAAGACAACCAAAGTGTAATGTACCTTAGATCACAATTTTGCTTTAGCTCAGTTTTCTATGGGAAGGTTTATCAACATTTTTATCTAGTGTGCCTTTCTGTTGCCTTCTCTTGCAACATGTTTGGACACTGCATCGTGTATTAATCTACTTCGTAGGTGCCTATTGCCTGGGCGGTCCATCTGTTGTTTTGGCATCTACTATCTTTTCCCATGTGACTGTATAACTCAGGGGCAATAGGTTTTAGTTAAAGAGAGAGAAAGAGGCAGATGGTATTCCTGAGAAGCAGGAAACCTTTGGATAAGTGAGAGAGCTTCCACAATTCTTTGTTAATTACCTGTTACTGGAACTGATATATAAGTGGGAAGAATGTTGTGACTTTAACAGATGGCCATGCTATAAATAATCAAGATGATTAGAACATTATAATAATGAACTGTGTGGGTGGGATACCTGATTCTTAGGAAGAAATATGACAATTGCTGTTATTTGGAGGTCAATTTTGTGGGAAGCCTATTTTTTAATGAGCTTTTCTATACATTTGCAAAGACTTCTATATTTTATGCAAGACAAAACACATGATTGTTTAAAAATATTATAAGCCTTTGCTTAGACCCCTGGCTGATGAGATGAAGCAGTGACAATTTGGAAGATGACCTTTCAAGGGATCTGCATCTGAATTGAAGATGCTTTCCCCAAAGAACCATGCCTGGGGCTTTTCCTGTAATCTCAGTGGGAGGGGGCAGTTCATTCTCCATACCATTTAATTGCATATTTTTAGTATGGCTCTTTGGAACTAATATCCTTGTATTACTTTTTAAATTGCTCTCCCCATCCCCATTGTCTATTCTCTTTCTGGTTTTAAAAGGTTGTGTTAATAATATTACTCTTTTTTCTGGTATCAGAATCTCTGGTTTTTTTTAAAAAAAAAAAATAACTTACCACAAGCCTTTTAAGCGAGACCCTTTATATCTACAAATCTTTTACATTTCGATTTCTGTGAGAAGTCTCTCAGAGGGAATGGCTATATTATTCTAAGGTTGCACAACTGGACAGCCTTTCTGAGCTGCTCTGTGTTGCAGCTATTTCAATTTGTTCTGCTTATATGAATGCAGTTTATGAATGAGGGTGCTTTATATTGGGTAAGGCACCTATATTCCTATACAGAAAAAAGTTACATATCAGTCTATATATTTTGTTCACTAAGTATTCATTCACATGAAGTTCATAATTGGCATGTAATTAGTCATATGTAACTACATTTATTATTAATATTTTATGTCAGCATTGATTGGTTTTGATTGATTATATGCCATCAAGTCGTTGTTGACTTTTAGCAGTCACATACATATCATATCTTCTATTAGGATGTGTCTCTAACAGGATCTTCTAATGATGCATCTATCACCATTGTAGCTGAATCCATCCATCTTGCTGCTGGTGTCCTCTTCTTTGCTTTTCTTCCACTCTCTATAGAATTAGGATTACTTTGTGTAATGTGTTCTGAGTAGGATAATTTGTGCCTAGTCAATTATGCCTATTGAGAACTTTGGGTTGATTTACTCAAACTATTGGCTTGTTACCTTGGCTAAGCATGATATTTTGACCAGTTGACTCAGCCCTCCATCATTTTGAGGTTGATTAAATGTGGAGCCAGATTATTGAGGGCAATATGCTGACTCTCTAAACTGCTTAGACAGTGCTGTAAAGCACTTTGAAGTGGTGTATGTCTAACTGCTATATCTATTCTCAGGAGTCTTCTCCAAAGCCAAAGTTCAAAAATATTATTACTCTTCCTATCCTGCCCCTTCAAAGCCCAGGTTTCATTTCCATAGAGTGTCATAGGGAATATCACTACTTGCACTATTCTAATATTTGTAGGTATAGACACATCACAGCATCTGAATATTTTTTCCAATGCAGTGAGGGCTACTCTGCCAAGTACTAGTCTGCAGCATATTTCTTGTTCTGCTTGTTCTATTACTGTTGATAGTTGATTCTAAAAGACAAAAGCTATCTACCACTTCAGCAACAGGTTGCTGTATCTTTTATAATTAATGTGTTCTTCGTATTTAATCGTAGTCATACTTTTTTTTACCATGCTCCTTGACTTCTATTATTAAAGCTTGTAGACCTTTTGCATGAATGTCATCAACATAGCGTGGATTATTGATGGTTCTTCCTCCAATTTTAAAAACACATTCATCTTCTTCCAATCCAGCTTCCCCTAATATAGATTCACTATAAATATAATAAAACTGATGTTAACAGTTTAGATAATAGATTTATTCTTGTTAATATAGTCACTTTACATGTTCTGGTCTGATAGGGACTTTCAGAGTTTTTCACTCTAGTCCAGGCATCTCTCCTGGTTTATAAAAAGGGTCCCAGAAAGCAGAGCTACTGGAAATGTACTGGAAATATGTTTCAAGATTCAATAAAATAATAGATTCCTAACACTTCTTTGAAATAATTTATCTCATCACTCCCTATGTTTTAAGATCTGTTAAATGTCATTGAAATTATTGAGCAACAGGGAAAATGATGGAACTGCCAGTTATGATTAGTCACTTAAGATATGAAATTGTTATAACAGTGTGCGTATTGTGTTGTTTTATTTTAAATAGGTTGTCTTGTACAATTCAGTTATTTGGCAGTGAACCTTTTATAAGTAAATAATTCCTTGTTTATTGTGTACTGCTCTGTATATAATCTACTGTTTCTGTATATTTTTACCATGGCTTCTGATATGTTCAACCACAGATCCATATATAGTTATTTATTTTCACAGGCCTAGGTGATAAGCAAGATATGTTGTCATGGAAACCTCTAGCTAATTGTTGATGGAAATTTGTAGAACTTGGTATGCAACAAGGTGTACTATGAGTCCAGTAATATGGAGTGGTAATCCATGCACTGAATATACTCCTGTGTATATGTATTTTGAAGAAAGGCATGACATCCCATATATGTAATTAACATTATAATAATTGCTAAAAAAGAAATTGTCGGGATTCAAAGAACTGACTGGTTTATCTACTGAGGTGAATCCTGACACATTGTCTTGAGTGGGGAGTGCAAGTTCGATCCTGCCGTTTGCAATATATAGACTTGATCAGCTTCACTTGCGTTTGAGGATCCCACCCCAGTTTGACTTGTCTCGTGTCAGCGCGAACCTGTAGCGGGGATGGGGTGAAAGAGAGTTTGTCGCTCCAACTCCTCTTATTACCTGAAATGAAACACAAACAATCATTGGAGAAATTAAAGCACAACCTGGGAATTGAAACCATATTCTGTTTGGTAATTAGTGGCGTTTAGAATTGCGGGGTGGAGGCGTGTAGGACTAATGGAGAGGGCGGATGTTAGTTAGCTGCATAGGGTGGGGCAGCTTGATAAATTGCGCTGAGAGTCGAATAATCTCAGTGCTGATTTTATCCGGGATATCCGTTGTTGCTGTATTTGAAGGAAAACGAGCGAAAATAAACCTACCTATTCACAATGAATCCTGTGAGTAACAGAGTTTATTGCTAGAATTCCTACGTGTACAAATGAAAGCTAACAGAAAATCAGCGCTCACACCTTGATTCTTAAACAAACAAATGTACTTCACTGTTGACAATGGCAGAAGGCACAGATCCCGAATGGACGATGGAGGAAGGTGCAGAAGTGGCTGCAGATACTGGGGGAGAGGGCAATGGAATACAAACGGGGAAAATGGAGAGAGAGGACGTGCCATCGACAGTACAACCTGTAGTAAAACCTAAAACAACTAATGTGCGATTAAGTAACCCAGACCCTGGTTTACGAGAGGGAAAGGGGAAAGAATATAAGCAAAGGGAACATCCAATGGATTGGAAAGTGAAACGTTGGTCTGGGTCCAGTGAAAGTCAATGGGCATTTCCAGAAAGTGACACATTAGAAATAATAAGGATGCAATTCGGAGAGGTAACTTTAAGGGGAACAAAGGAGAGGGGAACCTCGATTCGGAAACAAGTATTACAGTCTGAAAAGGATCCTTTATATGTATCCAGTCCATTAGGATTTCAGGAGCCTGAAGTCGGAAGTGGATTGGACAGATTGAGCTTACGTTCTAGGAGAATGGAGGACAGAAACATAGGGGATGATGGATATTCTCTGAGATCTCAGTCAGTAGAACCACGGGACCTGAATTATGGAGCACGTTGGGGAGGTCATGTACCAGGGAGGTGGGGGCCCCCTCCTCTAACAACCACGTTTGATAGGAATGCAAATAAAGTGGCTATTTTCTTAAGCCAAGTATTAAACCATTTTGATTTATACTCCGATTGTTATCTCTCAAATTGGTCAATGGTAATGGCCATTACTGGAGTGTTAGTGAGAGAAGCATATGAATGGGCGTCTGATCTATATCGCCATAGAGTGGAGGAGTTGGGGGATATAGGACAAATTGAAATTGATTTGAAGATACAGTTGCAGACAAGAAAGCAGAGGAGGATTTGTTAATAATAAAACAAAAAGGGAGAACAGCACGGGAATATGTAAATGACTTTCAATGAGTGGCTAGTAAACTCCTGTCATTACTGGACAGTTTATTAATTCATATATTTAAAGAAGGAATGGACCCTAAATTGCATCAGACTTGTTTATATAGAGGTTCATACACTACATTGACTGATTGGTATTGTGTGGTGATTGAATTAGATGATGGTTTGCATTGTTTGAAGCCGAGACTGGAAGGATTAATATAACCACGAAAGGTTATAAACGCAAGTCCAAAACCATAACCCAGAATAATGTCAACACAAAATAACAAGAGAATATTTAAATGTTTTCGCTGTGATAGACGAGGGCATTGGGCTATGGATTGTCCAGTTCAACCTATGGCAGTCAAGGATCCGCAATCTACTTCAGAAATGAATAGAACTAAACTAAGTAGATGAGAGTGATATGACCAAGACAAGGCAAGGGGAGTAGTGGGGATTCATCAGATATTCCAGGGGAAGATGAAAGGTCTGCTCTACGTTGGGAGAAGCTGATATGGATAACGAGATGCCAGACGACCCAATGGTAAGTGAACCCATTCATCTTTTTATTTTACCTGTGGGCTTATGGAATAAGCGGACTGATCAGGGAATTAAGGTGGGGGCATTGATAGATTCAGGGTGTACAAGATGTTTAATAACTCAAGCAGTAGTTGATAAATTACATTTAAGAGTTATCAAATTAGGTGTCCCTATTAAATTTGAACAAGTGGATGGATCTATATTGGGTGGAGCTCCAGCAACTCATAGAACTGAATATATTAAAATGGTGATGGGGGAGCACTGGGAGTGGATTTCTTTGTGGTGGTTCCTCACATGAGCGAAGCAGTAATTCTGGGACTAGCTTGGCTTGATAAATGGGAACCCATTTATTGCTAGAATTCCTGCATATACAAACGAAGGCTAACAGAAATAATGATCTTTAAAATTTCACTGACTAAAATTGGTAGAAACGTTTTTCATGGCACAAACTCTCAGAGATTACACTTTGCAGAGTTGGTGTACTTTTCTTTAATGGTGTTGTCAGTATGGAGGTTGGGCAGTCAACAATTGGATATGCTGCATTTATATAATTCTGCATTGTGCAAGGGCTGGGCTAAATGACGTTGAGATTCTTTTTTTCGTACTGTAAAGTTATTTTGCTTTTTTTAAACCACTTTTTTTCTTGGAGTTGTTGCCTCCTTCAGCTGTAGCTCTAAACAACAAACTTTGGTAACAGATATTATCACAATATAAAACATTAATATTAGCAAGACAGGAGAAGGAAATTCTCTGCCAGATTCAGGATAAAGTCCCAGAAAATAATCCCAATCGTTATTTGAACGCAACGTAGTGGCAATATGCTTCTCAAAGAGTCCCAGTTCTTCATTGAATTGTGTCAGTATTGTAGTCAAACTGTAAATAAACTGTAGTACAGTACACATCTAGCAGCTAGTGAAGGTATTTCCAAGTTCATTTAGATTAGAACAAAATGTTTGAAATTCAGGGATTATATCCTGCCTTTATTATGTTCAGCTACACAGCTAGTCAAATCTATTCACAAACATAGTTCAAGTTGCTAATTGTTATCTTTTAAGATTTAAACAATTAATTGGGATCAAATTATTTTTATTTTCTCCTGCATGAGTTTGTCTGTTTCTAAAGTTGTCTGAAGAACACTTGCATGAGTTTGGGACTGGAGCAAAGGCTGATAGGCTTTTCTGTATAGTGTATGTCCAAAATTCTTCCCTGAAAGGTAAATTGTCATCTTTTTTTGTTATTGTTGACACTTTTGAAAACATTTTTTCTTGAATGGATTTGGATTTTTTTGCTGATGATTTGATTTGGTAACTTTAAATTGTATCTCTTAAATTTACTTTTAGTGCTGAGTTTGCTCTTTAATTTTGATATAGTTTATGGTTCATTAGTATTAGCCTTTTAGACCTCTATTTGTAGAGGAAACACAAAGCATAAGTATTTTTTTAATTAAAATAATACGATGCTTATGTCAAGAAGTGTTAAACAGTATATATTTAATGGCTGACAGAGCAGCCTATAAAATCAATTACATCTTTTGAATATTTTGCCATTAGCAAATATCTGTCTAGCTGCAGAGCAGCTGCCGAAAGAATTGAGAGGTTTGTATTTCTCTCCTCTCCTCTTGGAAGATTTTATTTTGTTTTGCCCTTTTCTGCCCATGGGAAAGAATATAATTTTGCTATTTAGATGCATGGAAGAAAGTTGAAAGACCTCCAAATAGCTGCTGCCAACTCTCAGCACACACTTTTGGGGGGCTTTTCAAGGACAGGGATAACTAACTGGAATCTGATAACTTTCTTAAAAGGTGGACCACTCTTTCTTAAAGGCAATATCTGTTCTGTACACTCATTTGCATTCTTGAAACCCCGCGCTTTGGCCAATCAAATCGATCTGATTGGTTTAGCGAGCCGCACTGATTGGTCCGCTAAGAATCTCCCACGATTGGTGGAAACGAATCACGGGAGATTCAAAGTGGTGCCATTGGCCGTGACCACCGCGGCTTGAGAATAAAAAGCCGCTGTTTTTTCCCTCGGAGCCAGATCAGTTCCGGGAACCAAATAAAGAGCTGAAACCTAGTCACTGCCTCCTGGTCTCCTTGCTGATGGACACGACACTGGCGACGAAGGTGGGATCCCGAGTCTGAACCCCATCAAGCACGTGTCCGACGGGAGCAGGACCGACGAGATGGCCAGCATCGCTCCACCCGCGCCCTTTAATCCCGTTAGTGAGGACTGGGAATCCTACACGGATAGATTCCGCATGTTCCTCGAATGCAGTGACATGAAGGACGCCACTGGGCCGAAGAAACGAGCCGTCTTCCTGACACACTGCGGGCCCGCAGTGTTCAAGATGGCGAAAGCCCTAGTGAAACCCTTTGACGTCACAGGGATGGACTGGGCCGACCTCGAACCTTTACTCCACAAACACTACTACCCCCGCTGTGCCCACCTTCATCAGGCAGCATGAATTTTACCGGCGGGACCAGAGACCGGGCGAAAGCCTCAGCGACTTTGTTGCAGAGCTGCGGAGCCTAGGAGGCCTGTGCGGATTCTCCGACATGGACGAGGCCCTATGGGACTGAGTCGTGCTCGGACTTCGGGATCCAGTCCTACAGAGTCGGCTGATGGCCAAAGGCGACATCGCCCTCACCGACGCCATTGCTGAAGCCACCGCAGCCAAGGCCACCCGGCAGTCGGCAAGCCGCATGCGGAGACCGGATACAGGGGACCGCACCGTGACCACCAACCTTGGACGGGAGACCGAGGCCCAACTGGAAGCAAGTCACTGTGAGACCACCACCCACCACGGCGAATTCCACTCCGCCTCCGACACTTCGGACGAGGAGGAGGAAATCCACCGGCTCCAGGCAGGACGCGACCAGCGCAGTCAGTGGGGTTGTAAGTTGGGGACCGCGTGTGCTGGTTGTGGAGGCGACCACCCAAGATCCAAGTGCCATTTCTTTGATGCAGTCTGCCGGCACTGCGACAAAAAGGGTCACATCGCCCACGTCTGCCGATTAAAGAAAGCCTACAGCCCCAGACGGCGGGATCACAGCGAGCGGAGATGGGACAGCACCCCCTCCAGAACCAGAGATTGCCAAGCCGACAGCCGATGGGACCGGAGTGGGCGAACCCGACGAAGCGGCGAGACCCGGCGGAAGGAGGAAACCCACCAGACGGTCATCATCGGCCATGCATCCACCACCGACGCCCAAAAAGTCTACGTGGAGGTAGGCATCGAAGGTGAGCCATGCAAAATGGAGGTGGACTCCGGGTCCTACCTCTCCATGGTCGCCTGGCAAGAAATCAAACGTTTGGTGCCTACCATCCAAAAGAAGGGACTGGAGAACCAGAGACTAATCATTAAAGACTACCAGGGAAACCGCATCCCGGTAGTTGGAACCGGACAATTCAAAGTGGCATTTAAGGGCCGCACTGCAAAGCTTCCCCTGACAATCGTGGACCGAGACCGACCCAGCCTTTTGGGACTGCAATGGTTCGCACCACTCGGCATCGAAGTCACGGGCATCAACCACATCGCCGAGACCGATTGGGAGCAACAACTGGCACGGGACTTCCAGGAAGTGTTCGACGGCATACTAGGCAAGTACTGAGAGCCCCCCATATCCTTCAGCCTAGACCCTAACATTCCCCCGAGATGCCTAAAACCAAGGCGGGTACCTTTTGCACTCCGGCCAAAAATTGACGAGCAAATTGATAAGCTTGTCAAGCAAGGGGTCCTACAATTGACCAATTGACCATGCCCGGTGGGAGACCCCAATAGTCACCCCAGTCAAGCCCGATGGGTCGGTGAGAATCTGCGGGGACTATAAGGCCACCCTAAATTGCGCCTTGCAACAAAGCGCCTACCCCGTCCCAGTAGTGCAGCATCTTCTACACTCACTGGGGGGAGGCAAGGTTTTTGCGAAACTCGACCTGGCCCAAGCATACCAACAGTTGCCGGTCGATGAAGAAACCGCGGAGGCGCAAACCATAGTCACCCACTGGGGAGCTTTCCGATGTAACTGACTCCAGTTCGGAGTCAGCGTGGCGCCTGGAATTTTCCAGAGCCTCATGGAGAGACTCTTGCAAGGCATCAAGGGGGTGGTGCCCTACTTCAACGATGTGCTGGTGTCGGCAACCAACCAACGAGAACTAGAGGGTCGGCTAAGGGAGATGCTAACCAAATTCAAGGAAACCGGGCTAAAGGTGAAGAGGGAAAAGTGCCAAATTTACACAGAGCGGGTCGAGTTCCTGGGGTACCTCCCAGACCAGCACGGCATCCACCCAACCACAACCAAAATCAGAGCCATTAAGGAGGCCCCCATACCCAGGACTAAAACGGAACTGCAGGCGTTTCTGGGACTGCTTAATTTTTACAATGTTTTCTTGCCCCAAAAGGCGACCGCGGCGGAGCCTTTGCATAGGCTCTTGGACAAAGCGGCTACCTGGACTTGGGGGAAACGCGAGGAAGCCGCCTTCAGAAAAACCAAGGACCTGTTCACCTTGGACGCCGTCCTTATCCAATACAATGAGACCCTACCACTCGCCATCACATGCGACGCCTCATCCTTCAGTGTCAGCGCCATCCTCAGCCACACCATCCCGGATGGAAGAGAAGCACCCATCGCTTTCTTCTCCAGGACACTCACCAAACCAGAGCAGAACTACAGCCAGCTGGACAAGGAGGCCCTAGCCATCATCACAGCAGTGAAGAGGTTCCACGAGTACCTCTACGGCCGCACATTCACGATCATCACCACAAGCCGTTGCTGGGCATCCTGGCAGGGAACCGGGCCACCCCGAACATTTTATCTCCCAGGATGACAAGGTGGTCCGAATTCCTTGCCACCTACAGCTACCAGCTCACACACCAACCCGGTAAGACCATCACACATGCAGACGCTTTGAGCCGCTCGCCGCTACCCGATCTAGACACCGACCCAGCGCCTACGACGAGCGCCCTCAGCATAGAGACTCTGCCCGATCTACCCATAACTGCGTCAGACATTGCCCGAGAAACCAATAAAGACAAACGTCTGGCGCGGGTGTTACATTGGGTAGAGAAAGGGTGGCCGGAAAAGGACAATGACGAAACATTCAAAACATTCCGGAACCGGCAAACGGAACTCTCATTGCAAAAAGGGTGTGTACTGTGGGGGAATAGGGTGGTTATCCCAGAAAAACTACAAGGGAAGGTATTGGAATTGTTACACGAGGGGCACCCAGGCATAGTTAGAATGAAAGCCCTGGCCAGAAGTTACGCTTGGTGGCCAGGGATGGATAAGCAAATCGAGGCCTGGGTGGCAAGGTGTCAACGCTGCCAAGAAACCAGACCAAGTCCTCCCACGGCACCGATCCTAGAATGGGAAACTCCCAGGGGACCTTGGTCTAGGGTCCACATAGACTTTTCCAGGCCCACGAAGGGACATACATTCCTAATAACCGTAGATGCTTACTCCAACTGGTTGGAGGTAAGCAACATGAAATCCACCACCACAAAGGCCGTGACCAAGGAACTTTGCAAACTCTTCGCAACACACAGCCTCCCGGATGTCATCGTGTTGGACAACGGGCCCCAATTCACCTCGCTGGAATTTAAAAAATTCCTAGCGGAATGGGGCATATGACACGCACTGACAGCCCCGGCGCATCGGATGGTTCAATTTACGAAAAAAAGGGCGGAAAAAAAAATTTACGAAAAAAAGGGCGGAACGGATGGTTCAATTTACGAAAAAAACCATCCAGAAAATCGAACATGGGGAAATCCAAGACAAAATAAATAAAATGCTTTTTATACAACATATAACCCCGAACACGACAACAAACAAAAGCCCGGCAGAGCTACTAATGGGGAGGAAAATAAGGTCCCCACTTGATAGATTGCACCCCCATACAACCCGGAAAAACCCCCAAACTCCTCCAGCAAGCACCGATCCTTTGCACCAGGCAACGCCGTCTACACAAAAAACCTAACCGGAGACCCACTATGGGTACCAGCAACCATAACCCAACTGACAGGTCCCCGCTCGTACCGGCTGCAAACAACCGACGGATGAGTGTGGAAATGCCACATCAATCAAATAAGATCGAAAACAGCCACAAGAAACACAACCGGCATGCAACCAGACATAAACAATCCCCTTAACACAAGCCAAGAGGGGAGGGAATACCCTGGGAACCAAAACCCAGAAGAAAGGAACCGTCCATACTCACCAGCAAGCAGCCAGCTCGGAACCTCACCCGGGAGAAGCAGCCAGGCCAGCTCGACCAGCCCAGAAAGATCAGGCGGGAGCGGCGAAAACCGCAGCTCAACCAGCCCGGGTAGACCGGGAGGGAACTGCGACGAGCAGCCCGGCAAGGCATACCAGGCAGTCCCATCGACAGGGCCGAGAGACACAGAGAACCTGACCGAACCAGCCGGGAGCCAACCAATGACTGATCTGTGCAGATCCAGTAGGCAAGTGCGGAGCCCCGCCTGCTTACGGGACTACGTTACGTAGAACCAAACCAAGAGGGGAGGGGTGTTCTGTACACTCATTTGAATTCTTGAAACCCCGCGCTTTGATTGGCCAAAGCGCGGGGTTGTTAGGGATAACATTGTTTACCCTAACTGGTTTAGGTAAATAATAATATGTAATCATAGTTTATATGTTAAAGTGTCTGCAACTTTAACTGTGGGATAGTAATTAAGGGAGTGGTTGTGAAAGCACTTTAAAAGAAGCAAGGCTGCAGCTTGCTCTCTCTCAGGCTTTGATGATCCCTGGTTACTGCAAGGACTCAAGACTGCATTGCTCGAACGGGAGAGAAAACAAAGGACTGACTTGTAAGTGAACTGACATAGGATATTCTAAACGGACTTTGCTAACTGAATATCCCTGAATGGACTGACTAAATGATACATGACTATTGGACTGTTATTTTGACTATGCTATGAACTCATAATGGAATAAACTATATTTTTGATAGCACAAGCGTATCTGTTATTTTTACTGTATGTTAATAAACATACAAACATATCTCACTCATTTATCTGTGTGCCTATCTGACTAACGCTGCACATTCTGTTTAGCTTGTCTCCCTAACCCTGGTTGGGGAAACCAGGCTTAACACTGGTTATGGGCCCAGAGGCTGCAAAGTCAGTTTAACTAGGATAAAACAGATTTATGTAAAAGTGAGAGTTTGTGTTGTTATACATTACAGTAAACAGACAGCTGTGTTTTATTAATTATAGTTTTATATCCATACAAAGAAAACATGGCACAAGTCAATTTACAAAGTTTGTCCCTTATATCCAAGTTGGATGGAACAAACTATGTATCATGGTCTATGAAATGTAGTCTGCTTCTACGAAGAGAAGGTTTGTGGAACATAATTGAAAATCCACCAAACGTAGAAGAATGGGATGCAGAGGATGATGAAGATAGATTAAAGATAGAAGAATTTATGCATAAAAATGAACAAGCTATTTGCATTATTGCGTTAACCTTAACTGATCAACAGCTTGTTTATATCCACGGAGAGAAAACGGCTGTTGGGTGTTGGCAGAAGCTGAAGAGGATTTATGTTCGAGATAATGTTGGTGCTCACATAAATCTAACACGGAAAATTTTCATTACACATCTCCATAAGAATGGTGATATGCCGAGTCATTTAAAAACTATGCAAAGCATTTTTCAAGAACTGCACGAGAAAGAGCTTATTTTCTCTGAACTACACCAAGTCTACATAATTCTATCTTCACTTGATGAAAGTTATGATAACTACGTAACTTCCCTTGAAATATTGCCAAAGGAAAGCCTAACTTTAACTGATATAACTGGCAGATTGATTGAAGAGGCCAGAAGAAGGCTTGAAAGAGATGAGTTAAGGAGGCAGCAACCTCAAAAAGAAGATAATGAATCTCCTACTGCATACGCAATTAAAAAGTGTTTTAATTGTGGAGGAAGAGGACATTTGGCAAGATTTTGTAAAAAGGGAAAACGCCAGAACGCTGGCCAGAATACAAAAAGTCATCAAAAGATAAATAAAAATTTAGAGTTAGCCATGTATACTAACGAAGCTGTAAAAAATAATTTATGGGTGGTTGACAGTGGAGCATCCCAATGTATAACAAATGATAACAAAATTTTTATTAAAATGTCCAAGAGTACACAGCAGATATCGTTAGCCAATGGCTGGAAACTGAAAGCTAAAGGTCAAGGTATAGTATATTGTTCTTTTATAAAAGAGAATGTAAAAATGTTATATGTACCACAACTTAAGTTTAATTTAATTTCAGTTAGAATTTTGGTTAAACTAGGATATGTAGTTACTTTTAAAGGAGATAACTGCATAATTGAAAAAGAAGATAAGAAAATTACTGCATCTTTAAGAGGTGAATTATATGTGTTAAATGATGATGGTTTAGAAGTGGCTAACACAGTTTATGAAAATAAGAAACCTCATGATGAATGTATTCACTTGTTACATCAAAGGCTAGGGCATTTAAATTTTAAAATGCTTAAGAAAACTGTTGAATTATCTAAGGGAATAAGTTTAAAACCTTGTCATAAGTATTTGCAATGTAATATTTGTAATCAAAGTAAGAGCAGGGTAATACCGGCTAATAGAGTTGATGGATTTACTACCAAAGAGCCTTCAGAAGTAGTATTTGCAGATTTAATAGGTCCGAAAAAACCAAGTGTAGGAGGAGCTCGTTACATACTAAGTATAATGGACCATTATTCTAGATATGGGTTTTGCTATTTAATGAAGAGCAAAACTGAAACATATCAAAATCTCTTTAATTGGATTAAATTTGCAGAAAGGAAAACTAAAAAGAAATTAGTAACTCTTATAACAGATAATGGTACAGAATTTACAAATAATAAATTCCAGAACAGACTAAGAATGTTAGGTATTCAACATAAAAAGTCTGCACCATATAGGCCACAACATAATGCCTTTATAGAGAGAAGAGGCCAAACATTACAATCAATGACACGAACTATGATGTCTGATTCAGGATTACCTGACAATTTATGGGGAGAAGCAATAATGTGTGGTAATCATATATTAAATAATGTTGTTAATTCAACAACAGGTGAATTACCATTCACACTGTGGCATGGTACAAAACCTGATTTAAGTTACATGCACACATTTGGAGCACCAGCATGGGTGCATATCCCTTCACAACTTAGACACAAAGGACAGCATAGAGCTAAAAGATTATATTTTGTAGGATATACATCTAATCATAGATCTTATAGATTCTGGGAACCAGGTACATCTAGAGTTTACACCAGTGCTAGTGCAAAATTCCTAGAACATGTAGGATGGAATAGATTAGAGCAAGATTTAAATAATGAAGTAATTATTGAACCCTACAAAAGGCAGAAAGATCAGACTAGTTATAAGAAGAGTCCAATTAAAGAAGAAGTCCATGAAGAGCAAATAGGACCAGAACAAGAGGAAACAGTTGATCAGGAAGAGTTAGATAATCAAGAAGAGTTAATAAATGAAAGTCCACCTGTAAGTCCTGTAATACCTAGACGTACTACATGTGCAACTAGACCACCTGATAGGTATCAAGCAAGTATAGTTTGCCAAGTAACTAAAGTTCCAACTAGTGTAGATGAACTTAGGATGTATCCTGCTAAGGATCAGGAGAATTGGCAAAAGGCAATGGAAAAAGAACTAAATTCATTAAAGGTAATGAAAGTTTATGAAGATACTAAATTACCTCCAGGAGAAAAATCCATTGGGTGCAAATGGATATTTAAAGTAAAAACTGGAAATGATGGGACTGTTACCCATAAGGCTAGGTTAGTAGCTCAAGGATTTAATCAAACTGCATCTGATTACGATGAAGTTTTTGCACCAAGTCTTAAAGCAACATCTTTAAGAGCAGCATTAGTGTGGGCAGCTAAGAAAAACTATGTCATTAACCATTTAGATGTAGAAACTGCTTATCTACATGCACTATTGCAGCACACTATATATTTAAGAAAACCAGTAGGTATAAAAGACAATAAAGTAAATAGTAATGATTGTTGGAAACTCAAAAAGAGTCTTTACGGGTTGAAACAATCTGGGTTTGAGTGGAACCAATATATTGTGAAAGAGTTAAACAATATAGGTTTTAAATCTGGTTTAGCAGATCCATGTGTGTTTAAAAGAGAAAATAATGGAACGGTGTCATTATTGTTATTATTTACAGATGATATTGCTTTGATAACTAAGACTAATAATGAAGCTAATGAGATTATATCATTATTAGCCAAAAAGATAAAATTAAAGCATTTAGGTGAAATTAAAAAGTATCTAGGATTGACAATTAACAAAACAAAAAATGGTTTTAAGATATCTCAAGAAGATAAAATTTGCCAATTAATTAAAACGTTTAAAATGGAACTTTGTAAACCGGCAAAGACTCCAATGAGTCAGGAAGTTTGCCAAACTGATGATCAAAGTCCCAAATTTAATAAGTCCATATATCAATCTTTGATTGACAGCTTATCATATATAAGCAATTGGTCTAGGCCAGATATAGCTTATAGTGTAAATCAGCTGGCACGTTTTAATTCAGATCCACATCAATGTCATTGGCAATCATTGAAGAGAATTTTAAGATATCTTAAAGGAACAATGAACCATGCATTGTATTTAGAACCAAAGGGTGATTTGAGTCTTAGAGCCTATGCAGATGCAAGTTTTGCAACTGATATAAACACTAGAAAATCAACATCTGGGATGGCTATATTATTTGGTAAGACACTAATAGGGTGGAGGTCAATCAGACAACAGCATATTAGCTTGTCCACGATGGAAGCAGAATTTTCGTGTCTGTCATTACTATGCACTGATTTGATTTTGTACAAACAGTTATTATTAGACATGGGTGTAACTGTTAAAGATTCTATTGTTGTGTACGAGGATAATCAAGCAGCTATAAAATTAGCTACTAGTATTGCTTTAAAAACTAGATCAAAACATACTGATTTAAGATACTTAAATGTTAGAGAATCTGTAAAGAATGGGCTAATTAAATTGGAATACTGCATGACGGAAGAAAACATTGCAGACCAATTTACAAAAGCTCAAGGAGTAACTAAGTTTAAAGAGAGTTGTAACAAATATGATTTAAAGATGTAAATAGTTATATTTATTACTATTTCCTAAAAGGGGAAAATGTTAGGGATAACATTGTTTACCCTAACTGGTTTAGGTAAATAATAATATGTAATCATAGTTTATATGTTAAAGTGTCTGCAACTTTAACTGTGGGATAGTAATTAAGGGAGTGGTTGTGAAAGCACTTTAAAAGAAGCAAGGCTGCAGCTTGCTCTCTCTCTGGCTTTGATGATCCCTGATTACTGCAAGGACTCAAGACTGCATTGCTCGAACGGGAGAGAAAACAAAGGACTGACTTGTAAGTGAACTGACATAGGATGTTCAACACGGACTTTGCTAACTGAATATCCCTGAATGGACTGACTAAATGATACATGACTATTGGACTGTTATTTTGACTATGCTATGAACTCATAATGGAATAAACTATATTTTTGATAGCACAAGCGTATCTGTTATTTTTACTGTATGTTAATAAACATACAAGCTTATCTCACTCATTTATCTGTGTGCCTATCTGACTAACGCTGCACATTCTGTTTAGCTTGTCTCCCTAACCTTGGTTGGGGAAACCAGGCTTAACAGGGGTGATCTGATTGGTTTAGCGAGCCGCGCTGATTGGCCCACTAAGAATCTCCCGCAATTGGTGGAAACGAATTGCGGGAGATTCAAAGCAGTGCCATTGGCTGCGGCCGCCGCGGCTTGAGAATAAAAAGCCGCTGTTTTTCCCTCAGAGCCAGATCGGTTCCAGGGACCAAATAAAGAGCTGAAACCTAGTCACCGCCTCCTGGTCTCCTTGCCGATGGACACGACAATATCCAATAAATTTTGTAACATCTGAGATGCTGTCCCAGGAACCATAGGATTATCACTACCATAGATAAATTACTTTTATTCAATCGTCAGAACAAGTGTTTCAATGTAGTAAATGTGGCAGGTTTTGATACTACAGAGGTTATATTAATGAATGGAATAGTTATTTAGTGTAAGAGTAGGCTATTTCAAGAGTTCAAGTTGAAATATGGGTATCTAGCTTTTGCTATTAAGTGCTAGAAACGACAGTGTTTGTAGGCTACAGTGCTAAACTACATGTAGGAGTATCATTTTCCTCTGCTTAATGTATTAACTTTAATAATCTATTTGTGGTTTAAAATAGTATTCATTTTTAAATGATCAAAGATGCTATTTATCTCAAATTCTTAGAAACAGCATTCTTACAAGACCTCTGAAGCTGGATTGAAATTCGATTGTTTGATAAATCTGTTAGTTCTTTCCAGTGGTGGGATTCAAATTTTTTAACTACCAGTTCTGTGGGCATGGCTTAGTGGGCGTGGCAGGGAAAGGATACTGTAAAATTTCCAGTCAGAGGTGGTATTTGCCGGTTCTCCGAACTACTCAAAATGTCCGCTACCGGTTCTCCAGAACTGGTCAGAACCTGCTGAATACCACCTCTGGTTCTTTCCTCAAAAAGTTTTTTCTCTCCCCAATATATTATGAAGAAGCTTAGATATGTGGCATTCTATTTGTGTATGTCTCGTCTTTACAGCTTCCTTTTTTATCATGAAAAATATAAGCAAATGGTTGGTAGATTTTCTTAAACCTGACTGATCTCCTGATATATGGGTTTAGATTGCAGAATTTCCACCCAGTGTGACTTTTCTGAAAATTATGGGAGTTGAAGTCCTCATACCTGGACATTACACAGGTTGGGGAGGTCTGTGTTACAACTACAAGAATATTGTGTCATGTCCTCCCACTTTTCTAAGTTATGTCAGTGAACCCAAGGCAAGATGGTAATATTGAAGAAAGCCCTAGTATAAAGCAGTCTGTAACATGAGATGCACTGGTGACCAGTGAACTCTTAAGTGTGAATACTGTAAAGGTGCTATTTAACCAATAAGGTGAATTTTTTTATGGCATATATGGCTTGGCTATTTGAAGGAGAACCTTTCTCCATTCTTTCTGCTCATGCAGTAACATTTAACAGAGTTCTCTCAAGTTCTGTCTTTAAAACATTGCCATCTGATGGGATGTAGGTAGTGCACCTTCCTTATTATGACCCTTGTCCTCTGGAACAGCATTCATCCTGAGGGTCAAGTTGCTCCAACCCTCTCATCCTTTAAGTAAACCTTGGATACCTGTCTATTTTTCTAATTCACTGTTTTTCAACCTTGTTAAGGTTTAAGATGTATGAACTTCAAATCCCAGAATTCCCTAGTCAGAATAAGTTGAAGTCCACACTTCTTGAAATTGACCAAGATGGATTTTATTAATATATTGTTTTAGTACCTTGGCTTTTGTGTTCTTTTGCACAGTTTTTGTTGTGTTGAATGTGGCTTTTAACTTATATGTTACCCTAAATTGTGATGAGATGGGAAGCTTAAAAATTTGATTAATTGACTGACTGACTGACTGATTATTGATACATCTTGTTAGGAATGTAAGTCACCTAACAGTTGGGTTGGAAAATATATAAACCAGGATAGACATTTTAATACTGTCTCTTTAAGAGAATGCTAAAACTGTAATTGGGTGTGGTTCCTCAAATGACCATAAGATGGAGCCAGAAACCTGGTTGTTTTAGTTTCTGTTCTGTTCTGTTGTCCTTTTCTGGAGAGTGTTGCAGTTTCTGTATTGACTGTTGCTGATTGTTGATGTGAGTCTAGTTACTGAGCTGTTTTTGATACTGGACTTTGATATTGGATTATCCCTGGACTGAAAATTGACTGTTTTAACCATGAATGACTTGGACTGTTTTGTTGAACTTTGCTTAACTGTTTTACTGGAAGTAAAAATCTACATTTTACTATACAGTATATCTGTGTGCTGGTTGTGTGTTATTCCTCACCACTCTCACTACGTCTCTCTGTGTGCGCTCATTCTCCTAACGGGGAATTACCTCAACACATCTAATTTTCTCACTTCTTTTCTTGTTCTCTCCCCAGGTTATCTAGGATGGCTGATAATTTAGTGAAATCTTGCTGCTGCCTACAATCTAAAGTTCTTTACAAAAGCATTAGGCTGCCCTTGAGAAGGCAGCCCCATCCCTTAAAATTTAAGTTTTAATTGAATCCTTTGCAGGATTTGGTAATCCTGCAATAAGTGATACTCAACCACTAGATGGCAGAAAGTTTAAAATTTAGTGCTTTATACTGATAATCCAGATTATCACAGACTGGATATGGCTAAAATTCCATTTCAATATTTTATTAATGATTTAAGACACTCTTTTTGCTGTGATCTTTATTCCATCTGACATTTACCTCTGATTGCTACAGAGCATTTCTATTATGTTGTCTGAATGTCTTTTATGCAGTCTTGATTATTATTGCTACAAATTAAACTGGACTATTGGAGGAAAAACAGCATTAAACATGTTTCAAATAACTGTATTCCTTTTATTGGAGAACTGTATCACAAAAATCAGAAATCTGCAGGCATCAAACAAGAGGAAAAAAATGGTTCATTAAAACATACATCTCTTTTACTGTACATAAAACTAGTTTTACTTTGTTTTTTCCCCTCATACTGCTCTTCCCTTAAAGGAAGCAAAGGCAATTTATATGAGAGTAGTAAAACAACTTTAAATAAAGCTATCCCACTAAAGCAAAATAATCCTTTTTAAAAAATTCCATAAATATCTGGGGAGAACAGGTGAAAGAAAATGAGGCAGTGAAAAATATATTTCAGGACAGAATTTTATAACTGGGTATCTATTATTTAATTAGACTCGGAAAATTGGAATATAAATTAGAATTTATATAAGATAAATTCTACAGAAAAAACCCTCTAGAAGGATGGAGAAATTATGTAATAAGCTTATAAACTAGAGAAGAGGTAGATGTAAGAAAAACTCCAGAAGTCTGTTTTTATTCATTGTGAGATTATTATATTGGTACCTCCTTTGAATATCCTGGGAGCCAACATGAATTATCTTGAATTTGGGATGCTTTTTATTAAGTGATAATGGCTTCTAGCAGGATTTAAGATGAAATTACATTGTGAAGCCATTTATTTATTCAATTGCAAGTTTAAAAACAATGTGAAAAATATTTTAAAACTCATACTAATTACCAAAAATACACAAGAACAAATTACAAATGAAAATTAAAAAATAACAACACAAGAATGCAATTCATTAGAAAGATAAGGTGTAGAAAAAATAAAAATAGGGAATAAACCAGGAAAACAGTATTACATTGTGAAGTAAACTATTTCCTTTTTTTCTCTATTCAGCAGGGCAGTAATTAGACATATGGCATAAAGTTTTAAAGAATGATCAGTCATGAATAGCAAGTATATCAGAATTATTAACCAAAACAATTTTAAGGGTAAATTATAGGAGAGAGAGAGTAAGAAAACACTTTGCCTTGGAAGTGTAATGATGGAAGTGTAGCCAGTTTGGTGTCTGTGGATGCCAGGCCAATCTGAGCAGGCTAACATGTTCTTTCACCAGAGATACATTCAGACTAATGAGGGAGAAGCAAAGGCTTATGACAGACACTGTTACAGCAAACTGATAGACACTTTTTGGACCACCCTACTGAATAAATCTTTCTTAGAACACAAACTTTCCCCTATCAAACCAATAGTAGTGCTCCACTAATTGTACAATAATTGCTATTTAGGTTGTAGCAGATGCTGCTATTAAAATTTTTAAAAAAGACAGAGGAAACTGTAGTAATGGTGAATGTTGAGAGCAGTAGTAAAGACTGGGACACAATAAGCTACACTCCAAATTTACAGCCTAAGCAGCAGAGTTCATCTACCCTATGCATATTAAACTACATTAAGAAAACCAGTGCATTGGCATTAATCATTGCATGCTGACTTCAAATTGCATGGCTACTTATGAGTATAATAAGAATACCGTTTCTCATGCAATAGAAAGCAATATGATGGGTAATCACCTTCATTTGGAGTCAAGATAGTTTAAGCTTATTTGAATGTAATAAAAATATCCCAGAACGTATATGACAGGAGCTCGATGTTGATCACATGACACCATTATAGAAACTTGTAATATTTTTATAGTAATGAAATTGCTGTTTGAGTGCAATACCTTGAACTTGAAATAGAATCACAAGAAGGCTCAACAAGCTTTAGGAGCCCCAAGGTTGGTAACCACATCAAACAACAGCAAAAAAATCTATTCATTCTATTAACTTCTAGTTTGACTCTCAAGCCTCCCTAATTATTTCTGCAAGGCAGGGCTCCTTGCCAGCTCTGTTTAAAAGCAAATTTCAGCATGGTTTGACTTAGTTTTATGTACAGTTTTCATTATACACCACATAGTCCTGGCAACAAATATGACGAGTTTCCATGCAACTAGGTTAAACTGGATGGAAAACAGCTTTCAAACATTATAATCATTATCTGTCCCATTTCATGCATAAGAGTTTTAGGGAAAATTTATAACATACACAAACACTCAAAGATGTTTGAAATTATGGATAGTATATATAATCCCACAATCATAAATATATTAAAATAGTATCACCATAAATACAAAGATAAACATTAATCCTCTCATAGCTGCCTTCTTTGAAGGGAGGGGAGGGAGATAGTATTAATATACTTTCAGCTTAGTCTAGTAGTCAAGGCACCATGCTGGAAACCAGGAGATTATGAATTCTAGGCCTGTTTAGGTATGAAAGCCAGCTGAGTGATTTGGGGCCAAACATTCTCTAAATGTAAAATGTAAAGTACTAAATATATTTGCTCCCCAAGTTATTTATAAAAGCAACAAAAGTAGGATATAAATACATAAATAAATATCATTTGCACCTGCATTCTTGAAAATTCAAAAAGTTTCTCTCAAACTGTTATGACACTTGGGAAAATATTGCATATATTATCATAAAATCTGAGCCTAGCAGGCAGCCATCAAATCAGGAGTATTAGTACGTAAAGAGAACAGATTTTTTTTTCCAGATAGAACCAAGTCTAAATGCATTTACCTTGTAGGCTGGGCTTTTTTTTCTAAGGGGATAGAATGGCATATGATCTGCTTATGAGTTTTGCCTGGACATTATGGGAGACAGAATATTGAAGCAAATAGACTTTTGGTCTGATCCAAGAGGACTGCTCTTTTTCTTTTCTAGAGGATATGCCTTGAAAAAAGGATCAAGATGTTGCCACATTCTCCAAGTGTTTCCAATAATAGCTGCTGCTTTCCAAGCAGTTTGAATACATTGATCAGTTTGCAAGTTCCCCTTTTGTCATTGCTATTAAACAGGAATGTGAGAAAAGACAAATCTGGCACTCTTGTACTACATCTCTTTTATGCATTTTTAAGGAAAAACATCAGATTCTGTGTAGAGTTGTAATTGCAGGAATGTTCCAATCTTGGATGGCAAACCTAAGATAAAGAATGTTTCCAAGCAAATACAACTCAGGCAAACAAAGTCACTAATCTATGGATAAAGGAGGCTTAGAGAGGGGAAGTAAACATATGTTAGACTTTAACTAGAGATAATTAATTGTATGGATTACTGCACTAAACAGTAACGAAAGTTAAGCAGTAACCAAAGTTAACCAATGAAGGAGGATAACTAAAAATGTATATAAATACAAGACTATACTCCAATAAAGATAATCATGATTCCGTTGTTAATGATCAAACAACTCGACTGCCTCGTCATTGCAACAAGTGGAGCCCAAACAGGGTCCCTCTTACTTCGTCCAGCAAGAATTTGGTGCACCTTCAACCCTTTGTGGTTTTCTTCAACCTTTTGGTTTCTGTAAGTATGGGGTCTTCGCTTTCTGAGGAACAAAGGAAGCATGTAGATGAATTAGGCTATTTGTTGAAGAAAAATAATACTGAAGTACCACAGAGAAATCTCTTAAGGCTGGTCCAGGAGATTGCAGCTCAGTGCCTATGGTACCCAGAAAAGGGGTCTTTAAAATTAACTGATTGGGAACTTATTGAGAAAACATTGCATACTGAACCTCGAGCAAAAATAGAAGTTTTGCATGTGTGGCATTTATGTAGGCATGCAATTGAAAAATTGGGTCACAGTGAACTTTCTCTTTTAACACCTCCACCTTCACATTATACTAATGCTGTCATTTGTCCCCCTTCTTCACCTGAATGTATGTCTTCAATTCCCTCAGCTCCTGCAGATACAGGGCAAAAGCCTCCTGACTCTATTGTTCAGTCTTCTTTTGAGAAAATGGACTTGTAAAAGGGATGCCTCTGTCTCAGGAACAGAACTTGCAGAATTACTGTCTGTTTGTCCAGTACAATATCGTCCTGGTCAGGGGCCACAGCTTGGACTGCAAGGAGCAGAATGGGAGGGTCTGCCTTATCAGATCTTAAGAGAGTTAAAAAAGGCAGTTACAGACTATGGGATTAGTGGTAATTTTACAAGAGGACTTGTAGAAGGAATAAAAAATGGTTATACAATGATTCCTGAAGATTGGAAGCAAATATTTCACATGATTTTAACCTCCATGCAATATATGGTTTGGGAGAGTGAATATATGAGACATGCTCAAGCTACTGCTTTAAGAGGGGGAGGAGCATATACAGTTGAGTAGCTATTTGGTTCTGGACCATTTGGTACAATTCCTACTCAAGTTGTTCTTCCTCCAGCTACGTTAACTATTGTTTCTGAATGTGCCTTTCGTGCTTTTCTTAAGGTACACCAAGCTGGAAAACCTAGAGCAAATTTTTCAAACATTCAAGAGAATGCCAGTGAGCCTTATGCTGACTTTGTTGAGCATCTGTCCAAAGCAATTAGACAGCAGTTTGATCATCAGGAAGCTGCTGATGAACGTCTTTGCCAGTTAGCTATTGAAAATGCTAATGCAGATTGTAAAAGAGCTTTACAGCCATTAAAGGCTACTGCTCATTACACTCTGGCAGATATGCTGCGAGTCTGCCAGGATATTGGATCCCAAACTTATAAAATGCATATGTTAGCAGTTGCTATTCAGAAAGGACAGTGACCAATTGGTAACTGTTTTAAGTGTAAGAAGCCTAGCCACTTTCGGAAGGACTGTCGTTCTACACCTTCTATGCCTCAGAATCGTCCTTCTAAGAAGTGCCCTATTTGCAAAAAGGGATTTCATTGGGTCAATCAATGTCGGTTTCAGTCGGGAAACTTGCCAATGGGTGTGGCACCCACCCAGAATCCAAAGCGTGCCTTTTCCATCACTCTGATTCCTCTAGCAGTTTCTCTCACTCCTCCCCAGCCACAGCCAGTAGCGCTGGGATCGATTTAATCACTCAAGAGGAAATTGAGTTTAAATTTCCCATGGAAGTTAAAATAGTTCCATCTCAATTTAAAGGTCCTCTTCCTTCGGGATTAGTTGGCTTAATTTTGCCTCATTCTTCTGCACACAAAAAGGGCTGTTTTGTTGTGCCTGGGGTAATAGATTCAGATTACACTGGTATCCTCATGATTCAGATTTGGGTGACTCTTCCTCAAGTTGTTCCTTGTAATTCTTCTGTTGCTCAATTGCTTCTTCTTCCATATGAAAATCTATCTCCTAGTATAGGTAATTGTGGGGACGCAGGATTTGGATCAACTTCTTTATCTGTAGGCTTACTTCATCAGCTGAACTCCTCTCGTCCTTTGTTAATGCTCTTCCTTAATAAACAATCATTTCAAGGGTTATTGGATACTGGAGCCGATGTTACTGTCATCTCCTCTTTACAGTGGCCAGTACAGTGGCCAAAAATAACAGTTTCTTCATTGTGGGGAACAGGAGGTTCTACAGTTGCTTGGCAGAGTGTTCAAAAAATTAATGTTATAACATCTGCTGGTAAGTCCTTTTTCCTACAACCATACATTCTAGATATTCATACTAATATTTGGGGCCGTGATATCCTTTCTCTTCTTAATACCCATTTGATTCTTGATGATGGCTCTTCCTCTTAAATGACTCTGTTCTATGCCGGTTTGGGTGGAACAATGGCCATTATCAAGGGAAAAACTCACTGCTTTACAACAATTGGTTCAAGAACAATTGGCTGCTGGTCATATAGAACCTTCTACTAGTCCTTGGAATATTCCTGTTTTTGTTATAAAAAAGAAAAATGGGAAATGGCACCTCCTTCAAGATTTAAGAGAAATTAATAAATGTATCCAACCCATGGGTCCTTTACAATGTGGTCTACCAAATCCTAACTTAATTCCTAATTTTTATAAATTATTGGTAGTTGATCTTAAAGACTGCTTTTTTACTATACCTTTGCAGCCTCAAGACAAAGAAAAATTTGCATTTACTGTCCCAGTTTTTAACGAAATCATTGGTGAGCATGCCCACAAAACGATATCATTGGCGAGTGTTGCCTCAGGGAATGCTTAATTCCCCTACACTTTGTCAATATTTTGTGGATAATGCCCTTCAACCCTTTCGGAATAAATTTCCTTCCTATTTAGTCTATCATTATATGGATGATATATTGATAGCAGACCCGGATTTTGATGAATCTAAGTTGTTAAAAGAGTTAACGGATATTGTGGCACAACAGGGATTGTATATAGCCTCAGACAAAATTCAAAAGGTAGAACCTTATACCTTCTTAGGACATAGAATGTTGCACAATTCCTCCATTCCAATTCTTCCTGAATTACAAGTACAGAAATCATATACATTAGCACAATGGCAAAAATTACTTGGCATTATTAATTGGGTACGCCTATTCTTCTACATTACAACTGGTGATATGTTGTCCTTATTTAGTCTTTGAAGGGAGCACAATCACCAGGAGATCTAGTTGTATTAACTAATTCTCAAAGAACATGCCTTCAAGAAATATTGAATAAGTTTAAGCATCGATATGTGGACAGGATAACATCCTTAACAATAGGACTTTGCTTAGCTATTCTTCCCACTACACCCTTACCCACGGGATGTCTTTATTCTAATGTGTCCCTGCAAGCAGTCAACATTCATGAATGGATTAATTTGCCAACTACATTTGCTGCCTAGAAACATTTATGTTTATCAATCAGCATTAGAGGATTTGATTATTAAAGGTCATAAACAAGCCTTATATCTTACAGGACAGGATCTCATTAGCATAGCTTTCACTCGTACAAAGGTTGAACATGAGCATTTGATGATGATTTCAGAATCATATCAGATAGCTTTTTCTCAATATGTGGGAAACTTGTTGTATTCTTTACCCAATGATCCTAGAATAGTGGTTACTACTACTTTAAATCCGGCCTTTTCTTCCATTTTTGTGCGAAATCCTATTTCTAAAGCTCTTACAGTCTTTACTGATGGATCACCTACAAGGGGTGTGGTTGTCTGGCAGATTCAACAACAATGGTATTCTACATTTACTGCCACGCAGACTTCAGCTCAACGTGCTGAGCTGGCTGCTGTGATTTTGGCTTTACGATTGTTCAATGACCAACCTATTAACTTGATCGTTGATACTCAATAAGTGTATTTAGCTATGCAATCTCTTCACTTTTCTTATTGTGCTCTCTCTTTGGATAAGAATTTGTTATTCTTGTTTTTATCTTTAAAGAATAGTTTGGAAACTCGCTTGTATTCTTTGTATGTAGAACACATTCGAAGTCATACTCCCTTTACTAATGCCTTGACTGAAGGAAATCGGAAGGCAGATGAATCCTTAAAGGATGTTGCATCTTTGTTTGCTGATCCTGTTGCTAGTCATTCTTATTTTCATCAAAATGCCAAATCGCTTGCAAAGCAATTTAAAATTTCATTACCTCAAGCCCGGGATATTGTCTGTGCTTGTCCAGCTTGTCAGCAACTGGCAGTTCCCTTTGCAGTGGGTGTCAACCCATGAGGAACCCAAGCTAATCAAATTGGCAAATGGATGTAACTCAATTTTCAACCTTTAAGCCATACTGTTATCTTCATACGTCTATTGACACTCATTCACACTTCCTTTGGGTTACTGCTTCAAAACATGAACGTACTTCACATGTGATTTCTCATTGCCTATCCTCTTTTGCTGTAATGGGTCGGCCTTCTCAGTTTAAAACTGACAATGGCCCTGCTTATATTAGTAAGGAATTTCAAACCTTTTGTCAGAAATGGAATATTACTTTAGTGCATGGAATTCCTTACAACTCTCAGGGTCAAACTATAGTTAAGCGAGCTCATCGTACTTTTAAGGCATTGCTTCAGAAACAATTACAAACTGAGTCTGGCCCTTACCATCTGCGAAAGATTCAAAATCTCACTGCTGTAGCATTATATACTTGGAATTAGATTTTTAGATTCTCTTGCAGACTCACCTGTTAATTTGTATTTTCGAACTACTGAATTTTTAGCAAGGCCTTTGGTAAAGTATCGCCAAGCTCCAGATCCAACCTGGAAAGGCCCTACACCGCTGATCACCTGGGGTCGCGGTTACGCTGCCGTGGAAGATCCTTTTATTTGACAAGCAGTGTGGCTTCCAGCGCGCTGTGTTCGTCCGTATTATGTCATGGCATCAGGGCCTTCACAACCCGATTCTGGATTTCAATCTTCATCTAAACACGGAAGTCTGTCTTCCAAGGTTGACGCGCCTGCAACCCATCACTTGGGGCCATGTTAAATCTACTACATATCAAGCTCAACAACAACTGCAACAGGCCTCATTACCTCAGACTCCTGAAAATCTTGTTGCTGCTGTTTTTGCTATTATTACTGCTAACTCTGTTACCATTTTACTTTGCATTTTCTTGTTTATGGTTAATGGTGTTTCTGCTCAAAATGACACTTCTGTAATTCGTCTTAACCCTAATTTGTGGGTTCGTCATGCCCAATACATGTTTATGACCCATGGCACAAATATTACTTTATACTATGAGCCCCCAATGGCATTTGGTCAAATTTCTTTTACTCCTAACTTGATCATGTCTTCTACATTTATTGTCTCACAACTACAATCTATTTCACACTCCTGGCTACTTTCTACACTCCCTATGCAATTCAATTCTGTCCGTTGGCGTTACTTGAAAGTTAGTCAATTTACAAGGGGTCTGTGTTTCTGTTGTCACGCTAAACACACTTGGCTTCATAATTGGTCTGATTATGATGCTGCTCAGCACATATTTAAAAAGCTAGGGAATTATAGTTATTGTTCTGACTACTATTGGTTGTCAGGTACCTTTAATTCTTCTTTGCATGGAATTAATATAGCTCCTGATATGTATCCTGACAATTTTCCTATTTTTAATGCCTCTGATCAATCTAATACAGGATCGATATGCGCTGGTTGGCAGCTTAAGGATCCTAATATGTGGTTCTTTTTTTAATAAATATGCCACTAATGTTCATCCTCAGAATTATCAATGTGCAACTATAAGTTATTTTACTCTACCTGTTCAAATAGGTATGTTCCCATCAACTCAACAGTGGTGTTCCTCTCTGGGGCCTATGTGTAATGATGAAGTCATTATTGACACACAATTGTCTTCTGGTTCTACATTTGGCCATGCATTGGCAGGGGCCGTTACAGGAGTCCTTATTCTAGGCTCTTATCCTGGCATAATTGCTCAAGAAAACAGATGATCTATTCTTGGTCTCACCTGCAGTCTTTAAAAATCCATCAATGCTACCGCTGTTATAATTTGTGATGTGCAGCATGAAATAGAAGACTTAAATCAAGATGTCTTACAGCAGTGTTTTGCCATAGACTATCTTTTAGCCCATCAGGGAGGGTTCTATACGTTAGTTGGACATCGTGGATGTGCTGTGCAGTTTCATTCTTTGAATAAAACTATTGAGGATGAGCTTGCCAATTTACAATCATACATTCAAAATAATATCCATGCTCATTACTCACCTTTTGAGTGGCTAACCAATTGGCTCCCTGATTGGTCTTGGCTCAGACAGTTTTTCTTTTATGCTCTAATTATTATTATTATACTAATTGCAACCTGTTGTTTTATTCAATATATTCCAAATTTATTTGCATTGTTTCGTCCTGCTTCCCCCTCTCTTAATCCTCTACAATTGTGATATATTCATAAATCTTTGAATCCTCCATTTAAAATTAAAAACAAGGATATGTAGAGTTCTAATTGCAGGAATGTTCCAATCTCAGATGGCAAACCTCAGATAAAGAAAGTTTCCAAGCAAATACAACTCAGGCAAACAAAGTCACTAATCTATGGATAAAGGAGGCTTAGAGAGGGGAAGTAAACATATGTTAGACTTTAACTAGAGATAATTAATTGTATGGATTACTGTACTAAACAGTAACGAAAGTTAAGCAGTAACCAAAGTTAACCAATGATGGAGGATAACTAAAAATGTATATAAATACAAGACTATACTCCAATAAAGATCATCATGATTCAGTTGTTCATGATCAAACAACTTGACTGCCTCATCATTACAACAATTCTGGAACATATTATTTTTCACAGTACTTAAGTGAGTGGTAAGATTATCCACTACCTACAATGGCCACAATGCTCATTACTTCCATCCAGCAGATAAATGATGTCTTCTCAGTTTGTGGTAATTCATTGATTTAAAAGAGACACAGATGGGAAATATGACTCAAAATAGCTATCTTCAGTATACTAAGGTTCATCATACTTACTGCAATATATGTGGGAAAATATAACTATTATTATTTCTGGAATGATTAGGGTTAACACATAACATTTTTAAGCGTTATTTCATCAAAATATATAAAATATGCTTTTGTTGCCTAGCACAAGTAGCATAATTTGTACAAGTGTATAAAATATGTTATAAACTATGTAATTAAATCCTCAGTAAACTTATTCTCTGATCGTAGAACCTTGAGGGCAAAACAGATTTCAAAAGGAAGATAAGAACAAACTGTGGCGATTCCAAGATTCAGAATTGTTTGAATTAGCCGTCCCATTTTCAGTAAAAATGGAGCATATTTGGCATGAAGAGTTAGAGGGAATAGCAAATCCAGGGAGAAGAAAAATTGGAAGGATCTTCTGGAAGAGATGCCTGTCTACAGCAGGAACATTCCATACTGTAGAATTCTCCTGCACATTAACAGATGACTTTTAGTGTCTCTCATGATTTAGAAGTTTATCTCATTTTCATTTTTTTTCCTTCACTCCTTTCTTCACCTTCACCTTTTCCTTACTAGTCAGTCACATTCTGAATGACTTTTATAATTTACTAATGCACTTTTACTTTGAAAATTAAAAGCTGTGTTACATAGATTGAGGTGGAGGAATTCACAGCAGATGGTTTCATATTATCTGCTTTAATAATAGTTTGATTTGATTATTGTATATTATTACTTGAATGATCCAGAATTATTTCCTATATGAGAGAAGAATGAAAAAAAGAAAAAGAAATAGAAAATGTAAAATCCTGAACTCCAGAGTCCAAGACAGCAAGTTATCCAGAATGTAGTTGGGGATGAAGCTCAAAGTTAATTCTCAGTAGACCAATTTCAACAGGAGGGTAAATATATTTACCAAAGGTGATGTTCCATTGAAGAAAGTGGACTTATTTCTATATATACTTGCACAGGGCTACAGTAAGAACATTTCTAAAAGAAAAACTTACAAAGGTCTCAATATTTATTTTATTCATGGTTGTTATTCATAATATTCTGGCTGTAGTTGAATACTGTTCCCAGGGCAGAGACAATTCTAAATCTAATGTATTCCATCTGTAGCAAGACTGAAATTAACATTTAGTTCTCAGGCTGCCAAGTGAGCCTCTGTTTGCTGCCAAGATGTAAAATTTTCAAAAGAGGGGGAAGACTGTTAAACCACATGATTCTCCACTGTTTCAGAATGTGGCAGTTGAAAAGTAACTTCTAGAATAGCAGAAGAGAACAACATTTTGAGCAATTCTTTTTTTTGCATTTGCTTCCTGGATCTTTCTAGGAACAGCTCAAAGAGGTTTGGATGTTTAAGGTAGGAAATTCAGATGGCATTTTCTGCAATGGAACAATTACCTTCAGTCAAAATGACAAGACAGTACCTTTAGACCCCCTCTAATAATCTTTAGTTCCTCTTTCTAATAATTAATAAATATTGGTGAGGGAGTGGGGCCATGCAACATTTCTCCAGATATACATGCTTAGTGTTAAGGCTTAAGGCTTAAGTATTTTATGATATTTAGCATAATCCAACACAAAGCTAAACAATTAAAATGAAAGGTTCTAGACAATTGCTTACTAAGCTTCAGAGGTGGTATTCAGCAGGTTCTGACCAGTTCTGCAGAACCAGTAGCGGAAAATTTGAATAGTTCGGAAAACCAGCAAATACCACCTCTGACTGGAGATTTTACAGTATCCTTCCCCTGCCACACCCACCAAGCCACGCCCACAGAACCAGTATTAAAAAAAAAAGAATCCCACCACTGCTATGCTTCTATTCATTTCAGTGAAAGTTGTATAAATACATAGTTTGCACTGACTCACCTTCCTAAAAGATCAATTATTTTATTGTTCAATGTGAATGACTTCAATATTAAAATTTAAATATTAAAAAAGCAACAAATAATGACTCGTGAGATAATAAACATGCATAATGTAGAAATTTGGCATATGACTGACAGGCTGCTTTGGATGAATGTATGGTATCATAAAATCTAAGAAGAATGAATAATTACTGTATTTTTCTGATAGGAAGATGGAGCTTTCTTCCCCTACAAATGTATCAGCAAAGAACAGAATTGCTGCTGAAAACATGCAAAGGGACTGAGATGGTAATGGCTGTGGAGGTGGCTGCTGAAGAGTTTGATCCTTCCAAAGATTAGCTTCAGCAGGGCTATTTGCCTGGTAAATTGAATTATTTTAGTAAAGTCTAAACAGCCCCTTTTCTCCTTGTTCCTCGTCTACTTACTAATTCCCTTTGAATTGCTCTATGCAGTTTTATTCCTGTTCTCTTTCCTTCGCTTCCCACAGCACCTTCAGTTTTTTCTTCTGCTGCTGAAGGAAAGAAATGCCTATGTGGAATGTGTTTCTTGTGGTATGTGACAGAAAATTACAGTATTAATTTTATAAATGGGAACCTTACCTGAAATAAATTAATGTTAATTAGCTTATAAATTTAATTAATAGAAATTTATTTTGTCCTGGCATACCTTTTGGCAGATGTGCATATGCATTCACATGCAGAAGTGTGTTACAAGCACACATTTATAGGGAACACGGTGACATATTCAGGATTTGATTATCCTGAATATGGCAACTTATGGTTAACAAAATGGAAACTCTGGACAGTTTGTAAAAATGTTATCTCTGTAGATATTTTTTTCCCATCCATTCTTTCTCCAGAGAATATGGCTTGCATTCAAGGTAATCTTTTTTATTACCGTATATACTCGAGTATAAGCCGAGTTTTTCAGCCCATTCTTTGTGCTGAAAAAACCGCCCTCGGCTTATACTCGAGTCAGATTCCCCTCTGAAAAAAAAAATGGTGTGGAGCTCCGGAGCTGGGCAGCCGCTTTCCTGCAGGCAAGCCCCACTTCATGGACTCTGTCCATCCTCGCTCCCATCCACCCACCCACCCAAAGCGACGAAGTCCCCCAATCGCGCAGCCCAGAATTGCCCTCCCCTCAGGGGGCAGCAACTACGCCCGGTGTTTCCCGAGACAAGAAGCTCCACCGTGCAATGAAAGCGCCTTGGCTCTAGGCTCAGAAAACAACGCGAGGCGAGGTCACTTCGGCTCCGCTGAACTTTGTTTCCTAGCTGCTTTCAGTCCGCTTGGGAGGAGGGGGAGGAGGTGGTGGCCTTGAGCTCAGAAAACAACGCAAGCTGCTGCCACCACCTCCTCCCCCTCCTCCCGAGAGGACTGAAAGCAGCTAGGAAACGAAGCTGAGCGGAGCCTAGCGCTCAGAAAACAACGTGAGGCGAGGTCACTTCGGCTCCACTAAGCTTCGTTTCCTAGCTGCTTTCAGTCCGCTCGGGAGGAGGGGGAGGAGGTGGTGGCCTAGAGCTCAGAAAACAACGCAAGCTGCCACCACCACCTCCTCCCCCTCCTCCCGAGCAGACTGAAAGCAGCTAGGAAACGAAGCTGAGCGGAGCCGAAGCGACCTCGCCTCGCGTTGTTTTCTGAACCCACGAGCCTAGAGCTAGGGCGCTTTCATTGCACGGCGGAGCTTCATCTCAGGAAATACCGGGCGTCGTTGCTGCCCTGAGGGGAGGGCGATTCTGGGCTGCGCAATTGGGGGACTTCGTGGCTTTGGGTAGGTGGGAGCGAGGACGTTGACTTTAAGCGCTGCCGACCAAGTGTTTCACAAATACCAGTGGGACCTCCGTCCACCACCACCCCTCCCTCTTTTGCCTCCTTCCTTCTGATCAATCAGGTTTTCCTAGTATTTGCTCACAGCTGCGTTTTCTCTTCTGCTGTGCTAGGCATTGAACGCGGGGATTTCTGATTCCCCTTACACGTGCGTGGATATGCCGTGGGGCATTTTCTTCCAAATGCCCCACTGGCAGAGAACACTGACTTTCATAATAGTGAGATCATTTCCCAAATTAATTGATTCACTAACCCAAAAGAAGATGTCGATGACAGTGGGAGGCAGGAGTCACTCTCTCCCTTGCAAGAAAAAAGCAAGAGCCATTCTTATGATCTCTCTCTCTCTCCCCGTAATACAGTCAAGCCCTTTCCAGCACGCGGGATCCGCCCCCACCGCTTTGCACCTTGCAAATGCAAAAACCCCGGGATTTTGCATTTGCAGGGTGCAAAGTGGCGGCGGCAGATCGCGCGTGCTGGAAAGGGTGTATTACGGGGAGAGAGAGAGAGATCATAAGAACGGCTCTTGCTTTTTTCTTGCAAGGGAGAGAGTGACTCCTGCCTCCCACTGTCATCGTCATCTTCTTTTGGGTTAGTGAATCAATTAAACCTTTCATGATAGTGAGATCGTTTCCCAAATTGATTAATCTGTTTTTCTTTGAAATAAATATTCAAAAACATTTAATCTACTGATGCCTCAATTAATGTAATTTTATTAGTATCTATTTTTATTTTTGAAATTTACCAGTAGCTGCTGCATTTCCCACCCTCGGCTTATACTCGAGTCAATAAGTTTTCCCAGTTTTTTGTGGTAAAATTAGGTGCCTCGGCTTATATTCGGGTCGACTTATACTCGAGTATATACGGTAATTAAGTAGATTCTGGCTATTATGATATGAATTCTAGTGTTTTAGATATTACTTAAGTTCATCTTTCATTTTACAACCTGATAATCTTTTAGATGGATATCAACTATGAATAATAATAATAAATATTACTCTGTTAATGCAGGCTCACTAGGCACTTACTAAGAGCACATTTCAATGTCTGGAATAAGTTATTCATTATGCTCCATAGGAATATTAGAGGAAATCATGTATAGAGTTTGAAATGCAAAAACCATTATTAGATTGAATTACAGCAAGAAATGATGTCTGGAAGTAAAAATTGCACATTTGATTCTTTTTAAATCGTTTCTTTTGATGGAGGTGGTAACTCAGGGCCATTTGTCAGATCTTGCAGATGATGCAAATATGCATTAAAATAATTTAAAGGATGGTGAAACTGTATTTTTATCATCTACATTTTTGCGTTGAGCTCAAATTGTACAATGAAGAGCTTCTCACAAAATGGTTCAGACTTCAGGACTTTTTATGTAGCAAAAGGATATATTTAAATCTTTTATTTAGAAAAAAACTAACTGAAAAGTTCTACAACGACTAATGAAAAGAAGCAAAACTTAGTAAGCCATATTGCTTTCTCCAGGGAACACAGGCTGGTCTTTTTAGATTCCCTAGATGTTGAAATTCCCTTGAGTCAAACTTCATCCTGGTGCTACCTGCTGTCAAAGTAGTTGATTCAAGTTGCCACTATCTTTTTGCAGGATACCAGTTGTTCAGGCTCCCAAGCACCTTTTCCCTACAGTGTTAATCCTACAGTGTTAAGCTGGCAAATGAGTAACAAGCCCTGGTCTATACAGCTTGATGGTGCAGGTGCTCAAAGGCACCCCACCCTTTCCCCTGGATGAGTAGGATGAACCTGAGTAAATATTAAACAAGTGCATTAAGTACTCCCAAATCAAATAATGCTTTGTGAAAGATTGAGTTAATAACGCAGAAGTTAGAAAGGTCACGGGATTACAAAATACAAAAATCAAATAAAAAGAACAGGTACGGACAGGCACAGAGTCTGCTGAAGCCTCTCTTTCACAGCTCCAAGAAAAACTGTCTTTTCCAAAACAGAGGCAAAAGCGTACCTCAATCGTATTGGAGAAAGTCAGAGGCCCACCAACTAATCATGCAGCTGTTGCTATATGAGACTCACTTAACCCATGGCTGCTCTCTACAATGTAAAATGTAGTGCCTATAATCTAATGCAATGTAATAAAACTCTATGTTATATGGATCCAGCAGAGAGATTACTGAGATATGACAGTCGTGGCAGTATAAACAACAAGCAGCATGTTAAGTTCTGCGCATGGGTGCAAGAAACAGAGACGAGGCAGTGAACAGTGAACTTCAACTCTTTATTAACCATCGTGAACAGAGCAAAAACCGGAGGAAGCAGCAGCCCTTTTATAGGGCAGTCTGCTGACCTATTAACTAATGAGAACATGGAAGTATTAAACCCTTGAACCAATGAGAGTGGCTCGTTAACAGCCAATCAGATTCTCCAGAACGGACCAATCCGATATCGCTGTTATCGGCCAATCAGAAGGATTAGAACCCTGCTTTTTCTTTAAACTTTGATAAAACTTTATTTAAGTGCATTTATTAGTTCATAACACCCCTTCCCCCCAGGTTCCGTTTGAGGGGTGCGGTGACGTAATCTCTAAGATATGTGGGTTGTTTTAACTGTCTATTAGATTTGCGCTATCCCACCAGTTCCCGTCTGCAGTCCAGCTTTGGTGGGACGTTTTTGGACATATCTGGTACCGGCGGTTCCGCATTCTCACTGGACGACTCAGTGCCGCTAGTTCTGTCGTTGTTGTTGTCCTCCGATCTTAGTGGGCTAGCCTCCGTTGAGGTATTCACACCCCTCTCTGATTCTTCTTCATTACTCGTGCCCGATCGCTGACTTCCTTCGCTTCTGCTCTCCACCATCTTGAATTCGGTTTCTTCGACATCCCCTCCCCCCTCAGTTTGGGAGTCCCAGGAGTCACGGGAACTGGGTTGTAGCCTAGAGCGAAGCTGATCTAAATGGCGTTTCCATATTTTTCCGTCGCAGATTTGCACACGGTACGATCTGGGCCCGGTGGTTTGAATTACGGTTGCTTCGATCCATAATGGTTCGCTGGAGAGGTTTTTAGCGAAAACTAAGTCGCCTACCTTGAACTCGTGGCATTTTCCGCTGGATCCGCAGGGTTTCTCTGGCTCGTAGGAAGGGTGAAGCCGGTCGAGGTGGGAACAGAGCTTGAATCCCATCAATAGTTCAGCTGGCATCTTGTTGGTGATGCTGTGCGGAGTGATGTGTTGGAGTAGGAGTATTCTGTTTATTTTTCCATCAATGTCCCCATAGTCCATTTGATGGAGAGTTTTTTTAACAAATTCTACCATGCGCTCGGCCCTGCCATTAGCCACAGGGTGCGCTGGCGAAGTTAGCGCATGACGGATGCCCCGATTCGCTAAGTAGTGTTCAAACGCCAGAGTGGTGAACTGGGGTCCGTTGTCGGAGACCAGAACATCTGGCATTCCTTGCATTGCGAATAGCCTGTTCAATTTTTGGATGACGGACTCCGTTGTAGTATTCTTTATTTTGTGGATCTCGAGCCAGTTGGAATAGGCATCCAATGTTAGGAGGAACGTATGTCCTTTAGTAGGTCCCGCAAAATCAACGTGGATGCGGGACCATGGCCCCCGGGGGATTTCCCATTCTGTTGGAGTTACTCTAGGTGGGGCACTGCTGACTTCTTGGCACTTTAAGTAATTTTAAGCGATTTGTTTGTCGATGCCTGGCCACCACGCGTAGCTTTGTGCGAGCGCTTTCATACTCATGATGCCGGGGTGACCATCATGCAATGTTTTCAATACTGCTCGTTGTAACCGCTCTGGGGACGACGACTCTATCTCCCCATAGGATGCAGCCTTTTTGTGAAAACAGTTCTGTTTGTCGATTTCTGAAAGGGGTGAAAACGTCAGAGGTTTGTTCTATTGGCCATCCTCTTTCGACCCAGCTAAGAACTCGCGCTAAGACAGGATCTCCTTTTGTTTCAATTGCAATGTCTCTGGCTGTTAGCGGTGGTGCCTGTAGTGTTTCAAGGTGCCTGTAGTGTAAGGGTTGGAGCTGGGTCATCGACGGTTTCTGGAAGTGGGGCATGGCTCAATGCATCAGCGTGGGGAATGGCTTTCCCCGGGCGGTGTTGTAATTTATAGTTGTACGCAGCTAAAAACTTCGGCCAGCGAGTCATTCTAGGTGACAATATATAGGGGGTTGGCTTGTCTCCCGCTATAATCCCAAACAAAGGTTTGTGGTCGGTAACAATAGTAAAAACTCTTCCATACACATATTCATGAAACCGTTTCACAGCAGATACAACAGCAAGAGCCTCTTTGTCAATCTGGCTATAATTATGTTCAGCCTTTGATAAAGTCCTTGAAAAATAGGCAATAGGGGCCTCACTACCATTTGGTAACACATGACTCAAAATGGCTCCTACTCCAAACGGTGACACGTCACATGTAATTGTTAGAGGCAGAGTCTCATTATACTGCATTAAAACAGCATCTGAGGTTGGTAAGTTTTTCACTTGTCGAAATGCGTGCTCCTCGCGGTGTCACCAGACCCAGGTTGCTTTTTTGTCGAGAAGTCTATGGAGGGGTTCAGCTCCGGTTGCTTTCTGGGGCAAGAAGATGTTGTAAAAGTTAATGAGCCCCAGGAAAGCTTGGAGATCAGTCTTATTTCTGAGTCTTGGGCCGTTTTTGATTGCTCTCAGCTTGCTGTTAGTGGGGTAGATGCCCTGTTTATCGATTAGGTACCCCAGGAACTCTACTTTGCCTGTACACAGTTGACATTTATTTTTTTTAACCTTAAGGCCAGAGTCTTTAAATTTCTGGAAAACCAATTTAAGCCGCTTGTCTAGTATTTCTCTATTCGGGGCAGCAATTAAAACATCATCAAAGTATGGCACGACCCCCTTGATCCCTTGCAAGAGTCTCTCCATCAGACTTTGAAAAATTCCTGGGGCTACGCTCACTCCGAATTGGAGTCGGTTGCACTTAAAGGCGCCTCGGGGCGTAATGATCGCCTGTGCCTCTGCGGTTTTTTTAATCTACAGGCAGTTGTTGGTACACCTGTGCTAAATCCAATTTAGCGAAGACTTTTCCGCCCCCCAGGGAATGGAGAAGGTGTTGTACCACCGGTACCGGGTAGGCGTTCTGTTGAAGAGCGTGATTAAGGGTAGCCCGGTAGTCCCCACAAATCCTTAATGATCCATCCGGTTTGATGGGTGTTACAATTGGGGTTTCCCAACGAGCGTGGTCCGTTGGTTCTAAAACACCCTGGGCTATTAATTTATCGAGCTGCTCGTCAATTTTTGGTTTAAGGGCAAAAGGTACCCAACGAGGCTTAAGGCGGATGGGGGCTACTTCAGGGTTAAGGTTAAATGATATCGGGGTCCTCTAGTACTTGCCTAGTTTGTCTGTGAAAACGTCCTGGAATTTCTGGACGATGGCCTCTTCCCAGTCGTCGCTTCTGGTTTGGTGAATGCCGGCTACCTCGATTCCGAGTGGGGCGAACCATTGAAGGCTGAACAAGCTAGGCCGGTCACGGTCGACGACGGTCAGTGGTAATGACGCAGTGCGATTTTTGAATGATACTTGGACTTGGCTGGATCCAACGACCGGAATTCGGTTCCCCTGATAATCTTTGAGTATGATTCTTTGGGCTCTGAGGTCTTGACGCCAGATGGCAGGGATTAATTGTTTAAGGGTCTTCCAGGAAACCATTGAGAGGGACGATCCTGAATCAACTTCCATTATACAAGGCTGGTTTTCGATGGCGACCTTCACTCGGATCTTCTTTGTGTCTAGCGATGAGGCGTGACCGATTGTAATGGTTTGGTGTGCCTCTTCTCTTCTTGATAAAATGGCTGTTTTTTTATTTCTGTAGGAGTGGTTGTTCCATTGGCGGTTCAATTGTTCCCGACTCACAGGGTGATTCTCTGTGGTCTCGCGGTAGTTGTTTCCCCTCTGAAATGGGCTGGATCCTTGCTTGCTTCTACAGACCTTCCCGATGTGGCCTCTTTTCCCACAGAAATAGCAGAGCATGTCGAGGAATTTGCAGTCTGATCACGGGTGGTTTGCCCCACAACCCGCGCATTGGTGCGGTAGTCTTTGATTCCACTGATGGCGTTGGTCACATTCAGACCAGAGCCGGTTGACCTCTTCCTCATCACTTTCTGATAGCGATTCGAGGTCCTCGTGGTGGGTCGCTGTTGTGTGCCTCTCTAGACGAGGTGAAGTATTGCTAGCGAGTTGACGGAGTGGTGCGTTGGTGCGGTGCATTCAGGCAGCCGACTTCCTAGTTGCTTCTGCTGCAGTAGCGTCCTTGATGACATCAGCAAGGTTGATGTCCCCCTTTGCCATGATCTTGCTCTGTATTGTCTGGTCATCTAATCCCAGAACTATTCGGTCTCTCAGAGCTTCTTCGAGGTCTGTAAACCCACAGAGGCCTCCCAGGTTCCGGAGATCCGCGATGAAATCTGCAATGCTCTCTCCTTTCCGCTGGTCCCTCTGGTAAAATTCATGTCTTCGGACAAGCGTTGGTACGGCGGGTGCATAGTGGGCTAGTAGAAGGGGCTCGAGGACGTCCCAGTCCATGGTTTTCACCTCAGCCGGTTTCGCTAGTGCCTTGGACATCTTAAAGAGGGCAGGCCCGCAATGGGTCAGGAACACTGCTCGCTTTTTCCCCGTAGTGGTATCCTTCAAGTTATTGGTCTCCAGAAACATCTGGAACCGGTTTATGTATGCGTCCCAGTCTTCTTATGCCGGGTCAAAGGGAGCGGGTGGTATGGTGCCTCCGGACATGGTTCTTTTGTCGATGTGCCTTCAGCCACGTGCTCTGTTTGGTGCTCTGTAGTATTCAGTCAGCTCTGGTGTCTCCGCATCCCATCCTTGTCGCCAGTGTTAAGTTCTGCGCATGGGTGCAAGGAACGGAGACGAGGCAGTGAACAGTGAACTTCAACTCTTTATTAACCATCGTGAACAGAGCAAAAACCGGGGGCAGCAGCAGCCCTTTTATCGGGCAGTCTGCTGACCTATTAATCAATGAGAACATGGAAGTATTAAACCCTTGAACCAATGAGAGTGGCTCGTTAACAGCCAATCAGATTCTCCAGAACGGACCAATCCGATATCGCTATTATCGGCCAATCAGAAGTGCAGGATTAGAACCCTGCTTTTTCTTTAAGCTTTGGTAAAACTTTATTTAAGCACATTTATTAGTTCATAACACAGCATATAATTTTTCAGTCCAAAATGTTCAGCTTCAGTTACAGACTAGAGCATCTACAAAGTGATTTCTTATAATAATTCTTAAACAATGATCTCAATTTTGCTGAAACCTGGATGAGATTTATTGAAGAAAATGATTTGACTGGATTAAAGCCATAAATTACACTTTGACAAAATATCCAGGGTGCATGAAAGAAGAAATAATAAAATGGTCTTATTTTTCTTAAATGAGAAGCTACTGTCTCTAAATCTAAAGATTTGGGATTGTGCCTGCTACTCTATAAAAAGTGTTTAATTAAGGAATCCTCTCAGGTTGGAAGAATATAATACATTTCCCAGTGCCTCTTATACTTACAGCACTTTTAAAAGCAAGATTTTAAATCAGATACTCTTCTTTGTCAGGTCTAGATATTCAACAATATTACTATATAATAAATATCACTTTATTTAATTAGTTTTCTATTTCACATTTTGAAATGAATATTGTGAAGCAAAAATTATAAAATTGTCTTTTATGAAATTTTTCAAAACTTGGCTTTTTCAGCAATCTTTGCTAGAGATTATAGCGGGAGACAAGCCAACCCCCTATATATTGTCACCTAGAATGACTCGCTGGTTGGAGTTCTTAGCTGCGTACAACTATAAATTACAACACCGCCCGGGGAAAGCCATTCCCCACGCTGATGCATTGAGCTGTGCCCCACTTCCGGAAACAGTCGACGACCCAGCTCCAACCCTTACAACACTCCAGATTGAAATGCTACATTTACCGCTGTTAACAGCCAGAGATATTGTGATCGAAACAAAATGAGATCCTGTCTTGGCGCGAGTTCTTAGCTGGGTCAAACGAGGATGGCCAGTAGAACAAACTCCTGACGATTTCACCCCTTACAGAAACTGACAAACAGAACTTTTTTTGCAAAAAGGCTGCATCCTATGGGGAGATAGAGTTGTCGTCCCAGAGTGGTTACAACGAGCAGTATTGAAAACATTGCATGATGGTCACCCCGGCATCGTGCGTATGAAAGCGCTCGCATGAAGCTACGCATGGTGGCTGGGCATCGACAAACAGATCGAAGCCTGGGTAAAGACTTGTTTAAAGTGCCAAGAAGTCAGCAGTGCCCCACCTAGAGCAACTCCAACAGAATGGGAAACCCCCCAGGGGCCGTGGTCCTGCATCCACGTTGACTTTGCGGGACCTACTAAGGGACATATGTTCCTCCTAACAGTGGATGCCTATTCCAACTGGCTCGAGATCCACGAAATGAAGAATACTACAACCGAATCCGTCATCCAAAAATTGAATAGGCTATTCGCAACGCACAGGCTGCCAGACGTTCTGGTCTCCGACAACGGACCCCAGTTCACCGCCCTGGCGTTTGAACAATACTTAGAGGACTGGGGTATCCATCATGCGCTAACTTCACCAGCGCACCCTGCGGCTAACGCAGGGCCAAGCGCATGGTACAATTTGTTAAAAAAAAACTCTTCACAAAATGGACTATGGGGACATTGACGACAAAATAAACAGAATACTCCTACTCCGACACATCACTCCACACAGTGTCACCAACAAGACTCCAGCTGAATTGTTGATGGGACGCAAGCTCCGTTCCCACCTCGACTGGCTTCACCCGTCCTACGAGCCAGAGAAACCCTGCGGATCCAGCAGAAAATGCCACGAGTTCAAGGTAGGTGACTTAGTTTTTGCTAAAAACCTCTCCGGCGAACCATTATGGGTCGAAGCAACCGTCATTCAAGCCACTGGGCCCAGATCGTACCGTGTGCAAACCTGCGATGGAAAAATATGGAAACGCCATATAGATCAGCTTCGCTCTAGACTACAACCCAGTTCCCATGACTCCTCTGACTCCCAAACTGAGGGGGGAGGGGATGTTGAAGAAACCGAATTCGAGATGATGGAAAGCAGAAGCGATGGAAGTCAGCGATCGGGCGTGATAAATGAAGAAGAATCAGGGAGGGGACTCTCCTTGCCACAGAGGAATACCTCAACGGAGGCAAGCCGCAAAGATCAGAGGACAACAACAACAGCATTAGCCGCACCGAGTTGTCCAGTGAGGATGTGGAACCACCTGTACCAGATATGTCCAAAAACGTCCCGCCGAAACCAGACTACAGACAGGAACCGGTGGGACAGCGCAAATCTAATAGACAGTTAAAACAACCTGCGTATCTTCAGGATTACATCACTGCACCCCTCAAACGGAACCCGGGGGGAAGGGGTGTTATGAACTAATAAATCCGCTTAAATAAAGTTTTAACAAACCTTAAGAAAAAGCAGGGTTCTAATCCTGCACTTCTGATTGGCTGATAATAGCGATATCGGATTGGTCCGTTCTGGGGAATCTGATTGGCTGTTAACTAGCCACTTTCATTGGTTCAAGGGTTTAACACTTCCATGTTTCTTATTGGCTAATTGGTCAGCAGCCTGCCCTATAAAAGGGCTGCTGCTGCCCTGGGGTTTTGCTCTGTTCAGAATGATTAATAAAGAGTTGAAGTTCACTGTTCACTGCCTGATCTCCGTTTCTTGCACCCATGCGCAGAACTTAACAGAGAGGATAGGAATAAGAGGCAACAAGTTTAAACTTCCATAAGAAGGGGCCTGCATTATCATTCTGACAGAATTTAATCAATTGTTCAGTGTAGTTTCGTTGTAATTTATAGTAAAGGCTCTTATCTAGCCACCACACCGTGGCATATCCCTATAAGGCTTCATCCAAATCTAAAATTAGCTGCCATGTTAAGCTATGTGTAGCTCAATGAAATGTACCTCTTCATCTTAATCTAGAGCCTCACACCTTTTGTGGTTATTAAAACTGTAGACAACATAATTGTGTTTATACACTATCAAACTTTATTGATTTTCTGTTATATAAAAGTAGGTTATCTATGGCTGTGCAGACACTGTGATATCAAACTCTCAGCAGCTCTAGCCATGATAATTAAGAGATTAGGAGTTGTAGTTATCTGGAAGTCCGCTAATTCCCCATTCCTAATTACACCAACTGGGGGAGCTTCTATAGAATGACACAACTGAAGTCCTGCATCAAAGCTAAGATTACAATCTTGTGTCAGAAGGTGACAGTCTTATTTTCTAGAGAAAACTAAGATGCTGAGACTTACCGTGCAGAGCTAGCCATTGTAAAATAAAAAAGTAAACCAAGGAGGATCCATGTTTTTCCCAGTGTATATTATTTTTCATTATACAGTCATGGGGTGGGACAGCTGCTATAAGGCCAGTCTGGAAATTATGGGTCTCTAAAATGAAACCATCTTACAATTTCTTAATAAACATTACATCACCTTCATATTATTTCAAATATAACATATTTCTGTTTATTCATAAGAAAGGCAAAGTTGTTTCCATATGCATTCCTTCCCTATCCCTTGGCCATTATACCAAGTAAAACCATTAAAATAATCTGGGCTACTTTCTATCCCTCTCTCTTTTTTCTCCTTCAACATTCATTCTGGAAAAAAAAAGTGTAATTTGAGCGGAGATGGGTCTTCAGTTATTCTTCATGAAATGAAACTCCCATGACAATTTAATGACTAAATATATGAATACTCTTTCTTTACATTTTTCCTGCTCTTCCTTTATATTTCAGTGTCCTTGAATTACACTGTTTGGCTATCAACCAATAATGATTCTAGTGCAGCCAAAATGACATCAGTGTAAAATCTAAGTACACATTAGGTACAACTTGTTCTTTTAAATTTGATTCTTCTTGAGGTTCTCTTATACATCCAAATGATTCGACATGAGCAAATGCCTGGCAGTATTGTGAATCTTCCTCCCCCGCTTTTTTACATAAAAGCAACCTTGATGCCATTTCTCTTTGTCCATCACTATTCCCATTTTGACTCCATTTTTGTTTTTACAAACATCACATGGCAGACATGAATTAAAATTAATTTTCATTTGGAAGAGTATAATGGAAACAAAAAAAAAAAAAACCACCAGATAATTTTTGTGGTATTTAGCCTGCAGGCTCCTCAACTGAACATTGTTTCGAAGTGGTGATGCTACTTAGGTTGTGTGGTGGAAATAAACTGGGTCTCTTTTGTGGCTTGCATTTCATATGCCCAAAGTGCTAATTTTCATGATTTATATTAAAATATATTGAAGAGAGGGTTAAAGAACTATTTTTACTGATCTAAGTAACAGATTCAGATGGATGATAAAGAAATATGACATTATGGAATTAAAGAACAATAACAAAGCATTAGTAATGCGGAAATTATTTAAGAACTTAGCTATTTCATACATATATATAGTATTTCTATCAAACATTCATTGTTTATTACAAAGAATATTGAAAAATTAACTTCTAAATTATTTTAAAATTGTATGTATATTTTAAAATTAATCTTTACTTGACCTAAATAATTTCATGCAATTGGTTTTGAAAAAAAAGAGAATGATGTGAGAATTTGTTTTGTACCAGCTACTTTTTATATACATTTTGCCTTACCCAATATTTTGTTGTGCAATGAGAATGAGAGAAATCATTTAGCTTTTATTTGTTCCGGAAAATGATGTTTATGTTGGTTAAGGGATAATTCATATATACTTCAGCATGGCAAGTTTATTGTGCAGTCTAAAGCCCACTGGCAAATGTAAAAAATGATGTAAATGACAATTAATGGTGAATATTTTGAATAATTCCTTAAATAGCAGAAAGATTATAGGCTACTAGTGGCTTGCTATTAATCCAGTGGTAGTATTCTACCAGTTTGGCCCAGTTCAGCTGAACCAGTAGCTCCGAGGATCATCTGTGAGTGAACTGGTTTGCTCCGACGATCAGCTGTTGGGCCCTCTCACCTATCCCAGCTCTATACTGACCTTTATTTCCTGCTTTTCAACCTCAGCTGCAACACGCGGGCATAGCCGATTGCTGTGCGTCAGCTGTTTTACACACAGGGCTTGCAGCAGAAGGGGAGTTGCAAACGCTGTGCACACGCAAAGCACATGTGTGCATGCAAAGCATACGCTCACACCGAACCAGTAGGAAAAATTTTTGAAACCCACACTGTACTAATCTTCCTGATAAAGAGAAGATGACACCACTATTCATGTCCCTCACTTGCCAGTCTTCCCAAAGCATTTGTAATAAAGAGGCAAAGGACTATTCTGGAAAGCAGACAAGTATTTTGAAGTTAAATAAAAACATGTAGCCATCATGCAAAATACCAATTGCCTCTCAGCTAGGGTCAGCCGCAGGCCTACTATCTGAGCACATTTCTCATCCCCTCCCCAGAGAGGCATGGAGCCAGTACTTGTAATAGCAAGAATCCAGGACATGTTGCTGAACAGAAAGATAAATGATGGCAGACAGAACCTTAAATTTTCCAATAGCCAAAACAATGTTTTCCTAGTGAGCCACACTTGATGGCCATCTATGTCATGGCCCTCACTGTTTGGCAACAATGATGATGGAACCCAAACACTATCAGCAGACTCTTTTTTTTTCAGTCAGTGGTATAGTGCTCCATTCATAGTTGCTTCCTCTATTTTAAAAATCTGGACTGGCCTCCAGGGTCAGTTTTTGAGGAAAATAGCTGAACAGTATTTGCAGTACTTGATTGTCACCTACTGATCCAATTGCTCCCCTTGATGCTTGCATGAGAGAGTAGCTCACTGCTACATGTTGGTCCTTTTTATGACTATAATGCCAAACCTTTCCACTTCCATCCACCATTGCTGCAGATTGCAAAGGGGAGTGCAAATTGCTTGCTACTATAGGGAAACCAGGTGCTGATAAATAAAAGCATCTAACATTCTCATGCTGTCTTTCCTGAATCCCTTCTGCCTGCTTTGCAGTTGATTGTGTCAATCCCCTAAACAGCATTGCACACCATTTCATAGACATAATATAGCAGCCTTTGAGCTGCATGCTGCTACCCAGGATCACAGCAGGCTGCAAAGGGAACATAGCTGGACAGCATTAGCCACATCTGCTGCTACAAATGTTCTCTTGGATGCTCACATAGGAGTAGTGGAAGATCATCATGGCTATACATCAAACTACTTACTGAATAGATAACCATGGCCATCATATCATTTCCACCATTTTCATCATTACTACCAAATATCTTTCTTGTTGCTTATTCACCTGTACTGGCAGGTTCTCCCCTGAAGCAAGATCTCTAGGAAACAAAACAGAGGAGGTCTGGAAAATTCACTTTGCCAGCTGGGACAGAAATTACCTTGCATCTGAACAATTCCTTGCTAGGAATGCAGCAAATTGCACCCTATGTAGACACACAAAATGGGGGAGGTGGAATTGGGGCAAGACATTCAACAGTTACATAAATGTTTTAAATCCAGGTAGTTGTGTAAGGCAAGATAAAATTCACTGCTTTCTGAGTATAATCAAAGATCAAGACTCTTGTGAATTTAATTAATACAGTTTGTTTCTTTTGCATGAAGAAGTCTGTTTGATCAGCTATGCCGCCAGATTAATTTGTAAAGGGATTACTATGGTAATTCAATTCTTTTGAACTGCCGCAGGGCTAAAATATACATAACCAAGACATTTATTTTCCTTTACTGCTTGGATTGTGTTACTTTGCAAGCCATTCTCTCCATATTTATAAATGCAGACATAAATTATATATGATTCCAGCAATAATTATGAAATAACCATTTGATGTCATGATTGTGTATCTGGATTGTTTTTCTTGTTTTTTTAAAGATTAATTATTATCTATTTGCTTGGATTTTATTACTAATCCACCAACTTCAGAATAACCCTTATGCCAGTGGTGGGATCCAAATAATTTAACAACTGGTTCTCTGCCCTAATTACCATTTTAAGTATTTAAAAAAAATGATACATTGCATATCACAATATTATCAATCACCTGTTCCATGAGTTTATTTCTTTTTGTTGGTTCTTTTTAGGGTAAAAATTATGTAAAAGTAGGAAATTTTATCTCAATATAAGTTTGAAGAAAGAGATAAAAATGGTTTAAAAATGTTTCATTTTGATTGTTAATTTAAGGATGTAGAAGATTTTGCCAAATTTAGAATTTGAAAATCTGCTTTTTTGGCTGGTGGATGTGCTTTGCTCTTAGACTTGTTTCTACATTCTTTGTTTTAGGTAATTATCCCTAAAGAATGGCGGCGCGTATAGACGCAGCGGCTTATGGCTCTCCCGTTCGGTGCTCTTTTCGGTGCTTTTTTCCGCTGTTTGTATACGTCTTCTGGACTATCGGCTCTACGAGCCAACTCTATACACGATCAGATATTATAGACATTGGAATTCAATGCCAGATGTCTGTTTCGAGTGACTTTCATCGCGTCCATAACATCCCCGATGAGATAGCGAGACCAGCGGGCTCTCCGTGGATTGTTGTCGGGGCCAGGAGGCGGCGAAGACGGAGGAGGGAGAGGAAGCAGAAGCGAGGCTGTAGGTCTGGCGTTATGCTTAGGCTGAGGAAACATCCATTCAAGCCACCTCTTCCGAGTCTGTATCTCGCCAACGCCAGATCCCTGGCACATAAAACGGATTATTTACAGCTACAGCTCGCCGGTAACCGCTATGTTCGAGACTGCTGCGTCATGGTAATTACTGAAACATGGCTACATTCTGGGATACCTGACGCTAGCATGCAGCTGGCAGGCCGTACTTTTTTACGCTGGGACAGAACGAAGGACTGTGGTAAGAGCAGAGGAGGGGGGCTCTGCATCTACGTACATGAGAACTGGTGTAATAATGGGACAGTTATAGATAATCATTGTTCCCCGGATCTTGAGTACATGTCTGTAAGATGTCGGCCTTTTTTTCTACCGAGAGAGCTAACTGTTGTGATCGTTACGGCGGTGTATATCCCGCCCGACGCAAACACAGATAAGGCACTCTCTCTCCTGCTGAATACCATAAACGAACAGCAGCAGGCTTACCCTGATGGTGTTCATATTATTGCAGGAGACTTTAATAAGGCCAATCTGAAAACTGTACTCCCGAAGTTTTACCAGTATGTTAAGTGTGCCACGAGGGGAGAAAATACTCTGGATCATGTTTATACCAACATTAAACATGCATACAGAGCCATACCCCTCCCCCACCTTGGGTATTCAGATCATCTCTCCCTCCTGTTATCCCCAGCTTATACCCCCCTCAGACGCAGTAGCAGGCCCATTACGAAGACTGTAACGATTTGGCCTGAGGATGCACTTAGTAGACTTCAAGACTGCTTTGAACAGACAGACTGGAAGATGTTCCAACATCAAGAGTTGGAAATGCATACAAGTACGGTGCTGGACTATATCAAGTTCTGCATCGGAAATGTGACTGTAGACAGAAACATCCGGGTCTTCCCAAATCAGAAACCCTGGATGACTACTCAAGTCCGTGGACTTCTTAAAGCCCGTGACGTAGCCTTCAGGTCAGGCGATAGAGCTTTGTATACAGTCGCCCGAGCTGACCTGAGGAGGGGGATTAAGAAAGCCAAGATGGATCACAGGAGGAGTATTGAGTCCCACTTGTCTAGCCATAACACACGGGAGGTGTGGAAGGGCATACATGACATCACTAATTATAGGGGTTGTCACGGAACAACAGAACATCTGAGTGCAGCGCTAGCAGAGGAGCTGAATAACTTCTTTGCTCGCTTTGAAGTTTCACAACAGCGTACAGCTGCACCAGCCCTACCCCCTCCTCCAATTACATTCAGTTCTGCTACCCCACCCAGTATTTTTTCTGTGACGGAGGATGACGTCAGACGGGTGTTCCGAGCAGCGAACCCCAGAAAGGCAGCTGGCCCAGATGGAGTCCCTGGCAAGGTGCTTAGGGCATGTGCCCCCCAGCTTGCCTCCATCTTCAGAGATATTTTCAACCTCTCCCTGGCCCAGGCAGTTATACCATCCTGTCTGAAATCTGCCATAATCATCCCTGTGCCGAAGAAATTTCCCATCTCCAGCCTCAATGATTACCGCCCAGTGGCGCTTACTCCTGTAATCATGAAATGTTTTGAGAGGCTGGTGCTCCGGCACATCATGAATCATCTCCCCTTGGATTTTGATCCTTATCAGTTCGCTTACCGCACTAATCGGTCTACGGAGGATGCCATAGCCATAGCTCTGCACGCTACGCTGAACCATCTGGAGCAACGGCAGAGCTATGTCCGGATGCTTTTCGTGGACTACAGCTCTGCCTTTAATACAATCATCCCAGGAATTTTAATCAAAAAACTGGATACATTGGGTTTGCCCCCCCTTACTTGTGCCTGGATAAAGAACTTCCTGAGTGATCGGCCCCAGATTGTGAGGCTTGGTCCCCACCTTTCTTCCACACGTACGCTGAGCACTGGCTCCCCACAGGGCTGTGTGCTGAGCCCACTCCTGTACTGCCTCTATACCCACGACTGTAGTCCACACCATGATAGCAACCTCATTGTGAAGTTTGCTGATGACACCACGGTGGTTGGACTCATTTCGAGGGGAGATGAGGCAGCTTATAGGAAGGAGGTCCTGATGTTGGCTGCTTGGTGTTCGGACAATAATTTAGTTCTGAACACCAAGAAAACTAAGGAACTCATTGTGGACTTTAGGAGGCACAACACTGACCTGGCTCCCCTTTACATTAATGGAGAGCAGGTGGAGAGGGTCCATACTTTCCGGTTTTTGGGTGTTACTATTGTTGATAAGATCTCCTGGACGGAAAACACCACGGCAGTTATTAAGAAGGCTCAGCAGAGACTCCACTTCCTGCGAGTGCTCAGGAAGCACAATCTGGCCTCCAGCCTGCTGATTACCTTCTATCGTGCGTCCATTGAAAGCCTGTTGACATACTGCATTACAGTGTGGTATGGTCATTGTACTATGGCAGACAGGGAGAGACTACAGAGGATAGTCAAAACAGCTCAGAAGATCATTGGCTGCCCTCTTTCCTCCCTGTCAGACATCTATTCCTCACGCTGTCTTAGTAGAGCTGTGAACATCATAAAAGACAGTTTCCATCCTGGTAACGGACTGTTTGACCTGTTGCCCTCGGGGAGGCGCTATAGGTGCATCAGGTCAAGGACAAATCGTCTTCAAAACAGTTTTTTTCCCAAAGCTATAACTACCCTGAACTTACATATGCACTGACTTTAAGTCCTGTCAAACATATTGTAAATAATACTTTGGGACAATTGGGAAATTTTTGTGCAATATATCATGACTATTACTGTGCTGGCTGACAAGTGCAATAACTCCTACTGTGAATAGGCACAAATTAAGTGCAATAAGCTGGTAATTTTATTCATTTTATTCTTCTTTGTTGTTTTAGATATTTTTAGATATTCTTATGCACATTCTCTTTTTAACATGTATGGTTGTACTGAACGACGAGTCGCTTAATCTCACTGTGTATGCGTATGATGCAAGTTGTACACGTGGATAGTGACAATAAAGGTATTCGTATTCGTATTCGTATTTTCTATCCTTTTTTGCTGTCTATTTGCTTGTTTTTCTACCTTGTTATTTATGCCACCCAGCTTGAGAGATCAAATCTCTCTTAACTCCATGTGTTTCTGCTGATCATCTCTGCCACTATGATCTCCCATCCGCTGAATCTGCTGCTGCTTTCTCCCCTCCATGAATTTTGCTGCTGCTATGTTTCTCCCCTCCTCCAATTCTGCCACCCCCAATTTCTCACAGCCACCGGTTCCCTTTACTAGATGGGTTGCCCCAGGGCTTTTGTCCTCTGCTAGGTGAGCTGTTGGGAAGGGCTGTTGGGCTAGCAGAAAGTGGGGGGGGGGCTGCTATCTCACTGGGGAGGGAATGTTGATCAAGTCAGGGATGGGATTCACATGTACACACGTGAGGCCGTGACCTTCTGTGAGGAGATGGCATGTGGGCTACCAGCTCAGTTCTGGCTGACAAAGCAGCATCAGCTGGGACTTGCCGCCCTGTTCTTCACACTGGGGTGTACCTCATTCCCTGCTGTGCCAGAGTGCAGGTGCGGGCTGGCAGGGAGCCCAGTGGCTCTCAGCCCTGGCTTGCCTTCCCTGATGCTATGCTACCTGGGCGATGTGGGCCCAGGCATAGCATTGTGCTCCCTGGTTGATGCCCCCACCCCTGCTCCTAGCAGGCAAGGCCCAGCAGCTGCAGAGAATCCAGGTGGGACCCAAGCGGTGATGAGTCAGCCCTTCCTCTTGGCCACCAGCAAGCCAGGCAAGTGGGATGGGGGTGGGAAGCTTTCTGGGCCACAAATGCTGCATGGAGCCACGGTGCTGGTGGCTAAGCAAGCCAGGCAAGTGGGGGGGGGAGTTTACTATGATGTGAGTGCTGAGGGTAGCAGCGGTATAGCAGTGGCAGCCTAGATCGGCCTGGGAGTCAGGACTCAGCTCAGGCTTGTGGTGGTGGTGGCAGCAAGGGTGAGGGCGGTGGCGGCAGTGTGGTAGTGGTGGCCTAGGCTGGCCCAGGAGTCGGGACTCAACTAGGGTTGGTGGCAGCGGTGGCATGTAGGCAACCAGGGCTTGCAGAGCCTTGGGACATCAGATGGTGGAAGGCTGGCTGGCTGGCTGCTGCTGCTGCTGGAAGCTATGTCAGTAGTCAGGAAAATGGAAGCGATGTAGTGCACATGTGCTATAAGAAGTGATTGAGTGGGGTGGTCTGGGGGAAAATGCCATCAGTGATTGTCATGCGACGTCACGCATATGCAATAAGGACTGACTGGACAGGGAACAGAGGAGCAGTCAGAGAGAGGTGGGGCCAGTCAGGGGCCCATTTTCCCAGTTCTCAAACTACTGGGAATCATAAGAACCAGTTCTACCAAACTGGTGAGAACCGGTAGAATTCCACCCCTGGATCAAGTCCTCCACCTGGGGCAGGTCACTGAGGAGGGCTGTTGGGCTGGAAGGACTCAGGGGGGTGGCATAAGTCAGGCTGTCTCAAGTTTTCTAGGCCCTAGGGCCTGTGATGCCTGGCTGCCCTCTTGAGCCAGGCTGCCTAGTTTGGAGTATGGTTCTAGGGCAGGGGTGGGCAAACTTTTTGGCTTGAGGGCCACATTGACTTTTAAAATTTGACAGATGGGCCAGATCAGCACAAGATTTTTTGGGAATTTCCCCCCCACCCTTTCCCCCCCTCTTCTCCTCCTTCCCGCCCCCTGGAGGCCCCCTGAGTCAGGAGTTGCTCCCGCCGGCGCAGCTCCGTGTGGTTCCAGTCCCGCATTGCCTTGGGAAGTGAAAGGCAAAAAGGAAGAGCCGCGGCAATGCTTTGCAATGGCAGCAGCGGCACCGGAGGCTCAGGCTCAGCAGCTCCTGATTTTGCCTTTCCCTTCCCAAGGCAACGCGGGACTGGAGCCGCGTGGAGCTGTGCCGGCGGTAGCAACTCCTGACAGCCCCAGCCAGACACCTGAGCAGAGCCCAGGCGGAACTGCCTGTTGCTGCTGCGGGCGCTGCTGCAGGGGTCTGGCTGCCCAAGTAAAGAACCGCACCAGTTCAGGGCAACTGTGAGGAGCAAGAGGGGAAGCCAAGGTGCTCATTTCATAGCAGTCAACTTCGCTCTCTTTTGCTCCAGTTAGGTGCTCCCGGCATGCACAAGGAGCATGAAGGGAGGCAAACACCATACAGATGCATTTTAAAAGTCAGAGAACTTTGCCCGAGACTTCTCATGTATTCAGGGGCTACACCTCTCCCAATGATGAGTTGATGGTGATCTAACAAAACATCTTCCAGCTCTTAAAGATTGACTTTGAGTGCCCCCATGGAAGAAGACAAGAACGAGAACAAAAGTAGAGGCAGTGGGGGCAACAAGGGTCCCCTCCCAGGTGACAGCCAGGGCTTTGGCACCTACTTTTTTCCTGAGAGGTGCAGTGTCTGCCTCCCTTCATACTCCTTGTGGAGGGACACACATGCCCCGTCACCCCTGCCGCCACTATGTTTGCTCGGCTTCTTCCATGGGGGGCACTCTTAAAGTCGACCTTTAAGTGGTCAAGGAACATCTGCCCAGCTGCCCGGCACCCGCTCTCCCAGAGCACACTTTCTTCCTTCTCCTGGAGAACGTGCCTCTTCCAGCCCGGCCTGGCCCGGCCAGCCAGCAGGTGACCACATGTCCTGGGGCTTGTTGCGAGATGCCTGCAGCATGCTCTGTTCTATGTGTCAGGCCCAGCAAGTCCGAGCAGCCGGCACATAGAACAAGGTGGTGCCGGACCATTTGAGAAGCGGAGCAAAGCCGGAGATTAGTAGCTGCCTCTTTCGGTGCAGAAAGCTTCCCCCAACCAGCCAGCTGGTCTCCTCCTCCTCGGCCATACAGAACAAACAGGCAAAGAAGGAGGAGAGCAGCTGGCCAGTTGGGGGAGGCTTCCTGTGCTGTGAAAGAGGCAGCTAATGATCTCCGGCTCAGCTCTGCTTTTCCAACATCCGGCGCCGCCCTGTTCTATGTGTCAGGCCCAACAAGTCCGATCAGCCGGTGCATAGAACAGGGTGGTGTCGGACCATTGGAGAAGCGGAGCAAAGCCGGAGATTAGTAGCTGCCTCTTTTGGCGCAGAAAGCTTCCCCCAACCAGCCGGCTGGTCTCCTCCTTCTCTGCCTGTTTGTTCTGTGTGGCCGAGGAGGAGGAGAGCAGCCGAGAAGTGCGCTGCCAGGCGGGGGCCACGTGGTGCAGGGCAACACGCCACCGCCCGGCCCTGGCGAGGGAAAGCAGTGGGCGTTCCCTGGGCAGTGACCTCGGTCCTGCCCCCAGGGAAGCAGCTGCCCAGCTCCGTGTTGTATGTGTGATTTTTTGGCGTGTGGCGTGGGGTCTCTTTTGGCCGGTCCCGATTTTTTTTCAGAGGGGAATATTGTTTTTTCAGAGGCGGGCCGTATTAAAATGACCAATGGGCCAGATGCGGTCTGCGGGCCGTAGTTTGCCCACCCCTGTTCTAGGGCCTAGGCAATTGCCGGATATACTATGACCCACTGGTTCGCTGCCTCTATCAGCCTCCCTTCTTGTCTGCTGTTCAGGCACCAGTTCGCTGCTCTCAGTTGCCTCTTTTCCAGCGTTGGGCTGCTTAGTTGGGCTCCTGAGCTGGATCTGTTGTTCTCTGTTGCCAGCTGCCTCCAACTCATTCATTTGTGGTGGTGCTGTTTTGCTGGCATTTTCCTCATTACCCCAATTTTTTCTTTTCCTTGGATTTATCCTTTTTATCCTTTTTTCTTTTCCTTGGATTTATCCTTTCTGTCTTCCTTACTTAACTTTCTGCTCCTTTTGCCTCCCTTCCCCCCCCCCTTATACTTTCCTACTTAATTTAGTAACCTTCCCCCATGATCCGATTACTGCTTCTTCTGCTGCCACCACATGAATGCACGCTAATCTGGTCATTTTGGAGCCGGTTCGCCGAACTTAATAAAAAGTTAGGTATTGGTTCTGATGAACCAGTGCAAACAGGTTAAATCCCACTACTGCCTTATGATATAAGAAACCCCAATAAGTAAATAAAAGGGAAGAATACTTGATCCACAGACCTCATCTATAAAATTTACCCCTCTCATTTTCTTTCTGAAGTCTAGAAGAAGAAGGTTTAATATGTGCACTCACGGAAACAAAAACCAACATGTTTTGCCTATTGCTTTGTGTCTTCATTGTGTAAAATTACTTCCCTTGCAGGTCTCAATATGCTGTTTTTATTTCTATTTAACCGCTGGCTTAGAAGAAACACAATCTTATAAAAAGTTGTAATCAATCACTGCCTTTTGAACTTGCTTCCTGACTCTCAGCCAATGGAGGAAACAGTATGAGAAGTTCTTCAGAGAAAATATAATAGAATTACAGAGCAAGGTTTTTATACCATATGACATTTCTAGCTTTGATAAATAAAAGCAGCACAAAACAGTTTCCTGATATTTTTCAGGTTTTTATTTTTCAGTTTTAAAATTATTATCATTGTCAGATAGGTTTCTGGCAATCATAATGTCCAGACAATTGGGCTGGAAATGACCAGATTTTTTATGGGAAGATGTATTGCAAGATATATAGAGGAATCACTGATACAATCATTGCTATCTTGATGCCTGTGTATAATGTGCAGAAGAAGAATTAACATTCAATATAATTCTATGATGACAGAGTAGCAGAAAATTTTTTAATTTGTTTAAGCCAACTATTTGGTTACTCTAATTTAAATTTATGAAATTTCATAAATAAAAGATGCTGTCATCAGTGGAAATTGTATCTGAATCATTCTTTGACTCAGCTGTTGCTATAGTTTTTTATAAACTAACACAAGAATAATCTATAATTAAAATCTATGTTAATATCAACCCAAATTGATGATCTTAACTAGTATTCTCTATGCAAAAGCTGTGTTTTTATTCTAAAAATAGAAGATGATTAATAATCTAACTCAAAGGCAAGATGGCATGCTATCATCTGTTGGTTTGTAGATTAATTATTTAATATGTTGGTCTCAGAGGAGCTTGTACAATGCTTTTGAGTAAATTGTGGCATTGTCAGTATAGCAGGAACTAGTCTAACTCTTGGGAAAATGATAATAGAAAGCACCTTGCATAAAGTGGAGACTTGTTTAAAGAAAAACACATTTCCCTCTGAGATTAATTAAAGTATTAAAAAATATTAACTATTAAATTAGGGTTTGGTCCTTGCTTTTCACCATTAAACATAAAAATATTGTAGTAAAATAGTTCCAAGGCACTATTATTTATTATTTGGTTTTCAACTGGAGAAATCAGAGATTACTTGAGATATGTGTCTGGCAATGTATCTGCATGAAAGATGCATGTCAAGTGAGCATGTAAAATATTGTTCCTGATGTAGAGAGAGCTAGGCATACTGAGAAAAGGTATATTCAAAGGTTAAGAAGATTATATACCACACATATTATTTGAAAAGCATTCATTCATGAAATCATATTGTTGAAGTAGAATCCAATATATTTTAAAACTGCAAATTAAAAGAATATTTTAAAAATGAATAACACAATGAAAACATTAAAATATATATTTGAGTGTATTACAGAGGGAGGGAGGGAGAAAGGAAGGAAGGAAGGAAGGGAAGGAAGGAAGGATGGAAGGAAGGAAGGAAGGAAGGAAGGGATGTATGGAATATAGCAAGTATCTCTGTTTTAAAAAAGATTCATAATCACACAGAACAATTTTGGATACATTTTCACTAGAATAATACGTTTTGGACAAAAAGGCTTAGTTGGAAATTTCTTTTCTTGCTGGCCCTAAATCATTTTCATTTTTTCTATTTCTCAATCAGAATATGCTAAGTAAGATATTTTGCTATGAGGAATAAGGTAGAATAAGAATTCCTTCCTGTTACTTATGTAAACGATGATTTATAGATGACTCGTTGCTCAAGACATTTGCCATGATGCTGTCTTCTCCATTGTATCAGAAATGTATAAGGAAGCTCTTTGCTGACTAACTATCGCTTTCCTGCCGCTACTACATCAAACAATTGTGTTAATAGCTCTAACTTTGTGGGTGAAATCTGAAAGCACTTGAAGGAAGCCATTTTGACTTTGCTTGCAGGAAAGAAAAATGCCCTGAACCAACTTCTGGAAAGAGGTTGTATTCTCTGAACTATATTGAAGTGACACAGCTTAATCTGTATCAATGTAAGGAATTTCCTGGAGATTTTGCTGTCCTCTAGTGAACTACAAAAAGTAGGTTAAAAGGTCACAATGCCTTTGCTGGCAAAGCAAGCTGTTATGGGATGCACCCCTGGGCATGTTTATGGTTTATGCTTAAATATTTAGTCTTGCTTTTATGTTCAGAGAAAAATCCATTCAGTTTTCTAATTCTAGGTATTTTTAACGAGAACATCTAGATCAAGGGTGTCAAACTTTTTTCTCCTTTGTTAAACCGAGCATGGGCGTGGCTAGAATGTGATGCATCTGGCCCATGGGCTGGGAGTTTGACAGCCCTGATCTAGACTCTCAGTGTTTGTGTTTAAAGTGCAATTATTTATCCTGTACCTCAGGCAAATATTTTTCTCTTTGTGGTTCACATTACATAGGCTGCTTCTTATCCATATTGACTATATGGCTGATGACTAACATAGTTGGTGTTGTGAATCAATAAATACAATAAAGATCATTAAGAGCTTGAAGCAAAGTGCAGGGTTCTGGCCCTGCACTTCTGATTGGCCGATAATAGTGACATCGGATTGGTCCATTCAGGAGAATCTGATTGGCTATTAACGAGCCTCTCCCATTGGTTAATAGAGCTAGCGCTCCCTGTGTTTTTATTGGTTAAATAAGTTAAGAGTTGCCTATATAAAGGGGCCCATCATGGCCATTGAGCTGAGCTGTTTTCACATGTAAATAAAGAGTTTGAAGTTCACTGTTTCACTGGCTCATCTCCATCCTTGCACCCATGCACAGAACTTAACACTGGCGACGAGGAGGGGATGTGGAGACATCAGAGCTTACTGAACAACGAAGAACCATAACCGAGCACGTGGCTGAATGCACCAATGGCGGAACCATGTCCGGCAGCGTCATACCACCCGCTCCATTCGACCCGGCACAAGAAGACTGGGACTCATATATGGATCGCTTCCAGATGTTTCTGGAAACCAACAATTTGAAGGATGCCACTACCGGAAAGAAACGAGCGGTATTCCTAACACATTGCGGGCCAACCGTATTCAAGATGGTCAAGGCACTAGCAAAACCGGCAGAAGTAAAGTCTATGGACTGGGACGTCCTCGAACCATTGCTGAGGGCTCACTATGCACCAACCGTGCCAACGTTCGTGAAAAGGCATGAATTCTATCAGAGAAGTCAGCAGAAGGGTGAAAGCGTTGCTGATTTCATAGCGGATCTCCGGAATCTGAGAGGCCTATGCGAGTTTACCGATTTAGAAGAAGCCCTAAGAGACCGAATCGTTCTGGGATTAGATGCACCAGGCACTCAGAGTAAACTAATGGCGAAGGGCGACATTAGCCTTAAAGATGCCATAGCTGAAGCTACTGCGGCAGAAGCAACCAAGAAGTCGGCTTCCCAAATGCGCTGTGCCCACGCACCGGTTCGCCAACGAGCCTGCGACATTTCACCTCAGTCAGAGGGACAGCTAGACACAGCCCACCACAAAGATCTCGAATCATCATCAGAAAGCGACGAGGAAGAGGTCCATCGACTTCGGTCCAAATGGGACAAACGCCAGAAATCACAGTACCAATGCGCCGGGTGTGGAGCAAGCCACCCCCGGTCAGAATGCAAATTCCTTGACGCGCTCTGCCATGTGTGCGGGAAAAGAGGCCATATAGGTTGGGTCTGTAGAAGCAAGCCAGGACCCAGCCAGCCCTCAAGGGGGGCTAACTATCACCAACTGACGGGAAATCGTCCCGTGAAGCGAGAACCCATGAACCACCAATGGAACAACCACTCCTACAGAAACAAAACCCTAAACCACCCAACGAAGTGAGTAGAGGCTCACCAAACAATCACGATCGGTCACGCCTCATCTCTGGATGCCAAAAAGATCCGAGTGAAAGTGTCCATCAAAAACCAGCCCTGCCTGATAGAAGTCGATTCAGGATCGTCCCTCTCGATGGTTTCCTGGAAGACCCTCAAGCAGCTCATCCCCACTATCCATAGGGAAGACCTCTGTTTCCAAAGGCTCATACTTAAGGATTATCAAGGAAATCGAATCCCGGTCGTTGGATCCAGCCGAGTACGGGTATCGTTTAAGAACCGTACAGCATTTCTACCCCTGAGTGTAATTGACAAGGATCGGCCTAGTTTGTTAGGCCTCCAATGGTTCGCTCCACTTGGAATTGAAGTAGCTGGCATTCACTGAACCTGCAGCAGCGATTGGGAAGAAGACCTCGTCCACGAATTCCAGGACCTCTTCGCAGAAAAATTAGGCGAGTACAAGGGGACCCCGATATCATTTAACCTCAATCCCACAATAGCTCCCATCCGCCTTAAGCCTCGTCGAGTTCCATTTGCCCTTAAACCAAAGATTGACGAGCAGCTTGATAAATTAATAGCTCAGGGTGTGTTAGAACCAACCGATCACCCTCCCTGGGAAACCCCAATCGTAACACCCATCAAGCCGGATGGATCAATAAGAATTTGTGGGGACTACCGAGCCACCCTAAACCACGCCCTTCAACAAAACGCTTACCCAGTACCGGTGGTGCAACACCTCCTCCATTCGGAAGGAGAAGTCTTCGCTAAACTAGACTTAGCCCAGGCATACCAAGAACTACCTGTTGACAAAAAAACGGCAGAGGCCCAAACAATCGTTACGCACAGAGGTGCGTTTAAATGTAACCAACTCCAGTTTGGAGTGAGCGTAGCCCTGGGAATCTTTCAAAGCTTGATGGAAAGGCTATTACAAGGGATAAAAGGTGTTGTCCCATATTTTGATGATGTGTTAATCACAGCCCCAACTCAGAAAATACTAAAGGAATGCCTGAGGTTGGTTCTCCAGAGATTTAAAGACTCCGGTCTCAAAGTTAAAAAGAACAAGTGTTATTTATGTATGGATCATGTAGAATTTTTGGGATATTTAATTGATAGCCAAGGCATTCACCCCACCGATAACAAACTCAGGGCAATCAAGAACACCCCAAAACTCCGGAACAAGGCCGACCTCCAGGCTTTTCTGGGTCTTATCAATTTTTATAATGTTTTCCTGCCTCACAAAGCAACCGTAGCTGAGCCCCTACATCGTTTATTGGACAAAAAAGCAACCTGGGTATGGGGACACAGAGAAGAACAGGCGTTTCGACATGTGAAAAATTTATTGACTTCTGATGCTGTTCTGATGCAGTATAACGAGACTTTGCCTTTAACAATCACGTGTGATGCATCCCCATTTGGGGTGGGCGCCATTTTAAGCCACGTTTTGCCAAACGGTAATGAAGCCCCTGTTGCCTATTTCTCAAAGACGTTATCAAAAACAGAACGCAACTACAGTCAAATTGATAAGGAGGCCCTTGCTATAGTATCCACAGTCAAGAGATTTCATGAATATGTGTATGGCCGAACCTTTACCATAGTGACTGACCACAAACCTTTGCTAGGAATAATCACAGGACATAGGCCAACACCGTATATATTATCTCCCAGAATGACCCGCTGGTCAGAATTCTTGGTGGCATACAATTACAAGTTGCAACATTGCCCGGGGAAGGCCATCCCCCACGCCGACGCATTGAGCCGTGCACCTCTTCCAGAGACCATTGACGACCCCGCTCCGATGGTCACAACACTGCAGATCGAGACACTTCGAATGCCGCCATTAACGGCCTGAGATATCGCGATGGAAACGAAACGTGACCCCATTTTAGCACGAGTTCTCAGTTGGGTCAAACGGGGATGGCCGTTGGACCAAATACCTGAGGACTACGATCCATTCAAAAATTGGCAAACGGAACTATTTTCTCAAAAGGGCTGCATTATCTGGGGTGATAGAGTTGTCATCCCAGAGCGACTGCGACCAGCGATACTAAGGACCTTGCACGATGGCCACCCCAGTATCATGCGTATGAAAGCCCTCTCACAAAGCTATGCATGGTGGCCGGGCATTGACAAGCAGATAGAGACATGGGTAAAAGCCTGTCACAAATGCCAGGAAGTAACCAACGCCCCGCCGAAAGCAACCCCAACCGAATGGGAAACACCGAGGGGACCATGGTCCCGCATTCATCTGGACTTTGCGGGACCTACCAAGGGACACACATTCTTATTAACGGTGGATGCCTACTTGAACTGGCTTGAAATCCATGAAATGAGGAATACAACGACCAAAGCAGTCATCAGGAAACTAGACAGACTCTTTGCGACACATGGATTGCCAGACGTTCTGGTATCCGACAACGGGCCTCAATTTACCACGCTGCCCTTCGAACAGTACCTGGCGGACCGCGGTATTCGACATGCAGTAACTTCGCTGGCACATCCTGCGGCCAACGGAAGGGCCGAGCGCATGGTACAATTTGTCAAGAAAACCTTGCATAAAATGGACTATGGCGATATAGAAGACAAGATCAACCGGATACTCCTTTTGCAGCATATCACTCTGCACAGCGTCACCAATAAAACTCCCGCTGAGTTATTAATGGGACAGAAGCTCTGCTCCCACCTCGACCGTCTACATCCATCATATGAATCTGAAAAACCACTCGGTTCCAGTGGGAAATGTCGCAATTTCCAGGTAGGCGATTTGGTTTTCGCTAGGAACTTTTCGGGCGATCCATTGTGGGTCGAGGCAACTATAGTACAAGTAACCGGCCCTAGATCGTACCGCATGAAGTGTCGCGACGATAGAATTTGGAAGCGCCATATTGATCAGCTGCGTTCAAGGCTACAGTCAGGGATCTCCGAGCCCCCTGATTTCCAAACCGAGGGGGGAGGAGATAGTGAGGAAGCTGAATTCGAAGCGGCAGAAAGTTTAAGCGGTAGTAATGACCGCTCGGAGGCAACACGTGATGGATCCGGAATGGGGGTGGCCTCGCCTCAAAGAGATGCCGAGAGCAGTAGCGACAACGAAAATTCGAATGCAGAATGGGAGGCACCCTCTTCACCAGATAACGTCCTACCCCAACAAGACTGTAGCCAAATACCGGGAGGACAACGAAAATCTAATAGACAATCGAAACAACCGGCCTACCTCAAAGACTACGTGAACACACCCCTTAAACGGAACTCGGGGGGAAGGGGTGTTGTGAATCAATAAATACTTAATAAAGATCATTAAGAGCTTGAAGCAAAGTGCAGGGTTCTGGCCGATAATAGTGACATCGGATTGGTCCATTCAGGAGAACCTGATTGGCTATTAACAAGCCTCTCCCATTGGTTAATGGAGCTAGCGCTCCCTGTGTTTTCATTGGATAAATAAGTTAAGAGTTGCCTATATAAAGGGGCCCATCGTGGCCATTGAGCTGAGCTGTTTTCACATGTAAATAAAGAGCTTGAAGTTCACTGTTTCACTGGCTCGTCTCCATCCTTGCACCCATGCACAAAACTTAACAGTTGGGGGTATGTATTATTTGTGTGTGTACTTATCTGCCTACTTTCCTGCTCATGAGTTATTTGAACATGTGAAATTTGTATGATCCTTTTCTCTTTCTAGCAAGGAAGTTGAAATCAGTTTCCAAAAGTTGTTTTTTCTTTGGCACAGAGTACAATTAGTGGGTTGTAGGGAGTACTTTATTCTGCTTTTATTTTGGAATATTGTTTTCACTTTTTTATCCTCTTTATCCTCTGTTATCATCTTTATTATTTTTATAAACAACTAAAGGCAGTAACACATCTAATATTCCTTTTTCTTCCTATTTCTCTACAGCCAAACAACCATCTGAGCTGAGTTAGACTGAGAGAAGGTGACTGGACTAAAATCATCCAGCTGGTTTTCATGCCTAAGGCACTAGAATTTGCAGTCTCCAGGTTTCTAATCTGGTTTTTTAACTGCTAAACCATACTGGTTTATGACTACATATTACCATTTTTGGCAAACAAAGGAATCTTCTTTGCTACTATTTTCAATATGCATTCTGTAAATAATTTTTTTGGGAATTCGTTTAATGTGACCATTAGATAATCACTTTAACATTCTCTTGCTCTTGGTTAATCATAAAAAAATAAAAACTGAAAGAAAATGAATTTAAAAATCAAACAACCAACAATCCCTACTTTGACTAGCAAGTTCAACAGATCACATAAGAGCACTTGAACAAAACAGTTTTTCTAAAAGAAGAAAACCCACAACCTGCACTAAGCAAGAGCTTTATTACCAAAGTAACAACACAATGTGCCATAAGAAGAGCTGTGTGTAAGAATGTTATTCAGACCAGTACAAATACACTGTGTCAGCCTAGACTAACATGAGATGAAGAAACAGACGACCTAGACAACATCTTGCAACAAAATGGATACCAGTGCAACTTTATCAGAAACTGTCTGACCATTCAACCCAAATACAGCACAATAAATACAAGCTTTAAAAAGGGTAACAGTGCCATATATAAAAAACATCTCATAAAATATCAGCAGGCCATCACAACCACACAGCATTGCTGTAGCATACAGGCTCTCCAAAACATCTTAAGAAAACCAAAAGATCCAATAGACTAAGAAGAAAAACTAGGAGTCATCTATAACAGCCACCAAGACTGCAGAAATCTAGCAGACTGCACTCATGAACATCAACTAGCACTTATAAGACAGGATGAAAACTCATTAACCTCGCAACACATGGACAGATTCAACCATAGTTTCAACTGGAAAACTGAGCATCTTAGACCAAATTTAATTCAAAAAACATTCGGACAAGTCAATAAATCACATTTTACACATTATTCAAAAGAGACAATTAAAAAATAAGAAAGAAAGAAAAAAGACAAGAACACATCCTTTCCAGCTACCAATATCCAGATAAGCAGGGATTAATACCAGACCAAAAAATCAAGCAGGAAACAATACATTAATCAAAGAACTAGATAGATAAAAATATATATTCCTGCCAACACTGGCAGGGCAAGCTATTATATACAACAGAGAACAAACCTCATGATCACTAGTACAGATGATGTTACCTACAGGGGTGGGATTCTGCCAGTTCTGTCCGGCTCTGCAGATCCGGTAGCTCTGAAGAGCAGCAAACACAGAATCGGTTCTGTGTCTGCTGCTGTTTTGGCCAACGCACCCGCCTGGGCTCTTACCTGATCTTTGTTTCCTGCTTTTTCAACCTCAGCTGCTTTGCATGGCACAGCTGCGATTGAAAAAGCAGGAAAAAGTGCTTTTTCAAATGCTGCGCACCCATGCGCAGCGCTGCTCAGCTGTCTGGGCAGCACAGCTGATGATGTTTCACACACACACAAAGCAAAATGTAAAATATAAATCAACGAAATGGTATTTACACCGGTCGGATCCCACCCCTAGTTACCTAGTTGGGTAATGAAGCACCTGCAAGCAAACAACCAAGCTTAGTGAGCACTAAGGACTCTATAAATGGTTTTTCTAATAATAGTTTGGGAAGATATTTTAAAAATTGTAGTCCTTAAGTACAGCACAGAAATTATACATCTAAATTTTATCTGTTAAGTCTGGAGCATGGGTGCGAATAATGGAGATGAGCCGGTTGAAACAGTGAACTTCAAACTCTTTATTTACATGGTGTGACAGCTCAGCTCGATGGCTGCTATAGCCTTCCTTACATAGGCAACTTATTAACTATTCAACCAATAGCAATCCGGGAGCGCTTGCTCCGTTAACCAATGAGAATGGCCTGTTAATGGCCAATCAGATGCTCCTGAACGAACCAATCCGATCCTGCCATTAACAGCCAATCAGAAGTGCAGGGCCAGAACCCTGCACTTGACTTCAAGCTCAAGATAACTTTATTTAACATTCATTCACAACACCTCTTTGCCCCAGCTTCTGCTTACGGGGCACGGTCACATAGTCCTTGAGGTAGGACGGTTGTTTTATTCATCTTTTTGATTTTCGCTGTGTGCCTGGCATTTGGCTGCACTCTTGTTGAGGTAGATCGTTGTTTAGCGAAAGGGGTGCCTCTGGTTCAGAGTTCGCGTTTCCGTTGTCACCAATATCTTCGGTAACTCCCTGAGGTGAACTCACTCCCATCCCTGGTTCCTGTTCCTGCATTTCAGTTCCGCTATCGTTCCCTTCGAAAAGATTTTCCTCTAGTTGAAATTCGTCTTCCTCTGTATCTCCTCCCTCTCAGTTTGGTTATAAGGGAGTTGGGAGTTGCGTGACTGCAGCCGCGATCATAGTTGATCTATATGGCGCTTCCAAAGTCTATCGTCTTGGGCCGGTTACATGGATTACGGTCACTTCTACCCACAGCGGATCGCCCGATAAGTTTTTAGCGAATACTAAATCACCTACCTGGAAGGTATGGCATTGGCAGCTGGATCCGAGGGGTTTTTCCGGTTCATAGGCTGGGTGTAAGTGGTCGAGGTGGGAGTGGAGCTTTCATCCCATTAGCAGCTCGGCGGGAGTTTTGTTGGTGACACTGTGAGGTGTGATGTGCTGTAGGAAAAGGATTCGATTGATTTTCTCATCGATGTTGTCGTAGTCTATTTTTTGTAGTGTTCTCTTGACAAATTGTACCATGCGCTCAGCCCTACTGTTGGCCACAGCGTGCGCAGGTGAAGTGAACACATGTCGGATACCGCGGTCAGCCAGGTACTGTTCAAAAGACAGCGCAGTAAATTGGGGCCCGTTGTCGGATACCAGAACGTCTGGTAATCCGTGGGTTGCAAACAGTCTTTCCAGTCTTTTGATGACCGCTTTGGTTGTCGTGTTCCTCATTCAGTGAATCTTGAGCCAATTCGAGTAGGCGTCGACGGTTAATAAGAATGTGTGGCCTTTGGTCGGCCCAGCAAAATCTAGATGGATACGGGACCAGGGTCCCCGCGGCGTCTCCCATTCGGTTGGGGTTGCCTTTGGTGGAGCGTTGCTTACTTCTTGGCATCTCTGGCAAGTTTTGACCCACGATTCGATTTGTCTGTTTATGCTTGGCCACCACGCATAGCTACGTGCGAGGCCTTTCATGCGCACGATGCCAGGGTGGCCATCGTGCAAGGTTCTTAACAGTGCCTGTTGGAGTCGTTCTGGGATAACGACTCTATTGCCCCAGATGATACAGCCCTTTTGCGAGAACAACTGTTTGACAACTTTTGAATGATGCAAAGTCATCTGGTACTTGGTCCAATGGCCATCCGCCTTCCACCCATGTGAGGACTCATGCTAAGATGGGGTCGCGTTTTGTTTCTCTTGCGATATCATGAGCAGTTAATGGTGGCGTATGAAGTGTCTTGATCTGCAACGTTGTCATCGTTGGTGCGGGATCGTTGATGGTTTCTGGGAGCGGTGCACGGCTCAATGCGTCGGCGTAGGGAATGGCTTTACCGGGGTGGTATTATAGCTGATAATTGTAGGCAGCCAAGAATTCTGACCAGCGGGTCATCCTGGGAGAAAGTATGTAGGGAGTTGGCTTATCCCCAGCGATTATCCCCAGCAACGGTTTGTGGTCAGTTACTATAGTAAAAGCCCGGCCGTACACGTATTCATTGAATCTTTTAACAGCCGATACAATTGCCAGGGCTTCTTTATCAATGTGGCTATAATTTCGCTCAGTTTTTGAGAGTGTTTTTGAAAAATACGCAACAGGGGCTTTGCTACCATTAGGCACTACATGGCTCAAAATGGCACCCACTCCAAAAGACGATGCATCACATGTGATATTCAATGGTTAAGTTTCATTGTACTGCATTAGTACAGTGTCAGAAGTCAGTAGTTTTTTTACATTACGGAACGCCTGCTCTTCTCTGTGACCCCATACCCAAATTGCTTTTTTATCTAGTAAGCGATGTAAAGGTGCAGCAACAGTCGCCTTGTGCGGCAAGAATAAGTTATAGAAATTGATGAGGCCTAAGAAAGCCTGGAGGTCGGCTTTGTTCCGGGGTCTGGGAGCGTTTTTTATTGCTCTCAATTTGCTATCGGTAGGGTAAATACCCTGACTGTCAATCAAGTACCCTAAGAATTCAACACGATCTGTACACAGATTGCACTTATTTTTCTTCACCTTCAGGCCTGCTTCTTGGAATTTTTGTAAAACTAGTCTTAAACGATCCCGTAAAATTTTTGGAGTGGGGGCAGCAATGAGCACATCGTCAAAGTAGGGGACAACACCTTTGATCTCCTGCAAGAGTCTCTCCATTAGGCTCTGAAAGATTCCCGGGGCTACACTGACTCCGAATTGGAGCTGCGTACACTTAAAGGCACCTCGGTGTGTTCCGATAGTCTGTGCCTGTGCCGTTTTTTCGTCAACCGGCAGTTGCTGAAAAGCCTGAGCTAAGTCGAGTTTAGCGAAGACTTTTCCACCCCCCTGGGAATGGAGGAGGTGTTGCACCACAGGCACCGGATTGGATTTTGTTGCAGGGCGTGGTTTAGGGTGGCTCGGTAGTCCCCACAAATTCTAATGGAGCTGTCCGGCTTAATTGGTGTCATCATTGGGATTTCCCATGGGGAGTGATCAGTTGGCTTTAACACTCCCTGGGCTATCAACTTATCAAGCTGTTCGTCGATTTTCGGCTTTAGCGCGAATGGAACTCGACGAGGCTTAAGGCGGATGGGAGCTATTTTTGGATTAAGGCTAAAGGATATCGGGGTCCCCTTGTACTCGCCTAGCTTTTCCGCGAAGACGTCCTTGAACTCGTGGGCGAGGTCCTCCTCCCAGTCACTGCCGCCGTTTCGGTTAATGCCTGCCACTTCAATGCCGAGTGGTATGAACCATTGCAGGCCCAACAGGCTAGGCCGGTCCTTGTCGATCACTGTCAGGGGTAAGTACGCTGTGCGGTTCTTGAACGAAACCCAGACTCGACTGGATCCTACGACTGGAATCCGGTTCCCCTGGTAGTCCTTTAACATGAGCCTTTGGAATTGAAGGTCTTGGCACCGGATAGTAGGGATGAGTTGCTTGAGGGTCTTCCACGAGACCATTGAAAGAGACGATCCCGAGTCAACTTCCATTTGGCAAGGCTGATTTTCGATGTCCACTTTAACTCAAATTTTCGTGGCATCCAGTGAAGAGGTGTGGCCGATAGTGAGTGTTTGGTGAACCTCTTCTCGTCTCGTTAGGCAATTCATGGGTCAGTTTCTGTAGGAGTGGTTTGCTGGTTCTCGCCTTACAGGATGGTTTCCTGTCGATTGGCGAAGATTGGTCCCCTTTGAGGTCTGGCTGGGTCCGAGGAGACTTCTGCAGACCCGTCAGATATGGCCTCGTTTCCCCACTCATGGCAGAGCGCGTCATGAAATTTGCAATCAGAACGGTAATGGTTGGCCCCGCAGCCAGCGCACGATTGCTGGGATTTCGGGTAACAGTCCCGATTGGACCGCAGTCGATGGACCTCTTCTTCGTCGCTGTCTGACGATGAAGAGAGGTCCTCATGGTGGGCTGTCGAAAACTGTCCTTCCGACTTAGGTGAAAGTTCGCCGGCTGGTTGGTGTGTCGGAGCGCGATTTCGGCATAGTTGGGCAGCCGATTTCTTGGTCGCCTCCGCTGCCGTAGCCTCAGCGATGGCATCAGCAAGGCTAATGTCGCCCTTAGCCATTATTTTGCTCTGCACGTTTATAGCATCTAATCCTAGAACTACCCGGTCTCTCAGGGCCTCCTCTAGGTCAGCGAAATCGCAGAGGCCTCCCAAGTTTCGGAGGTCCGCAACGAAATCGGCAACGCTTTCTCCTTTACGCTGGTTTCTTTGGTGGAACTCGTGCCGTCTTACGAGCGTTGGAACGGTAGGTGCATAGTGGGCCCTTAGTAGCAGTTCGAGGACGTCCCAGTCCATGGCCTTCACTTCAGCCGGTTTCGCTAGTGCCTTGGCCATTTTGAATACAGTCGGTCCACAGTGCATCAGGAATACCGCCCGTTTCTTCCCGGTTGTGGCATTCTTCAGATTATTCGTTTCCAAAAACATTTGGAAACGGTCCATGTAGGACTCCCAGTCCTCTTGAGCTGGATCAAACGGAGCGGGTGGTACTACGCCACCGGACATGATTCCACCATTGTGCATTTCAGCCACGTGCTTGGTTGTCTTCGTCATTGTTTTAGTTGGCTCTGACGTCATCCAATCCCATCCTCGTCACCAGTGTTAAGTCTGGAGAATGGGTGCGAATAATGGAGACGAGCCGGTAGAAACAGTGAACTTCAAGCTCTTTATTTACATGGTGTGACAGCTCAGCTCGATGGCTGCTATAGCCTTCCTTGTATAGGCAACTTATTAACTATTCAACCAGTAGCAATCCGGGAGCGCTAGCTTCGTTAACCAATGAGAATGGCCTGTTAATGGTCAATCAGATGCTCCTGAATGGACCAATCCGATCTTGCCATTAACAGCCAATCAGAAGTGCAGAGCCAGAACCCTGCACTTGACTTCAACCTCAAGATAACTTTATTTAACATTCATTCACAACACTATCCATACTATTTCTGTATTTGTTAAGGTTTAGCAATATGGGGCTTAAGGAAGGAGCTTACTGACATGAATGTGCATATGTTGTATAAATCTGTCAATAAATATTTGGCATCTATATTCACATTCAGCACTATTTTTGTATTTGATATTCTGTTATCTTTTTCCATATGTTTATGTCAGCTTATTTTAATCTGTTATAAGTATATCAGGAGTAAACTATATCAGGCTTTTCCCCCTCTTTTGATCAAAAGTATTTTGGATTTTTGACCATATAATTTGGCTAGAGAAATATATCTCAAAATTCAGATAATTGGGAATCTCAGTTTGCCTATTCATATGAAAGTGCACAATAGATGATAATTCCACAAACTATGACTAGAGATATCTTTCCATTGTTCAGATACCATTGTATCACTTTTTTCAATGAAACACTTTGGGTGAACATTTGCTATCAAATGCAGTTCAGTTTCTACTGCATTTAGCAGATGCTATTTACCAATGCATAATGGTGAAAATGAAAAAAATAGCAGAATTTGAAATTTCATGTAAGTTTTAACATTTATGTTTATATGTAACACTCCTAGAAGCCTCAATATTATAGATTAATTATGGAAGAAGTTGAAGTTAATTCTGACGTTCAATGTTCTGGGACCTAGGACATTTGCAAAACAATAAATTTAAAAATAAAAAGGTCTAATTGCCTATCTATTTGGCAGCTATTAGCTGACTTTGATATGCAAAATTAGGCAGACTCTAACTGCCCATTGTCAGTACATCACTAACTGTAATATATTATTTTGTCTGTTTTTATCTATTGTTGTTGTTAATACTTTATTTGTAATGCTGCTCTGTGACTGTAATCAAAATTGATTGATTGATTTAGTTGATCTCAAAAAGTATTTTTTAAATATGGACTATTTGGATGAGACAATGCCTAAAGAGAATGGCTGGAAATACCTAGATTGAGAAATCAGAAAAATACCCTAGAAGAAGGTAGGATCAGGGATGGGATTCTTCCGCTTTGGACCGGTTCTATAGAACCAGTTGTTATGATTCTGTGCAGTTTGGAGAACTGGCAAATCATGCCCCTGGCTGGCCCCACCCTGCCTCTCTCCACACACCCCTCCCCTCCCTGCCCAGTCAGTCCTTATCGCGCAAGCACAACATTGCGTACATGCCCAACATCGCTGTGTTTTTCCCCACCCAATCACTCCTTAAGTTATTTTAGTAATGTAAGGGTTGAAGCTGGCAAGGCCTGAAGTAAAAAAAAAATCTGAGTCCAGACATTATTGTTAAACTACTGTGAAAGTGCCCTCAAAATCTCAGCATTCATTCAATGACGCAAAAATTTGTTATTATGTATGGACAGAAGAAAAAAGGAGTTTAAACGTTCAAGCTGACCTATAAATGTGGCCAAATGTCTACATTCTGTCATATCTGAACTATATCACTATAAAATCTTTTCCAATAAAAGTCACTAATTTATTTGAGTATCAACCTTGAATAATTCACTGCTAAGCTCATGAGTGCATGTCTGCATTCCTAGAGATACATTTATTGCCTTGCTCAGGTTGAAATTATGAGAGCAAATCAAGCATCCCTTTCTCCCAACCTCAGAGGCAGGGGTGGGATTCGATTTTTTTAACAACCTTGGCTTAATTTGTGGGTGTGGCTTGGTGATCATGTGACAGGGTGGGCGTGGCTTGGTGGTCATGTGACTGTAGGTGTGGCTTGGTGGTCACATGACTGGCTGGGCATGTTTTAGTGGTCATGTGACCAGCTGAATATGGCTTGGTGGTCATGTAACTGGCTGGGTGTGGCCAGGTGGCCATGTGACTGGCAAATCAAATACAAGTGGTCCTCGCTTAATGGCAGGTTGCTTAGCAAGTGTTCTAATTTATGACTGACCTCCCCAGAGCTACTTGACCTGTTTTTGGAGTTTTGACAGCCATGCACACACACACACACACTTCTAACCCTGCTGGAGCAGGGGATTGGACTAGAAGATGACCTCCAAGATCTCTTGCAGGCCAGCCCAAGCTTGCTGTGCTGTTTCAAAGAGTCTTCTGAAGCCAAGGTTTGTATCCTTCCTTCCTTTTTTTCCTCTCTCCCTCCCTCCCTCCTTCCATATATCTATCTAGCCATTCATATACTTCATTCACTTTCTCCCCCCTCCCTCCCTCCCTCCCTCTCTTTCTTTCTTTCTTTCTTTCTTTCTTTCTTTCTTTCTTTCTTTCTTTCTTTCTTTCTTTCTTTCTTTCTTTCTTTTCCTTCCTTCTTTCCTTCCTTTCTTTCTCTTTCTGTTCTTTCCTTTCATCCCCCCTCTTTCTTTATCTATCCTTTTTCTTTCTCTCTCTCTCGCTTTTTCTTTCTTTCCCTTTTCTCTTTCTTTTCTTTCTTGTCTCTTCCTTTTCTTTCTCTCTTTCTCCCTCCCTCCATATCTCATTCACTTTCTCCTGCCTCCCTCCCTTCCTCTTTTTTCTTTCTCTTTCTTTCCCTCTTTCTTACCCTCTTTCCTTCTCTCTCTCTCTCTCTCTCTTTCTGTCCCTTCCTTCCATCCATCCCCCTTTCTTTGTCTATCCCTTTTCTTCCTTTCTCTTCCTTTCTCTCTCTTTTTCTTTCTTTCCCTTTTCTTTCTTGTCTGTTTCTTCTTTCTTTCTCTCTCTCTTTCCCACTCTCTCTCTTTCTTTCCCTCTTCTTTTCTCTCTCTCTCTTTCTCTCTCAATGATCTTTCTCCCAATGATCCACCCCACTGAGCCTGCTGCACCAGAGGGACTTGCCCAAACAAGTCCGAGTGGAATGGTGCAGCAGTCAATGGGATGAGCCTGCATGGCCAGTGCCTAGAATGCGGCAGCGGTGGTGCATTGGAGAAGTGGAGCAAGCAAAGCTGGAAGTCGATAATTTTCACTGCAAAAAGCCTCCATCACCGCATCTTTTTTTTGGTGTGGCTGGAATCCAGCCGCACCAAAAAAACCCATGCGGCAGCTGCAAGCATTCGTGACAAGGGTGACAAGAAATCTCCAGATGCCACATCTTTTTGCCACTTCTTTGCTGGCTGGAACCAAACCGGGATCAGTGGCTGGAGGATTCTCCTGCCAGCAAAGAGATAGCAATTGGAGGCTTCTTGGCAGGGACACGGGACATGGCGAGACTTGGAAGGCAACTCCTGCACCCTGCCTGTCCCTTTTTGGTCCCTCCTTCTGCATCAAAGTACCTTAAAGGGACAGGCTGGGGCAGCTGCCTTCTGAGCAGCAATGGAGTGAAGTGAAGGGAGGCTGAAAAGTTCACCCAAGCCTTCTCCCTCTTCTCGGGCATACACAGAACAATGCATCTCATGGTGCCACAGTGACTTGCCTACGCGCCATCTCCTTGTAGAAGGTACCAACCTCATGTGTGCACATGAGGCTGGGATCTTCTGTGAGGAGACAGCGCATTTGGTTCCGGTTGGCAAAGCAGCAGCAGCTGGGACTCACTGCCCTGTTCTTCACACTGGGGTGCACCTCATTGCCTGCTATGCCAGAGTGGAATGCAGGCTGGCAGGGAGCCCAGTGGCTCTCAGGCCTGGCTTGCCTTCCCTGATGCTATGCTGCCTGGGCGATGCAAGCCTGGGCGGCATAGCATCGAGCTCCCTGGTTACCCTCCCATCCCTGCTCCTAGCAGGCAAAGCCCAGCAGCTGCAGAGAATCCAGGCGGGACCCAAACAGCGACGGGTCAGCCCTGGCTCCCCTTCCTCTTGATCACCAGCAAGCCAGGCAAGTGGGGGAAAGCTTGCTAGGCCACGAGTGCTGCATGGAGCTGAGGTCCTGATGGCTAAGCAATCCAGGCAAGTGGGGGTTGGGGAAGGAAAGCTTGCTAGGACGCAAGTGCTGAGAGTGGTGGCAGCATGGCAGTGGTGGCCTAGGCTGGCCCAGGAGTCAGGACTCAGCCAGGGCTTGTGGTGGTGGTGGTGGGCAAGGGTGAGGGCGGCGACAGCGGCATGGCAGTGGTGTCTTAAGCTGGCCCACGAGCCAGGATTCAACTGTGGCTGGTGGCAGTAGCAGCTTGTAGGTGACTGGGGCTTGCAGAGCCTCACTCACCCAGGGAGATCAGTTGGTGGAAGACTGGCTGGCTGGCTGCTGCTGCTGCTGGAAGCAATGGCAGTGTGTGGGGAAATGTGGGAAGCGATATATGCACTATAAGAAGTGACTGGGCGGGGTGGGCTGGGGGAGAATGCCGTCAGTGATTGTTGCGCATGCGTGCAATGTCACGCATGTGCAATATGGACAGACTGAACAGGGAATGGAGGAGCAGGTGGAGAGGGCCAGGGCCAGCCAGAGGCCCATTTTACCAGTTGTCTGAACTACTGGGAATCGTAACAACCAGTTCTACCCAACCAGTGCGAACCATTAGAATCCCACCCCTGCTTACAGGACAAAATATACTCAACTCTCAAGGATTAAAATTACTGCCTGTGAATCCAGTGCCTAGATTCACAATATGTTGCTGTGATACTAGAATCCTGTGATGATCAAATAAATCAATTGGATCCAAGCGATAAATCAACTCAGACTATTTTATTAATCCATGATTCATGCTGACATCTTGCCATTACATATGGTTGTAATTCTGAAATAGGGGATACTCTGGAGAAATAGGAAATATGCAATCATCTTCTTGTGGGAGATAAGCACATGAATTTTCAGCTGCCTCACCACACAAGTATTATAAACAAATAAATAAAAATCCTGTTCACCAAAATTCTGCTATTCCCACACTATGACAAATGTATATCCTACAATGAATTCTTCTATATCATGAAGTTGATCTCTTAAAAGATCCTGCATGAACAATTCAAACAATGAATATAAAAATTGGACAATATATAAATACTTTGCTCTTTCTTTCAGGTTATTTCTCTGCTAAATGGTTCAAAATGACATTCTGCTGTACTGCTATGTGCTAAATTGATTGTTTGATTATGTATTTACCAAATTAAGTGTTGACTTTTAGTGACCCCATAAATAGACTCTCCCCAGGATGACTATCCAAGTGGAATTGATCAGCTACATGATTCTCAGTACCTAAGGTCTATAGATTCGAATTGGAAATAAATGCCATTTCTGCATTGCACTCTGTCATTCTATCTTTGCCTCTAACATTTTGATAACAGTTATATATTAACAATGTGGCATTTTGAAAAAAAATCTGTGAAATTGATTTTATTTCTGACAGTAGGGAGATTTGTTTTTGTTTAACATGATTTTATGAAATGTGGTAATATAATATGTATTTAGACCATATTTAATACAATAATTCTACAATAGTAGTTACTGAGTGAATTTTTTATCACTTGGTTTTCTTTTAAATAGTCATGGGACAATCCCCTCCTATTGACATTTTATGGAACATCTCTCATTTTAAGATAGATTATGATATATTTAAGTTCACATACATCATGGGTGTCAAACGTGCAGCATCACGTTGCCATCATGTTACGTTTCACGACATTTTCCCCCTTCGCAGAGCTGGGTGAGTATGGCTTGTGCATGACGCATCTGGCCCAGTTTGACACCCCTGACATACATCATACTGTGGAATTTCAACAATAGACAGAGATTAGAAGTAGTAATAGTAGTAGTACAATAGTATAATATTGCCTTCTATGGCCTTATTTTAGAGTGAACCAAGCTACATCTGCAGAACAGCTACAGTATTTTCCACAGGAAACAATGATTATACTCTCATGTTTAGATGAATTTATATTTTAAACTCAACTGGAATTGATCCTATGCCTCTCCAGTAATTTTTCCTTCTTGTTTTAAAAGATAATATATTTCAGTAGCTATGATGATGTTTTTGCCCATGTCACCATATTAAAGAAATTCCCATAGCTGCCTCTGTCAGGCTACAGAACTTTTTCCCATTCAATTAGCAAGAATGAACTTTTGAGAACCAAACGTATTAAAAGGAATCCTTTATTGAGATGAAACAATTCATGTAGGAGTTCAAAGCAGCGTTTGAGGTCCCTTAGGCATACAGGGATATATAAGGGAGTTTAGAACCCCTCCCCTTATCTCGATGTGCATTTAGAGAAACAAAAGCCAGTATGTTAATTCCTCTCCCACCCCTTCTGTAGGAACATACCTAATTCCCCCCCACCCCTTTTTTAGAGTGAACTTTTTCCAGAGATTCCCCGGATACATCTCACTGTGGAATTTTTATGATCTTCTCATCTCCTGGCGGTGCCTCTCGAAGGTGATAGGTTCTGGCCATCTGGCTTTTCTCCCTCCATTGTATCATGTGTGGGTTATACAAATTCGATGTAAGGTTAAATATATTCAGGTTACATCAAGAAAGGATTTCTTTATCAGCCTCCCTGCCCTTTCTTCTTCCACTGAAGAAATGACATATACACTGATTTGACACTCTGAATATATAGAATAAGAAAGGATACTTATATTAATTAATTCATTTGGGCATTTTTATTTTTGCTAATCCCCTGGATTAAAAGTAAATTTAAGCATGAATTATAGTATATCAAAAAGCTCAGATGCAAATTAAATAATTTATGTCATTTGTGCAATGATAAAATGGCATCTTCCACCAGATGCCTATGGTTCTAGATGTGTTTAACACTGCAAAATTTAAAAGTGCAAAATTTAAATTCAACATTGCCTTCTTTGTGACTACGATACAGTGTAACATTATTTGGTGTGTTTATACATCTAAATATGCTGATTGGCACTGTGTCAAGAAATTTCTTTAAAAAGCCAGGCTTTAGAAAGCAGTTAAAAAGTTTTACATGAGACTGATTGAAAAGAAATCCACCATTCCTGATATAATACACTTACAGAAGGATTTCAAAGAAAAAAAATAAAGAAGGAAAAATATTATACATCTGCTTTATTCCTTTAGCATAGCTGCTCAGATGTTTAAGTTGATATATTCTCACATTAGTCTTTTGATTTGGAACTTTTTAAAAAGCATATAACTTGTGCTTTTTTTGTATTTTTCCTCACATTTGTCCTTGAACCCTTGCTTAGCAAACCTGACACAAGCAAACAAACCAGATCAATGTTTGTACTGATAAAAAGTGTGACTCTTACAAAAATATGCAGTTGCTATGTCATTAGGATACAGTTCTATTTTAAAAATGTGGGATGTATAAATTGCAAATATTTACATGAGTACTAGACCCAAAATTCCTGGAGAGGAAAGCAAAATACTTTGAATTTTCTACTGCAAGTCCCAGAAATATTGGCACACAATACATAGCCATATCTTTATGTACATAGAGGTTTCATTCTTTATCATATGTTTTAGGTTTGAGTTCCTGTTTCTCTCCTTCTCACTCCTTCCAATTTAGAATTGTCCAAATAGATTTTTAGTACCCAAACTGCTTTCCTAGCTTCTCACCGCAAACCGTTATAATTTGCACCAGATTCATTTACTTGCCAACTGTGCTGCAACTTTCTGGGTTACATAAAGAAATTGGGTGATACAGGCTATGCAATGAGGGAAATGTCAACTATTAGGACCTGGCTCTGCCAATTAGTATAGGAGTCTCGATGTGATTCAAGCCTGTGGATGGTTGGGGGCTTGAGACCACTCCTTCCACCTTGTTAATTTCTGTAGTCTTCTAAATTTTTTTAACTTTGATTTTTCATTTTTAATCTATAGTTTTTAATGTTGTTCTTAATTCTGTTTTGAACTATGCTTTTAGTCATGTGTTTGTGATTTTATTAAGTTCTTGTAACCACCTAGTCACTCCATGAGAAAGTGATGTAGAAATTTAAGAAATAGATAGCAATAAACAAAGGTAAGCTACACTCTTTTGTATGTTTCTTTATTCTGTTATTATCATAACACGCATATCTACAAAAAGGTCTGAATTTGGCTTGTAATGGTTTTGATGCTTGTTTTGATGAAAGCATCAGGTTTTGTGAATGCCTTTGCCAGCTTGCTACATGATAGAATAATTTATAGCTGGATGTTTAAATTTCAAAAAGCAAAAGTTGTTCCGCTGAATTTGTGACAAGTGTTAACGCTTGCCACAATGAAATTGTCACACACTTGATTCATGCTGCATTTAGACTGTAATTTCCTAATGGAGCTCTGCTGCATTCTCATAGAGAATTTGCTTTAAAATAAAGTTGGTAAGTATAACATTGGTTCACTGATTTCTTGAAATAACCAAAATTAATTGAATATGAAGATATGTTTCCTATTGTAATTGTACAAACATTATTTGTTTAGGTCAGATTTCCGTAGCTAACTGGCTTTAGTGGAGTTAGAATGTTTATATAATGCAGAAGTTATTATGCTTAAGAATCAGTGGTTTTCTTCCTTCAGAAGAAGGTGCTGGATGAAGTGTGTTTTGATCATAGTGCATTTATAAATCCTGGGTGTTATATGTCAAATAAAAGAGTTTTAATTTTTCTTCTGGAATTCCACTTTGTATACATGGCTTTTGGTTCCTATGAACCTATTGAAAACCAGGGATAGTAGATATAAAGCACTGTATATCTTTACAGTTAGTCCTTGACTTACGAGCACAATTGAGTACGAAATTTCTGTTGCTAAGCAAGACTATTGTTAGGTGAGTCCGAGTCCCCCCATTTTACCACCTTCTTGCCATTGAATTACTGTATTTGTTAAGTGAATCCTGCGGTTGTTAAGTGAATCTGGTTTGCCCCATCGAGCTTGCTTGCCAGAAACCAGCTGGGAAGGTTACAAATGGGGATCACATGGCCCCAGGACAGTACAATGTCATAAATACATGCTAGTTGCCAAGTGCATGAATTTTGATCATGTGACCACGAGGATGCTTCAACAATTGTAAGTGTGAAAAATGGTCATAAGTCACTTTTTTTAGTGGTGTTGTAACTTTGAATGGTCACTAAACAAAGGGTTAAAAGTCAAGGACTACCTGCAGCCTATTTCCTTAACCTAAAAAACATATTTTGCAGGTCTTTATATAATATGCCTTCAGTTGATATTTTCAGCACTTCCTCTCTCTGTTCATTTCCTCTTTCACTTTTTACTCTGAGCTGTGCAGTTCAAGTATTTCCTGATTCATTATTTCTCCATAATTGAGGAAAGGGCACTACTGACTATTGTTTAAGTAACTTTGTTTCCTATTGCCATGTGATTTCCTAAATAAAGAATTATATTTATTTCCTTAGGTGAGAGCAAACCAAAAAATTCTTTTTTTCTTGTATGAATTATACTGTACTCATAACTTTAGTGTTGTTCTCTTCATGCATTTTTTCTGTGTCAAAAGCTATTTGTTATCCCAGAGTGCATGCCTCATATAATCAGCTGTTGTGTGTTATCTGTCGCAACATTGCTACTATGTGGGAAAGGAAAAGAGAAATAATTTTGAAAGTGTAATGCCTCAAGATTTTAATAATAGTTTTGGTGTGTTTTGCAAAAGACTGAAAGTAGAGATTACCATAAAACCTGGTGATTAGATTACTAACATTTTCATTTTTAACAGTTTCCATTCCATGGTAATTTTAGAATAATCCCTATTGTTCTGACACTTAAAACTTTTTACTAATATTTGGCAAGGGGATGTAGGCAGAAAAGATCTGATGTGATGAATGATGTCATGAGCTAATGACATTGTGGTTTCTATCCAATGACACCCATATGGCATCATTTTCTATGCTCCAATCTTTAATATTCCATAGCCAGATAAGATGTTAAAATACTAGTAGGAAGATATGAACTAACCATGTTTTTTCCTTTTGAAATGTAAGTATGGTGATTCTTTAATTTAGTAAGATCTATGGTCTTGATTATACGTTGCACTTATATCAAAAGTTGGAATGATAATAATAATAGTTAAAGCACTGGGCTAGAAACCGGGAAACTGGGTATTCTAGTCCAGGGGTGTCAAACTCACATCATCATGGCAGCATTTCCCCCCCTTTGCTAAACCGGGTGGGGGCGTGGCCAGCATGTGATGCATCTGGCCCATAGGCTGGGAGTTTGACAGTTCTGTTCTAGTCCCTACCTGAGGCAGGAAGCCAGTGAGTGATTTTGAGGTAGTCATTCCATGTCAGCCTAGGGAGCAGGCAAACCATGCCTGAATATATTGCTAAGAAACTGCAGAGAATTGTCCAAGAAGTTTCCAGGAGTCTGACTCAAAGGCAACAACAACAACAACAACAACAATAATACTTAATCCACTGGCCCTACCTGAATCTGAAAAGTCATGGGAATATTAAGTTGAAAAAAATGTCAAAAATGAGATGGTGAAGATCTTGTGGGACTTTCGAATACAGACAGATTGCTATTTGGAACACAACACGCCATACATTACGGTTGTTGAGGGCTGAAGCATACAATTTATTGATATCGTGTACCAGGAGATGCCAATCAAAGAAAAAGAACTGGAAAAAATCATGAAATATCATGACCTGGCCATCAAAACTATACGGTTATGATAATATGTTGAGGCACATGGAACACTATTACCTTCCCACCAAAGTGATACCTGTACAATATACTGCTGGAATTATTAACTGGACACATCTGAACTGGACCGTTTGCACTAAAGAATCAAGAAATATATAAGTTTACTAAATAGACAATAAGAAAGCTAATGTCTACTGTAGTCATTATGCATTATAACCTTGTAGTGATATTGATACTTTATTCCTGCCCATAGAATTGAGAGAGAGATTTATTTCAAATCAGTAGAAAAAGAAAAGCATGCATTGGCTGATAATGTAAAAGACAGCCAAGGACAAACATTGATGCAAGTTAAGAATCAGAACTTATTGAATGTACAGGAAATAAAGCATGGACATCAAAATAATGTAATGGAAACACAGAATGCTGGTAAGGAAAAGCACTACATGGTCAGTTTCTACAAAAGATCTGTATCAAGTGGATACAGATAAAACCTGACAATGGCTTACAACTGGAAGATTAAAAAAGAATCTGAAAGCTTGATTTTTGGTTGTGCAAGAACAAGCTTTTCAAACTAATGCAACTGAAGGCCAGAACTGGAAAAAAGTTACATGATTCAAAGTGCAGACTGTGCCAAGAACCAGAAGAAACAATAGATTATATACGTAGCTTGTGCAAGAAGATTGCAGAAACTGATTATAAACAACAACATAATACATTTGCCAAAATAAACTGGAATATCTATAAAAATTATCATGTGCCATTACTGAAAAATAAATGGGTATATAAAATTGAAAAAGTTGTCCAAATGAGCAGGTTACAATGTTAAGATTTTCTGAATACAAACTGATAATGTTTTGGCTCATTGCACACCAGCTTTAACTGTGGTTGAAAAAAAGAAAGTGTGGACAATTAATACGACATATCAGGGTAGCAGAATAGAAGTCAAAGAATTGGAGAAGACCTGAAAATTCTTTTAGTGTAACCTTAACAATTAATATAGAACTTATTGTGCTTCTTGTCTGGACCACTTTGCAAGGGAAACTTCAAGGAAGTAAGTTCTTGCATTATATGTTGGATTTAAAAAAAATCCCAATCTTTCTGTTGCTTGGCTACATCGTAGCAGAATACATCCCAAGTGCAGCACTGTTGTATATCCAGCAATAATGCAGATTTTGCTTTCCAATGTATGTTCACAATAACATTTGCCTTTAATTTCCACATTGATCATTACAAAACTAATTTTTTTATCACATTCATTTGAAAATTGTTCATACACCTTTGTTTTCCTGTTACATCTTCCTGAACATTGCACATATTAATAATAATAGTTTGCTTTTAGTTTAATTTTGTTACATGTTGTTTATTTCAACTATTTGTATAGAATGTATGCCTTCATTGTGTGTTCTTTGAATGTGATAATTTTAGTCCTATTGTTTCCTGAGAGCTGCAAAAATAGCTAAAGACAACCAACATAAAAATAGATGTGTCTATAGTGAGTCAAATTTGTAAAATTGGCAGAATGAAATATGCAGCAGCTGCTTGAAAGTACTGAAAGCTGTAATCACACAAATAGATGTGAAGAAGAGTTATTGATGTAATGGCTTCTGCTATCCTCTTGGAAATGACACCTGGACATATTGAGGAGATACTTTACAAATATTTCAAATATGAATTTATCCTATGTATGCACATTTTTGTGGTTTTTAATCTACTCTTTGTCTCATTCATCTAATCTTTGTCTGATATTTTCAATTTTAGGTCCTTCGGTTGGAAGATACAGTTTTATGACTGTTCTTTTTAGACTAATCAAGGAAGATCCTGTCAGATTCTCTAGGGATGTAGGAATTTAGGAATAGCAATTCAAGAATTGAGTGATTTGACTTTATGAATGTAGAACAACATGTTTCACTGCAAGAAGCATTCAGGGATGTACACAGGCTATGTAAAGTTTCTTGCAATGCATGGATTGTTCTTCCATGGACTCATGATCTGGAACAATGTCAAGTGAATGATATATATTGTAGTATGTGCATAGGTTAAAAATTGAGATTTTTCTGTTCTAAGTGTTAAGTAGCCATGAGTAAGAGAATAATTATTTTATTTTATATTTTCTTGTTGTTTTTTTAATTGATAAAGATAATTTTTTCAATGATAAAGATAATTAAAGTTTAGGATAATTCAGACAATTGTCTTTGTCGTAATGAACAGCTGAGAAAGCAGGGAATTGAGAAAAAGTAAAAAAACAAAAACATCTTCAGATTATGGATTTTGAGAAGAACATCAAAGTTTCATAGATTGCAGGAAGAATCAATCAGTCTTGGTTCATAAAGACTCATTGTTTCTTTGAGTTGGTGTTCTGTAAAAAAAAGCTGACACATGGTGTCTGATGTAAGAGCAAAATGGCCTACAAAAAACATATATGCTTGTTCAGATTCAGTGAAGCAGAAGAAGGAGATGTCAATGGCAGATAAAAGAGATCATTTCTAGAAAGCTCTGTTCAACTCCTAGTAGAGGGTATGAACCTCATAGAATAACTCCGGCTAACGTTTGAAGAATCAATACAAATAAAATAAAACTGATAAGATGATGCTTCTGGATGGTCATTGTAACTGAAAATTCTACATAAATCCACACCATACCACCAAGACCGTGTATATAGGGATATGATATATGTATCTTTCTTCTCTGAGAGTTTAAGGGAACTGTATATACATTTTGACAGCATTTTAAGAATCCTAAAAAGAGGTAGAATTAACATCTAATACACGTGAAAATGACATACATTTGTTCATAAAGTCACCAGAATTGAGCACAGCTTGATGATATGTAATTAACTTAAGTAATTAAATTAACTTAAGACTATTACATTTTTAATAGTCATCCTGGACAAACCATGAAAGATCTCATTTTTCTCCCTTTTTCCCCATATGAAGGGGAGGGAAGTACTTACTGGACTTATCTGTTGTACGAATAATGAACATGACCATGATTAGAAATAATTTTGCAGAGTGTCAGTGCAATAATGATGGTTGTGCAAGCCATGAATCATTACATTACATGAAATTCTTTAGAGCTGATGTGAAGTCCAGACTTGACAGGAATCCCAGACATTCTAGTGTTTTAAAGATTTGATAGAAGGGGGCTTGTAGTTGTGCACAGAGAAATAAAAACATTAAGATTTTTTTTCCTGAAAACTTGAGAAATTGTTTGTAGCTGAACCTCTTGCTGTTCCCTTGTTAAAGATATAATGAACATAACTCTTTCCATTTTAGAATTTTCTATGTAAAACGTATAAAAGCTCCATTTAATTAAGTTCATTTGCAGCTGCTTTCTTTTACGGTTTTCAAGGAAAACACCCATGAATCATTCACAGGGTAGAGAAAATATTTTCTCCTCAGAAAGCCCTGATAAATACATATTCTTCTAATTTAAAATACATTAAATAAGTTAACCAAAGTAAAATGTGAAGTTATGGATTTCAGAAAAGCTTGCAAAGCTGATTATACTAGATATCTTCACATCTATTAGTCTTATGGAAAGAACTGGCCCACAGCCTGGCTTGCTTTAAATATGAATAGAGGTGACTAATCATAATGGTTTCTTCCTGGAAACACTAGATTTTTTTCTATAACTTCTATATGTATGAAAAGAAATAACAACTTCCATCAAATTTGTAGTAAAAACATCTTTAAGCTTGTCTTGAATTGAATCCTTCAATCTAGCGCTCTTTTGAAAGAATGCTAAACCTGTGTCCCAAAATAGTCCAGTTTAGAGGTTGCAGGCTCAGGGGAAAGACATAGCATGAAGTCAAATACACTCACTTTCTAATATAACATTTTAGACAATATGGCTGAAAGTGCAGCAAGAAACTGCAATTGAATATTTAAGAAAAGCATTACAATTTTCAAAAATTTCATCATCCAGTTTTTTTCCAAGGTACAAGTGCATCTAGGAATGGCTTTGCTGATGTACATTAAATTTACCTCATCCAACAAATTTCATTACACCATTATACTATAAATGCATGCTAAACATTTTAGTTTCCAAATTTCTGAAAAAATGCAAAATACCAAATCTGGGGTTAAAACTTTTCCTTAACTTTTTGTGGTGTGTCTTTGAATCGGTTTACTATCAACTATGTAGAGAAGTTCCTGCAGTTTTCTTAGCAACATTTTTCAGAAGTAATTTGCTGTCATCTTCTTCCCAGGACTGAAAGAGACTTGGTTAAGATCTCTCAGGTGCCTTCATGCCTAAGATATCACTAGTGGTTTCTGGCTTGGTGCCATTAACTATGACACCAAACTAACTCTCTTTCATAATTGTATAATGTATACATAATGTATTTCATAATGTATACATCCATGTTTAAACATTAATGTATATAAATCTAATTTAAATAATTTAAAATGTAAAATATATTCAGTGCTGAAATGCAGAATAATCCAGATCTTATCACTGGACAATAAAGATTTTGCTTCCTGAACACTTTTGGAGTAACTTATAAGTTCTTGACTGCTACTCATAAAAATGACCAGTACTTTAACCTATTGTGTACTGTTTCATAGAAATCTTCAATCACCCTTCAGAACCTGTTGGTTGCACTGCACACATAAAAGAAAAATATAAAAACATGGAATGTTTGTCCAGTGTACTAAGTACAACTGGAATCGCTGTGGAGATCTAAAAGTAGTGACTCCGCTGCTTGGAATGCAACTCAAATATACCAAGTACTGCCGTTACATATGAAAATGGGGTAGCCATGGAAAAGAGTCACATTACATTCTTTTTAAAAAGGAAAGAATTTAGTTCCAATTAAGTCAGAAAAATGTAGCACATGAACCACTTGTTGACCCAACAAAGATATTTTTGCTCTGCTACACATAAAACTTGAACTGATGAAAAGCTTTGTGAAAGAAATGAAAAGGAAGGTGAAGGTTTTCATTATTTGAGGCAGATATTTCCAAGAATAACTGATGCTAAGATTAAGAAAGCCATTTTGTTATCCACAGTTCAGATACATCTTCAATTACGACATTTGAAGATCTGCTGGTGGAGCCAGAGAAAATTGCTTAGGAAGCATATAAAGATGTTATTGAGAATTTTCTTGGCATCTACAGAGCAGTTAACTACATTTAGCTAGCTGACAAACTTCTTATAACATAGAAGACCATGAAGAACAACCTGTCATTGAAGATTCATTTTCTGCATTCACACCTCAACTTCTTTCCTGAAAAGTATGTGCAGTCAGTGACAAACATGGTGAAAGAGATCACCAGAACATTGCCCCAGTGAGAAAACAATATCAGGACAAGTGGAAAAGATAAAAAAATACCTGCTGACTATTGTTGGATATTGCAGTGAGATGCATGAACACTGGAGTATAAACAAGCACAGCAAAACACTTTCAGTCCTGTTGAACTCATGCAGCATGTTGGAAATATTATTTGATTAAATACATTATAGTCATTAAGTTAATTTCATATTTCTTAAGATTCCTATATGATAGTTATTACAATTTTTCAGGAAGCAACACTTGAATAAATTTGTTGTCCAATGATTCTTTCCCCTCATCCAAAATTGAAGAAAGGGGAAAAAAAGAAATAGGAAAATGTCTTTCAATTTTAACTCCTGGTGACTTGATGGTTATATCCCATAGTTTTCTTGGAATGCTAGAAATATAATTTGTAATTTACTTGTGGGTTGTTTTTTTCAGCAAGTTATTTTAGTCTGGTGATCTCCTATTCAAATGCAAACTGGGTCCAACCCTGTTTTGCATTTTCAGATAAACAAGGTCATATAGAGTTATCATAATTCAAAGGGGTGGGTGGCAGGGGTGGGATTCTACCAGTTCACACCTCTTTGGAAGAACCGGTTGTTAACATTCTAAGCAGTTTGGAGAACCAGTTGTTAGAAGAAATTACTGGTCTAATCCTGTAAGGAAGGCAGGAAGGAAACATTCTGGTGTTGCTTATAGAAACTACCTCTTCGTTAACCCTTTTTACATTCTTGGAAGGACTAGACTTCCTGTCTCTGAACTTCTCTGGAGTTTTTTCCCCCTCCTTTGCTGGTACTTTGCTTGTGTGGAATGACCATTGAAAAAAGTGACTTATGACCATTTTCCACACTTACGACTGTTGCAGCATGCCCACATTCAGAAGAGGCCAGGTGAGGAGATGCGTGCCTCAATGTGAGTGATGCTGAGTTGGCCACAGCCAGCCAGTAACATGACCACCAAGCCATGTCTGCCCAATCACATGACCACCAAGCCACGCCCTCCAACTGAGCCAACCCACAGAACCAGTTGTTAAAAATTTGAATCCCACCCTTGGTGGGTGGGTGTGCATATGTGTTTGTATGCACACTCTTCTGTTTGCCAAATCATCATGACAACATGTTTAGTTACAGGCATATGACAAGAAAAGATAAAAAAATTAAATTGAACTGCATCCTCCTACTCACAACAGGCTGTTAGAAAGGAAGACTGATTATGGAATTTACTATAGATGAATTATTTTGAAATAAATAAATAAATAATCTGTATAAATGTAATCTCTGTTAAAAGTTATTTTTATATCATGCTCTCCCATAGCATCACACAGACAAATGTTAACATGTAAATATTAGTTGAAGAAAATATTTTTATTATTTTTTATGTTAAAAACTATTTTGTAATTTCAAGACTGACAAGAACGACAGTAGCTCCAACTAAAAATATATGTATTAGGCAATCTTATAAAGAAAGGGAAGCCAACTTTGGAGACAGGAAAACCCAGGGAGACAGTCTTGTGTGTGAAGGCACTCAATAACTGTTACAAACTTAACAGCTGCAGTGATTCACTTAACAACTGTGGCAAGAAAGGTCATAAAATGAGGCAAAATCCACTTAAATGTCTCACTTAGCAACAGAACTTTGGGCTCAGATGTGACCTGTGAATCGAGAACTATCTGTATTGATTACTCTTAATTCAGTTACTGGGTTTCAAAGTAAATCTAAAATCATGATTCCAAGTTATCTTCCATTTGAAGTACTTGAAACTGTGTCAAGGCGTGCTTCTTTTAGTTTAGTAAAACTCAAAAGTTCTCAGCAGATTTTCTTATATTGCCTGAACACAACTCACATCTGGAACCATTGGACAAAGAATTTCAATTATCTTAATTTTGTCATCTAAACAAAGGCAGTGTCAGAAGGGATGATCGTATTCTGGCACCAACCATTGTAAACTATTTCAAAAAGCTTAATAGCCCTTATCTCTTTTTTCCCCAGCTTTTCTGAAAATTTTACTTTGTTCAAGTAAATAATTACTGAGCTTTAAAGTTGTCTCTTGAAGGAAACTGAAATATTAAATCTGTATATTTGTAATTTATATCCCCCAAAATCTGAAAATATTTAGATAATATCTGTTTTTTCCCCTTGCTAAAAGCAAACCACAAGAGATGGAGGAGATGAGACTAACTCTCTTAATTTATTTCTACAATAATCTATAGAGCTAAATCTGAACACAAACTCTTAATTCTAACAATAATTCTCAAGGAAGAATTGTTTTCTGGGTGGAGGTGATAAACAATGTCTAAATAGGAATAAAAGCATACTTACGTTAGAAATGAACATTCAGCCAAGCTATTGAGGAGAGGCATCACCTAGATTATGATATATTCTTATTTTTACTTGATCATAACTAGCAGAGGTTAAGCATTTTAGGATAGCAAAAGGGTAATTACTGTCATGCCCCATGGAAAAGTATAATCATCTGTTGGAATCAGAAGTGCTAGGCTTGAAAAAATAGAAGCTTCAACCAATATGTCAAAATTGACTTCCAAGCCCCTATGTTCAATTTTGGACTTCTCTGCTTCAAGTCTGAGGGCTGCACTAGAGATACTTTTTAGTGCAGGAAGATAATTAGTTTGTATCCCTTACAGGGAAGAAACGGTGAAGATGGCTCCACCAAAAGCAGAGTAGAGTAAAAGCAGAATAGATTAAAAGTTCTTTGTAATTCCTCTCTAGGCAAGGAGTGGAGTTGAAATTGCCTACAAGTGCTCCCGACAGTTGCTCCTCAGAAGGACATCATGAGACAATGACCTCTGGTGGGTTTAGAACTCCGGCAGACAAGGGAATAGCCACAATTTTAAACACAACTTAAGCCCTTTTTTCTTTTGAAATAAACAAAAACAGAAGATTAGAACGTTGATTTTGGACAATTACAAACAACCAGCAATAGCACTTAGATTTATATACCACTTCATAGTACTTTAGGGGTGCTCCATAGTACTTTAGGGGTACTCCATAGACCAGCACCATAGTACTTTAGGGGTACTCCATGGACCAGCACCATAGTACTTTAGGAGTACTCCATGGGCCAGTACTATGGTACTTTAGGGGTACTCCATAGACCAGCAGTGGTCCGTGGCACATCAGAAACAGGGCCAAAGAAACAAGCGAACCCATCTATGGGATGCAGGTAGTACATGAAACCACGCCCCTCTGGTCTGTGGAAAAACCTGTCTCCACAAAACCAGTCCTTGGTGCTCAAAAGGTTGAGGGCCTCTACTTTACAGCACTCTCTAAATGGTTTATAGAGTCAGTATATTGCCTCCAACAATCTGGGTCCTCATTTTACCGATCTTGGAAGAATGGAAAGCTTGAGCTGGACAGGATCAAACTCCTGGTTGCAAGTAGAGTCAGACTGCAACACTGCATTCTAACCATTGCATCACCATGACTCCCTGGACTAAGATCCCATATGGATTTGAAAAGAGTTTGGAGTTAATTATAAAAAATTTTCCCATGGGAAAATGCTTTTGTTTTGAAATCTATTAAAAAAAACACATGAGACTTTGAAGGCTGGCCATGAGAAGGAATCAGAAGAAACCAAAGAATACAATTAAAGGGAAATGCTTTGGTTCACGAGTAGAGAATGAAGCAAAATATTTTAAAATTGGACATATTGAACAATATTTTTGAACGATGGATCTAGAAGTTAATTTTTAGAGTGTTGGTCTCTATAGCAGGGGTGGGCAAACTACGCCCCACGGGCCACATCCGGCCCGTTGGTCATTTTAATATGGCCCGCCTCTGAAAAAACAATATTCCTCTCTGAAAAAAAAATCGGGACTGGCCAAAAGAGACCCCATGCCGCACACCAAAAAATTGCACATACAACATGGAACTGGGCAGCCGCTTCCCTGGTGGCGGGGCCGAGGTCACCGCCCGGGGAATGCCCACTGCTTTCCCTCGTCAGGACCGGGCAGTGGCGTGTTGCCCTGCACCACGTGGCCCCCGCCTAGCAGCGCACTTTTTGGCTGGTCTCCTCCTCCTCAGCCATACAGAACAAACAGGCAGAGAAGGAGACCAGCCAGCTGGTTGGGGGAAGCTTTCTGCACTGAAAGAGGCAGCTACTAATCTCTGGCTTTGCTCCGCTTCTCCAGTGGTCCGGCACTACCCTGTTCCATGCGCCAGCTGCTCGGACTTGCTGGGCCTGACACATAGAACAGAGCATGCTGCAGGCATCTCGTGACAAGCCCCAGGACATGTGGTCACTTGCTGGCTGGCCGGGCCAGGCCGGGCTGAAAGAGGCACGTTCTCCAGGAGAAGGAAGAAAGCATGCTCCGGGAGGGCGGGTGCCGGGCAGGTGGATGGGTGTTCCAGGACCACTTAAAAGTCGACTTTAAGAGTGCCCCCATGGAAGAAGCCGAGCAAACATAGTGGCAGCAGGGGTGACGGGGCATGTGTGTCCCTCCACAAGGAGTATGAAGGGAGGCAGACACTGCACCTCTCAGGAAAAAAGTAGGTGCCAAAGCCCTGCCCTTACCCTTGTTGCCCCCACCGCCTCTACTTTTGTTCTCGTTCTTGGCTTCTTCCATGGGGGCACTCAAAGTCAATCTTTAAGAGCTGGAAGATGTTTTGTTAGATCACCATCAACTCATCATTGGGAGAGGTGTAGCCCCTGAATACACGAGAAGTCTTGGGCAAAGTTCTCTGACTTTTAAAACGCATCCGTGTGGTGTTTGCCTCCCTTCATGCTCCTTGTGCATGCCAGGAGCACTTAACTGAAGCAAAAGAGAGGGAAGTTGACTACTATGAAATGAGCACCTTGGCTTCCCCTCTTGCTCCTCACAGTTGCCCTGAGCTGGTGCGGTTCTTTACTTGGGCAGCCAGACCCCTGCAGCAGCACCCGCAGCAGCAACAGGCAGTTCCTCCCGGGCTCTGCTCAGGTGTCTGGCTGGGGCTGTCAGGAGTTGCTACCGCTGGCGCAGCTCCACGTGGCTCCAGTCCCACATTGCCTTGGGAAGGGAAAGGCAAAATCAGGAGCCGCTGAGCCTGAGCCTCTGGTGCCACTGCTGCCATTGCAAAGTGCCGCTGCGGCTCTTCCTTTTTGCCTTTCCCTTCCCAAGGCAATGCGGGACTGGAGCCGCACGGAGCTGCACCAGCGGTAGCAACTCCTGACTCAGGGGGCCTCCAAAGGAGGGGAAGGAGGAGAAGGGGGGAAGGGTGGGGGGGCAATTCCCAAAAAATCTTATGCTGACCCGGCCCGTCTGTCAAATTTTAAAAGTCAATGTGGCCCCTGAGCCAAAAAGTTTGCCCACCCCTGCCATATAGATAGGTTGTGTTTCAAAGATATTATGACTAAGGAACAAGGTTTACCAGACAAGATTTAGACTGATCTGAAAGTGGATTTAAAAATAACAGGCTTCAACACTGATGTGAAAAAGATGCTTCACTCGCCATAAAAATACTGGCTGCTGTCTTAATGGAATATACAAATAATAGAGGGATTTGAAGTTTAGTTTTATATTTAGGGCAACCCATTGACTGGTTTTTTACATATATATCATGAACAGATATTGGGTCAATCCGTTTATTAAACAAATAGATTTCCACATCTGGGATATTTGTTTATCTAATGTAGCATTTTTGTTAAACAGATAGGAAAGTTTATAATTATTTGTAGACCCGTTACATAACAGGGGGAAAACGTATTATTTTTTTAAATGTATCTTTCAGCATTCAACTAGGGTAAATATTTTTTATGGTTAATGCTAGATCTATTTGATATTTGGTTTTTTTTCCTTTTTTTGTACACAAGATTTTTTTTTAATGGTATTGGAAGTTTGTTAATCTATTTTTTCTTTTTCTGTTTTGTATTTTATCTTTGGTGATAAAAGAAAAATAAATATGTAAAAACTTTATAACAGTAATAAAATATGGTTCAATTATATATAACAAAGAATGATATGAAAAGGATGCTTCACTAGCTATAAAGAAGAGACTGGCTGATATCTTAATAATTAAAAGGAATATACAAATAACAAGCCAAGAGAATGTCTGGGATAGTCCTTTTCCCTATGTTGTATTTACAAGAGACGTTAAAGCTTTGAAGAACTTTGTGAGAAGAGACAGAAAAAAGGAAAAGAAATCAAGTTCTAAGACATTATTGAAGGGACTAAAGTTTAAAATTGTTAGAAGTAAAAGGAGGGAATATAAAGTTGGTTTATTTGATCAAAGTTAAATATATATGTTGTTATTGCTGGTAATACTTAATGGACTTTTGCTGATGAGGATTTCTGAACAACAAGGCTTGAAGGATTTATATATAAGATTGGAAGTATCTAGGCAACATTTCAATGAAGTCTCATTCATCATCTTTAGGCTTGGTCTTCAGCTCTGTGCTTCTCATTGACTTTAAAAATACCAAAACTATCGCCAAAACCGAACACTTCAGCAGCAGAATCATCAGAGAGGCCATAGAGATAGAAAAACGCCCACACAGCATGAATAAACGAGATGATACCTCCCGCCTACCAGCCATTTGGAAACCCGCCCTCATGAACAGACGCATACCTAACATGAAGAATAACACCAGACCCACACCCCTGAGAGCCACACAAGATGCCACCACCACACTTCCATGTAGAAAGCAGACTCACACCCACACAGAAGATGAAACACGACCACGGACCAGAAGCCGCACTGCAGCTGCATCACTACCCACTTCAAACCCCTCTGAGCCATACATGAAGCGAACTGACCTCCACCATGAAGATGCAGTACGGCCACGAACTCGAAGCCAAACAGCAAGATCACAGCTCACCAGCTCTAACCCTCCAGCAACTAAGACTAACCTGAGCACAATCAAGCCCCCACCTGAACAGAACACGCCTCCAGCCAATCAGAACACAGCCAACCCCCCAACCAATGAGAACACACCCACACCCAATCAGAACATAGCCAAGCCCCTCTCTCTATCTCTATGGCTTCTCTGATGATTCTGCTGCTGAAGTGTTCGGTTTTGGCAATAGTTCTGGTATTTTTAAAGTCAATCTCATGTCCTGTGGCTTTGAGGTGTTGGACCAGGGAAGAGGTTGGTTCTTCCTTTTTGATTGAGTTCTTATGTTCTTCAATGCGTGCACCTATTCTTCTGTTAGTCTGTCCAATGTATGTGGTGGGGCAGGCAGTGCAAGGGATTTCGTATACTCCTTGATTTTCCAACTCGATTCTGTCCTTAGGGTTTCTTAGGATGGTGGATATCTTTCTGTTTGTGCAGAATGCTGTCTTAATGTTGTGTTTTTGGAGGATCTTGCTAATTTTGTCCGTAGTGCCTTTTATATATGGGAGGAGGGCTTTGCCATTCTCTTGTTCTTTGTCTTGGATTTTGGCTGGGGTTTCTTTTTGGATTAGGTGGGTGATCTTCTTTCTTTGGAATCCATTGGCTGTCAGCACGCCGGTGAGAGTGTGTAGTTCGGTCTCTAGGTGTTGTTCATCGGCTAAGCATTTTGTTCTGGAGATGAATGTCTCGGCTACGGAATTGATCTGTGCTGGGTGGTGGTGTGAGAGTGCATGTAGATAGCGGTTTGTATGTGTTTTCTTCTGGTAAATGGTGTGTCCTAGGGAGCCATTGGATTTTTTTGTATACCAAGACATCTAGGAAGGGAAGTTGGTTGTTAGCTTCTGTTTCCATGGTGAATTGTATTTTGGGGTGTTGGCTGTTGAGGTGTGTGAGGAAGTTGTTCAGTTTTTCTTTCCCGTGTGGCCAGATTATGAAGGTGTCATCTACGTATCTGAACCAGAGTTTGGGTTTGTGATCATATTTTTCTAGAGCTTGTGTTTCAAGGTGTTCCATGTAGAGGTTAGCGATGACAGGTGAGAGGGGTGATCCCATGGGTGCTCCTTCTATTTGTTTGTATTTTTGTCCATTGTAGGTGAAGTATGTATTGGATAGGCAGTGGTTGGTCAGATCTAGGATGTGCTTGGGGGGGTTGTATTTGTTTTGGATGGCACATCACTCTGAGAAGCACAGAGCTGAAGACCAAGCCTGAAGATGAAGAATGAGACTTCATCGAAACGTTGCCTAGATACTTCCAATCTTATGCGGGAGAAAACCCGAATAACCAAAGATCCACATACAAATACCCACAAGAGGAACAAGCTCTCTTCCTCTGGCACAAGAAGACTCTCGAAATGGCGATCAAAGATCTAGCAGTTGTTTCATTTCTATATTCATAGTTGTTTCATTTCTATATTCATTTCTATATTCTGGGGTTCTGAAGTATGGAATATTGTCTCAGTATTGTCTCTCCTCATTTCAATCAGGAGACTTTCTCTATTTTGTTCCTACCTACTATCCATCTCTGCTGTTCAGCCTTGTGGCCAGAAACATTTTGGAATTCTGGGGAAGGTTAAACCAGCTAAATACATTATGCATTTCAATGGTCTTTGTACAATAAAACAATATAACTCTGTTCCAGTACTGGTCCTTATCAGAATGCACATAATCTCTTCTGTCTGAACTGAGCAGATCTTAATTTCTTGGCATGAAAAGTTTCCTGGAATGTTTGTGGCAAATATTCTGTACAATTAAAAGCACTTAGCAACTTCATAGAGTGCTTTTCCAAAGCCAAAATAAGTGCTCATTGCTTGGTTATGGGTTCTTGGTAATTTATAATTATTCATATCCTTTCTCTGTTTTAAAGCTTGACTTCAAATAATAACAGTTGAAGGAATTGTGGTAATTAATTATTACTGCACAGCACTAGAAAAAACATGAAATTTGAGCCAAACTATGCATTAGTTTTGAAACAGGAGTTTCCAACTGCATATTTCTCCTTAACTACTTTTGCAGAAGCTGGGAGTGGGACGTCAACTGGGATTTGCTAGGACATACCACCAAATGAGAGGGCTGATCCAAAATCAGCCCATCATAGGAAAATCAGTCTTGCACTGAGGCAATTTCAGAAGGAATACAATGCATTTTGACACTGAGCAAACTTCATAAAGGTTCAGAGTAAGTGTTATGGTCCTTGTTATAGTTTTTAAGAGGATATTGTCTGAAATAGTGTAGGGTTTCCTGTCTGAGTAGTGAGTTGGACTTGAAGACCTCCATGATCCCTTCCAATTCTGTTATTCTGTTATTATTCTGTGTACTAACTTTTCTATTTATTACAGCAGCTCATTCTTTTTCAAGCTTACACACATGTGTAAGCACATACACACATGTGCTCTTCTGATAAGCAAAGTCAATGGGGAAGCCTGATTCACTTAACAACCCTGTTACTACTTAACAACTGCAAATTCACTTAACAACTGTGGCAGGAAAGATTGTAAAAATAGGGAAAATTTACTTAATTGTCTCACTTAGCAACATAAATTCTATGCTCAATTAGCTAGAAAAATAAGTATTATTTTACAAGATAATAACTGTGAAATTCAGTTTCAGTCAGTGGCATTCTATAGTTAAAGTGTTAGACTGCCATTAGGAAGACCCTTGTGTTATTCACTTTCAGCCATGAAAGCTCAGTGGATAAGATTGGATCAGTCCAGAGTGGGCTTCTAAAGTTTCAGCAACAAGTTCTCTGCCAGATTGCTGGGTGGGCGTGGCCATGGTAGGCATAGCCTACCGGACCTTCCAGGAGGCCTGTTTTTTTGCCTTCCCCAGGGCCCAGAGACTTTCCTCGAACTGCCTCCCCTGAGCTCCAGAGGCTGGAAACAGCCTCATTTCTGTACTTCTGGGAGGCCCATTTCCCCTCCTCCCCGGGCCTCTGCGTGAGCCCTGCAGTTACCTTGCATCCAAAATGGGCTGCGTGAAGACTCCTGGGAGGGGAGAGGCCAGCCAGGGGTGGGATTTGGCAGTTTGCCAAACCAGCCATAACGTTAGCAACGGGTCCGACCAAACCCGGGCAAACCCATAGCAGCCCACCCCTGAATCACTATCTTTTGTCCCAATTTGTTTTACATAGTTATTGTTACAGTATGTGGAAAAATACTGGGAGGAGGATGCACTATGTGTTAAGTTTGGAGCATGGGTACAAATGATGGAGACGAGCCGGTAGAATCAGTGAACTTCAAACTCTTTATTTACATATTGTGACAGGTCAGCTCAATGGCTGCTATAGCCTTACTTATATAGGCAACTCATTAACTATTTAACCAATAGTAAACCTGGAGCGCTAGCTCTGTTAACCAATGGGAATGGCCTGTTAATGGCCAATCGGATGAACGGGCCAATCTGATCCTGCCATTAACAGCCAATCAGAAATGCAGGGCAGAACCCTGCACTAGACTTCAAGCTTAATGATAACTTTACTGGTATTATGCATTCACAACACCCCTTTCCCCCGGCTTCTGCCCACGGGGCACGGTTACATAGTCCTTAAGGTAGGACGGTTGTTTTATTAGTCTTTTCGATTTTCGCAAAGTGCCTGGCAGTTGGCTGCACTCTTGCTGAGGTAGATCGTTGTTTAGCAGTAGGGGTGCCTCTAGTTCCGAGTTCGCGTTCTCGTTGTCATCAATATCACTGGCCATTTCCTGAGGTGCATTCACTCCGTCCCTGGTTCCTGTTCCTGCATTTCAGTTCCATTATTAGTCTCTTCGAAACGGTTTCCCTCTAATAGTAATTCGCTTTCCTCTGTATCTCCCCCCCCTCAGTTTGGTCAAAAGGGAGTTCGGAAGTGCGAGGTGGCAGCCGCGAGCGTAGCTGATCTATGTGACGCTTCCAAAGTCTGTCGTCAGGGCACTGAACGAGGTATGATCTTGGGCCAGTTATGTGGATTACGGTCGCCTCTACCCACAACGGATCGCCCGATAAGTTTTTAGCAAATACTAGATTGCCTACCTGGAAGGTACGGCATCGGCTGCTGGATCCGAGTGGCTTTTCAGGTTTGTAGGCTGGGTGTAACCAATCGAGGTGGGAGTGGAGCTTTCATCCCATTAGCAGTTCGGCGGGAGTTTTGTTGGTGACGCTGTGAGGTGTGATGTGCTGCAGGAAAAGGATCCGGTTGATTTTTTCGTCAATGTTGTCGTAGTCGATCTTTTGGAGAGTCTTTTTGACCAATTGAACCATGCACTCAGCCCTACCATTGGCAGCAGGGTGCACAGGCGAAGTGAGCGCATGTCGAATACCACGGTCAGCCAAGTACTGCTCAAAAGGTAGCGTGGTAAATTGGGGCCCGTTGTCGGATACCAGAACGTCTGGTAATCCATGATACAAAAAGTCTTTCCAGTCTTTTGATGACCGCGTCAGTGGTTGTGCTGCTCATTCAGTGAATCTCGAGCCAATTCGAGTAGGCATAGACGGTTAGCAGAAATGTGTGGCCTTTGGTCAGCCCAGCAAAGTCCAGATGGATGCGGGACCAGGGTCCCCGCGGCGTCTCCCATTCGGTTGGGGTTGCCTTTGGTGGAGCGTTGCTTACTTCTTGGCATCTCTTGCAAGTTTTAACCCATGATTCAATTTGTCTGTCGATACCTGGCCACCACGCGTAGTTTCGTGCGAGGCCCTTCATGCGCACGATGCCAGGGTGGCCATTGTGCAAGGTTCTTAGCAGCGTCTGTTGGAGTTGTTCTGGGATAATGACTCTATCGCCCCAGATGGCACAGCCCTTTTGCGAGAACAACTCTGTTTGATGACTTTTGAATGGTGCGAAGTCGTCTGGTACTCGGTCCAATGGCCATCCGCATTCCACCCACGTGAGGACTCGCGCCAAGATGGGGTCGCATTTTGTTTCTCTCGCAATGTCACAGGCAGTCAATGGTGGCGTGTGGAGTGTCTCGATCTGCAACGCTGTCATCGTTGGTGCAGGATCATTGATAGTTTCAGGGAGCGGTGTACGGCTCAGCACGTCGGCGTGGGGAATGGCTTTACCGGGATGATATAGTAGCCGATAATTGTAGGCATCCAAGAATTCTAACCAGCGGGTCATTCTGGGAGAAAGTATGTAGGGAGTTGGCTTGTCCCCAGCGATGATCCCCAGCAATGGTTTGTGGTCAGTTACAATGGTGAAAACCCGGCCGTACACGTATTCATGAAATCTTTTAACTGCTGATATAATCGCCAGGGCTTCCTTATCGATTTGGCTGTAATTTCACTCAGTTTTTGAGAGCGTCTTTGAGAAGTAAGCAACAGGGGCTTCGTTACCGTTAGGTAACACATGGCTCAAAATGGCGCCCACTCCAAAAGGGGATGCATCACAGGTTATGTTTATTGGCAAAGTCTCATTGTACTGCATCAGCACGGCGTCCGAAGTCAGTAGTTTTTTACATTACGGAACGCCTGCTCTTCTTTGTGACCCCATACCCAGCTTGCTTTTTTATCTAAAAGACGATGTAACAGTTCAGCGACAGTCACCTTGTGCGGCAAGAAAACATTATAGAAGTTGATGAGGCCTAAGAACGCCTGGAGTTCGGTCTTGTTTTGGGGCCTGGGAGCGTTCTTTATTGCTCTTAATTTACTATCAGTAGGGTGAATACCCTGACTGTCAGTTAGGTACCCTAAGAATTCAACACGATCGGTACACATTTTGCATTTATTTTTTTTGACTTTCAGGCCTGCTTCCTGAAATTTTCGTAATACCAATCTTAAATGCTCCCGCAAGATTTTTTGAGTGGGGGCAGCAATAAGCATATCATCGAAATAGGGGACAACACCCTTGATCCCCTGCAATAGTCTCTCCATTAGGCTCTGAAAGATCCCTGGGGCTACACTGACTCCGAATTGAAGCCGCGTACACTTAAAGGCACCTCGGTGTGTTCCGATAGTCTGTGCTTGTGCCGTTTTTTCGTCAACCGGCAACTGCTGATAAGCCTGAGCTAAGTCTAGTTTAGCGAAGACTTTTCCACCCCCCAGGGAATGGAGGAGGTGCTGTACCACCGGCACCGGATATGGGTTCTGTTGCAGGGCGTGGTTTAGGGTGGCTCGGTAGTCCCTGCAAATTCTAATGGAGCCATCAGGCTTAATGGGTGTCACAATCGGCGTTTCCCAAGGAGAGTGATCCGTTGGTTTTAAAACTCCCTGGGCAATCAACTTATCAAGCTGCTCATCGATTTTTGGTTTTAGAGCGAACGGAACTCAATGAGGCTTAAGGCGGATGGGAGCTATCTTTGGATTAAGGCTAAAGGATATCAGGGTCCCCTTGTACTCGCCTAGCTTTTCCTCGAACACATCCTTGAATTTGTGGGTGAGGTCTTCCTCCCAGTCACTGCCGATTTGATTAATGCCTACCACTTCGATGCCGAGTGGTGCGAACCACTATAGGCCCAACAGGCTAGGCCGGTCCTTTTCAATCACCGTCAGGGGTAAGTACGCCATGCAGTTCTTGAATGTAACCTGGACTCGACTGGATCCGGCAACTGGAATTCGGTTCCCCTGGTAGTCTTTTAGCACGAGCTGTTGGAATTGAAGGTCTTGGCGCCGGATAGTGGGGATGAGCTGCTTGAGGGTCTTCCATGAGACCATCGAAAGAGACGATCCCAAGTCTACTTCCATCTGGCAGGGCCGATTTTCAATGTTCACATTGACCCGAACTTTCTGAGCGTCTAATGAAGAGGCATGGCCAATAGTGAGTGTTTGGTGAGCCTCTTCTCATCTCGCTAGATGATTCACGGGTCGGTTTCCGTAGGAGTGGTTTACTGGTTCTCGTCTTACAGGGCGATTCCCTGTCGATTGACGGAGATTGGTTCCTTTCGAGGTCTGGCTGGGTCTGAGGAGGCTTCTGCAGACCCATCTGATGTGGCCTCGTTTCCCGCACTCGTGGCAGAGTGCGTCGCGGAATTTGCAATCGGAGCAAAAATGGTTGGCCCCACAGCCCGCGCACAGTTGCTGGGACTTAGGGTGTCATTTCCGCTCGGACCGCAGGCAATGGACCTCTTCTTCGTCGCTGTCTGACGACAAAGAGAGGTCCTCATGGTGGGCCGTGGAGAGCTGCCCTTCTGCGTTAGGTGAAATTTCACCGGCTGGTTGGTGGGTTTAAGTGCGATTTCGGCATAGTTGGGCAGCCGACTTCTTGGTTGCCTCCGCTGCTGCAGCTTCAGCTATGGCGTCTTTAAGGGTGATGTCGCCCTTTGCCATTATTTTGCTCTGTACATTTAGGGCGTCTAGCCCGAGGACTACTCTGTCTCTCAAGGCCTCTTCCAGGTCGGTGAATTCGCAAAGGCCTCCCAAGTTCCGGAGGTCTGCAATGAAATCGGCGATGCTTTCTCCCTTCCGCTGGTTCCGTTGATAGAACTTGTGTTGTCTCACGAGCGTTGGAATGGTGGGTGCATAGTGGGCCCTTAGTAGCGGTTCGAGGACGTCCCAGTCCATGGCCTTCACTTCAGCCGGTTTCGCTAATGCCTTAGCCATCTTGAATACCGTTGGCCCGCAGTGCGTCAGGAATTCCGCCCATTTCTTTCTGGCTGTGGCATCCTTTAGACTATTCGTTTCCAAAAACCTTTGGAAACGATCCATGTAAGACTCCCAGTCCTCTTGAGCTGGATCGAATGGAGTGGGTGGTATTGCGCCGCCGGACATGGTTTCGCCGTTGTGCGCTTCAGTCACGTGCTTAGTTGGCTCTGATGTCATCCAATCCCATCCTCGTCGCCAGTGTTAAGTTTGGAGCATGGGTGCGAATGATGGAGACGAGCCGGTAGAATCAGTGAACTTCAAACTCTTTATTTACATATTGTAACAGCTCAGCTCAATGGCTGCTATAGCCTTACTTATATAGGCAACTCATTAACTATTTAACCAATAGTAAACCTGGAGCACTAGCTCCGTTAACCAACGGGAATGGCCTGTTAATGGCCAATCGGATGCTCCTGAACGGGCCAATCCGATCCTGCCATTAACAGCCAATCAGAAGTGCAGGGCCAGAACCCTGCACTAGACTTCAAGCTCAATGATAACTTTATTGGTATTATGCATTCACAACACTATGTATGCCTCCTTGAACTTCCTAAACAAAGACAGGATATAAATCTAACAAATAAATACTAATAAATTACATGGACATCTTAAAACAGAAAATTTTCTTTCGGGATATCTGGTTTAATTTTATGAAAAGAATGAGCCACAGCTACATTGTTGTTGCACAATATCTAAGTAATAATCTGGAAATGTATTTTAAATAGATACATATTCATGCCAGGTGCTGTAATGCTCTGGTATTTGACTGAAATCATAATCTCTATGCTAAAATCATAGAGAAGTAGGCTTAAAAAATCTCAGAATGCCTTGCATGATCTGGAAAAATACTGCTACAATTTGGCTGTTAAAAATATGGCAGTAATTACAATTTATTTCTAAGGAAAAAAAAATACCCCCCTCCTTTTTTAAAAAAAAGAACAAAAATTGAGCTCACACTGGTATATTTCTAATATCTTCAAACAGCCAGTAAATGGGACATTCTGCTAGTAGTGTAAAAAAATAGCCTGGAAGAAAAGCCTCACTGGTGCCTTTCAATTGTTCAGACCACTTCCAGTTCTTTTCTATCTTTGAGTCCAGCTGTGAGATTAGGAACTGTCCTGGCCAATAGAATAGAACAGAACAGAATTCTTTATTGGCCAAGTATGATTGGACACACAAGGAATTTGTCTTGGTGCAAATGCTCTCAGTAATATAAAGAGATTTAAAGATGAACGGGATTTATGAAAATTAAATGGTGGTGCCTTCTATCTGTATGATATTCCATCTTTTAGAGTCATCTACGGATCATTATTAAGCATCATGTGCCCTCATGCTATGTTTGTGTCGCTTGTGGTGAACTTCAGTGGCTTTTGATATAAAATTATTTCTGGAATAATTGTGCTTCTGTGTAAAATATTCCATATCTTCTTTTGCTGTTTTACTCTACTTTTCAAAATCTTCATGTTGCTTTGTTCTGACAGTTTTGCTATTATAAATATATACATTATATTGTGTTCTAGTTTTGTGTTGCAGAGTATTTAGAACAATGTTTTAACTATTATTGTTGTGAAGTGCATAAAATTCTAGAGAGATTGTTTTCAATTTGTACACAGGTAATCATTGACTTACAACAGTTCAAAGTTACAACTTCTAAGGGTCATGTCTCAGGGCCATATAATCACTTTTGCAACCCTCTGGAAGCAAGGCCAATGGGGAAGCCAGATTCACTTAACAGCAGTGTTACTAATTTAACAAGTGTAGTGATTCTCTTAACAACTGTGGCAATAAAGGCAATAAAATGCGGGAAAACTCACTTAACAAATATCTCAGCAACAGAAATTTTGAGCTCAATTGTGATTGTAAGTCGTGGGCTACCTTTACTTTGTGAATGATCCAAATGCTCATCTTGTGTGGATTGGAGCTATGTAGTGGCTGATGGAGATAAAGATTCAACCTAGAGTTTTCACTGGAGATACAAATGATCAGGCCACAAAATTATCCCACTTCAGACAGATTATGTGAAGACCTAACTCTCTGGAGAAGGCTCTAATGTTGGGAAAGGTGGGAGGAAAGACAAGAAAAAGATCACCACCAACAATATAGATAGGTTCAGCAATAGCAGCCATGCATGCACCACTGGGAGATTTGAAAGTTTAGGGGCTGATCTAACTATGGGGCTGCTAAAACTCAACAACAAATTTATGGCACATGATCAATCATGGACAGATAGATCACAGGTTCTCTTTTAGGCATGACTTTTTGACTCATTATTGAAATGTGTATTTTATATCTCTGGGTATACTGGTAGTGCTTGACTTACAACCATTTGTTTGGTTACAACAGCATTAGAAAAAGTTGTTTATGAATGGTTTTCACATTTACAAGAGTGGCAGCATGTGCATGGTAACATGATAAAAATTTGGGCACTTTTTATGACAGCTGCACTGTCCTGGGGTCAAGTGATCCCCATTTGTAATTTTCCCAGCTGGCTTCTCACAAAGTCAATGGGAGCAGCCAAATTTGCTTAATTAAATGCAGTGATTTGCTTCACAACCGTGGGAATAAAGGTCACAAAGTGGGGCAAAACTCACTTAACAACTGCAATGGATATTTTGGGCTCAACTGTCATCATAAATTGAGGACTACTTGCATGTGACTTTTACTAGTTGAGAATCTTCAAGTGTATGAAGTGCATTCTCAATCATGAACTCTGGAACTATGAACTTATTTTGAAAGTATCACAGTGGATATACTGCAGCACAAGTATTTTCGAATATTCATCTGTATCAAGTTTAAATACTGACCATAACAGCTTTCAGACAGAAAGCTCATATTCAGATTTTGGTAGCATATCTCAAGGAAACTCTACAATCTTCATAATTTGTTTCTATCTTTTTCTGAAGAATTGCATTCTCGTCATATACATTATATAGAACACCTTTTTACCATTTCTCCTCTACTTTATTGTCTTTGGATTCTTCCAAAGGGTACTAATCACCCTTCCCTTTTTTTCAGATTTAAAAAAAATCTACATATTCTTATGTCTCTGGTTTCTTTTTCACAGCTTCTGCAGCAAAAAAAGAGAGGTGATATTCAGTAGGTTCTGACCAGTTCTGGAGAACTGGAAATTTTGAGTAGTTTGGAGAACCAGCAAATACCACCTGACAGGAGATTTTACAGGATCCTTCCCCTGTCACGTCCACCAAGCCACGCCCACAGATCTGGTAGTAAAAAAATTTGAATCCCACCACTGGTTACAACCACTGTATGAATGCAAAAATTTTGGTTAGATTTTATATGGTTAACTGCAAACATAGATGGTCACATAAATTCATCCAGAAGTTTAAAATTCAGATTTCTTTGCACACCACCGTGAAATTCCACAAACATGGCAAGGCAACTGCACAATAAAAGACAAAGTTTAAGGATAGTATTCTTTAATTATCTGCATATAAAACAATAGGGCGCTTTATGCTAGAGATGACTCTCGCCTTTTTACCTCTCCTATACTTGTCCCTAGATTTATCTAATTCCTGTTCATTTTAATGATTTTTATATTTGTACTTTTATTGTATTGTAAGCCATTGAGTCACTTTGGATAAGTGGCATATAAATGTAATATTATTATTTTTTAATCTGATAGTTACTCTTGACATATAAATCCCATTAGGACATCACAAAAACATAATTTATCTGGTAATGCCAACAGAACAAGAAAAATGTACTTGCACATACACAAACTGTGGCAAAACTGCCAAATCTTGAAATAGCAAAATGTTCCGATCCAAACTGTTGCATAGCGTAGTCATCCTTAATCTCGCCTCAGTTCTTGGCTGTGCCAGAATGGTTTTTTCTTCATCCTGATTGGTTGGGAGTCTTGGTCTGTGTTTATTGGTCTTGGAGTTTGCTGTGTTCTGCTTGATTGGTGTTTCTAATATCTTCTGTCTGTTTTTTGGCTCTTTTTGTATCTTGATTGGCTGGCAACATTGTGTTACTTTATTGAAAGGCCTTTAGTGCAGCTTGGCTCCGGGTAAATGGACTGGCTATCATTAGTTAGGAAGCTGGGTTTCATCTGGGTGCCTGGTTGGGGTGTGTTTGAGCTGGAGGTATCAGGGGGGATCTGTTTGTGCTCAGGTGTTTGCCTGGCTTGTGGTGTGGAGATTTTTTTGTTTGTGAGTGCAGGCTTCCAAATGATTGACAGTCTGGTGGAATCATCTCTTCTATTCATGCTTTCTGGTCTTTTTTCAATCTTTATGGCTTCTCTGATGATTCTGTGGCTGGGATTTTCTATAGTGGCTAGGGTTTTGGTGCCATTGAAGTTGATGCTATGACCTGTGGCTTCCATGTGTTGGACTAGTGAGGAAGTGTGTTCCAGTTTTTTGACTGCATTTTTGTGTTCATCCAGGCGGGTACTTATTCTTCTATTGATCTGTCCAATGTATGCGGCTGGGCATGGTGCACAGGGGACTTCGTATATGCCTTGGTTTTCCAGGTCAATTTTATCTTTGGGGTTTCTAAGGATGGCTGCTATTTTTCTGTCTGTTTTGAAGGCAGTCTTGATGTGATGTCTGTGTAGTATCTTACTAATTTTGTCTGTAGTACCTCTTATGTAGGGCAGGACAGCTGTTCCATAGGTTTGTTTATCTTCTGGGTCTCTATTATGTCTCAGTGTGTTTTTGTGGATCAAGCTGGTGATTTTGCTTTTGTGGAAGCCGTTGGCTATCAGTACTTTAGTCAGGGTGCATAGTTCAGTCTTAATGTGTGTCTTGTCTGCCAGGCGTTTGGTTCTAGTAATTAGTGTTTTAGCCACGGAGTTTATCTGTGCTGGGTGGTGGTGGGATTGGGCGTTGAGGTAGCGGTTAGTGTGTATTTTCTTCTGGTAATGATAGCCGTCTATTTACCCGGAGCCAAGCTGCACTAAAGGCCTCCAATAAAGTAACACAATGTTGCCAGCCAATCAAGATACAAAAAGAGCCAAAAAACAGACAGAAGATATTAGAAACACCAATCAAGCAGAACACAGCAAACTCCAAGACCAATAAACACAGACCAAGACTCCCAACCAATCAGGATGAAGAAAAAACCATTCTGGCACAGCAATAGGCTGCCCCAAATTTAAATCTGAAACCACTGTAAAAGTCTGACTCACAGATGAACACTATACAGAAGTCTGATGATGGCAGATGAAATTCTGCCGAAACGTTGCTACAACTTTAAAAGCACAACTACAATGACGTGGGAAAATACCCGAACAAAGCTGAATGCCATACATGTAAGTACCTGCGAAAACTTAAGAAAACATACACACACACACACACACACACTGTTTCTCCAACAATATGAAATGAAATTAAGCCCCTCCCCCCAAATTAAGGCCTATATTAAAACATGTGAAATGGGGGGGAATGGGGGGGCTTGCCATTAGGAAGTACTTTTGTTACACATCTGGATATGTTGCACACCTGCATTGACCCCGATATGAAGTGCCCCACTAACGCCCAGGTCAACATCCAAGCTGCTGCCACCCGCCTGCCCGCCCGAAGATGCAACGGGGGGGGGATTAAGTCACCCCCGAAAAGATGACCTAGCCATTTTTTCAGGACTCAAAAAAAAAAAGTTGTAGCAACGTTTTGGCAGAATCTCATCTCCCATCATCAGGCTTCTGTGTTGTGTTGTCTGTGAGTCAGACTTTTACAGTTGTTTCAGTTTTAAATTTAGGGCTAGCCTACTGCTGTGCCAGAATGGTTTTTTCTTCATCCTGATTGGTTGGGAGTCTTGGTCTGTGTTTATTGGTCTTGGAGTTTGCTGTGTTCTGCTTGATTGGTGTTTCTAATATCTTCTGTCTGTTTTGTGGCTTTTTTGTGTCTTGGTTGGCTGGCAACATTGTGTTCCTGTATTGGAGGCTTTTAGTGCAGCTTGGCTCCTAGTAAATGGACGGCTATCATTTATTGGGAAGCTGGGTTTCATCTGGGTGCCTGGTTGTGGTGTGTTTGATCTGGAGATATCAGGGGGGATCTGTTTTATATATATATGGCTTTACTGGAGGGTGTTGTGTGAACAAAGCCTTTGTCAAAGATAGTTCATGGCTTTTATGTGGGAACCCAGCCACTGTGGCTTGTTCAATGAACCGAAGTTATATCAATAAGCCCGCTCCCCCCAAAACCCGCGTGAATCGAAATCTGCATGCAATCTCCCGTGAAATTTGTTCATGCGCGTTCTCTCCTCCTCCCCTCCCCCCCCCCATGGGGGGTCTCTGCGCCCCCTTCCCTCTCCGCTCGTCTTCTTTTTAAGATCTGGTGCGTTTCTGGGTCAGTGCGCCGAATCTCCTCCGCTCCGCCTGCTCTCTCCGCCCCCAGCGCAGCCGTCTTGGGCACCATTTTTGCCCCTTTATATCAGGCAGAGAAACAGGCAAGGCGACAGCACATGCTGCTGCTGCTGCTGCTGCTGCCGCCGCCTCTGGTCTCTCTCCTGGTCTCCTCAGATGCCCTCTGCCGCCGCCGCCGTTTTATTATTACAGTATGTGGCCGCGCTCCTCCGCCTCCTTCCCCTTCTCCCCGCACCCCTCCAGCTCAGGTTTGGCGCCGAGCCGTGGCTGTGCAGCTCTTTGGCCGGGCTTGATGCTTGGCAGCCCTCCGGCCGGTTCTGCTCTTTATTAGTTGTCTGGAAAGCAGCGGCGGCGGCGAAGGGGTAGGGGCTTGGGGAGCTAGGGGGCTGATCGACAGCGACGTTCACCAATGGGTGCTCTCTTTTGGCCCAGCCTCGGTCTCGGGCAGAGAAGTAGTTCTGGGCCTCTGACACAATAATTAGAAGGGAGGGGAGGCGCCCTAGCTCGAGATCTTCCCTTTCTGCCAACCCTTCCCTGCTGCTGGGTTTCCAGCCTTCCCTGGTCCGTGCCTGGCGATTGGTCGGGTAGCTCTAGGGCTGCTAGACAGGAGGAGGAGGTGGAGAAGCAAAGGCGTTGGGGGGGGGGGTTTCTTGCTATATAGATTATTGCAGACTAAGCAGTCTGGCTCTGCAGCAGCGAAGGGAAGGGTAGAAAGCAGGGGAGAGCTTGGCGCTGAGCCAGCTACCATCAGAATTAGCTCATTGTTCAATATAACCAGCATAGACAACCAAAGCCTGAAAGAGAGCGAGATTTTCCCCTCTTGCTGCTGCTGCCCCCACCCCGTTTCTCCCCTCCCCCGTTTTCCAAGGCTGCACTCAGAAAAAAGGTGCAGTCATTCCTTCCCACACCCCTTACCCACCCTTCTCTCTTCCCCCTTCTATAAATTCTTTTCTATAGCACGCTGCTCCTTTTAAACTCACATTTGTATTTCAGATCATGTAGAAAGGAGAGAAAGTGAGAAAGGGAATTTGTCGTAAGTATATGCATTTTATCCCCAATGCAGAATTTTTTGAAAAGATTTCTTTCCTGTTTTTTTGTTTTTTCTTTGTCTGGTTTCCTTTCCTTTCTGGAATATCCTTTCTACCATTTCTCCTCTACTTTATTGGGACTCCAGTGGAGTCGTTGGGATTTTCCCTTTTTTATTCTTTGCTTGCTTCTTGGTTCCATAGAAGGCTGTGTAAAGAAGGGGAAAGTACAACATATGTAGATTTAACTCTTTGTCTTTCTAAGCAAAGGGAGGATTTAGAGGGTTGGATAGTAATGGTTGCCTTGGGTGTATTTTTAGAAACAGACAATTCTTCCTGCAACAGCTTTCTACACATTTGAATGTGCAGAGCAGTAAAGTCTGGAATGACTTCTTTAAAAAATATTAATGCATTTTTAGTGCAAATTCCATGAATTATGATCAGATTAAATATGATTTTTAATGGAAACACATTTGGTGTAGAATTTCCTCCACCCTTTCTTCTAATAAAACCCACCAACCTTATGTTCATTTGCTCAAAACCATTTAGGATTTTGATTAATAAAAACTGGATATGATAAAATAAAAGTTTCAGACTATGCATGTTACTTTTTAAAAGAAAAATCACTTTGAGGTCAATGTAACTGTATTCTGCAAACTGTAAATCAGCTGATTATTTTGCAGCAAATTTAATGAATTCTGAGGCAAATTTTTGTTGAAGTAAAGGTGTAAGCATGTATTTAGTGTTTGAGGTAAGTTATGCAATGCAGTACCATTTCCAAAAATATGCCTTCTCTAGGCTATATTACCTTTTGAAAGTGTGACTGTAATCCTGCAATCTTCAATGAGGGGGAAGACAGCTGGTAGTATGTCTGAGAACAATGGAGAAGCTATGCAGCTGACACAGAAAGCACTATTTTTGCTTTCTCTGTTTTTTCTCAAGTAGATATCTAAATCCATGCTAGACTTCAAAGAAGTGAGCGTCTAATATGCTAACTATAACACATTTATTTTGGATTGGAGGGATTATTTTTGCAGATCTAGATAGCCTGAATTCCTATGTGCTATGTTTAAACCTGTGGAATATCCAGTATAGAGTTCAAATTAAGGGATCAGGATGCAGAAAGGATATGTGAGCAAAGGATTTTACAAGGGATTTTTTTCTTAACTATTACATTATTTGTTTTCTTAAGTTATTGGGCAAGTTGCCTCCTATTTGGTGGCATGAGTTGAGTATTTTTTTTTCTTCTTTCAATCTTTTGCAGAGAATTTTCATTTTGCTGACAGTGAATTTCTGAGTCTTAAAAGAGTGCAAGAATGGTAAGAATGTTTTAATTAAAAAAATAAATTGGCATATTATTTTAACACATCTTAATAGACATATTTAAAAGGCATGTATTGAGGTTTTGGGAATTTTCCATGCAATGAATAATGCACTTGAAAAGTCCTTGTGAATAGATTTTTCATTTTCAGGAATGGAAACTGCAGCCTACTTTCCTAAAATTAGAGGTTTTTTGAAGAAGATAATTTTTTTCAATATATCATACTCAATAAAGCATGCAACAGGATTTCTTTTTTTAAAAAACTAAATTGCATGTCAATATCCAATACAGTACATTTTTAAAACAACCATAGCTGGCAACAGAAATATCTGATATGATTCTGCTGAAAATAATTTGCTTTATCTTTTGGAAAGAATTGTTTTATCTTTTGACAAGAAATATTTGACATACTTTTGTAAAAAAAGGAATTTTAATTTCCAAAGTAGACTAAATTATCTGCATGGTGTATTAATATTTGTTTGAAAATATACCATTTATAATGGTGTTTTCCTTTCCTATAATACAATGCTACTAAGATTATTTGTTCTTTTTTACATTTTTTCACATTAAATAGGTACCCATAAGGAACTTTTATTGCAATCTCTGATGCCAGGCGTTTGATTGTTATATAATAATAAAATCAAAACAAAGTGCCCCAAGAATTAGTGTCATGTGTACTGATCAGTATAATTGAGAGAAATATCAGTAATATAAGTTATATAGATAGTCCACTTTCCTTGTAAAAATAGCAATGTAAAGGACTAGCTGTTATAAAATTTGGTAAACCATTTTGGAAAAAGTTGGAAGTACTAAGGTTAATCTTTTTTCTGTACTAATTGTTTGGTGAATAATTAGCATCAGAAGAAGACACTATTGTATAGATCACCATTGAACTAACTTAATTTGCCATGAGCTCAATAGATTAAATCTGACCTGTATTGTATTGATATTGCCATAAAACTTCATACAAGATAAAGGCAAAAAGCAAGGACATTTGTAAATATTTTATTGTGAAGTAGGAATGACATTGCAAGTGTATGCATAATTCATTTTTGTCATATTTGAAACACTTGTTTTCTTAACAAATATGAACTGGATTAGTTTGTGCTAGAACATAATAAAACTAAGAAAATATAGTAGGTGTTTTTTTCCAAGTCCAATTTTCCAGAAAACATAACGAAGAGTACTATTCAAGAATTTGTATATGCTCTGTTGAGGTAATTCCCTGTTAGGAGAATGAGCACATATATTTGAGAGAAGTGTTTGAATAATACACACAGAGCACACCGATACACTGTACAGTAAATGTAGGTTTTTTACTTCCAGAAAGGTTTAAGCAAAGTCCAAAATAAGCAGTCCAAAGTCATTAACAAGTTAAATCAGTCAGTTTTCAATCCAGGGATAATCCAAATATCAAAGCCCAATGTCAAAAAGCAGTTCAGTATCAGGCTTACATTAAATCCAGAAATAGCAGTCATTTAGGAAAAATGGAGCAACGGCAATACTTACCAACAGAAGGAAACAGATACAGTCACGCTCTCTTCTGAGACTCAGACTAAGACAAACCAAGTTTCTGGCTCCATCTTATGGCCATTTGAGAAACCGCACCTAATTACAGTTTTGCATTTTCTTAAAGATACAGTTTTAAAATGCTTATCCTGGTTTATATATTTCTAACCCAAATAGTTTAGTGAAAGCAAAATGGCTACTGAGAATTAAAATTGGGATGACAAAATCTCAGCTACCCAGCAGGAGTTAGTTAGTATGTTAGTTAGTATGTTACATGTAATAAAACTAGCCACAGCTATGTATTTGTGCTGACGTAGCTGTATATTAGCTAATGCCATACAATTTTCTAGAATTTATTTTTGTAGAGCAGTTTTTCTTTAAAAGAAAAGTTCATATTCTAAAAAAAGTTATTTAGACCTAGAACTTACCTGTTGAATTATTTATAGGTAAGATAATATAGTGCAAGACTCCTCATAGAAGTAAACTATTGAATTCAGTGGCTTGAAGATTGTAACATAGAATTACAGGGTTCCAATTTAATTCTACATCATAAAAAATGCTTTTATAAAATTGCCTAATGTATTAAACCTGACATCTTATTCACATTTTTTTTATTCTATATCAAGTTCAAGTTTCTATTTTGCTCACCAATCAGCAAATTTATTCTCTATCTATACAAAAAACTGAATGCAAATGTTTAGTGGCCTCCAAAGGACTCAAAAGGACTGAGGAACACTAGAATTCATGAGGATCTCTTCATATGTTAATCCATATGTCATCTAATAGACATTTTCTGGATAAATTCAGAAACACTTCCAAGACACTGTGACAAGCCATATTGTTTTATTTATTGCAATTGTTATTTTTTTAAATCTTGCCTATTTATTTACTTATTCATAACATAGTCACCTGCTTGTACCAAACTTTGGGCAACTCACAACCAAAAAATAAAATAACATGTATTTACAATAAAAATATTAAAATCAAAAGGCATGGCACCACAGCTAAACTTTCCCATGCAGCCCACAAGTTCATCTTAGCAACCTTACCCTATCCCAGAGCTTGGGAGATAAAATTAGGTTTGAGTGCTTTTCAAAAGGTTAAAAATGGGGGGAGGCTGCCATGGGGAAGGCATACTTCCTGTGTCCCTAAAGATTTAAGGAAGAGGACTAGGTGTGTGCCCACCCTATTCAATCTAGTAGGATAGGCATTTGTCCTTAGGGAAGGCAGCTGCACAAATTACCTGGTCCTGTGTCTGAAGCTTCAAAGTTAATACCCAGCACTTTGAACTGCACCCAGAAGAAAACTGGGAGACAGGACAGCTTGTGCAACAGGAGTGTAAGGTGGATGAACCTAGAGGCACCCATCACTTCATGCTGCAATATTCTAGACCAGTTGTTACTTTAGAGTGGTCTTCATATAGAATACATTGCAGCAGTCCAGATAGGACATGACCAAGGCTTGAGTTGCCATAAGCAAGGAATCCCAGTCTGTAAAGGGCACAGTTGGAGCACAAGGTACAAAGATCTGCCTAGCTACACCTGCCACCAGCTTAAGAGTCACAAGTCTAGATGGATCAACAAATTGCACAGCAGCTTAGTCTCGGATAGTGCCAGAGTTCAGAGTCAAAAGTTAACATATTTCCCAGGCATGGGATGCCAAAGATTCAGAGCCGCTCACTTGCTGGTGTTGAGTTGAAGCCAGTTTCTTCCCATTCTACCCTCACAACCTCCAGGCACTTGTCCAGCACTCTGACAGTATCACCTGCCTGGCAAGGAGCTGGGATTCATTAGCATACAGAGCTGCCCCAGCAATTTCATGTAGATGTTAAAAAGGAAAGGCAAAAGATCCAAGCTCTGAAAACCCTGCAAAAAGTGTCTTTCGCTCCCAATCCCTGAAATTGGTTCCGAAGGATAACATTGTAAAAGATATTAAGAGCCACTGAAAAGCCCAGGAAGGCCAGAATGGTTGCATCACATCCTTCCTGAGCTCCAAAGGTCACCTACAAACATGTCCAATGCTGTTTCAGTGCTGCGATCTGGCATGAATCCAGGAAGAAAAAGGTCCAGGTAACCTGTTTCATCCAGGTTTCTTTGTACCTGAGCACCAACTACCAATATCCACAACCTTCCCTATAAAGGTTAGATGAAAATTTTCTAACACTATTGAATCCAAGGATGACATTATGCAAAGGAGGTACACTGTTGTTTTCTTCAAGGCAGGCAGTACCATCCCCTCCCATAAAGAGACATTAAAAACAAAGTGGACCAAGCCATTGAGTGGTGGGACTCATCTCCGGGGGGGCGGGGATGAGTCTGCCTACTGAGATGAGGTGGACCGGTTGTTTTCGTGGTGTGGAGACAACAACTTGGTCCTCAATACCAATAAGACCAAGGAGCTTATAGTGGATTAAAGAAGGAACAGATCAGACATCCAGCCCTTGCTTAGCAATGGAGATGAAGTAGAGCAAGTGGCCAGTTTTAAGTTTCTGGGTGTTACCATAAAGGAGGACCTGACCTGAGGTGCTCACATTGCAGCACTGGTCAGAAAGGCCCAGCAGAGATTAAACTATCTGAAACTTCTTAGAAAACAGCAACTGAATGAAAAACTGCTGATGACCTTCTACCGCTGCACCATAGAGAGTATTTTAACTTACTGCAGCTCTGTACGGTTTGCCAATTTCATATTGGCAGATAGGAAAGCACTCCAAAGGGTTAACATCATTGCCCAAAAGATCATTGGTTGCCCTCTCCCCTCTTTGGAAGAGCTTTATAGTTCCTGCTGCCTTAAGAAAGTTCAAAACATTCTCAAAGATCTATCTCATCCTGGGACCCTTTTTTTCTAACTATTACCATCTGGTAGACGGTACAGAATAATAAAAACAAGAACAAATAGGCTGAAAAACAGCTTCTATCCCAGGGCAGTAACTCTACTGAATTCTGCTGTATAGTACAGTGTTGGTACAGTGTAAGGGGTTTTCAGTTCAATGTGTGGAAAGTGAAGGATGTATGTTTGTGTTTATTTTCATGGTCATGATGTGCACTGAAGATGGTGTTTGATTTCGTTGTACGAGGTGTAATGACAATAAAGTAAATAACTAACTAACATTGCCACTTTCCAAGATGCCTTAACTAACTAGAAGGGGCCTGGGTCCACTCATGAGGGACTTTTCCATTTCTGGATCAAATGGTTCAAACTCCCACCAGGTGTTTTATGGATATAAAAGTTATTTTATACATAACTCAAGGCAGTGAACATACCTAAAACTGCTGCCTCCTATTTTCCGCACAGCAACAGTCATATAATGTGGGCTGGGCTGAATAAGAGTGTTTGGCCCAAATTCACTTATCCAGATTTCATTCCTAATGGAGGGATAGAACTCATAGTTTCTTGGTTTCTAGGCCAGCATATTGTATTGTATAATATAATTCAATTAAAAGAAAGTATGGGAAGTTCTGATATGCAGGTGGAAGAGTTGGTATAAAAAAAAAAAGATAAAGGAGTCCCTGTGGATTTTACTTTGTTAGTCGTTGCTGATGCTAGGAGGTCGTGTTCATCTCTATTTCAAGGCCATTGAGCCAGCGCTGTCTGACAGACATTTCCACAGACATGTGGCCAGTATGATGTCCTGGAGCGCTGTTACCTTCCTAATGAAGTACCTGTTTACTCACATTTGCATGCTTTTGAATTGTTAGGTAGACAGGAGTTGGGGTGAGAATGGAAGCTCACCCCATCATGCAGCCCTTGGGTCTCGAACTACGGCTGTTGGCTTTTCAACCCGACAAATCCATTGTCTTTTAACTGCTGAGCCACCGAGATGTCCAAGCATTGGCATAAAATCACTGTTTCCTTGCCCTTGTTGGTTCTGTCTGGTAGAGATATTAATGCAAAAGTGTACTTTGATTTTTTGACATGGTTTTATTTGGCATTTATCTGAAAGATACATAACAATTTCAACAAGCATGCAAAGCACAGTAGTACACAATTCATGCATTTTATCTTGTATTCTTGGACAGAAACACAAATATTTATGGTAGATTTTGATACATAAAACACATTTCTTAAACAATCTTCATTAAGTACTATTAGCAGTAAAGTTTCGCTTTCAGGTTTCAGTAATTTTTTTTTCTTCCCAGAAATTAAAGATTGTATTTTAAAATATATCCTCCAATCTCATATAAACTGTAGATACATTTATGCACCTCTGTGTCCTCTAGGCTTTAACTTTTGACTTAGCTTCTGAGTTCGTGCTGTGTTCTGGTTCTTAGTTTGCAGCTTTGACCCTTTTCTCCAATTGTACAGCTGTGCATTGCCTGTGCAATTGACTTTCATCCCTGGCTCTTTCTTTGGTGTTGGTTTTTCTTTTTTTTGGGGGGGGGGTGTTCTGGTATCCTTTGATTACGTTTTTATATCCAAACATAGATGACCAGGAAAGCTACATATACTGCTAGGTCTAGTGACTGGTTTTAATAAAATCAGTCTTGGTTCTCCATAGACATGAGTCATTGGAAATTGTCCATCACACAAGACCGCATTAACATGCGGTATTTGCAGAAATTCACATTAAACATATTTGAAAGCTGTATGTTCATTCCTCCATGTGCTATCTTTCTGAACATTCAGAGTTTCTTCCCAATTTACCAGATGGGATCGTCTTTGCAGAAGATTCCAGGAACTGATGCAGACTATTCCTATATGCATAGTCTGCATTTTATCAATGAGCTCTAACTCAGCCCTTCAAGTTCAATATAAGTGAAGAAGTTTTGTGTAAACAAGACTGCTTTTCATTCACTAAACTCATATCTGTAAGAAATTTCCCAAAGACATCAAATACTTGTTCGTATTATCTGCATATTGATCTTCCTGATGACTTCTTCCATGATTATATGTTAAATATGATCAGAATGTGAACTTGGTAGTTTGTTTTACAAAACAAAAAATGCAAAAAGTACGAAGGATGCTTTTGAGATTGAGACAAAAATGTATACTGGTTTTAGTTACTTGGGATTTTTCCAATCTGATAATATGGATATTTAACGACTTCAAACATTGGATGCAAAGAACCAAGAAAAACTATATAGTATAAGAATGTAAGCAAAAATGCAGAGCCAGAGAAGAGGAACCAATGGAAGTGAAACAAGCATTCATCATGGAGACATTTTGCAATGGCATTCACTCTTTTACTCCAAAAATCATTAACCACTTGGTGCTGAGCATTGATTGCTACTTTAAAGTAGACAGAATTAAGCCAAAAAGTACACTGGCCTAATTCTACCGAGGAAAGCTACTATCAGAAAGCATACTTGTCCTTAAAAGTTTGCCATCAGCTCATAGGTAAATACAGACGCACTGAAGTTGTAGATTATTTTGTTTGCTTTGTCCAATATAATTCTTCAGTTGATTAAATCTGAGCCTTAGAATCAGATCTGATTGAAAAAGACTATGTGCATTGTAAAATAAATAAAAAGAATATGAAATTTTCAGCATTGATTGGTAGTAATTTAGATACAGTCAGGTTATTGAGGAAGGGGAAAGCTGTAGACTAGTATCAGAGCAGATATCAGTTTCAATATACAGGAGAATTTTCTGCCGAGATTGCCACTTTATGAAATGTTTTACATGAGGTACCTGGCTCTCTCAAAAAGAGTGGCTTTTAAGTGGCCTTTATAAGGAAGTTGTAATCTGTTTCTCATTAATTATGATCTTGATTGCCTAGATATGACCCCCAGAATGAATTGCTCTGATCGTTTTGTAATTATTATTAGACATTTTTACAGTGTTGCATCTTTCTTCACATCTCAAACTTTGTTCCAAAAAGGAACAAAAATGCCACAGCTTTATCACTGAATTTTCAGTGGATTTTAAAAATAAAAAAGGAAAATAAAGTTTCCTTCTGCAAAAAAAAAAAGGCCCTTGTCCTTTAAAGGTCACAGGTATTTATATTAGATTAATATTTTGGAGCTACTGTTTTAGGCAGTTGCCTAAAGTAGTCCTAGACTTAGGACCAATCACTTAGCAATCATTGGAAGTTATGATGGATTCTGGAAAAGGGACTTAAAACCCAGCTTTAAAGTTCTGATGTTACTCCTGCCCCTCCCCCCCCCCACCAATAGCTCACTGCAGTTTGGCTGCTTTGCAACCAGCCCACGTTTATGAGCATTTGCAATACCCATGGCCATGTGACTGCGGTTTATGCCACTTTGGTTGGAAACTGATATTTCCTTCCAATTTCCAGCAGAAAATGTCCCACAGTAAACAATTGGTTTGCTTAGTGACTGCCATTCACATGATTGCAATTTGGGCCCTGGGTAGCTAGTTTGCATTAACCAGTTGCAGTGTCCTGCAGTCACACAATTGCGATTTGCAACATTTTTTGCCAGTTTTCCCAAAAATGCCATTGATTAAGTTGGATTTGAATTTATAACTGACTCAACTTACGACCATCATAAAAATGATAATAAAAAATGGGTCTAGTCATGTGATGACTCAGCTTACAACTTAATGATGGAAATTCCCAATGATGGCATGGTCATAAGTTGAGGACTAACTTATAGCAATAGATCAAGCAATAGGTCAAGTTATCTCAGCTCTACCTTCCGAATAACTTCTTTGAATCTGGATACAAAACATCAGTTTTACCACTGATTCAAAACCTTAGCCTGTTTATAGATTAGTGAAAAATTAGAGAAAAACAGGACCAAGTAAAATAAAAAAGCATTGATATTTGCATGAGAAGTATGAGTTAGTGCCTACAACATATCTTCTGGGGCTAGGCCCTTACAGATGTTATCTTTGTGCTTTTAATGATCAATTATCCAAAGACAAATCATGACAACTGCTTGTTTTATGTCATTATTATCTATAGGTTTATCATCCAAGGCTCACAGTCAGCCAGAAACATATTCCAATGAGCCATGGATATGGAGGATTTTTTAAGGTATATTTATTTATATATTACTTAAAATCTTTCATTAAGTAAAAAAAACCCTCAAGATATAGTATTATTTGGGATTATTTTGTGATTTCTAAGAAATGAATGTGCTTTTGATTGCAATATTGATCCTTCATCTGCCAGAGTTCCAACTTGTGGGAGAACTCTGTTTTGTGGTCTCCTTGTAAGAAACAACTGTTTGGATTAATGTAGGCAATCCTAGTTCCTCTTTGTCCTGAGTGGAATTATGAAGTGTCAATCCATTAACTGGCTCCTCATTCCACTGTGGTCATCTTCAGTTCTCCATATTCTTTATAACAATAGCACTTTACAGCCCTCTTTAAGAGGTTTAAAAAGTCAGCATATTGCCCCCAACAATTTGGCTCATTTTCCCCATCTCAGAAGAATCAAACTTGAGCCTGGTGAGATTTGAACTGCCAAATTGCCTATGTGGCCTGCACTCTAACCACTGCACCACCATAGATTTGGCAGAAATTCCTATATAAAGAGAAAATTTTGACTATACAAACTCATTTCTTTGTTTCTTTGTTTTCATTCTTTCTTCACTTTCTATTTTTTTAATCTTTTTTTTTTAGTTTCTATTCTTACCTTTTTAATAGTAATGTTCAATAAAATTATTATAAAAAAGAACATAATTATTCCATTCTTTGTCCATATTTAATAAATATTTACTGGTGCTTAATATTTTGAGAATAAAATTGCCACCAAGCATACCGATTAAAAAGCAGCTTGTTTATAGTCCTAGAATCCGTGTATATTCCAACTGTGAAATACAGATAGTTTTATTACTATCTTAAAAGCATACAAGCACCTCTGTGGTTGTAAATGTGGTCATGCTGCCAACTTCCTGAATTTTTGATCCTATGGTTGAGGGGGATTGCAACATCTATAACTTTGGTGATAGGACTTAAGTACCCTTCGTTCAGCCCTACCATAATTTTACATAGTTGCCAAATGAATGGTCATTACTTGAGTACCTGTACTTAATATGGTTTATAAAGCATCAGATTATATTACATTTATTTAAGTAGGAAATTGAACATAACTGGACATAAGAAAGTTGATGTACTTTCTTGGTGATATTGATGGGCCTGATTTCATGCTGACGGCAAAAATGGCCATTGATAAAGCCATAACTCTAGTTGGGTCCTTCCCATCATAATATAGCAAGGTTATGTCTTGGCATGAATGTAAAGGAAGAACATATGGTTCCTGGATTCTGAGCATTGTGCATTGTTTTCTTGCCTTTAGTTTATAGAATATGTTTATAAGAGCAGGAGATGATGAGTCATGTACCATTTTGGTTACAGTTGCAGGAAAGAGACAATATTTTCTCTGTGAGGAACTTCAGAGTTAATTTCTTCCATCTGTCTTGCCCAATTTATATTAGGCTTTCTAGTCATGTTAATTCCTTAGTTTATTATTTTATTCAACATTGGATTCCTTTAAGTGTCTATTTTTGAAGAAGTTAAGAGGTTCATTTAAAAAATCACATTGCACCCATGCTTCTGGATTGACTGAGTGGGAAAAAAATTGTATACCATATTGCTGTTTGTCTGTGATTTTTCATCTTTTTTTCCCTCCTTCTAATTGTGTCTGTTCTTCAGGGTGGATAAATGAGGAATGCTACCATTTCAGTTATACTTCCATAATTAAGGCTTAGGTTCCACAGTCAAATTGTGTTACAGATGAGCCTAGTAATGTCAGAATTAAAGCTTTCATTCAAAGGAATGACATACGTTTTGAGTATTCAGTAAAGTTTCTAGGCATCACCTACCATCTAGAGAAGAAAGTCTCTCTTTACATAGTCTACATAGTTTATTTGACAACATATCAGAATGCTTTTCCATTGTATTTTTCCAGATTATCTTCAATTTCAAGTACTATAGTTTCTAAATGGTCACTTCCAAGTATTGATCTGATATGACCCTGCTTAGTTTTTTTTGAAAATCAGCCAGGGAAGTTAGCTGCTTGCAGCTTCCCCTTTAGTGTACAGGGCAACAAAAAGGACTTTTGAATCTTGGGGAAACTGGAGAAGCATCCTTCTCCAAATGCAGCCTTGAATCAGAATCAGAATCATAGATTGTAAGGGTTGGAAAGGATCCAATGACATGAACAAATATTTTATTTATATAACAGGTTACTTTATTTATATATGCAGCCTGCCAATGAAATAAGAGAAGTAATGGCAGTTAATTTCTCTTACAGCCACGGACTGTGCCTGAATGAGAAATGAATGGTCGGTCTGTTCATTTCTTGTCTCCCTCAGACTATACTCCAAGCATAACTTCTGTTGCTATATCTCTCAGAATCTCTCAATAAACCAATGTGTCACCTGGGATTGGGGTATGGAGAGAGACTGCTTAGGAGCAAGCTCACCAAGATCCTAGATTTCCTTCCATTATTAGGTTCTGAATTGTTCATAGGTTTACTGAAAAACTCCCCAATACCTACCAGAAACAATAAGGTGACTCAGGAAGATCACTGCAGTTGATCCAATCACCCCTGGAAGTCAGTCATAGTGGCAACCACCAGTCTTTTCTGGATCAGAAAGTGATCTGACCACAGTAAAGAGCTTATAGGAATTGCATGGATCATGCACAGGATTAGTTGGGCTAAGTCTACCGTTCTCATGGAGGCCATAAACTCCTGAGTGCTTCCTGACCCAGCATCTAGCCCAAAGACTAGTCAAGTAGCTCAAGGATTCTTCTGGGTGGTAGGATAGCCAATATATTCATAACATTTCTAGCTTGTCCCTGTGACCTAATCTAAGATAAAGACATTCACATTTCACTTCTTCAAGAGTTGACTCCCTGGCTGCAAATACAGTGTCTTTAAAGATGAACACATGTGAAGATACATTGGCTCTGGCACTGAGATTGATAAAGTATCAAAGCCAGTGAGAACAGATTTTGGTGAGAGTACCCAACAATTTCTCAATCATAAATGCCAAGTCTACAGATTGTTTACTACCAAATTGTGAATTTGCATGGCATTTACAAACCACAGTTTGAAACCAAGTAAGCCAGTAAGGTGTAAATTAAGCTGGAACTGTATATTGGCACAGATTTGCTGGTCTCCCTTATCCTGTAATGGTAAATTCAGTATTTCCTGCCTTACCATTGCAGATCCATTCACAACTGGATTATTCTCCTGTTTTAATGTCCAAAAGCTACCTACATAGGTTGCAGACTTACAATTATACCGTTCTGTCCCCCCAACAGTACATAGCAGGTGTTGGCCCCTCCAATAAACCTCTTTTCAACACACCTCCCAAATAATCAAATTACCAAGAAGAAACACAACTAACCTCTCTCTAAGTGTTACTGTTGATCCTACTCCTCTACCTTCTGCTGTATGGAATCAAACCTGAACTCATTTCAAACATAGTAATAAGATTCACAAACTCTTTTCTTCACACTAATTGAAATGTCTTAAAACTATCTATTAATTAATGGTTAAATAAGAAGGCAACCACAATAAGATCTCATCTTTAAAAAATATAGTTGGAATAGAGTCTAATATCAGAAATTGCAGAAATTAGACTGGAATCAGACAAATAATTGAATAGAAGAGTTTGAAATTATCTAAATTCTAAACTAATTCCCAGTGATACTGTCTCTATAACTAGTCTCACTTCTATCCTCTGGACTATGTCCTGTGTCAAGAAGAAGTGAAAAAAACCCATATCTCAAGCTCTTTCAGGTTCTCCCCCCGTCCCCGTCCCCCGAAATCTGAACTTTTTTCCATACCAACTAATAAACTTACAAAGCAAACTTCAGGTTTGTTTGAAAACAACCACTATGCTTCATTAAGCACAAACAAGTTTCTTATTATTATTTTATTAAAGACTTCATCAGTTTAAACTGTCAGCAGACTATGTACAATAGGACTTTATCATCAACGATGTTCGGTCAAATTTTCTGCAAAGAAACTAATTGACCAAAGAGTCTCTTGAAAACTGTTCAAATCATTCAATTTTATGAACACCACATGTTAAGAAGGAACAATAAAAGAATAAATAATGGATTCTTAGAAATTAGAATTTAAATAAAGAGGCCCTTTTTGTTTTTCACAGAGGATGCATGTATAAGTGGCCATATGGAACAGAACTGTATTTGCAGATCCTAGAATGGTCACGTGGGATTTTTATCTCATGATTGTATGGCAGAATTTCAGGATTGCGGTTGTTTTTACAGCTGAATAGGAACTGCATAACAGTATTTTGTCATACTGCCCAAATCTTTAGTCTTTCTCTGTTTCTTCCAAGTTTTAACTTTGCTTCTATACATGCTGCACAGGAACTTGCTTAATCTGAGTGAAAAGAAAGTACTTCATCATGTATAGATCAGCCATGATTATCTATACCCAGAAATTTGAAAACTTAAAAGAATGCATTAAAAAATTAATATGAAAACACTTCTCCGTATTCTTTTGATTAACTATATAAACTATTTCATAGTTGTAATGTTTTCATTGGAATTATAAAAACATCTTTTCTGGCTTCATAATGGACCATTTTGAGCTGAGATTCTCCTGATATGCTTGAAATGGCTCATTTTAATCTTGGTACTAATGCTTATATGGTAGAACATGTTGCAGTTGATTGTAATATATAAGTTTATATTGAGGAGACTTTGTCAAAATGCAAATAATTTCTTCTTCCTCTCCCTTCCCCCTCTTATATAGGACAATCTTCCCATCCCAAAGGAAGTTAACCGTAAAAAAAATGAGACGGCTCTGTTCCTGACACCAGTGAATGGCTCTGGACACCATTTCAACAAAATCTATTACCTCTCTTTTTAATCATTACTCCTCATTTGTATTAAATATGGTGTATGGGTGTTGATGAGGTTATCATGGTGTCATATATCGGGAATTGTTTCTTTGTAAATCATAAGAAGAAAAGTACGGGACTCTGAGCCTTGCTTTAGAGAATTACAGTGGAATATATGTACCATAAACCAGTTTTTAACCATTCTGACTCAAGTCAAAGCTCTCAGAATTTCACACTGTGAACCCAAGTTTACAAACACTACAGGTGGGCCTTCAGGCCTTGTTCTACCACAGCAATGTCTTCCACTAGCCAAAATCAACTGACCACATGCAACTGGTAAACTGCTGCCTCTCCATTTCCATGATTCCTAACTGCTTCTTGCAGAGGCTGAGAGTCCCCCTTTTATTTCATTTTAGATGTAACAAGCCTAGTAGTTTATTTTCATCAATTGTCTGTATATCTCTATATTTTATCCATGTACTTTTGATGTATAGAAGTAGTATGAAACTCATGGTTTCCTTGTGGTAAGTGACTGAGATGCTGCCACGGGATTTGAGACACTGATGAATGGTGCTATTTTGGACTTTAAACATGCTCCTTGGCAAGGTAGCTCTGATGGAGTTATTTTTAATTTCCATGTTCTAAGAAGGTGTTGGTACTTTGTTCTCGTTCTTTAGACTGGACTGACTTGTTTCTTTGTGTCTTCAGTGTGGCTTTCTTATTCAGTGTTGTAGGGTGAGTAATTCCTAATATAGCAAGTAACGAACTGATTCCCACCTGCGTATGCTCACAATCTTGCATTGATAGTGGGAGCAATCACAAAACTGTAATTTACTACAATTTTTGTTTCTGCCATTCTGCTTAGTAATTTGGTTGAAGAACAGCAATAATTTTTTATGATCTTTAAGGGTCTTCTCTTGTCTTTTTTTTTAATACGTTAGAAAGTCACATTTTAAATACGGAGATTTAACATGTTTTTAATGTCATCTTAAAAATTAAATTAATTGTTTTTAAACATGCAAAAATGGGAACTCTTAAAATGACAGTTAAGATATTTCCAATACCTTATTGTGGATTTTACAATTTTGTTCTTGCTCCCAGGAAATTAGGAAACAATTTTCAAAACAAAACAGTGTCATCTAATCATGGAATGTTGTTGTGTTAGACACAGTCTGGGAGCCCACCTTGATTTTTTATAACTTCTGTCTTTCGGCTCTTCCTTTTACTGGGCAGATTTTGTCCAGAACCATTTAGCTTCTGACTGTTAAATACCAATGCATGCACTGCACTTCTTAATTTTCTCTCCCTTTTCCTCCTACCCCATTCTTGTGCACATTTTTTCTAGTAGTTTAGATAAGTCAATTGTGCTGTATATACATGTAACAAAAAATAGTATTCAGCAGTTGTGGCATTTATGTATAATTGCAATTGTGTACTGCTGAAAATGTAGGCTTTTGTAACAGTGTGATCTTTAATAATGCACTAACACTCGATGTATTTTAGCTCTTTTAGTAGGATTTGTTCAATAAATATGCAAGCTCTAAGAGTAACCAAAATTTTGGAGTTGTTTTATTATTCTATATTTATTGGCTTAAAATATTTTAATATTCTTTCTCCACTAAATTAAAATGCATTACAAATATAAATACCAAAAATAAAGCCACAGTAAGATTGCATCTTAAAATTTACAGATTATATGGCAGAAATTTCTAATCTCTTGAGAGCCTAATAAAAAGTAACTTTTTAAAAAACTGACAATCCTTTCTGAAGGTGAAAATAAAAGGGAAATGGGTCCAAGAAATTATTCCAAGAACTCAGGATTATCATTGTTAATTCCCTGCTTTGATTTGTGGCATGAAGAATGTCAAGATTTGATCAGAAGGTCTACAAAAGAAAGGCCACAACTAGCACACAATCAAAAGTTGTGCAAAGGCTCTACTAGCTACAATTGCCACCTGCTCTTCAAGCAGGAGATATGAGGCCAGGGACCCCCAGGTTGCGGACTGGATCTGTCTGGAGTAGTGCCACCCCATCCAGAACTTAAGATATCAAAGTCCCAGATCTTGAAGCTCCATATACCCAAAACAGTTTAGTCTTGCCAAGGTTCAGCTGAAGCATGTTGTCCCACAAATCAAGCCCACCGCAGCCTGCAGACGCCATGAGAAGGCAGTGACAGCATCACTTGACTCATCAGAGCTGGAGATATAAAGTTGAATGTTATCAGCATATTTTAATCCATGTTGATGCATAATTTCACCCAGCAGCTTTATATAGATGTTAAAAAGGAGTAGAGAGTACTGAGTCCTATGGCATACCAGAAAAGAGCAGCCATGGGCTGGATCTCTACTTACTAACACCGATTAACTAGCATTGGAAACAGGAGCCTAAACAGCAAAAGACTGTGCTGTCCAGCCCCAGCTACTATGATCAGTAGTATTGGAGGCTGCTGAGAAGTCAAATAATGTTCTCACCAAGGCTTCCTGAGACCATAATTAAGCACATACTTCATCCAAATAACCCGCTTTTTATATCAACAGCTGGGAATTTTGTTCATTCCCAGCCCGTAATGAGTCCCAAATAGTTTCTCAAGATAAGCACCCACCTTTATCTCCTTTGAATTGCTGTCAACAACTAAAGTGCCAAATTAACTATAAAAAGCCAAACAGAGTACAAAGTCCACGCACAGCTTCAAGGTTTAATCCGAACAGAGCAAATAAAGTTGCTTGTTCCTTTATGTCTTACAGGAGGACCAATCGCCTCCAAGCCTTATTTCCAAGTTGCCCCTTTTTGTCTTAACTGTTCTTGCCTTCTGGCAGCTCTGCGCACGTGCGTGCTGGGAACAGGCTCCCCTTGTTCCTCTGCCTCACTGCTGTCAGATTCTGGAGGCTCTGGAGTCAGCACATAACTCCCAGATTGCCCTGGCTCCATCTCTGTATCGGACGCAGGACCCTCATCCGAGTCCTCCACGGACTCCTGGACTGTCCGATTCTGCTGCTGTCTCTGCAGGCTGCTGGTGGACCACAACAAGGAGCACTCCTCGCTCTCTTAAAGATCGATTGGAAGTGTGACTAATGTTATTTCTGTCCCATAACGGGGCCTGAATTATGACTGAAATGGGTCCAGATAATCCATTTCATCCAAAACCCTCAAACTGTCAAGCAATTACCCTTTATATCATCACCAAAAAGGAAAGATGGGAAACTGGATGAAAATTATCCAGGCAGGTAGCATCGAGTAATGTTTTTTTAAGGAGGAGGTGAACCAGGGCCTCATTAAAAGGTCCTGGGAATATCCCCTCTTGTAATGAACTTATCACTGCCTGGACCCACTTACTAGTCATCACCCTGGAGGTTTTCACGAACCAGGAGGGACAAGGATCTAATTGATAGGTGGTTGTACGCTGAGCATCAAGGACTCTTTCCATTTTCACTTCCTCAGGTCCAACATGATCGAATTGATACCAGGTAACTGAACAAGATCTTTCCCCAGGCATCTCACTTAGATCTTCACCATGCATTTTTTCACTTAGGAATGAATCCAAGCCACTTTGTCCATCAGGTGTTGAACAAATTTCTCTGCACAGCCCTGAAGATGGTCACCCAAGCTCTCCTATCCCAAGAGGGTCCTAGTGATCTGAAACAGGGCCACTGGGTGACACTTTGCAAACACAATTAGAGCAGTGGTGGGGTTCAAATTTTTTTTACTACTGGTTCGGTGGGCGTGGCTTGGTGGATGTGGCATGGCTTGGTGAGCATGGCAGGGGAAAATTATTGCAAAATCCCCATTCCCTCCCCACCCCACTAACCTGCTTTCCAGCTCCATTCTCCTGTGCAGGGCAACCAAAAAAGACCCAGCCAATCAGCTGGGACTCAATGGAAGGCAGAGAAGAGATGGGGGTAGGGCCATTCAGAGGTGGATTTGCCAGTTCTCTGAACTGCTCAAAATTTCTGCTACTGGTTCTCCAGAACTGGTTAGAACCTGCTGAATGCCACCTCTGAATTAGACTAGAGAAATGCTGTTTTGCCACTCTTATTGCCAAAGATAGATAGGCCTTACTAGTAGCTCTGAGTTGTGTCCAGTTGAAGTCACCACAGACATCTCTTAACCCTTTTCAGAACCTTCAACTTTTCTGTGAGCATCGGAAGCAAGGGGCCAAGAGAGGCATAGGCACAGTCCTATCCAAAGCATCAATCATCCTTTGATTCTATATTGTTACCAAGGCTCTGGCAGGGCCATTCAGCAGAACACCTGGTATATCCCCCAGTTCCCTCTGGAACCCATTCAGGTCCTTCAGTCACTGGGGATGGACTGCTTGAATGGGTCCAGCCTCCCTGGAAGGTGGGTGGCATAAAAGTCTCAAAGACAATAGTGTATGATCTGACTATGACAAGGGGGATAATGTTAAATCCACTTCCAGATCACATTGCCATTGCTCTGACAAAAGATCACAGCTGATGTGTGACCACTGTCCTGAGTCAGACCTGTGTTGATCCAAACTAGGTCCATGGCTGCCATGGTAGTCACAAACTTTGTGGCTGCTCCCAAGGCTGAAATCAGGGATGACAGGTTGAATCTCCCAGAACTATAAGTCTAGGGAACTTCACTGTCAGCCTCAAGGCAGCCTCCAGCAGCCCAGGCAGGGATGTTGCCATGCAGTAGGAAGGCTGGTTACATTAACAACAATCCAAACTGATCTTGTGAATCCAGCTTCAGAAAGAGAGTCTCACAACCGGTGATTTGGGGAGCAAAACCCCTGAAGGCCAATAGAGATTCTCTGATAACCATTGCCCCCCACTTCCCCTGCCCTGGGAGCTTGGCTGGTGCCAACCCTAACCCTGGCCGGACACATCTCAGAGAGTCCTTCCCCCCACTTCCAGGTAAGTCAGGTCTTAGTGATATATTCCTGGCTAACTCACTCCTAAATGAGAGCTTGAATAAGGGGGCCTTAATATTAACCAATCTGGATCCAGAAGCAGCAACCAAAGCTCTGGGACTCTGCGGGCATGCTGTCCAGGGACTGGGAATGAGTTCAGGGGGCTGAGACACATCACTGATCAACAGCCTGTCTTCTGGCTCCCATCAGCGCCATAATGTATTGCCCTGCCCTGCATTCCACGAGGTTATCATCCCTCTACCCGCTTCCTCATACAGATGAAGGCTCCGACATCCCCCTCCAGCCACTCTCATTCTATCAGGCATCCTGGAGTGATAGGTGACTGAGAGAGCCCCCATGATGGTATAGCTCCAGCTCTCAGCACAAAGGCCTTTGACCCTCCAGCCCTCCCCCCCAACATACAAACTGTACTCCATCCTAAACTGATCCCTCTTACTGGCAAGTCAGGGAGAGGGCAGATTCACCCAAGATCCTCCACCCAACTCTCACTTTTGCTCGGGTGGGGGCTACAGATACACACTTGCACACACAAGCTGCTCCTAGTCCCTCACCCTAGGAACAGATTCTCAGATGCTCTGAAACCCTTAGTCCTCTTCCTGCATAGCTTCCACTGGCTCTCCGCAATCCTATTCCTCAGTGGTGGTATGCTACCGGTTCGGACTGGTTCGGTTGAATCAGCAGTAAAAAAAAAGCCTCCCACAATCAGCTGAAAAGACAATCAGCTGAGAGGAGAAAGAAGAGAAAAAGTGCAGGATTGGCCCTCCCACCTGCCCCTGCCCTTTTCTCTTCTTTATCCTCTCAGCTGATTGGTACTGCAGGCCTCAGCTGGTGTGGGGAAAGCTGCGCACGTAAATTAGGTGGGGAAAGCTGCACACATGCGCACGATCACCTAACTGGTAGTGGAACAGGTAGGATCCCACTGCTGCTACTCCTCCTGGCACCGTCAACACTGGCACCACAGTCCTCATGGACAAGCAAGAGCCCCAAACTAAACCCAGGGCCCTAAACCTTGCAAAGCTGTCACTACTGCTGCTTCCACTGCCATCACCCAGGAACTTTGTGCTGAGTAGCTGAGCTGAGCAGTTGCAGCTGCTGGTCAAACTCCACCACTTCTAAGTAGCTAAGATCTAAACTGTCTCTGTTGCCCATCAAGAGGGTCTTGAATGGGGCCTTGGGGTTGGTTCCAGAGTGCTGCTGCTGCCACGGTTAAATTGCTGCTCCACTACACTGCCAAAGAGCAGAGATGAATATGGCAGCTGCGGCTCCCAACCAGCGGGAGAGAGCGGAGTCTGAAGTCAGTCATTCAGCAAATGAGGTAAAGATGGGGGTTCAGGGAAAGCGGAGAAAAAAGGGAAAAAAGGAAGAAGGGGAAAATTGGTCTCCATACAATTTTCTTTACCATTCTGGGGAGGCTTTCAGGAATTCCACACATGCTATGCATACCATCCAGTCCTGCCTTTTTTTTTTTTTTTTATAATGTTCAATAATCTCCTTCAGATTTTCAATGATGGAAAGATGGTGAAAAATCATGGCAAGATTACAGTTGTGGTTGAACCCAAGATACTCTCAATTTGCCTGATTCTTTGCCACTTTCTGATATCAAATTCAAAAATTCAGAAAAGACTCTAGTAGCTTCATATTTCTTTTGTTATCTAAAGTAATAGCTATCTTGGACCACAATCACAAGTTGGCATTGGATACAGTCTATTCACCCAAAATCTAAAGCCAATCAGGAAACTATCTCTAGAAAATATTTAAGAAATGAGACTTTCTCTTTCAAGGAAAAAGAAACAAACAAATCAATTAACAAAATGTTTAATCTCAGTCAACAAGTATCCAGGACCTTAAAGTCCATCTAGGGAACACACCTATAGCTGCATTCTCTCAGTGCTACTATCCTGAAAGATGAAAAATTGATTGCAGGAAATATGACTTCAGCAACAGAGTGGTCAATGTCTGGAATACTCTACCTGACTCTGGTTTCTTCCCCAAACCCCAAAAACTTTAACCTTAGACTGTCTACTATTGATCTCACCCCTTTCCTAAGAGAGGGAGATGCATAAGCGCACCAACGTGCCTACTGTCCCTGTCCTATTGTTTCTTTTATTTTTCTTATATGTATCCATGTATTCATAACTATGTTTATATTTATACCTATTATCTTGTAAGCAATTGACAAATAAAATAAAAATAAAAATGAGGGTATGAAAGGCAATTCTCTCTCTGAGAACCTCAGATCCTCCTTTCTTCACTAAGAAATTTTTTTTTCTGTAGATGTAAGTTCTGTTAAATGATGGAGGAACTGGATAAATTCAAATGACTTTTTAATCAAATGCATTGTTTTTTAATTGATGCCACAATGGATTCCAGTTTTTTATCACATAATGTAGCCATTGAACTCATGACATAAGGTCTCACTAGATAGTGTGAACATTTGCTCCACCATGTAAGTACATATGCACTGTAGTGTATATGTATACGTATGTGCATGTGCACACAGACACAGACACAGACACACACACATATGAGAGATACAAATGTTCCTTTGAAAAAAAATCTGAATTAAGAATATGCTTTGTATTTGATACCCTCAATTTTTTTGTAAAAAGTTTTTTATTGTTTAAATTTTATACATCTTTTCACGTGAGCAACATGTTTCCAGACTATAACATTTGTACATAGTCATATTTTCATTTCCATTAATCTTATATAATATTAACTCATATTATTATGCATTTCACTCATCTTTAAATAAATTTGCAATTCATATTTCAATTCATTAATTCAATATCAATATCATTTCATCCATATATAAGTTTTCAATTCTTTATCCCCTATTATTTCCATTTTCAGCTTACCACCTATTTTATTTTACATTAGACATCATTATTATCCTCAATTTTTTCTAAGCCAATATATAATAAACAATCTAAAAAGAGTAAAAATATAATAAAACCAATATATTTAGGATCCACATGGTATTTTCCATTCCCCTACTTTAATCATAATAAAATATTCTTGTTGTACAATTCTAATATCCATTAAATAATCAACTGTATATAGTCAACTGTATATATCCCCTCCAGTAAATCACTAAAATAACTTCTTAATATTTCTCATTTTATTTTCACTTTACTTATAATCATTAATAATCATATTTTAAAATTCATTTCCATTTCCCTTATTTTAATCCTCGAAGAAAGAAAAGGGTTCATAACAACACATTTTATATACAGTTCATATTCATATATATATATGTAATTATACATTTCTAATACCAATATATATTCCATGTGGTATCCCCCTTATAAAATCCCTAACCCTGATCTCTGAAATTTTCGGCTTTATTATTTCTTTTAATTTTAGCCAACTTTCCCTTTTCTAAATTTCCCTGATCTTCTTTCTTTCCTTCTAACATTTTATCTATCTTCCCCGCCCCCTTTCCTGTTCTCTTTTTTGAAGTTTCTTCTTGTATAATTTTTTCTTCTTTTGTTTAATCCTGGGGGCGTTTTCTCTTTTATTTATTGACTCTGTCCTCAATGTCATAGTTTTAATTCATTTTGTGTCTTTTGGCAGTGTTGTTCTCCATGTCTATCTGAGCCTCTTTCTTCTTCCTTTAACAACTCTGCCTTACTAGAATTTCTTTGTCATTATTTTCTTTTCCAATATTTCCCTTCTTTCTTTCAGCATTTCTCTTACAGTTTGCAATTCCAACTTAAAATCTTTACTTATTTCTTCCAAATTTTTATAGTTAAGTTATTAATATTCAGTCTTTTATTGCAATCCTTGCCAAAAGTCTCCTTTTATCTTTGTTTCACTTGTTAATCCTTCAGTCTCTTTCATACAATCAACACCCAACAGTCCCAGGAAATTTCATTTGTATATCCTCTTAGTAGAGTTTCTCCCTCTTTTTAAAAAAAAAATTCCGGGGTTTTTATTATTTTATTTATCTTTTGTTTCATAACAGTCATGAGTCCAGTACATTTCCATAAGATTTTGTAGGGAAAAAGTCTTTGACCATTAGATGGCGCTCTGTATCACTTTCCACTTTTCAAGTTCTTTTCTTTTCTCTTTTAATTGTTAAGCATTAATTTCCAACCATTTCCACAATTAATTTTCTTAATAATAACCAATTCCAGGTAAGTCCAGCATTTTATCCAATGCCTAATTAATGCCAATTTATATTATTCAAAATTTAGTCTCTAATTTTGTTGTAACTTTTTATACTCCAATTTTGTTTACCTCGTATTTTCCTCTTATTTTCTGTTCGCCGCTGTAATACTCTTGCACGAGGGCGCTTTCTTTCTACTTCTCGGGGTTGTTAAGAAAAAATTCAATTCTTTTATCTGGTTACACGTTGCTCACCACTTCACCGCTCCAGCACAAAACTTATGGTCCCAACAGCTTTCTGTCTTCAGGGCAGCCATTTTAGACTGCCATTTCTCCCTGTCTTCCAGGGGAGTAATACCTAGCTTGGGAGGAGAGATGTGGCTCCCCTCAACCCAGCTGGCAATCTCCCCCTCTTTTCCCACCCCTTCAATGGGGTCATATGACTGCAGTCCTGTGGGGACCCTTCCAACAAGGGAAACATGGATCAAGGCCGCGCATGATCACGATCTCTGATCCATTGTCGACAGAAATGACATCGGAAGTCAACTTGATATCCTCTTGACAATGTTTAGAGTACAGCTGCCAAATTTCTATATATTTGCTAGATTAGCTGGTGTTTATAACAATATAACTTAAGACATCTGGAAAGCACCAGGTTGCCTAGCCTGCTAACAAGACCAAGCAAAAGCAAACAGCATCAGAACCCTCAAGTAAATAAGATTATCCTACATAATGAATAAAACTTTTGTGATTATACCATGTTTCTTGACAGCTCACTAATTAAATGTATTATTTGCAATCTCAAAAGCTGTTCCTATCTTTCATAATCTTATCCTTTATAAGATATATTTTATACAGCAGTACTTCTGTACATGGATGGATTCCAGAACCCGTTAGATCATATCAAATGCTGAACCAGAGGTCTCGTATATGCAAGAGATTACAAAAGAAGATGGGGGGAAACCCTAATAACAAGCAATATGGATCCTAGCCATGTACTTCTCTCTGTGTTTATTTCTAATCTCCAAATAAATTTCATTGTTTTAAAAAATGGAAGTCGTAAACATGGTTATTTCTCCTTGAATAATAGTGCACATTTTACATGTCAAGGAAACACTTGTATAATAAAGATGTCACATTTCTAAGAACACTGTCATATATACATTGCATATGCCTGGTCACCTATTAAGTTTCAATGAACCTCTAAGTCAGTGTTTTTCAGACTTTAAAATGGCAGCTTTAAGATGTGTGTTGCCTGTGACATTGTAAGCATGCTGGGGAACTTTAAGCATACCAGTTGGAGAATTCTGAGTCCACACATCTTAACACTGCCATGTTTAAAAAACACTGCTCTAAGTGAACAGGAACTGATATAGCCTTTATATGTTATAAAGTTAAATATTATGTATTTCTGCAACTTTGAATACATATGTACTATTTATGAACAGTTTTTTATATAGGCAAGTTAGAAAATAGTGAAAATGGCAGCTGCAGTTGTTTCACTGCTACTTTTTAAAATTAATATTGTCATTGAACCTCAAGAGGTGATTGACTCACTAGGTCAGGGGTGTCAAACTCGCGTCGTCATGGTGGCATCACATTGCAACTTTTTCCCCCTTTGCTAAACCAAGCATAGGTGTGGCCAGCGTGTGACATATCTGGCCTGTGGGCCATGAGTTTGACAGTTCTGCACTAGGCCTCCAGAGAGGTTAAAACAATTCCACACATACTTCATTTTCCAGCTTCTTGGGTTGTGATAGCTATAGGCTCTTTCTAAACAGCTGAAATTTCAGTCTTCCAAGGGCAGGCTATAAAATAATCTTGGTGAATTTACAGGTGTAACTCGAAAAATTAGAATATCGTGCAAAAGTTCATTTATTTCAGTAATGCAACTTAAAAGGTGAAACTAATATATGAGATACTCATTACATGCAAAGCAAGATGTGTCATAATTGAGATGATTATGGCTTACAGCTCATGAAAACTGCAAATCCACAATCTCAGAAAATCAGAATATTACATGCAATCAATAAAACAATGATTGTACATAGAACAATATTGGACTTCTGAAAAGTATAAGCATGCATATGTACTTAGTACTTGATTTGGGCCCCTTTTGCAGCAATTACTGCCTTAATGCAGAGTGGCATGGAAACTATCAGCCTGTGGCACTGCTGAGGTGTTATGGAAGACCAAGATGCTTCAATTGCGGCCTTCAGCTCTTCTGCATTGTTCAGTCTCATGTCTCTCATCTTTCCTTTGACAATGCCCCATAGATTCTCTATGGGGTTCAGGTCAGGCAAGTTTGCTGGCCAATCAAGCACAGTAATCTCACAGTCATTGAACCAGGTTTTGGTGCTTTTGGCAGTGTGGGCAAGTGCCAAGTCCTGCTGGAAAATGAAGTCAGCATCCCCATAAAGCTCATCTGTGGAAGGAAGCATGAAGTGCTCCAAAATCTCCTGGTAGATGGCTGTGTTGACCCTGGACTTAATGAAGCACAGTGGACCAACACCAGCAGATGACATGGCTCCCCAAATCAACACAGACTGTGGAAACTTCACACTGGACTTCAAGCATCTTTCAGTGTGTGCCTCTCCATTCTTCCTCCAGACTCTGGATCCTTGATTTCCAAATGAGATGCAAAAGTTGCTCTCATCAGAAAAGAGGATTTTGGACCACTGAGCAACAGACCAGTTCTCTTTTTCTTTAGCCCAGGTAAGATGCTTCTGATGTTGTTTGCTGTTCAGGAGCGGCTTGACAAGAGGAATATGACATTTGAAGCCCATGTCCAGGATCTGTCTATGTGTGGTGGCTCTTGATGCACTGACACCAGCCTCAGTCCACTCCTTGTGAAAGTCCCCAACACTTTTGAATGGCCTTTTCCTGACAATCCTCTCCAGGCTGCGGTCATCCCTGCTGCTTGTGTAGCTTTTTCTTCCACACTTTTCCCTTCCACATAACTTTCTATTAGTGTGCTTTGATACAGCACTCTGGGAACATCCAACTTCATTTGCAATTACCTTATGGAGGGTGTCAATGATGGTTTTCTGTAAAACTGTGAGGTCATCAGTCTTTCCCATGATTGTGCTTCCTACTGAACCAGACTGAGAGACCATTTAAAGGCTCAGGAGGTGGTATGGTTTAATTAGCTGATAAGAGTGGGACACTCTGAGCCTAGAATATTGAACCTTTCACAATATTCTAATTTTCTGATATTGTGGATGTGGGGTTTTCATGAGCTGTAAGCTATAATCATCTCAATCATGACAAATCATGGCTTGAACTATCTTGCTTTACATGTAACAAGTCTATATTAGCTTCACCTTTTAGGTTGTATTACAGAAATTAATGAACTTTTGTACGATATTCTAATTTTTTGAGTTTCACCTGATGTTTTTGCACATAAATATCTGGAATAAAAGGGTGAAGCATGATATTTTGCATGATATTCTAATTTTTTGGGTTTCACCTGTAATAGGTAGGCTGGACTCTTTCAGGCCAAATAGTCCATTAAGAACATATTTTTCTTCTTAATGTGTTCTTGTTTTTCACTGAAGAGATGAACAAGGGGATAAACATTTCTAACAGTTTTAAATGATAGATTGAATTGCAAAACTAATGTTATAATGAGAATTTATTCTGAAAAAAATAGATCAATTTCTTTGTGGAATCATCTAAGCAGGTATTATGCATAAAACATTACATTGATGTAAGAAATCTAACTAAAATATGTAGGGGGAACTTAACCAAACCTCCTTTTCCTAATGCTGCTGAGAAATCCTGTGTTGATGTATCTTGTAATAGCAGCTGCATTAGAAGCTTTAGTCGCTACTGGTTTTGCGACTTTCTTGCCTAAATTTATAGAAAATCAGTTTGGATTTACATCTAGCTATTCGGCTACTTTAGGAGGTAATGTGTTTGTTTCATTCTATACAAACACCATTTTAAAGTTGTTAATGATGGGATTTAATACTTGTGGGGGGGAGGGGAGAAAATTAAACAATGGAAAGAAAGGCTAGTTTTAAGAGTTTTACTAGAAAATATCCTACTGAATTCTGTGGATTTTATGTCTGGTAAAATTTGTTTTCTTTGATAAACTAATCAGAATAATTTGGGAATCCAAGAAATATTTACTATTCTTCAGGTTATTGTCCCTTGTGGGGCACTGACTCAGGGGAGTCTTTGACAATTCACTATGGCCAATTCACCACGGCCAACTCGCTGTAGGACAATTTGCCATGGCCAACTCACCGCGGGACAACTCACTGCAAGAGAAGAGTTACACTAATATCACATAAAATAGAATCATTGAAGAAAGGATGCAAAAGATGGGACATAATGAAATGTGAATGGTAAAAATTAAAATATTTTTTGATTTATTTTAATAGTTAAATAGAATTGTTAAATTGTCTACCAGTGAGTTGTCCTACAGCGAGTTGACCATGGCAAGTTGTCCTGGAGCAAGTTAGCCATGGTGAGTTGGCTGCAGTGAGTTATTTGGGACAAATTGTCCCATTCTGGACTCAGAGTGGGGAGTGAAGAAAGCCTGGATTCTCAGTTGATAAAATGTTTTAAGTAGGCACTAACAATTTCAGATTTGGTTTTTGCTTTATGGTTAAAATAGGATTTTCTGAATTAGTTTAAATATTTATTTCCAAGCTTGCCTTTCCATTTATGGTAATCAAATTGGGAAAAGGATGCAATTTCTAAAAAAAAAAGGGTAAAAACTGTTTAGCAGATTGTTCCCATAAAACTCAAATCAATATTTGAGGCAGCAGATAGAAAGATAGTGTCTCTTAGCATGCAAGATATATTGTTGTGGCTTCTATTAGGATTGGCTTCTCACAAAGAAAGAAATCCCTACTGTGCTTCCTACTGAACCAGACTGAGAGACCATTTAAAGGCTCAGGAGGTGTTATGGTTTAATTAGCTGATTAGAGTGGGACACTTTGAGCCTAGAATATTGAACCTTTTCACAATATTTTAATTTTCTGAGATTGTGGATTTGGGGTTTTCATGAACTGTAAGCCATACACATCTCAATTATAACACATCATGGCTTGAACTATCTTGCTTTGCATGTAACAAGTCTATCTCACATATTAGCTTCACCTTTTAAGTTGCATTACAGAAATCAATGAACTTTTGTACGATATTCTAATTTTTTGAGTTTCACCTGATGTTTTTACACATAAATATCTGGAATAAAAGGGTGAAGCACCTTAAAGAGTAGTTCTGTTATGGGTTTGGGGCTGGCATTCAAAATTTAGGAAACTGGGTGGGGAAAGAATATCATTCTGTCAAAAAAAATTAATTGAAATGGAGTTGGATATTTCAACAACTCATTTATCTAAAAATATCTCCAGGATATGAATTACTACAGGAAAGGAAATTTAAGATTTTGAATGCCATCTTGGTCCCCTAACTTTAATATTATGGAAAATCTAAGTGATATGTAAAACATTAAATGCATCCCCCACCCCCAACCACCTACTTGCTGGGATTTATGACTATTTAAGGCATTTAGATTAATGAATTCCTCCTACAAGTTTGAGCCTCAATTTAGTTAGAGCAATTAGACTACAAAAGTCATAAAATGCAGCTGATCTTAAATGTAAACCTTTGGTATAAATTACCTAGGATGCAGTCTCTGTTGAAAACCCGAGATCAAGTGTTGTAGCAAAGTCTGCTAGCAAGTTCTCACAGCAGTATTTCACTTAGTCAAATTTCATTTCCCTCTGAATCATGTTGGCTCCTTCTCAGTTCTCCTCTTCCTGTTTGCTTAAAGGCAGACCTTTTGCCTGTGACTCACTAGCTCCATTTGTTAAGTCTGCTTACTCTGTTGGAGTCTGCTGGTAGCAAGAGCCATGTGCCTTTCCTGTACAATCTTAATTTCCCTATTCAAAACCACCTGGCTTCTCTAAACATTTTAGAGCCAACTTGTAAAATAAATAAGGGCAGCACAGATGGCTAAGCCAAGGCTTAAGACACATCCCACTGTTTATATTTAAACATAACTGAGAGAAGTTGTCTTAAGGGAGTTAGTTTCAGAGCATGGTCGGTCCCTCTGGCTGAGTATTGCTCTTCTTTGTCAAAAGCAGTTACCTAAACTGCAGGTTATTGGAGGGGCAGCAAAAAAAATTTCCATTGGGTTCTGGAATGTTAATTTAACCACAGCAGGAAATCACTGCACACCCTGCAACCCCACTAGTATGTGAGATTTTAGTCAGCAAAGTAAAGAGTCATTTATGTTGACCCTTAAGAATATTGCAACTCCAGCAGTTTGGAAGGAATCTTTTTACAAGGAAATCAAAATGGTTCAAACATCTACACTGTGTGGAAAGGGAACTTCACGAAGACAGTAGTGTCACAAAAACAGGAAAAGCCCAAGGGGAACATCAGGTCAGCCATAAAACAAACTTACATAGGAAAAGGAATCAAATAAAAAAGATATTAAAGAATCCCTATAGACAAAAGCCTAAGTAATTAAGAAAACTAGACAAATAAGAAAAGGAAACAAAAAGATAATTTAGAAAACCCTTAAAAACACAGGACATACTAAATAAGCAAAACGAACAGACAAAAGACACAAAATATAAATTACAAAAGGGACAGACAGGAGATTGCCACAGAACAAATATGAAAAACTCTTAAAGCTAAAAGAGATTAGAGAAAACCAATAATACAATCTGGCCACCCCACAGAGTTTGTCTTTCACACCCCATGGAGTTTGCCCTCTGGCAGGAATAAAGACAAACTCAAACAGTATTTGAAACATTAAGCACAAATACAAACATTCACACAAAATCAACTTAGAAAGGGAGAAAAGGGTATAAAAACCAGGGACTTACCATAAGAAGCTAGCTAGCCCAGGAACGCAGGCTTCTCACTGTTCCCTGCCTTCCTGAAAAATAAAAAGATCCAGCTTTCAAGCAGTTGTCCGTATCCTTGTGCCGGAGCTCTCCCAGCAGGAAAATCGAATCCTTGAAAGAAAGGCATTTTGACACCTTTCAACAACTGTAGAAATATCTCCATAAGCCTCTAGCTCTCCACCCCCCCCATACTGTCCAATATTATGTCACATCAAGCAGGCTTTACTGTCTTTTGAAAGGCTATATAAACTTGTGAAATCTTTTAAAGAGAGACAGTACATTGCCAGCAAAGTCTCTCATAATACAGTGAATGGAAAAGGATAACAGGACCCATTATTGCTTAGTTTCTGAGAATGCCTTTAAGCCCTTTTGATGTCCAGTCATTCTTGTAAAACAAAACTGATCCTACAGGGCCAATGTTCCCCGCCCCCCCAAAAATTAACTTTTTTTTTTTTTCTTATTTAAAAATAATAAAATAAAATAAGGTGAAACAAGAAATCTGATAGCAGAAAAAAAAAGACCTCAATAGCTGTGCAAAGCATGGTACCTAACCCAAATTAAACTAACTCTCAGGATACTTTTAAGGAAAAATGGAGGCAGAAACACATCCAAAGTTACTAGAGGAAGGACAAGCGATTCATTTAATAATAATAGGACAGGGAGAAGGGAAGAAAGGAGATATAAATAAATGACTTATTTCTGCTTACGTCCAAGCCTATGTTTTATTTAAATCAGATGGGAGGAATCAACAGAATAATATTTGCTAAGTGGTCTAGTATCCCTCATACATTGTACATCTTTATTTGTTATTTGTAAAAATAATAAAGGCAGGATACAAATAAATAAATCTTTGAGGACAAAGTCATACGTGTACATGGAAAAACAAGCATTCAATTCTCAATCTTTATTTTTTGCAGATGCTGCAATTCTTTGGTATTAAGCTATTCAATATTTGATATATTACTGTGGCAGCTCAAATATATGCACGTATGATATTGTAAAAACCCTCTTATTTTGACTTTGTTAATATCTAAATCTTTCAAGAGGCAGGGGAGAGCAGACTTGAGGCGTACGCTTAACTATCCGGCCACCTGCCTTGTTTGTCTGTATCTGGATGTTCCAGAGATTTATGGCAGTATCAGAAAGGACAGTTTCTAACCAGAACCAGGACCAGAATCCCCAACCCAATATTTCAGGGCTTTTTGACTTTGTATTAACTTCTTTACCTGGTGTATAAAAGAACTATTATCTTGCAGTCTTGCCAGTACACACTATGTATGATTAAGAATCTTGAATCTATGAGACCTTTTGGATCTATTTTTCAGGATTTGTTTTAATTTGGGAGCTATTTTTATATCATTAGTTTCTATTTGTATGTAGGTATACTTCTGAATTTGCAACCGTTTAGCATCCGTTCGAAGTTACGGCGATGCTGAAAAACGTGACTGATGACTATTTTCCATATTTACCACCATTGCAGTGTCTTAATGGTCACATGATCAAAATTTGTATTTATAATGGTTACATCATCCAGGGATCACATGACCACCATTTATGACATCAGATGGCTTCTGACAAGCAAAGTCAATAGGGGAAGCCGGATTTGCTTAACAAATTCAGTAAAAAAGTTTGTAAAAGCAGGCACAACTCACTTAACAATCACTTAGTGATAGAAATTGTGGTCCCAGGTTGAGGGCAATCTGAATTTGTGTTTGTTGTAAGCTATCATGATCTGAATGGAAATGTTGAATAAAAATAAAATAATGACTGTGCAAGCAACATATAGCAACTACAGTGTAGTTATAACATTCTGCACAATATCTTCAACCCAGATCATGTGTAGAGTGCAGCTGTGACTGTGGACTATTGCAACAACTGTATTTGGAAATTCAGTCAGAAGAATGAACTGTGAAACTCATTTAATAGATAGGGATTATGTTTGTAATTCATCTTACATAATGTGACCAAAAGAAAGATGAGAAATTATCTTCCCACATTTGTCTGCATAAATTTGTGGTGAGTCATCTAGCATTCCCTGAGAAATATAGAAGCTCTGAGGTTGAATGGGCAGGAGATAAAAATGACTTCAGACTTGACTGCTGAAAAGGAGGGGGGAAGGGAGATGACTGAATGGTAGTATCACTTGAAAGTTGCTACTTACCATCTGAATTTTAATTTACCAGCTGAGGGGATGGCATGAAACTGTGCAAAGTAAAGGCTTTACAATTATTAGATACTTCAACATCAGTTAAGTATGCCATAGGAAGGTGGAATCCTGACTGGATTCACTGGCAATAAAGGTTGGGGGCCTAACTAGATCTAACGGGCATACTGTGTCTACAATACAATACATTGCTTAATGAGTATTTGGGCCTGATTATATCCCATGCTGAATAGAAGACTGGGAGAGAAGCCCATGGATGAGATTTTAATTGTCACTTTTTCCATGTGGACTGAAAATCATCCCTCATAGTTAGTGGGAAAAGTGAATGAAAAAAAGGAATAGTCTGAGCCAGTAGTTAAGTATGGTCATTCAAACGTTAGCATCAACTTTCACAAGACTTGTCTCTAGTCTCAAGGTGGCATTAGAGACAGTTTGGGGCTTGAAGAGCCAAGAATTTGGATTGAGAAGTACATGTTTTTTTCAGTCTGTCTGGATTGATAAATGTGATTTGAACCAGAATCCTACAAGTGCATTGCTGATACTAGGCTTATTAAACCTAGTCAAATATATTTCCCATAAAAAACCCTCAAAAGATTGCATTGTTAAAAAATCTGATACTGCAGAGTAATCTTTTCAGTTTTATACAATCCATAATCACCGAAAATGACATATTTCCAAAGCCATTCAAATTATTTTTAAAAGTTACATAGATACAATCTGTATATATTTATATTGTTTCATTTTTATTCCACGTTTATCCCCACAAATGATCAAATAATTAAAACAGTATATAAAATTAAAATGAAACATTGTATAAAATCAAAATCAAAAGGGATTTATATCCTAATGTAAGTGAAGGAAGAAAACATTTATTTTTTTCCATCAGTACAAAAAGGGAGGAAAGAATTAAGAGATTAAAATTATTTATTTGACTCTCCAACTCATTAGAGCTTGCATGTAAACAAAGAATGAATGGATGAGTGGCAGAATTAACTGAAACCAGATGTGAAATTTGTCAAAAATACCTTTTCCTTTTGCACCAAGTTTCTGAAAGCTGCTGTTTAATTGAATATAATTAATCTAGCATCTAAAGAATTTCTAAATTAAATGAACACATTCCAGATTGGGAAGCTAATGTTTCTGCTTACACAGTTAGGTGTAACTGTGTAAGCAGATGGTATAAGCAGTTGGTGAGGTACTATTGAAGATAGTCCTTCTTTGAAATACTGATATGAATGTTATAAAATAGATGTAACCTATTTCTTGAAAGATCACAGAATGAGAAAAGTTAACCCTGACGTTTTAACAGAATAACGAAAACCAACCAGTAATTTTTCAAGTAGTTCCTATGTTCTTTTATGTCCTTACAGCATATGTAATCATAAATAATGGTACTTCTTTAAAGTATGTGTTCTGTCCCTAATTAGCATTCTTGAGATCCCCGCGCTTTGATTGGCCAAAGCGCGGGGCACTCTGATTGGTCAGGCAAGCCGCGCCGATTGGCTCGCTAAGAATCTCCCGCGATTGGTCCATTCGAATCGCGGGAGATTCAAAGCGGTGCCATTGGCCGCGGCTACCGCGGCTGAAAGAATAAAAGCTGCGAACCTTTTGCGAAGAGCTAGTTTGGTTCCTACTTTAATAAAAGAGCATGATTTGAAGTCACCGACTCCTGGCATCATTTCGCGGACACAACACTGGCGACGAAGGTGGGATCCAGACCCTGAACCGAACCACGTGTCCGACGGAAGCCAGACGAACCACCACGATGGCGAAAATCGCACCCCCCGCACCCTTCAACCCCGCCACCGAGGACTGGGAATCGTACTCCGACCGATTTCGCATGTTCCTCGAGTGCAGCGACCTGAAGGACGCCACCGGCCCCATGAAGCGCGCCGTCTTCCTGACCCACTGCGGGACCGAGGTATTCAAGATGGCCAAGGCGCTTGCCAAACCCGCCAATGCAACCGCAATGGACTGGGACGTCCTCGAACCAATACTTCGGCGGCACTACGCTCCAGAGGTACCCATCCTGATCCGACGCAATGAATTCTACCATCGGGACCAACGGTGGGGTGAGAGCTTCAGCGACTTCGTCGCCGAGCTACGGCACCTAGGGGGGCTCTGCGAATTCGACAACCTGAACGACGCCCTGCGAGACAGAATCGTGCTCGGTTTGTGGGACCCCGTCCTCCAGAGCCGGCTGATGGCCAAGGGCAACATCAGCCTAGCAGACACCCTCACCGCAGCCGCAGCCGCCGAAGCAACCCAAACCTCCGCCGACCGCATGCACAGACCGAACGCTGGGGACCGCAGCGGAAACAACAACTCTGCGAGGTCGGCCGAGGCCCAACCCGAGACGACCACCCACCAGGGCAACTTCCACTCGGCATCGGGCACTTCCGATGACGAGGAGGACATCCATCGCCTCCAGACAGGCCGTGACCCACGGAACCAGCGGGGTCGTAAGTCGAGGACCAACTGTGCCGGTTGCGGTGGCGACCACCCCAGGTCGGAATGCCGGTTTTTCGAATCGATCTGCCGGCATTGCGACAAGAAGGGACACATCGCCCATGTCTGCCGCCTAAAAAAGAACCGCAACCCGGCACGATGGGACCAGAGCGACCGGAGGAGAGAGAGCACACCACCCCGGACCAGAGATCGCCCTTCGGACAACAGATGGGACCGGAACGGACGATCCCTGCGAGGCGGTGATAACCGGTGAAGAGAGGAGACCCATCAGACGTTCACCATCGGCCACGCCTTAACCAATGACGCCCGGAAGGTCCACGTGGAGGTAGGCATCGAGGGCCAGCCATGCAAAATGGAGGTGGACTCCGGGTCCTACCTCTCCATGATAGCATGGCATGAAATAAAGCGCTTGGTGCCTACCATCCAAAGGAGGAACCTAGACAGCCAGAGACTCATCGTAAGGGACTACCAGGGAAACCGCATCCCGGTAGTCAGAACCAAACACTTCAACATCACATATAAAGGGCACACCGAAAGGCTTCCCCTGACAATCGTCGACCGCGATCGCCCAAGCCTACTGGGACTGCAATGGTTCGCCCCACTCGGCATCGCAGTCACGGGAGTCGACCACGTCACCAACGACAGCTGGGAGCAGCAACTGGCCTGGGAATTCCAAGATGTTTTCGACGGAAACCTAGGCAAGTACCGAGGGCCCCTTATATCATTCAGCCTAGACCCAAACGTCCCCCCAAAACGCCTGAAACCAAGGCGGGTGCCATTCGCATTTAAACCCAAGATAGACGAGCAAATTGACAAGCTCGTCAAGCAAGGGGTTCTACAGCCAATAGACCACGCCCGGTGGGAGAACCCCATAGTCACCCCGATCAAGCCCGATGGGTCGGTGAGGATCTGTGGGGACTATAAGGCCACCCTAAATGGCGCGCTACAACAAAGCGCCTACCCCGTCCCAGTAGTACAACACCTACTGCACTCACTGGGAGGGGGCAAGGTTTTCGCCAAGCTCGACCTCACCCAGGCATACCAACAGTTGCCAGTCGACGAGCAAACGGCAGAAGCGCAAACCATAGTCACCCACCGGGGAGCATTTAAATGCAACCGACTCCAATTCGGAGTCAGCGTGGCACCAGGAATATTCCAAAGCCTAATGGAAAGACTATTGCAAGGCATCAAGGGGGTGGTACCTTACTTCGACGACATCCTAGTGTCGGCAACCAACCAAGCCGAACTAGAGGGTCACCTAAGGGAGGTCCTAACCAAATTCAAAGAGACCGGGCTCAAAGTCAAGAGGGAGAAATGCCAATTATACACGGAATGGGTAGAATTCCTAGGATACCTCCTAGACCGTCACGGCATTCACCCCACAAACCAAAAAATCAAGGCCATCAAAGAAGCCCCCACACCCAAGTCCAAGACGGAACTACAGGCATTCCTGGGGCTACTTAACTTTTACAATGTGTTCCTGCCCCAAAAGGCGACGGTGGCGGAGCCCTTGCATAGGCTCCTGGACAAGGCGGCGACCTGGACTTGGGGGAAACGCGAGCAAGCCGCCTTCCAAAAAACAAAGGACCTCCTCACTTCGGACGCCGTCCTTATACAGTATAACGAGACCCTACCTCTGGCCGTCACATGCGACGCATCACCTTTCGGCATCGGCGCTGTCCTCAGCCATACCCTCCCCGACGGAAAAGAAGCGCCCATCGTGTTCTTTTCAAGGACCCTCACCAAACCGGAGCGGAACTATAGCCAGCTGGACAAAGAGGCTCTGGCTATCATTGCCGCCGTAAAAAGATTCCACGAGTATCTCTACGGCCGGACATTCACCATCATAACCGACCACAAGCCGCTTCTGGGAATCCTTGCAGGAAACCGGGCCACCCCGAACATTCTGTCTCCCCGAATGACAAGGTGGTCCGAGTTCCTGGCAGCCTACAACTACAGATTCATACACAGACTGGGTAAGACTATCTCCCATGCAGATGCCTTAAGCCGCTCGCCGCTACCGGAACCTGACACCCACCCAGCACCCACGACGACCACCCTCAGCATAGAGACTCTACCCAACCTGCCCATAACCGCGTCAGACATTGCCCGAGAGACTAATAAAGACAAACGTCTGGCGCGGGTGTTGCATTGGGTAGAGAAAGGGTGGCCGCAAAGGGACAACGACGAGTCCGTCAAAACATTCCGAAACCGCCAAACGGAACTCTCGTTATTAAAAGGGTGCATACTATGGGGGGATAGGGTGGTCATTTCAGAAAAGCTACAAGGGAAGGTTCTGGAACTGCTACACGAGGGGCACCCTGGCATCGTTAGGACTAAAGCCCTGGCCAGAAGTTACGCTTGGTGGCCAGGGATGGACAAACAAATTGAGACATGGGTAGCAAGGTGCCAACGATGCCAGGAAACTAGGCCAAGCCCACCCACAGCACCCGTCCTAGAGTGGGAAACCCCAAGGGGACCTTGGTCTAGGATTCACAAAGACTTCGCCGGGCCCACAAAAGGACACACCTTCCTTATAACAGTAGACGCTTACTCCAACTGGCTGGAGGTAAGCAACATGAAAACAACAACCACGGAGGTCGTGATCAAGGAACTCTGCAAACTCTTTGCAACGCACGGCCTCCCAGACGTCGTCGTTTCCGACAACAGGCCCCAATTCACCTTGCTGGAATTTGAAAAATTCCTAGCAGAAAGGGGCATCCGCCACGCGCTGACAGCACCGGTGCACCCGGCGGCGAACGGTAGGGCGGAACGGATGGTGCAATTCACTAAGAAAACCATCCGGAAAATAGACCACGGGGAGATCCAGGAGAAAATAAACAAACTACTCTTCACCCAACACATAACCCCAAATACCACAACGAATAAGAGCCCAGCCGAACTATTAATGGGGAGGAAATTAAGGTCCCCACTCGACAGGTTACACCCCACGTATAACCCGGAGAAGCCCCCAGACTCAAACAGCAAACACTGAACTTTCGCACCAGGCGACCCCGTATACGCAAGAAACCTGACGGGAGACCCACTATGCATACCAGCCGTCATCACACAAATAACAGGCCCACACTCGTACCGGCTACAAACAGCAGACGGACGAGCGTGGAAACGCCACATCGACCAATTCAGGTCGAGGACTGCCAACCAAGAGACCACCAATGCACAAACAGGCGAAACCAACCCCCACAACACAAACCAAGGGGGGAGGGAATACCCAGGGGACCAAAACCAAAGAAGAATAAACCAGCCATACTTACCGGAAAGCAGCCATCACGACCCCTCGCCAGAAAGAGACAGCCAGGCCAGCTCGACCGACCCGGAAAGACCGAGCGGGAGCGGCGAAACCCGCAGCTCAACCAACCTGGGAGGCCCAGGAGGGAGCTACGGAGAGCGGCCCGGCCCGACCGACCAGCCGGTTCCCACGACGGCATCAGGACCAGCAGAGATCCCGACCGAACCGGCCGGGATCCAACCTACGACTGAGCTGCGCAGGTCCAGTAGGCTCAGACGGAGCCCCGCCTACCTACGTGACTACGCGACGTAAGGACTGAACCAAGAGGGGAGGGGTGTTCTGTCCCTAATTAGCATTCTTGAGATCCCCGCACTTTGATTGGCCAAAGCGCAGGGCACTCTGATTGGTCAGGCGAGCCGCGCCGATTGGCTCGCTAAGAATCTCCCGCGATTGGTCCATTCGAATCGTGGGAGATTCAAAGCGGTGCCATTGGCCGCAGCCGCCGCGGCTGAAAGAATAAAAGCCGCGAACCTTTTGCGAAGAGCCAGTTCGGTTCCTACTTTAATAAAAGAGCATGATTTGAAGTCACCGACTCCTGGCATCATTTCGCGGACACAACAGTATGTATATTATTTAGAAAAAAAATCTTATATATAATGGTGAAATTATGTCTATTTCAGTTTTGTTTGACTTGGCCTTAAGACTATTACCTATTTATTTATTTGTTTCTTATATAACAAGAAATACTGTAAAACCTAGAATAAACACTATCTGCTCTCTGACCATTTTTCCAAGAAATAGTTCAATACTTTCCAAAAAGCAAAAATTATATAGGAAGTTGTCCAATTTGGCATTGTTAACATACAAGGAAGCCAAAGATTTAGCCTTATTTGTTAAGGTCGGAAAGATTCTGTCCTGCAGAGCAATACCATGTTTCCAACAGAAGTTTGTTTGTTTATTTGTCTTTTAATTAATAACAAAAAGAAATAAAGAGCAAAACATAAAAGGAATTACAGTAATGATGCATACATTGTCAAAAGGAAGGAAAAAAAGAACACATAACAAGCACTTAATAAAAAAGCAAAAAGTATAACCAAAAAATCATGTTATTATAACAATAAACAAATATAATTCTCTATGTACTTATCTAAAGCAAATATTATCCAAGTGCTTATATATTTATAGTACATTTAAAAAACTATCTTTTTTCACATATTTCTGTATTCTATATGTATAAGACCCACATTTTATTATACTGGATCAAGAGAGTCCCACATTTGAGTTCTTGGAAAATACATGTAAGCATTATTTTTATCCATTCATTATAGAAGCCATCAGACTTCTACAAACTGCCAGAGGTTCTTATTGGGTATTCAGGAATGACAGTCATGAGAGAAATGAAATACCTTATTCTGAAAACTGCTCAGACTTTGGAAGAAAGAAAACTTTTATCATAAAAAGTGTAAAACATTAAGCAAAGGCACACATAACAAAATATAGTACAAATGTATTAAGTAGCATCTGAAATTGAAGATATTTTACCACAATGCTTTCTTAAATATCCTGTTAAGAATAAAAATTAAATATATATAAAATATATTTTAGTCATGCTTTTTTATTAATATGTTCAAATGTACATTCACATGTAAGGTTGGGCCTCTTCAGAAAATTTTAGAGCTGAACTGCTTGGTCAGATAAAAGATTCAAGATTCTTGTTAATCAGAATGAAAGCCCTGGTGTATACTGTTGATTGCCATCTATATTATTATATTACCTAAAAAGGTCTTGAAAATCTTTAAAGCTTTCAATATCTGTAAAAGGGCCATATGATGGTGTTGATGATGGTAATTCATCTTTAAGAAGAAAATATGCTTTTATTTTAGATTTACTTTCAAAATATACAAAGTGAGCATTTTTAAAACCAGAGTTTGCTAACAAGCTGTAATTTGAAACTACAGTTATAGTTATTTGTTTAAATAGATTTGGTTACAAGTTTGAGTGCATTGCCGACATTTAGATTTAATGAAGCTGTGATTTCTTATGATGTTAAAATGGGAGATTTCCAACTTTTATCTACTAAAGAATGGAAAAAGTGCAAATCAAAAGCTCATTTCCATTATTTAGTCCATAGGTAAAATGTTCATCTCAACTGCACCTAAGTCGCTGACAGAAATATTGATTGAAAGATACTCAAGGACTGATTATGAACTGATAGATTAGATTAAGTATTATCTAAATCTTTACTTTTTCTTTTTTTTTAAAAAAAAATTTCCCTCACATTTCATTTATGCTAGGTAAATGATGATAAGCATCTCAAGTATATGCTGAATGCCACCCTCTTAGATCAAGTTGTGTTCCAGCAGAAGTTCTCACTCTGGTCCGCACTTTGAGCGGAGCCAGAACTGTTCTGATTGGCTGGCCATCTGACAGCTGAGTATAAAAGGAAGCTGTCAGATGGCATCAGCTATTGCCTGTCAGCCAGCCACTCTGTTAACTTGTGGCTGCCGCGGGTAACCTTTTACTTGTTACAATAAACATGTTAGCTGAGTTAATGCTTGTCTCGCCTCCGTTCTTTAAATCACCAATTTAACATCAAGCAATCAATTTTTTCCTTACTTATTTTATTTTCAAATTCTGTATTATTATTACAACTCATCCTTTTTATTTTATGTTTTCTTTAAAAAGTAAGAATCCTAGTAACATGCATAAATACAAAGTCCAACATATTTTTCCATAAATGGGAAGCATCAACTAACAAAAGGATCCTTTTATACATTCATGCATACATATATACATGCATACTTGTCTTTCTTCACAGCTTCTACAAAGTCCTATTTGAACCAAAGAGATACTGATTTAAGAAGTCTTTTACTGAAAAGTTTTAGGTTTCATTATTTCCACTCTCTTTCATTTCTCCATTCATCTAAATAAGTCTAATCAGTATGGCATCTTCTATTTGCGACACTTATGAAAGGTATTTTATTAATTTTTCAGGTGCTTTAATAAAACAGCAGCAAAAATTCTCCACAAAACATTTGTTGCAATCCTTTCCTTTGTCAGTAGAGGGCAGAAGTCAACTGAAATTCTTTTTTTTTTTAAATAAACATTTTTATTGGTTTTTAAAACAAACATAAACAAACAAAACATAAAAACATCAAATCATCTTCCACATATGTACATACAGTGTGCTGGTTGGTTTACAAATTGTTTTGTGCTCCCATTTGGTAGTCTTCAATTATAATTACATTGTATATAATGTCGTATTTTCAATCAATATATTAAATACATTAATATCATTATTAATCAATCATTTGACTATACTTTTATTCATTCATGTTTTCCAGAATGATAATATTTTACTTAATTTGTTTTATGATAATTCGTATTATCATCCCAGATCTATCCTAGAATCATTTTGTAGATATAATAAGAAAAGAATACATCTTTATATATTTATTATTTTCTAAAAGTCTACCTATTTCATTACTATATTTTATTGTCTAATCATTGATAGAATAGATCCCAAATTTCATAAAATTGTTTATCCTCTTGCTCTCTAATTTCAAATGTCAATCTACTCATTTCAGCACATTCCAGTATTTTCTTAATGATTTCCTCCTGTGATGGTATTTTCTCATTTTTCCAGTTTTTAGCAAATACAATCCTAGCCACTGTTAATACATTTACAATCAGGTATTTCAAATCTTTACTATATGTATTAGGTAAGATTCCCAATAAAAATATTTCTGGTTTCAAATCTATATGCATTTTTGTCATTTTTTCCAACCACGTGTGGATTTTAGTCCAGTATTTTTTAGCATCCACACAAGTCCACCACATATGGTAATATGAGCCAGGTATCTGATGACATTTCCAACATTTTTCGGATTTATTCTTGAACATTCTTGCTATTCTTGTTGGGGGAAAGTGCCACCTGTAAAACATCTTATACAAATTTTCTTTATATGCTGTTGACATTGTCATAATTTTGAGACCACAATTTTTGTCATTTCTCTAGATCAATCCCATATCCAAAATTCTTCCCCCAAGCAATCATAGTTTCTTTGACTTGTTCTTCTTCTAGTTTAATTTCTAATAAATATCCATACAATTTTTTAATCACCTTTTCATCAGTACCTGTCAAAATCTTATCTAAGTCAGTCAGTTTATCATAGAAACCTTCTGTTTTAGAATCTTTATTATACCTTGAATGTATTTGCGCATATGAAAACCAATTCATCTTTATACCTTGTTCCTCTAGTTTTTGTATAGATTTAAGTTCACCCTTTTCATTCAATATTTCACCATATCTAACTGTTTGTTCCTTTTTGTATATTATAGGATAAGAAAATGCTTCAATAGTTGATAGCCAGACTGGAATTTTCAAATAACATTGTCTTTTAATCTTCTCCCAATTTAACTACAGAGACTCCCGTATATAATATCTTCTAAAGTACCCCTGTGTTTTAGTTCCTTTATACCATAAAAAAGCATGCCACCCCAACAACAGGACATGTCCTTCTAATGTCAACAATCTAGTATTTCTTAGTGTTATCCATTCCTTAACCCAGGGGTCCCCAACCACCGGTCCGTGGATCATTTGGGACCGGGCCGCCTACTTTGCTTTGGTACCAACTTGTTCTGACGTGCTGGATCAAGCGCTGGTTTTGATGCCATCCCTCAGCCTCGCTCGACCAAAAACGTCAGCTCCACGCCGTGCGTGGCTGGAGAAAAGGGGGATGTGGTAGCCGCGGAGAAGCTGCTCTCCCTAAGAAGGAGACTCCCGAAACTCCGGGCTTACGCCAGGAGTTCTGCGAGACTACACTGCCGCCGATTACCTCAATCCCAGCCTGCACGAACTGCCCTCGCCCTCTTCAGAAGTGGCCGGCGACCTGGTCAAGGCTCTGGTGAAGCTCTTCTTCGATTGCCTCACCGACACGCGGCTACAGGCCACTCAGGTGAGCAGCAGGAAAAGGGAGCTGGGAAGCAACAGACCAGCCGTCTCTCTGTCTGATGGCCTTGGCTGAATCTTTGCCTCCCAGCACGCTTGGTCCTCCGCCAGCAGGCTTCCCCAGCCCCATGCCAAGCAGGTTTTCCAACCCAGCCTGGCAGGGCACTCGCTGCCTTCCCCTCGCCTGGCCGGCCGGGCTCCTTGGGCAACCCAGCTGCCTCATGCCAAGAAGCGCGCTGCCACGCGGCGCAGGGCAACATGCCACCGCCCAGCCCTGGCGAGGGAAAGCAGCGGGCACTCCCCAGGTGGCGGCCTCAGCCCCGCACGAGGGAAGCAGCTTCCCAGCTCTAGAGCTGATCCACACCTGACCGGCTGGAAAGGAAGGGTGTGTAGTGTTGATGTTGTGTGTGCGATTTCTTGGTGCACGGCACAGGGTCTCTTTTGGCCGGCCCCGATTTTTTTTTTCAGAGGGGAATATCATGCCTGCATTAACCATGATTATTAAATCCAATCCAACTTTGATTATAATTAAATTAGGTCATAACTAGCTTTTCAATGAGTGGAATATATAATAAAATAAAATAAAATGAATAAATAAATACATACATACATAAAAAAATAAAAAAATAAAAAAAAATAAAAAACCCTAACCGGTCCTTGAAAAAGTGTTTCTGCGTGAAACCAGTCCCTGGTACAAAAAAGGTTGGGGACCACTGCCTTAACCCACATCAAATTGGTAGCTTGATAGTACAACTCCCAATTAGGCAAACAAAATCCTCCTCTTATTCTAGCATCTTACAAAAGTTTTAACTTTATTCTCGCTTTCTTATCTTGCCATATATATTTCAACACAATTGAAATTCTTCTGTGATGTTCATGCAGGCCCTCCGGCCCAGCAGCGAAGCTCTCGCCAAGGCAGCAAGCGCCTCCCCGCCAGGCCCTCTGCTCATCCCACCAGGGAAGCGCCAGATCTGTGTGGACTGGGCAGAGCCAGGAAAGCAAGCTGCAGGTGCGCGCCCGCCTGCCAAGCAAAAGAGCCGGGCCAACCCGAGCTTGGCTTCCTTTCCAAGTGCCTCCAGCCCGAACCCAAAGGGGCCACTGAGAGAGGCTGCCCAAGGCAGTGATAGCGCCCATCTGTCCACGGACAGGGAGGGAAGGCGATGGCAGCGCTGCTTCCCTGTCCGGCGGGTCCGGCAGAGAGAGTCCGAAGCCGCCCGTCCTTTCCACCCCTCGCCCAGCCCATTCCCATCCCCATGGATCTCCAAAAGTACCGGCAGCTCCAAATGCTGCAGCGGCACGGGCATCGGGGAGAGGCGCTGACTCAGCAGGGCTCAGCTCGGAGGAGGACGCAGCACAGGCCGTCGCCTTGCCTCCCTGTCCATGGACGGGTGGGCGCTATCACTGCCTCAGGTGGCCCATTTAACTCTTGTGAAAAGTTAAATAAAATATACATTGCTTTGGGAGACACAAGGTGCTAATGCAATGAATGTAGGCAATCATGTTTGAAAAGTATAGCACAACTTTTAGGGGTCAAACTTTGGGAAGAACATTTGGGATCTGCTTCCAGGCAGAAAATCAACCACAATAAGCAATGTGAGCCAGTGTGTCCAACAATAAATCCTTTGGCATCCATTGGATTATTGTACCATTTTCTTTTAAAGGTTCTTTTACTTAAGAATACAAGTGAGAAGTCAGTGTGCTGCAACATCAGGTTGAAGGATACATTTTATTTCCAAGAAACTTTCTGGACCTCCTGTAGATTCCAGAGGCCCTGTCAGAAATGAAAATAGAAAACAGCTGCAGTCTAGCTCTTTGTTTGGAGAAGTGCTGGAGAAGTGGGGGGAATGGGAAGCAGAGAATCCTAAGAGGCTTGAGGGGGCCATGTGGAGCAACCTCATTGGTCTTCCTTCTATAAATAAATGTTTTGTCATTGGCTGTGGGAGCCTTTTTGTGAACATGTTTATTAAAATGCTCTCAAAATTCCAAATGTGACCATCAGTCAGAAAACATGGAAACTTCAGACACAGACTTTACATTTTAGGGCTGAGACAAGCTTTGAAAATTATTCAGAAGTGCTTCAGCTCTTAAAGGAGCACATGTCCCTATGCTGTCATTAAATACATCGATTGTTTTACTCAAGTTGACACCTTAACATTTTAAATTATGTCTGAAAACAAAATAGCAACTAGTAAAATCAAGCATAAAGGTTATAGTTTAATTATATCTGATATCTGATTAATACAGAATGGAATAAAAATGTCCCATTCAGAATCTAATTTAGTCTGGTGTGAGTAATTTAAAATGGAGTTGATTTAGGGAAGGCACATCCTGCAAATGAGACCATAGCTTACCATACCTCAGAATCAGAGGTGCAAATTCTGACCAGTTCTGGAGAACTGGTAGCAGAAATTTTGAGTAGTTTGGAGAACCGGCAAATATAATCTCTGACTGGAGATTTTACAGTATCCTTCCTCTGCCCACAGAACCAGTAGAAAAAAAAATGAATCCCACAACTGCTCAGAAACCTTCTGAGATTCTTTGGTAAATTATAGACACAAATAAACTAATTCCCTAAATATATTTACTTAAAAGAGTTAATTGAATTCAATAAAATATACTCTCAGACAATCAGGTATAGCAGTACTGCAAGAAACTCCAATTGCTCCAAAGCATATTAGTTTAGATCTTGTGAATAGATCTTGTAGTGTAATGAAAGCATCTGGCAAAGAAGGAAAATGTGGGGAAAATCTCAAAATATTTGCAAAATGCAAATGGATATGTTAAATAATTCACCAAGTTTGGCTAAAGAGACAAGCAATATTATCAACAAATTTTAAAACAGTTTTGTTGAGTCTAATGCCTTCAAGGTCTCTTGGATTGGAAGCCCCATTTTCCTCAGCCAGTTTAATGCATTTTAAGAAAACTGGGAAAAACAATTATAAAGCAATTATGAAACAGGAATGATGAAGAGATAGCCAATAAAAAGTAGAATTTGCAGAAAAATAAGTATGTTCGTGTGAACGACCATTTAATAAGATTTTTGAAATGCATCTCTATAAATTAGCACTCTCAAAATTATTCACAAAACAGAAATAACAATGTTATGTTTAACTGTGAGTCTGACTCTTAATGCATTGCATTCATGGGTGAGGACCAGAAATTAATAAGGCTTGCTTTGACAAGTAGGAGGATGTTTGCAACTCAATCATCCTCAGGCAGTGTTTTAATAAATGTTCATATTCAAGAGATAAGATTTCTCAGGCACCATGTTACATTCAGCTAACTAGACTGCCAGATCTGAGTGTACATAAGTTAGCTATTAAGAAAAGTCAGCAATAATTTGGCCAAAGTACTTCTAAACAGATAGATCTTTCCAACTGAAGCAGAAAGGCAACTTGTGTTTTGCTGAAGCAAAATTAATAAGTTCTGAGATAACAGCAGGGAATAATGAGGCGAGACACAGCTAATCAGTTGCCAATAATTTATTAACGCTAACAGTGAACAGCTCAATTGACCATACGGCAACAACGAACAAGAAGTTTGACAGCTCTTATACACTAGCTGCTTCGGCCAGGCAGCCAATCAGCTCTCAGGATAAGAGTCCTCTGTCTGCTCCGGACTAGAGTGAAGACTTTGGACACAACAAAAATCATTAGAGATTTTTGGCTTGAAATATCTTTCTGCTCCAAAGACAGCTGTTGAATATAGCACTTCAACTGATAGAACTGGGGCAGTAGACTGACAGATGAACACATCAAATGGGTATTATTTCCCCCCACTAAGATGAGATATATCACACATTTTTTAAAATAGAAATTATGTAATAGCAAAAGCGTTAACTAGGTGAGACTCAGCCTTAAATTCATCTTCAACAATGGAAACTCACTTGGTAACTCTCAGCCAGATGATGGACTTCAGCCCAATCTATACAGAAGGCTATTCAAGGGATAAAATCAGAGAAGCCGCCGCCCTCACATTGTAAACTGCCCTGAGCTTAAATGCTTTCTAATTTGAATTGAAACTTTCCAAATTCATTCTAACATGCTTCCAAGTAAATTTAACTAGAAGCAGGTGTTTGTTTTTGTAAATAGCTCTTTTGCAGCTGAAACAGATGCAATACAGTATAACCAAAACACATACTACTGTAATATCTCTAAATCATAATTCTGTAAATAATTAATGATGTGCCATCAAGTTGGGGTTGATTCTTAGTGAGCATGTAGATCTTCTCCAAAATCAACTGTCCATAGCCTGGTTGTTCATCTTTCCTACTGGTGTACATATTGCGGCTGTAATTAAGCTTATCTACCATGGTGCTGCTCATTCTCTTGTCTTCCATCTGTCCCAACATTATAGATTTCCTAGAGAAATAGGTCTTTGCATAATGTGTCTGAACTAGAATAATTTGAGTCTGTTTGTTTATGCCTCTAATGAGAATTCTGGCTGATTTGTTTGGTGATTTGTTTGTTTTCTTGACTATTTTTCATGGTATTCTGAGATCTTCTCCAACACCAAATTCAAAAGTATCTGTGCTATTTCAATCCTTTTTCTTCATAATCATTGCATTCATAATTCTTATTTTTGAAGATAGACACATCCAAACATCTGAATATATGTTGCATATTTTGGGCATATTTCTTCACTACCGAATTTTTTTTCTGGTTATAGTTGATAACAAAAGACAGAAGCAATTAATGTCCTCAATATTTTTGTTATCAGTTTCAAGGCAGCTGTTATTACTTGTCATTTTTTAATCATCTTTAGTCATATGTTTAATCCCAGTCTCATTTTTTCACCATACTTTTCTACTTTCATTACTACAGTTTGCAGATAATTTGTATATTCAGCTAACTAGGTAATATAACAATATCACTCAGGTTACTGATATTTATTCCTCCAATTTTAAAACTATGTTTATCTTCTTCTAATCCAATGTCATTCAATATACATTCTGTATATAAGCTGAATAAATAAGGAGAGACTATTCCTTATCTCACTCCTTTGCCAACATACAGCCACTCTTTTGCCATCTCTGATCAGACTATGGCTTTTTGATCTGTATATAACTTTCTCCTGAGGACAATTTTGGGGTTCATATTTTTCTCAGCACATTCTATAGTTTGACATAATCAACACAATTAAAGCAGTGATGGGATTCAAATTTTTTTACTACCAGTTCTGTGGACGTGGTGTGGCTTGTGGTGTGGCTTGGTGGGCGTGGCAGGGGAAGGATACTGTAAAATCTGGCATCTCCCTTTTCATGTTGGGCTCTAATCTACATTTGAAGATCATAGCATTGTTTTGTTAGCATGTGGTATTAAGAATATTATACAGTAGTTTATACACTCTGTTAACTCTCCTTTTTTTTTGGTATGAATACAGACTGATTTCTTCCAAACTATTGCCATTGTGTCATTATCCAGATTTGCTGGAAGAGTTTGATTAGAACATTTACAGATTCTTCTTCAATTGCTGCTATAATTCAGCAAATATTCCATCAATTGCTGCAACCCTCTAACTTGGTTATGACTGAGTCTGATTTTAGTTCATCTTCAAAGATTAGATTCTTGAAAGTAAAAAAAAACTCTACTAAGGTATCCTGGATGCTGGCATCTCTGTTGTACAGACTGTCAATATACTCTTTCCATCTTGGTTTGATCTTCTGGAATCAGTTACTATCTGTCCTTTGACACTTTTCAGCATACTAATTTGAGGTTGGAACCTTCTTCTGAACTTGGAGATCTTTTTGGAAAAGTTTCTTTTTTTCATATCTATTTCCATCTTCCATGTCTTTACAAATGTCATTGTAATAGTGTTTCTTGTCTCTTTCAACAGATCTCTGAACAAATCTTTTAAAGTTCCTTTCTGAGATCTTTGCCATTCATGGCTTTAGCTTTTCAATTCTTTCTTTCAATTTCTATTGTTTGTTTTGACAGCTTGATTTCTATTGTTTGCTGGTCTTTAGCAGTTTCTTTTCACATTCATCATGAACATCTTATCTGATTTTATTCCATAGTTGTTCTGGTTTCCTTTGAATAAGACTCAGGACTTTAAAATTACTGATGTTCCTGGAAAGGGTGGGTATATGCTCAAGATCCTATTGTGAAAATTGGTTGAAGACTTTCTTCTTTCACTTTAGTTTAACTTGAACTTTTCAAATGAAGAGTTCACGATTGATTCTAAAGTCACCACCTAGTCCATATCCTTCTTATAACTAAGCTCTTTCACTTCTTATAATAATATTACAACCAATTTGCTTTCTCTGTATGCCATTGGGGATGTCCATGTATGCAGCCACTATTTTGTTGTTGGAAATTAGTAAACTATTCTGCTTCATTTCAATTTCTTAGATGCAAGACCAATTACTATATATTTTCTATCTTAATATTTTTCCCTTATTTCTCTTCACATATGTTTTGTAAATCATTAAATATTCATTTTGTTACATTTATTTATTGACAAGCATTCCACTAAGTTATGATAACTATTTTATCAAACATTTTAATCATACAGTTTCATATTTTCTGAAATTATTTCTATTTCTAACATAACAATACTATCTTATGTACTTTCGCAGAATCCCATTTTCCATTAGATTTTCACTCATTATCTCTAAATAAGTCCTGTTTCTCTATATTTTGTTTCTGTCCTTTATAACTTCTTTTCCTTTCTTTTTTCCCTCTCTTCTTCTCCCTCCCCTTTTTACCCCCTTGTCTCTCTACTTCAAATTCTCTCTTCTGCATTTCCCTCTTCTGTTGCTTTCTGATTTTATACTTATTTTTCACTCTATTCTTTTTTGGGGGTTGTTTTCCCAATCTTAAACTTTCCATTCTCTTTCCCCCCTTTCCTTTTTTTCCCCTACCTAAGATTACTTGTTTATTAAAGATGGCTTCTTCTTTGTCCCAATCTTCTTGTTCTACAGGCATTTCTTGTTGTTTCTCATAGTTCCAAATCTCCATTTCTAAGAACTGAAATACGAAGCCAAAAGAACCTCTCCCTTCTTGTGCATCTTCTTTGAATTTTTTAAGTTCCATTTTCAGTTCTTCTAAAAGTGGAGTCATTTTAAACAGTTTTAAACAACCACCCAATTAATTTTAGTCATTCAAATGCAACAATCAAGAATCCAGAGATCACCAAGTAATCTAAATAGTCCCAAGCTGTTTCTTCTTATTTCCTTTTTCACTTTCTCTTCCTGGAGTTTTACTATTTTGTTGCAATGTTTCAGTTAAGATGTATCTTTTGGAAGTCTTGTTGAGATTTTGCTGTAAGTTCTTTTTAATTCCAGGCATTCTCCTCCCTTCCAGATCCTGCCCTTTTATTCTTTTTCTCTCCTTTCCTGTTTTCAAAAGCTTTTAATTATCCAGAAATCTTTATTATCCCTTTGACTTTTTATTTTCAGCATTAAATGCCTATTAATGTCAAAGTGGATTTTTTTTTCCAATTTCTTGCTTAAGTGTCTTAGCTGTCAGTATAGGAAGAGGAGAAAAAAACCCAAATCCTTTCCCTTTTCTCTCTCCTTCGCAGCTTAGAAATCTTCTTTGGGAACAATGTTATTGTTTTTTTTAATAGTTTCAATTCCAGGGTACCTTATTTGTTGCTTTGCTGTTTGACCCGGTCAACCAAAACTTTCTCTTCTTATCTTCCTCCTGCACATTCTTTTCCAGTCAAGTTTTTCTTTGTGGTGACCATTTCTGACCACCGCTACAACCGCCTTTGGGAAAGGGAGTAGTGGCCAGCTGGGGAGGAGAGATGAGGCTCTCCTCAACCCTGCAGGCAGTCTTCCCCTTCTTCACCACCTCTATGGGGTGGCTTAGCTCTGAAACCAGCCTGCTCAGTGCTTTCCAGCAGTGAGCACGGATCGAAACCATGCAGAGTTGCGGTTTCAGTCTGTCGCTGAAGAAGCTGAAACTGGAAGTCAGTTTTGTATTTTTAATGTAGATCTGCTAAGCAAGACATTTCTTCTTCCAAGTGAAGAAACTTTTGTTTCAAGAAGTAATTAATTTTTAAGGGTTAGATTAGCATAGAAAGTATTAATTTTAACTACAACTAACATGTTCAGATAAATTTCAAAGACTATTCAATTCATAGATTTATTTGGAACATAGAACATCATCAGAATTAGACGGGACCTTGGAGGTTTTCTAGACCAACCCCCTGCTCTATCAGAAGAACCTATACCATTTCAGACAAATGGCTGTAGTCTCTTTGTAAAAGCCTCCAATGATGGAGCACCTAAAACTTCTGAAGGTGAGTTGTTCCACTGGTGTTCTCACTGTCAGGTTGCTTCTCTCCTTGGTTAGTTCCCATCCATTGCTTCTTGTTTTGCCTTCTGGTGCTTTGGAAAATAAGCTGACCCTCTCTTCTTTGTATCAGCCCCTCAAATATTAGAACACTGCTATCATATCACCCCAATCCTTCTTTTTGCTAGGCTAGACATACCCAATTCCTGCAGTCAGCCTCTACCACCCTAATCATTGTCAGATTGCGTTCAATGGGCGTTCGCACGAGAGACTGACACGACACGGAGCTGAGTTTTCTCTCTGAGTTTATTTCGGTTCTGCAGAAGCGGGTTCACATCCAAGGCAGCAGGATGGAACCCCGAGCATATTTTACACAGTATATTTATACCCTAAATGCCTCATTGTATGAGGGCTCAACTCGCGGTTTATCATTGGAATTCATACCTTCCGGGGATACTTTATTGCCCATTAACATTCCCCCGGTCCATCAAGTGGCTTTTTGATTGTTTCAGTTATTGGTATTTCCTAGACCTCCAGCTGTTTGCTGATGGTCCCTCTATAGGTCTTGACACTGCTTTTGAAACATACATGCATGTAACAATGTTCGTTCTATCCTGATTCTTATCTCCCGAAAGGTTACAAGATGCAGGCTTTTGTAACCAATTCTAAGCGTAAGCGGATTAACAGAAGCAGAAATAGCGTTACATTGTTTCAATTCTCACAATCCCTCCTCTTCTGGTTACATTCTGTTTCAAAAGCACAAAGATCTTTACTAACTTGTATTAACATTTCCTCCGATTGATTGTATAAAATAAGTTCTTTCTTTTTGTTTGTGAACCTAATTTTCCTTAAAGATTGTATACATATATTGATTACGTTGGGAATACATTGGATACAACAACATAGACTAATCAGAATTACTGCGATGATTGTTAGAGTGGTCACTATCGATTTCCACCAAGATCCATCAGGAAGCCAAGACCATAACATATCCCACAATGATCCTGAACCGCTATCCCACTGTTTCTGGTACTCATTTATCCTGGTTTCCATTTCATGTACAGTTTTGGTTATATTTGGCTCATAATTGTGAATATATGTACAGCAATGAGAATGAATTAAGGCACAGACACCTCCTTTTGCGGCAAGCACTATGTCTAAAACATAGCGATTCTGTAATGCAACTTGTCTAACTTCAGACAATTCTTCGTTAATCATTTTTATGTTTTTTATGGTGTCATTAAACATTGTGATGGTAAAATTATTCAATCGTTTGATGTCTTGGTAATTTAACCCAATGCCTATAGGTGCGACAAGGGCTCTTCCCATACCTTCCCACCAGGCTCCTTCACTTACTCTGGAATCTAGCTCTCTTTTATTTCTGATCCGGGTGTTGGGTAGTTTATCTAATTTATATATTACTGGTATCACAAACCCCATGGTACAAGTCCCTGACCACAATTTTGGTACTTCTCTATAGGCATATTTTCCACATAACATCCACCTGCCATCATCCATTGCCCAAGTAGCATTAGAAAGCCTTGTCCAATTGATTATCCCCTCAAAATACACACACATTTCACAATAATATGTAGGGAATGGTAAAAGATCATTTGTACAGTCACCTGAATTTGGTTTGCTGGTATTGAAACATGTTGCAGGCGTTACAAATGTTTTATTGCACCTTTCCCAATCTCCCAGGAAGACTCCCCCAGTAACATTCCTTTTAAAACAAACATGCGCTGTCTCTCGCAATTGGAGGAATACCCTCCCGGTCATGTTTCTCCCAAACTCTCTTTTATTTCCTTCCCCAAATGTCATCATTTGTCTTGTCAAAGGCACACCATGTAAATTGACCCCCCTTTCAGCTCTCCCAGGCAAATGCATACATAACCAACAGTTAGTGATGTTCAGATCTTTCGCCGTTGTCCTTATGTTCTTGATGTAGCAATTGTCTGTCCAGAGCTCTTCCCCAAGGTCTCCTGCTCTCTGCACATGTCAAGATTGTTCGGTTCCTGCTTCTTTAACCTGTTGTAAGATGAAAATACTTACAAGTACAGTTGAAGTACACAGGAACAGACGCATGATTTTATCTTTTAAGAGTCAGTTTCAAAGGTTGTCCTTCCACTGGGTGGCTGCTCCAAGGCTTCTCAGGTTCTGGAGTTGCTTTCACACGACTATGATGAGTCCATCCACTTTCCTTTGTCCGGACAGCAGACTCAGTCGTCAGAAGTACTTGGTATGGTCCTTCCCAGCTAGGTTGCAGTTTCTCAGTCCTCCAAGTTTTCACAAGCACCCAATCACCAACTTCATAGGGATGTTGACTTCCTACTAGTGGTGGTCGTTGTGCTAACAGTCCCTGTTTGCGAAGAGACAATAAAGATCTGGACAGCGTATGCAAATACTTCCTTACAAACATATCCCTGAATTCAGGTATAGGTCCCCCAAAAGTTGTCAAGTAGGGGCGACCCATTAACATTTCAAAAGGTGAAACCCCCACATCCTTTCTTGGACAAGTCCTAACTCTTAACAGAGCTAGGGGTAAGTTCTTAGTCCAAGGTAATCCATTTTCCAACTGCAATTTTGTTAAGTGTTTCTTAATCTCTGAGTTGCCCCTTTCAACCTTCCCTGAAGACTGAGGATGCCAAGGGGTGTGTAAGTCCCATCTCACCCCTATAGCCCTCATTACTTCTTGAAGAATTTTCTGTGTAAAGTGTGTGCCTCTATCAGAGTCTATCACTTCAAACATGCCATATCTAGGTATTATTTGTTCCAACAGAATTTTTGTTACCATGGAAGCGGTGGCTTGTTTAGTGGGAAAAGCTTCCATCCACCCTGTCAAGTGGTCTTTAACAACTAACAGGTATTTCCATCCACCACTGGGTGGCAGCTCAGTGTAATCAATTTGTATCTTCTGGAACGGCCAAGCTGCTAAAGGCCGCCCCCCCTTCTCTGTTTTTCTGGATGCACTTTTATTAACCTTTAAACATATTAAACACTTCCAGCAAATGGAATGGGCAATGGTCCACATGTTTAGACTCCAATACACTGGTTTGACAGCTTGTACCAATGCTTCAGTCCCCCAATGACTCCCCTCATGTAAATACTGCATGACATTTCTCATTTGTGTTTCTGACAAAACTTTTTCTCCATTCCCAGTCACCCATCCCTTCTCGGTTTTTCTGCACCCCTCCTTCTCTAATCTTTCTATTACAGTTCCATCTGGTTCCCAGTTGTCTTCGGACTCTTCAGGCAACATGGGTACTGATACCATTTGCAGAGTTACCTCCCCAGCTGCCTCTTTTGCCCACCTATCTGCCCATCTATTCCCAACAACTTCCAGGCTATTCCCCTTTTGGTGTGCGTTCACATGGACAATGGCTACTTGCTGTGGTAATTGTAAAGCCTCCAACAATTCTTCTACTAACTGGAGTTGCTCTATCTGTTTCCCATCTGATTTTATAAACCCTCTTTCTTGCCAGATCTTCCCAAAAGTGTGAACCACCCCCCAAGCGTACTTAGAATCAGTCCATATAGTCACCTCAATTTCCTCAGCCAATTCCAGAGCCCTTTTGAGAGCGTATAGCTCACACTTTTGAGCTGACCATCCTTTTTGTAATGATCCTTTCTCAATTACTTCCCCAGTTTGAGTAACTATTGCATATCCAGCTTTCCTTATGCCATTCTCAACTCTGCTGGAGCCATCCACGAACCACTTCTCCCCTTTTTCCAGTGGAACCTCTTCTAAATCTTTTCTCACTTTTGTCATAATTTCAATTTCTAACAGACAATCATGATCTTCAGCTTCCCATTCTTTTCTGATCCCTTCCAAAAACTCTGCTGGGTTCAAATTTTTATCAGTCCCGATAATGATATCTGGACTTGTTCTCAAAATAGTTTCATATTTTAAAATCCTTCCCTCAGTCATCCAAGTGGAAGCCAGCTGACTCAACACTGAGGTTACTTGGTGTGGGGAATGTACTACTATAGCTCCCCCAAAGGTCAGTTTCCTGCTTTCCACCACCAAAACAGCTGTGGCAGCTACTGCCTGCACACAGATGGGCCAACCTCTCACCACAGGTTCTAATGTCTTACTCAGAAAGGCAATGGGCTGAAACTGCCCCCCCCTCTTCTGAGCAAGCACTCCTACTGCAACTCCTGATTTTGCAGAAACATATAGATGAAATGGAAGTTTCAAGTTAGGCAGAGCCAACACTGGTGCTGTGGCTAATGCCTTCTTGATTTCCTCCCACCTTGCCTCATCCTCCTCTGTCCATTCAATAGTCTCCCTTTCTCCTTGCAACTTCTGGTTCAGGAACTGGGCTAACACTGCATATTGATCTATCCAAGCTCTGCAGTATCCAATTAACCCCAAGGCTTTTCTAACCTCCGTCCTATTCCTGGGTGGAGCTAAACTCATTAACCCCTTCACCCTTTCAGGATCCAAACTCCTGACTCCTTGCATGATGTAATGTCCTAAATACTTCACTTTTCTCTCTACAAATTGAATCTTTTCCCTTGATACCCTCAATCCTTGCTCCTTCAGCCAGTTCAGTAAAGCTACTGAACTTTCCCTAACTCTCGCTTCCTTCTCTCCAGACAACAGCAAGTCATCTACATACTGAATCAAACTTACCCCTGGCTCCTTTGGAAAAGCTTGCAACTTTTCCTCCAAAGCCTGGCCAAACAACAAAGGACTTTCTGTATACCCTTGGGGCAATACAGTCCATCTCAATTGTTGTTTCCTCCCACTTTCAGGATCACTCCACTCAAAGGCAAACAAATCTCTGCTCCCCTCTTCAAGCGGACATGCCCAAAAAGCATCCTTTAGATCAATAACTGTAAACCACCCATCCTTGGGGGGTATCTGACCCAAAATGGTATAGGGATCAGGCACCACCGGGAAACGTGGTATTACGAGGCGATTGATCCCCCTCAGATCAATTACTAGCCGGTGCTTTCCATCCTTCTTCTGTACAGCCAAGATAGGAGAGTTAAAAGGGGACATGGTTGGTTCCAATAACCCTTGCTGTAACAACTGATCAATTACAGGCTTTAATCCCTCTCTACCCTTCTTACTCATTGGGTATTGAGGTGTCCAACTTTTAACGATCCCTGGCTGTACCTTGATCTCGATGGGTTTTATTTCCATCCTCCCCACACCTTGTCCATCTGCCCAAACATCATCATGAATCCGTCTTATATCTTCTTCTTTCAGGACACACATCCTTATCCCACTATTATCCCTCAACTGGAATCCAAACGCTGGCATGAGATCCCTTCCCAACAAATTTACCCCTGACTCTGGTATATACAGCACCTTGCTACAAACTTCTATTCCATCCATACTCATCTCTACCTCTTCCAAAACTCTCACTCTATTCTGCTTTCCGCTCACTCCAGCTACCAAAATTGTTTCCTTTCCCTTCATCCTTTGATTTATGGGCTCGCATACTGAGGTACGACTTGCCCCTGTGTCTATCAGGAAAGTTAACTCCTGACGGTCTGGACCTACTTTTATATTTACCAGTGGCTCCCCGTAGGTCCTCTTAAAGGAGCCGGAAATTCCCTAGTCTTCATATAGAGCGTAACTTCTTTCAGGGTGGCTGTTCTGGCACTCGCGCGCAAAGTGACCATGCTTGCCACACCTGAAACAGTTACGATCTATACCTACTCTATTAGTGCTCATCCCTCTCCCTCTAAAAGGTCTCCCTCTGGGAGGGAATCCCCTCCCCCTTCCCCCAGACGTCTCTTTCCTTGGCTGATCACTTTCTCCCGTTTTCCTCACTTCATTTTTAGCAGCGCTCTGTGCCGCTGCCAGCATTATTTGAGACTTCTGCCTGGTCTTGATCTCATCCCTGTTTACAAAGGTCTGTTGGGCATTTCGGATTAATTCAGTAATTCCCTGCGCCCCCCAGTTATTTATCTTCTGGATCTTTTTCTGAATATCCGGCCAGGCTCCTGCCACAAACTGCATCTTTAACATGAATTCAAATGCAGGAGTGTCTGATTTTACTCCTGAATATTTTTCTAAGCTTTGTCTTAGCCTGGCACAATAATCCCCTGGGGATTCATCTTTTCCCTGGGTTATCTCAAAAGCTCTTGTTAGGTTCCGACCCTGAGGGACTGCACTTTTAATTCCCTCAATGATCATTGTCTTTAGATCTCTCATATTTTGTCTATGTTCTGCATTTTGGATATTCCAATTGGGAGGTGCCAAAGGGAACTTAACATCCCCAGCAACTGCTTGGTCATTTCCCAATTGTAACACTCGCCAATGTTCTATTGCTCCCTGCCTAATCAAATCTCTTTCCTCCCTGCTGAATAGATGCCCCAAAACGTACATCAGCTCTTCATACGTATAATCATTTGGTCCCAGAAACAGTTCTAATTCTAGGCTTACTTTTTGTGGATCCTCATGAAGCCGGGGAAGTGATTGCTTTAACTCTCTCAGTTCCCCAGGTCTCATAGGATGAACGGCATACATAGCCACGGGCTGTCCCTGAGCGTTCAGACCGTTTGGCACTTCGCGCAAAGGATAAGCGTGTGCCGGCTGAGCTGGCTGAAAGGGAAAGTTCTGAACGCTTTGTTCTAAATCCCTTAACTCTCTCCGCAAGCATGCATGGAGTGTAGGCGGCGGGGAGGGAGGCAATGGAGCCGCTGCCGCTGCTGCTAATAAATCTTGCTGATTATGCGGAGGAACAGTTGGTGGAGGACGATAGAACTCATCGTCAGACTCCGGATTTTTTTGTTTGGACACAAATTGATCAGCCGGTGGCAGGCTGGGTCCTTCAAATTCAACGTGATACCATACTTCCAGGTACGGTATCTCTGCTGTTAATTTGTGAGCCAATTGGTAAATTTTTAGTTGGTTCATCCAGTATGTACTGGTTTCTCCCTCCGGTGCCCAATGATAAGGGAATTTTGGATCGGAAAGGGGGTATTTTGGCCACCTGTATTTGCACAAAAGAATCATGTGCTTTTTCTCCAGATTCCGGGTAAAATGTTTTAGATTCGGGGAGAACCACTGGTTTAGTAGTTGTCCCAAGGGCGAGTCTACCGGAATAGGTTTTCTGCCTTCTTCCTCCTCTATCTTCTCTCCTCTTGAGGCTTCCAATAACCTCTTACTTTGCCCTTTCCCCATTCTCGTCTTTTGGAAAAGGAACAAATTTACCTGATCACTCCGGGGACCTGTCGTCAGTCCAGGTATGCGGATGTGCGGGCGTCCCCGACTCAGGCTTTCCCGTGATCCCAGATCACTCGCAAGGTACCTTCACTCAGTCCGTTCGCTCTCTCTCGTTCTCTCTGAGGCTTCGTTTTGGATCGGAGATTCCTGGGATCTCTCGATCAATGGGGAGTGGGGTTGTCTCCAAACGAGACGGAGTGGCCACTACTCACCAGTCCCCAAAACACCGAGGATCGCCGTGGAATCTCCTGGCTGGCTCGCCAGCTGTCAGATTGCGTTCAATGGGCGTTCGCACGAGAGACTGACACGACACGGAGCTGAGTTTTCTCTCTGAGTTTATTTCGGTTCTGCAGAAGCGGGTTCACATCCAAGGCAGCAGGATGGAACCCCGAGCATATTTTACACAGTATATTTATACCCTAAATGCCTCATTGTATGAGGGCTCAACTCGCGGTTTGTCATTGGAATTCATACCTTCCGGGGATACTTTATTGCCCATTAACATTCCCCCGGTCCATCAAGTGGCTTTTTGATTGTTTCAGTTATTGGTATTTCCTAGACCTCCAGCTGTTTGCTGATGGTCCCTCTATAGGTCTTGACACTGCTTTTGAAACATACATGCATGTAACAATGTTCGTTCTATCCTGATTCTTATCTCCCGAAAGGTTACAAGATGCAGGCTTTTGTAACCAATTCTAAGCGTAAGCGGATTAACAGAAGCAGAAATAGCGTTACATTGTTTCAATTCTCACATCATCTTTGCTGCTCTTCTCTGCACTCTTTCCAGAGCCTCAACATCTTTTTTTATATCATGGTGACCAAAAATTGGATGCAGTATTCTAAGTGTGATTTTACCAAGGTTTTATAAAATGGTACTAACAGTTCATATAATCTTAATTCTATCCCTCTGTTAATGCAGCCTAGGATTGCATTGGCTTTTTTGGTGGCAGCAGCACACTAGATAGAACCTGAGATGATGTTCTGGAAGGTTAATAAAGCACATTATCCATATTATCTAACTGTGAGTGTGAGAAAATATTTTGAAGGGGCTTGAACAGGCAGTGGCATGAATTGCTTTCCTTCCGTCCTCAATTTCATATTTTTCCCCTTCTGTTTAATCATGTCTTTTGGAAGAATTATCCTTCTGGTTCGGTTCCAAGTAGGGAAAAAGACACTGGAACATGGAAGCTGTTTGGAAGGATGTTTTAGTGGTGGACAGGACCACATGGCTTGGCGCTCCAAAGTGAAAAGAACGATCACATGCTTCAAGATGTTGGGTGAAGGAAAAGAAGGGCTGAGATGCTGAGAGATCCTTAGTTTTACACCCTCTCTTGGGCCCCACCTTAGAGTTCCTGTGTAAGAAATGTATCTCATTGGCTGTCAGACTCCCAGGGGCGGGGGTCTTAGCTAACTTTGTAAACTTTGTCTGGACCAAATGGCTTCACCTGAGTGCTGGTTGATGCAATCTTCCCAGGCCATGCGGTGAGATGGGTAGAGGGCTTTGTTATGTAGAATACTCTGGCCTAGGCCTTAATGGCCTGCTCATTAACAAAGGTGGGAGTGAGTTTCTGGTTCTGAGTTTCTACTTCTCTTTTTAGGGGAAATATTCTGCCTTTTTAGTCTATCCTAAAATATTTCATTTTCCTAGGAGAGTTCTGGGTTTTAACTTCCAACAGTCTGATTCTAAGATACCTCTTTTCTTGGCAATGTTTTTCAGATGTTTTGCCATTGCCTCCTTTCTAAGACTGAAGCAAAGTGCCTGGTCCAAGGTCACCAAGCTGGCTTTATGCTAAGGTGAGACTAGAACTCATATTTTCTACTTTGATGTCTTAAGCCAGGGGTCTTTTCAAGCTTGACAGCTTTAAGACTTGTGGACTTCAACTCCCAGAATTCTACTTCGTATGTTAGCTCAGGAATTCTGGGAGTTGAAGTTCACAAGTCTTAAACTTGCCAAGTTTGAAGACCCTTGTCTTAAGCCCTATATCAAACTGACTAAGTTTCAGGCACAGCATACAGAAACATTGGAAGCAAAAGTTGATCAGAACAGGGATAATGGCCAGTAAGGATGTGAAAGTTGGAAACTTCACTAATTTCTGCCCATGTTTGTCCCCCAATACTGAGTCACTTCAACTCTTTTTCTTAACTTTTCAAAGGGATTTTAACTGGAAACGTGTTCTAATTTTTCATGACCTGGATCGCGCGCGCGTGTGTGTTCTGATTTAGTCACCATCCAACTCTGAGTGACACCAAAGCATCTGCCTCACCTTGGCTAAAAAACAAAGGAAACCCTTCTCTAACTAAGCAGCAACCTGCTTACAGCTCTTTTTTCCCCTCCCCCCTATAGTGTTATTCCATCTTCCTATTGGCCAGTTACTACGCGCGATTCTGCCGTCACGCATTCAACAGCCAATGAACCCAGGTCGCCTGTCCCAAAATGCAAGTAGAAACAGAACGAAGAGTGGAGAGGGAGATAGGCTTGCTGCTTATTGGTTGCGAGGGTAATGCCAGCTGGGTTCGGATTGGCTACTTGAACGAGCCGCTCGACCGGGTGAGGAGATCGGAAACAAGGCGAGGGAAAGCCTCTTAGTAGCGGGGAGCCGTTCGTGACAGGAGGGATCCCATTCGCTGCTTTGGGCGGGAGAGACCCTTTGTTAGAGTCGAGGCTTTGACGAGTTCTCTCTCACCTGCTTCGCCCGGTAAGTAGGAGGAGATTGCAGAAAATATCTCTTTTGCTTGATCTCCCCTTCCCCGAGGGATTTTGACACGTGAGCGTTACATCACCTGCGGAGCCTTTCTCACCGTGTTTAGATGCACGTCGGGTAGGGTACCTGATTGTCCATTACCGCTTTTAACCCGTGGGAATTTCAGGATATTTGGGCTTAAAAGTCAGGGGGAGTCGGACCGCAGTGAAGACAAAACGGTGACATCCCCTTTTCCCATCGGAAGAGGAGAGACTTTGTTTGGCTACGGGTGGGATCTGAGAGAGCTTTTTGGGACCAGCAAATTTGATTAAAAGTGTAAGCTGCCTTGAGCGTGCATCTCATTTTATGAAGTGCATACAAGGAGAAAACTGTTGTACGATTTAAATTGAGATCTCTGGGGATGCGGAGGGAGACAGGTCAGTGATGCTGATGTGTTACCAAATTCCTGGGAGTTTTTTTTGTGTGTGTCAGTGGTTAGGTCTGAAAGAGTTGGGAATGTGGGAAGAGTTGTTTTAATTTAACAGAATTATTTGAACGAGTGCTAAGCTTTTGACTTGCATCCTGCCTTTTGATTAAACTGAATGATCTATGTAATACAGGGGTGGGCAATTAATTTCTGTTGGGGGCCACATGGAAAATCAGATCTGTGTTCGAGGGCCGAACCAATTTTATAAAAGGCCATTATAAAGGGCCCATTATAAAATGCAGCAAATTATATATAAGAATATTATATACATACATACATACATACATACATACATACATATATATTTAATATTCTTATATATAATTTGCTGCATTTTAAAATTCTTATATATAATTTGCTGCATTTTATAATGGGCCCTTTATAATATATATATAATATATATAATATATTATATATTATATTGGGTGTCTGCCTCGTTCCTCTCTCGCCCAAATATCCTGAAATTCCCACGGGTTAAAAGTAACACCGTGGCTGCTCCTGCAACTACTTTCCACGCTTTCCAAACGCGAGTCCCAGGAGAGAACAAACAGCAAACCGCGCTCAGGGGCATCCAAGCCTACCTAAAGCTCAGCCGCTGCTGGTGGAGCCTTGCCCTGCCTTGGTGCCCCGTTTCCCGGCTCGGCGGTCCTGCTCGGGCAGCACTTTAAAAGCCCTCCTCCTCGCGTACGTGCCCGACGAGCCGCTCACCACAACAGCGGCTCCCAGCACCCAAGCAACTTCCCAGCAACTTGCAGCTTGCTTTTTCCTCTCGGGCGCTCGCGCCTGGCCCCAAGCCGCATGGTGGAGGGAAAACCCGGAGCGCCGCCGAGTCGCTTCCTCCAAGCAGCCCGCCCGCCGGGCAGAACCCTTCCCGCTCATCCCTCGGGTGTCTGCCTCGTTCCTCTCTCACTCGCTCTCTCGCTCCTGCACCAGCCCAGGAAGAAACTGCTTCAAAGAAGCCGGCAGGGTGGCTTCTTGTCAGCGCAGCTCCTCCGAAGCGCCCGTTCACCCTCACACAGCTGTCCACGGTTCAGTCCAGTGCTCCGTTCTGCCTGCCTGCCTGCTTGCCTTCATTTCTGGTTGTTTCAGCTGAGAATAATTGCCTCTTTTTCTCTTTCTTTTCTGGGCTGGTGGAGGAGCGAGAGAGCGACTGAGAGAGGAACGAGGCAGACACCCAAGGGATAAGCAGGAAGGGTTCTGCCTGGCGGGCGGGCTGCTTGGAGGAGGTGACCTGGCGGCACTCCGGGCAGCTCTGGGCCAGGTGCGAGTGCCCGCGAGTTAAAAGGAAGCCGAAAGGGCTTCCAGGCTTAAACTTTGCACAGTGCGGCGGAGGGGAAACCTGGAGCGCCGCCGGATTGCCTCCTCCAAGCAGCCTGCCCAACCGCCCACCGGGCGGAACCCTTCCCTTTCCTCGGTGGGAAGATACTCCTGCCTGCAAACTTTGCCTGTGCAAAGTTTAAGCCTGGAAGCCCTTTCGGCTTCCTTTTAATTCACGGGCGCTCGCACCTGGCCCCGAGCCGCGCAGCAGAGGGAAGCCTAGCGGGTGGGCGGGCTGCTTGGAGGAGGCGACCCGGCGGCGCTCCGGGCTTCCCTCCGCCGCGCGGCTCGGGGCCAGGCGCAAGCACCCGCGAGTTAAAAGAAAGCCGGAAGGCTTAAACTTTGCACAGGCAAAGTTTGCAGGCGGGAGTGTCTTCCTGCCAAGGAAAGGGAAGGGTTCCGCCCGGCAGGCGGGTGGGTGGGCTGCTTGGAAGAGGCGACCTGGCCGAGCTCCAGGCTTCCCTCTGCCACGCGGCTCGTGGCCAGGCGCGAGTGCCCGTGAGTTAAAAGGAAGCTGAAAGGGCTTCCAGGCTTAAACTTTGCACAGCGCGGTGGAGGGGAAACCTGGAGCGCCGCCGGGTTGCCTCCTCCAAGCAGCCCGCCCACCCACCCGCTGGGCGGAACCCTTCCCTTTCCTCGGCGGGAAGACGCTCCCGCCTGCAAACTTTGCCTTTGCAAAGTTTAAGCCTGGAAGCCCCGGAAAAAAAGGGGGGATCGGCGGAGAGGTCACACTCGAAGGTGATTTCAAACTCTCAGCCAAGGCCTTTGCAACGTTCTTTTCTTTCCTACTCCGAGAGCGCTCCGCACTGTTGTGCAGCCTTGGGGGCCACGCGGCGCAGGGCAATACGCCACGCCCAGCAATTTTTTTTTTCAGGGGCGGGCCGGATTGGACAGACCAACGGGCCAGATGTGGCCCACGGGCCGTAGTTTGCCCACCCCTGATGTAATATAAACAACAAAAATACAACATACAAAACAAGCATTTAAGATGTATAATTTAAAGACCTGTGCTAACATTTTCAACACTGGTAATTGAAATATACTTTGGCTGTTTTGCAAAGGCAAAAAGAGTAGGGGCTAAAAAGCAACACAACCCAGGAACAAATTTCATAGTTCTATCCCCATATATTATCTATTAGGCACAGTGCTTACAGACTATGACATTTTGGGAATTTATGAAAATATTTGAAGTTAAAAAATAAAACGTACAAAGTTACCAGTAAACTTAAAATGTGTATATCCTAAAAGTCAGATGGAAAGTCAATTTGGGGTAGTTGTTAAGGCATCTGGGTAGAAACCAGGAGACTGAGTTCTGTTTCTATCTTAGGTATAAAGCCATTGATTTGGGGACAGTCATTGTCTCCAGGGCTCGATTGGAAGACAAAATCAATCAACCAATCAATATTAAATAATAAATAATTCATCATAGTATTGTTACTTCTTTATTAAATATGAAATTTAATACTTTGTGCTTTAATTGTACAGTAATTGGTTTAGAAAATTCTATTAATAATAGTTTGAAGGTAAAAATACTAAAAATAGTTTACCTGGTTTTTTTTAAATAATCACAGAAATTTGACATTCAATTATACAAAGGTTAAAAATAATTAATTTGAATTGAATAATTGCCAAAATATAGCCATTGTCAGAAGTCTGGGGCATTTTATTAAGGAAGTGCCTCTGTTTGGTTTAAATCTTGGGATTTTTTTTTTTTTTTTTTTTGCAGTTTGGAGACAAGTTGATTTATCTTTATTTTAATGCCAAACAGGAAAAGAAATCAATCTCAGGTGATTTTATTTTTAAATTGTTTTTTCCCATTATAGGATACAAAAAAATGGAAGATATCTCTGGTATAGATTCTTTGGCTACAAGGCTAAAAAATACAATTATTCAGTACTATAATATTGAGGACGATAAATGGAGAGTTTCTAGGAAAACAGTAAGTTATTGAGCAGGTTTTCTTTAATAAGACATCAATGTAAACATTTATATTCTATTAAATTGTGTTGGTGACCATATTTCCTGTGCTAGTTTTAGAAAAATAGAATACAATACGATGATTCTTATTTTCCAAAAAAGTAGAAATGACCAACCAAATCTTTGGAGAAGGTGTGTTGCTACTATCTGATAGTGATAAATTATAGATTATATTGTTTTTACATAAGTGTTATTAACTTTCTCTGTCGGCAGTAGTCTTAAATGTATAAAATGTACTTAGTTTTTAAGTTGGATTGGTTTAAATATATTATTTCACATTTAAGTAATGTCTATAAATATAACAATTTAAGGGTGGTACATGGGTATCAATGAATGAAGATGAATATGCAAAATAGTAATTATTGTATATATTCTGTGTTATTTTTTAAAATAATGTTTCTGTATCCAGGAAGTTTTTAAGGTTTGCCTGTATATGAAAAGTTCCTTCTAATAAGATCCCTGTAATCTGAAATACACTTTTTAAAACATCTTAATTATATTCCACATTCTTAGATATGAGTGACTGAATGGTTTAATAACATATCAATAGTGTGATCCTTCATTTTTTTTTCTGCAGAAAGATGTTACAGTTTGGCGTAAGCCATCAGAAGAATTCAGTGGGTACCTGTAAGTTGAACTTTAATTAAAATATTTGTATAAGATTAAACTACATGTGCATGTATGTGTGCTGTCTTAATCAAAATAAATAATAAGATCTGCAGTATTAGAGTAAAAGTAAAAATTGGGCATCCACAAGTACATTATTATCAGAATTGTGATGTTTACCATATCACAAAACTGTCTTAGGAAGATGAGAATTACACTGAAATAGTCCGGGGTGACCGAATCTTGCAAATCAGCCTGTGTTTTCTTTTTCCTCCCTCTTATACTCCAGAGATTCAGGAAGCTGGCCCAGAGTTTTTCTAAGATTTTTCTGTCTCCTTGGACTTAACACATGCTTCCTCATTGTCTGGCTTTTGGGTGTGTTCTCTAAGATTATCTCCATAGCTTTTTACAATTATTTACTTGTATATCATAACTATAACATTGGATCCTAATCTCAAATGCCTCAATTAGCCATGTTTGAAGCATGTAAACTATATATTTTTGTTCAAGTGAAGGTAAATACACCTTCAGATCAGAGGTGGTATTCAGCCAGTTCTGGAGAACCACTCTAATTTTGAGGAGTTCAAAGAACTGGTAAACTGGCCACCTCTGACTGGCCTTGCCCCCATCTATTCTCTGCCTCCTGAGTCCCAGCTGATCGGCTGGGTCTTTTGTTGCCCTGCACAGAAGAACAGAGTTGGAAATAAGGTTAGTGGGGTGGGGAGGGAATGAGGATTTTGCAGTATCCTTCTCCTGAAGTGGGGTGGTAATGGGGATTTTACAGTATCCTTCCCCTGCCACGCCCACCAAGCTACACCACACCAGGCTCACCAAGCCATGCCCACAGAACCGGTAGTAAAAAAATTTGAATACCACCACTGCTTCCGATTGGTTTTTCTGGTAAGTGTAATATACTGAATTATATGACACAGTATTATTATCTAATCCTGAGGAACCAGTAATTTTATAAGCATAACTTCACCCCTTCAAATGGAATTTGTGCATAAACACTTGGAAGAGTTAGACCAGGAGTGTCAAACTCATTTTCACTGAGGATACATCAGGGTTGTGTTTGACCTTGGGAGGCTGGGGTGGGCGTGGCCAGGGTGGGTGTGACTAACTCGATGTAACTCATGTCAGGGGCGCCTATAGTGGCTCAAGTGCTCTGCCAGTGAAAATGGGCTCCAAAGCTCAGTTTCGGCTGCGACAGCCTCCTGCAACACTCTGCCAGTGAAAACGGAGGCACTGTGGGCCAGTCCTTCACTGTTTCCAGAGCATCCATGTGGGCCAGATCTAAGTACCTGCAGCCAGATCCGGCCCCTGGGCCTTGAATTTGACACTCCTGAGTTAGACAATTACTACAGAGGTTTATTGGTTTTTCAACTACTTCTAAAGAATTCTACGAATATCCTAATTTTAAGCTTTAACAGTTTTCAACCCTCTTCTATTAAATCTGGTCTTTAGCTATAAAACAGAAGGTATTGTGGAAGATGTTACCAATAGAATAATAGATCACATACGTCCTGGACCTTACCGGATCAGCTGGGATAGCCTGATGACATCAATGGATATTGTTGAAAAATATGAAGAGGTAATGCATGGGCCATATTTCATGCACTTAGCACATTTCGGGTTTTCATTTATAGATCATAGCTATCAGGGTTCTGTTTAACAAATGTAAGATGAATTATGTTTCAGTCAGTATGAAATTACTTTGTGTATATGCTATAAGTGACATTCTTATTTATTCCTGAGTTGGGGACCTCAGTAGAGCTAGCTAACACATCTGAAATCTGCCCATCCAATAAAGTACTTTCTTGAAGCAAATCTGAAGAAATGAAGAAGGCACGATATGTAATTGTTTTAAAGGTCATAGTTGCAGAACACTAATTTAGATCTTTACCAATGAAAGGGCAAGTATAGCCTTTTCTCTCAAACTATTTCTCCTGTACAGCACTTAATGCTGGCTGAATATAATTTTCATGATCTTGAAAAGATTTTCTTGACCTTAGAACAATATTAATATAGGTATTTTTGCTTAGTGACAATAATTGGAGCAGAATTCCCATCATTAAGTGATCGAGTCATAAAGTGCAATGTCACATGATAGTACCAATTAGTTGTGGCGGTCCCTAAGTTACCATTTGTAAGTGAGTCACCATAGGTTGTTAAGTGAGAACCTCACATGATCATGACTTCTGACATCCTGCCGGCTTCCCCAGTGACTTGGCTTGTGGGAAGCTAGCAGGGTAGGTTGTGAAGGTTGCATGATCCTGTGCAACAGTTGGAAATCTGGGCTGGTTGTCAAGCACCCAGATTGTGATCACATGACTGCTGGGGTGCTTCAACAGCCAGAACTTCAAGGACTGTTCTAAGTCCTTTTTGTTCAGCACTGTCATAAGTTCAAACAGTTGATGAACAAGTGATCATTAACCAAGGATCATCTGTATATGTGTAGAATTTTCACAATCAGACTGCATACACATATGGTCTGGATTCAAGTATTACGCTGAATAAATGTTTGCTTAGCTATGGTTTGTTGAATAAATTGCAATTAGTTTGGTTTGTTCAGTACCCTAAGCCAGGAAATCCATTATATGTCAATGCAGTAGATAAACCCTACCATTGTCTTTAGGACTTTTAATAAGGTTACAAAAATTTGCTTAATAAAAATGAATCACTCATAAACTGCCTTTCTATGATCATTTTGCAGAATTGCTGTGTAATGCGTTATACTACAGCTGGTCAAATATTGAATATCATTGCTCCAAGAGAGTTCATTGATTTCTCCTACACAACTAATTGTGAAGATGGGCTGCTGTCATGTGGTAAATTCTCATTAATAATCTTTTATCTTCTAATCGAGTTTTGTAAGAGTAATCTAAAATTTGCTGAAATCCCAACAATTTTGCTTTGGGTTGTTTATAACATCAAGCATCTTATTTTAAAGAGTGATGTCTGGGTTAGGATTTCTTCAAATGAACAGGATTAAACCCTTGTTCCAAGGTCAAGATCCTTTTGCTTACAATTGAGTCTAGCCATGTCCCATATATATATATGATTTCCTTCAGATTTACAGCAGAATCTGAAATGTGCAGTTGCTGTTACCATATAGCAGTCATGTGCTAACTTTTTAGAATGAATATTACTCATGTGAAAGAATTATTGATATTAAAAATGGCCAATTAAACCTGCTTTCTTCTGTCTGAAAGATAAATTTAGTACATTTGTGACAAATGAAGTGTAGAAATATGGAGAAAATCCTTGAGTAAATGGGTAACTCATTGGAAAAAAGCAGTCATTATTTTAAGGCCAGGCTCACAAAAGCAGGGGAAGCTTGACATTTTTAAAAACTATTTTATTCTTGATTATGTTAATCAACAGAAAATAAAATTGAAATACTTGCAGTATCATGAAATAATCAGCACAATGCTGTCAATAACTTTAGGCATGCATAAATGCTTCTTCGCATGCCATTTTCCTTATTTTATATGGCTGAATAAAGACTCTCCTGCTGAATAAAGTGATGGTTCAGGTCTGGGGTTTGGATAGTGCCTTCCTTTAAAATTTTACTCTCATCTGTACAAAACAATTTGGAACAGAAATTCTAAACTTTGATATATAAAATAGTTGCATGTTTCCCTGAAATTATGTTTATGTCAGTGCAGATGTGCCTGAGATAAATAATCTTTTCATGTCCCTTTATTTTATGTTTATTGTTTTGTATGCTTTTTATTATGCATTTTCCAAAATGTTGTTCATTCCTTTAAAAAGCCATTTTAAAAATACGTTCCTCTAGATCCTCATATAATTGTTGTTGATGTTGTTTGTTAAAATAGGTATTAGCCTGGATGACGGTGAAGTAAGGCAAAGTTTTGTTCGAGGATATAACCATCCTTGTGGCTGGTTCTGCTTTCCACTCACGGACCATCCAAGACATAGTCTTTTAGTTGGCTTTATCCAGACGGACCTGCGTGGGATGCTCCCACAATCAGTAGTAGACACAGCTATGGCTGGTACATTGATCAATTTTTATTCTGATCTTAGGAAAGCTCTGAAGGCATAATTAGTGCAACTACAAATTCTCTGTATCATTCATGATCTTTTTCACATGAAAACTTATGGTTTTCCATATTAGGTACAATAGTTTTAAGATTAATATATTTATTTTTAAATTAGACTCTCAGAGAATTCAGTTGAGATGATTGTTCTAAAGAAATATCCATGTTTATGTTAGAAAAAAAGTACATGTCCTAATTTTAAGACCTGACTCCTGTGAATTATTTTATTCTCTTGAACACAAAACTTTTTATAGTTGTGGAAAGAGTTTTATCAGGGTATTTATTTCAAGGATTTGATTTCCTAATATCATGTTAGGAAGCCAAAAACCAGTGTATTTGTGTTGGGGAATTCTCTCCCATTGCCTTCTATGCATCTCTATGGAAGAATGTCTGCTATTTTTGGAGTTTTAAACATAATTTAGGTTCCTTCTGTTCCAAGGCTCTCACTCCATGGCTCAAAGCTATGGTTTTTATTGGACTACATTCAGATATAGTCCCCCTCAATGCACTGAATGTGATAGGAATGCAAATATACTGTTGCCGTTATTCCAAATACACAGAGACCTGTTCTTATGGACTTAAGAAGTCTGCAATTTTACGAGTAAGATCTTAGGTTAAGTTGACTTACTTAAGAGTTATCAAAACAATATATTGGTTCTGTGAAATGGCACACATTTCATTGCAGCAGAATTGGTACGTTTTGGAGCTCTTCTTGCCATATTAGGAGTACTGCAACACAATATAGTTGCACATTTGTTTTGGAAATGCTATTGTTATGTATCAGAGATCATCTGGGTGCCAGATGTGTATGTCTACTTATACCATAGTACAGTGAAAATAGAAATTGCATTCCCAATCATTGCTTTGAGCGGCGCTATAACTGAACTGTGATGTAAGCAATGAAACCTGGTACTGTCCTGAAAAAGCTGAATGATTTGAAAGATTTTTGAGGATTTTTATCATCTTTCAAAATTGTTGCATGATGTACTTTCAAATGTTAGGTTTAAAAACATTCAGCATTTAAGATGCTAATTTGAAAATTATACATGATTTCTATAATTTAAAGCCTGACATTTTAAATTACCTTATTCATTTAATATCATTTCAGTGGAAAGCTATATCGATGATAGAAATATGAAACACACACTATGTAGTCAAATTATACATTATAAGAAGACTGAGTATCCATATTACAAGTATCAATTTTTGTGGTATATGACTTTATAGCGACATGGGAGATAGCAGTGTTTTCAATAAGATAAAATAGGCTAACATACTTGGCTTGTTATGTTATTCTAACACCAGCTGAGGATGTAAATATGGGATACTAAAGAATGATCTCATAGCTGAGAGACTAAAATTGCTATAAATGCTTTACCTCAGCTTCTATTTGTTCAATCATGGATACCCTGCTTTTCCAACAATACGGCCTCCCCCAATAGGAAGTCCCAGCATGTTTTATAGGCATGAAATGAAATTAAGCACCTCCCCCCAAATTAAGGCCTATATTAAAACATGAGAAATGGGGGGAATGGTGGGGGGGCTTGCCGTTAGGAAGTACTTTTGTTGCACACCCGGATATGGTGCTGCCTGTGTTGACCCCAATATGAAGTGCCCCACCAACGCCGAGGTCAACATCCAAGCCGTCGCCGCCCGCCCACCCGAAGATGCAAGGGGGGGGAAAATTAAGTCAACCCCCCAAAAGATGGCCTAGCCATTTTTTCGTGGCTCAAAAAAAAATAAGACCCGACCTTATTATATGAGAAACACGGTAGAATAAAATATCCTGATCTTTAAAGAGCTTCCAAGTGATCCAGATTTAATTCATGTGTGATCACACATCAAGCCAATAAGGTTTCTCCACAATGCTTATTCCAATTCAAAGAACAGAAGCATGGGTTTTAGGAAATGAACTATCCCATGTTTATTGCTCATGTATTCCCAGATCTCTGGAGCCATGATGATGGAGCAACATCACTCACAAAAAAATAAGAGTAAAGGATATGGTTTGGATAGATACTTGTTTTTAGTGCAAATGTAAGAAGCTATAGCAGTGAAGAAGATCAAGTAGTGCAGAATGTAATAGTTCAGTCATCTGGGTGTAGCACCCTTGGGGTTTAAATTCTGAATCTGTTTCTTCCATTGTTATGCAGGTATACACCTATTGCTACTTATTTCTTAGTCTTAAATACAGAGGACTCCTGTACAGGTATTGATAATTGATCTTTCTGAATCTAATTTATTTTTACTTTGGGCTTTGGCAGCTTTAATCTCTACATTATTAGTTGATGTCCAAAAATGACACTTCCAAATAGAGATCTTATAAACCACCTACTTCATAATGTACATTCTATACATTTGCTGTGACCAGAATTTGGCGAATATGTTTTTGTTAAAGAATTAAAACAGTATATTGTTAAATCTCTTATGTCATAATTTTTAGCTTTTTGAAATTATCATGGCTTAATGCATAGTTTGGAAACTCCGTAGGAGACTTGGGCCTAAAAGAATACTTATGTGATACATCTTTTCATTAACATTAATTAATTCCATTTCCTAATTTTGCCTTGCATGTATGAGAAAGAATATCAGAATAATATGCTACTGGCACAATCCAAAAGATACTCATAATATTCACACCAACTCTAAATCACAGACTCCTTATTAAGAGCAGCTCAAAGCACTGCAATTTATAATCATCACACCTGTAGCGCTTCTTATAATGTTGGTTTACATGTACAGCATTGGGACAATTACATCAGCAGCATGCAATTGTACTAGATTTTCTCACACAGCTGTGTATTTATGTAAAAGAATCTGCATTATTACAAACAGCTGGACATAAGGGCTATATTCACATAGCGTGTGGAATAAATCAGAACATTGTCACACCCCCATGAACTTGCTTTAACTGTTATTTAAATAAACAGTTCACCTAGCTTTTTTGTTGTGTGATACCTGATTGGTATTTGTTTACCAGGCATAAAATATCTTTTTTTTTTCCAGGAAAAAGACATTATATATTTCTTTATTTGATATCAAAACAAATGCCTAATAAATGGTATCTAGGTTCAGAAAGTGTTATAAATAGCATGCCAGTATTAAAAATAATAACATTACCTGAAGTTAATCTAAATGAATTATGAATGATGGCAGAATTAACATTAAATGCATGCAGGCCATTGTGTCAGTGTAATATTCAAGCCAAAATGCAGAATCTTAGATTTGACTGGAAGATGCTTTTTAAAAAATGTGCACACTGTAGAGCAGGGTCAAAGTTGTGTCACCATGGCATCGTTCCATGACCTATCGGGACTTTTTTCCCCTCCGCTAAACCAGGCAGGGGTGTTGCCAGCGTGTGACGCATCTGGCCTATGGGCTGCAAGTTTGACAGCCTTGCTGTAGAGCCTAGTATTTGCTCTAGTTCCTCTATGATAGAAGTAAAATCAGCTACAGATTTCTAGTTTAATGCTGCTAGCAATCCTTTTTCTGTTTGTTGATAATGTTTGTTTGTCTTAGTTTTTCAACTATTAGTTCTAGCTTGGGAGGTTGCAAAGAAACGGCTCAACCCTCAATAGAATCTCTGCAGATTCTGGTAGGAAATTATAGCAAAATATTTTCTTTTCTGACTCCTTTAATAAAACAGTGATACAATTCCATATTCTTCTCCCTAGGAACTAGACAGAATCATTGAACTTAGTGAGGCTCAGAAAACATGCATTGGATTGTAGCTACAGGACTTGAGCAAATTTGCATTGGACTTTTCTTTTTAAATATATAGTTGATACTGTGTACGTTCATATATATTTTATATACTTTTTATTAATCTAGACCTAAGAATTTGGTTTTAAGATGCTTCTATTTTATGAGGAAGGGAGGAGAATCCAGATGTTTCAATTCTCCCATGCTTTTCCACTACTTTTGTTTTGTTTTAGCCAAGGGAATGATGTATTACCTGCAGAATTAATCTTTTGATTGGTGGCATTAAGAGCCATCAGTTTGAAAACATTCCATTACTGCACCCTTTCTTTATTTTTCCCTTAAGGGGTAAAGCCACTTGTTATTGGCGGAAAAATAATGAGATGAATGTCAACAACCTGTTAACATTCCTGTGAGTTGATGGCTCTCCAGATTCATCTAGAGAAATAAATTACGATTCAGTATGATTTAGGAATGTATCAATACAACTGGATGGTATCCAGGCTTGATTCAACATTTTTTTCAGGAATAAAATTATAAGTTTTAAAGAAATTAAACAGTGCTTTTTCATGCTTCCTCTTTTGTTCTCTCCTGATGAAGCATTCAAATGACAATCTGGCAGAATATAATCCTAACTGTTCTGTTATTGATCTGAATTTTTTTTGTCAGTTTAAATAGATGTTTGGAAATCACTTTGCAGGCTCAAGTGAGAATTCCATTTAAGGTAAAGAAAAAAAATTGATGTAAAAAGGATGTTTGTAGTTTAAGAACAAATGCAAATTGTGTTCTGTATTATAATAGAGATGATTTATATTTATGTATTAAAGTGTTTAGATCAAAATTGTTTTGTGTGTTTCTTAAAACGGAATAAATAGATTGGTTTAATCTTAAATATGAAGCTAGTGCTTTTAACTGCAAAGGAAGCCTATTTTAAGAATTTCAATCAAATTCTTATGGCTTAGCCAATCCATCGTAATGGACATTCATCTCTTTGCCTTGCTTTGCTTGGGTAATTTGCATTTTTGTTTTATCATCATCCATGTGTGCTAAGGTATGATGGCATAGAGTAGGTGGTCAATTCTGACAAACTGCTGTAAGTTCCGGCTAGGTCCCCTGTTCGTGTCAGAGGCAGTTTAAGGCTGATGTCACCAGCTAATCAGCTAATCCTTTCCAACTAGGTTATGGGAAAGGATACATTGTGACTCAACCATTGACTGAATAAACTGGTTCAGCAGTGGAAATTCCTGTCAGGCAGGCTACTACCGTGTTTCTCACAAAATAAAGCCGGGCCTTATTTTTTTTTTGGCCCCTGAAAAAATGGCTAGGCCATCTTTTCGGGGGTGACTTAATTCCCCCTCTTGCATCCCCGGGTGGGCGGGCAGTGATAGCTTGGATGTTCAGGAGACCTTCCAACACCATTGCTTTCCCTTCTCCCTTGCTGTCGCGGCGTTAGAGCAACATCAAGTCTCAAGTATGCTCAATAGACAATGAGAAGGACCAAATGGTGGCAATTCAACAATAGGCCATTTGTTTCTGGGAGGCAACAAAGGTATTGACACATCAACCAACTCTATGGTTTTTACTATGAACCTAGCAATTACTCTTACACAAACCAGGAGCATTTCCACCCAGAGCTCAGAAACACTGACATCTAAAGAAAGAGCATTAAACCAGAAGCATGGGACTCCTCAGCCATGGTAAGAAACAGCTGGACATGTCAAGCTATTTAATAGTAACCTAAAGGAAATTTGATCTATTCAAGGCCAGCTGTGCTTGGGTACTGACAGTGTTAAGGAGCAAATTATGTTCAGTCAGGTTGTTGAAACAATGCTGATCTGTGAAGACTTCCATAGCTGCCAATACCCTTTTTATTTTTTGATTTATCTTCAGACCTATTCTGTCTTCCTTGAAAAACATGAGTCTAATTTTGACTGTAAACTGCTACTACATCTCATACCATTGGCAGATACAAGAAGTCTGTGTCACTGGTGTCTGGGTCAGGGGGAAATCCACTCAGCATTGTACATTCTGATCATTGGCGAGAGCAGACTCCATTAAGAAAATCTATCAGTTTGTTGCTGTGTACAGTGGTATATTGCTTTGCTAAAACCAGTGCTCCACTATGTCTTCTATGAATTCAAGATACTTCCCTAGATCCTCTTGGTTCTGGTGTGATGGGGTAGGTTTTATCTGCTGCTTCCTGTATTGCTTTCTAGAGCAGGGCTGTCAAACTCATGGCCCACCAGCCAGATGCATACACGCTGGCCACACCCACGCCTGGTTTAGCAAAGGGGAAAAAAGTCCCAATATGTCACGTGAGGACACGATGACAATGAGAGTTTGACACCCCTGTTCTAGAGGATGTAGTGATTAGCCCATCCAGGTGCCACTAAGTCCCCTATTGATCTCCTTAGTGATGTAACATTTAGAGGCAAAACAAGGTTAAAAAGTGACAATACACTCTTACTCAGTGGTCCAGTCTTCTTATATCTGCCACTCTTGCAGTCCTAATCCCTCCCTCCTTCCCCCCCCCTTCCTTTTTTCCTTCCATTTTCAGCTATAAATTCTGATGCAAAAACAATGCTGCGGTTCCTGAGAAGTCAAAAGGAAAGTTTCAAGCCCCTTACAACAAGCGATTATTAAAACAAATCAATAATCTCACAGATTTATATAAGAAGTTTTAATGCAGGAATGGGAGAGGGGGATACAGCACCATATCTTGGAAACAATTATAGAAAGCTTCAGCCCTCTTAACATTACATTCATTAAGATGGAGTCTCTGGAATTATGAATCTCTTTTTCCTAGGCTTTTTCCATCCTGGACTGAGCTGCCAGTAGATGAGCCACGAAGTTTCCTTTGATTATGTCTACATATCCTCATTTCTTTTGCAGTATCCTCACAATATACCACTAGTGGTTTCTCAGAAGAGACAGAAAATACATTATTTTTGTCTTTGTCTCCTTAGTAGAACAATAATTAAGACAATCTTGTCAATTCCATCAATCTGATGGCCAATAATTTGATGGCATCTGATGGACTTTTGGCAAAAAGCCCCATAACTTGCTGAATCACATAAATATGTTTGGAAACAGGTGTGAGCCCCCATCTTAATCCCAATCTGGAAAAGCCTTCTCTAGTTATTGAACAGAACTTCCGTAACTAGATCTAGAACATTGATGTAGCTGAACCAAAACTGCAAAGAATGTCATTGATACTATCATTATGGGGGGAAAAAATGAATTTCTTGTTTTAAAAGACATATGCAACCAGAACATGGAATATGAGAAACATAATAAGGAAAATAATATATATTTATTGGATTTAATGGGTAACCAGTAAATATCAATGTTATATCGATGTATGCACCTACTAGAGATGCAATGGGGAAAAAATATGGTATGGAATTTTATGGTAAATTGCAAGAAATACTAGATCAAGAAATGACATGCTACTGCTAATAAGTGCTTGAAATGCTGGGATTTGGAATTATATAAGATAAGGATTAGACAAATTAATAATACAGAAGTAGATCAATTCTAAGACTATGACTCTTCAACAGCTCCTTCAAGCAACATGAACGGATGTCTATAAACGGATGTCACCAGATGAACAGTATCAGAATGAAATGAATGAAACTGGCAAATAATAGGACATTTAATTAAAAAAAATTAAAAATCAGTCAGCCAAGATACTTTTAATGAGAACAGTGGGAATATGAACAGATCATAATGTATGTGTTAAACGTAACAAAATTAAATTACAGAGTATTAAAGAAATATGAAGCCTTTCACAATTAGTAGCTGCCATGAGATGGTCCAATATTGGGTGAAAAACAACACCAGACCAAAATACTAAATGAAACAAAAGACCAAGAGAGAATTTAAACCTAGAGACACCACAGCATTCCAGCATATGAAAGAAATACTCGCTCTCCAGTTAAATATGGAGGAGGAAAAGAAATAAGGTCCACGACAGATCCACCCCACTTGTAGAAGCTCAGAGCGAACAGTCTCCCCAGATCCATGGGTGGAAATTATGAAGGAAATACTTAGGCAGCAGAAGGAAGAAAGAGGACAATTACTCAGAAAGGAGGAAGAAAACATTTACCTATTTAAAAGAGAGGAAGAGAAGGGAGAGTTTGAAGATAATTTGAAAAGTGACTGACCAAAGAGATCTGAAAGGAAAAAGCTGAGTAGAGAGACCAGAAGAGAAGAATTTAGGGAGTTAATTGTCCTTTTGGAAAGAATACACATTCCTCCAGTCACTCCCTCTCTCTTTCCTTACCATTTATTCAAAATGAGAGATTAAAGTATTTAAGGATCTAAGATTCCTAAATAACCAAGAAAAGGATAATGAATCATGAATGTGTTGCAATGAGTATCAAGTGGCCAAATTAGGAATATTGGACCACCTCTTCCTAATTTGGCCACTTGTAACTCACTGCAACACATTCAAACATTGTAAATAATGATTGGAAAAACTTTAAGACCATATATAGAACTTTCTGCTCAAGAGGTTGTTGGTCTCAATAGAATTAAAGAAGGTGTATTGTTTAGATACGAGATTACCAAATGAAATCTTGACCGTATCTCTATGATATACAAGGAGCTAGAGAATTTGGGGCATATTTAGCAAATTTAGGCAGAAAGTGTCTAAAGCCAGAAATACACAGTGATAATTTTGATAGTTACCCTCTGCCATGTATTGTAACTATAGATGAATTAACAGACCAATTGGGAAATGCTAGATATCTCTCAAAATTTGATCTGATGAAGAGTTATTGACAGATTCCATTAGGAAAGAAATAGATAAAAATGGTACTTGCTATCCCTCAAGGTCTTTATCAAGTCACACATGCCTTTAGGATTGCATGGACTACCCACAACCCTCCAAAAGCTAATGAACAAAATACTTACAGGACGAGGTAGTTAGTGTGGAATGTATTTAATGAGATAATCATACCAAGCAAAATCTGGGAGAAACAGTTTTAAAAAGCCATAACTTGTTTAAAGAACGTGTGGCTATAAATATCAATTCGGGTTTACATAGGTTAGTATTTAGACACAGTAGGAAATGAGAAAATAAAATATGCAAAAATTAGCAACCTTAGAGAAAAAGATTGACCCCAAACAAAAAAGGAAGTCAAGTCATTTTTAAGTTTAATAGGCTATATTTCCCCATTTCAACAACTGGGCTCAAGCTTTTATAGACCTTATATGGAAGACAAAACCTAATAAAATGCATTGGACTCTTAAATGTGAACAAGATTTTAAGAATTTGAAAGTGCCTTATGCAGCAAGCCTGCTCTATGCAGAATCAACTTTGATAGACCCTTTAGAGTGTTCATTGATGCAAATAGAATAAGACTAGGAGTAGCCCTAGTATAGAACTATATAATGGAGATCACCTTGTCATAGACTTGGCTGAGAAACTGGCACCAAAACAGCAAACATCATCGATAAGAAGGCCTTGGCACTATGATGGCTCTAGGAGGAGCTTAAAGTCTTTCTATGGGAATGAAATTTTCAAATCATCACTGCCCAGCATAAACCTTAAAAGTTTACCATTTAGTCTCAAGGTGGAAAAAGCAACCTCCAAGCAGACTATATATCATGCTATGGAATGAAGCTTCTTGTCAAACAGCTAACAAAGATAACAGGCACAATAGATAAAGAGACCCTCAATTAGAGGGAAAAGGAATGTGGCAGGAAAAATTGAAAGCTGCTGACCTGAGTTTTCCTTTTTTATGGATTGTGCCCTTGGGACTTTGAGGGAGTAAGGACCAACTCCTGTATTGCATGGAGAAAAAAGAGGAACACTGAAGGCACAGGGTGTGGCTGTCAGTGGAAGAGAGAAAGGCAAGAGTGTTAGAGAGTTAAAGCAGCCAGCTGTGTGTTGAAATGGTGAAACTAAAACAATTGGAGCAACCAAAGAAACCCAATATCTTCCACAGTTGAGAAAGCTTATAGCCTTTCAAAGATGCAGACCAGCCATAGCCAGCCAGCAACAAGTAATTGTTTTCTGCATCTTATAAACAGAGTCAAAGAAGCAATTCAATAAAACAGAACAATTACAAAACTACTTCAAATTTTAGTGGGACCTACCAAGGTGTAGAGGCTGGGTTTGAAGGATAATACAGGGCTAAGTGTAAAGGACACAAAGCCCTAAGTAAGAGGAACAGAATCCTAGTTATGAAATGTATGGGTTAAATAAAAAACTGTGGGGCAATAATATTTTATTGTTGGAAAAAGTGGACAGTTGACCTAAGGAAAAGGGAAAATTTGTTAGTTTATTAAATATTGTTCCTTTTCACTTAGAGCTACATCATTATCACTTATACATATGTTATTGGGCATAAAAGTAGATTGTTGTATATATTTGGTTTATTACATTATAAATGTATATATTTAAAAATAAACCATTTAATGAAAGTGAAGCATTCAAACTTTTGATCTGTGGTTTGTACCATAACTTAATTGGAACTGTGTCACAAGTAGATATGCCCGCAAGGTAACACTCAGAAACCACCTGAGCAGCCAGAATGTAAAAATGCAACAAACAAACAAATACTTAACTCATGTAGAAGAGAACCCGAGGAGCAATGGGCAGAAATAAGAGATAGTAAGAAATCCAAAGCAGGAAAAGCAAAGCCAACATTTTAAAGAAGAAAAGATTCAACTACTTGTAGAACAAGCAATTGATAATTTAAAAGAAAGATAGGGAATTAAGATCTTGGTCAGCAAGAAAGATATATAATAATTAAATGTGGGACAAGACTATGGATTAGAGACTTATATACCTGATCAACTAAAGAATAAAGCTGTACAGGAAGACAGAAATGCCAAATTACTAAGGCAGATTTGTGGAAAGGCAGAGGGACAGGGGAACAAATAGCTAATATAAAATTGATAAGAGCAAAAAATTGAAGAAATTTATCCTTTCTTCATTGAGTAAAGTCTTTCACTATGTAAATCATATAGAATGTACTGTAGAAGGTTTTAAGGCTAATGGTGTGCCAGAATATCTGACTGTTTTTCTAAGAAACTGTAAGTATGATCAACAAGCTTTAAATTTGATGAAACAGAGTGATTTGGAATAGGAAAATGAACAAGAAAAGGATATATATTCTCTCTTGAATTTAATTTATACCACCAATGTGTTTTAAGAATGCCAGATTCCAGGATTTTAAGGTTGAAATCGGCACAATAATAATGCTTTGAGAAATTCTTATGATACCATTTTATCAACAAAGATAAAGAATTATAATTATTGTGCATATTAAAATGGAAAATTAAAAATCAATATGAATATTAAATATTAAGACTACCAAAATAATATCTACTTGCATGACAATGAAGAAGTGAAGGCCTGATGGTTTTATTTTCTTGAAGTAAATATTACTCTAGATCAGTATTTCTTAAAGGGTGTTCCTAGGACCCCTAGGCAGACCTCAAGACCCTCTCAGGTCTGCAAAATATTTATCAGGCTATGTTGAAAAATAATCCAATGTTTAAATCATCCCATCAAACAATCTTGAGAAGTGGTTGCGATAACAAATGTTCAATTTTAATTTTTAATATCCTAAATAATGATAAACATAACTCATACACACAAAAATTCTTTTGGGTCCTCCATAATTTTTTAAAAGTAGGAAAGGGTACTTTGAGTGGAAAAACAGTTTAAGAAACACTGCTCTAGATAAAAATGGACAATGTGCTAGAAAAGTAAAAAGGAGGATTATTTCTAGTAAGAAATGAAACTTTTCTTAATTATAGGAAGAAATGAATAATTAAACAGAATAGTTTAAATGCTGGTCTTTTGAAAGGCATTATATAACACTGAATATTGAGAAAAATTGAAGTACAGTCCTTCGAGTTTAAAATTTTGGGAATGTTACTAAAACATTGACCATTCCTGTTACAAATGAAGGCTGATCTTTCCCTTAAGATAACCGACCACAAAGAAAAAAATTAACATATTGTATTCTGAGCATGTGATACAAGAGGGGAAAAGGTTAGAAAAAGCATTGTACTTGATCACATGAAAAAAATAAAGTTGATTAGATGGACTCAAGGAGACTGCTGACTTTTTACTAAAAAATGAACTGGAGTTGGACTTGTCTCAAGAGCACCTAACTTAGATTCCTTGGTACTAAAATGCTGGTACTAAAAGGCATTTTATAGACAATTTTAAATGAAATGTAATTTAGTGACCATAATTGGGATTGGCAACTCAGTAATTAAGCAAAGGAAATGCTAAAGTAAACTGAATTTATCAAATTACTTCAGCTTTCCTTTGCTTTACAGATCTGCTAATATCGTAAATGTAAGAACTGGTCATAAAATTACTTTTTCATCACTGTTGTCATTGAGAATTGCTAAATGAAGTCTACTTGTATGTTTCATAAAATACTAATTTTATAGAAGAATCTCAGTGGAAAATGTGCAGCATAATCTTATAATAACAAACAAATTACCACTTATAACCTGTGTTTCCACAATTGCTAGGACTAAAACACAGATACATTCATATAGCAAAATCAATGAAAGCAAATTCATGAAAATAATAACCTTATATTCATGTTATCTAAACCATCAATGCAAGTCAAGAGGAAAACTACAAAAGTAATTAATTGATTCATTTCAATGGGCCATGCATTTAACTACACCTAGAAGCTATGATCTGATGGTTTGAATATCTACACAGATTTCCACAGGCTTAGAGAATTTGTATATCAGATTCAGCATGTGAAAAGGGGATTATTTTGAGTTCAGAGAATGCAGTTCACCAAGTGTGTGTGTGTGTGTGCATGTGCACACTTTCTTCACATATGTGAAGTTCTTTAGATATTGCTGCAGGTTTATTATAGTTGTTATTAATTTACTATCTAAATCATTTACTCCAGGCAAGATATGTAGTTGTCAATGCAGATATTAAGCCACCTTTTTTCAACTCATAAGAATAAGATCTTGCAATGATTCCTTATGGTTGCTCCAATTATTCCTTCTGTGAAACAATTATTTCTCAAGTCTTATTCATGCATTCAGAATAACATTGTATATTTTAGAAAAGCATATATAATATTTACTGCAGAAGCAAACATACGCTATTTTGTACTAGATCATGATTCTATCATACTTAGCCTCACATAAATAATGTTCATTTACCCTTCATTTTAATATAATAAAAAGTTAAAGTAATGCATTCCCTTTGCTTCAGAACATGCTCTTGGTTTGCTTATAATTGCAGTTCCACTGATGGATAATAATGCTGAAAGCATAATTAAGAAAAGAAAAAATTATTGAGCATATATTATTGTGTGTGTAATAAAAAGCAAATAAGATTATAATTATACACTTAATTGGTTTCTTGGAGATTGAAATTCTAAAACTATACCAATTATCACAGAATATATACTATTACCTCTTTCGGACTTATTTCTAAGTAGAAATATATAGAACTGGACTGTTAGAATAACTGTCATCTCTTTCTTTGTAATTTTTTTGTATTAAGGAATTCAGATGTTTGAATTACGAAGAAAAGTTTGTTGTCAAAAAGCCATTCCACTGATAGTTCAACTCACATAAGCTATATTTGGTAAAGATTGTATACTGACAAGGCACCCCATTCACACATCCTGACTGAAGTCCCCACATTACCTACCGTGTAAGTATTTCTACAGTATGTTGTGTATTCTCTTTCTGAATATCATATATACTTCTTGCAGTATAATTCTAAAATTTCAGATAAATATTCCCAATTTTCTATAAACAAGAGCACAATTTCATAATGATGGCTGATTCTCAGTTTTCTGCAGCATCTTTTATTTACCCTCTTGGGTTGTGTGCAACTCTTACAGGAATTTGGTTCTGCCAAGGGAATATTTAATTCTGAAATGCCAAATGGCAGCTATAAATTAAGACTATATAGAAATGGTTATCAACAGAGGTAAGGCATTCTAAACATCAGCATCAAGATCTTTTAGTCATTCCAATCACTTCTCAATTTTTCAAAAGAACAAACAATGTTTTTGCATATAAATCTCTAAGTTTTCCATTATAAATAATTTTTAAGATATCATTAATAAATAAAACACTTTCATAGGCTTTTAAAAAAACACTTGGTGGATCCTTATGCCTACTGGATAATTACAAATTTGAAAGGAAGCATATTGGAAAAATGTCATGATTGCTACAGAATGCCTTTCTTGTGTAAGCAATAACCATCCTGCATTTTATATATTATCTTATAAACATTCTACATTACTTATTTGTGTTGCTCATAAGATTTGTGCATACTACCTATTCTCCAATTCACCTGTTGGCATTATTGTAAACATCACTTTATCCACGCCATGCCAATAAAAGACTTTACTGTTTTTCCGAAGCAATCACATGCATTAAAGTTCAGGCAGGTCACCAGCTACAGTTGGACTTTACATCTGAAAGCAAAGTCATCCATAATTCATTCTTGTTGAATGGTAATTTGGCTGGTGCATGAAATGGGAGGTCTTTGCTTAGAAGAAGACATTGCAAGGTTTACGGCTTTCCTCCTTCAGATCCTTGTTGTTGAATGCCCCTTTCCTGAATTATGTGGCATATTGATGTCTCTTTTTCTTCTGTACCATCTTCTGAGCTTGCAAGCTGGTTTTCACTGAGCTTATTGCTGTCATGGCTGCTATGGCAGCTTGCACTTCCAAGACGAGTTGATGCAACAACAGCTTTCACAGCAGCCTGATTTTTTTTTTTTTTAAGATAAAAGATAAATCATATGTATGGTATAGTTTGGTTGCGCTGAATGCAATAGTTCATTGCGCTGAATGCAGTAGTTCATTCACTTATATATATAAAAAAATTGTGATATAGCCATAATGAAGCTAAGTCATAGATTTTCTAATACAGTATGTATTATGTGATAAAGTCTCCATCCTTGTATGTCCTCCTCTTATAGCAAGAGCATTTAGATTTACATTCCACACCACAGCACTTTGGAGCATTCTCTGGGTGGTTTACAATATAAGCATATTCTAAAGCATATTTGTACACTGTCCCAACAATTTGGGTCCTCATTTTACCAACCTTGGAAAGCTGAGTCAACCTTGAGCCCCATCAGGATCAATCTCCAGACTGTGAGCAGAGTTTGCCAATACTGCACTTAACCACTGCACCACCAGGGCTCCTTATAATAATATGTTAGGACTTTTATCTCCCAAAATCCCAAAAAAATTATACTATTTAGGGAATGAGTCTCAACATATCTACAGGGCATAAGGATCGAGAAATAAATGACAATTAGCTCATAACTCAACACTTTTATAGCTTACTGTAATCAGAACAGTTGATTGCAGGACAATTCTGTTTCTCCACTTTAAATTAAATTGTGCAGAACGTGTGTAATTTAGGGCATTGGGGCAGTTTGCAAAGTAATATGGCTTCCTTTGACATCTCTAATATGACCCAGTGCATTTTCAAGCCTATCCTTACTGAGGTACCATTGAAAAAAACCTCCCCTCCACCTTAATTTTATTTTCCATTGTGCATTTACTGAGATCATAAAAAGGGCTTGCCCCAATCTGTAATTCTGCCTGAGCAGAAACTTTCTACATCCCACTGTATATTACAATGAAATGATTTAATAGACCTACAGAATGGAAAGATTGGATGGAATTAATTGAGTGTATTAATTGAGTGTAGGCTGAGTCAGGAATTAATACAGCATTCCTGATAGAAAGCATTTAGTCTCTGTTTAAACACCTTCAGTGAAGACAAATTCACTTTCTCCCAAGGAAGTCTGTTACTGTTTTTTCTAATGTTTAATTGAAATAGGGATCATTGTAATTTAGGAAAATTAATCCTTGAGCTTTGTTCTGGAATAATTTTGAACAAACCAGTATCATTTTTAATATGAGTGCTATTCAAGTATTTGAAGAAAGTTATTATGTTTCTCTGCTGTTTCCTCCAGACTAAATATTTTATTTTATGTTATTTTATTTATTTGATTTGTCAGTTGCTTACAAGATAATAGGTATAAGTATAAACATGAGTAAGAATACAGGAAATAGGTATGAATAAATGGGAACAAAAGGACAAGGATGGTAAGCACAATTGTGCACTTATGCACACCCCTTACAGACCTCTTAGGAATGGGATGAGGTCAACAGTGGATAGTTTGAGGTTAAAGGAGTGGGCGTTATTATATATATATATATATATCCAGCACCTTTAATCATTCCTTATAAATATTTTCTTCCAAGTCCCTTAACTGTTTTCTTTAGGACATGCTCCTGTTTATCAGATTCCTAAAATATGACACTTAGAATTGGACCTAATATTTCAGGTATAGTCTAACCAGTGCAGAATAGAAAGGAACAATACTTTCTGACACCATACTTTTAACACTATACTTCTATTAATGCTGCACCACACTGCTAACTGTGCAGATCATGATCCAACACATCTGCCAGATCTTTTGCACGTGTCTCTGTCAGGTATGGGCCTCTCCCATCTTATACTCATGCCTTTGATTCTACCTACCCAAAGGGAGGACTTTGCATTTGTAAACATTCATGTCGCTGGTTTCTGCCCATTATTCCAACTTGTCAAGAGTTTCCCAAATAGCAATGGTTTGTTAATGCTCCTAACTTTTTGTTATCTACAAATGTGTCAATCATATTTTCTAACTATTCATCCAAGTCATTTACAAAAATATTAAATAGTACAAAGTTGTGGTGCAATATTTAACAGAGCATGGGATGAAGGATGAAGCAAAGCTCTTACAGGAGGGAGCTGGATTGTTACCAAAAAACAATCTCAAAAATTTGAGAAAGTCAAAAGTAATAATGCCTTAATGATGCTATGTGTAATAAAATCTGGACAACTGCTTTGACTGGCTTTCATGATTATGTTCATTACCCTACTTAGCAACAAAGATCTTTCCAGAAATACATCTTCCTCCAGACTAATATGGAGTCACTAAAGTATGCATACTGGGTACAATTCTGCAACTAGCTCTTTATTCATCAAACAGTATATAGTCCAATATATATTTTGCCATCTTTTCTACCGGGTTCTCAAGGGACCTTTTGTGAAATGTCTTGCTAAAGTTGAGGTACTTTATGCCCACCTGAACAATTAAACTGCTCAGTCTATCAAAAAAGTGAAATCAGGATAGTTACTACGGCTCATTCTATTGTGGGCTCCTGCTAAGCAATGCATTTTTTTCTCTAAAGTTTTACACACTGATTGCTTAACAATTTGTTCTAGATTTTGCCTAGTATCAGCATTAAGCCGAGTGACCTGCTTTTACATGAGTCATCTTTTCAAACAATATGGACAGCATTTGGCTTTCTTCAATCCTCGGACACCTTGCCCATCTTCTATAACTTCTCAGAAATCACAGACAGTTATCCCAAGATTTGTAAGCTTCCTCGAGATCTCAGAAGTAACTGACCTCGCCCTATGGACTGACATACATACATTCATGGTAGCTATCCTACCTTGGATTGTCAATGCCTTTCCCCCCAGTTCTTAATCTACTGGAATCATAGATAGAAAATTCCCTGATCCAAATCCCAGGCCCCCAAAATTCACTGCTATTTGATCTTGTTTGGGTTGAGCCAAAGCCTATTTCTCATCCAGCTGCCTGTATTGGGGAAGCATTGAGGCGGAATTATTTTATGAGTTGGACTGGAGATGTACAACTAAATATTAACAGCAGTTTGATGAGACTTGGCCCCATGCCAGTTGGTGACTTACCCATGGGCTTCATATAGAGGTCAAACAAAAGTTGGGAGAAGATGGAGCCATAAGCAACCCACACAAAGCAGAGGCTGTGGGGTTAAACCTCTTTCTCCTGACCAGTACCTTTCTTCCAACAGTACTATTGGAACTCACACTGGACAAAGGAGAGCTACAGCAACACTATCCTACCACCAGTTCAGAGCTGGTTCTGAAAATACTGTGGTTGTAACAAAAAAAAATATTGTCAAAATAAAAAGTTAAACTAATACAGACTAGCATTGCCTCTCCTTTCTATCTTGATAATAGGAAATTAATGCACATATTTCTTAAAATATAACACTGTTATTATTGTTTTAAACTAATTAAGATGAGCTCTTAGACTCCCAAAATATGTATCCCAAAGTACTTACTACACAGTAATTTTCTAGAAGATAGCCAAGATGACAGAAACATGCTAAAAATGTTTCTAGAAAAGAAATACTGCTTTTTTAAAAAGATCTATTGTCAAACATTGAACTCATTTGCATTCACATTCAACTATAACATATTTGGCAAACTAGCACATGCATTAATGCAAATGCTCTGTGCATCCCCACAGACTCTACTGCAAATGCCCAGAGCAATTTTCAAACTAGCCATCTGTGGCTGGTTTACACTTACACTTGTAAAACTATTATCCAAACACTAGATGATATTTCTGGCCATTAAAAAAAAATCAATATAAGGTATCACAAAGCATGAATATATTTTCTGGTTTATGATAATAGCTACAAGCTATGAACTGTGGTCACGCAGTGGTTAGAATGCAGTATTGCAGCCTAATTCTGCCAACTGCCATCAGTTCAATTGTCACTGGATCAAAGTTGACTCAGCCTTCCATCCTTTTGAAGTCGATAAAAACATGGACCCAGATTGTTGGAGGCAATATGCTACTCTATAAAACACTTAGAGAGGGCTATAAAGCACTATGAAGCAGTATATACGTAAATCTAAGTGCTATTGCTATTGCTTTATGGCATGAATTTAAACGCTGAACTTATATTATAAGTCAGGATTGTAAACACGTTTCACTCAAGGACACAAAGTCAGTGAATATATGCAAGCTATTAGCTATGGCACATTTGACATTAAACATGAATAAGTATCATGTGAACATTCTGGCAGCAGCTATACTGATATTCCCTATACAGGATTCAACATCCATTACAATAGCAGAAATATCCTAATAATTTAGAAGCCTTCCACAGCCAGAACCTTTTATCCAAGTATGGTTAATGTTGGATTCATTTCAATGGAATTGGGGAGTTTCCGTTTCTGGAATATGCATATGTTGCTGTCAATATTATAACATGTTTACAAAAATAAAAACTTTCAGTGCATGTCATTAAAAAAAAACTATTTAAAACCTTCCTCCCCCCTTCAGATATATACCTTCAGTTTACGTCGAGCATTGAATTCTTGGAGTTTCTTTTGAGCTGTATCCATATGAATAAAATTGGCTGCCTTTCCTGTGACCCAAGGATGCTGTAAAGCTTGGAAAGTGGTAAGGCGTTTTTTAGGGTCAAGCACGATTAGCTTCCTAACCTGCATAACATGGAAAATATAAGGTTAACAAAAAACATTCAATTCCTTGAGTATTTATTGTTTCCATAGGTTCTAATCTAAGGACTGATGTATCCAGCAGATCTCATGCTTCAATATCTTTCTAACAAATGACCGAGCTGTTAGTTCTAGCTGCAATAAACTGGAAAAGCTGAAGCAGAATTTAAACTTTCAACTTCCTTCCCCATCAGAGGTAATTGGGATGGAGTGGCAAATCAAAATATTATGATGTTATTTTAAAAACCTCAAAGTTGTCAGTGCTGAAAAAATGAAACCATATATGAGATCCCTTTTTTCCAACTGCAGATATTACACACCTACCCTTTATGTTTCTGTATGCATTATGGCTACTAATTTATAATCATAATAATGGATGGCATTTTGCAATACAGATATTCAAAATATCAAAGCTATCAGTGCATACTCTGAAATTCAAGCATGATGAAGAAATCAGGACAGAGATGCTTGTTCCTTTGCCCTCTTTCAAGACTTCTTTTAAAATCCTACCCGAGGCAAGCAATAGAAGGGAAATTATGTAGACTAGACAGTTGTTTGGCCATTTGTCCATCTTTCCCTCATTAATCAATGGCAGAAAAAATAGTGGGCAAATATAGGAGTGCTCTAACTGAAAGTAAAAATCACGCAGCCTTTTCCCTGTAATATGCTGTAAATTCTCTGTATGAATAAAAGTCTTATTGAAAAGCCAAAAGGCAGAGAAGAATTTTTTTTACTCTTAATTATTTACTAGAATATGGTTACAAACTTTGCTTAGCTGTGAAGTGGTTTGTGCCTCCTTCCCTTACCAACTAGAGAGTATAAAGTAAATACTATATGTTCAATTACACCAATATTAAAAGGAATTGAAAGGCAGGTGACTTCACCACTCAAATGTTATAAAAATTTACTGAACTTACCAAATCCTTGGCATTGAGAGATACATCATCCCACCAAGGAGAAACAAAATCATATTCACAGTTGAGAATCCTCTTGAACATATACTGATCTCCTCTTTCATCATAGAATGGTTCAAAGCCACAAAGTCTACATGCAAATGAGAGAGAAATTTGATGAGATAGAATGATATAGCTTAGCTTCCTTATTAAAAACTGTATTTTTGCCCAGAAAATGAGTATGCAAATATTGAAGTATCTTGGAGATTAAAAATAATACATTGTGATACAGACATGTTAATAGATTTCTTCAATATGAACAGTCAGCAATTGTACAAGTCAATAGACTTCTATAATAGAGTACATATGTATTTTAAAAATCACATACTGGGCTTTAGATGGAATTAAAATATATATAATTTTTTCCTGACTGATACTTTCAGAAATGTATGGTTGTAAAAGCATAAATTTTATATGAAAAAATAGAATGCATTAACACTTTTGTTCACAAACAGCCACTGAAGATCCTGATTTGCTACACAAGAGTAAAATTCATGATTTTAAGAAAAAATCAACTTCATTGAACATAGATTTCAAAAAAGTAGAAGTTATTAAAGTTAGCATAATAACACCAGAGCAGAAAAAAACTAATGGGAAAAGCAACTTAAGATGGGTACTTTCCTAAAAAAGAAGATATTAACCGCATAATTACAACTATTTTTTTTATTGAGAAAAAATATGGAGAGCAATAAAACAGCCTTGTTGCTAAATAAGATGAAAGTTTGAAAACAAAAAAGGGCGACATACAGTATAGAAGATAGGAACAAGGAAAGACAATTGTGCAGTAGTACACAGAGCAAGCTGTGGATGGTTTCAGGAAAGTTGAATTGAGATTGGTGAAGATTTTTTAAAAAAAGAAAATGAGCTGCTGATTTAAATTAAATAATCATTTATCATATAAACATGATTAGGGAATATTTCTTTAATCTGAATAAATTTAAATTATCTGGGCTAAATAAGTTGCTCAAAGAAAACACTTGAAATGTTGATGACTGGAAAAGGAGGAAGGAAGGAAGGAAGGAAGGAAGGAAGGAAGGAAGGAAGGAAGGAAGGAAGGTTTAGAAAACCATAAACTAGCTTGTCTGATATTGTTACTTTTGAACGTTCTAGAGAAGATCACAAATTAATTTGGAAAAAAACTTGAAAACAATGCAATATTAATTTGGAGTCAGATGGATTTTCCAAGAATAACACTTGCACTGGTTACTTTATTTCATTTTGATTGGGATATATTCTTAGCAGAATGTGGGAATGCAAACGTAATACATCTTGATTTCAGCAAAACGTTTGATAATTTTTCCATAGCATGTAGGTTGAATGGCATTATTATTAAATAAATAGCTAGTTTAAAAATTGAACTCAAAGAGGGCTCATCAATGATTCTTCAAGAAAGTGGATAGAAGTATTGAGTAGGGTACATTCAGGGCTTTGTATCAATGTTTTTTATTAAATACACATGACACAAATTTGAGTGGGATAAATAATGCCTTAAAAGGCAAAAGCAAGCTTCAAAATTATGTTGATGGGTATGAAAAATGATCTGAAAATAAAAATTGCAATTTAATTTGGTCTTTGTCCACATTTATATAAAAATAAGAATGCAAAGTCTTTATCTAGGAAAGCAATCACATGCACAGAGGTGGTATTGTATTGATTTTGTATTAATATTTACAAAAAATATATTGGAATAGTAAATTATATTTTAAGGGAATTTAGATTTTAAAAAATCTATGTTTATATTGTCAGCTGAAAATCTGCAAGGCGCCACCTATCATTTAATAAATAGGTAAAATACATTAATGGCTGTACACATATTTGCTAGCTGTACACATATTGGTTGGTTTCCTGTATTTAGAGCTAAATTAATTTAAATGGCAATTTTTACTCTTGCAGTTTTCAGAATTTGACATTACTTCCTTTCTTTTCTTTGCCATACGCATATGTACATACATACATACATATGATAAGAGAAAAAGTCGATATGTATATGTGTATGTAAAATAAAAATAAAGACAGAACACTGACAAAACATGAGGCCAGGGAAACCTTCCAGAAAAAAAGAAAAATATTTCAGCTTAGAACTTCTTGAAAAAGCCCTTTTCTTGCTTGGTAACCAGCTGCAAGTTGGTGGGTGTAGGTCTTAAAGAAGAATTTGAGAAGACTTTTCTTCATGGAAAGGCTCATGAAAAAGAAGGCCACAAGATGCTTATTTACTGTATAACACTCATCTACTTAGACTTATACCCACACCACTAGAGTTCTTATTCTACCTCTCCTGCTTAACCTAGCAATGTGTCATGGCCTTCTTCTCCTCAGTTCATTCTAAAAATGATTACCAATGGCCATTTTTAAAGGAAGAAGCAGGGTGTAGAAGAAGCAAGAAAGTTTTTAGAAAGCAAAACATTGGTATGTGTGTTCTTTATATTTTCAAAGCATGGTGATGGGATTCAATTTCATATCAATATCATCTAATAATGGCTTTCCACTCAGCCCATATTCTCCATCTTGGGACTTTTTTTCATACTGTTACACACTAGGTAATCAAATCTGAATTTTCATGTCTCTTTCTTATATCCATTTTGGAGTGGTAATGCGGAGGGGAGGGGAAATATTTTGCTTTATGAAGAGTTCTTAAGAAGCAGAGATGATGTGCCCTGGATTGCCACCTAGATTTAAATCCAAACTCATTCATGTATCTCAGTGTAGGGAGAATCATTGTCTCAAATGCAACTATAAGCTACCATAAAGATAAAGGAAAGTAATGCCCCAAGATTCATAATTTAACAAATTGAAACTAATGCATAATTTAAAACCTGATTTTTTGCTTTTGAATAATTGTTGGACCTTCAAGCTTCAAATGATTAAAAACAGAGCAAGGCAAATTATTGATTTAGTTCCTGTTGACACAGTAAATAAATGCTGATTATAGAAAATAATGAAATAACCACCTGTTCCATATTTATGTCTTCTAAACTTACAGGATATAGGTGATTATTCCTATGGACCACATGTCCACTTCTGAGCCATAAGCACACCCTCGTAGAATTTCTGGTGCTGCAAATGATAAAAACCTTGTTAGTAAAACAAGATAATAGCCATCAAATATATGGTCTAAACTCCTGAAGAAAAAAAAGCATAATTCTACAAATTCAACATGACAAAAATTATAAGTGTATTTAAATAAAATAGAACTTAAGAAGGCAAAAGTAAAATATTTTTTATGAAATGCAAGTAACTTTTAGTACTAGTTAAAAGCTTTCAAATGTGCTTAGCAACTAAGCTGCAAGAAAGAGATTTTGGAATGATACTTTTCCATAACAGTTCTAAAATTAAAACAATAAAAACTAATTATAAGTTACTACTCAAAATACTTTTGAGAATGTTGGCTAGTTTGATTCTGAATAATATGGGCATAATTTTTTATTTAACAACCTATTTCTGTGATCTTCACAGAAAACATGGGATTTCCTAAAATATTCAACATAGCTTAAGAGATTTTCTTTTTCAAGAAGTATGCTTAAACTTTTATCTGTATCTTTTTTGTGTTGTGCTTTTAATGAATACTGCAATTATTTAAATATTATTGGGGACGGCGGGAAATGAGCTTCAGTCAGAAGACATTTTCTCCCTGAAATCAATTGAGGCATGTTCTTTCTACATAGCTTCTCAAATTATTTAGACTTTTTTTGGATTCCTGAAGATTCCAGCTGCATGTGTATCAGAGGTTGTTTGTGGAGATAGCATACTCCATTTGTTTTCCAGCCTCCATACAGTAACTTCTAAGACATTTTTAAAGGAATTTTATCTCCCAGAGAAAGTGAGGTGGAGAAAAATCTATCTCAACATGATAAACAAGATCTGCCCCTGGAGAAGGTGATTCTAAACCTGCAAGTGTGCTTGAGAAGGTGTATGTCTTTTAGGAATGTCTATGTTGTCAGATAGCCAGTGTGGAAAGGTAGTCAAAGTCCTCCCACTATAGAGTCTTCCTGCTGAAATCAAAGATAAAAGGTTCAAAATCATAAATCAGAATAGGCTCTAGACAAAGATCAAAATGCAAAATAGAAAATGCCAATGTAATTGGGTGAACACTTCTTGTCTGAAACTATAATTGGGTGAACATTGTTCCCAGTCCGAAACTTAAATCTCTTTGATCAACTAAGAAAAAAGGTCCCTGCCCAAAAGAGATTACTATTTTTAATTGATAAATGCTAAATAAGCAGAACCCACAACTCAACAGGATGCCTGATTGCAAAAGGGCCTGTTCTCAGCTAGCTAAATACATTTTCTTAGAATTCCTACAGGGTGTACTTTTGCATGTTTTCAAAGAAAAAAGTTAAAATTTCCCTATATATGGGGCATTTGAGAAATATCTAACCATGGCTGCCTCCAACAATTATTTTTGTGAATTACTGTAGGTCCTTTCAATAAACTTCATCTTTGATTCAAGCAACTGCTTGTGTTCTATATGCCTGGAAACAAACCTGGTAAGATTTCTTTTTAATACCAAGAAGTATATTCATCTCATTTGTTATTTTCATAAACATGTAAATGTTGTTCATGTAGTAGAAATTTATGCAAAATACATAAAATGTGAGTTATACTGTGCAAATGGAATAAAGTACAACAATTACCCACACTATTAAAGTCTGATATAAAAATCTAAATGTTGCATCTGAAATCCACTAAACTGAAGTCTATGAAACAGAGATTTTATTATATTACAAACTGTTACATTTAACCAGAAACTTCATGCTTCCATCTGGGTGGTATTCTCTCGAAGCAAAAATGCAGCTTTGGGATGAGCATACTATTGCTAACCATGTATGGTTATAGTTAGTATATGACTTGAGCAGATAAATTATATTTTGAATAAATGAATACAATATAGCTGTACATATTTTAATGTGAAGTGGGTTGTTTTTAGTGTGATAATTGCTAAATTTAGAAAACATAGAATGTTAAAACAACAGAATACAAATAAAAACAGATCTAAAATAAGATACATTCCGAAACATACCGCAATATCCTGGAGTTCCACAGACTGTTTTCATGGTAACATGATCTGCAACTATCTTGGAAAGTCCAAAATCAGCTGTTATGCAGAAATCAGAAAATTATATTTCTTATGAAATAATTGTTGAATTAGACACAGCAAATCAATGTTCTAAATCAGGTAGGAAGCCTGTATAGATGGAAAATGTGACCTTCAGCTTAATGTGGCAAAGTAATGAAAACAGGTTATATGATTGTTCTTTTTCTTCCTAATTGCATGTCTTTTAAATGCACGTCGTCATAATTGAATAATGTTCTATCTGTAAAACAGCATGCACTGAAATACAGGGGGAAAACTATTATTGTATAAATTTAGAGGAGGTGAGAATAATTATTTTCAAATTTCAAAGAATTACAGCTGCATGCAGAAGTCTGTGAATGAGACTGGCTCTGGAATGCTTCTGCATAATCGGGACAGAATGAAAACATGACAAAAAGAAATTAATCCTTTTCAGCAGGAAAGAATAGAGCAAATATTATAGAAAAACTTTCTTCTAAATGCCATAAACCTAAAACTGAAGGATGTTTTAAAGTTTTATTGATCTGTGGGCATAGGTGTTCTCATGGAGAAGGTAAAATTGTGATCCAAACAAGGTCTTTTGTCAAGCTGCTTACATATATCATCTTCCGCTGCCTAATTAGGAACAAGCACTGGTTGATTTAGGATAACAGCAGTTTTGTCCTTCATCAGACATAGTTATTTTTAACTTGCTTCATTCTTTGGGAATTGTACAAGACTGCAATATGAACAAAGTGACTTTGTTTCTAACTCATGTATTGCCCCTACTCTGTCACTCACTCCTTTTTATTCCAGAAATTTATTTTGTGCAATTTATCTGCCATAGCAATAATTTCTAGCTTAATTTATTGTGCACCCTAAATATGGTTATGGTCTCTGCCAATTCTGAGGTCCCCCAGTACCCTTTAGTACCAACTTCCTAAGGATGCTATTAAAAGATACCAATTATAAATTACCAATTTTTAAAGGTGCATCTGGAGCTGGAGTTGCATACAATAAATTTTCTGGTTTCAAATCCCGGTGAACAATTCCATTGGCATGTAAATACTAGAAGGAATAAGTAAAGGTATGCAATGTTATTTCATACAATTAATACAATTTCATAATACTGTATATTATTATGTATGTGGATTTGACTTCTAGAGAAGAGTGGAATATAAATCTAAGAAATAAAATAAATATGCAGACCACAATTTCATGCACTGAAAATAGAAAAATGTACAATTTGTAATGTCAAAAACAACTTGCACTTCATGTGGAAAATGAAAATAAAAGAGGAAGTCTAACAACCACTATTTACCACAGTGGTTTATAGTCCAATTGAATATCAAGATCAAACTGCAAGTAAATACCCTTTGTGGCCTTTCCAAAGGGCCTGAGAAAACAGTGGATTAAACTGATTACTGATTGATCCATTTTTTGTGTGGACAAGGCTGAATCTTTATTACATGAAGCTTGGTTTATTCTGCTGCAAGTGACCCAGTCTCTCAGGGGAGGTGAATATCAAAAACAGTCTAAGTTACAGCCAAAAATTCAATAGTCCAGGGAATCTAATACATCAGCCTAAAAATTTTTCAGTGAAGAGATAAGCTGAGCAATTAGGATGTAACAGGACAATATGTAGAGCGAGAGCAGACATATAGCATTGTTTCACTTAAATGACAATTTTTCTACTCAAGCCTCCAGCATTTCCACATCATGCCATCTGCCATTATTCAAGAGTCTGTCATCGGTTTCTGAATCTTCAGCTGCTTGTATTTTCAGGAGATCAAAAAAAATTTCAGCCTCTAAATTAGATGATTGCTACTGTATTGATAAAATTGTTTTGTCTTCCCTCCCAAGAAACTTTAGTTCAAGGGTGTCCAATCTTGGCATCTTTAAGACTTATAAGTCCTAGAAATCCCCAATCAGCCATTCTGCTCTAGTTCTTCCCTCATAACAATTGAGTTAACAGACTTTTAGGAAACAGCTTCATTCAAGGCTTGTTTGTTTTCTTGTAGACATTTCATTACTCAAACTAGGTAATGTCATCAGAGCTAGTTTCGTTCTTTGATGAGGACTCTCCTAGAGTTCAGCCAACTGCCCCTGACAGAATTCAGTTAGATTCTGGAGGACTATAGATGAAAAATGTTTCCAAGCCTCCCCCACAGGGGAATAAAGTCTTTCCTATTCCTTCGGTGACTTCATGCAACTTTCTTTTCTCACCAAACTTTTTCATTCTTCACTTTCCTTCTTTCCACTAGTTCCTTGACTCTTTTTCTGCTTTTTGTCTTCTCTCCTTTCCCTCTTAACTCTTCCTTTTTCTTTCTGTACACTAAGTCACTTATATTCCATCCTCCATCTTTTCTGTCTCTTTCCTCCTTTGTTTCTCTCTAGTTTGCTTCTTTGCTCTACCTTGATCTACATTGCCTCTGTTCCAGGAGTTGTCTCACTGTTCTCTTTCCTATTAGTGACAGCCAAGACCTGACAGGCTGACAGGAGTGTATTGCCCACCTTTGATATCATTTTTTCTCCAGTGCCAATGTGACTAGACATCTGTTTTGGGTTGGGGTGACCAAGAAGAGATCTGAAATTTCAGAATTTCAAAGTAGAACAAGAAAGAAGTGGGATGGCGAAAATGAATTATGATTTCCTGAAAATAAGGAATGTTGGTCTACCCACTTCAAGCACTACTTCTATTCATTTGTCTTTTTTTTTTTTTGTTTCTTATGTCTATTTCAGTTCCTACTATTTTTTTTCCCACACTGGTTTCTTTTCCTGCTATTAAAAATATTCCTCCTTTGCCCTCATTCTAAACCACAGCATAAGACTGTTCTTGACTTTGCACTAATAGCAATAGCACTTAAAACTTATATACTGCTTCACAGGAAGGCCTGGAAGAACATTGTCCATGGGGTTGCGATGGGTTGGACACGACTTCACAACTAACAACAACAACTAAGTGGTTTAGAGTCAGCCTTCAACAACCTGAATCCTCATTTTACCCACCTCAGAAAGATGGAAGTCTGAGTTAACCTAATATCCGGTGGTCCCACACCATGTCTTTCTCTTATCTATGGCTATTGTATAACCTCTACTTTTTGCCACTAACACGCACCTGCATTTCTTCTTGGCAAAGGAATTCCTTTCATGAATCATGCCTGAGATGCCCAGAGGAAATTACTATCTGTCACTTCTTCAGCCCCACAGATACAAAGCTTGAGTCAGGTGGCATATAAGGTTTACAAATTACTATTATTTTGTTAACAAGATAAAGTTAAAAAAAATAACTTCATAAACCATCTTTTCCATTTTATAATGTAGCAAATGCATCAATCAAATGAAAGTGTTTTTAAAAAAGGATGAAGTGTAGTAAAACTGGAACAGTTTATTTTGCTACACTGAATATTTATATTCTATTCTTGCTCCCTATCAAAGCCTTATATTCTAAAAGAGTATTTATTGTCTTTATATCCAAATTTATCTCTGATAGGCTTGTGAGCTTACACAGGAGGATCTTTGAATTTTAAATCTGTAACCTCAGGCTTGTGAGACAGGTTAGGCTAATAAAATAACTGACCTACAGTCACCCATGAACTCCATTATAAAACAGAGACTTATATCTGAGTCATCCTACTGGCTCCCAATACTTTTACCATTGTCTCATTTTTAGCCTGGGTAGTCCTCAACTTACAACCACAATTGGGACTGCAACTTCCATTACTTAGTCATTAAGTGAGTTGCACCAATTTCATGATCTTTTTTACTGCAGTTGTTAAGCAAATACAGCTTTCCCCATTGACTTTACTTGTTGGAAGGTGGCTGGGACAGTTGCAAGTGGTGATCATGTGACCCCAGGATACTGCAACTGTTGTAAATATATGCCAATTGCAAAGCACCTGATTTTTGAATCACATGACCATAGGAATGCTGTGGCAGTCAAAAGTGCGAGGACTAGACGTAAATTATTTTTTTAATTATTTTTTTAAGATCGAGGGAGAGCACAGCAAAATATTATTGCAGGTGCTTTCCTGGACTGTTATCAATATTCCAACACTTGAGGTTTGGCTTTGAAGCTGCTGGAGAAAAGAGTCATAACAAGAGCCTTGGATAAATAAATAAAGTGCAGTGTGCTTTCATATATATATATATATATACATATATATATATATATATATATATTCCATTCGCCAGCCTTTTTCTAAATTTCAATTCTAGTAATATTCTTATTTCTGCCTTTTATTTTAAAGGGAAAGCCTCAGAATTTTTTCTTTATTTTTCTTTTCTTTTTTATTGGGACTTTTTTGTTTTTTCTATCCATGTTTTTGGACTACTTTGTTTTTCTTTTTTGATTATTGAGACTTTTCAACTGGATTAAGGTGTGAAGAACCTGAAGGAACTTTTTTTTTTTCTCTTTTTGCTTTTTTTTGCTCTTAATCAATATTATTATTTTTGGGTTTGTTTGTTTTTCTCCTTTCTATTTTTTCTTTTTTATGGTGGACTACTTTGTAATTGGATTAGGGTCTAGAAGAACCTGAAGATCTTTCTTCTTCCTTTTTTCCTGTTTCTTTTTTGGTTTCATGCCTTTTACTATTGGAGTTTTCCATTTTGGATTATAATTGGCTGCTCTACCAGTTGGATTAAAAGTCAAAAAGAATTTGAAGCTTTGGAAGCATTGAAATGAGCAGGAAACCAATACCATCTGGCATTTCTACTTCTACCTCTGCTTCCCCACCAGCTGGAGGACAACGTTTAATTCAGACAATGTTGAAGCAAGATAAGGAACAAGAAAGAGTAACTTTACAGATGATTATGCAAGGAATTCAAGATCTCAAGACAAAATCAGACATTATTGAACAAAGAACAGAAAATATTGAACAAAGAATAGAGAAGACTGATGAAAAAGTGGAAAACATTAAACAAATGATGCTCAAGTATGAGGAGAGATTCCAAAAAATTGAGGAAGAAGGAAAACAAAGAGGGAAGAAGATTGGAAATATTGACAGTAGATTAACAGCGGTTGAACAAGAAAAAAGTGGGATGTTGAGGTGGGAGATGGAAAGGTCAGAATTTTACCTCAGATTTCAAAATATAGAAGAGGAAAAAGGAGAAAATTTGGCTGCGATAATGATAGAAATTTTGGCAGATGCTTTGGAAATTACAGAGGAAAAGATGATGGATGGAATAGATGAGATATATCGAGTCTATACAAGGTACGCGATGAGAAATAAATTACCCAAGGAAGTCCATATTAGATTTACCAAAAAATCCATTAAAACACAAATATTACAAGCAGTAAGAGAGAAAACATTGAAATACAAAGGTAAAGAGGTTGTGGTTTTAAAACAAATACCCAGAAGAGTGAGAGAGATGAGAAGAGAATATCGATTTTTGACCAAAATGCTACTGCAAAACGAAGTGAATTATAGATGGCTGATTCCAGAAGGACTAATGTTTAGGTGGCAAGAGCAGAGATATAGAATTGATTCAATTGAGAAAGCAGAACTTTTTCATGCAGAATTTTTTGGAGGAAGAAGAGAGGAGGCAGAAAAAGAGGTCTCATTAATTGAGATTCAAGAGGAACAACTGGAGACTGAAAAAGAGAAAGGAGCAGTAGGGGGACAGATGGATAGCAAAGAACAGCGTGAAATGAGATCCATGAGAGCGGTTAGACCTAAATATAAAGCATAATCATGGAAGAAAGAAAACTGATTACAATGAATATAAATGGACTTACTTCAGCTGTTAAAAGAAGGAAAACTTTTCATAAATTAGAGAAATTAAAATTTGATATAATTTGTCTACAAGAAGTTCATATTAAAAAACAACATGAACAATTGTTAGTACAGCCAAAATTGGGGAAAATATTTACTTCTTTGACTCAATGTAAGAAAAGAGGAGTGGTTCTATACATTAAAGAGGCTATCCCAACAAAATTGATTTACACGGATGAAGATGGAAGAGTATTAATGGTAGAAATAATGGACAATAATATAAAAATACTCTTGATTGCAATTTATGCTCCGAATGATAAACAAGAAGAGTTTTATAAAAAGCTACATATGAAAATAACTGGACTGGACTATGTTAATATAATTATGATGGGAGATTTTAATGGAATTGTGGACAATAAATTGGACTATATAGCAACAACAATAAAGCAAAATAGAAAGGCTCTCCCTAAGTCTTTTTTTAAAATGACAGATGAATTAACTTTAAATATATTTAGAGAGAAAGAAATGTTAAAGCTAAACAATATACTTTTTATTCAAATAGACATTTATCATGGTCCAGATTAGATATGATTTGGATCTCAACAGAATTAATATCCAATATTCAAGAAACAAATATTGAAACAAGTACTTGGGCAGATCATAGCCCAATGACAATTAAATGGAAGGGACAAAAAAAAAATCGAGATGGACATTAAATAATACTATTTTAAAGGAGAAAGATTTTATACAATGGATGGAGAAGGAATTGGTTTTTTTCTTCAGAGAAAATAAAAAAGAAGATACTTCAACGCAGAATGTGTGGGATACAATGAAGGCATACGCTAGAGGTTTGATAATAGATTATACAAGAAAAAAGAATATTAGGAAAAGGCAAGCTTCTAAGGCCTTGGAAGACGAGTATAAAAGTCTTGAAAAAGAATTGCAGAAAATGCCACAGAAAAAGGATATTAAATTGAAGCTGGATGTAATCAAACATAAAATGGAATTAATAGAGAAAGAAGAACTGGCACAGAAAATCAGAAACTCTAAACAGAATTATTTTGAAGATGCAAATAAAGCAGGTAGATGGCTAGCATATAAATTGAGAAAAGAGAAGGAATCAAGAAAAATATTGAAGTTAATAGATGAACAAAGCCAAGTTTGTTATGGGAATAAGGAGAAAAAAGAAATTATTCGAGATTTTAATGGGCAACTATATAAACAAGAGAATATTGATGAGGAAAAAGTCAAACAGTATTTACAGGAAGCTAATTTACCGAAGATACCTAAAGAGACTGAAGAAATGCTAGAAAGCAATATAACAATGATGGAACTAAATGAAGCATTTAAGAGACAAAATAATGGGAAAGCACCGGGTCCAGATGGGCTTCCAGCAGAATTCTATAAAACATTTCAAGAATCATTGAGCATCCCATTGTTAGAAGTTATGAATGAAATTATGTTAAAAAAGATGATACCCAAAACATGGTCAGAGGCTTATATTACACTTATACCGAAAGAAGAGACTGACCCACTGCAGATTAAGAATTATAGACCTATTTCTTTATTGAATGCAGACTATAAAATCTTTGCTTCAATTTTAGCAGAAAGACTTAAAAAATATTTAAATAATTTTATTCACCCAGATCAAAATGGATTTCTGCCAAAGAGACAAATTAGAGACAATATGAGAGTAATCTTGGACACTTTGGAATACTATGAGGCTCATCCTGAAAAGCAAATGGCTTTGATATTCCTAGATGCTCAAAAGGCATTTGATAACGTGAACTGGAGATTTATGTTATTACTATTGGAGCAGATGGGTTTTGCTAAAAAATTTATTCAAGCAATAGAAGCCATATATAATAAACAGACAGCAAGGGTAATGATGGAGGGGGAACTTACAGATTTTATTAATATAAGGAAAGGCACAAGACAAGGATGTCCCCTATCTCCTTTACTATTTGTGTTGACCTTGGAAGTGTTGAATAGAAATATTAGGGATGATAAAAGCATAAAAGGAATGAAAATTAAGAAGGAAGAATTTAAGCTACAAGCTTTTGCTGATGATTTAGCTTTTATTCTGGAAGACCCGCTAGAAACAGCTCCAAAGTTATTGGAAAGGATAGAGACATATGGAGAGGTGGCTGGTTTGAAAATAAATAAAGATAAAACAAAGATTTTGACAAAGAACATGCTATTGAGACAGAGAGAAGAACTGGCAGATCTTTTAAAAATTCAAGTTACAAATAAGGTTAAGTATCTGGGGATATATTTGACAACAAGATGTAGCACATTAAAGGAGAATAATTATATTAAACTTAAACAACAGATAATTACAGATTTGAAGAAGTGGGGAAACTTGCAATCGTCATTAATAGGGAGAATTTCAACAATTAAGATGAATATTTTACCTAGAATTTTATTTTTGTTTCAAACAATACCAATTAGGCTTGGAAAAGACTATTTTGAAGATTTAAATAAAATTATGTTGAAGTTTATATGGCAAGGTAAAAAAGCGAGAATAAAGCTAAAGCTTTTGCAAGATGCTAGAATTAGAGGAGGTTTTGGCCTGCCTAACTGGGAATTGAATGATCAAGCTGCAAATTTGATGTGGGTCAAAGAATGGATAACATTAAAAAAACATAGGTTGTTGACATTAGAAGGGCATGATTTGCTGTTGGGCTGGCATGCTTTTCTATGGTATAAGGGAACTAAAACACAGGGTTATTTTAGAAGACATTATGTATGGGAGTCTTTGTGGTTAAATTGGGAGAAGATAAAAAGACAATGTTATTTGAAAATTCCAGTTTGGTTATCGACTATTGAAGCATTTTCCTATCCTATAATCTATAAGAAGGAACAAACAGTGAGATATGGGGAACTTTTGGATGAAAAGGGTGAACTTAAATCGATCCAAAACTTAGAGGAACAAGGTATAAGGATGAATTGGTTTTCATATGCAGAAATACATTCAAGGTATGATGAAGATTTTAAAACGGAGGGATTCTATGATAAGCAGACTGATTTAGATAAGATCTTGATGGGTACTGATGAGAAGGTGATTAAAAAATTATATGGTTATTTACTGGGAATGAAATTAGAGGAAGAACAAGTTAAAGAAACTATGATTGTTTGGGGGAAGAATTTTGGATATGGGATTGATTTAGAGAAATGGCAGAAATTGTGGTCTCAAAATTATAAAATGACAATGTCAACAGCATATAAAGAAAACTTGTATAAGATGTTTTACAGGTGGCACTTTCCTCCGACAAGAATAGCAAGAATGTTTAAGAACAAATCTGAAAAATGCTGGAAATGTCATCAGATACCCGGCTCGTATTACTATATGTGGTGGACTTGTGAGGATGCTAGAAAATATTGGACTAAAATTCGCATGTGGTTGGAAAAAATGACAAAGAAACATATAGACTTGAGACCAGAGATCTTCTTATTGGGAATTTTACCTGATATATATAGTAAAGATTTGAAATACCTGATTGTAAATGTATTAACAGCGGCCAGGATTGTATTTGCTAAAAATTGGAAGAATGAGAAAATACCATTTCAGGAAGAAATTATTAAGAAAATATTGGAATGTGCTGAGATGAGTAGATTGACATTTGAAATTAGAGAGCAAGAGGATAAACAATTTTATGAAATTTGGGATCTTTTTTATAAATGGCTAGATGATAAAATACGACAATAGAATATTTAGAATGCTAGATAGTAAGAAATATCTTCATTTTGCTATTTTGCTATTATTTTGTTATTTGATATTATATTTATAAAGAGTTTTTTAGGATTGATTTGGTATGATTATATGATTTGTTGAATAATCTGGTTAAAGTATTGTTAGCTCATAAAGCATGAATGATTAAAAGTATAGTCAAAAATTTCTTTTTTTTTTAGTGATATTAGGATATATAAGTTTGGATTGATAATATGAGTTGTTATGTAACATAATTGTAACTGGGACTACAGAATGAATGCACAAAAATGATGAACCAACTGACACACTGGATGTACATACGAGAGTTGAATGTTTTAATGTTTTGTTTGTTTTGTTTGTTTGTAGAAAATTAATAAAATCTTTTTTCAAAAAAAATAAATAAATAAAAGCAGTCTAATTACATTGTACAGGTAGTCCTCCATTTGTGACCATTTGTTTAGCAATCATTTAAAGTTATACAACATCATTGAAAATAGTGACTTACAAACAGTCCTTACACTTACAAATTACTGTACTGCAGCATCCCTGCAGTCACAAGATCAAAATGCAGGCACTTGGTCACCAGCATATTTATTTATAATGGTGCAGCAACCAAAGTCATATGATCACTGTTTGTTATTTTCCTGGATGGCTTCCAGCAAGCGAAGTCAATAGAAAAAACTGGATTTGCTCAATTACTGGGCAATTCACTTAACAATAATGGACATTTGCTTACTAATCGCAGCAAAAAAATAAAATTGTATGTGGTTCATTTAACAACCACCTCACTTAGCAATGGAAGTTCTGGTCCCAATTGTATTTGTTTAGTAAATTGTATTTGTAAGACTACTTGTAATCTTAGACAGAGAGAACAGAGACATACATATATCTCACAGCAACAGAGAATTACTGCAATGTACTTTGCAGATTAGACTAGGAGCATATTGACTGCCAGTTTGAACAGAATGTTACCTATGACTGAAATTACAGTAATTAAATCCCCTTTACAAAGAACACAGTTGAGAAACATATGGCCCTACAAATGTCATTGAATAAAAAAACCCAGCAACTTTCATTACTGGCAATGCCAAATTAGGAGTTAAGGCTATTACTGGTTTCTGACACAGGATGTTAGAATCTTTGGTGCATTTGGAAAGTGGCAAACCCAATCAATAATCAAGAATAAAACTTATGTTGGAGCTATTCCATGGCAGGTTAAGGGGTTCCATGCATTTTAAATATTCATATAGGGTATTTGTCTTTAAAGTAGGCATATATTGTACAATTCAATGAATTACTTTCTATAAAATTGATTGAGCTAAATTCCATTTATACTGCCCCCTCTGATAGAAAATTTGATCTAATGGATTTTTCTATTGGTGTATACATAGAAGAGTCTTTTAGCAATTTTCTTCACTTCTTCAATCCCTATAATGCTTCCCAGACAGACACTACAAAGGGCAGGGATTGTGTACCAGTTGTACCTATTCCTACACTGGGCAGCTTACTCCATCACTGCAATGGGCTATGCGTGTAGTTAGCCTTGAAGAGCATTTAGAAACTTCAACTGATGCAAAATGGAGCAGCATGAGTAGTTATGGAGGCCTTTCTTTTGGTACATGTGACACCTTTTCTCCATGGTTACCATTATCTTCCAATTCTGATTCTGGTAGTACATGTATTTTAGTACCTTCCATTTTGTTTGATGTACTTATGGACTTTTCCACGGGGCTATTATTTTGCATGCATTTATTTTAAATAAGGATAGTGTAGCCAGGAAAGTTAGATGGTGCTGCCAGGAACATTCCAATGATACCTCACACAGAGAACCTCTTTGGCAGCCTTCCAGAAACCAGAAGTCATTCAACTGCTGGGATTCTGAGCAACGGAAGGTTCCCAGTTTAAGAAAAGTCATTCTATGTCAAGAATTGATTCCGTATTTTAGATGTTTGTCTTCAGTATCAGGAGAAACATTAGCATGGAGGTGAAAGAAGTGTAAGCGTGCTTTTCCATGGTCTTCCTCCTCCCATGTTGTTTTGATCATTGATTAAGATTGATAAATATATACAGTAGGAGTTTGGCGCTGACGATGGCTACCTCTGTGAAATGCTCTCTAATGGTTTCTTTATTCCTTATTATTATCTGCAATTCACTACCGATTTCATACTCACAAGACCATCTGCTAAGAATTAGGCAATATTTCCTTAAGGAGCAGCTTCCTGATTCCTCACCCCTACCTGTCTTTGCAAACGTGGAGGAGATTCTAACTAATTCCCCGGTACTATGGATTACTACAAACAAAGGAGGAAAGCATCAAAAAAAGGAGGCAAGGTAAACGAGCGGGAATTTTAAACAGACTAAGGAATTTGGGGGGGGGGGAACTCCTCTCCTTTCAATCTTTCTGACTAATTTATGCTCACTTGCTAACAAGATGGATGAAATTCATCTCTTAAATAGATGGAATTCTGATTCCTATAATTCTGCAGTTTTTTGTTTTACTGAAACCTGGCTTAATCCACAAATTCATGGGGACAACACCATATACATCCCAGGATTTCAGACATTTAGATCAGATAGAATTGAAAAGACATCAAGTAAAACAAAGGGTGGAGGATTATGTTTATATATCAATAACAGCTGGTCTCATGATATAACTATAATATATAAATACTGTGATGAAAATTTAGAGTCTATATCAACTGCAAGCCATTTTACTCTCCACATGAGTTCTCCTCATTTCTCCTAATAGCTGTGTATGTTCCTTCACAAGCCTATGTAAACAAGGCATTACAAATTCTTGCTGTTCAAATTATGTAGGATGAAGCCAAACACCCAGGTTCCCTTCCCATCATTTTAGGAGATTTCAATCAAACAAATTTAAAGAAAAAGCTCCCAAAATATTTCCAGCATGTAAATTGTCCCACCAGAGGCAAAAATACTTTAGACCACTGCTACACAACAGTAAAAGATGCTTATAGGTCTTTACCACAAGCAGCTGTGGGACACTCTGACCACTGCATGATTCACCTTGTACCTGTGTACAGACAAAGACTTAAAACCATTAAACCAACAATTAAATCAGTGAAGATTTGGTCAGATGAGGCAAAGCTGAAACTCCAGGCCTGCCTTGATTACACTGATTGGAATGTTTTGGAAGATGCCTCTGCAGATCTAGATGAGTTCACAGATACTGTAACATCTATGTTAGCTTCTGTGAAGACTTATGTGTACCAACAAGGAACCTGCAAATATGTAGTAACAATAAACTTTGGTTCACAGCTAAACTTAAGTAGCTACATCGTTCCAAAGAGGAAGCCTACAGAAAAGGTGACAGAATGCTATACAACTAGGGCAGAAACATATTACCAAGAGAGATCAGAGCAGCAAAAAGAAGCTACTCTGAAAAGTTAAAGAATCAGTTCTCAACAAATGAACCAGCAAACATATGGAAAACTCTTAAAAACATCACTGGCTTCAGCAAACCTCCTTCCCAGGCAGAAGAAAATCAACAACTAGCAGATGACCTGAATGTGTTTTACTGCAGGTTTGAAAAGAAACTACAGCCACCTATCTCTACAACCCACATCTCAAACACACCAACAGCCAAGCCTCCTACAAGTGGCCCCAATCCATTGGGCTCACAACCTCTGGTGATCACAGAAAAAGAAGTGCAAGATCTATTACACAGACAGAAGCCAGGAAAAGCACCAAGGCCAGACAAGATAACTCCTTCTTGCTTAAAAGTCTGTGCTGACCAATTGGCCCCCATCTTCACCTGAATCTTCAATAGATCACTAGAGATGTACTATGTTCCTAACTGCTTCAAACATTCTACCATTATCCCAGTGCCAAAGAAGCCTTCCATCAAGAAACTGAATGACTACAGGAGAAGGCGGAGCTTCATTCGGTGATACAGCTGCCATCTCAGGGCTCTGAGATCGCAGCCGATATTTTCGCCCCTGGTCGGTCCCAACGGACCTAAACCATCCTGTAGAGACGGTGATCGTGAAGGGCATAGTCCCAGGATCCCAGGGATATCGCAAAACCCCTGGTTTGATCCAGGAGAAGTCCTTTTGCTGGCGGTGGAGAGGCAGCCTCCATAGCTGCTGAAGTCGGGACAGCTCCGGGAAGGAAGTGGCTGGAAGTGAAAGTGTGTCGGCTGGGTGAGAAACTTCTTTTTTGTTGTAAATTCGATGAGATTTGAAAGGGCACCCTGAATAGAGAAGAAACCTGTGAGATTTTTTTTTTGACAAAAACTGTATAAGCGGCGTTTTTTAAAGTGATGTCAAATTGAGGCTTGGATATTTTTTTTCTTTTCCTTACTTTGGGGGGGGGGAACTTTAGTGTGACTTTGTAGGTAACCGGACTGAATTTTCTCTTACATATATTTTTATGCTCCTTTTGATTTTTTAATTTTCTTTTAGGATAGAGGCTCCCTTTGGCTATTTTTTCTTTTTATAATTTTTTTTTCTGGCTGGGGGAGGGGAAGAGTATTAAGAAACTTTGTAACACTGCCAACTAGAGGCTTGAAAATATTTTATTTGAATTGGAGAGAACTGTTAGAAGACTCCTTCTCAAGGACATTTCAATGTGATAAGATAGAGGGAGAGCACAGCAAAGTATTATTACAGGTGTTCTCCTGGACTCTTATCAATATTTTAACACTTGAGGCTTGGCTTTGAAGCTATTGGAGGAGAGAGTCATAATAAGAGCCTTGGACAACTAAATAAAGTGCAGTGTGCTTTCTTTTTTTCTTTTTTTTTACTTGTGATAACCTTACTCACCAGCCTCTTTGTAAATTTTAATTCTAGTAATATTCTTATTTTTGCTTTTTATTTCAAAGGGAAAGCCTCAGAGTTTTTTCTTTATTTTTCTTTTTTTCTCCTTATCTTTACTGGGATCCTTTTGCTTTTTCTATCCATGTTTTTGGATCACTCTGTTTTTTCTTTTTGATTATTGAGACTTCCCAATTGGATTAAGGTGTGAAGAACCTGAAGGAATTACTTCTTTTTTTCTTTTTTTCTTTATTTTTGTTCTCTTTCTTCTTAATCAATATTATTATTTTGGGGGTTTTTTTTCTTTCTATTTTTCATTTTTTATGGTGGACTACTTCGTAATTGGATTAGGGTCTAGAAGAACCTGAAGATTTTTCTTCTTTTTTTTTCTCCTTTTTTCTTCTTTTTTTTCCTCCTTTTTTCTTCTTTGGTTGTGGGCTTTTTACTATTGGATTTTTCCATTTTGGATTATAATTGGCTATTCTACCAGTTGGATTAAAAGCTAAAAAGAATTTGAAGCTTTTGAAGCATTAAAATGAGCAGGAAACCAATATCATCTGGCGTTTCTACTTCTACCTCTGCCTCCCCACTAGCTGGAGGACAACGTTTAATTCAGACAATGTTGAAGCAAGATAAAGAACAAGAAAAAGTGACTTTACAGATGATTATGCAAGGAATTCAAGATCTAAAGATAAAAACAGACACTATTGAACAAAGAATAGAGAAGACTGATGAAAAAGTGGAAAATATTAAACAAATGATGGTGAAGTATGAGGAGAGATTCCAAAGAATTGAGGAAGAAGGTGAACAAAGAGAGGAGAAGATTGGAAATATTGACAATAGATTAACAGTGGTTGAACAAGATAAAAGTGGGATGTTGAGGTGGGAGATGGAAAGGTATTGAAGCTAATAGATGATCAAGGCCAAGTTTGTTATGGCAATAAGGAGAAAAAGGAAATTATTCGAGATTTCTATGGGCAACTATATAAACAAGAGAATATTGATGAGGAAAAAGTCAAACAGTATCTACAGAATGCTAACTTACTGAAGATACCTAAAGAGACTGAAGAAATGTTAGAAAGCAATATAACAATGATGGAATTAAATGAAGCACTTAAGAAACAAAATAACGGGAAAACACCAGGTCCAGATGGGCTTCCGGCAGAATTCTATAAAACATTTCAAGAATCATTGAGCATCCCATTGTTAGAAGTTATGAATGAAGTTATGTCAAAGAAGATGATACCCAAAACATGGTCAGAGGCTTATATTACACTTATTCCAAAAGAAGAGGCTGACCCACTGCAATTTAAGAACTATAGACCTATTTCTTTATTGAATGCAGACTATAAAATCTTTGCTTCAATTTTAGCAGAAAGACTTAAAAAATATTTAAATAATATTATCCATCCAGATCAAAATGGATTTCTGCCAAAGAGACAAATCAGAGACAACATGAGAGTAATCTTGGATACTTTGGAATACTATGAGGCTCATCCTGAAAAGCAAATGGCTTTGATATTCCTAGATGCTCAAAAGGCATTTGATAACGTGAACTGGAGATTTATGTTATTACTATTGGAACAGATGGGTTTTGCCAGAAAATTTATTCAAGCAATAGAAGCCATATACAATAAACAGACAGCAAAGGTAATGATGGAGGGAGAACTTACAGACTTTATTTAAAAAAAAAAAAAAAAAAGGCACAAGACAAGGATGTCCCCGATCTCCTTTGCTATTTGTGTTGACTTTGGAAGTGTTCAATAGAAATATTCGGGATGATAAAAGCATAAAAGGAATGAAAATTAAAAAGGAAGAATTCAAACTACAAGCTTTTGCTGATGACTTAGCTTTTATTCTGTAAGATCCGCTAGAAACAGCTCCAAAGTTATTGGAAAAGATAGAGACATATGGTGAGGTGGCTGGTTTGAAAATAAATAAAGATAAAACAAAGATTTTAACAAAGAACATGCTACTGAGACAAAGAGAAGAACTGGCAGACTTGTTGAAAATCCAAGTTACGAATAAGGTTAAGTATCTGGGGATATATTTGACAGCAAGATGTAGCACATTAAAAGAGAATAATTATATTAAATTTTAACAACAGATAACTACAGACTTGAAGAAATGGGAAAACTTGCAATTGTCATTAATAGGGAGAATTTCAACAGTTAAGATGAATATTTTACCTAGAATCCTATTTCTGTTTCAAACAATACCAATTAGGCTTGGAAAAGACTATTTTGAAGATTTAAATAAAATTATATTGAAGTTTATATGGCAAGGTAAGAAAGCGAGAATAAAGCTAAAGCTTTTGCAAGATGCTAGAATTAGAGGAGGTTTTGGCCTGCCCAATTGGGAATTGTACTATCAAGCTGCAAGTTTGATCTGGGTCAATAGATAACATTAAAAAAGACTAGATTGTTGACACTAGAAGGTCATGATTTGCTGTTGGGTTGGCGTGCTTTTTTATTGTATAAGAGAACTAAAACACAGGGTTGCTTTAGAAGACATTATATACGGGAGTCTTTGTGGTTAAACTGGGAGAAGATAAAAAGACAAAGTTATTTGAAAATTCCAGTTTGGTTATTGACTATTGAAGCATTTTCCTATCCTATAATTTATAAGAAGGAACAAACAGTTAGATACGGGGAACTATTGGATGAAAAGGGTGAACTTAAATTGATTCAAAATTTAGAGGAACAAGGTATAAAGATAAATTGGTTTTCATATGCGCAAATACATTCAAGGTATGATGAAGATTCTAAAACGGAGGGATTCTATGATAAACAGACTGATCTAGATAAGATTTTGATGGGTACTGATGAGAAGGTGATTAAAAAAGTATATGGTTATTTATTGGGAATTAAATTAGAGGAAGAACAAGTTAAAGAAACTATGATTGTTTGGGGGAAGAATTTTGGATATAAGATTGATTTAGAGAAATGGCAAAAATTGTGGTCTCAAAATTATAAAATGACAATGTCAACAGCATATAAAGAAAATTTGTATAAGATGTTTTACAGGTGGCACTTTCCCCCAACAATAATAGCAAGAATGTTTAAGAACAAATCTGAAAAATGCTGGAAATGTTATCAGATACCTGGCTCATATTACCATATGTGGTGGACCTGTGAGGACGCTAAAAAATATTGGACTAAAATTCGCATGTGTTTGAAAAAAATGTCAAAGAAACGTATAGATTTGAAACCGGAGTTCTTTCTATTGGGAATCTTACCAGATACATACAGTAAAGACTTGAAATATCTGGTTGTAAATGTATTAACAGTGGCTAGGATTGTATTTGCTAAAAATTGGAAGAGTGAGAAAATACCATCAGAGGAAGAAATTATTAAGAAAATATTGGAATGTGCTGAGATGAGTAGATTGACATTTGAAATTAGAGAGCATGAGGATAAACAAATTTATGAAATTTGGGGTCTTTTTTATCAATGGCTAGATGACAAAACACGATAATAGAATATTTAGAATGTTAGACAGCAAGGAATATCTTTATTTTTTCTTTCGCCTTTGTTATTTGACATTATATTTATAAAGTGTTTTTAGGATAGATTTGGTATGATAAAATGATTTGTTATAGAATAAATTATTTAAAGTAAAGAAACTGAATGACTACAGACCAGTTGCTCTGACATCTGTAGTTATAAAAATCTTTGAAAGGCTTGTGCTGTCCCATCTGAAAATAATCAGGGATCCGCTGTTAGATCCCATGCAGTTTGCATATTGAGCAAATAGATCGACAGATGATGCTGTTAACATGGCTCTGCATTATATCCTACAACACCTTCAATCTCCAAATACCTAGAAAAGGGTCCTCTTTGTAGACTTCAGTTCAGCATTCAATACCATCATTCCAGACACTCTTCTAAGTAAATTAAACCAACTAGCAATACCTGAACACACTTGTAAGTGGATCATAAGCTTCCTAACAGACAGGAAGCAGCAGGTGAAGCTTGGTGGAATCACATCCAATACCTGCACAATCAGCACAGGGCCCCCCCAAGGCTGTGTGCTATCTCCACTTCTCTTCTCCTTATATACCAATGACTGCATCTCAAACGATCCATCTGTTAAAATACTGAAGTTTGCTGATGACACAACAGTCATTGGTCTCATTCGAGACAACGATGAATCTACATATTGACAGGAGGTTATACAACTTGCCTCATGGTGTAATCGGAACAATCTGGAACTGAACACACTCAAAACCATAGAAATGGTGGTAGACTTTAGAAGAAACCCTCCCATACTACCACCTCTTACAATACTAGACAACACAGTATCAACAGTAGAGATCTTCAAATTTCTAGGTTCTACCATATCACATGACCTAAAATGGACACCTAACATCAAAAACATCATCAAAAAAGCACAACAAAGAATGTTCTTTCTGCTCAGAAAGCTCAAAATGCCCAAGGAGCTGCTGATACAGTTCTACAGAGGAATTATTGAGTCTATCATCTGCAGCTCTATAACTGTCTAGTTTGGTTCTGCAACCCAACAGGACAGACACAGACTTCAGAAGATAATTAGGACTGCAGAAAAAACAATTACTACCCACCTGCCTTCAATTGAGGACTGTATACTGCACGAGTCAAAATAGGGCTGTGAAAATATTTACAGACCCCTCACATCCCGGACATAAACTGTTTCAACTCCTTCCCTCAAAACGACGCTATAGAGCACTACACACCAGAACAACTAGACACAAGGACAGTTTTTCCCCTGAAAGCCATCACTCTGTTAGATAAATAATTCCCTCAACACTGTTCAACTGTTTACGAAGTGTACACTACTATTACTGTTAATCTTCTCACCACTCCTTCTCACCCATCCCCTCCCACTTGACTGTTTCCTAGGATGATTTGATTATTAATTATACCCTATGACTATCATTAAGTGATGTACGTTATGATTCTTGATTCTTAATGAATGTACCTTTTCTTTATGTATACTGAGAGTATTTACACCAAGACAAATTCCTTGTATATCCAATCACATTTGGCCAATAAAGTATTCTATTCTATTCTAGTCTATTCTATTCTATCAATAAGTTTTTCTTTCATTTAATGCCCTATACTGATCAAACAAGTATTTTGAGATTAATAAAATAGTAATCTGAGGCTGTGAAGCTAGTAAAACTTACAGCAACCGCTTCCAGGATCTGCTTCACTGCATCAGCAGCATCTCGCTCACTGTAATATCCTTTTTCCACAATTCTATAAAGAAACAGAAATATGCCATTCAAACTGAAGAATTTATAGAACAGCGTAATTCTTGGCAAATTTATTAAAATACATCACAGAATAATTAAGCAATATAATCTATCATGATTTGATGGATAAAGTTCTCACTAAAAATAACTTTACTCTGGGTTAATAAATATATATATTAAATATAATACGATAATGTAGAAGGAAGGACTCTAGCAAACAGCTCAGTTCCTAGTAACTTGAGAGATACTCGTGTTAAATTTCTTGATTTAGATTTCCAATCTTATATAGAAGTAATCCTCGATTTATGCCCATAATTGAACCTGGAATTATTGTCGTAAGTTGTGCTGACTTTTTAGTGGGTCACCATGCAATCATATCCAATTATTGTTGTTGTTGCTAACTAATAAAGGCGCTTAAATAAAGTTTTAACAAACCTTAAGAAAAAGCAGGGTTCTATTCCTCACTTCTGATTGGCCAAAAATAGAGATATCAGATTGGTCCTTTCTGGGGAATCTGATTGGCTGTTAACGGGCCACTCTCATTGGCTCAAGGGTTTAACACTTCCATGTTTCTCATTGGCTAATAGATCAGCAGCCTACCCTATAAAAGGGCTGCTGCTGCCCTAGGGATTTGCTCTGTTCAGCATGATTAATAAAGAGTTGAAGTTCACTGTTCACTGCCTCGTCTCCGTTCCTTGCACCCATGCGCAGAACTTAACACTGGTGATGAGGATGGGATGCGGAGACATCAGAGCTGACTGAACACTACAGAGCACCAAACAGAGCATGTGGCTGAAGGCGCATCGACAACGGAAACCACGTCCGGCAGCGCCATACCACCTGCTCCATTTGACCCGGCACAAGAAGACTGGGATTCAAACATAGACCGGTTCCAGATGTTTCTGGAGACCAACAACTTCAAGGATGCCACCAAGGGGAAAAAGCGAGCAGTATTCCTGACCCATTGCGGGCCTGCCATCTTTAAGATGGCCAAGGCACTAGTGAAAACGGCTGAGGTGAAAACCATGGACTGGGACGTCCTCGCACCCCTTCTACGGGCCCACCATGCACCAGCCGTACCAACGCTTGTCCGAAGACATGAATTTTACCAGAGGGACCAACGGAAAGGAGAGAGCATCGCAGATTTCATTGCAGACCTCCGGAACCTGGGAGGCCTCTGTAGGTTCGCAGACCTCGAAGAAGCTCTGAGAGACTGAATAGTTCTGGGATTAGATGACCCGATGGTACAGAGCAAGATCATGACCAAAGGGGACATCAACCTTGCTGATGTCATCAAAGATGCTACTGCAGCAGAAGCAACCAGGAAGTCAGCCGCCCAAATGCACCGCACCAACGCACCGCTCCGTCAACTCGCCAACGATACCTCACCTCGCCTAGAGAGGCACACAACAGTGACCCACCACGAGGACCTCGAATCGCCATCAGAAAGTGATGAAGAGGAGGTCAACCGGCTCCGGTCTGAACAAGACCAACGCCACCAGCAGAATCAAAGACTACCGCACCAATGCGCGGGTTGTGGGGCAAACCACCCGTGATCAGACTGCAAATTCCTCGATGCGCTCTGCCATTTCTGTGGGAAAAGAGGCCACATTGGGAAGGTCTGTAGAAGCAAGCAAGGATCCAGCCCAATTCAGAGGGGAAACAACTACTGCCAGACCACAGGAAATCGTCCTGTGAGTCGGGAACAATTGAACCACCAATGGAACAACCACTCCTACAGAAATAAAACACTGGCCACTTCAACAAGACGGAAAGAGGCACACCAAACCATTACAATTGGTCACGCTTCATTGTTAGATGCAAAGAAGATCCGAGTGAAGGTTACCATCGAAAACCAGCCTTGTGTGATGGAAGTCGACTCAGGATCATCCCTCTCAATGGTTTCCTGGAAGACCTTTAAACAATTAATCCCTGTCGTCTGGCATCAAGACCTCAGAGTCCACAGAATCATACTCAAAGATTATCAGGGGAACCAAATTCTGGTCGTTGGATCCAGCCAAGTCCAAGTATCATTCAAAAACCGCACTGCATTGTTACCACTGACCGTCATCAACCACGACCGGCCTAGTTTGTTAGGTCTTCAATGGTTCATCCCACTCAGGATCAAGGTAGCCAGCATTCACCAAACCAGAAGCGACGACTGGGAGGAGGCCCTCGTCCAGGAATTCCAGGATGTCTTTGCAGACAAACTAGGCGAGTACAAGGGGACCCCGATATCATTTAACCTTAACCCTGAAGTAGCCCCCATACACCTTAAGCCTCATCGGGTACCTTTTGCCCTTAAACCAAAAATTGTCGAGCAGCTCGATAAATTAATAGCCCAGGGTGTTTTAGAACCAACTGACCACGCTAGTTGGGAAACCCCAATCATAACACCCATCAAACCGGATGGATCGTTAAGGATTTGTGGGGACTACCGGGCCACCCTTAATCACGCCCTTCAACAGAACGCTTACCCAGTGCCAGTGGTGCAACACCTTCTCCATTCCCTGGGGGGTGGAAAAGTCTTCGCTAAATTGGATTTAGCACAGGCCTACCAACAACTGCCTGTAGATTTAAAAAAAAAACGCAGAGGCACAGACAATCGTTACGCACCGAGGCGCCTTTAAGTGCAACCGACTCCAATTCAGAGTTAGCGTAGCCCCAGGGATTTTTCAAAGTCTGATGGAAAGACTCTTGCAAGGGATCAAGGAGGTCGTGCCATACTTTGATGACATTTTAATTGCGGCCCTGAATAGAGAAGTACTAGAAAAGTGTCTTAAAATGGTTCTCCAGAAATTTAAAGACTCCGGCCTAAATGTTAAAAAAAATAAATGTCAACTGTATACAGATAGAGTTCCTGGGGTACCTAATCGATAAACAAGGCATTCACCCCATTAATAGCAAACTAAAAGCAATCATAAACGCCCCAAGACCCAGAAATAAGACTGACCTTCAAGCTTTCCTGGGGCTCATTAACTTTTACAACATCTTCTTGCCCCAGAAAGCGACCGTAGCTGAGCCCCTACATAGACTTCTCGACAAAAAAGCAACCTGGGTCTGGGGACACCGAGAGGAGCATGCATTCCGACAAGTGAAAAACTTACTAACCTCAGATGCTGTTTTAATGCAGTATAACGAGACTTTGCCTTTAACAATTACATGTGATGCGTCACCTTTTGGAGTAGGAGCCATTTTGAGTCATGTGTTACCAAATGGTTGTGAGGCCCCTATTGCCTATTTTTCAAGGACCCTATCAAAGACTGAACGTAACTGTAGCCAAATCGACAAAGAGGCTCTTGCTGTTGTATCTGCTGTGAAATGGTTTCATGAATATGTGTATGGACGAGTTTTTACTATTGTTACTGATCACAAACCTTTGCTAGGGATTATACCAGGAGACAAGCCAACCCCCTATATATTGTCACCTAGAATAACTCGCTGGTTGGAGTTCTTAGCTGCGTACAACTATAAATTACAACACCGCCTGGGGAAAGCCATTCCCCACACTGATGCATTGAGCCGTGCCCCACTTCCGGAAACCGTCGACGACCCAGCTCCAACCCTTACGACACTCCAGATTGAAACGCTACATTCGCCGCCGCTAACAGCCAGAGACATTGCTATCTAAACAAAATGAGATCCTGTCCTGGCACGAGTTCTCAGCTGGGTCGAACAAGGATGGCCAGTAGAACAAACCCCTGACGACTTCACCCCTTTCAGAAACCGGCAAACAGAACTGTTTTCACAGACAGAACTGCATCCTATGGGGATATAGAGCTGTCGTCCCAGAGCGGTTACAACGAGCAGTATTGAAAACATTGCATGACGGTCATCCCGGCATCATGCGTATGAAAGCGCTCGCACAAAGCTACGTGTGGTGGCCGGGCATCAACAAGCAGATCGAAGCCTGGGTAAAGACTTGTCTAAAGTGCCAAGAAGTCAGCAGTGCCCCACCTAGAGCAACTCCAACAGAATGGGAAACCCCCCGGGGGCCATGGTCCCGCATCCACATTGACTTTGCGGGACCTACTAAGGGACATACGTTCCTCCTAACAGTGGATGCCTATTCCAACTGGCTCGAGATCCACGAAATGAAGAATACTACAACCGAGTCCGTCATCCGAAAATTGAATAGGCTATTCGCAACGCATGGGCTGCCAGACGTTCTGGTCTCCGACAACGGACCCCAGTTCACCACCCTGGCGTTTGAACAATATTTAGCAGACCGGGGTATCCGCCATGCGCTAACTTTGCTGGCGCACCCTGCGGCTAACGGCAGGGCCGAGTGCATGGTCCAATTTGTTAAAAAAACTCTCCACAAAATGGACTATGGAGACATTGACGACAAACTAAACAGAATACTCCTACTCCAACACATCACCCCGCACAGCGTCACCAACAAGACTCCAGCTAAATTGTTGATGGGACGCAAGCTCCGTTCCCACCTCAACCGGCCTACGAGCCAGAGAAACCTTGTGGATCTAGCGGAAAATGCCATGAGTTCAGGGTAGGTGACTTAGTTTTCGCTAAAAACCATTCCAGCGAACCATTATGGGTCGAAGCAACCGTAACTCAAACCACCGGGCCCAGATCGTACCGTGTGCAAACATGGGACGGCAAAATATGGAAACGCCATATAGATCAGCTTCGCTCTAGGCTACAACCCAGTTACCGCAACTCCTGTGACTCTCAAACTGAGGGGGGAGGGGATGTTGAAGAAACCGAATTTGAGATGGTGGAAAGCAGAATCGAAGGAAGTCAACAGATGGGCGCGATACATGAAGAAGAATCCAGGAGGGGGTTGGCCTCGCCACAGAGGAATACCTCAACGGAGGCAAGCCCGCAAAGATCGGAGGACAACAACGACAGAATTAGCAGCACTGAGTCATCCAGTGAGGATGCAGAACCACCTGTACCAGATATATCCAAAAACGTCCCGCCGAAACCGGACTACAGACAGGAACCGGTGGGACAGCGCAAATCTAATAGACAGTTAAAACAACCTGCGTATCTTCGGGATTACATCACTGCACCCCTCAAACGGAATCCGGGGGGAAGGGGTGTTATGAACTAATAAAGGCGCTTAAATAATGTTTTAACAAACCTTAAGAAAAAGCAGGGTTCTAATCGTGCACTTCTGATTGGCCGATAATAGTGATATCAGATTGGTCCTTTCTGGGGAATCTGATTGGCTGTTAACAGGCCACTCTCATTGGTTCAAGGGTTTAACACTTCCATGTTTCTCATTGGCTAATAGGTCAGCAGCCTACCCTATAAAAGGACTGCTGCTGCCCTCGGGTTTTGCTCTGTTCAGGATGATTAATAAAGAGTTGAAGTTCACTGTTCACTGTCTCATCTCTGTTCCTTGCACCCATGCGCAGAACTTAACAGTTGTAGTCCGTCAGCTTCCAGCGGAGCTGGCGGCAGGCTCAGGTGATGAGGAGGTTGTGGGGATCTTGGGCCAGTCCCAGAGTCTGGGAAAGGCTCTGATGGATGCTCTGCGTTGAAAGTAGTATAGGGCCAGGGCTATCCGACATGGCTTCGGAGTCAGAGATAAGTGGGGAAGAAGAACAGGTGGGACCTGTTCCAGATGTGTGTATATGCAGAGCTGTCAGGAGAGGAGAACAACTTAAGAACAAGGGCCGACATGGGAAGAAAGGCACATGTGGACACTGAATGGCCCCTCCCTGGGGAATAAATTGAAGCAAAAGGGAAGTGGTGGTTGCAGGAGACAATAATTTGTATTTCTTTCGGAAGATTTGCTTATCGTGGTTCGTACTTCAGAGACTCCTTGCTAGAAATTAATTAACTGCATTGTGACTGGAAGCTCTCAGCCTGGCAATTATCCAAGAATTGATAAGATCTGTTCTTGCAATTAACCCTTGGAAGGATTATTGCCTGGACTTTTCTGTGTGTGAATGTCATGAATTCACAGTAACTAAATAAAGAGGGTTTTTTTGGGACAAGGATTCTGTTTCTTTTCTTTTTTCTTTTTAAACAAATTTTATTAATTTTACAAACACAACACACAAGACATAAACTATAACATCTTTTCTGAAGGCTGCCTGATCCCAGGTTAAAACTCTTCACACAGACACAAATTCAAACATCATATTCATTTTATATATCCTTCCATATCTTGTTATCATTTTCTTTCTTTCTTTCTTTTTTATAAACCAATTTTATTAATTTTACAAAAACAGTGCACAAACAATCAAAGCATAACAGCTTATAACCATTTTCAATAACATTCTTTGTCTGTTCTATTTCTAACTATCCATTCATCTTTTTTCTTTTACTATACTTCTCCTATACACTATTTGGAGTGACACCTTTACCCTAACTTAAAAGTACTTCATATAACACTTAATTTATCTTGGGATTCTATTTAATAAATTCTACATTTACACAATAAATTTTATACTCTAAATACACATATAAAAACACAATCATATACCTTCCAGAATCCCCCTTTTATCCTGAATTAGATTCACCCATTGTCTCTAAATAAGCTTTTTTTCTTTAGATCTTGCTTCCCACCATTGAGGTTTCTCCTCCCCCCCTTTCTCTCTTGCTTATTCTTCTCCTTGCCCTTTTTACCCCTTTGTCTCTCCTCTTCCCTTTTCTTACTCCCTTCCCTTTGCTTTCTAACCTTGCATCCATCTTTCCTCTCATTTTTCTTTTTTTGGGTTGTTTTTTCAAACCTTAAAATCCCCTTTTTCTTATCCTCTTTCTCCTCCTCCCCGGAAAAAACCCATTGTTCATCAAAGATGGCTTCTTGTTCCTCTTCTTCTTTGTCCCAGTCATTCTGCTGCGTAATCAACTTTTCATAAGTACATAACGCCATTTCTAAAAATTGAAATGAAGTGCCCAAAGTATCTTTTCCATCTTGTTCTTCCTTTTTATATTTTTGATGTTCAATCTTTAGTTCATCCACAAGCGATGCCATCCTGAAAAGAAAAACTTTCCCCAAAACAACCACCCAAGTATTTTTAGTCAAAAGTAATTCAAAAAGAAAGTTCCAAAAGTTAATACTTTTCTTCCTTCTTCTATTTCTCTTTCTGGGGTTACTGTTTAATCAAAGAGGTCCAATTACCATATTTCTTTTTTTAGTATTCTTGGCAATCTCCTCCTTTTTCCACTTCTGCTCCAATATTTTTCCGCTCCCTTCCCACTTGCAACATCAATTTTTAAATGATCAGAAATCCATACCTCTAATAAAGGTTTTCCAATTTCTTAAATTTTTAAGTCCAATGTCCAAGCAACTTTCAGAATATTTCACCTTCAGTGCCCAAACAAATTTCAAATCTTCTTCTGCTTTTTTCATGAGGTGGGAGAGTGAAGAAAAAAAAAAAGTTCCCTTTAACAGCTTCTCCGCCGCTTTCGATCTTAGGGATACAATGTATCCTCCAGCAATTCAGACAGCTCAGTTCCAGCGAATTTAAAGGATGTTGATTGACCCGGCTCAGCCAGCACTTTCACTTTTCTTGCTTCCTCCAGCACGATCTTACCCGGTTGCAGACTTCTTCGTGGCGGCCATTGCTGACCGCCGCTCCACCGCCTTGGGAAAAAGGGGTTTTTCAGGACGAGGAGGGGGTCTGTGACACCCCCAACCCCCTGTCCAGCTCCCCTCTCTCTTCGGCTGTCCCTACAGGGCAGCCATATCCCCCTGACCCATTTGGATCGGGGGTACCTCGGCGGCTAGCACAGCAGGAATCGCGAGTGGTCGTGAATTCCTGCTGCCCCGAAGCCACGCAAAAACCGGAAGCCAAGGATTCTGTTTCTTGATTCTGCTAAGGCTGGGTAAGAACAATTATGACCTTTATTGCAGGGATTAACATCGCAGTCATTAAGAGAATCCATTGTCCACAATGGGTATTTTTTGCTGGAAACCAGAACAAAACTAATGCAGTTTCCAGCAAAAAACCCATCATAAATTGCAATCATTTATGATGTGGGATAGTGCAAATGGCTGTAAATGCAGGCCAGTTGCCCCAAATGTTATCATGTGATCACGGTAGGGCAGCAATTGGAACTTCAAATCTGGGTTGTATGTAGCCCTGGGGAGTTTTGTCATAACTTCAAACAGTTGATGAGTCAAGAACTACCTGAACTAAAATAATTTAATATGTGTGTGTGTGTGTGTGTGTGTATAAAACATTAATAACAACAAACAGAAGAACAGAAAAAGGCAACAACAATTTAAAAGTCAAGTAGAACAAAAATTAGGTTTACAACCACCTAAACCAACAGCCCCTAACCTTTCCAGGGGGAGGGGGTATAGTTCTGTGTGAGTGGCAGGTGCACACATGCGCACAGCTCTGTTTGTGCAAGTGCAAACTTCCGCCACTTGTGTGAGTGGAGCTTCGTGTGCAAGCAAAAACGTGCAGCTCATGTGAACGGAGTTTGATGTGTGAGCTCAAGTGCTTCTTGCTCGAGTGCGCAGCTCCATTCACACATAGTTTTACTTGTGCAAGAGATGGGCATTTGCAAAGCTCCACTAGCAAGCACCTGGCACTTGGGTGGAGTTATGCACGTGAGTACAATTGTCTACTGCTCATGCAAGTGGAGTTGTGTGCATATGAGCACCCACCTGATGCTCATATGGCCTGATTCTGAGCAGGCCACAGCCCAGTGGTAGACGCAGCTCAGTGGTTGGGACTCCTGACCTAAACAATTAAGTAGCTAACAGATGGACTTAGTAATAATAAGCAGATTCTTGGCTTTGCCTATCCTTCCCTTCCTCAGGCTGGCATTTTAGAGTCACTAAAAATGCAGAATTATTGGCATGCCAGCTTTATGGGTTTATTAGGCAAAGGTGGTCTGCCATTATGGTGAGCACAGAAGCACCTGGAAAAGTTAAAAAAGGATGTTATGTTAAGCCCTGGCTATGAGGAGCTAAGCTGTGTGGTGATAAGCTAGCAAACAAGTAGTGATTGGTTGAGAGTCATTTCTATAATGTTGCAAAATGGGAAAGAGCTAATTAGCAGTTTTCTGCAAGCCAAACATACATACAAACTGGGCTGCACTTGCAGTATCCTGTCACTTAGATATATTTAAAAATAAGTCAAAACAGCACCAATGCATCACCAATGTGTTTTAAACTGGATTAAGAAGGGTGAAAAGATGGAGAAGCTGGCCAGCTAGCTGGAACAGACCTGAAGATCTGCATTCAGATCTGTTAAAATATAATTCCAGCCACTGGAGCACATGTATAATGTGCTGATGTATAATAATGTATTTTCAACCTCTTCTGTTCTAAAAAAAATTAAACCCAAATTACTCTCTATTATGCAATATTTGGGCCATAAATAGTACAAAAACATGCACAACCCACCACATACCTGTCAAACAGCTCTCCTCCTGTTACCAGTTCTAAGACAAGGCTGATTTCTGTGGAGGTTTCAAATATCTCCTTCAATTTTATCTGAGAAAAGCAACAAAGTAAGCAATTGTCTATTTTTCCCTTCTTTCCTGCATGTATATAATTTACAGTAAAGTTACATTCCCGCCCCCAATTTCTCTCCTCCTTTCTTTCTAATTAAAAACTTCACAGTATATGATTCAGTAGAAAGCATAATAAAAAAGGCATGCACTAAAAATTACTTGATTCTCCAAAATGTTTGAAATATCTTGAAAGTCTACTGGAAATAATTATAAATGGACAAGAACTCTGATGCTTTCCAGAACAGGAATAAATAAATATGGACAGATTACAAACTTTTGAGACTCTTTTGGTCTTCTTATGTGCAGCAAGACAGGAAAATATGTCTACAATAGAAAATCAAGATACAGGCTAACATTTTTAAATCTGGGCTTACAAACAGATACAACTTACAATATTTGGATGTGAAAGTCGAAGAAGAACACCTATTTCTGTTCGGACGATCTTTTTATCTACCTGGTTAAAACGGAAAAAAACATAATAAGATTTTGAAAGTAATTGTTTCAATGATTTGCCTGCTGTAGCCATTCTGAGCATGTTTAATAGTCTTAGTGAAAATTTATGTGTTAATATTTTTAGGAACCAAACAAAAGTAAAAAATTAAGTTTAAAAAAATAAATTGTAAATCTGCCTCTGGATTTTCTGGGAAAAAGTTGATTAATATTATTGAAATTTGTCATCAAATTTAATAGTAGAGTGGAGTTTTAAAATACAAGCAACAAAAAATGTTAGGTTACTATTTATCATTTAGAATTGATACTGAATTGATACTTACCTATATAGTGCCCAAACGATATCAGCATATAAACTTTTAGAAAAACTATGTTGAAAAAAATATTCTTTTCTGAAGAGACCAATATCAAGCATCGTTTTGTGAATTAACAGAATTGAATCTATGACAACTTTCAAAGAAATCTTAACACTTTATGTATAATGAAAATGTTACAAGCACTTTGGTTTGCATCATGAATGCATGGTGCCTAAAACAATTAATCCATGAAAATAAAATTAATACTGGGAGCGACTAGGGCCAAGAAGGAGATTTTAAATCTGAAATTAAGAAAGCCTGAATCTGTTATTTTGAGCAATTTGTGGAATATACAAGGAAATCAATGTTTGCCATGAAACTGAGAAGAGCAAAGTATAGATAAACCAATATTTTCTTTTCAGTACAGATTAATGAATGGAAGTCATATTTGTAGTTGTTGTCATGAATACGTCACACAGGATAGCCAGCTTCTTTGCAAAACAAAGATAGCATTTTATATATTATTTACTTGGATTTTGGAAAGAGACTGCTGTGCTATCAAAATCCAAATAAATTGGTTGAAGCAAGAGGACAGGAATAAATAAATAAATTAATGGGCAAACAGATTTTTTTAAAAACTATTCTTTAAAGCTTCAGACATTTTGGGGGTTGTCTTTCTATTTAAGATGACTCTTGAATCTGTACAGACTTTGATAAACATTAATTACATATCCCTTCAACACACTTTGTCAACACAACACAACCTATTTCTATTTCCAAAGCTCCAAATTTCCTCCAAAATTTTTCGCTGTACATGTATCACTATCAAATGGAGTACAAATAAATTATAAATGTATTTCTATTTGCATAGTCAAGCTCATAATTATCTGTTTATTACTGCTGTACTGAAATATGATACAGCCTTGGCGTTTGTTCAAAAAAATCATATAAATAAATAAACATGCCCTTGAATTAACTCAAATAATCCCTGATGCAATCTACTAAGCAACTACTGTTGCACCATTACCACTAAGAGAGCTTACATTCATAAAGACATAAATAAAGTATTTGTACAGTAGCTGAAAGAAATGGTTCACAATTACAATCAAAAGTCCATTATTTCAGATGGAGAGAGAATGTTCTTCTTACACTTATAACAGTTTGATACGTAACAAAACCAGTAACTTATTAACAAGAACTTGAATGGAGTTTAAGCTAAGGTCTGTTTTTAGCACAGTGGCTTTGCAGCTTTGTGTTCATGAATGTAGGCAATAAGTTCTTGCATAGGTAATTTTTTTATCTCAATGAATGGATCCGCGCAATATGCACATCGTTTTTTGTGTTCTTATCACCTAATTATTCCACTGAGGAGAGAAAAAGTGATTGCAAAATTGGTCAAAATTCCTAGACATATCAATATATTAAATCAGACAAATATAATTCATAACTCTTGTATAAAGCTACAATGCTTCTCTAATTGCAAAACATATAGCTTACCCAAAATTATATACGATACATATAAACAAGGCAATACCTGTTCTTCAAATAACTTCTTTAGAGTTGCACAGAGCTCTTCAGCAGGCAACTCCTGAAACAACATTTTTAAAAACATTATCGAAGTGCTATAATGAAAAATGGCTCTTGGACTCCTTTTCTCCTTGGCCCTATGAACACATTGGCACTTATTTTGCTGGGGCTATCAATGAAAAAAATGTGCTATATACATCATTTGGTTAAGATGATTCTTTGGTAAGTTTTATTATATCCTGATTAAACATTTATTAATGCAAGCTTTTCTAAATCTCATTTATTTTCCATCTTTCCCTTAAAACATCTATATTTACATATAGATATATCTAATTTCTCACTTCATTCTTAATGCACTTGTGAATTAATTGGCTTTTAATAGTGAGCTTTTCATCATTTTGACTATCAAGTGAAATGCTTATGTTTTTAGGTTTTTTAATGGCATTTCATACTTCTGCTTCTTAAGGCTGAACACAGCATTTCTTTAACTTCAAGTTTGAGAAGGAATTATAATTTAGAAATGGCAAAAAACTGCCACTACCATTAAACATCTCAGAAGTTTAAATGAAATCTTGTATTAACAAGAGAGGGATTATCTCCTTTCATTCATAGAGAGACCAGGACTTAAAGTCACAACTTCAGTTCTGAACAAGATAATAATCACTCATCACTTATTACCACTAAGCTCTGCTTTCCTGTAGTGGTAATAGAAACTAGATTCAGTTATTAGCCTTATTATATTAGTCCAGGAAATTATATTTCAGAGACAAGTAGTGGTTGACTTATTATCATAATTGAATCTGCAATTATAGCTATGCTGATGGGTCATCACATAAACATCTTGTATTACAACCTATTTTTATACTGCTGTTAAGTGAACACAGAAATTGTAAAGTGAATGTGGTGGTTGTTAAACAAGCACTGTGTTTTTAAAGTGCATCATAAGTTCACATTGCTCACTATGGTTTTGTTTTGTTGGCTGAAAATCAGAAGTAAATGCCGATTTCCAGCAAAAAAAAGTCATAAATTACATGCAAAATGCAGCAAAGAACTTTAAGTGCAAGTTGCCTGTCAAGCATCCACAGTGCAGTCACATGGCTATGGGTAGTGGCCATTGGAACTTCAATCTAGGTCCTAAGCACCTTTTGGGGGAATTCATCATAAGTCAGAACTACTCTCATAGCTAGTTTTTCCTTGCTTTTTTATCCCAAGTTTCAGTTTGGAACAAAGAAACTCTGACTATTGAAGGATGGAAAAAAAGAAGGGAGGATGATTAATTTGCCCAGTTGTGATGGGACTACATCCATTAGTAAAATGGGAAGGAAAACAACCCCTCTCACCTTAAAGGATCTTTTACATGCACACAAATGGCTCACTTCTGAAATAAGCCAGTAATAGGCTGAAAAACCAAAGGTAGTGCAATTCTTTTTACTCCATTTCTTTTAATGTTTTCTTTTAAAAATATGGAAATTGCCCTATCTTCTTCTGTGATTTTCTTTTCAACTTCCCAGGCTGGTCTATAGTCTAGGTATTTCTTGATAATCTTCTATCCAGGTATTAACCAGCTCTGACTCAAATCTGATTTTCAGAATCAAGTAAGGTTTGTAAGATTGTGCCATCAGCTACAAGAAAATTCAAAGATACACTATTTCTTTTGCTAAACAAAATATACTTTTCCAGGTATCATATTTAATCAGGCTACATTTAATATTCTTATTTTAAGTCACATTCATTCCAAGTTAAGGTCCAAAGTACTGTATACGAATTTGCACATGCATAATCTCCAACAGACTTTCAAATCAGAAAACATGGATAGTGAACAGTGCTGGATCTTGTAGGTACTCAGCTGATTTATCAGCCATAGCTCCAGATCAATACGCAGTAGGTTTTTGCTTGTTCAAGCCTGAGTAGATTGCAGTTGCATAGGAAGTGACATATATAACTATACTAATGTACTATTACTAACTCAGTTCCAATTGTCTCTTGAGAGGATTACTTTAATGCATTTTAGATAGGACTGCCTTTGGAGACAAACTAGTAGTTGCAACTGATAGAAAATGTAGTGTCAAGATTATTAATTGGATACCCTTCCAATTCAGAATTACACCTATTTGAAGTCAATGAATGGTTGCCAGGAGGCACATTGCAAAGTGCTGCTCATTAACTTTTCCATTATCTAAACAGCACAGCACCAGGATATAACAAGCAATCTTGCCATCAAATCTGCATACCCCATTATCAAGAATACCCTTTCTAAAAGTTTCATCCATATTCTGTTGCAATGGTGGATTTCAAAAATTTTTATCACTGGTTCTGTGGGCATGGCTTAGTAGGCGCATTAATCTTCTCCTGTAATCTTGTACTCTTCCTGTCTTTGACAGCTGATGTGCAGCAATTCGCTGTGCCACACGAAGCAGCTGAGCTTCAATACCAAGAAATAAAAGTCAGTAGAGAGCTGGGGTAGTGAAGGGGCCCAACAGCTGATCATTGGAGCAAACTGGTTTGCTCAAAGATGATCCTCAGAGCTACCGGTTCGGCCTGGTACACCAGAAATTTGCAGTGAATTTTTTTTTAATTAGCTGATCAGCTTTGCTGCTTCCTATTCATTCCTCCCTCTGTATGAAACAAGATGCCACTTCAATTTTGCTATTCTATTTCTTCCATTCACAGATAGATTTAGTGTTATTAACTTCACTTTTCTCATTGTAAATCCCACTGAATCAGTTGGAATGCTGATCTAAGTAAGAAGAACTAAGTAAGAGCTCAGGTGCTTACTTAGAATGAAGGGCATTGTTATGCTGTACTGTGTAAAATTTTGTTTTATGTGGCTTTACTACTTTAGACTTAGTTATAGATAACTGCAAGAATCGATTCAGCATTACTATTTTATTATAGAGACAGTAAAAATCCCTGAAACACTTTTTGCACCTTTAAAAATTTGCTTATTTTATGTATAAAAAGATGAGCGGGCAGATGTATGAAACCTCAAATTAAGTTTTTAGAAACTAAATAAAAAATAAATAGCAAAGAAAGAGGCCTGAATCATTTTTTAGTTTCTTATAATGCATACATCAGAAACCAAACAGGAGAAACAGACTTAAGATTTGATTTGAGGAGATATCAATGTTGTTTCTGTATCTGTACATAATTTTTCAACTAATTTAGATGCAGAAGTTTTTTGTTTGTTTATTTTTTTTAATTAGCAAGCAGACTTGGTATCATCACTGCATAATTTATCTGATTTAGTTTCATGGCTGTAACATAAAATTGCTTTGTAAGTTTCACAGTAGATTGCTACAAAATGCTAATGTAAAAATTGGAATAAAACATCTATTATTTATGTCTTCTTTAGAGACTATAGGGAAACAAATTTTCCGATGCAGTAATATTTACTTTAAAACATTTTATTAGTTTATTTACTGAATTATCCTACTTTTCACAATAAATGACACATATGGTACTAATAGTAACAAAAATAAAATAGATTAACAATTAAAACACTTAAAATACAATTAAAAGCATATCACTAAAAAGAATACACACTCAGTTACTCAACAGCAGTCAAATTGTATGCCAGAGGGAGACAGTTTGCCAGAACACAGAAAACAAGAGAGAATTAGCCTAGCAATTTTTATCAGAAAGTTCTGAAGCCTCTTTTAAACCTGTCAAATCTCTTAATCAAAAATTTCTACAATAATTAGAAAGGAGGGAAGAAGGAAAGGAGGGAGGCTTCTTCTAAATGACATTGTGTGCAAATATATAATGATAAATGTAATTTCAAAAACCTGATCCTAAATTATATAGGATTTAGGGCACTGTGCTGGGAAAAAGTCCTCCAGTCAGTGGTGATACTAAAATGAAGGAGCTGTAACTCACTATTGCTGGCCTGAGGCAAACATTTTAGTAACGGCATTGGACTGGTTGAAATTGTTCAATGCTCCAAAAAAACTGTCAAATAATATAATTGCCATATTATATCATCCTGGCTTAACAGGAATTTATAGAAATGTTTACATCTCTGCAGAATCCAAGATGTGCAAATCTTGGGTGCTGACATATGCAAATCCTGGCTGAATCTAGGAATAAACACAAACTATGACTGTAACCTCATTCAGAGCAGATTACATCCTTATTCCTGGATTTGCATTTCAGTTTATGAATAGCACCTGTCTTGTTTGAATTATTTTTCAACTTGCTTTTCCTTATCCAACTACTTACTAAAATAAGACCAATTTAGAATTTATTTTGTAGATAAAAGTATTGATAACATCAAAGGATTTGTTTCATCTCATAATGATACAATATTGAAAGGAAAATATTTATACCAATGTTCATCAACCATAATAACTTTAAGATGCATGGACTTCAATTCACAAAATCCCATGCCACTATGACTGGCTGGGGAATTCTGGGAGTTGAAGTCCATGCATCTTAAAGTTGCCAAGATTGAGAAACATTGGTTTATACCAGGGCTGCCAAATTCAATTTCATTGAGGGCGCATCAGGGTTGTGTTTGATCTCAGGGTGGGCATGGCCAGAGGGCCATGGCTAGGTTGGGTGTGGCCAACTTCACATCATTCATGTAAGGGGCCATCTGTAATGACCCGGGCTGGGTGGATCCTCTACCAGTGAAAACAGAGCCCAGGCAGCCACAATGGCCTCCTGCAGCCCTCTGCCAGTGAAAAGGGAGCCAGGAGGGCCGCATGCAGCTTTCCTGAGCTCCATTTTTGCTGGCAGAGGCACCACAGGCCAGTCCTTTGCTATTTCCAGGGCAGCCCTGCAGGCCAGATCAAAGCATCCCATGGCCAAATCCAGCCCGTGGGCCTTAAATTTGACACCCTGGTTTACATTCTGATCTTCTCAGTCTATGACTGTCAAAGCTTCATCCACCTTTCTTCTACTAGGAATTCCAAATAAAGGAGGGAGAGTAAGAAACAAGCTGCACACTTCTCTTATAGCAGAAGTTAGCCCTCTTTAATTTAGTTTTCACATTTTAAGTCACTATTATATCTTCCTCAGTTTTCAGAGATATCATATGTGACAAATGTTAAAATCTGCAATTTTTAGGAACTATAATTTTAATGTAATGTTACATGATTTTTAGTAGTATAAATGGTATTTACTGGCAAGATATTGCATGCAAATTTTTGCAATCAATATCTTTGGCACTTTTGAATTAGATCTGTTTTATTTCATTTTGATTGTCATTCTAAAATTAAATTTCCCTAATAGAAAACGGTATCAGAAATTGCTATAAGCCATGTAGTGGATTTTATTCATAATGAAGAGCGATCCATACTTTCTTCTTAATGGGAGATTACCTCCCATGGGCAACAAATATCACATATTGAAATCTTAAATTTAATAGGCATTTAGTAAGAGATATATAGTCATAATTAAATGCTGTTACAACATAATCCTATCTGCAGTTCCAAGAAACCTAGTCAGCGCAGGTTCACCTATGTTGGCTGGAACTCCTGGAAGTGGAATATATAAGAATCAGAAGAACATTAATTTAAAGAAGGCTCCCATAAACATTGCTTTTTTGGAGTAGATCTATTGAACAATTCTTACATAACAAAAAGATCCATATTTAGACAAAGCTGATTGTTCATATAGGTAGTTCTCAACTTACAATCAAAACTGACCATGGCAATTATAGTCATAAGTTGTGATGATCATAAAGCTGGTCACTGTGATGACTCCCCTGAATCCTTCCTTAGACACCTCTCCAGATGAGAAGCGGAGGATGAGCCAGTCCCAGGCATGTCAGGAGGAAAAGCAACCATGGGCTGCAAGTCAGGAATGGAAGGGGCTGAGCACAGTGGAGTGACTGGATGAGCAGCCGTCTAAGCTAGAGACAGGAGAAACTTAGATGCAGCTGGGAAGCCCACAGACTTCACATGGAGAGGGCACACAGCTGCAGCTGGTCACTGGAGATGAAGAAGAACTGCCTCCTCCTCCAGATCTGAGAGCACCTATGGCCGAGAGGAGCCAGGCACAATGAAGATCAACCAGGCTACTTGTGAGGAGCAGCCTCACCCCTCTTGATGTGGTATACCAGGAAGCAGTTATTTAGCTCAGCAGGGGGAGTGATGGATGCTGGAACAATATGTCCATTTCCTTGCTGTGTGTCCTTGCCTTGAATTTCAGATCACAACTCTTCAACTGTGCCTTTACCTTGGAAACTTGCCTTGTTTTTGCACTGTGGACTATTGCTGCTTCTTTTGAATAGTCTGTTGAACTCATAAGGAAGAGGCTGGTCCTGACACAGGGAATTGTTGGAGAATACTAATTCAGGGTTGGAACCCCTAATAAAGACCTCTAACACCTGTGGTGTGTGTGTGTGAGAGAGAGAGAGAGAGAAAGAGAGAGAGAGGGAGAGAGAGAGAGAAAGAGAAAGTAGCTCTTGACAATCTAGCATAACTTTTGATGGTCACTAAGCAATAAGTCAAGGATTATTGTGCAATGTGCTTTCAAAAGCAAAATTCAGCAATAAAAAACTCATGAATAGCAACAGTTACACTTACAGTTTTCTTCAAGATTTTGACAGCAAAAGGCTTTTGAGTTCCTTTCTGCCTGCACCTGTAGACAATAGATGTAGCACCCCTGATTGAAAAGACAAAGAAAGATGTATCATTTAGTTGGTAATAAATTAGTACCAACACATATTTCCTCCCTCAAAACAATGCCTGCTTCAAAACCTGACATTTGGACTCTTGAATGGAAAAAAAAAAGTCATATTTTCTAATGTTTCCCCGTGCTGCTCTTATATTTTTACCTTTGACTGAAATAATGAATTAAAAACTTTGTTTTTGTGAATGCAATTTTTTTTCTTGGTCAGAAATTTACATATTTTCAAAAAATAGAAAATGGGAATTTGCCTATCCTATTATTAGAGTATATTTAATGCAACAAATTTTATAATATTGACATATTTAACATTTTAAAAGAAGTTATGAGATACACTAAATCTCAAAAAATAATATGATCAATAAGACTTCACAGCAGAGATTATTGAGTAACACTTGGGCCATTCAACAAATTGTCAAACATGCCTACTGAGAACAATATAATTTTTTTTCTAAGTCTATCCAATTTGAGCTATTAAAATCCAGAAGACCACTAGATGGGAGCAAAGATACACAAATTCAAATTCTTTATTGTTCCAGATCAGCCACCCAGATAAAACAAGATTTGCTAAATATAACCTACCAATACAACTTAGAAAACAACATTCAAAATACAAAGCATATAAGGTGAAAAATGTATGATCACACTTTCACTGTTTTGCTATCAACAATCTGCAAGTTTTATAAATGGTGTAAACTGCAATTTATAAGAGGGAAACTTATCTACCAGTGAAAACGAAACATAAAAATCTTCAGTCCCTCCTGGAAAAAAGCTTAGAAAAAGATATTACTAGCTTTTTATGTATATTTCAGGGCAAAAATATAGTAAAAAAATCTTCAAAAGTAGTCCTTCAGCATTTTATATTTTTAAGGTATATTATATTCTTTAAAATGTAATTTTACATTTGTTTAATAAATTACCCTTTTAGTTTTAACAATACCACATTTGAAACAGCTTCAATATTTAGGGAGATTTACTTTATCTACACCAAAACTGAAAATTAACTTTTTAAATTCTTCCCAGATTGAAGAATAATCTTCTCTAGGATATATGGAATCTGATAGGACAAAATTGATAGAATTAAGCCATGGAACTAGTCCTATAAGCCATGGAACTAGTCCTATGGTTTTACAAACCCTTGCTTGTATTTCAATGCTAGTTTATGCCTAAATGATAATGTATATAACCCCATAAAGTCTGGGTTTAATTGCTTTCTGCCACAAATAAATTGGATATTAATTCCATACAATATGCCAATAAGAGTTCATTAACAGTGAAGTTAATAACTGTTAGGGCTCTTGACTTTAAGGGAATAGGTGATGTGTGTAGAGGAGCTGTCAGCAACTTCATAATCCAAATAGGTTCTTTTCCTTCAGTTGTGCAGCAACTGCAAAGGACAGTCACACAACAGCAAAGAACAGACATTGCTGCTTTAAGAAGTTGCTGACAGCTACTATCCAAGGGCTCCTGCCTGTTGCAAAGCCTCTTTTTTCCCTTTATCTCCAAAATTGTACACAATTCTATTGAAATTTCTATATTATTATTTTATACAGTTTTTTCAATTTTAAATTATACAGAATTGGGTGTAACAAGCTAGAGAAGGATGGCTTGGCAGTATATGAATCCCATCCCCCCTCTCTCTCACACACACACAAACCTTTTAAGTAAAGTATAGGAGATAGGAAACAAATTAAGACAGGACATTCGAAAGGTGCTTTTCAAAAGGCAACTTGGACGGTGAGGCTCTCGCTCCTGGAGCACTATCTCCCTATAAAGCCACCACCTGCACCAGAAGTCACCTTAAATCAGAGCAATAAATTCCTTCCACCCAGTAAATCACAGCTGCTTGTAAAACAATTAACCCTTTCCTTGCAGTTTCTCAATACTACCTCAATACTTTAATCAAACACTGATTAATTCATTACCTCAAAACTTACAACTTTTTTACCTCATCACCTATATCAATGATTGGATAATCAATTTCTATAAAATATTTCATTAATGGTTTAATTGATTTATTATTTTAATTGATTAGTGTGATTAGAGTGTTTAGTGCAAATAGTGTGATTACTGATTTAAAAGATCAAGTTTAAAAGATCAAGATTCATGTAATTTAATTGATTAGTAAAATCAGTGATTTAGTGAATTTAATTGAACAGTGTGATTAATGATTAGTGTAATTAATTGATTAGCGATTAGTGTAATTAATTGATTAGGCTGATTGTTGCTTAGAAAAATTATTTGACGAGAGAGATTACTGCAATTGATTGATTGGTGTGATATTGGCTATATTGATTACCCAAAATTGTTCCATTAATAAATTTAATCAACGTACCATCTTAACAAACCTACCATACCAAGAAAAAAATCCAATGCCAAACCACAACCTAAAGAGAAAATAATCCCCACCAATGAACCACAAGACTCTTGCACATGCCTTAAATGCTACAAAACTCCATCAAATGGATAATGAAAACTCCATCAAATGTTCTCTATGTAACAAATACGCTCATCATGACTGCTTGGGATTACCGGAGCAAATGATTCAATACCTAGAATCATCCAATGAGTTTCCATATCTCTGCAAATCATGCAGACCCAAACTGGATCTGTTGGAAAGAGTTGATACCATTGAAACACGAATAACATCCCTTGACACCACAGTAGCATCCCTGGATGCCTTAAAAGAAAGATTATCCAACCTTGAAAAAAAAGACACAACGCAAAAACCTGAACATCCAATAGCTACAAACCACATCTCTACCGAACAACCACAACCCAATCCACAACCCAATCCACAAAAAAACATAAGCCAGACAAATAATGATATCCCAATCCTCATCAGAGAAGCTGTTGAGTGTGAACGGAAACGTCCCAACGCCATCTTATTTGGTCCAGAGGACATCAATGATAATGATGACATCACAACTGTCCGAAACATCATCAGTGATTATCAAGCATCAACCATCTCCCTTGATGAAATACTTGACATTTCCCGCATTGGCCAAGAGCTCAAATACAGAGATGGTTCTGTGGCCCCACGCTTCTGCAGGGTCATTTGCAAATGACCCATAACAATAAGGAAACTTCAATTCAAAAAGAGAGCACTCTGGTGGAAAAACAAATCTGGTCACGTTGCCAATTTCAAAAGCTGATAGAAAAATTTATGCCACCAGATAAAGACTGAATGCACCAATTATCACATTAAACAAGAGGAAAACCTTCTTCACACCAATTCCACCCGCGCTTTTTGCAATTTTGTAAACAACAAACTAAAAGATTGAAGGTCCATCCCACCCCTGATAGGACCTAATGGTAAAGACTGCAACGACAACACCATTAAAGCCAACCTCTTTAACACATTCTTTGGCTCAGTATTTGTAAACAGCAATGGATCATGCCCAGTATTTCCTAGCCGAATCACAGACAACTACAATGATCTAATACATATTGATTTTACAGAAGACTATGTTGAAAAAGCACTACGCAATCTAAAATCATCTCTATCTATTGGACCGGATGGAATATGTGCCTACTTCTTAAAAAGCTATCCACTGCCATAGCAGGAGAGATTTTATACTCAGGTATACTGTGGTTTAGGGTCTTCAGAGAAAGATGCAGGTCTCAAGAGAAGCAGAGTAGATGCCCACCACTGTGTTTGCTTCTGTGATTTCAATACAAGTAGAACTAATTTTAAATTAAAATGGGAAGATCCAAAACTAAAGTGGTGATTTCAGCAAACTTACAGGACAGTCCAAGTTTGCAGAAATTAAAAGAAAACAAAACCTAGGCTCCTCCAAAAAACAAACAAACAAAAAACAGACAAGGATCTGTGTCCAATAAAGGTAAAGGTTCTCCTGCACATGCATACTAGTCGTTTCTAGCTTTAGGGGGTGGTGTTCATATCCGTTTCTAAGCCGAAGAGCCAGCGTGTTCAAAGACATCTCCATGGTCAAGTGGCCAGCATGACTAAACCCCAAAGGCACATGGACCACCAAAGGTGGTCCCTATTTTTCTATTTGCATTTTAAGTACTTTCAAATTGCTAGGTTGGCAGAAGCTGGGAGAAATAATGGGAGCTCACTTCATTATGTGGCACTAGGGATTTGAACTACTGAACTACTGATCTTCTGATCTACAAGCTCAGTTTCTTAGCCACTGAACCACCATGTCCCTCTGTGTCCAATAGCTTCAGGTAAATAGGTATGTACATAAGGTTGGGGAAACTGAGTCAGGTAACACTATGGGAATCAGTTGGAAACTAAAATGTAAAATAGGGAATTGGTTTAGTTCTTAATATCTTATACAATTTTGATAGAGAATGGTGTGCATGCATGTGTGGTGTGTGAGTATCATGTGTGAAGTATTAAAAGGGAAAGGTGTTTTTCTTTTCTTTTCCCAATCTCTAGAAATCCAAACCTTTAGGATATTAATATCCTCAGCAGATGGGCAGCCACATTAAAATGACAGCTTTTTAATGTGCCAAAGATTTTTGACCAGTGAAAAATGAAAACCCTTTCTTTTTTTCTCCTTCCAGATCTTTCGTCTTTGTCATAAAATTCAAATAGAGCCAAACAGCTTTGATTGCAAGATTCTATAATATGTATTGCCAATGAAATACACAAATCTTTAAAAATTACCTCAAATATAAGCAACTTTAGAAGGCCACACTCTTTAACCATTTTTATTAAAAGAAAGGTGTGGGGACATCTATCAACAGATTTTATGGGCATATTTCTAAGTTTAGCAGAGGTAAGATGATTGGAATGACAAGTAAACATTGCTACACTTCACAGTGAATCTTTTTTAAACCTTTACTATTACCCACCTTCTCAAAAACCACCTCCACTCAATTATTTTTAATAACTGATTTACTTTCTTTAGCGTACACTTATAGTTACATTGACTTATTGTCTGCCTTCAGATCTTTGGGCATCAGTAGGAAATTCCACTAAATGTTTTTTTTCATCTCAGAAAAAAAAGCTGTCTCTCTTTGTAAAAAGATTTGTGTGCATGAAAGTCCTAAATCAATTAAAGCCCTTCCTTAGATTAATAAAGTGAGCTATTTCTATCAAGGGTAAACAGAAATACTAGTTCCACTCCAGGCACATAATGTGAATTTCACTGCTTTGTTGATTGACTTATGGCTCAACCACATGTTGCTACTGTTAAGCCTGGTTTCCCCAACCAGGGTTAGGGAGACAAGCTAAACAGAATGTGCACCGTTAGTCAGATAGGCACACAGATAAATGAGTGAGCTAAGCTTGTATGTTTATTAACATACAGTAAAAAATAACAGATACGCTTGTGCTATCAAAAATATAGTTTATTCCATTATGAGTTCATAGCATAGTCAAAATAACAGTCCAATAGTCATGTATCATTTAGTCAGTCCATTCAGGGATATTCAGTTAGCAAAGTCCGTTTAGAATATCCTATGTCAGTTCACTTACAAGTCAGTCCTTTGTTTTCTCTCCCGTTCGAGCAATGCAGTCTTGAGTCCTTGCAGTAATCAGGGATCATCAAAGCCAGAGAGAGAGCAAGCTGCAGTCTTGCTTCTTTTAAAGTGCTTTCACAACCACTCCCTTAATTACTGTTCCACAGTTAAAGTTGCAGACACTTTAACATACAAACTATGATTACATATTATTATTTACCTAAACCAGTTAGGGTAAAACAATGTTATCCCTAACATTCTCCCCTTTTAGGTTAAATAATAATATAACTATTTACATCTTTAAATCATATTTGTAACAACTCTCTTTAAACTTAATTACTCCTTGAGCTTTTGTAAATTGGTCTGCAATGTTTTCTTCTGTCATGCAGTATTCCAATTTAATTAGCCCATTCTTTACAGATTCTCTAACATTTAAGTATCTTAAATCAGTATGCTTTGATCTAGTTTTTACAGCAATACTAGTAGCTAACTGTATAGCTGCTTGGTTATCCTCGTACACAATAATGGAATCTTTTACAGTTATACCCATGTCTAATAATAACTGTTTGTACAAAACCAAATCAGTGCATAGTAATGACAGACATGAAAATTCCGCTTCCATTGTGGACAAGCTGATATGCTGTTGTCTGATTGACCTCCACCCTATTAGTGTCTTACCAAATAATATAGCCATCCCAGATGTTGATTTTCTTGTGTTTATATCAGTTGCAAAACTTGCATCTGCATAGGCACTTAGACTCAAATCACCCTTTGGTTCTATATACAATGCATGGTTCATTGTTCCTTTAAGATATCTTAAAATTCTCTTTAATGATTGCCAATGACATTGTTGTGGATCTGAATTAAAACGAGCCAGCTGATTTACACTATAAGCTATATCTGGCCTTGACCAATTGCTTATATATGATAAGCTACCAATCAAAGATTGATATATAGACTTATCAAATTTGGGACTTTGATCATCAGTTTGGCAAAGTTCCTGACTCATTGGAGTCTTTGCCGGTTTACAAAGTTCCATTTTAAACGTTTTAATTAATTGGCAAATTTTATCTTCTTGAGATATCTTAAAACCATTTTTTGTTTTGTTAATTGTCAATCCTAGATACTTTTTAATTTCACCTAAATGCTTTAATTTTATCTTTTTGGCTAATAATGATATAATCTCATTAGCTTCATTATTAGTCTTAGTTATCAAAGCAATATCATCTGTAAATAATAACAATAATGACACCGTTCCATTATTTTCTCTTTTAAACACACATGGATCTGCTAAACCAGATTTAAAACCTATATTGTTTAACTCTTTCACAATATATTGGTTCCACTCAAACCCAGATTGTTTCAACCCGTAAAGACTCTTTTTGAGTTTCCAACAATCATTATTATGTACTTTATTGTCTTTTATACCTACTGGTTTTCTTAAATATATAGTGTGCTGCAATGGTGCATGCAGATAAGCAGTTTCTACATCTAAATGGTTAATGACATAGTTTTTCTTAGCTACCCATACTAAAGCTGCTCTTAAAGATGTTGCTTTAAGACTTGGTGCAAAAACTTCATCGTAATCAGATGCAGTTTGATTAAATCCTTGAGCTACTAACCTAGCCTTATGGGTAACAGTCCCATCATTTCCAGTTTTTACTTTAAATATCCATTTGCACCCAATGGATTTTTCTCCTGGAGGTAATTTAGCATCTTCATAAACTTTCATTACCTTTAATGAATTTAGTTCCTTTTCCATTGCCTTTTGCCAATTCTCCTGATCCTTAGCAGGATACATCCTAAGTTCATCTACACTAGTTGGAACTTTAGTTACTTGGCAAACTATACTTGCTTGATACCTATCAGGTGGTCTAGTTACATGTGTAGTACGTCTAGGTATTACAGGACTTACAGGTGGACTTTCATTTATTAACTGTTCTTGATTATCTAACTCTTCCTGATCAACTGTTTCCTCTTGTTCTGGTCCTATTTGTTCTTCATGGACTTCTTCTTTAATTGGACTCTTCTTATAACTAGTCTGATCTTTCTGCCTTTTGTAGGGTTCAATAATTACTTCATTATTTAAATCTTGCTCTAATCTATTCCATCCTACATGTTCTAGGAATTTTGCACTAGCACTGGTGTAAACTCTAGATGTACCTGGTTCCCAGAATCTATAAGATCTATGATTAGATGTATATCCTACAAAATATAATCTTTTAGCTCTATGCTGTCCTTTGTGTCTAAGTTGTGAAGGGATATGCACCCATGCTGGTGCTCCAAATGTGTGCATGTAACTTAAATCAGGTTTTGTACCATGCCACAGTGTGAATGGTAATTCACCTGTTGTTGAATTAACAACATTATTTAATATATGATTACCACACATTATTGCTTCTCCCCATAAATTGTCAGGTAATCCTGAATCAGACATCATAGTTCGTGCCATTGATTGTAATGTTTGGCCTCTTCTCTCTATAAAGGCATTATGTTGTGGCCTATATGGTGCAGACTTTTTATGTTGAATACCTAACATTCTTAGTCTGTTCTGGAATTTATTATTTGTAAATTCCGTACCATTATCTGTTATAAGAGTTTCTAATTTCTTTTTAGTTTTCCTTTCAGCAAATTTTATCCAATTAAATAGATTTTGATACGTTTCAGTTTTGCTCTTCATTAAATAGCAAAACCCATATCTAGAATAGTGGTCCATTATACTTAGTATGTAACGAGCTCCTCCTACACTTGGTTTTTTCGGACCTATTAAATCTGCAAATACTACCTCTAAAGGCTCTTTGGTAGTAAATCCATCAACTCTATTAGCAGGTGTGACCCTGCTCTTACTTTGATTACAGGCATTACATTGCAAATACTTATTACAAGTTTTCAAACTTATTCCCTTAGATAATTCAACAGTTTTCTTAAGCATTTTAAAATTTAAATGCCCTAGCCTTCGATGTAACAAGTGAATACATTCATCATGAGGTTTCTTATTTTCATAAACTGTGTTAGCCACTTTTAAACCATTATCATTTAACACATATAATTCACCTCTTAAAGATGCAGTAATTTTCTTATCTTCTTTTTCAGTTATGCAGTTATCTCCCCTAAATGTAACTACATATCCTAGTTTAACCAAAATTCTAACTGAAATTAAATTAAACTTAAGTTGTGGTACATATAACATTTTTACATTCTCTTTTATAAAAGAACAATATGCTATACCTTGACCTTTAGCTTTCAGTTTCCAGCCATTGGCTAACGATATCTGCTGTGTACTCTTGGACATTTTAATAAAATTTCTGTTATCATTTGTTACACAATGGGATGCTCCACTGTCAACCACCCATAAATTATTTTTTACAGCTCCGTTACTATACATGGCTAACTCGAAATTTTTATTTTTATTTTGATAACTTTTAGTATTCTGGCCAGCGTTCTGGCACTTTGCTTTTTTACAAAATCTTGCCAAATGTCCTCTTCCTCCACAATTAAAACACTTTTTAATTGCATATGCAGTAGGAGATTCATTATCTTCTTTTTGAGGTTGCTGCCTCCTTAACTCGTCTCTTTCAAGCCTTCTTCTGGCCTCTTCAATCAATCTGCCAGTTATATCAGTTATAGTTAGACTTTCTTTTGGCAATATTTCAAGGGAAGTTACGTAGTTATCATAACTTTCATCAAGGTAAGATAGAATTATGTAGACTTGGTGTTGTTCAGAGAAAATAAGCTCTTTCTCGTGCAGTTCTTGAAAAATGCTTTGCATAGTTTTCAAATGACTAAGCATATCACCATTTGTTTGGAGATGCGTACTGAAAAGTTTCCGTGTTAGATTTATGTGAGCACCAACGTTATCTCGAACATAAATCCTCTTCGGCTTCTGCCAACACCCAACAGCCGTTTTCTCTCCGTGGATATAAACAAGCTGTTGATCAGTTAAGGTTAAAGCAATTATGCAAATAGCTTGTTGATTTTTATGCATAAATTCTTCTATCTTTAATTTGTCTTCATCATCCTCTGGATCCCATTCTTCTACGTTTGGTGGATTTTCAATTATGTTCCACAAACCTTCTCTTCGTAGAAGCAGACTACATTTCATAGACCATGATACATAGTTTGTTCCATCCAACTTGGATATCAGGGACAAACTTTGTAGATTGACTTGTGCCATGTTTTCTTATATGGATATAAAACTATAATTAATAAAACACAGCTGTCTGTTTACTGTAATGTATAACAACACAAACTCACTTTTTACATAAATCTGTTTTATCCTAGTTAAACTGACTTTGCAGCCTCTGGGCCCATAACCAGTGTTAAGACTGGGCCCATAACCCGTGTTAAGCCTGGGAGACAAGCTAAACAGAATGTGCACCGTTAGTCAGATAGGCACACAGATAAATGAGTGAGCTAAGCTTGTATGTTTATTAACATACAGTAAAAAATAACAGATACGCTTGTGCTATCAAAAATATAGTTTATTCCATTATGAGTTCATAGCATAGTCAAAATAACAGTCCAATAGTCATGTATCATTTAGTCAGTCCATTCAGGGATATTCAGTTAGCAAAGTCCGTTTAGAATATCCTATGTCAGTTCACTTACAAGTCAATCCTTTGTTTTCTCTCCCGTTCGAGCAATGCAGTCTTGAGTCCTTGCAGTAATCAGGGATCATCAAAGCCAGAGAGAGCAAGCTGCAGTCTTGCTTCTTTTAAAGTGCTTTCACAACCACTCCCTTAATTACTGTTCCACAGTTAAAGTTGCAGACACTTTAACATACAAACTATGATTACATATTATTATTTACCTAAACCAGTTAGGGTAAAACAATGTTATCCCTAACAGCTACTATTCAGTATCTGTTTTCCATATTTTTGGGTCTTCCATCTTTTCTCAGGCAGCCTTTTTAAAAACCAAAGATATAACATTTGTAGAATTATTTCTACTAGATAGAAATAGCACTATTATATTTTTTTTAAAGTAAAAAAAATCTTTACACTTAATTATAGATAAAATGAAAAACTTGTTTTTATTTCTTGCTTATATAGATTTCAAAGCTGGAAGCACTGATTAAATGGAAATTATTTCATGCATTCATCAACCTGAGGTCCAATGGGGTGCCTGTGTGATGGCTGTATTGTGTTTAAATGTGTATTTTCCCACAATCTTTTTATTATTATATTTATCTTGTTCTTATTTATTTTTTAAAGTTTTTAATAGTTGTGATTTTGTTTTAACTACTGAATGTATACCATCAAAGATGGCTAGTGAGATTGGAAGCTAAATAAATGTCAATTAAACAAACAAACCTGTCAATCTACTCTAGTCTAATCTATTTCACCATTTATGCATCTTTCATGATTCATAAGGCAATGGGGTTCTCTTCCAAGGAATAGTTAACAAAACAGTTTATCTCTATTTTCAAAAGCTATCACTGATGGTGAATTTTTCTGTCAAAATTATTTATGGTATCAACACTTTAAGTATTAAGTATCAATGGGGAGAAGGCGGAGCTTCGTTCCGGCGATACAGCTGCGATCTCGGGGCTCTGAGATCGTAGCCGATATTTTCGCCCCTGGTCGGTCCTAACGGACCTAAACCGTCCCATAGAGACGGTGATCGTGAAGGGCACTGTTCCAGGATCCCAGAGATATCGCAAAATCTCTGGTTAGATCCGGAAGAAGCTCTTTTGCTGGCGGCGGAGAGGCAGCCTCCATAGCTGCTGAAGTCGGGACAGCTCCGGAAAGAAAGTGATTGGAGTGAAGTGTGTCGGCTGGGTGAGAAAAACTCTTTAGTGCTGTAAATTCGCTGAGGTTGGAAAGTTCATTCTGAAGAGAGAAGGAAGCTGTGAGATTTTTTTTTGATTGAAATTGTTTGAGCGGCGTTTTTTTTAAAGTGATGTCAAATTGAGGCTTGGGGTGTTTTTTTTTCTTTTCTCTATATTTTTCGGGAAAGATTTTATTGTGACTTTGTAGGTAACCGGATTGAATTTTCTTTTATATATATTTTTAGGCTCTCTTAGATTTTTTTAATTTTCTTTAGGATAGAGGCTTCCTTTGGCTATTTTTTCTTTTTTTTTTTTCTGTATATATTATTCCTTTTTTCCGGTTGGGGGGGAGAAAGAGCATTAAGAAACTTTGTAACACTGCCAACTAGAGGCTTGAAAGTATTTTATTTGAACTGGAGAGAATTGCAAAAAGACCTCTTCTCAAGGACATTTTAACGTGATAAGATAGAGGGAGAGCACAGCAAAATATTATTGCAGGTGCTTTCCTGGACTGTTATCAATAATACTGGAAGCTGTTCTGAAGCTGCTTTGAAGCTGCTGGAGAAGAGAGTCATAACAAGAGCCTTGGATAAATAAACAAAGTGCAGTGTGCTTTCTTATATATACCCCATTCGCTAGCCTTTTTCTAAATTTCAATTCTAGTAATATTCTTATTTTTGTCTTTTATTTTAAAGGGAAAGCCTCAGAGTTTTTTTTTTCTTTTTTCTTCTTTATTTTTCTTTTCTTTTTTATTGGGACTTTTTTGCTTTTCCTATTTATGTTTTTGGACCACTTTGTTATTGTTTTTTTTTTTTTGGATTATTGAGACTTTTTAATTGGATTAAGGTGTGAAGAATCTGAAGGAACTTTTTGTCTTTTCTCTTTTTGCTTTTTGCTTTTTCTTTTCTTTGCTCTCAATCAATATTATTATTTTTGGATTTGTTTGTTTTTGCCTTTTTATTTTTTCCTTTTTCATGGTGGACTATCTCGTAATTGGATTAGGGTTTAGAAGAACCTGAAGATCTTTCTTCTTCCTTTTTTCCTGTTTCTTTTTTGGTTTTGTGTCTTTTACTATTGGAGTTTTCCATTTTGGATTATAATTGGCTGCTCTAGCAGTTGGATTAAAAGTTAAGAAGAATTTGAAGCTTTGGAAGCATTGAAATGAGCAGGAAACCAATACCATCTGGCATTTCTGCTTCTACCTCTGCTTCCCCACCAGCTGGAGGACAACGTTTAATTCAGACAATGTTAAAGCAAGATAAAGAACAAGAAAAAGTAACTTTACAGATGATTATGCAAGGAATACAAGATCTCAAGATAAAATCAGACACCATTGAACAAAGGATAGAGAACATTGAACAAAGAACGGAGAAGACGGATGAAAAAGTGGAAAATATTAAACAAATGATGGTCAAGTATGAGGAGAGATTCCAAAAAATTGAGGAAGAAAGAAAACAAAGAGAGAAGAAGATTGGAAATATTGACAGTAGACTAACAGCGGTTGAACAAGAAAAAGGTGGGATGTTGAGGTGGGAGATGGAAAGGTCAGAATTTTACCTTAGATTTCAAAATATAGAAGAGGAAAAACGAGAAAATTTGGCAGCGGTAATGATAGAAATTTTGGCAGATGCTTTGGAAATTACAGAGGAAAAGATGATGGATGGAATAGATGAGATATATCGAGTTTATACAAGATATGCGATGAGAAATAAATTACCCAAGGAAGTCCATATTAGATTTACCAAAAAATCCATTAAAACGCAAATATTACAAGTAGTAAGAGAGAAAATACTAAAATACAAAGGTAAAGAGGTTGTGGTTTTAAAACAAATACCCAGAAGAGTGAGAGAGATGAGAAGAGAATATCGATTCCTGACCAAAATACTATTGGAAAACGAAGTGAATTATAGATGGCTGATTCCAGAAGGACTAATGTTTAGGTGGCAAGAGCAGAGATATAGAATTGATTCAATTGAGAAAGCAGAACTTTTCCATGCAGAATTTTTTGGAGGAAGAAGAGAGGAAGCAGAGAAAGAGCTTTCATTAATTGAGTTTCAAGATGAACAACTGGAGACTGAAAAAGAGAAAGGAGCAGCAGGGGGACAGATGGATAGCAAAGAACAGCGTGAAGTGAGATCCACGAGAGCTGTTAGACCTAAATATAAAGCATAATCATGGAGGAAAAAAAACTGATTACAATGAATATAAATGGACTTAATTCAGCTGTTAAAAGAAGGAAAACTTTTCATAAATTAGAGAAATTAAAATTTGATATAATCTGTTTACAAGAAGTTCACATTAAAAAACAACATGAACAATTGTTATTACAGCCAAAATTGGGGAAAATATTTACTTCTTTGACTCAATGTAAGAAAAGAGGAGTGGTTTTATACATTAAAGAGGCTATCCCAGCAAAATTGATTTACACGGATGAAGATGGAAGAGTATTAATGGTAGAAATAATGGACAATAATATAAAAATACTCTTGATTGCAATTTATGCTCCGAACGAGAAACAAGAAGAGTTTTATAAAAAGCTGCACATGAAAATAATTGGACTGGACTATGTTAATATAATTATGATGGGAGATTTTAATGGAATTGTGGACAACAAACTGGACTATATAGCAACAACAACAAAGCAAAATAGAAAGGCTCTCCCAAGGTCTTTTTTTAAAATGACAGATGAATTAACTTTAAAAGATATTTGGAGAGAAAGAAATGTTAAAGCTAAACAATATACTTTTTATTCAAATAGACATTTATCATGGTCCAGATTAGATATGGTCTGGATCTCAACAGAATTAATATCCAATATTAAAGAAACAAATATTGAAACAAGTACTTGGGCAGATCATAGCCCAATGACAATTAAATGGAAAAGACAAAAAAGAAGATCAAGATGGACATTAAATAATACCATTTTAAAGGAGAAAGATTTTATACAATGGATGGAGAAGGAATTGGCTTTTTTCTTCAGAGAAAATAAAAAAGAAGATACTTCAACGCAGAATGTGTGGGATACAATGAAGGCATACGCTAGAGGTTTGATAATAGATTATACAAGGAAAAAGAATATTAGGAAAAGGCAAGCTTCTAAGGCCTTGGAAGATGAGTATAAAATTCTTGAAAAAGAATTACAGAAAATGCCACAGAAAAAGGATATTAAATTGAAGCTGGATGTAATCAAACATAAAATGGAATTAATAGAGAAAGAAGAACTGGCACAGAAAATTAGAAACTCTAAACAGAATTATTTTGAAGATGCAAATAAACCAGGTAGATGGCTAGCATATAAATTGAGAAAAGAGAAGGAATCAAGAAAAATATTGAAGTTAATAGACGAACAAGGCCAAGTTTGTTATGGGAATAAGGAGAAAAAAGAAATTATTCAAGATTTTTATGGACAACTATATAAACAAGAGAATATTGATGAAGAAAAAGTCAAACAGTATTTACAAGAAGCTAATTTACCAAAGGTACCTAAAGAGACTGAAGAAATGCTAGAAAGCAATATAACAATGATGGAACTAAATGAAGCATTTAAGAGACAAAATAATGGGAAAGCACCGGGTCCAGATGGGCTTCCAGCAGAATTCTATAAAACATTTCAAGAATTATTGAGCATTCCATTGTTAGAAGTTATGAATGAAGTTATGTTAAAAAAGATAATACCTAAAACATGGTCAGAGGCTTATATTACACTTATACCGAAGGAAGAGACTGACCCATTGCAAATTAAGAATTATAGACCTATTTCTTTATTGAATGCAGACTATAAAATTTTTGCTTCAATCTTAGCAGAAAGACTTAAAAAATATTTAAATAATTTTATTCACCCAGATCAAAATGGATTTCTGCCAAAGAGACAAATTAGAGACAATATGAGAGTAATCTTGGACACTTTGGAATACTATGAGGCTCATCCTGAAAAGCAAATGGCTTTGATATTCCTAGATGCTCAAAAGGCATTTGATAACGTGAACTGGAGATTTATGTTATTACTATTGGAACAGATGGGTTTTGCTAAAAAATTTATTCAAGCAATAGAAGCCATATATAATAAACAGACAGCAAGGGTAATGATGGAGGGGGAACTTACAGATTTTCTTAATATAAGGAAAGGCACAAGACAAGGATGTCCCCTATCTCCTTTGCTATTTGTGTTGACCTTGGAAGTGTTGAATAGAAATATTAGGGATGATAAAAGCATAAAAGGAATGAAAATTAAGAAGGAAGAATTTAAGCTACAAGCTTTTGCTGATGATTTAGCTTTTATTTTGGAAGATCCGCTAGAAACAGCTCCAAAGTTACTGGAAAGGATAGAGGCATATGGAGAGGTGGCTGGTTTGAAAATAAATAAAGACAAAACAAAGATTTTGACAAAGAATATGCTATTGAGACAGAGAGAAGAACTGGCAGACCTTTTGAAAATTCAAGTTACAAATAAGGTTAAGTATCTGGGGATATATTTGACAACAAGATGTAGCACATTAAAGGAGAATAATTATATCAAACTTAAACAACAGATAATTATAGATTTGAAGAAGTGGGAAAACTTGCAATTGTCATTAATAGGGAGAATTTCGACAATTAAGATGAATATCTTACCTAGAATTTTATTTTTGTTTCAAACAATACCAATTAGGCTTGGAAAAGACTATTTTGAAGATTTAAATAAAATTATGTTGAAGTTTATATGGCAAGGTAAAAAAGCGAGAATAAAGCTAAAGCTACTGCAAGATGCTAGAATTAGAGGAGGTTTTGGCCTGCCTAATTGGGAATTGTATTATCAAGCTGCAAGTTTGATGTGGGTTAAAGAATGGATAACATTAAGGAAACATAGGTTGCTGACATTAGAAGGGCATGACTTGCTGCTGGGCTGGCATGCTTTTTTATGGTATAAGGGAACTAAAACACAGGGTTATTTTAGAAGACATTATGTACGGGAGTCTTTGTGGTTAAATTGGGAGAAGATAAAAAGACAATGTTATTTGAAAATTCCAGTTTGGTTATCGACCATTGAAGCATTTTCCTATCCTATAATTTATAAGAAGGAACAAACAGTTAGATATGGGGAACTTTTAGATGAAAAGGGTGAACTTAAATCGATCCAAAACTTAGAGGAACAAGGTATAAGGATGAATTGGTTTTCATATGCACAAATACATTCAAGGTATGATGAAGATTCCAAAACGGAGGGATTTTATGATAAACAGACTGATTTAGATAAGATTTTGATGGGTACTGATGAGAAGGTGATTAAAAAACTATATGGTTATTTACTGGGAATTAAATTAGAGGAAGAACAAGTTAAAGAAACTATGATTGTTTGGGGGAAGAATTTTGGATATGGGATTGATTTAGAGAAATGGCAGAAATTGTGGTCTCAAAATTATAAAATGACAATGTCAACAGCATATAAAGAAAACTTGTATAAGATGTTTTACAGGTGGCACTTTCCTCCAACAAGAATAGCAAGAATGTTCAAGAACAAATCTGAAAAATGCTGGAAATGTCATCAGATACCCGGCTCGTATTACCATATGTGGTGGACTTGTGAAGATGCTAGAAAATATTGGACTATAATTCACATGTGGTAGGAAAAAATGACAAAGAAACATATAGACTTGAAACCGGAGATCTTCTTATTGGGAATTTTACCTGATATATATAGTAAAGATTTGAAATACCTGATTGTAAATGTATTAACAGCGGCTAGGATTGTATTTGCTAAAAATTGGAAGAATGAGAAAATACCATTACAGGAAGAAATTATTGAGAAAATATTGGATTGTGCTGAGATGAGCAGATTGACATTTGAAATTAGAGAGCAAGAGGATAAACAATTTTATGAAATTTGGGATCTTTTTTATAAATGGCTAGATGATAAAATACGACAATAGAATATTTAGAATGTTAGAATGTTTTGCTATTATTTTGTTATTTGACATTATATTTATAAAGGGTTTTTTAAGGATTGATATGATATGATTATAGGATTTGGTATAGAGTAAATTGGTTTAAAGTATTGTTAGCTCATAAAGCATGAATTATTAAAAATATAGTCAAAAATAATTTTTTCTTTAGTGATATTAGGATACATAAGTTTGGATTGACGATATGAGTTGTTATGTAACATAATTGTAATTGAGACTACAGAATGAATGCACAAAAATGATGAACCAACTGACACACTTGATGTACATATGAGAGTTGATGTTTTTATGTTTTGTTTGTCTTGTTTGTCTGTAGAAAATTAATAAAATCTTTTTCAAAAAAAAAAAAGTATTAAGTATCAATGGAGATGTCTTTCTTTTCATATTCTATAAGTATTTGGTGAGAACCACTGTTGATATGATTATTTTAAAAAGCTTAATATTTTTCTTCAAAATATAAGTTAAATCAATATATAATAATCCTTTGTTATAAATGGTGGGATTTCTGAAAAGCCCATTTCTTTACAATATGTGCTTATATGTCAGATATGAGTGAAACATAATCTAATGTTAATTTGAATTTTCTTTTGAGACAGATTTTAATGGCCTTTCTGTTTATCCTCACCTTCTCCTTAATTTCTACTTCTAAATCTTTTTCCCATACTATTTTAAATCATGCTTGAAAGGTTTGCAGTTATTTCTGAAATTATCTGGCAGATGTTTGAAGCTCATTGGTAAATTTGTGATGTAGTAATTTGCATATGTTTTTCAAAAGCTATGAGCTTTTTAGTGTTTTTTAGTGTTCAGTGTTTTTAAAGTGTCAGAAAACACAGTAGTTATCTGTATCCAGAATATGAATATATATATTTATTTTTTTAAACTGGTTTCCAAATATTAGATTTTGGTTAATAGAAAAAAAACTATATAATACTGGTCTTCCACCTTTGAATATTAGATATAGGCATAGACACAGTTTTCATATCTGAGGAAAAACAGATGTCCAACTACAGAAGTAAGGTCTGTTTTCCATCTTTCACAATACCAGAAGTACATTTTAGATTGATTTCTTATCAATTAATAATATAATGGCTAATGTACAGCAAAATACAGCCAATGGATCCAGTAGAGAAATATAATTGTTTGTGTCTTCTGTCATTGCAAAATAAGTTTCAAAATATATGAAAAACAATGCTTTGCAAATTGTTAAAAGGTGAATTTTGTAGTGTATCTCTTTTCAAATTGATAAAGCAACCATGTCTCTTTGAGGTATGAGGTAAGAGCTGTGGTGGCGCAGTGATTAGAATGCAGTACTGCAAGCTAACTCACTGCTTACTCTTGGAGTTCGATTCTCACTGGCTAAAGGTTGATTCAGCCTTATATCCTTCCAAGGCTGGTAAAATAGGACCCAGATAGTTGGAGGCAATACTGTATATTGACTCTGTAAACTGCTTAGAGTGGGCTATAAAGCACTGTGAAGTCGTATATAAGTCTAAGTGCTATTCCTATATTAGTTTGGTGGCTGTTTCAAAAAGTCTGCAAAAAACTCACAGCTATTTCTGTGACAAAAGTATTTGAACATGCCCCATACTTCTGAAGCACATCTTTGAACAGTGCTAATAATTTTTAATATATATTCTCAATAGCTAAGAATTATTCTGATGTATTTTTAACATACGATCCTAAGATCAAATTCAACTGAACTAAAATTTCTAAATAAAATGAATAAGGATTTCCTAATACGTTATTATGTGATAAATTAAATAGTTACATAAGACATGTTTTAAAGGTATCAGCATTATAGCAATAACCAAAAATACATATAAAGACAAATATACTACTAATATACAGAGACAGTCATTTTAGTGTAATGGTTACAGCATCAAGCTAGAGACTAGAGAGACTGTAAGCTCTAGAATGATAGAATCATTTTTGATTCTATCTATTTTCACCCTACCTCTTAAGCACTCAGTTCCATGATGTTCAGCGTAACTTTTATGCTTCTTCTAACAGTTTAGAGCATGGGTGTCAAACTCACAGCCCATGGGTTGAACGTGTCATGTGCTGGCCCCACCAGTGGTGGTATTCTACTGGTTCAGCCCTGGTATAGAGGGTTAATTTGGTGTAGTACTTAAGTCTATGGAGATTTTCAATCATGCAGATCATGGTTGTTCCTTTTTTCAAGAGGCAACTAGGCTTTTTTTTTTCTTTGAAGACATTTCATTTCTCATCCAATAAACTTCTTCAGCTCTGACTGGATGGTGGGGAATGGAAGAATTTATACTTCTTGCAGACAGCTGGTCATTTGAATCCTTTTAGAGAGTCGCTAAGGCCACTTGGTGGTTTATCTGTGTTCTGTCCTTCATTTACATACTCGAAATCCCCGCGCTTTGATTGGCTAAAGCGCGGGGATTTGTAATTGGCCAGGCGAGCCGCGCCGATTGGCTCGTTAAGAGTCTCCCGCGATTGGCTCGCTCCAAGAGCGGGAGACTTGAAATGCTGCCATTGGCCGCGGCCGCCGCGGCGAAAAGAATGAAAGCCGCGGGCTTTTTCCTTTTCGTCGGTTCGGTTCTTAGCTTCTCAATAAAGAGCTTTAAACGAAGTCACCGACTCCTGGCATCTTTTTGCGGACACGACAATCTGTTTCCTCAGAGTCACTTGATTAGTTCATATGGGAACCTTCTTGGAACTATTGAAAGGAAGTAGTGTTTGAGGTATCAATCTAGAAACCATGAATTATAATACCGCCTTAGATACAAAGCCAGTTTGGTGACCTTTGGCCAATCACTTTCTACCAGCCCTAGGAAGGAGGCAATGGCAAACCACTTCTGAAAAACTTTGCCACGAAAACTGCAGGGACTTTCCTAGGCCTTCTCCATTAATTGCATGGAATTGGACAGAAGAGACTTCTGGCTGATGTCGCAGCACTCCTACGCTGAGTTCTCCCTGTTGGAGGGCCCCAAAAGGAGCTAAAGCCACCCTATAGGAGTGGTGAAGAAAAGAGGGGCACCCTTCACCACCCTGCAGATAGTAGCAATTCCCCTGCTGGACTCAAGGCTTCTTCCCTCTCCCTTAATGAGAAGAGGCAGCCATCATGGGACAGCCAAGGCAAGTAAGAAATATACAGAAGCAATGCAGATGAACAGTGATTGGAGCTGGGTGAGAAGATTCCTTTTTATTTAGACACTAACTTTAAAAAAAAAGAAAGATGAAAATCCAGAAAAAGAGACTCTTAGAACTATTTTTTAAAAGCAACTAACAACCATAGAGAGAAAAGTCCTAGACCTGAAAGAGGAAGTAAGGGGAGAGAACCTAAAGACCTTTTAAAACAAAGAAAATTGGACTCTTAAATTGGGTAGGCATTGTTTTGGAAAGGCATTATAAAATGCTGGACTATCCACTTGAATTTATTTGAGTAGTTGACTTTGCTTCTATAAATTGAACTAAATTTGGACTAATTAAATTGTTAAGATTTGAAAGAATGCTGAAACCTAAGCTGAGGATGCCATCTACTGGTGAATGGAATATACCAGACCCGTACAAGTTGAGAAAAAAAATTGATGAGAAAAATAAACAACATTCATCTGGAGGACTGTGGTGACATTGATTGTTCTATAACTAGTTACTTTATGATCACTGCAGACTCTGTTATGGAAGACTTTTAAATAAAGCAAAATGATTTTTGATTTGCGGAAGCTTCCTAGACTATATAAATGGAATTGATTAATAATCCTGAGATGTAAATAACTACCGTATGATTATTGAACTTTCTTAGGACTAACATTGAACTAGAATATATTGTTTTTGGACTCCAGTAAGAGTGGGATTTATTAAATTAAGACAAGATGTTCCACTAGGGGGAAAGAAGTGAGATTTCAAGAGAAATGGTGTCGATGTTCCAAATCATTAGGGGTACTATGGAAAAGAATCACAGAGAGAAAAAATAATGCAAGGCATATCTGGGAAAATGAAAAATTACATTACAAGTGATGATGAATGAAGATCAAAGAGTACAGGAAAGAGAGGAGATAGAAGAAAGAATGGAAGAGAAGACTGAAAGATAAGCCAGCAAATAAAACAGGAAGATGGGAAGGAGAAGACGATAAAGACTATAATGGCTGATGAAATAAATCAAGGAAAAAGCACTTTAAGAGATTTAAAAAGGGAATCAGATAAACTAGAAGATATTGTTGAAAGGGAGATGGGGTTTGGGTGGATACTTTGGAGACCTGGAAGCTTAGAAGGATAGAGATGAGAGAAATATTCAGTCTCAATGATGAAGATCCAGATGTTGACAGAGATAAAGATTCAAGAGAGGAGTATGGGAGGCAAGCCAAAAAACGAATAAGAATTGAAGTATTAAAATGAATGAGAGATGATGGACAGAAAGGAATTGCATGTATGTATGTATGTATGTATGTACGTATGTATGTATGTATGTATGTATGTATGATGGTCTGATTAGAAAGATTGGAGATTAAAAGAGGGTATTATAAGGTATGTTTAAATAATAGGAAGACTGATACTTGAATGGCATTTTGTGACTTTGAACAATCAAATAATGAAGAGCTATGCCTTATATAAACATGTGTATTAATATTAGGATTAGCAAGGATGAGCTGACTAGAAGTTAGAATAGAGCTAGAAATAAGAAATAGGGGAAATATTAGCAGATATAATCTTTATACAATAGAATGTAAGTAATAATTTGATGGAAAAGATTAGATTGAAAGATGGTATTATCATGTATGCTTATAACATCATTGGTGTTAAAATGGAATATAGTATTGAATAACTACTTTTTTAAAAAAACCATGTATATTAATACTAGGATTATATAAGTTTGATTAATACAACAACCATTATGATTATGATTATAATTATGATTTGTAAATTTTATTTGAGTTTTCACAAAGAAAAAAAAATACAAATAAAACATCTTTTTTGAAAGTAGCATAATCCTGGGTTACATCTCTTCGTACAGACACAAATTCAATTTCATGCTCATCTTTATGTTCTATTCCATATCTTATTACTGTTTTACATTTTCTACATAGCTTCTCCCCTCTTTTAATTTTCTCAATTTTATTGTAATTATCTCATCTCAATTCAAATAATCGTATTTATACTTTTTGTCTGTCCTGTTTTAATTTCATATTATCTTTTCTCATTACACAAAGTTTCTCCTGTAGTTGCTGATTGGAGTATGACACCTTTATATATTTTAAGTTTATCCATTTAACTCTTATTTAGGCTTCAATATATACCTTAAAGTTATAACATTCAATATAATACATAACTTCCATTCGGATTCTGCTTGGTACATTCTTAAAATACACACTATATTCTTTAAAAAAAAAATTATAAATATATGTAATTAAAATAACACATTCCATTCCAATTCAATTCTATCATTAATGTTAATATTCATTAAAATCTTAACTTCTTTAACATTACTTTTCAATTAAATATCATACTTCTATGGAAACAGTTATAAGCTTTCCATAATTAATCCCCCCCTTCACTTATATTTTATAAAATATTAACTGATTAAAATGTTCCCGTCCCTTCCTAATTCAATTTTCTCATTTATTTTATTTCATTTATTTTATTAACAAACATTTCACTAGATTACAGTAACTATTTTATCCCTCATTTTAATCATACATTGTTTCCAATTTTCTAAAATTATTTCTATTACTAATATAACAATACAATCTTATGTACCTTTACAGAATCCCTTTTTCAGTTAAATTTTCACCCATTATCTCTAAATAGGCCCTGTTTCCCTATATCTTGTTTCTGTCCTTTGTAACTTCTTTTCCTTTCCTTCTTCCCTCTCTTCTTCTCTCTCCCCTTTTTACCCTCTTGTCCCTCTACCTCTACCTTTCTCTCTTCTGTATTCCCCTCTTCTGTTGCTTTCCAGTATTATACTTATTTTTTGAATTATTTTTCTTTTCTTTGGTTGTTTTTTTAAGTCTTAAATTCTCCATTCTTCCCCCCCCCCCTTTCCTTTTTCTTCCACACATAGAATTACTTGTTCATTAAAGATGGCTTCTTCTTTGTCCCAGTCTTCTTGTTTTGCAGACATTTTTGGTTGTTTCTCATAGTTCCAAATCTCTATTTCTAAGAATTGAAAAATGAAGCCAAAAGAGCCCCTCCCTTCTTGTGCATCTTCTTTCACTTTTTAAGTTCCATTTCCAATTCATCCAGAAGTAATGCCATTGTATAATTTTTTAAACAATCACTCAATTAATTTTAGTCATTCAAATGCAATAACCAAGAATCTAAAGATCACCAAGTAATCCAAATACACACAAGCTGTTTCTTTTTGCTTTGCTTTTCACTTTCTCTTCCTGGGATTCTATTATTTAGTTGCCAAGTTTTAGTTAAAATGTATCTTTTAGAAGTCTTGTTGAAGTTTTACTGTAGATTCCTTTTAATTCCAGGCAGTCTCCTCCCTTTTTTCCAGATCCTGCTCTTTTATTCTTTTTCTCTCCTTTCCTGCTTATAAAAATTTTTTTGTGTCCAGAAATCTTTATTATCCCTTTGACATTTTGTTTTATTTTCAGCTTAATTGCCTGTTGATGTCAAAGCGGATTTTCCCCCCGATTTCTTATTTAAGTATCTTAGTTGTCAGTATAGGGAAAGGGAGAGAAGAAAAAAAAACCCAAACCTTTCCCTTTTCACTTTCCTTCGCTGCTTCAGACTCTTCGTTGGGAACGATGTTATTTTTTTTTAGTTTAAATTCCAGGGTACCTTAGTTGTTGCTTTTGCAATTTAACCGTCAGCCAAAACTTTCACTTCTTATCTTCCTCCTGCACATTCTTTTCCGGTCGAGTTCTTCTTTGAGGTGGCCATTTCTGACCACCGCTGCAACCGCTTTCAGGAAAGGAAGCAATGGCCAGCTGAGGAGGAGAGATGCAGCTCTCCTCAACCCTGCTGACATTCTCTCCCCTCTTCACCACCTCTACAGGATGGCTTAGCCCCAAAACCAGCTGGCTCGGAGAGCTCCAGCAGCGAGCCCAGACCGAAACTGCACACGATTGCGGATTTCTGTCTGTCGCCAAAGAAGCTCAAACTGGAAGGCATGAATATCATTATTGATGTTTGTATCAAAATGAATTATACCCACAGGCCACAGTGTTCATGTAATGATATTGATGCTTATTTAAAAATAAAAATCTAATAAAACCTGAGGGTGGAGAAAGAAAATTAGATAGAAGAATATGTATGTATGTTAGTATATATGTCTGTGTTATCACATATAATTCAGCCTGGCTTGGGAGGATAATTTGTGCATACAAGTCATAGACATATCAACAGCATATACATGTGAACACACACACACAATGTTGAATGCAGTTGTTTTACTGTAATCTGTACTTTTGCATATGTATTTTAATTATATTTTGCCTTGTACCTTTTATACTTTTGTGTTAGTATCTTAATTTTCCTAGTTTAGCATTATTCAATGTATAGGTACAGGCAAACAATGAAGTCTATAAATAAAGCAATCAATGAGATACATTTGGAACAACCATTTTTCAAATATTACAAACCAATGATACCTCTTCAGTTTTTAATGTTTAAAAACCTTAATCAATTCACAAAGACAGACTGCTTGCTAGGAAAGCTCCAGAGTTTTGCTTCATAAAGGTATTTATATGTTCCCTGTCATCAGAAAATTACATTGACGAATCCCCAAAGAAAATGATGCAGGCCATTATCTTGTTGGCTGTCCTTAGATTCCCAAGATAAAGAAGAAAGGCAGTAAGGTTTGAAAGAAACTGACAAAAATCTGGGGCAGGTGGCAATTTGTTGAGAGTGATACTTGGAACTTGCAAGTATCTGCACTTCATGGAGCAGGGCGGGGCCAGAACAGAGAAAGAGAGCTACAGCATCTTTTTCTACAGAAAAAAAATGTTAAAATCCTTCTAGCCATGGCTCCAAAGTGATACCTTCATAGAACACTTTGATTTCACCAAGAGGAGAGGACCAGTATACGGCAGCAAAGAATTAGGGTCTTTGCTGCTGCCTGCATAGTATTGGGCATCTAGATTTTTGCAATGTATCTGGTAGCACTATAGTACTGAAATGATAAATCAGACTCTAAACCTGGAATTCTAGTTTAACTGGGAAGGGGTAGCTCATATTATTTTTCCAGGTAACTGTAAATACCTATATTAAGCCTGCCGTTCTCCCTCTGGTTTGAAAGAAAATGGAAAAATTTTAAATTTTCATCAAGGAAAGGGATCAATGGACATAGTGGCTGGGTTCACATATTATACCAATAATGTTTCTTCAGATTGTGCTAATAATATGATTTGGTTTTGAATTAATGTGAAATCTGAACTCAACCATTCTTATAATACATAATCTATAGTTATGTTTGAACACTATGGTGTTGCCTTTCGCCATTCACTATTCCAGTATTAGAGGTGTTTTCCTTCTTCTCCCCAAAGGTATTTTGCTGTACAGACAATCTAAACTTCTTCACCAATATGACTGATATTGCAATCTGGGACTGGGGCATTCCTTAGGACCATTCTCTTTTTGGTGGCAGGAGAGTTTGATTATATCAAGCCAGGCTCTCCCTTTATTTGCCAGGACCTCAATAGCATGGTGGTGCTCTACTTGGTTAGAGAGGTAGCTGGAAAAGTGAGGCCAAACCCTTGCCAAACCTTAAGAGAAATAGCAAGAAAGTAAGGAGGGGCCAATTTTTTTCCTGAAATGTTGCATGGAGCTGCTTTGTGCAGTTGGAGAGCTGGTGGAAAAAGAGATATCTCTCCCCACTTCTCCTGTTAGGATGAAATGTGGATGACAAGGAAATTGACTGTTACCTCCCTGGCTCTGATTCTGCAGATATGAATCTGTAACTGAGTTTCTGGCAGAGAAAACAAATCAACCAGCAATTGCCAGCCAGACCCCTCCCCCACCAAACACACATACATACACACACACCAAAATCTGACCAGGTCCTGTGAAGAGGGGGAATTAGTGAATTAGGATCTTATTTCATCTCACAACCTTATAGTCAGAATGGAATTCAGGTTATTGTGTTATAGTTGTGAAATAAGATTGACAAATCCAGAGAATCCTCCCATTTTACAGATCGATATTCCCTCCATTAATGCAACAGAACAAGATAATAGAAGTTCCTTTCTGAATTTTCCATATCATTAGATAAAGATGTATTAGTATTAATCCATTCTATATATCCCTTATTCTTGCCAAGAAAACTACAGAGACCCAGACATGGCCATGAAGTCACCTAGATTCAAGTTCAGCCTGATCTAATATTGACCCTTCACAATAACTGTGGCTGAATTCGTGTTGGGAAGATATGCATGGTGGACATGTCACTGTAACAAGAGGAGAGGTCTTGGCCCAAATACTGATAGATAGGACTGCCTCACTGCAGCGAAGCAGTTCCAAAGTGCTTTCCCAAGACTTCAGACACTCCTTTATCTAACACAAATCCATTATTCTCTCTCTTCTTCACACACATTCATATTCAGTTTCACTCACTCCCTGCTCCTCACAGCAATTTAGCTTTTAGAGAACTTCCACTGCTCCCGAGAGGTTCATGGCCATGCAGGCAATTTGGAAGGAGATTTCAATACTTCAGAAAATGTGCCCTGTTAAAGAATTCTCTTTGTGTTACAACTAAGTCTTTTAAAAGTCTAAATGCAGCAGTGGAAGATTTCTTTTGATGAGTTCTTAATGGGGGAGAAAGGATTACCCTTTCTGAGTAGAAAAATCTATTCCTAAACTGCACACATTAAAATCAGACTTTTTAAAATCTACATGCTATGTGGGAAGAAGCTCTTTTTTTCCTATAGCTGCTAAGGGAAGATGTGGATGCTCCATTTTTGTTTTAAGAAGATAATGGACAATCGTTTATCAAGAATGGTATAGGTCTCCTGCTTGAGGTAGAGGGTTAGATTAGAAAACTTTCAAGGTCTGTTCCAAATCTGTTATACTGTTATTATAAGAGTTGGGGACAAGGGTCTGGTAGAAAGAGGCAAAATGGGAAAAACTTGCAGTATCTGGGAAGCCTAAAGCCTGGAGATTCACTATTTCTGATAAATACAAATATCAACAAATAAATGGTGCTTTTCAAATGTTCTAGGTTCTTGGCTTTTTTTGAGTGATATTCGATTAGTTCTGTGAAAATACCTTTCTAACAACATTAGTAGCTTCCATGAAGAAAAATACTTTCATACAGCAGTTTTTTAAAAATTGAATATTTCCAATATTATACAATGACTATATCTCTAAAGGTATCCAGTGAGATTTAGCTGTGTTTAACAATGAGGGAAATAAAATCAGAGAAAGCACAATGGTCAACTTGACTCCTATATATCCATTAAGGCTCCAGTTCTCTTCAAATATTGACTGATAAAGCTATCCCTTTTCTGATGAGTGATCAGAGCAATATGACAGCTTAGGATACAAATCAAAATATAAATCATATTTGTACATTTATATTAATATCTGACTAACAGACATAAAATTAGATGCATAAAAGGCATGTCAAATTTAGCTTTGATATCTTTTAAAAATGGTAAATGTAGAGATTATATCTGAAGAAAAATGGGAGAAAGAAAAATACCCCTAATCTAGTGATTTATGTTACATTTTCATAGGCAAGGAAGAGTAAACCTTTCCACAGAAGTACAGGACACATTTAATTATTAGCTGAAACCAATTCTCCAGTAGCTTTCATAATTGTGCAGAAATCTGAATGACAAGCTATAGTTCCTGAAATTTCTTGAACCAAACAATCTTAGAGGAGGCAGGAGTCTGTCTTCTTGGATATTTGCCCTTTCTACTAATATGGCAAATCCAGACACTGCTACAAGTATTGGTACGTCTCCATTAAAAGGAAAAATAGTGACTTTTATGTTATCTGTCTTTTAAAGGTGGCCATTTACTTGTATCAGTTTTATCTTAATTCCCAGCGAATTCTTTGGGGAAAAGTAGAGGGATACCAACAATACTTTTGGCCACATCTGTAAGATTAACTAGACTTTTGGTTTAGTTAGTTCCGTGTGGTTCCACAACATTTTGAAAATGGAACTTTTAAGTTGAGAGAATGGATCTGAGTGTAAGAACAGATTTCTTTTGAGTTCATTATTAACCTTCCTGAGTAAAACCTCTTCCTAAATATTGCAATTGGGCTTTCTAATCTTTAGCCTGGTATTCAGAGAAACTTTTAGATCCCAGATGAGAAAATGACCAACTGTATGCTACATTGTTAACTTTTTATTATTTTACTAAGTGTGTCCAGATGACAACCATTTGCTAGTATTTCACATTCTGATTTGTTTCTTTGCTGTTTTCCAAACTTTTAGCACTTACCTCTTCAAATCATCCCCAATTCCTAAACAACCATCTATTTTCACTACAAGAAATTATACCAGATCTCAACTCCAACATACCTTTGAGTAATGTTTCTGCCAATTTTATTGCTTCTTAACCTCTCTGGGTAGATATTAAACAAAGTGCTTAGCTGCTGTTCGATCATTATTATTAAATTGCTCTATAATAAGCCAATTTCTTCCTTCTCCAAATATTTTCTGAGTATTCGATTCAAGACTTGAATCTGTCCATGCTCCTTATGACTTAGAATCTGCCAGTTGTAAGCCAGTTGAAACAATATAGCATAGCTTTATGACACGCATATTGTTGCCGGGTTCAAAGTGACAGAGCAAAGAAAAACTATAACTCACAGAACTGAACTCAGCAAAAGTGTAGTGGAGCATAATGAAGTATAACTGAAGTGGCATTAGTCCCTTACTTAGCACTAAATAGCAACTAGAAATGAATTAATCTACAAAGAGGCATTGATAGCTACTATTTTGAATACCTGCAATTAGGTGCTTTGGGGGGGAGAAGCTTAAGCTAAAAGCTTTCTGAACACATAGGGCTTGAACTGGAAGATTTTTGACTTTGGAAAATATAAACTATTCCTAAGATTTTCTCCACAAAGAAGGAAGATTGATATCTTAGTGTGCCTCATACTTTTAAAAGCATTTGAACACATAAGCAGAAGATCATTACATTAATATTATTATGACCATATACTGAGTGTAACTAGGATATCAAATGTTTTCTATTTTCTTCTTATTTTACAAAATACATACCTGTAAATTAACCTCTTCAATTAGGTTCATCCTAATGCAATTTGTTAATTATACAACCCAGAGTCAAATTATTGTAACTATGAGCGAGGGAACCATTGCATATACAGACAGCTCTCCATCTCAACAGCACTATCTGTTTCAAGTAAATATTGTAGTATATGAATTTGACCAAAGATGTATCATTTGAATGGTTCCCATTATCATCCAAGTTATTGAAGATAAAAATTGGTCTCTGTACTGAACTAAATAGGCATAATATGGAAGGGAACATCTATGGTATAAACTAGTTACAGTAAGTGGTTTTCTTCTGCATCAGTTGCAGGATGACATAGCTTTCACAATCAATTTTGAATATTGTACTAAGCTTTTTGGTATTGATATATGTGTAGGAATGTGGAAAAAGCAGGGAACTTGTCACTAAACAAAATGTATTGCTAATGTAGAAAAGGAGTTTCTTTTGAAAAATGAATGGGAAAATGTGAGTATAAGCCTGAATGCAATTATGTCAATTTCTATTTTCAACCTCTTCCACGAAAGCAAATAGTTATTATTCATAGCTTTATATGTATGTATCAATCATATCAATACTTCCAATGTCAAAATAGTCTATTAAAGATAACCAATAATAATACATTTGAGTCAGCTCACTTCCTTTCATATGATTAGGCATTCTTATGATGCCAGAAAAAACATAAAACTGTGCTTCAATAAGTTATATGAATGACAGGAGGATAAACTCAAAACAAAAATGAAGTAGAAGTAGAACTTCTGATAGACTTGCAACATTTGGAAAGTAATATTAGAACATTTTTCTAAAAAGAAAAAGCAAGAAATAATGTCATTTTAGAGTAGCTGCATAAGATATATGTATACAGCAGGCTGCCATTCCCAGAAATGGGGTTCTTTAAATATTAATATAACTCTATAAATATTAGATGATGACTCTATAACAATTAGATGATGACACCATATAAAACATTAAACTATGGAATTTACTAATCTTATTCATCAAATTTAAATTTCACTTTGAATTGGTAAGATCAGCAGGAAGTTTCTTGTCTAGAAATATCAATGTATCAGCTTACCCAAATAGAAGTCACTTCACATTTGTTACGATGGTGACCTATATAACACGAAATTAGCAGATAAATTGTTAAATGGGTAACAAGCCAACTATTTTGAAAGTAATCCTTTGCAAACTTCATCCTTCAATAAAGAATGAGGTCCTCTGCAACTTTAGATATATTTCAAGAAGCTTTAATGTTTAAAACATTTCTATGCTACTGTAACAATGAGTTAGAAACAATTCTTGTTCTCAAAGGTAAAAATCACAGCACATCAATAACTTTTCTTTACTAATCGGGAAAAAGAAGCCTTCAGCCCCATTCAGCAGGTTTTAAATTTTCAGAAAAATGTAAAGTATAATCAATGTATTTATCTATTTATGAAATTTCTATACCGCTCATCGAAGTGACTCTGGATGATTTACAACAGCAATTTAAGTAAGTGTTGTTTAAGACATTGATTCTCTGGTATAAATTATTTTCAGTTTTCCCATCAATAAAATGCAAATAGAATTTATTTTTAAGACACATTAATTTGTTATATATTGTTTAAGCTATTGTTTACTTTTTCTTATTTCTAATTTTGCAGCACTATAAATACGAATAGAATTTATTTTTGCATAAGTATATCACATGTTCACTTCATTTTTTAACTGGTAAAAAAGTGGCAAAATATAGGGTAGGCCTTGTTATCACTTATGGGATAGAACTGGTTTAGCAACTGTATTCTGTGAATATACAAAATTGATCCTTATCAAGCTGAAAGGAAGCATTATTATATGTACTGTAAGGTTCAGTTTTAGTCCCTGTGCTGTTAAATATGTGTGTGTGTGTGTGTGTGTCCATTTTCATGAATTGCAAAATGGATTAAAAATATGATTACCCACTCTACTGATGACACAAAAAGAGGAGAGGGTATCAAACAAAACAATATCAATATTCAAGAGAATTTTAATAGGCCGGTAAAAACCAAATATGAATTTCAAAAAGAAACAATGCAGTATCTTACATTTGGACAGGAAACATCTATGGCAGGGGTCTCCAACCTCGGCTCCTGGAAGCCTGGCGGACTTCAACTCCCAGAATTCCACAGCCAGCTTTGCTGGCTGTGGAACTCTGGGAGTTGAAGTCCGCCAGGCTTCCAGGAGCCAAGGTTGGAGACCCCTGATCTGTGGCATGAATAAAGGATAGGAAGACATAATGAGTATTAGGAGATGCAAAAAGGATGTGAGTACTTTGGTGGATCGCAAGCTGAACTTGAGCCAATGGTACAATACAGCTGTAGAAGAAGAGAATGCTGTCTTAGGCTGCATAAAAGTATAAATGTCATGACCCAAATAACGAATCATTCCTCTTTATTCTAGACAGTCAGACTATAACTAGATTATTTTGTTCAGTTCTGGGCACCACATCTTAGGGAGGATAGTGACAAACTGGAACATATTCAAAAGTGGAAAGAAATAAGATGAAAAGGAAGCTGAGAGGAAAAAATGATGAAGTTTGAGAAGCTGGGTACAGAAGAAAAGACTGTGAGGAGATGTGATATTCGGCTTCAGATATCCGAAGGGCAGCCAGTCTGCCTAATTGAAAAGAATTCACTTGCCCATCCAAGCAGGCTGTTCCATTATTGAATAGTGCTTATTGCTAGTTAGTAAATCCTTTGCGACTGCAACCTGCTTTCTTATCATTTAACCCTATATTTTCTTATTTTGTCTTCTAAAATTACTCTGATCACTATCAATAATTTTGTCTTAGATTTTATCACCAACCATATATTATAGATCTCCAAGTTTTTGTAGAATATGTTGTCACACATGATACTTTATTTTTCTTTCAATCTTCCTCACTATTCTTGCTTCATTATTTTTACAGACCTGGTAGCATTCCTCCTAATTTTTTATAATTGTTACGCATAAACACATACTCATTCCCAAATCTGAACAAAGTTACCATCAAAAGATGCATTATTATTTAATGCTTGCTATTATTTCATTGTTTCTTCCTGCTAAGTCAAATACTATTGCTTTTGTGGTTTTTCAACACTTAATTAAATATGTAGTCTTTGGAAAATTAAGTTTTGAAGACAATAGAGTTCAATATGCCTTATTCTTTACAATAACATTACTGAAGTTTCCAATTTGAAACAATATTCATTTTTGGGAACATGAACATGTGAATGAAGCCATCTGGTTTCCAGCTTTACACCTTTATCTGATTAGACTTTGATCTGAAAAGCCTTAGGAGCACAAAATGTTCAAAATTACTCTGTTAACTTGCATGAAAATATTTTGTCAAACCTTAAGTATTCAACAGCTGTTACTGCTAAGTCATAAAGATCTTGAGATCATATTTGCAAAACATTTCTTTACATTTCAGATGAGGCTGGAAGCTCAGCCTCTTCCTGGATAATTAGTGTTGCTAAGCTGTTCATTTGCCTGAAGAAATGGGGGCATCATCTTATTATTTTTCAATCCTATTGTCTTAAGTGATTATCTCCCTGTTCCTAACAACTATTGGCAGAATCACAATATGTTTGCACTTAGGTTCAGCTTTCAGTGTTGTCTGGCTTATAAAAGAATAAGTTTACCCTAATCTGTATGTACATGTATTTTTAAAACAACATGCAGATTTTCACTTCCTTTTAGACAATTACAGATGGTGCACCTTTCAGTATTACCGCCCACTCATGTAAAGAAAGGGGCAACATCAAATGGGAAAGAACAACCATTTTCAGCTCCTTTTCCTTTCTTCCCCATTTGGGGTGATGGTGGTGGGGAAGAATGGAAGGAAGAATCTTCAGCAGCAGCAGCAGCAGCAGCAGAGAGAATTGTAAAGGAACCAGCCCAGGATGTTCAACCAAGTCTGAATTGCTGTGTAAATCAGGCAAGTTGTCCAATGCCAGCAAATGCAAACAAGATATCAGTGAGCCAAGCCCTTTTGGATAGTAATGCTTCTAAGACTCTCACAGCCTTTCCATGCACCTCTTTTAAGCCAAAGGCAGAGTATCCCTCTGACAAGCTTAGTCTGAAAGGTCTGCTCACTTGCCCTACAAATGCATCCTCTTCCATCCACAAGCAGCTGCACACCCACCTCATCTGTCTTTCTCTCTTTCTTTCCTTCCCCATCTTCTGACCTTTAACTAGATTAAAATTGCACATCCCTCCCCCCACCTCCATATTACCGCCTTGGGCTATGCTGTTTGGGAAATCCTGGAAATCCTAGCCTCGGCATACCCGGAGGGCGCCCGGTTGGAAACGGTTGTTTCAGGCAAAACTAGAATTCGCGCCACCGCGCTTCCAATGCTGCTGTCTAGGAATGTGCAGGCATCGCCTTCTGTGGAAGAGTGCGCTCTACGCCTCGGCCAGGGCTCCCCTGCCTTCTTCGAGGGGAGTGTGCCCCATCCTGCATTGCCCCAAATGGGAGCAGTCTCCTTGCACCAGAGGCCTCTCTCTTTCTCTCTCTCCTTCCCTCCCCTCTGCACTGGGAACACGGGGAACACGGGGATCGGTCAGCCGCACTGTTTTGTCTCGGCATCCGCTCTGCGTAAAAACACCTTCTGCCACAGCAGACCCAAGACTGGCCAGCGCCACGGAGTCCAACGACCATGGCACCCCCAGACAGCATCCCGCCCTGCATCCCAGAACTTGCTCAGCTCCGGGGTTTTCACCCCCTCCCCAAAAGAGAAGGGCGCTTGCAGGGGAGGGTGTCTTCTTCCACCCGCGCCAACAGGGATCCCCCTCCCTTTTCCTTGTTCGCAGCTCCCCACAGCCACCACCACCCCGACGCCTCCTTACCGTCCCAGCTCTGACTCCAGGTCGTAATAATCCGTGAGGGTGTCCCTATTGGAGCCGTCGATCCAAAAATCCGGTTTGGTGGAGCCGGCAGATACAGAGGTGGCGACACCTCCGACCCGGCCCGAGGTTGAGGCAGGGAGAGGGGCAGAGCCTGAGGCAAGAGTGCCAGTGGCGCTGAGGGTGGCGGAGGCAGAGGGAGGCGACGAAGACGTGGAGGAGGGCATGGTGACTTTGAGCATGCTGCGGTGGAGGTTCAAGCGGTGGTGTTGGGGTCCGCCGGGATTCGCCGGCTGTTCAGGGGCTGCGAGGAAACGAGAGGACAAAGCGGCTAGCGGCAGCTTCTCCGCTCCCACCCTCCCGCCTCCGGCTCTCGAGCTGACGAGCGAAGCGGGAGGGGGAGGGGGAGGAAACTCTCGCGGGCTGCCTGAGGAAGCCGAGCTGACAGCCAAACTTCTAGCCCAGCGCAGCAGCAGAAGCAGCCGCGAGCAAACCTCTCGGGCTGCAGGGAAGAGCGCGCTCTCAGTCGGACGCGCGCGCCCGGCCACGCGCTCTACTGTACAGGGTGGAATGGGAGGGGGAGAGGGGGGCGAGCCGAGGAGTCACCCCGTAAGGGAAGGCCCGGAAAAATCACCTCCAAAGCCAGGAAATGGTCCCGATCAAGGCCAGAGAGCAGAAAGACTCCAGAAAGCACCTGGCGAGGGCAAGCTCCTATCTGAGGCAGGAGGGAGTTTTGCTCCCGGACAACCGTGTGTCAAAGGGTTGGTCTTTGGGATACGAAATCAGTTGCAGGATTCAGAGGCTGCTTTTTTCTTGGCAAAGCATCTGCCTTTCCTCCTTCCCTCCATCCCCCTATCTCTGGAGAGGGGGCAGTGCATGTAAGGCAGAGCACCAGGACAAGGAACCTCACTTGTGATACCTCTCCTTTTGCCAAGTCCTAATGCATCCTGTTTTCCTTTCCCAGAGAAGAGGAGACAGGAATAAGACCAGCAGTTTGTTTCTAGGTTCTTCTAAACCAGGCTAATCCCATCTACATCGTCCTTGAATTTTATGGTCCATTAGAACTACCCGAGTATCCTTCTTAGTTTTATTTTTCAACAATAAAAGTAAATCTGAGAACATCCTTGCTTTCTTTGATGAACTGAAGTTTCCAGGTAATACACTGCCAAGCATTCTTTAAATAGGACATCTTGCGTGATTACGACAAGACATCCTGGAATTGTAGAACTAATTATTGAATTAGTAGGAGACAGAAAAATGCTTTAAGAAACAGTGCACTGGAGCACTGTTTAAACCGTGTTGAAGCTTAATCTTGTCCACTATCAAATTTGATATCAAATATAAATTCAGTCTTAAGTAGGATTAGCAGATATCTGAACAGTCAAAGGAGAACATTAGCAATTAGATAGGTTGATAAATGGAAGGCGGAAAGACAGACTCAATAGCTGCTTATTTTTTTGGCATCTGTGATAAAAATTACAGTAAAAAATAGCAAAAAAGCCCCCTACCTAGGCCTACATGTATATTAAATTACTTTTTCCGGCATCAGAAAGACTGACTTTTCAATCACAATATTTTTCCAACATATCTTTATTTTTGAAAACTAGAAATTAACTGTGAAATAGAATTGATTTCAACATGCTTTTCAGATTTTGCCATAGAAACTTGTGATGAGTTGTGATCTACACACTACAGTGATTAGAAGGGATTGGACTAAAAGCAATTTCTGGAATCAAGATATAATTTAAATAATGTAAATTGAGACTGTCAAGTCTGCTGATGAAAACAGAGAAAGAAACAGAGAATTCAAAGTCAACTTTGGATGATTCCTGTTGTGAAAACAGTTAAAACACTCACCTCCCAAGATGCTCAAAAACCCAGACAATGCTTGATTTTAAGGCTATGCCTTCTGATGGAGGACATGAGTACAAACAAGAGGACATGACCTCCTTTTGTCCGGCATCCAGTATCCCTAGCCTGAAGCTTCATAATTATTACGCCTATGCTAATGAAACTTATTTATGGCTGTATCCAATCTATATTCTAGGTAAAAAAAGTCAACAGAATGACTTCTGGCTCCATAAGGATCATTTTGGATTGGATTGAGGATTATTTTGGCATAAGACCGTTTTATATTATAGTTTTCAAATACATTCAGATACTCCTGAGGTTGGATATAATCCCTCTCTTGGGCACATGCACACATTCAAAAGTAATTACCGTAATAGTAAATTGTGAAGTTAAAACAATAACAGAAACATTAATGCCTGTGCCAATTCAACATAAAGTTTTAAGACAAGCTGAACCAAATGAAAATTTACATTATCATATAGCTAATAGCTATATCAAATTAATTCATACAATTCATTAATACCTGCAGTAAGTAGGAAACTAATTTAAATTCAAACTTTTGTGGATGAAATAAAACTTTTTGATGAGTGGACTTCCCAATGTATTGTTCAGTTAATACTTTTTAAACCAGAGTATTTTCCAATGTATTTAAGAGAAACATCAGACCCTAACTTTTGCTGGAAGGGAGGAATATGGCTGAACTGTATCAGAATGTGGTAAAATCCTGGATTTCTGTAACTCAGACTTATTCTAAGTGAAGGCTAATCTTAGGGGTTATTATTTGCCATTAGTTCAGCACCAGGCACTCCTGCTGCTGAGCTCTGTTGAACCTGAGATTATGGATCAAACAATGAGGAATGAGTGCAACTGTGGCTTCCATTACAAATGGCAACAAAGCTGCTTTGCCGAGAGACCAGAAATCCTGGGAACAAAATTGCTGGGAGATTTTACTGCCTGATCCATTACCCCACAGTTAATTAAAACTGCTACTACAGCTCTTCATTTCACTGCTGGCAACACATTTGGTTTGAAAAAAATGGACAGACTATGTGAGGGTGGAAATATCTTCTGGGTAAATTACATTCTTAATAGAATGGAAGGAAGAATGGGCAATGTGGTGTCATTATTGCTTCCTCCTGGTCTTTTTGCTCTCTGATTTTAAATCTTTTTAGATTTTAAAATTTAAAAGATTAGAGAGAGAAAGGGCATGTTTCCATTTTTTGATTATTCCAAGTTATGTTTTTAGGATCCTCAACCCACCCGGATGTAATCTTAAAAAGGGAGAGACTTGGTTGCAGCCTTGTTTTGGAAGTGTGCCTAACTAGTTTGGGAAGAGGAAATACTAGCAAAACCTGGGATAGGAAAGCAAAACTGCATCATTTGTGGCAGCAGCCACTCTGGAAATAGGCAAATCTTCTCCTGAAGGACTCATTTTGTCTAAGTAAACACAATATCCCGATAACATTTCCAGTATGCATATTCATCTAAAGTTGTGAATCCTTGTAGTAGTATGAGACTGGGGCTCAAGACAGGCTGTATTAAGAAAATATGGGCCCAATCCAAATTTAATTTAAATAGGGTCATTTTGAGGAAACCTAGGAAAGGTCATGTACGGATAAATTAAAGGTGTTTGCTATATTTTGCTATATTTACAATGTTGTTCCCATTCCCTTCCCAACACTGAGGAGTTTGTTTCTCAGGAGATTACCTCTTTATTCTTTCATGACTTTCCTTGTTGTCCCAGTTACTGCATCTTTCTGCTAGATGTTAAACCTTTTTGTCTTCCTGTTGCTAGGTGACACATTATTACCTTTCTTGTCACATGAAAGAGAAATATTAAATAATTGCCAACTATCTAAATTAGCTAAAACAACTCTTTTAATATAACTTTTTAAAAGTGTGTTCAAATGGGAAACAATTAGAAAAGTGTGTTCAAATGGGAAACAATTACATGTATTATACCTAACTGAATAGTTCTAAGTAAAAGTAAATATCTCATTGAGCACTGAATAGTTCTAAGTAAAAGTAAATATCTCGTTGAGCACAGCTTGACTTCTGATGTTTTCTTGGACACATCCATTGTATGTTTTTGGGGGGCTATAATATAAAAGTGATACATCACTTCATTTTCAAAAACTGAGATTTTCTTCAGGAATCCTTTCCAAGTACTAAACAGACCCAAGTGTACTTAGTTTCCATTCAGTCAAGGTTAACCAGATATTGCCAAGTTAGAACTAATACCAATATTATATTTTGTTGTATTGTTTTTATTCTTTATTTTGTGCCTTCTGTTGGTTGAATTTATAATCTTTTGTTATGCTCAGACAAATTCTACTTCTGATTGACATTACTTTTAATCTATTTTCTAATTATTTTTCTGCTTCTTAAATCTGAAGTTGATCATATTATCCAAATTGTAATCCAGAAGATAAACTTGGGCTGTGATTCAAAAAACTATTCTTGTTCATGAATAGGCAAAATTCACCTATAGTTGTCATACTACAACTTGCAAAAGTGATGAAGATGACTGTTGTTTTGGTTTAAAAGTTGTATTCTTTCCATTAGGGGAACCCGAATAAACAAACTATAGAGACATCAATTACATGCAAATGTTTAATAGATTCAGGGGTTCAGTGAATGACATATCAGAAGTGTTATTCTGTTGGCGCACTCCATTTAATAATAAATCCTGTTTGCTGCAGTGGTTCTGTTGTGTATTTATGTATTCCTCATATTGCAACAATGGGATAGAATAGGCTTAAGTGGAAATGTTTACACTTTTAAAATGATTTGGAATATTTGCTTCATATTACTTGTGAGCAATGACAAGAGCCCTGAGCCAGTTTAGTGAAAGGAACTGTGTTTACATAATGTCCAAAGCATTTCTTTCAAATCATTTTCAGAAATTGCACAGCTCTCCTATTTAGATGGATTGATATTTCTTCAGATCTGAAACAGGGAAGCACGTTGGAAGAAGAATCTATGTAGAAGGTACATCATTGTGAAAGAAGTTCCTTAAAACTAGGAAAAGAAAATGTGATAGTTTTTTTGTTCTGAAATAATGTGAGAAATTTTCATGACTACACAATGTTCAAATAAAAAAACCATAAAAATCCACCTTATTCTGAATATGATCAGAAAAACACCAATCACATCAAACACATTAAAAGAATGCAGAAAAAATATTTTTCCTGTTCACCTCTTACTTAACCAACTCCAGAGTCACTCAAACTAATAAACAGAAATGAAAACAACCACTCTATTGTCCATCTCTCTATATTATATGAGGATTTTTCTTATTTTTCATTGAAGAATGAGGTTAGAAAAGTTAGTAAGGAAACCAGATTGGAAATCACTGCCTAATTGTGGTTTCCAAATCTTTTTTGTAAAACAAATCACAAATTACGGGTTGCCCTTTCAAAATAGAGAAGAGGGAATGGCTATGTAGGTAGAAGCCAGGAAGCAAGCAAACCAGGAACTTGGACCATTTCCTCATAAGCAATTTATCACATCTTATAGTGTGTTCAAACCATGAAGACAAACAATTACTACAGCAGTAACTGAGGAATACTATAAGATAAATCAGTTATAAAGAAATGGCCTTGGTGTGATTGTTTATCCTGCTGTTTCCATGACAATGAAATAAGACAAAATAAGAGAAATAGGCAGGGTGAGCAATGTAACTTCTCACACAATTAAGAGATTGAAATTTTAAAACAGAAAAACATTTTGTAAAAGAAAAGGGATGTGGCAGGATAAGAAAAGCTACTCAACCCGTTGCCTTGAAGACATTTTACGAATGACTATTTTCTCCAGCCTAGACTTACATACATGGAGTGTAAACAAACAAATGGTCACCAGATGATAAGAATTTTTTAAATCTCTTTACTGCCATCTAGTAATCAACCAAATATTTGCAATTATGCGAGACCTATCCCAACCTATCCTTCCTTTAAGGTGAGTTCTTGTAGTAAATATCCAGATTTTGAGCATTTTTCTTCTGCTTTAACTTTTTCTTATATGATCATCTTCTGAAATGCAACAAGCAGTAACAATTTCTAAGGATCAATTTCTCAGAGCAATGAGAATTTCTAGAAGTGTATCATTTTCGCAGTTTTGATTCTTTTGAAAGGATAGTGTTTTTATCTCAGCAACTTTAAGATGTGTCAACTTCAATTCCCAGACAATTCTGGGAGATGGTCCACACATTTTAAATTTTTCTGAGGTTGAGAAACTCTGATCTAGAAAATACTCTATAACAGGGGTTCCAAAGTTTTCCCATCACATCTTCCTGTAGTACATCTCTTAATGTACACACTTCCCCTAAAAATCCAAATACAAAAATGAGCATAAGTGAATAATGAAAATGGTACAATTAAATTTGTGGCAAAGTGGATCACTCATTCCTCTCACGGATAACAGATAATAGATAATCAGAGTTGGAAGGGACCTTATAGGTCATCTAGTCCAACCTCACACCCAAATGGCAGTCCAATCTCTTCTTGAAGGTCTCAAATGATGGCGCTCCCACAACTTCTGAGGGCAAGCTGTTCCATTGGTTGATTGTTCTGTCGGAAAGTTTCTCCTTATTTCCAGGTTAAATCTCTCCTTGTCCAGTTTCCATCTATTATTCCTTTTCTGGCCTTCGGGTGCTTTAGAAAATAGCTTGAATCCTTCCTCTGTGGCAGCTCCTCAAATATTGGAAGACTGCTGTCATGTCTCCCTTGGTCTTTCTCTTCACCAGACTAGCCAAGCCCAGTTCCTGCAACTGTTCTTCATATGCCTTAGTCTTCAGTCCCCTAATCATCCTGGTTGCTCTTCTCTGCACTTTTGCTAGTCTCAACATTTTTTTTTATAATGTGGTGACCAAACCTGGATGCAGGTGTGATCTTACTAAGGCTTTATAGAGTGGTGTTAGTACCTCACTTGATCTTGATTGTATCCCTCTGTTAATGCAGCTTAGAATAGTATTAGCTTTTTTGGTGGCTGCTGCACACTGCTTGCTCATATTCAGCTGGTTGCCCACTAAGACTCCAAGACTATACCCAGTCTATATGGGTACTTTTGGTTTTTCTAGCCTAAGTGTAGGACTTTACTTTTCTCTACATTGAATTTCATTTTGTTACATACGGCCCAGTGTTCTAGTCTGTCAAGATCCATCTGGATCTTGAGCGTATCTTCTTGGGTGTTAGCTATTCCTGCCAGCTTAGTATCATCTGCAAATTTGGTAAGTGCCCCTCATCTAAGTCATTAATGAAGATATTGAAGAGTACTGGGCCTAAGACAGAACACTTTGTGGCACCCCACTGCTTACTTCCATCCATGTAGATTTAGACCCATTAAGGACTACTCAGTAAATAGTTTGTCAGCCAGTTGCAAGTCCATCTTGTGGTGGTGCTATCTATTCCACTTTTTTCTAGCTTACTAAGAAGTAGGTTGTGGTCTACTTTGTCGAATGCCTTGCTGAAATCTAAATATATTATGTCCACAGTATTTTGCTGGTCTACTAATTTAGTCACTATGTTGAAGAATGAAATAAGATTGGTTTGGCATGATCTGTTCTTAACAAACCCATGCTGACTGCTAGTTATTACATTATTTGTTTTTAGATGTTGGCAGATCTGTTTTTTTTTTTTATTCTTTTCCAGTATCTTCCCGGGTATTGATGTTAGGCTGATTGGTCTATAGTTTCCTGGGTCTGTTTTTTTTTTCTTTTTGAAAATGCGAACATCAGCTCTTTTCCAGTCCTCTGGTAGTTAGTTCCCTAGTGCTTCAGGATTTTTGAAAGATATGGTGCAGTGGTTCTGAGATGACCTCTACCAGCTCCTTTAAAACTCTGGGATGTTAATTCATCAGGCCCTGGTAACTTGTGTTCATCAAGACAGGTTCTCTCTTACTATTTTTTTGCTTATTCTTTTATTTCTGGTCTGTCTTTTAGAGTTATGTTTTTGGTGGGTTGAACTAATTTCTTTTTGTGTGAAGACTGATGCAAAGAATGAGTTAAGCAGTTCTGCTTTCTCTGTTGCCTGTTACTTCATTGCCATCTTCTCTCTTTAGTGGACTGACTGTGCCTGCCCTACTGAAGGGAGGCACACCTCACAATTTGGGAAACCCTGATTGATAGGCATTAATTTGCAGCTTGAGAGTCAGGTCATCATTTTATTCTGATCTAACATTTATTATGTAAATCTATGTCTACGTAGATGTATGTAGACATATTTGCATGTATTTCAATTGTGGATCCAGTCACTCTCAATCTTGGTTCATATGAACACCCAATTATTTTTAGATTATCTAGCTCTTGGTATATTTAGCAAATTTAATAGTTTTCATTTCAACATAGAAATTTAATGTTACTATTCAAGTATTTACATTGTGATGCAATGTAGATATCTTTATGGATAATTGCTATCCCCCCCCCAAACTAATCTCTAAGCATATTTTTTCATGATTTGATTCCATCTCACAATTAACCATGATCAAACTATATAAGGTTACACTTGGCTGACAATTTGATGATAAGCAAGACAGACTGTTCCTTTGAAGTTCCACCCTCAGCCTGTGATGTATCAGAAGTCATAGTGGGCTTTTCAAGCTGAATATCAAGAATCTCAGCTGCTTGAGATGTCATCCCTCAAAATAATTCTTCTAGGGAAGAGGGATTTAAAATGACCTCCTCTATCAGAAAAGATAAGACTTCGCCTTGTTTTAAGAGGCATAATTAAATCTAGACTTTCTTCTTTAAACAATGTGAAGATTAAAATGTATGTAACAAGTTTATGAAAAAGCAAAAATATAACTCCCCCAGTTCAACAAATTAAACAAAAAAATTAGCCACTGGAATCTCCATGCCATAAATCAATTTTTGGTAACTGGTTCCATTATCCAATTATTCTTAACATAGAAATGTTTCTTAATATTTCTTAATATTCTGGAATCTGTTAGCTATCCTTCGATCTGTACTGTTATCAAAGTTCATGGTCTTATTTCCAAATAGGATATATGTTTGTGACAAAATAACTTTTTTAGATTATCTAGCTCTTGGAATAATTGGAAATACATTATAAACTTTAAAGCTAGTCAGACTCTAAGGCTAAAATCCTGGTAGAGTTGTCAAAAGCTGGCTATCTTTCTTAAAGATTAGAGCAGAATATCTGCCTTTAAATCTACCAGACTTTTATTGAAGAAATCCTTCTACTTCTTGTCTGTCCAGCAATTATGTCCCAATTTCAGAAAGAGCAAAAAGGAATTCTAAGAATGGAAAGGTAAGAAAAGTTAGTCACATGATCCAAAGTTCCCCATTCTCTGAACCTGTTTCCAAGAAGGTAGGAAACACATGCAGCACAACTACTTTCTCTTTTGTTGCTTCAGTAGCATAAAAGCATGAGTCTGATGATGAAAAAAAAAAAAAAGCAAATAAGATTCCCTCCCATTTCCACTTCAAAATGTGGGCTCAGCAAAAACAATGTTCTTCATCTTAAGAGTATCTCACTTTCAATTTCTAATTTTTGTTTTTAAATTTCTGCAACGGGCATTTTTCTGCATTTAAAATGAAAAAAATACCATATATAAAATCTAGAACAGTAAGAAGACATATACTGTACTACACCTGTAAGCAGTTTGAGCTTGGGAGCTGAGGCCATTGGGGGTAGGCTGAACCTGGGAGACTCCTGATGGTGCTTTTTATGATATGTAGCTAGCATAGCTTGATAGGATACATAACTAATGTAAGCTCCTACAATTTACAGTATTGCAGTATATTTGTAGTTGTAAGACCACAGCATGTGATAGACTTGCTAAATTTCTGAATCTCATATTTTTTAAAATTGGTTACTATGTCAGCAATGACATAAACTGTTTTATGAGTTTCTTTAGTGCAATGACATGAATATGTTGATCTGTTGATAAAACATAGGAAAAAAGACCTAAGGTTGAGGAGTACACATAGGGTCAGAAGGGATTTTTAAAAATATAAAATTATATATTCATGTAATTCAAATATTTCCAGCAAAGGAATAAATTTAAAAGCATGACTGGTTTCCATCACAGATATGCTTGTAATTAAAGGATCTGAATTCTGAAGAGACAACACACCTTCTTGGTAATTGACTCTGCCCTGTGGAACATCTTCCTCTGAGATCCAGAAGACCCTACCTTCCTGGCCTTCTGTCAACCCTTTTGAGGTCCAGCAGACTAGAAAACTAAAGTTATGGATACTAGTATCATTATATGGTTATAGTAACAGAATCTTGTAAATCTGAATACTCCTCCTTTCACTCTTCTTATATTTATGAGAATTAAGATGGAAAGTCTGAGACATTTTCTCAAATTCTATTTCTGCCCTAGCCTCAGATTTCTTTTATCTGACCACTGGCTCTTCAACTTATTCCTGAAGGCTATTTCTGCAACCAACAAAAAAAATTTCTGAAAAGATGTCAAGACCAATCTTTCCGCATAAATCTTGAGGGCTTATACAAGTCTGAAAGCCAGAAAAGTTCTACAAATTGTTTGGATATGTGGGGATGTGTTGTGTTTAGGATGCCAAAAAGTGAACCTGAGTAATTTTACTCACACTTATCCTATAAACACTTTATAGGTTTCACGAAAGTGTACAAATTCTGAATTATTCTAAACTCTTTAGCAAGGAGGCATTTAAAAAAAAGGGGGTGGGGTGGAATTGGGAAAAAGGAAGAAAAGTCTTAAAATTTGGTGACATTGTTCATCTGCAAAGAGAGTGGTTTAAAATCAATTTTAAGACAGATTATAGAGTAATACCTGAATAATGGTACAATTGTATTACTGTAGATCCACCTACCATTTTGAGACAAAGAAAATTGTCTCACATTTCTGCTGCAATACAATTAGAATTTTGTGTATGCATTGTGTTTGTGTATATGTGTAAATATGTGTGTTTGTGTATGTATGTTGGAATATGGTAAGAATTAGCCGGGGTGTGAATTTTACAGTATTGAAAAAAATTCTACTCATTTTTATCTATTTAATTTATAACAAAATCTATTTTGTGTAGAGTTGTAATTGCAGGAATGTTCCAATCTCAGATGGCAAACCTCAGATAAAGAATGTTTCCAAGCAAATACAACTCAGGAAAACAAAGTCACTAATCTATGGATAAAGGAGGATTAGAGAGGGGAAGTAAACATATGTTAGACTTTAACTAGAGATAATTAATTGTATGGATTACTGTACTAAACAGTAACAAAAGTTAAGCAGTAACCAAAGTTAACCAATGATGGAGGATAACTAAAAATGTATATAAATACAAGACTATACTCCAATAAAGATCATCATCATAATTCAGTTGTTCATGATCAAACAACTCGACTGCCTCATCATTACCACAATTTTGAGATTCAAGCATTCACATTTTCACTTCTTCCAATTTTTTATCTGAATTTCAAAATGCTCCCACTCATTCATACCGCTAGGATAGTTCTCTCCATAGTAGACATGAACTCTTACAATTTGTTTCATTTTTGCATATTGAATATTTTCTATATTAAACTTGTTTTAAAATTTTTATTATACCAATAGTTCTTTAAATAGAATGCAAATTATTAGTTTATGAAGATACGAGATTCATATTTCAATTTGAATAAAAAGTCAAGTTATACTGATAATATTTTAAAAACTGATGTACAACACCCCTTATTAGATATGCTTTGTACAAAAAAGTAAGGATTCAAAATCTTCAATCTTACAGAACAAAAGGTACTTCATAAGAGAGCTGTCTTGATGTAATTTAAAATGCAAATGTTTTGGTTGAATAGAGTCTGCAAATGAATCCAGATTTCTTCAAGTTGGGTTGACAGCCTGGATACTTCTGCCAACAAAGCAGGCTCGGAACAAATGATTTTAAAATGCAACTAAAAAAAAGAAAGAAACCATGTTCATTTAAATGGCATTGACAGGATAAAAGTAATTGAACTAGTTGTTTGAGAAAGCTATCACATCACTACGATTGTATTAGTTAATAAACTTCAACTGTTCTCAAGAGGATGCAAATCTTTCATAAATCATATTAAAATCTAAGCATGTCCCATGGATCAATTAATGTATATAACAAGGCATCTGGGAAGTAGCAGTACTGCAGATAATGCTAAATGCTATTTAAAATTGCTCAATCCTTATTTATAACAATGAAAATGGTAACATAAAAGGGTTCTGTACTAAACAGAATAACTGGATTCCTTTCAGTGTTAGAGGCACTATTCTGCAATGGTTCCATTCTGTCCGGAGTGGGTGGTTCCATTTAGAATTTTTGGGAAAGGTCACTGTCAGACCATTGGGCATATCAGTATATGATGCTGATGCCTTGACCTGCTCCTTCACAGAATTTAACATGAACCTTTGGAAAGGCTTTCTGTTGATGTGAAATGAGGTGTTATCAATATGGTAAACATATCCAGTTAGGCACTTCTAACCCAGAAGTTTCGGCCTTGTGTCTGAGGCTTGTGAGGCACTGGGTGAAGCTGAACAGATTCTGACAGAATCAGAGAGAGAAAGAATTGCCATCAGTATGGATACAATAGGTATGCTATCTGTTGTTCTTGATGAAGTTGTACTTCTCATGAAGAAGTAAGTGTGCAATTTGGGCCAGGGGATTTGTGGCTTCTACTAAAGCAATACACCAAGGCTATTTCCAGAAGAATCTTCAAACAGCTTCAGCTTGTCCTATAACTGTGACCTTTCTGGATTCAGGAAATACTGAATAAAGTAGATCATGCTTTTGCCATCTTCTGGTTAGACTACTTCAATACATCTACTCAGGGCTGCATCTAAAGACAACTTTGAAACTACAGCAACACTGATTGTCACTAAATGGACAATTTGGAACTAAATCAGGCTGATCATTGTTCAAAGTTCATGACTTTTTCATTTACTTGTGATCATTTACTTGAGGTGAAATCTCTGAAACAGCTGCGACAGACAACTGTACTCCCCTCCTGAGAAATCAGGGGGTAGAGGTTTGGAAGATGCAAAAAGATTTTTTAAAAGAGTGACTCTCTCAGATTGGGATGGCCCAATCCTGCTAATATTTAAGACACATGTAAAAATGGTTTCATCTGCAAAGTCTCTGATGTAGAAATATCCATTTAGAGAGACACTACCAATTCCACCAACAAATTCCACCAGTGCCATCCACCAAGCTGATACATTGTTTTTATAACTGTAAACTGCCTATAGTCTTGTGAATAAGCAATGTACAAATTTATAACAAATAAAAATATATGTGGAAAACACCATTGGAAAAAAAGAAAAGGCCAGATTGTTTTTAAGTTTTCAGTTTGCTAATAACTTTTAATTTAAATTGTATTTGCATTTTTAATTATTAGTTATCCTGAATGATCTATTACAGGGGTGCTTAAATCTGGCCTGTGGAGCTGGCCTGGAAATAGCAAAGGACTAGCCCATGGTGCCTCTGGCAGCCAAAACTGGGTACTGGGTGTGGGTGGTACAGCTCCGTGCCCCATTTTGGCAGGCAGGGTGCTGAGAAGGCCATGTAGGCTGAAAATGGGGCACTGGGGGCCGAGTGAGGCCCCCCAAACCCTTTTTTTGGTTGGCAAGGTGCTGGAGGCTGTTCAGGCCAAAAACGGGGTGCAGGGGGACTGCAGGAGGCTTCCTTCCTGTCTCCCCCCACTGGCGAGAACAACAATGCTGATACGGCTCTCGAAGAAATCCAGTGTGACACCCTGATCTATTATAAGAACACTGTAAGAAATAAGTACTGTGCATATATAAATAAAATCATTAATTTTTCTTCCTCTTCAAACGAACACTTTCCCAGTAGGTGAAAGCTGTATATTCAAATATGTATTTACCTTTAGAAACAAGGCAAGGTATGCCTGAGTTAGTTCAAAGTCACACTTTGTGTTCAGCATTGCTTCAATCATTCTTAGGAAACTCTGCATCACCTCAATAGCGCCACCACCATCTGGTGACAAGCCTCTCAGTTCTGTTTCAATATTAGATGGTCCCATGTCCTTCAGAATTCTCAGTGGAGACTTATCTGTAAAAACATTAAACAAAGGTGAAAAGTATAGAAAATATTTTAGATATTTTAGAAACTCTTGTCACATTTAATCTGTGATTTTGCTTCTCTCCCAGAACACTTACTTCATCTGGATTAATTTTTGCAAGAAAAAAATTAAAAATCCTATTCCAAGAGGCAAACCATGCCAATTCTCCTGGGTTTTTGGGAGCAGGGGAGTAGGGCATAATACAGAGAATACACCCACATACACAAAATTAACAATGAAAAAAATCGTATTTATTTCTCTAGACACTATTTGACAATCTGTCAATGGGCAAACACAACACCTAGATCTCTAGGGTTGAGCAGGACCTCTTGTTCCCCCTTAGTTACCACATGCACATATTGTGTTCTAAATAATTATCTGAAATACGTGATCTGTACAGATTTCTCTATCTAAACCTTTCTCCAACTAGCATGTTCAGTCCCATCCGTTCTTGTATTTTGCAAGCCAGTGTATTTTTGGCCCCCAATGTATGTGGGGAAGTCATTATATGTAGGTGAGTATTACAAGTCTGTTGATGGTTTAAGCAATGTACTTATAATTGTTTTATTTCTGCTTTGGTATTCATGTCTGTCTGGGACATGAATTGCAGTTTCACAACAAATGTAGATAGAAAAAGGGGTAGATAGATGGCAGAGAGACAGATATGAAGTTGCAAAAGAGTATAGCCATAGAGTATCAAAGTTATTGATATATGTTTACACAATAAGACATTACACTGACACATAATGAATGCTCATAATTACGTAAGCATCATCAGAATGATATATAGTAGTAGAATAAAAAGGACTCAATATGATGCAATATAATAATGACACTAGTTAATTAAAATATATTAATTAAATGTCATTTGAAAATATATAATTTTCTTCTATGTTTCTGTATCAATATAGAATTCTTTACTGGCCAAGTGTGATTGGACACACAGGGAATTTGTCTGTGATGCATAAGCTCCCAGAGTTAGAATTACCATCAAGTACACTGTCATTTCATATAAAAACTTACAGTTGCTACTTTTTAATGCTTCTTCAAGCTGCAAGTAGAACTCAGATTTTTGAGCCAATATTCCAAGATTTACCACTTTTGACTGGAAATTTAAAAAAAATCACATCACTTGTAAGTACATTCAAGGGTAAACATATTTTGATGGAATGTTTACAAACATAAGTTAGGAATCACAACAAATTAGTTCCTATAGGTGAATAGTTTTTCCTTCTTCTGCTCAAGTGTCACCTTCCCATATTTAGAACAGATTTTGGGAGTTATATATGAGGAAGGGCAAGAATCCACAACAATGGACTCAACAATTGAAGAGCAATCGGGCACTACAATAATATCAATGAATTATGCTAAAGTTACCGTGAAATTGGCCCATTTTACTGTTGTAATTTATTAACATTATATTAGTGGTTGGCTTCTATTTCATCATCACTATTCTTAAGAAAAACATATAGTTTATAGGGAAAGGGAAAGGCAAGGAAATTTTACCACTGATAAAAGACTCAACCAGAGCATAAAACATCTGCTTCAATTATTAGCCCCACTTTAATATCCAAAAATTATGCCGTTACCATATACTTAAAGTACAAGAGAACAGAACTGAAAAAATAAAGGATGTACCAAGTTCAGGTAGTGCAAGTAACTTAAACCTCACGTGGCTAACAGGAAAATATGATTAAGCTTTTATCAGAAACACTTCTGAGACATTTAAGAACTTGGAGAAAAAAAGAAAAGACATTTAAAAGGCAAATAAGTTTTTGTACAATCAATTCTCTTTTTACCTGCTGTTCATCACCTTCATGCTCAACAGAAGCAAATTGTGGTATAAGACCAGGAAGAGTGGGAATGAAGAACGGTGCAGATTTTGGTACTTTTGGTGGTTCTTTGGGCTTATTCTTTTGCTATTAATGGGAATTATCACATCATCACCATCACATTTTATGTAAATCCAATATTCACAATAAATGAGCAAAATTATTAAATTCCTTGCTGTTAAAAACACTGAAAACCCATCTAAAATATTACACACAGAATAATCATAAATCCAAAGGAGACATCAGTACTTTGAAACTGTAACTATTATATTGTCAAAAATATTATAGTCAAGTGAACTGCATGAGTACAAGATGGTATTTAATCCTGCTTCACTATGTCAGTTAATTTTTTTTTTTAATTCCAATGGCACATTATCTCATAACTGGTTGTGTGACTGAGACAAAAAACTATTCCTAGGGCAAATGTTTTCTTAAAAGGTTTACTTTGCTGCTTTGGGGAAAAATGTAATTTTTGTTCCAACTCTATATATTTAACATTTAACAGACATTACTACTTTGTAAATGAAAATATTATAGAACAATTGTGATATTTACTTTCTCATACACCCAGTATAGAATTTATGTGAACTTAAAACTTAAATGTTCTCTTAACCAATTATTCTGAAAACAGTTTATTATTCACAATGTTTAAAATAACTGTCTTACAATAATAGACACAACTCCTAATAACTTTATATGCAAGTCATGAAATGGGTACCTTAATAATGTCTAAACTGAGCAAGTTTTTCCATCTAGATTCTGGCAGCAAAGAAAGAGTCACAATTGTTTCTCCCAGCTGTGGTGGAGATTCATATTGTATCATTTCATCATTTGTTTCATTCTCTTCTGTTCCATCTTCAACTTTCAATTGCAAAAGAAAAGAATAAATACATTACAAAACACTAATCCAGACAAGGGCTAAAATATATATAATCTAATCTAGTGGTTCCCAAAGTGGGCAGTACCACCCCCTGGGGGGGATGCCTTGGGGGGGTGCTAAGAGGCAAAGAGGCCGGCCGGGGGGCGCTAAGAGGCAGCAGGGGGCATTGGAGGCACCAGCCGGCCCTGCAGGTTCACTCATTGACTGTAGCACCTCTTCGGAAGCGATGACACATTATGTGCTGCTGCAGCCACGATCAATACGCCACCCCCCTGCGGTCTCTTAGCATCCCCAAGGGGGCCAGCAGAGGGGTGCTAAGAGGTGGCAGGGGAGTGGCGTATCGAACATGGCTGCGGCAGCACATAACCTGCCACTGGTTCCGCATTGGAGGCACTGGCTCTGGAGCAGTGCTAATCAATGGGTGAACCCTGCTAAGAGGCAGCAAGGGGATGTTCGAGGCACCGGCCCTGCAAGCTCACCCCATTGACTGTTGTACCACACTGGAACTGATGCCTCGAATGCGGCAGCACTTTGGGAAAAACCACCGCCACCGCTTTCCCAAAGTGCTGCCGCTGTCACATTCTGTCTGTCTGTCCGTCCATCCATCCATCCAAAAGATCTGTCTTCCTGCCTGCTTGCCTGACTGCCTGCTTGCTTGCCTACCTACCTACCTATCTATCCATACATTCATCCAAAAGGTCTGCCTGCCTGCCTGCCACCTACCTACCTACCTACCAATATATCTATCTATCTGCCTGCCTGCCTGCCTGCCTCTCTCTCTCTCTCTCTCTCTCCATCCATCTATGTTCGAAACGCCAGCTCCTCAGGTACATCGGGAAAGTAGAGCAAAGCCAGCCTGGGAGGGAAGGAGAGAGAGAGAGAGAGAGAGACCTGATGCATCAGATTGAACAAGGCCTAGTTTATATTGAGGCCCTTTTCCACATTGAAATATTGCCAAACTTTTGGACCTCAGGGACCACCAAACTTATAATTTTAAAACCCGGAGACCACTAATATGAATTTTCACTGACAGTGGCTTTCTGGTGTTGTTGGGGAGAGAGATCTGATTCAAGCTCTCTCTCTCCCTCTCCCTCACACACAGAGGCAGGGGTGGGATTTAGACCCCTGATCTAAAGCTGTCAAAACTTCAAAAACAGGTCAAGTAGCTCTGGGGAGGCCAGTCATAAATTAGAACACTTGCTAAACAACTGGACATTAAGTGAGGACCACTTGTATTTGGTTTGCCAGTCACCTGGCCACGCCCACCCAGTCATGACCAGCAAGCCACAACCACCCAGTCATGTGACCGGCAAACCACACCCTCAAATTAGGCCACGCCCCCAGAAATTTGAATCCCAGCCCTGGGTGGGGGGCACTGAGGATGAGTACTTGTAGCACCAAGGGAGCGGTGGACTTAAAAAGTTTAGGAACCACTGCTCTAATCTTTATTATGACACAACAAAAGTTTTCCCTGAAATTTATCATTTGCAGCTAAAATTAATTGGATGTGACTTATTTTGCGAGGAGTGGTAGATCTACACAGACAGTATGCCTGATTGTCATATTTTATCCTATCAACACTATTTTCACCAGTATACCAAGAGGTGTGGAAGTCAATTCTCAGAATTCCCTAGCCAGTTATGTTGGGAACTGACATCAATACCACACTTGAAGTTGTTGACATTGAGAAATACTGCCTTATACCAATGAATTTTAGATTATAAGATCCCTGGTTTTGCATAGTGATAAATTATTAAATATTTTAAGTCAGTACTTGGCTATCATCAATTTTTGATCACCTTTAATCTGATAATTTAAATTAGTGCACTAATTTAACAGAATTTTACATTATTATTTGCTCCACTCTAGTTTAAAGAGAAAGATTAATAAAATAGATCCCAATCTTTAAGTCCACTGCAATTCAAGCTAAGAAACATTCTAAAACTTAGTGTTGTTGACTATTCCCTAAATTAGATTTCAAATGAAGCAGCACTAGTAACACAAATGACTAACGATTTTCCAGTGAATACACTGTTTTACTAAACAAAAAACTTTTAGAAGAGTCAAGTTTTTGCAGTTGTAAAAACCTTAGGCTAACAATTTAGCTAGATGCTGTTATAAAAATAAATAGAAATACAGTATATATGTCCCAAATTATATTCATGTGAAAAAAAACCACCTGAACTTTCAACAAGAAATTCCACAGTATTACATATTTTGTTAAAGTGATTCTCTGAAATTATTATTCCAAGGCCTCTCTCTATATGCATTACTACCTTCAGTTGAACAGGTACCAGGAAGTGTTACAACAGAAGACTCATAATCTGATGGAAGAGGGCGCAAGGAAACAAGCGAAAACAGGGAACGATTAGACCTAAAAAGAAAATTTAAAAAGCAATAAATAATAACAATAATGATAGTAATAGCAATAGCACTTAGACTTATATTTTGCATCATAATGCTTTACAGCCTTCTCTAAGCAGTTTATGGAGTCAACATATTGCTCCCAACAATAATAATAATAGATTGAAAAAGGAAGTTTTACTTGGAACAACCTCCATCCTGTGACAATATCTTTAACACCATCAAGTAACATTTCTTTATCCCAGGTCCTTGGAAAGGACTTGGTAGATTGTTAAATAAAAATTAAAAACTCTAGGCTTTATTTTAGCAGTTTAAGTACAAGCTTTGCCAACTAATTGCATGAAATGTGAATTATGTTTTCACCAATCTTAGACTGTGAATCTAAGTATAGATTACCTGTATAATAAATATTAAACAATGCCTGCTTATCTCAAATCCTTGGAAAGGACTCAATAGATGGACAAAAATTGCAAATTTAATCTACATTTCTACCAGACCATGTGATCAACTACAATATTAAATCAGTACGTCAACCATCTTTTAAAAACTCTGGAAAGGTACAGGGTGCACTAAAGAAGAAATAAATGTTTATATTTCAGATATTTCTTAAAGATGAAAGTCTTTACATTTCAGCTACATTAGGAAAAAGGCCACTTATCTGATTAGTAGCAATCTTGCAAACTAGAATGCATTTTTAAAGGGAGAAATCATCACATAATTGTAACTGTACTATGGAAAAGTCCAAAGAACAGAAACAGTCAAATCATTTTTTTAAAAAAAACTTACCACAAGTAAATTCCAAGATCATCTACATGACAGGAAGCAAGGAAATCTCCAGTAGGAGACATAGTAATGCTTACTGCTGCCGAATCTAGTAGGAAACAATCCACCAGGCTGTGAAATAAAAAAAAATCTATCTCATAGTAGATAATGCATGAAACTAGATCTGTTTGTTCTTTTTTCCACTTTCAGACAAATACTATCTTTCTAAGAGTCCTAATATTGATATTCATGTCAATAGTAATAAAAAGACTAGCCTTGAAAGCTCTCTCTCTCTCTCTCTCACACACACACACACCCTACAGGTGTTAGAGGTCTTTATTAGGGGTTCCAACCCTGAATTAGTATTCTCCAACAATTCCCTGTGTCAGGACCAGCCTCTTCCTTATGAGTTCAACAGACTATTCAAAAGAAGCCAGCACAGTTTTTGTCCACAGTGCAAAAACAAGGCAAGTTTCCAAGGTAAAGGCACAGTTGAAGAGTTGTGATCTGAAATTCAAGGCAAGGACACACAGCAAGGAAATGGACATATTGTTCCAGCATTGTTTCATTCTGATAGTATGGGTACCCCTTTTTCATTGTAGATATCAAATCTGAACTAAAAGACTATGTGTCTCTGAAATAGATATGGATGGCCTGCTGCAAAAAGAGGGGAAAAGTTTATTTCCTGGAACTAGGCCAATAGCCCAGAGCTATTAAGAAGTAAGAAGATCTACTCCCTCCTTCTTAAACCACATCACCAATTTGACTGAATATATTCCTTAATAAAAGTTTGTCATTAATAAGATACAACTATAAAGGATTCAAGGATGACCTTGCCAATCTCAGGTTCTTCAACTTATTCCCATTTGTGCTGCTGATAACTGAATTTTAACTAAGTAACAGATTTTAGCAGGGGGACATTTGATATACCTAACCAAGACCTTTGAGAGTTCAGTAAGCAAGCAAATATCCATGTTCTCTCACCTTTTTTATGCTCAAAAGATCATTACGAAAGTCCTTATACTTCTTTAATATGACCTTTCAAAACGTATACTTTTCTTCATAAATCTTTGCTTTATTTTAATTTCACATTAAAATCACTTTCTAGATGTGTCTTACCATTCCATTAGCTAGCTGATGCCTTTTGAAAACTGTCCCGTTTAAAAATCATCCTTCTCATCTCTCTTCTAGACTCAAAAGACTAAACAAGAATATATTTGGTAGCCTATGAGAAACCTAGTACTAGTCTAACTGCAGCATTTCTTTTACTATCTATTATATTTAGTAGTAGACAAATGCAATATAATGTATTGATATTTAAACCAAAATCATGTATAGATGCCAAGAACGTTGTTGATACCATGTTTTATGATGAAAAAAAAATTAATAAAAATATATATTTTTTAAAAAAATCATCTGCTCCTTAGCAGTTCTTAAAAGTAGGTAAATACAACTTCAGATGAACAACAACGCATGACATAGTACACCATGTCATTATTTCTTTTACGTAACTATATATAGATGCTACATTAAATTCCCATATATTCTGAAACACTTTTTGGATATAACATCCATTAGCAGCTTCCCTGGCCTTTATTTACAGTTTGCTTACTTTATGCAAAATAAAACAATTTACTTTTTACATCTTTCAAAATCAGAAACTTTTGTTATCTCAATTCTAATTTCAGGCTTAAAATGCAATATCATATATGGGTGAAACTTATAAACTTCTTTAGTAAAGTTTACTTACCATCCAGATGGTAAATCCCAAGTCCTAATGGTGCAGTCCATTGATGCAGTTATTAGCCAACGGCCATCAGGACTGAAAGTCTGCAAAAAATTGTAATTTAACTTTTATCGGGTAACAGTGGCCTATTCATTGATAAAGTTAACTTACTTTGGATCTAACTTATAATGACATGTCTTATAATTGATCCAATTTTAAACCTGAACAAGTTGTAAAGCAACCTCATTATCAATATTACAAAAAATGTCCCAATTTTTAAAATACTTTTAAGGTTTGCTGCTCTATTGTTAGAAAGATATTTGTGCCATTCACATTTTCAACTCATTAATCTAGAGCTCCAACTGTTCTCTTTGTACTGAATTATGCTTGGCTGAACTTAGACCATCCATCCCTTTGAAATCTTTGTGGATAAAACTTTAATGAACCTTGAATTCAAGCACAAAGTCAACCTTTTGGCTTGGATAAATTCCTTGCATGCTATTTTTTTCAAGCAAATCTTTGGATAAAGGTACATTCTTTACTGTCTCTATAATCTTTCAATGAAGTTAACTGTGGTGAATTTCTTTTTCAATCTACTTTCTTAACCAGTAGATTGGTATTCCTTGACTTGACAATTGGGACTGGATTCTTGGTGATTGAACAAAGCAATAATTAAGCGAGACATCACATGACAGCTTCAACAGGCATAATCCTAGCACTTCCGGTTGCAGTTATTAAGCGAGCTCCTGGATTGTGAAGTGGATGGAGCAAAAGAGATGCCTACTGAAAGATTTCAGCTCTACACAGAATTGAAATCATTCAGCAGACAATTCTTTAACAATGAAAGAGTTGCTTGCTGGTCAGTTTCACACCCATGTGGAGTTAAATTTCTCCAGCAGGCACTTTTTTGCTATTAAACAGCTGCCTGCTGCAACAATTCAGTCCTGGCTGCCTGCTGGAGCAATTCAAGCCCTGGGTAGCTCTTTCCCAGAGACAAAAGGGAGTCCTCTTAGCAGATGGCAGCAGCATTCTATGTTCCCATTTCCCCACTGACTTTCTGGAGAAATTGATACAGAAGATTGCAAATGGCAATCACATGATCATAGGGTGCTTGGCAACTGGTTGCTAAGATCACAATCAAGACTGTTCGTGTGTACAATATTTTGCAATGGCTGGGAGTGCTTTACAGACTATAAACTATTCTTTCTAAGGCTGTTGTAATTTCACACCATTATCAAATGAATGTTTGTAAATTGAGGATTACTTGTAATCAAATGAAATGTCTTCCTCAACTTCAAATGCTAGCATCACTGAATGATCCACCTGTTTAAACTGTTTGCTGTGTTGATAGTCCTGAATAAAGTAGATTGGATTGTGTAATGAGAAGGAAATACAAAAGACACAAAACTATACTGAAAAGCCTGGTGGTGCTAATCCTAGTCTCTAATGCTTTCACTGAAATTACAAATGACTTAGCCCATTATGTTAATATGGCTGGAAAAAATGTGAACTTCCCCAGTTTTATATCTACGGTGATGAAGGAAGTTTGTGAATCCTTTAGAACCACTGTAGTCCTACAATATCATAACCTACGACATATTCTGAGCTTTATCTAAACCCTTTTAATAAATAATTCTGGAAAACAGATAGCCCTCCTCCCTGCCCCTCAAAAAGCATTGTATATTGGAACTTAGTTTCGGCGATACAGCTGCGATCTTGGGGTTCTGAGATTGCAGCCGATATTTTCGCCCCTGGTCGGTCCCAACGGACCTAAACCGTCCCGTAGAGACGGGGATTGAGAAGGGTACTGTCCCAGGATCCCAGAGATATCGCAAAATCTCTTGTTTGATCCGGGAGAAGCCCTTTTGCTGGCAGTGGAGAGGCAGTCCCCATAGCTGCTGAAGTCGGGACAGCTCCGGAAAGAAAGTGGCTGGAAAGAAGTGTGTCGGCTGGGTGAGAAATTCCTTTTGTGTTGTAAATTCGCTGAGGTTTGAAAGGGCATCCTGAACAAAGAAGAAACCTGTGAGGCTTTTTTTTTGACCAAAACTGTTTGAGCGGCGTTTTTTTAAAGTGATGTCAAATTGAGGCTTGGATTCTTTTTTCTTTTTCTTACTTTTTCTCTGGGGACTTAAGTGTGACTTTGTAGGTAATCGGATTGAATTTTCTCTTATATATATTTTTATGCTCCTTTTGATTTTTTAATTTTTTCTAGGATAGAGGCTCCCTTTAGCTATTTTCTTTTTCTTTTTTTGTGTACATTATTCATTTTTTCTGGTTGGGGGGGGAAGAGCATTAAGAAATATTGCAACACTGCCAACTAGAGGCTTGAAAATATTTTATTTGAATTGGAAAGAGTTGTAAGAAGACTCCTTCTCAAGGACATTTCAACGTGATAAGATAGAGGGAGAGCACAGCAAAATATTATTACAGGTGTTTTCCTGGACTCTTATCAATATTTCAACACTTGAGGCTTAGCTTTGAAGCTGCTGGAGAAGAGAGTCATAATAAGAGCCTTGGATAAATAAATAAAGTGCAGTGTGCTCTCTTATATATATATATACCCCATTCGCCAGCCTTTTTGTAAATTTCAATTCTAGTAATATTCTTATTTTTGCCTTTTATTTTAAAGGGAAAGCCTCAGAGTTTTTTCTTTATTTTTCTTTTTTTCTCTTTATTTTTATTGGGACTTCTTTGCTTTTTCTATTCATGTTTTTGGACCACTTTGTTTTTCTTTTTTGATTATTGAGATTAAGGTGTGAAGAACCTGAAGGAATTTCTTTTTTTCTTTTGTTTTTTATTTGCTCTTAATCAATAATATCATTTTTGGGTTTGTTTGTTTTTTTCCTTTCTATTCTTCCTTTTTTATGGTGGACTACTTTGTAATTGGATTAGGGTCAAGAAGAACCTGAAGATTTCTCTTCTTTCTTTTTTCCTTTTTCTTCTTTGGTTTTGGATCTTTTACTATTGGATTTTTCCATTTTGGATTATAATTGACTATTCTACCAGTTGGATTAAAAGTCAAAAAGAATTTGAAGCTTTGGAGGCATTAAAATGAACAGGAAACCAATACCAGTTGGCATTTTACTTCTACCTCTGCTTCCTCACCAGCTGGAGGACAACGTTTAATTCAGACATTGTTGAAGCAAAATAAAGAACAAGAAATAGTAAATTTACAGATAATTATGCAAGGAATCCAAGATCTCAAGATAAAATCAGACATCATTGAATAAAGAATAGAGAAGACTGATGAAAAAGTGGAAAATATTAAACAAATGATGGGGAAGTATGAGGAGATATTCCAAAAAATTGAGGAAGAAGGGAAACAAAGAGAGGAGAAGATTGGAAATATTGACAGGAGATTAACAGTGGTTGAACAAGAAAAAAATGGGATGTTGAGGTGGGAGATGGAAAGGTCAGAATTTTATCTCAGATTTCAAAATATAGAAGAGGAAAAAGGAGAAAATGTGGCTGTGATAATGATAGAAATTTTGGCAGATGCTTTGGAAATTACAGAGGAAAAGATGATGGATGGAGTAGATGAGGTATATTGAGTTTATACAAGATATGCGATGAGAAATAAATTACCAAAGGAAGTCCATATTAGATTTACCAAAAAATCCATCAAAACACAAATATTACAAGTGGTAAGAGAGAAAACATTGAAATACAAAGGTAAAGAGATTGTGGTTTTAAAACAAATACCCAGAAGAGTGAGAGAGATGAGAAGAGAATATCGATTTCTGACCAAAATGCTACTGGAAAACGAAGTGAATTATAGATGGCTGATTCCAGAAGGATTAATGTTTACGTGGCAAGAGCACAGACATAGAATTGATTCAATTGAGAAAGCAGAACTTTTCCATGCAGAATTTTTTGGAAGAAGAAGAGAGGAGGCAGAGAAAGAGGTCTCATTAATTGAGTTTCAAGAGGAACAACTGGAGACTGAAAAAGAGAAAGGAGCTGTAGGTGGACAGGTGGACAGTAAAGAACAGCATGAAGTGAGATCCACGAGAGCTGTTAGACCTAATATAAAGCATAATCATGGAAGAAAGAAAACTGATTACAATGAATATAAATGGACTTACTTCAGCTGTTAAAAGAAGGAAAACTTTTCATAAATTAGAGAAATTAAAATTTGATATAATTTGTCTACAAGAAGTTCATATTAAAAAACAACATGAACAATTGTTAGTACAGCCAAAATTGGGGAAAATATTTACTTCTTTGACTCAATATAAGAAAAGAGGAGTGGTTCTATATATTAAAGAGGCTATCCCAGCAAAACTGATCTACAGTGATGAAGATGGAAGAGTATTAATGGTGGAAATAATGGACAATAATATAAAACTACTCTTGATTGCAATTTATGCTCCGAATGAAAAACAAGAAGAGTTTTATAAAAAGCTACACATGAAAATAATTGGACTGGACTATGTTAATATAATTATGATGGGAGACTTTAATGGAATTGTGGACAATAAATTGGACTATATAGTAACAACAACCAAGCAAAATAGAAAGGCTCTCCCTAAATCTTTTTTTAAAATGACAGACGAACTATCTTTAAAAGATATTTGGAGAGAAAGAAATGTTAAAGCTAAACAATATACTTTTTATTCAAATAGACATTTATCATGGTCCAGATTAGATATGATTTGGATATCAATAGAATTAATATCCAATATTCAAGAAACAAATATTGAAACAAGTACTTGGGCAGATCATAGCCCAATGACAATTAAATGGAAGGGACAAAAAAAAAGATTGAGATGGACATTAAATAATACTATTTTAAAGGAGAAAGATTTTATACAATGGATGGAGAAGGAATTGGCTTTTTTTTTCAGAGAAAATAAAAAAGAAGATACTTCAACGCAGAATGTTTGGGATACAATGAAGGCATATGCTAGAGGTCTGATAATAGATTATACAAGAAAAAAGAATATTAGGAAAACGCATGCTTCTAAGGCCTTGGAAGATGAGTATAAAAGACTTGAAAAAGAATTACAGAAAATGCCACAGAAAAAAGATATTAAATTGAAGCTGGATGTAATTAAACATAAAATGGAATTAATAGAGAAAGAAGAATTGGCACAGAAAATCAGAAATTCTAAAAAGCATTGTATTGAATCATTCCATGTTTTAACACATAGATCCAAAATTCACTATCACTGTTTGGAAAAGTATACAAACTATGTAGAATTAGAATTAGTAATAAGTCTTTAATATTAGTGATTAGCCTATAACATTTACAGTACTTGTTGACCGATTTTGAAAGAATTTTGGTCTAGTCTTTTTTATAGAACTATTTTAATTCACTGACATTTTAAGGGTGATTTGCATAAACTCCTCATTTCAGATCATGTCACAATTTAGTCATTTCAAAATGCTTTATTTTTTTCTGTTTCAACAGAAAACATTTGTTTCTGTTTCAATTGTGTGTAGATTTACCTTTGTTTTTAAAACTGATATTGTGATGTATTTATTTAAGCTTCATCTCTTGGATACCCTGACATTTTTCAGCATAAACAGCTTATACAATTCAGAATGAGTTGTTTCTTCAATAACTGCAAGCCACCTGTATTTTGAGACTGTAAACCATGATACTATCACAATCTGGCTTCGTGGTTATGATGAGGTTCTGCTACTGCAACACTTTGTTCATTTTCTCCAAACGTAAAGTTTCTCATTAAATGTCAGGTTTTTTTTAGATTTGTCTCATCCGCTCACAGAACATCATTTCAATAGTCTTCTTGGATCATCCAGATGCCCACTGGCAAATTCAAGGCAGAAAGCAATGTAGTTTCCAGAGAAAAGTGACTACTTCCTTGGTATCCTCCATATAGAACATTTTTGTTCAATTATATCCTTATAGTGGATTAATAAAAGGTTATTATCAGGAAGTGCAAGATGGCTTGCAGATCATTGGCCACAACCTTATGTATCCTTGCAAGCTTTTGGAGTGTAAGAACATGCACTGAGGGTAGCCGGTCTTTGAAACCTAACAATCCCTTTTCTGAAGTCTGCTGAGATCTTTTTAATCATGTCTTGCCCTGCATTTAATGATTTTAAATTTTTGCCAAATCATTTATCCAACAGAAATTAAGAGTTATTTCAATATAATGGAAAATTGGATATTGTGTTAAATAAAAAACATTCAATAGATTTGCATATAAATATGTTATTCAAAAAATATGCCAAGCCATTCCAGTACCTATTATACTTAGATGCTTCTATATAGAAATACAGTGAACTTTCATAAGCATTATGTTTCATGTTAATTTAGAAATAGTAAAGTCTAAATCATTTCAGGAAACACATCATTTTCATACTGTTTATAATTTACAGGTAAAAGCTTACCATGTCATTTATCTGTCCTTGGTGTCCTGAATATTTTCTCACAATTTTTCTTGTTTCTATATCCAGAACTTTGATGCCAAAATCATCCATAGCTATTCCCAGAATGCCACTGTTAAAATTTAATAATATAACCAAACATTTAAAATGGTAAAAAATAACCTTGCATGTTTACTCATTGCTGATGCTTCAACCATATTTCCATTTTTCTAAGAGAAAACCAAAAACCAGAAATGTTTACTTAGAAAATTCATGATGAAGTGAACAAAATTGCATTTGGGAATTTTTGCATAATGCAAATTGAAAGTTGGATGCAATAAGAGCTTTATGGAAATAAAACATACATAAGAATAAATGGAATACTTAACGAGTGGCTCAACATTGAGAGGGAGTAAGATAGGGCAGTCTAAAATAATCATTTAATGTTCCAATACATAAGAATTATTTATTATTAATGTTCCAGAAGATTATTTCATGTACTTATGGATTAATATATAAGGTGAGATCAGTGTGTTGGCTGGGGCTACGAATATGCATGTACTTTTGTAATCAGATGGTACTATGTTCTTGGTGAGAAATGAAGAAAATGAACCTGAAAATTAATACACTGCTCAAAAAAATAAAGGGAACACTTAAAACTACACAATGTAACTCCAAGTCAATCATACTTCTGTGAAATCAAACTGTCCACTTAGGTAGCAACACTGATTGACAATCAATTTCACAAGCTGTTGTGCAAATGGAATAGACAACAGGTGGAAAGTATAGGCAGTTAGCAAGACATCCCCAATAAAAGAATGGTTCCGCAGGTGGTGGCCACAGACCACTTCTCAGTTCCTATGCTTTCTGGCTGATGGTTTGGTCACTTTTGAATGCTGGCAGTGCTTTCACTCTAGTGGTAGCATGAAACAGAGTCTACAACCCACACAAGTGGCTCAGGTAGTGCAGCTCATCCAGGATGGCACATCAATGCGAGATGTGGCAAGGTTTGCTGTGTCTGTCAGCATAGTGTCCAGAGCATGGAGGCACAACCAGGAGACAGGCCAGTACAGATGTGGAGGCCGTAGGAGGCAACAACCCAGCATCAGGAGCGCTACCTCTGCCTTTGTGCAAGGAGGAACAGGAGCACTGCCAGAGCCCTGAAAAATGATCTCCAGCGGGCCAAATGTGCATGTGGTTGCTCAAACGGTCAGAAAAAGACTCCATGAGGGTGGTATGAGGGCCTGATGTCCACAGGTGGGGGTTGTGCTTACAGCCCAACACTGTGCAGGACGTTTGGCATTTGCCAGAGAACACCAAGACTGGCAAATTCACCACTGGCGTCCTATGCTCTTCATAGATGAAAGCAAGTTCACACTGAGGACATGTGACAGACATGACAGGGTCTGGAGACGCCGTGGAGAACATTTTACTGCCTGCAACATCCTCCAGCGTGACCGGTTTGACAGTGGGTCAGTAATGATGTGGGACGGCATTTCTTTAGGGGGCCGCACAACCCTCCATGTGCTTGCCAGAGGTAGCCTGACTGCCCTGGGTTCCTCCTAATGCAAGACAATGCGAGACCTCATGTGGCTGGAGCGTGTCAGCAGTTCCTGCAAGACAAAGGCATTGATGCTATGGACTAGCCCACCAGTTCCCCAGACCTGAATCCAATTGAGCACATCTGGGACATCATGTCTTGCTCCATCCACCAACGCCACATTGCACCACAGACTGTCCAGGAGTTGGGGGATGCTTTAGTCCAGGTGTGGGAGATCCCTCAGGAGACCATCCGCCACCTCATCAAGAGCATGCCCAGGCATTGTAGGGAGGTCATACAGGCACGTGGAGGCCACACACACTACTGAGCCTCATTTTGACTTGTTTTAAGGACATTACATCAAAGTTGGATCAGCCTCTAGTGTTTTGTTCCACTTTAATTTTGAGTATAACTCCAAATCCAGACCTCCATGGGTTGCTAAATTTGATTTCCATTGATACATTTTGTGATTGTGTTGTCAGCACATTCAACTATGTAATGAACAAAGTATTTAATAAGAACATTTCATTCACTCAGATCTAGGATGTCTTATTTTTGTGTTCCCTTTATTTTTTGAGCAGTGTATATAAAAGACTAAAACAGTGCATAATGTGTAATGATTTGATCAATGGCAAGTTATACATAAATGGCAAAAGAACTGAGCAAATACATTAATTTGTATATCTTGGCAGAAAATTGACTGAAGGTGGAAAAAGATGTGCAAATCCTGGTAGGAAGACTGCAAGAAGTATGTGGTCCATTGCAACGCATGACTGTTTATCAAAAGAAGTGAAAATAGTTATGGATAACATGTTTTTGCTGCTTTGCCATATGGACAGTTTTTGTTTTTTTCTTCCATATTATTTATGTCTGATTCTTGCAGACTGCCTGACAAGTCCCTGCAGTTTTCTTTACAAGGTTTTTCAGAAATGGTTTGCCGTTGTCTCCTTCCTAGGACTGAGAGAAAGTGACTGACCCAGTTGGATGACTAAGGTCATCCAACTGGCTTTGGCCCTAAGGTGGGATTAGAATTCATGGTTTCTAGTTTGATGCCTCAAGCAATTTACCAAATTGACCCTCTATCTTGTTAGAAGAAGCATAAAGGTTATGTTGAACTTAATGGGAGCAGGGTGCTTAATAGATTTCTAAGGTGAAATAGATAGAATTAAAAAAATGAATGGCTAGCAATGAATATGGACTCATAAGAAAAAGGAGTGATATATGGAAAAATAGGTTTGTAGACATGAATGAATGCACCTAAATAAATATATATTAAAATATGTAAATATAAAAATCTGTAAGGTGTATACAGAGTATAAATAAATAATGTGGAGATTCCACTTGCAGTAACAATGAGGAACACCCATAGCACGGCTGCTTGGTTAAAAAGCACCACACACACTCACACAATCATATATACATTCACAGAATATCAATTTAAAGTATCAATATTAAAATGATTAATAAACCAATCATTAAAAATATATCTATGAGTTTTAATTTTGTTTGTAGGCTTCACTGAATATACCACACCATCTCACCTATCTCTATGAAGCAACATTTTATTTGGGGACGTGGAGAGATCAATAGAATATACAAATGTTGTGGTCTTGAATTTCCAGAATTTGATCAATCCTTCACTTCCTGTTGTGATTGTAAATTGGTTGAGTCCATCCACTGCTATACCTCTTATGCAGCCTTCGTGAGCTTTGATTATATACATACAGAAAAAATGAATCATTTGTTAGGCTTCTTTTGAGTATTCTTGAACAAAACCTTTAACTGTACTTTACTTCTGCCGCTTCTAAAGTGAACCAAATTCTTGAAATGGATCTGAAGTTAAATACTATAAATCTTCCAAAGACATACCACAACAAAGCTAGTAAGACTGACATATTGGTAGTCATCAAGCATTTATTACCTAATTAGTATTACCTACCTTAAACCTAGTTTTATGTCCTGAGCCTACAGTGACAGAAACTTTTATGAAAATGAGGCAATGGATATATTGACTCCACATTAGCTACTGAAACTTTGATTACAATGCTTTTTTTTTTTTTTTTAAAAGGTCAGATTTTCACCTTTTTCTTCACCATAACGTCCTCTGTGAATGCCAGACTGCATATTGTATTTATCCACATGCCCTGTTGAAAGTCCAATTACTGCAAAATTTCCACAAGAAGTAATGTCTACTGCCTTTCAAGAGAAAGACAAAAAACAAGTTATTTACATCAAAGGGTATCTTTGCAATATAGCAAACAGTTTACACTGGTAAAATTTTAGATATTTTACAGTTATTCATTCAAACTGGTTTATTTTAAAAAATGTTTAGATATTCATACAAATGAGCTTTGGAAAATCAAGGTAACAATGCATGCTGTGTAATCTTAATACAAAGTAAGCTGAAGACCTATACTTGAATAGATTTCAGCTTTACGTGAATTTAATAAATGCCTCCAATAATTTATTGGGAAAAACTTACTGTTGCATATATACCAAGATATTTATTTTTGCTGATGTCTTTTGGGTTCAGTTTATGGATTCCCATTGTAGATTTCTGATAATTCCAAGTAGTACAAGTTACATAACCTTGATGGCAAGCAATGATACCATCCCAATCATTCTGACGGGCCACCTCTGCAATGCAATCAATATTATATATAAAACTCTTTTAACTGACAGATTTTTTAAATTTTGAATACAGGCTAATTGTAACCTTTTTTCTAAATTACAATGTAATAAAAATGCTAAACCAAGTGGACCATATCACATTCCAAATGATGCACAAATGATGAAATTGTTACAGTACATTTGCTTATAGCATGTTTCTAATTTTCAAGCACAGCCTTGTGACAGTAAAGCAAGAGGAACAAATGTATTAGTCTAGAATAAACACAGTGGTGTCTGATTCAGCAGCCTATGCAGCATTCGAACCAACTACTTGCGTGTTAAAGTTTAGATATCCTTGGTCAAATTTTATATTTTAATGAATCCATAATTGAATTAGACAAGTGTTGACAAGAATCTCTCAGTTCTTTCTTTTGGAATTTCCCCCTCTTCCTTGTTACTCAAAAATACTTGAAATTCTACTTGCATGCAGTGCCTATTTGAGAACTACTCAGATTTTCAGTATGGGGCCTGTGAAGATCATTCCAAAGCATTTATCCTTATAGTGAAAATAGTACTTACTATGAATCAAACACATCAAACAACAAAATGTCAAATTGCCAGCTAAGTGTTTTGTTACTGCTTTCCTATTTATAGAGATTGACATCATTGAAAACCAGCAGCTTTCCTTCTGGTTGACATTATTCCTTGAAGGAATCTCAATCATATGCTTTGGTCAGGATTAATACCTATAAAAATGGGACTTATATACTGCCCTATAGTGATTTACAGCACTCTCTAGGCAGTTTACAGTGTCAGCATATTGCTCCAACAATCTGGATTCTCAATTTTACCAGCCTTGAAAGGATGGAAGACTGAGTCAACTTTGAGCCCTGTCAGGTAGTGGCCAGTTAGAGTTAGCCTGCAATACTGCATTCTAACCACTGCACCACCTGATTAAGGCCTGATATATCTTTCCTATGGCTTATGACTGACTCTTTCCTACTTCAAACTGCTATGAATGAAAATTCTGGATAAAGAAAAAACATCTAAGGGATGAGCATAGTATTTGGGGGATGGAAATCACATATTGCAGTACATTTCAAAATGATCTGGGTAACTTGATAAACTGCAAGTGATAGGCAGTTGCCAAAAACCCCAAAACCCATAAATGTATTAACAGAAATACAGTGCCAAATCAGGAGAAACTGCAGTTCTCTATTCTGGATGCTCAGACCACATTTAGAATACTGTGTCCAGTCCTGGGCACTGCGTTTGACATCTATCAAACTATAGTCTATCCAAACCAGGTTGATAAGAAAAATAAAATTTGTAGAATGGTTTGAAGTGTTGGGTATATTTAGCTAAAAGAAAAGAATGTAAGGAGTCACAGCTGTTGTCTTCAAGTGCCTAGAGGGATTTCAGGAAGATAATAAGACAGTAGTTCCAGAAAAGCAGTCAAGAAAAGGTTTAAATTACAAGAAAATAGATTTAGGTCAGCTATCTGGCAAAAAAAAAATCTTATTGGTTAAGTTTTTTTTACCAATGGAACAGATGGCCTTGGTGGTGGTTTCCTGTACTAAAAGTGTTTAAACAGAGGCCAGACAGCCATCTGTCAGAAATGCTGTAATGTTGAGTTCCTACTGGTACAACATATATTGTAAAGGGAAAATAGCTACACTGATAAATTAAAAATCATCACAGCTGCAAAATAATACATGGCATACCAAGCAGCTATTAAGAACTGGTGGAGCAGTGGCTAATTTATTTTTAAAACATAGGTGGGCTATATAAGGCTGCTTAATGGGCTGCATGTGGCACAAGGGCCATATTTTGTGCAGGTCTGGATTAAGTGATCTACAAAATGATGCTTTCCAACACAATGAGAACAATAAAAAGAATTTTATTCAAGAAGCACAAGAATTTCAATTACACCCAATTCTTAAAGACTATCTGAACAACTCCCTGCGGTTTTCTTGGCAAAAAAAAAAAGGTTTGTTATTGCCTCATTTCCAGGGCTGAGAAAAAGTGACTGGCCAAGGTCACTTAGCTGGCTTTGGTTTAAAATGCAGCTAGAATCCATAGTCTTCCAGTTTGTAGCTTGATGCTTTAACCACTATGCCAAACTGACTCTCATTGGTAGTGAAAAACATAAATTACCTCAGCTCATCTGGATAAAACAGTGCTAGCAATTCTATCAGTGGAGAATATTTATAAAATTCTCATGAATTAAAAAAAGTATTTGATGTGATGGGTTGTAATCTTATTCATTCAAATTAAGCAGCAGTTGCCTACCTGTTGCAAATGTTGTAATAGGGGGAAGTGCCATTGTGTCATTACGAAGTCCTTTCTTTTTTGATTTCTTCTTATTTATTGAACCTTGAAACATGATAAACGAAACAGTTATTTGTGCAGTGTAATAGATAGTTTGAATATTCATATCTATGGAAGACTTCTAATTCCTATGTGTTCAAAAGAGGTATAAAAATTGCGGCCTTATGCCACCGGTTACCTAGGTTCCCACCCATAGGTCCCAAAGCCCCTAGAGAATACAGCCCTAATTTGGGGGTTTTGTTTGCATGTTTTAAACCGTTTTTAGAGATTTAATGGGCAAATTGGGTGATGTAAGTATTGCAAAAGCTTAACAAATTCAAACCTAAAACACCTGACTAGAAATAAACAAAACCCACTTGGCCATAGTCATGCCTATTTTGCAACACGGCACATAAAATAGTGAGAAAAAAAAAACCCAGTGAGGTCCTCAGATCAATGGAAATTGCAAGTTCATCCTAGAAAACCATCTAATTCCATTTATTTGCTATTAGAACAGATGATAGATAAAAATGAGTATTTTCAAATACAAAGGAAACATGGGTTTTAATTTAAAAAGTTCTCTTATCTCACATATTTCTCTACTGGTTCTGCAGTCAGATCGGCAAGGCTGGGAAACTTAGAAAACAAGAATTATTTAGATTTTTGGGAAAGGCTTTATTACTAGTAAGGAGATGTAATCAAAGCCCGCCAAAGCAATTTCACTGATAATTGAGGTGATTTTTTTTTCATATTTACCACCTCACCTGGACTAAGAAACCTTTTCTATAAAAGTCCAACTTCTTCCTGCAAAGGTCTTCCTTTCTACTGCTTTGTTACCCAGATTTATTAAACAAACACTGTATCTCTCATAGTTGCTATATGTTTCCTTCAAAAGAGGCATTTACAACAGACACATTGTTTTTCAAAACATGGCTACAAACCAGAAAATGTATTGAATAATAGTCTTGATATTTAAATAGTGCTGAATTACAAATTCCACATTTTTAATATTCTTAGAAGTTCTAACTAACAATTTCTTTGATATTTGTATTTTGTTTTTACTGTAACACTCACCATGTCCTAAACTTTTATTAAATCTTTCGTGCACTGTGGAAAATGATTGTAAAGTACCATCTTGACCTATGGTAAAATATAAAAGAGAGAACGAAATTTCCCGTGTAAATGTTTATTTTAGGCATTTTCATTCATCTATGATATGCAAGCCTTTATATAAGCCACTGAATAAAACTTGGCATTTACAAGTACAAATATGCTTGGTTAACCAACAACTTTTACAATTACTTGAAAGTTATGTCAGGAAATTTACAAAGCCAAACCTTTCATGAGAGGTGTTACAAAATCCTTAATACTTTTTATAAATGCGTAAAGAATGAAACATGTCAAGATACACTCCAGTTAAACTTGCATTGGAGATAAAGCCAAAACAAATTTAGCAAAATCATTTAAAACTCAACTTTAATATGGGACCCTTGATCTAGCAAGCGTGCCATGTAATTGAAAAATCATGCCACTTTATCCAAAAGAGTGTTACAGGTAGTCCTTGCTTAAGAACCCTAACTGGGACCAGAAGCTCTGTTGCTAAGTGAAGTAATTTAGGGATAGTAATTTTAGAAGTCTTGGTTGCGGGTGTGTGATGAACCGGGGCGTGGTACAAAGGCAACACAGTCAAATAATTAATAAGAATCCCTTTATTATCTCCAACTTTGTCCCCAATGTCCAGGTCACCTTCTGGCTGGAGAAAAACTGTCCTAGGAACAGCCTTTGACTGCAGAAAATTAAGTCCAAAACAAGGCAAACACAAACTGTAATTTAAAGTCCAAACAAGCCAAACTGAAGCAATTAGTTTGGCAGGGCAGGAGCAAGAATTTCAGGCTTAAAAGCACGGCAAAACTCACACAGTTGGGAAGATGCCAGAAACACTGATAAACCACGACAATACAAGATAAAGTCATGCTTGCTCCCAACAGCCTGCCACAGGCAGCTTGCCTTTTTTATAAACTGTTTTCCCAGCTGTGGCTAATGAAGGCAATCAGGGCCCTTTCCTCCCCTGTAAGCCACAAAACCCATGTTGCTCTCTTCTCCATTCCTCCCTGCATGCCCTAGGATGAAGAGGGGATGGGCCTGGGTTTTCTTCTGAGTTCCCTCTCCATTGTTTTACCTCTCCCCTGCTCTGCCCAGCCAGATTTGTCCTTCCCTAGTTTCCTCCAGACAGCGGAGCCACACTCGCACTCCCTGTCAGCTGTTCGGCTTCCTCCTTGGATTCAGACTCTGACAGGGGCATGACAGGGTTAGACTGCACTGCTGTTAAGAGAGGACCTCTCACATTTCATGACTTAACCCGGTTGCTTCTGCTTTAATTCTCCACATCTGCCTATTGCCCATGTCCATCTTTGCCTTTTTGGACACCCAGCACTCCAATGCCCTTGCTCTCTTTCCACCCACCATTATGAGCTACCTTTGCTGTCTTCTATTTCCTCCTGCAATTAAGGCAGGCCCAGTCAGCAGTTGCTTCCTGAAGAGCTAGGCTGGGTGTGCCTTGTCAGCAGTTGGAAGAGAGTGAAAGTAGCTGAGATGGAGGTGGGGGGGCTGGTGCTACGACCACTGGTGGCAGCAAGATCATTTGAGTACTCAGTGTCCAAAAGGGAAAGGGCATAAGAGGGAGGAAGGAATTGAAGTACACGCTGTGGTCATAAATGTAGGGGGCTGCCATACCTCTGAATTTTGACTGCATGATCACGGGGGAACAGCAATGACTCTGGTTATTGTCCTTGAAGTCAGGTAGTCTTTAACTTATAACTATTTGTTTATAACTATTTGAAGTTATAGCAGTGCTGAAAAAATTGTCTTATGATCACTTTTCACACTTACATTATTGCAGCATCCTCATGGTCACATATTCAAAATTTGGATGCTTAGCAACTGGTTGTTATTTATGAAGGTTACAGTGTCCCAGGGTCCTGTGATCACCTTTTGTGACCTTCTGACCAGCAAAATCAGTGGAAAAGCCAGATTCATTTAACAACAGTGTTACTAATTTAACAACTGTGATTCGCTTATCAACTATAGCAAGAAAGATCATATGAAATGGGGGCAAAAACCACAAGAAATGTCTCACTTAGTAACATACAATTTGGGCTCAATTGTGGGTCATAAGTCAAGGACTACCTGTACCATTTGTTCAGAATCACCATAACTTTGACTGGTTGCTCAATCATCATTAAGCGAGGACTACCTGCAGTCATTTCAATAGAAAATGGAACTCTTACTAGCACTAAGAATCTGCTGCCCATTTTGCCCATGATGTCGGATTTTTGTTGGAGGTGCACTATGTCCCATTCGATATCTTAACAGTCTTCCACTTCCTCCAGGGCCATCAAAGATCCACACCTATTAAATAAATGAATAAACACAAACAAACTGTAAGCAACAAACTAAAAGAAAAGCTTTCCTATCCAAGGTATAACAGCAGGTCTCCATAATGTTAAAATCATTATAAAATACTAATGAAGAGGAATTTTGTATGATATTTCTTTTGGAATAAACACTTTCTCATTATTTGGAAAATAATAATCATATAACATTCAAGCTATTTATATAGGGAGAATTTACCTCGCTCAATTTTTTAACTGAAAGAAGCTATTAGGCCAATATGAACCTTAACTGGATGTAACTTATGGCTCGGGTTGCAGTGTTGTGTAAGCACTAACTCCGATGGCATGTCTAACACCCCAATTTAAAAAAAAATTAAAAAGAAATAGGACAATGAGGGGAAAGAAAAATTGAAATCTTCTAGATTTTGTGTGAGAATACTAATATTTTTCATAATTCCAAGATGGGTAATGAAATTAAATGAAATTTGACATAATAGGACTTTTAATGAGCCATCTATACAAGACTGTCCCGTGGTATTTAAAGCCTGAAAAAAAATCTGATATATAATTCTGTGTGCATGCATATATACAGATATATCTTACTGCATGTAGCTTTCTCAATTAAACCAGACATGAATCATGCCTAAAGAGCTAATTCTACTTTAAGGCCACATTAACAGTACTTGTAAGTCTGAAGATACAAAATGTCTGCTGCCACTTTTAACCCCCACCCCCACCCCCAATTAAGGCAGATCCTCCTCCCTTCCTTCCTCTGATCCTTAATTCATTGCATGCGCCTGCCTCAATTGTCTGAATTGTTTCCTGGAGCTTTCTCCCCCTTGTCTTCCAAATATTCCATTACATTGCAAAAGAAGAAGGTATTTGAATCAATTTGGGAATGCTATCAACCTTAATTTGATGAGGTTTTATTTTGTTTTGTTTTATTCAGGAGCCAATTCAGATGCAGGCGATCTTCTTGCAAAAATTAATCCCCCCAAGCTCAATACTCTAAACAAAAAAAAAAAAAAAACCTTTAGACTGTGGTTTTTCATTTAGACCAGAGGTCGCCAACCTTTTGGATCTCAGGGACCACCAAACTCATCCTTTTAAATCCTGAGGACCACTAATCTGATTTTTTTAAAAAAATTAATATATTTAATATAACTTTTTATGTTAAATATAAATTTTATATATATACACATACATATACACATATACATATACATACACATACATACATGATACACACACACACACACACTCACTCTTATTTAATTATAACAAAAATGTAAATGCTTAATGATAACAAAATAAAACGTTCTGGGCTGGAAGCCTCTGCCAACCTGGCACCTTCCAAAGATACAGAAGAGCAGGCAGGGTGTGTGTGTGTCTGAGCTGAGGGGGCTCGGGGCAACTGCCGCTGCGAGAAGCAGAGGCTTCTCTCCTTGGGGGGCAGCACCCTTTGGCTGCCACTCTAGGGGCTTCTCAGCAGGCATCTGTCTGCAGAAGGACTGCTGCTCTTGGTGATTAATTGGGGGGGGGGGGAGAGAAAGCACCTCTCACATTACCAGGGAAGGAAAGGAGACGAAACAAAGCACACTCTTTCACTGAGACCTACAAAACGCCAATCTACCGTGTTCCAGGAGTTCTTCGAAATCATCAAATGCTCCCACTTGCAGTTCTCATGCCTCCCAGCTCAGGTCCGAGATGCATGCTCCCACACACGGTGGCAGCAACAACAGTCCCCTCCCTCAGCGCCTGTTGTCAGCTCTCTCCATTAGTTTTCTAGCTTTGAATTGCTCCTGATTCTCTCTCTTTCCTCCCCCCCGCCCACGTGCAGGCAGAAAGGAAAGGGAGACGGAGTCATGCATAGCTCTCCCCTTTTCCAGCCCTTGCTGCCCCCTCCCCAACATTGAAGCCTCAGAAACGCAGGCAAAGCTGCCACAGCAGTAGCACCCTGAGTTGCTTGCTTCTCTCCACTACTGCCTCCTCCTCCTCCAGCACCACTTCCTTCTCTGGGTAGGGCGATTCTTAACTAACTGAGCTTGCTAAGGCAACTCAGGACGTTACTGCTATGGTAGCTTTGCCTGCGTTTCCAAGGCTTATCATTTCAGGCAATCTGATACAACTGAATACAAGGTATACTTTACTGACAAAGATAATGTCTGTTTGCAATTTAGAGTCAGCAGGCTCACAAATCCAGTCAATCAGGAAGTGTAGTTGTTAATGATAGCTAACTCTACTACCTCCTTAGATTGCAGAAGTGCCATTCAGTACATAATGGCAAAGCCTTTCATTCTATGCTGAACATTGTTTTTATACACTAATTAAATACACTTGAGGAAAAGGAAGTCCAGCAAATCTCACCACCCAATTTTGAAGACTGCTGTGCACATAATCCTTTAAAATTCTGTAATTTACTTAGCATTTGTACAGGTTGTCCTTGATTTGTGACCATGATGGAGTTTGCCCATTACAGTCATAAATTGGGATGATTGTAAAGTGGGTCACCCAGGTGACCAATCTGATTTTGCAACCTTTTAGTCAGTGGTTGTAAAGCAAATGTATTATTCACTATGGGGCGTTTTGCTGAAAACTGGAAGTAAAAGCCAGTTTTGGCCAAAGACATAAATTGTGGTCACATGATCATAGGACATTTAAAATGGCTGTAAATGGGGGCTAGTTGTCATTTTACCATGAGGGGGCAGTTGAAACTTCAGAACTGGCTTGTAAGTATCTTTGGGTGGTCCATTTTGGTCATAAGGTCACTGGCCGTAAATCTATACAAAGCATGCCCATAAAAGTGCAAGGATGGGTACAACTTTTAAAGATTCCTTTAGAGACCTTTCCTCTATCTGACAGATTTGTCTTTTCAAAAGAAACATCCATGCCTGGAAATTTCTTCCAAATCTGTCAAGAAATTTTATGTACTGGTAGTTCTCTTCTTTCAAATAAAATATAAAGAATACACGCACAAAATCCCTGCAGCTATTCATTTATAATCCTCAAAGGGTTAAAATACTCATAATTTTCATATAATTCTGTTAAAAAGCAAATGTGTTACAGCAATTTGGTGATTTCATGTTATTAGTAATGAGAAATCATGCAAAGCTGAGAATTCTTAATAAAAGATTAAGACAGAAGTGAAACAGGTAGCCTTTGAAAATCTGAATAGGGTCCCAGATCAAATTTTCATTTCTGTGAGTAGAAGCAACTTATACAATTCAAAGTGTCTTGAACAGTGTCCAATAGTACATGAGCGTAGTCTGCTTTTCAAAGAATTAGCTCATTTAATACATTACATAATTTTGCTTATTTCTCAGTTCACAAGATTCAACTGCAAAAATTCTTGACAAATAAGCCATTTTTTATTTTTGCATTTTAAACTGCTTTTAAACAATGATCTTATTCTGGAAACGGTGTTCTGTAACTGAAAATATGAAACATGTTTGTTTCCAAGAACACAATAAAGAATGTTAATCCTACATGAAACGCACATAAACATTTTTGGAGAAAGATCATGTAAACTGACATAACTTACCCGTATAGCATTATCTGCACCATTAGTAATGAGAAGTGGCTCTCCTTGGACAAATGACATACCCGAAATTGCCGTAGAATGTACATCTCTCATTTGGCCTAAAAGCTTCTTTTCCTCCAGGTCCCATAACCCAATATGCCCAACAGGACTTCCAGCAGCCAGAATTGGATGCCCATCTGATCAAAAAAATAGGGGTGGGGGTGGGGAAGAAACATAAATATTCCTTTTTAACAGTTACGATTGGACAAGAAAGTCAAGGAGCTTTAAAAGATGTTTTAAATAGATATATTCAAATTCATGAAATTACAGTACTCTAGGGCTGAGAGTTAGTTTGGTATAGTGGTTAAGGCCTCATGAGAGAAACTGGAAGGCTGTGATTTGTATTCCCATCTTAGGCATGAAGCCAACTAAATGACCTTGAGCTAGTCATTTTCTCTCAAGCCGAAGAAAAATGGAAGAATAAACCACTTTTGAAATCTGCCAAGAAAACTGCGGAACTATTTCTTGCAGGAATCAAAGCCTACCAAAGCGAGCATATGAAACCAACAAAAAAGAGGGAAATTAAAAGAAGTATAAGAGTTATTAAGCTAGCAAACAAAGAAATCAATATTGTCTTCTGTTTGTGTTTTTAATTCCTAACATGGAACACATTGTGAATTCCTTGAACTGTTTGCAATTCCTTTTATTATTATTTATATTATTATTATATATAAATCCTGACATTTACCTGTACGAAATGATACCGCAGTTATGGGCCCCCAATCCTGTTGAAATTTCATCAGTGTTTCATCAAACTTAATATTATGCACTATTATATGTCCAATCACAAGCCCAATTGCAATGACATCCACTGCTGGTGCCTGCAAAGAAAATTAGTTTGATTTTGAAATATTAGATAAATACCATGTTGAAAGCATTGAAAGTATGATTCCAGTATAATTTTTTCCTAGACCTGTTTACTCCTCCATTCTTTTTTATGGCTATTCTATGGCTATTTTATTCTATGGAGATTCCATTCCATTCCATGGCTATTCTATTCTATGGCTATATAGCTCTATTTTTAAATAAAACTGATGCTCATATAAATAAATGTTTACAAAAAATAGAATCCTATCATAAAACAAGTCTAATCCTAACTGTATGTAAACCATCAAGATGAAATTTGTTATCTACTATTGCTAAGAAAGAGAGACACATATGGAATATTAACAGTTGTGCTGTACGGTAATGATAGTCATTTTGGATGGTTAAAAGGCAACAACACAGAAGTCAACTAACCTCAGCTACTAATACTGATTTTTTTTTTTTATACTTAAATCATAGCAACTTTTTGGTTATTGGGAAGCTAAAATTGAATGGGTTATTTTTTACCAGGACAGGCTTGTGAGTTTCTTACCAGGACAGGCTTGCAATAAGCCATTGTGTACCAGACAATTCTGGACTAGATAGGCCATGACCAAATCCAAAAATGGTCTTACCTTTTTATCTTGTATTACACTTCCCAAATATATATTAATGGGAAATTACGAGAAGTATGGTCAAACAAAAATAGAGGTACCAAGTTAAAGAAAATTAATTAAAATTAACTTAAAGCTTTAAACAGGAAATCTATCTGCATGCTATTTGGAACACCTATCTTTATTTTCCAAATAAATGTTTTATAATGAGAATAACAAGCTTCACATAATAATTGTCTTCACTATAATCCTGAATACCATTATATTTCATTTAATTTTGGATGCCAATTTAACAATGCCATTCTGAATTCTATAATCCCATTATTCAAATACAAGTTGTCTTTGAGTTATTATCCTTGAACTTATGTTCAGAAATTAGATTTCTGATATAGATTTTATTTACTATATACATTTTCATTGGCATACACTTTTTATTTAAAAATAAAATTCCCTTCAACTATTGTTTTTGAGGGCAAAAATGAGTCACAATTCTGCAAAAGTAAAGTATAGGTACAACCTATAATGAATTTATTTCAAACAGTCAGATTTCTGCAGAAGTTATAGTAATACCTGGAATTTATGATTCCTGTTAGGGATAACATTGGTTACCTAACTTAGTTTGGGTAAAATAATATATATAAACTATGTTAGTGAGTTTAAGGTGTGTATCACTTTAACTGTTAAAACATGTATTTTGGGTGTGGTTGTAAAATCACCATAAGAGGGAGCAAGAGAGCTCACTGTTTGCTGGTTTTACTGGATAGCTGACAATGATGGATTGATGGTGATAACTGCGTGTTTTTCCCTGCTATTGCTGAGAGAAGAAAAGGGGTTTGATTTTCTTCATATCTCTGACTGCAAAAGAGATATATTACTGGACTGATTATTTGTAAGTTTACTGACCTCTTTTTCGACACTGGACTTTGCAACTGATTAATCCCCGGATGGACTAAACTAGTGTATGACATATGGACTGTTTGACTATGCTATAACTCTTGCTGGAATAAAAAACTATTTAACTGGCACAGTGTATCTGTTTTACTGAGTGTAAGCTACAACAACGTTTATCTCAAATATTTTGCCTGCCTGCTAGATTGCCGTTGCACGTTCTGCTAGGGTGTGTATCCCTAACACTGGTTATGGGCCCAGATGCACAGTCAGACTAACCAGGATATAACAGGCTTAGATTAAAGTGAGAGTTTGTGTAGTTACACAATACTGTAAACAGACAGCTGTGTTTTATTAATTATAGTTTTAATATCCAGAAAAAGATGGCACAAATCAATTTACAAAGTTTGTCTCTAATATCCAAACTGGATGGAACAAACTATGTCTCATGGTCTATGAAATGCAGCCTACTTCTACGCAGAGAAGGTTTATGGAGTATAATTCAAAACCCACCAGAAGTAGATGCATGGGATCCGGAGGATGAGGATGATGCCCAGAAAATACAAGAATATCAACTGAAGAATGAGCAAGCTCTCTGTATAATAGGACTGACACTCTCTGACCAACAGCTTGTACAATACGTGGAGAAGAAACAGCTGCAAAATGTTGGGAGAATTTAAAGAAGATTTATGTTGGAGACAGTGTAGGAGCACATATAAATCTTACACGAAAGCTCTTCAGAACATATCTTCAAAAGAATGGAGACATGCTGACTTATTTAAACACTATGAAGAGAATTTTTCAGGAACTGCATGAAAAAGAACTTATCTTCACAGAACTACACCAAGTTTATATAATTTTGTCTTCTTTAGATGAGAGCTACGATGGCTACATAACTTCACTGGAAGTACTGCCAAAAGATAACCTCACATTAACTGACATTACTGGCAGATTAATTGAAGAAACCAGGAGAAGGCTTGAAAGGGATCAACTCAGAAGTGAACAACCAAAAGAAGAAGATAAAGAATCTTTGTCAGCCTATACAATTAGAAAATGTTTTAATTGTGGAGGAAAAGGACATTTGGCAAGATTCTGCAAGAAAGAAAAACGCCAGAATGCCAGCCAGAATGCTAAAATGCATCAAAAGGATGAAAAATGCTTAGAGTTAGCCATGTATAGCAACAAAACTGTGAATAATATTTATGGGTTGTAGACAGTGGAGCATCGCACTGCATAACGAAAGATAAGAAAAGATTTATAAAGATGTCCACGAGTTCACAGCAGATATCGTTAGCTAATGGCTGGAAACTGAAAGCTAAAGGTGAAGGTACAGCATATTGTTCTTGCATAAAAGAAAATGTAAAAATGTTTTATGTACCACAACTTAAGTTTAATTTGCTTTCGGTTAGAGTTTTGGTTAAAACTCTAACCGAGTTTTGGTTAGGTTGTGTAATTACCTTTAGGGGAGACAATTGCATAATTGAAAAAGAAGGTAAAAAAGTGACTGCAACTTTAAAAGATGAATTGTATGTCTTAAATGATAATCATTCAGAGGCAGCTAACACAGTTTATAATAATGTTAAACCTCATGATGAATGCATACATTTGTTACACGGACGTTTAGGGCATATAAATTTTAAAATGTTTAAACAAATGGTAGAACTATCTAAAGGTATAAAACTGAAGCCTTGCAGTAAGTATTTGCACTGCAATGCGTGCAGTCAAGAAAAAGGCAAGGTGTTAGAAAGCAAAAGTGTCGTGTCCGCAAAAAGACGCTCAGAGTCGGTGACTATCATTCAAAGCTCTTTATTTACAATGGGGAACCGAACCGGCGAAAAGTAAAAAGCCCGCGGCTTTTATACTTTTCGCTGCGGCGGCTGCGGCCAATGGCAGCGATTCAAGTCTCCCGCTCTTGGTTTGAACCAATCGCGGGAGACTTCAATCGGGCCAATCAGCGCGGCTCGCCTGGCCAATCAGAAATCCCCGCGCCTTAGCCAATCAAGGCGCGGGGATTTCAAGTATGCAAATTCAGGACATAACACCCCTCCCCTCTTGGTATGGTCCATCACATGGTGTAGTCACGCAGGTAGGCGGGGCTCCGTCGAGTCCTAGTTGACCTGCGCAACTCACTTGCAAGCTGTAACTCGGCCGGAGTGGTCATCTTTTTGGCTGCTCCTGCCTCTGTGCGAACCGGCTGGATGATCGGGCCGGTTCTTTCACCGTGGCTCCCGCCTGGGCCTACCAGGTCGGTTGAGCTACGGATTTCGCCGCTCCCGCTTGGCTTCTCCGAGTCGGTAGAGCTGGCCAGGTGGTTCTTCTCCGGAGGGGACTCGCGATGGCTGTGTTCCGGTGAGTATTTTTGGTTTATTTTTTTCTGCGATTGTCTATCCGGGTATTCCCTCCCCCCTTGGTTCGTGTCTTGGGGGTTGAGGTCAGTCGCTGTTCGTGACCTGAGCTGGTCGATGTGTCGCTTCCAGGCTCGCCCATCGATGGTTTGGAGCCGGTACGACCGTGGACCAGTGACCTGAGTTATGACGGCTGGGATCCATAGGGGGTCCCCCGTCATATTCTTTGCGTAGACTAAGTCACCTGGGTCAAATGTCCGGTACCTGGAACTGGAGTCTGGGGGCCGCTCCGGGTTATAGGTCGGGTGTAACCTGTCGAGTGGGGACCTCAGCTTTCTGCCCATTAGAAGTTCTGCAGGGCTCTTGTTAGTTGTGGTATTGGGAGTGATGTGCTGTATGAAGAGGAGTTTGTTGATTTTGTCGCTGATCTCCCCGTGGTCCATTTTCCGGAGGGTCTTTTTCGTAAACTGAACCATCCGTTCCGCCCTACCGTTCGCCGCCGGATGCGCCAGTGCTGTTAATGCGTGGCGGATACCCCTCTCCGCCAGGAACCTTTCGAAATCGATGGAAGTGAACTGGGGCCCGTTGTCTGAGACGACGACGTCTGGGAGGCCATGCGTGGAAAACAGTTTACACAGTTCTTTAACGACGGCCTCTGTGGTAGTGGATTTCATGTCGCTTACCTCCAACCAATTGGAGTACGCGTCAACTGTGATTAGAAAAGTATGCCCATTTGTGGGACCAGCAAAGTCTAAATGGATTCTGGACCAGGGCCCCCGTGGTGTCTCCCAGTCCCGGATAGGTGCTGCGGGTGGGCTGGATCTGGTCTCCTGGCACCGGTGGCATTTGGCGACCCATGCCTCAATCTGCTTGTCCATCCCTGGCCACCAAGCGTAACTCCTGGCCAGGGCTTTAGTCCTGACGATGCCAGGATGACCCTCATGTAGCATCTCTAAGACGCTCTCTTGCAATCTGTCCGGAATGACCACCCTGTCACCCCACAAAATACATCCTCTCAGTAGTGAGAGTTCAGTCTGGCGCTGACGGAATGTTTTAAAAGTCTCGTCATTGTCTTTCTCCGGCCAACCTTTTTCTAGCCAGTGTAAGATTCGCGCCAGACACCTGTCCTTAACGGTTTCTCTGGCAATGTCTGATGCGGTAATAGGTAAGCTCTCGATACTTAGGGTGTTTGTTGTTGGTGCTGGGTCAGGTTCAGAGTCAGGTAAAGGCGAGTGGCTTAAAGCGTCCGCGTGCGAAATTTTCTTACCTGGCTTGTGTAGCAGTTCGTAACTGTAGGCTGCCAGGAATTCGGACCATCTTGTCATCCGGGGTGACAAGATGTTCGGCGTGGCCCGGTTTCCAGCGAGGATGCCCAGCAATGGCTTATGATCTGTCACAATGGTGAACGGGCGGCCGTACAGGTATTCGTGGAAACGCTTAACGGCGGCAACTATAGCCAAAGCTTCTTTGTCCAGCTGGCTATAGTTCCGTTCCGGTTTAGTCAGAGTCCTGGAGAAAAAAGCGATGGGTGCTTCTCTCTGGTCGGGGAGGGTGTGGCTGAGGACAGCGCCGACGCCGAAAGGTGATGCGTCGCAAGTGACAGCTAAGGGCAAGGTTTCGCTGAATTGCATCAGGACGGCGTCGGAGGTGAGGAGGTCTTTGGTTTTTTGAAAGGCGGCTTGCTCTCGTCTCCCCCAAGTCCAGGCTGCCGTCTTGTCCAGGAGTCTATGTAAGGGTTCCGCCGCCGTTGCCTTTTGGGGTAGGAAAACATTATAAAAATTCAGCAAGCCTAGGAACGCTTGTAGTTCCGTTTTAGACTTTGGGGTGGGGGCTTCCTTGATGGCTTTCACTTTTTTAGTCGTAGGGTGAATGCCATGCCGGTCTAGGAGATAGCCCAAAAACTCTACTTGCTTTGTACATAGTTGGCATTTTTCTCGTTTGACTTTAAGTCCTGTTTCTTTAAATTTTGTTAAGACTTGGTTGAGTCGGTTTTCCAATTCGGCTTCGTTTGGCGCCGCCACTAATACGTCATCGAAATAGGGCACCACCCCCTTGATGCCCTGTAACAAACGTTCCATCAGGCTCTGAAAGATGCCTGGTGCCACGCTGACTCCAAATTGGAGTCGGTTACACTTGAAGGCCCCCCGATGAGTCACGATTGTTTGGGCTTCCGCCGTTTTCTCGTCCACAGGTAGCTGCTGATATGCCTGGGCGAGGTCGAGCTTGGCAAAGACTTTGCCCCCTCCCAGTGAGTGCAGTAAATGTTGCACTATTGGGACTGGGTAGGCGCTTTGTTGCAACGCGCCATTTAGGGTGGCCTTATAGTCCCCGCAAATTCTCACGGACCCGTCTGGCTTTACTGGGGTCACTATAGGGGTCTCCCATCTGGCATGGTCTATCGGTTGCAATACCCCTTGTTTGACGAGCTTGTCGATCTGCTCGTCAATTTTAGGCTTTAGGGCGAATGGTACCCTTCTAGGTTTAAGCCGCTTAGGGGGAACCCTTGGGTCTAGGTCAAACGAGATAAGGGGCCCCTGGTACTTGCCCAAGCCTCCATCGAAGACCTCCTGGAACTCCTGGGCTAGCCGCTGTTCCCAAGCTTCGATGGTGACGTGGTTGACTCCTGTCAGCGCGATGTCAAGCGGGGCGAACCATTGTAAGCCCAGTAGGCTTGGGCGGTCGCGATCGACGATAGTGAGTGGCAGTTGTTCGGTGTGGCCGTTGTAAGTTATATTAAAGTTCTTGGTGCCCACTACCGGGACGCGATTCCCTTGGTAGTCTTTTATGATGATCTTTTGGGCATGCACGTTTCTTTTTTGTAGTGTGGGCACTAGTCTTTTGATCTCGCGCCATGCAATCATGGAAAGGTAGGACCCGGAGTCCACTTCCATTTTGCATGGCTGGCCTTCAATATGGACTTCTACGTGTACCTTTCTGGCGCCGTCGGAGATGGCGTGGCCGATGGTCACCGTCTGGTGGGTCTCTTCCTTTCGCCGACCGTCGCCGCCTCTTGGAGATCGTTGAGCACGGTCCCATCGACCGTCTGGTTGGCGCTCTCTGGCTCTGGGCGGGGGACTTTCTCTCCTTCTGTCGTGTTGTTCCCATTTGGGCGGGCTGCGGGTCTTCTTTTGGCGGCAAACTCTGGCGATGTGACCCCGTCGTTCACAATGCCTACAGATAGAGTCAAAGAATCGGCATTCTGACCTGGGGTGGTCGCCGCCGCACCCGGCGCAGTTGGTCCTCGACCTACGACCTTTTCGACTTCGTTGGTCGCCGCGTCCCGTCTGCACGCGATGTATGTCCTCCTCGTCTTCCGACGTGCTGGAGGTTGACTGGTATTCTCCGTAGTGTGCGGTTGCTTCGTTTCTTGTGTCGGCCGACCTTGCCGGGTTGTTGTTTCCGCCCTTCGCGTCAGATCTTCGCATGCTGTCAGCTGACGTGCGGGTTGCTTCCGCGGCTGCGGCTGCGGTAAGGGCATCGGCTAGGCTGATGTCGCCCTTGGCCATAAGTCGGCTCTGGAGTGTAGGATCCCATAAACCGAGTACAAAGCGGTCTCTTATGAGACTGTTCAGACCTTCAAACTCGCAGAGTCCTCCTAGGCGCCGTAGCTCTGCGACGAAGTCGCTCAATTTTTCGTCTGGTTTCTGATTGCGGCGGTAGAACTCGTTGCGCCGTATCAGGATGGGGACTTCGGGGGCGTAATGGCGCCGCAGTATAGGTTCAAGGACGTCCCAGTCCATGGCGGTTGCGTCTGCCGGCTTGGCCAATGCTTTGGCCATCTGGAAGACCTCTGGTCCGCAGTGAGTAAGGAAGACGGCGCGTTTTAGCGGGCCCGGGGCGTCCTTCATTCCGGCGCATTCCAGGTACATACGGAACCGATCCGAGTACGATTCCCAGTCCTCGGCGGCGGGGTTGAAGGGGGCGGGCGGTGCAATCTTCGCCATCTCTACGCTGGAGCTGGTTCTTTGGTGGACACGGGGTTCGGTTCAGGGGCGAGATCCCACCTTCGTTGCCAGTGTCGTGTCCGCAAAAAGACGCTCAGAGTCGGTGACAATCATTCAAAGCTCTTTATTTACAATGGGGAACCGAACCGGCGAAAAGTAAAAAGCCCGCGGCTTTTATACTTTTCGCTGCGGCGGCTGCGGCCAATGGCAGCGATTCAAGTCTCCCGCTCTTGGTTTGAACCAATCGCGGGAGACTTCAATCGGGCCAATCAGCGCGGCTCGCCTGGCCAATCAGAAATCCCAGCGCCTTAGCCAATCAAGGCGCGGGGATTTCAAGTATGCAAATTCAGGACATAACAAAAAGAAAAGAGAAATACAACAGAGAGGGGAAGCTAAAAAGGTGGAGATTTGGAGAAGGGGGGATAAAAAGACCAGGGGGGATAAAAAAGGAAGGGAAAAGGGGGAAAAAAGCCACAAAGGTATGAAACAAGATGGGAAAAGAAATTTTTTTTTAGGGATAAAGGGTAATGTAAAATTTTTCTTAAAAGGATTCTGCAAGGTACAAAAGATAGTATTGTAGTATTTGTATTAGAAATAGAAAATTAGAATTTAATAAGAATTAAGTAAAGATTAAAATATTAAATGTTTAACAATGATAGATTTGAAGATTTAATAAATTATTAAAAGGAATGTTTAAAATACTTAGTTTAAGTATAGAGCTTAATTGATTAGTATAAATTTATTATGGTAGCATTTGACTTTCAAATAGATAATTGGAATGTTATAAGATTTAATGTTTAATATGTATTTAATTATTTTATAGATTTACTATTTTCTCTTTCTTTTAAAAATTAGTTGGTAGAATGTACTAAGCAGAATCAGATGGGGAAACAGGTGTTACCTTAAATGTTAATTTAGGGAAGCAATGGAAAGGCATCATACTTTGATCAGTGATTTCAGGAGAAATCCTTTTTTTCTACTATAGGGAATGAGATAAATGGGTAATTGGAAAAGAATGGACAAAAGATACAAGTACAATGATGTAAATTAAGACGAAATAAATAAAATATAATTAAGAAGAGTGGAAAGCGGGGAAAAGCTATAATGAAGATATAAAATGGTAAATAAGATAGGAAATGGTATATAAGATAAGCATAAATTTAATTGAAGTCCTATAAAGAGAGGTAATCCGGGGCCAAGCTACTTTCTAAAAAGAAGTTTTATGTTTTTGTGTTTTGTGTATTTATGTTTGTTTGAGATTTAATAAAACCTTGCAGGAAAGCTAGATGAGGATAATTATAAACAAAACAGAGGGAAATATGAACATGATGAGTATAAAATGGATAAATATAGAAAAGAAACATAATTGAATAAGAGTAAAGAGAAATAATGAGAAATCTGCTAAAATATATTTAAGTGGAAGTGGAATATATTATAACTATGTTGTATAAAATAATATAATGTTTTATCCATCTTGTAAAAATTTATAATGGAAAAAGGTTTTATGTGTTCAATGTTTAATGATGTTTTGGTTGTTTTTAAAATTAATAAAATTTGTTTCAAAAAAAAAAAAAAAAGAAAAAGGCAAGGTGATGCCAGCAAATAGAATTAATGGATTTAAAACTAAAGAGCCTCTAGAGGTCGTATTTGCTGATATTATAGGTCCTAAAAAACCAAGTGTGGGAGGTGCTCGTTATATACTAAGTATAATGGACCATTATTCCAGATATGGTTTCTGTTATCTAATGAAGAGTAAAATGGAAACATATCAAAATTTCTTTAATTGGCTTAAATTCGCAGAAAGAAAAACTAAAAGGAAATTAGTGACTCTTATAGCTGATAATGGTACGGAATTTATAAACAATAAATTCCAAAATAAACTGAAGATGGCAGGTGTTGAACATAAAAAGTCTGCACCATATAGGCCACAACATAATTCCTTTATAGAAAGACGAGGCCAAACAATACAAGCAATGGCTTGTACTATGCTGTCAGATTCAGGATTACCTGAAAACTTGTGGGGAGAAGCAATAATGTGTGGTAATCATATATTGAATAATGTTGTTAACTCAACAACAGGTGAATTACCATTCACACGGTGGCATGATAGAAAACCTGACCTAAGCTACATGCACACATTTGGAGCACCAGCATGGGTGCATATTCCTACACAACTGAGAAATAAGGGGCAGCATAGGGCTAAAAAGTTATTCTTTGTAGGTTATGAATCTAATCACAAATCATACAGATTCTGGGAAAAAGGTACATCTAGAGTTTACTGTAGTGCTAGTGCCAAATTCCTAGAACATGTAGGATGGGAAAAACTGGAACAAGATTCAAGTAAGGAAGTAATTATAGAAACCTACAAAAGACCAAAAGAACAAATCAGTAATAAGAAGAGTATAATTAAAGAGGAAGTACAGGAAGAGCATATAGGATCAGAACAGGAAGAAATACCAGAACAGGAAGAAATAGATAATCAGGAACAGGTAGAACATGAACGTCCACCTGTAAGCCCTGTAATACCTAGACGTTCTACACGTGTAACCAGACCACCTGACAGGTACCAAGCAAGTGTAGTTTGCCAAGTTAGTAAAGTTCCAACTACTGTTGAAGAACTTAGAATGTATCCTGCAAAGGAACAAGAAAATTGGCATAGAGCAATGGAGAAAGAATTAAATTCATTGAAAGAAATAAAAGTTTATGAAAATGCCAAATTACCTCCAGGTGAAAAGTCCATTGGCTGCAAATGGATATTTAAGTTAAAAACTGGTAAAAATGGGACTGTTACCCATAAGGCGAGGTTGGTAGCTCAAGGATTTAATCAAACTGCATGTGATTATGATGAAGTATTTGCACCAAGTCTAAAAGCAACAACCTTGAGAGCAGCTTTAGTGTGGGCAGCTAAGAAGAACTATATCATAAAACATTTAGATGTAGAAACTGCCTATCTGCATGCACCATTGCAGCACACTATATATTTAAGAAAACCAGTAGGTATAAAGGATGATAAAAATAATAATGACTGTTGGAAACTTAAAAAGAGTCTCTATGGATTAAAACAATCTGGTTATGAATGGAACCAATATATTGTAAGAGTTAAACAATATAGGGTTTAAAGCAGGTTTAGCTGATCCATGTTTATTTAAAAGAGAGACAAATGGAATAGTGTCATTATTGCTGTTTACAGATGATATTGCTTTAATTACAAAGACTAATAATGAAGCTACTGAAATAATATTATTAGGTAAGAGGATAAAATTAAAGCAATTAGGAGAAATAAAACAATATCTAGGATTGACAATAAACAAAACCAATAGTGGCTATAAGATATCACAAGAAGATAAAATTTACCAATTGCTAAAAATGTATAAAATGGAACTTTGTAAGCTGGCAAAAACTCCAATGAGTCAGGAATTTGGCCATACTGATGCTCAAAGTTCAAAATTCGATAAGACTATTTATCAATCATTAATAGGTAGTTTATCATATATTAGTAATTGGTCAAGGCCAGATATTGCTTATGGCATTAATCAATTGGCAAGATTCAATGCTGAACCCACTGAACGACACTGGCAAGCGCTAAAGCGTATATTAAGATATCTTAAAAGGACAATGCACTATGCATTGTATTTGGAGCCAAAAGATGATTTGATTTTAAGTGCATATGCTGATGCAAGTTTTGCAACAGATATAAAAACTAGGAAATCAACTTCAGGTATGGCTATACTATTAGGTAAAATACTGATCGGTTGGAGGTCAATTAGAAAGCAACACATAAGTATGTCCACAATGGAAGCAGAATTTTCATGTCTATCTTTATTATGTACTGATTTAATTCTGTATAAACAGTTGCTATTGGATTTGGGAATAACTGTTAATGATTCCATTGTTGTATATGAGGACAATCAAGCAGCCATACGGTTGGCTACAAATATTGCTGTGAAAACAAGATCTAAGCATACTGATCTTAGATATTTGAATGTAAGACAATCTATAAAAAATGGTTTAATAAAATTGGAATATTGCATGACTGAAGAAAACATTGCTGATGGATTTACGAAACCCCAAGGTTCAATCAAGTACAAGGAAAATTGTGAAAACTATGGGTTGAAATTGTAAATAGATATATATATTATTATATTACTCAAAAGGGGAGAATGTTAGGGATAACATTGGTTACCTAACTTAGTTTGGGTAAAATAATATATATAAACTATGTTCGTGAGTTTAAGTGTGTGTATCACTTTAACTGTTAAAACATGTATTTTGGGTGCGGTTGTAAAATCACCATAAGAGGGAGCAAGAGAGCTCACTGTTTGCTGGCTTTTACTGGATAGCTGACAATGATGGATTGATGGTGATAACTGCGTGTTTTCCCTGCTGTTGCTGAGAGAAGAAAAGGGATTTGATTTTCTTCATATCTCTAACTGCAAAAGAGATATGTTACTGGACTGATTATTTGTAAGTTTACTGACCTCTTTTTCGACACTGGACTTTGCAACTGATTAATCCCTGGATGGACTGAACTAGTGTATGACATATGGACTGTTTTGACTATGCTATAACTCTTGCTGGAATAAAAAACTATTTAACTGGCACAGTGTATCTGTTTTACTGAGTGTAAGCTACAACAACGTTTATCTCAAATATTTTGCCTGCCTACTAGACTGCCGTTGCACGTTCTGCCAGGGTGTGTATCCCTAACAATTCCTATTTATTAGTTAGCTTTGGAAAAACATTTTATTTGGAATTTACTTCTAAAATAAAGGAAAGGCTCAATGTTCTCAAAGCACCAAACAACTAACATAGTTTTATTTACTGTATTTTTTACACTATAAGATGCTCCAGACCATAAGATGCACCTAGCTTTTGGGGAGGAAAACAAGAAAAAAAATATGCCTCTGCCCTCAGAAATTTGCTTCCTTTCAGCAAACAGCCAACAGCCTGGTCAGTTTAAGCACAGCCTGATTTAGCATGAGCAGCTGACTGGCGGTTGGATTGGCCTTCTGGAATACCGCTGATCAGCTGTTTCAGGTTGCAGGGATCACCACTGCCCATCACTGCCACCTCTATGCGCCCCATTTTCAGCCTCCATGAACCCTGTTTTCGGCCTGCAGGTGGGGAGGGCTTTGGCAACATTCGCTCTATAAGACACACAGATATTTCCACCCACCTTTGGGGAGGGAAAAAGTACATCTTACAGTGCAAAAAATATGCTATGTCAAGTTATTAAAATTATAAAAATACATCTATTGCATCTAATAATTATACACATTTATATTATACACATTAATAATTATACACACAATTATACACATAAATGTAGGCAAATACATGTAAATTCTCACTGACTTTCAATTATAATGGACATCCCTGCAAATTATTCAGAAAAATTGAGGCTTTCCTCTGTATGTGTAAGTGTTATTTGGAGAAAGGCTTGGTGGAATAGATCTGACCAAGCCAACACTTTCTAAAGCTTTCTGAAATACGACCAATGAACAAAATGTAACATAACAGTTACATGTTCATTTTTTATAAGCCTATAACTCATAAATTACCTGTTCAAGGACTGTCACTCCTGCACCCCATCCTGGAAATGTATATAAAAGTTTGCTGAGGAAAAGAAAAGATTAAGAATTACTTAATGGGACCAAAAATACTCACAATCTTATCCAAAATAATTTTAAGTAAAGGACATTATTACTCAGTTTACAAATACCAGAGGATGAAAAGTAATACAATCAATACTCCACTAAATACTTTATCATGTGCTATGAAATTACTTTCCATTTACTACTAATGCACATCTCCTGGGGTATGTTCATACAATAGAAGAATTGCATTTTTATTCTTCCCAAAATGTTTTATTCTCCCACTCCTCCAAAACTTCTTAGATTATTTCAACATTGCAGCTTCGAAATGACTCAGGCTGGGTCCAGGGATAGTATTTCCCTTGCAGTGTTGCCAACTTTATTCATTTTACTTAACTTGAAAAATCTTTCTTGAAAGCATTCCTTCAGGTATACTCATCAAAAGGAAAAATGATAGTCTTGAATCTTTTAACTATCTAGGGATTACTAAAGTACCTAAGCTTTAATGAGATCTTTCCTTAGAATGGAAAAAAAATTGGTATTAATGAAAAAAAGGAAGTGAGCTACCTTTTTGGTTATTATGGAATAACAATTGCCATGAAAAAAGAGAAGGTGAGAAAGAAAAGTAAACCGTCCACAGAATTAGCAACAACAAATTAGAATTTTTTCACCAGTCACATTAAAGACAAATTGTACCATGTGTTGTACGATAAGGTAGGAAAATATTTTTAAAAACATGTTTCTTTAATCCACTGAAAAATCTACTGCAATGGGAGAAGTGATTGTTGAGGATTGCCCTTTAAAATATTTATCTGAAGGGGCCTGGCTAAAATAATACTACCAAAGGGGTCAGACTGAGATGAGAATGGGGCTTAAGATTTAAATAGAAAACATCAATCAATTCTTTGGTGGAAATTAGAAATTGGAGTCACCTGATATTGAGATGGGCAACATAAATTTAATAAATACTTCTAAAAGCTCAAATAAGGCACATTTAAAAAAAACTATCTAAGTCATAGCCATTTTCACTTGTCCAGGATGCAAAAGGGGTTGCTACGAAGCCAGCTAAAGATTAAACACACTTGTTTCAGAATATTTATTAAAGATGGCAGTGGGGGAAATTACCTGAAATTTCTTGAAGTCTGAGAACAACAAACAAAAAAATCCCTAATAGTTTCAAAGAAAATGGTGATCAATACTTCTGCCCCTTTTAAGGTAAAAGGCCAGCAGCCCTTCTCTTAGGATGGGCTGAGTAAAGAAAAAACATATTTATCCCATGAATCTATTATAGTACTTCCAAAGTAATTGGAAGAATACATCTTTCTTTTATCTAAATAGAGGGCAAATAAGATCAAAGAAGAAAACAACCCAGCCACTCTGAAACAAAATAAAAATGTTATACCATTTCAATATGACTTTTTAAATTAAATATCCTCTTAGTGTCTGTTTATAAAGACATTTTAAAATTTTGTTGAAGGGGTAAAGGTGCCTTTAACTTGACTGTTACCAACTGCATTCCTAAAGTTTCCTTGATAGCTTCATGGAAGCATTTTCTGCAGCCTTTGCAGAGGATTGAGAATTAAAAAAATGTCTAGAGGGTTAATGCCCCTAGAATTTCTAGAAGATGTCCCCACCCTTGTTATAGTAAGAAATGATCCTGTTTAGCTTGTAGTGCTGTTCAATAACTATTAACTCCACCAGGCCTCTGTACTCATTCAATTCCATATTTTAAACTTTAAGAGCTAAGTAATATCAAAGTAAGCCTCTAAAGAGAATAGTTCTTACTTGGATTTCACATTCCACAATTGTAAAGGTCCTTGTTCACTACCAAGAAGTATTTTATTCATGTAAGTATGTGGGTGTAAAACTGCTGAAATGGCAAATACAGTCTTATCAAAATCCAGCTGCAAATATTCTTCTGCAGAACAAAGAACAGCATTAGTCGATATCCATCACAAATACCCACTTTTTACTTTTTTCCCAGTAGTTATTATATTAAACAGACTAGTCTTACCTTCTGACTGCACATCCCAAATAATAAGAATGCTCTCACTATCTATAGAGATAACATGATCCCCAAACGGCAATATAAAAAGGATATCTGTCCGGTGACCTGAGTAAGTGTGAACAACCTAAAATTCAAAGAACAGCAGTTACTTCAATAAAATAATGTATTATATTTGGACATTTGGAATGTGTTAAATATATCAGACTGCTTTTAAAAGCCCTAATACAGGGGTGTCAAACTCATGACACGTTGTCATTATATGACATATCACAACTCCCTCTTTGCTAAACTAGGTGTGGATGTGGCCAGTGCATGACACATTCAGCCACGGGCTGCAAGTTTGACACTCCTGCCCTAATATGTCTCAAATAAAATTTTAATTCTAGAGATTTTATTTTTTACACAATTCAAAAGATAAATCAAGTATGAATTTAGGATCCCTTCCTAAATAAATACAAACTAGGCCTTGATTATGTGGGCAGCCTATTGTCAAATACTGACACAAATCATCATTCTTCTACTGAATTGTTAGGTGTAAATCTCTATGAGGTCATACTGAGCATTTTTAAAAGTAGATATCCTTCTGATGGTCTGGCTTTCATGTGAGGCCAGAAAAAATTTTCAACTCTCCTCTGGACTTGGAGAATATTTTTAAAAGAATGCCTTTTCTAGAAAAACATAGTTGTGAATCCCTATTAAAAAATGAAATAATTTCAAACACAGTGAAATGTATTTGAAATTGTTGCTGGTCCTTAAGTCTCCCAAGTTATACTCTAAACAGTGATCTTTTTCAGCTCTGTTATTGAACTTCTTTCCTTGGATTTTTCTTTCTATTGGTAGGAAAACCAAGTTACATATCCATTCTATTCATATGCATCTATAATTCACACTATCCTTACTTCTTTTGTACAAAATATTTTGATAAAGACTTGGCTTATGAAAATTGCTGACAATTTTCTTGAACCTTTCCCCCACCCTTTCTTTTTGAAGGACACAGAGTATAATATTATGTTATAGTCTGCACTAAGAATATACATAGAAACATCATTCTTCAATGGATTAATCATGTTATTTCTGTTAATATATTCTAACCATAAAAGCAATGTTTAAATACCCATTTTATAGTTTTAAAGCAAGTGTTCAATAATATTTTCTTGGATATATCTTATTAATTTCAGCTGAATTTACTTTAAAGTATTTTTTGAAGTACCCTATTTGGCCCTGCAGCATATTTTTTCAAATATTAAGCAATCTAAATTCAAACATTTTTAATATCTCTATGTTAAATATAAATATTGTAAACCCTCAAATTAAAGGACCACTTTGGGAGAGACATGTCCCCATTACTTTTGAATATCCACTGAATCCAAATTTTTGGTTTTTTGTATAATGATGCAAATGGCATGACACCATTTATATAATTTCATTAGTTTGCAAATGAAATAAATAAAATAAATTTAAGATTTATATAACTTCAAATATAGTAATTCTATATTTTGATATAATATCTAGATGCACATTTTGTTCACTGCATCTGACACCTCATAAAATAGGAGTCCTCCACATTGATGTTTTACAGTCATTAAATTTAGCGTAAGGTACAAATCACTGCATATTATTTGACAGCAGTACAAACCTCTTTGTTGCGAGCAAAAGCATACAAAAGAGCATCACAAGACGCAAAGACCAGCATTCGATCAGCTGCCAAACACAAAATATTTTGTGGCAAAGCATTGCCTAAAAGAATCATAGAACAAACCAAAGCAAATAATCTGTTTTCAAGTGCACAGTACCAGGAAACACTTATATATAAAATTCAGATTTTTCTCAAGATTGTAATCTATATACATTGTTTCTATGGAGTATATTTACTGGCATATAAAACTATACGTAGAATTAAGACAGATTAATTATTAAAGGTTGCATTAATTTTCTGGATAAGAAGCACCCCATTTACTTGTTTGGTTAAAGTTTGTGGAATAGCAGTCTAATCCAACACATATTGACTTGGAGGAACCACTGTCTTCAGTGCTATTTACTCCTTCATCTTAATTTTTAAAGCAGAAGTATAACTTTTCAGAAAGTCTGGCATTGCCAGTAAGTAGAAAATACACAACAATAGAAAACGAACTGATTGTCAGATTGAAAAGTTATATAAATACACAAAGATAGCTAAATTATTGCATACTTTTATCAATTATTAAATGTATATCCTACCAGAGCTATCCAGAGCGACTCATAAGATTGACATTATAATATAATTCTAATCATACAATAAATATATAATCAAAAAAATAACTCCAGAAAGCCTCCAAATTTTCCAGAACAATGTGGCAGGGACGTGGCCAGTGATATATGGAAGAATCAACTTGGCTTGCAATGCCCATTTCATTAAGGGAATAAAGGACATAACACACCTCATCAATTAAGCATAAGCACAATAGATATGCTTTATGTCACAGTAAAATTACAAACAAAAAATGTGATCAGACTAATGGCTAATCATAATTCCAGCCTGAGCTCTGCCTACTTTCCAAATATTCTTTTATATATGCACAGAACCTGTTTTTGGACTGCGGCCGCCACATGAAAAATGTGTCTACTAGCTATAATATTATCAAAACCTTCAAGGATCTGACAAAAAAAAACTTCATAGAAATTTTACTAAATTCAATGTGTGTGGGTATTGTAGAGATTGTCCTGGGATCCAACAATATCGATATGCTGTAATGTTGGTCATCAATGTGTTTATATATTAAAATAGCTACACTTTTAAGAGGAAGTTATAATATAGAGGTCATTAATGAAAATTACATACTACAAAGATCTAGTTATTTAGAAAAAATACTCCTAAATTATATTACAGAAAGATTTCTTTTGTGTTACATTTTGAAGAGTTCTTCAATATAACAGTAGTATTAAAAGCAACTTTCACTTTTTGGACATAATTTTTTAAAAATTGCACATTTAATTCTATTTGTATTATATTATACTTACTAACAGCAACTATCCCCAACTTCTTCACCTGAAAAATTAATAAAGATATTTTAGTAATTTGATAGAAGCATCAAATATCTTGAAATTCATCACAAAGAATTTATAAAACATCACAATGTGCAAATTTCTAATGATCTAAAACTATAGAAAGAATAAAAACAATACTGAAGCATCTCCATTTGAGGGTGGGGAGTTGCCAATAAACCACACTAAAATTTGTGTTTTAATATTTGATGTGCAATCTGTAAATGAGTTCATGCAATTGAGTTACTGATTCTAGATGCTTTTTGTTCTGAGACATTACTCATTTTGATTATGGCCCTCTCTTGTTTTTTTTTTTTTCAAATTATGCATTAAATAGTAAATAAATTCATTTTGATCAGAAGACAAGAAACATCATTGCTATTTGGAATCCTAATTAAAGTTTCATTGCAGAATATGATTAACACCCTTTACAACGGCATTTCCAGAATGTGTATCAAATTGATATCAATATAAACCATGACAAAAGATCTTTAAAATAAGGTTTGGGTTACAGTTGCAATTGGATCTGAATTTTCTGTCACTAACTGATGCAGTCATAAAGTGTGATATCCTGTGACTCTTGGTAACGCCAATCCCAGAAGTCCTGATTGCTGTCCTAACCCAGAATTGCATGGGTTGTTAAGTGGGAACAGGCTGGAATCGCAGGTGAAGGGTAGGTGGGTACAGTGCTATGAAGGAATTAGTGGATGCCGTCAATGGGCAATATTGTCTGTTCATTTTATGGTTAGAAAGCTGGGGCCCTGGGAAGTTGAAGTCAGGATATTATCCGCATGGGTAACATGGAAATAAGCCACAGCTAGAATCCATTGGGTCTAAAGATCTCAGAGTCTTTCAGCATATTTGTTAGCCAGGAGACAAAGTTTATTTTTTCTGCTGGGCCTAGCAATATTAAATAGTGATTCTTCTGATTCAGGCTCCAGATTTATTAGCAATCTGCATGATTATTAATCAAAGCAGCTTGACCAATCCCACATGGGTCAGAACATCTAAATGCAGGAGGTGGTGTCATCTGTGAGTCAAGGCAGTTACCTATTCTTTCTTAGAAAAAGGAGTGGTTCCTGTTTCATAGAAGACCATAAACTTATAGACTTACACTAAGTTTATTGTCACTTTAAATGTACACTAATTGGCATACATTAAAATGAAATTTCACTCCCCTCATACATATGTGCTAGTTGTTCTCAGTTTCAAAGCCAAAGACCCAGCGCTGTCTGAAGAAGTCTCTGTGATCATGTGGCCAGTATGACTAAACGCCAAAAGGGCAGGTGGTCCCTATTTTTGTACTTGCATTTTTTACCTGTTTTCAAACTGCTAGGTTGGCAGAAGCTGGGACAAGTAGGGAGTTCTCCCCCTCCTTACATGGCTCTAGGGATTCAAACCGCTGAACTGCTACAAGCTCAGTGTCTTGGCCACTGAGCCACTGTGTCCCTTATATACACTACATAAACCTGACAATAAATATGTATATGACCACATATAACATGACTATTCCTGGAAGAATAAATCAGAGGAGCCAAAACACATGAGATGGTCAACGTCGCCTATCTGAGTAAGATGTTCAAGTACTCAGTTCTTTACCTATCCAGGCACTCTCATAGGAAACAGATTTGTTACACTTCATTTGAAGTGGGGCTAGGCAATTCAGAACCTTGGCTTGCAAGGAAAATGATTACAACTTTAGAGTGCCAAATAAATCTGCGTTCCCCCTGGAATTAAATGCCTGATTTGGGTGCCCTTACGAGAGAAGAGAGCTTCTCCTGGAAGAGAGGAGATGAAGGGTTTTACAATCTCAGTTCCGACGAAGTGAAAGCGTCCCACTTTATCTGCCACTTTTTCTCAAAAATCACGTGGCGGGGAAAAAAAGGGGGGAGCTAGACGCTCGGGGGGGAGAAAAGCTGAATCTACGCACAAGAGCAAAGCCGACTCACGTTGTAAGTGTGGAAACTCTTCCCCACCGCAGTGGTCAGGTAGAACTCGCGGTGGCGTCCGTGATAGCGCAGCACGTGCGCCAGGTGGTTGCAGTAGAGCCCGAGCACGCGGAAACCGGCAAAGAGCACGCTGCCTCTGCTGGGCTCCTCCGACTCAAGAGAATCAGCATCCGACATCATCCCACCAATCTCCCCAACCACGTTTTTTTTTTTTTTTTAAAAAATAGAACTTCCGAAAAATCCTCCCGGCTACTTCCGGCGCGCTCTCTGCTAATTCCGTGCGCAAAAGCGGATCGCCTTTCTTCGCTGATTTGGTTCAGCGGCTCTCTGGTTCCGCGTACTGTGTAGTCCGCCTCTTCCAAATGCTGGGAGTACGCACGCTCCTTTCATGTATTCTTTAAGGTGCTTTTATTCAGAATAAAAGTGCAATCTGGCCTACGGATTACTGAGCAAATGCACGCTAGTGTTTTTTTTAAAGTTGCAATTATTTCACACATAGGAGCCTTCATTAAAGAATTTTCTGAAAACGAACTCTCCCAAATTCGATGTAAATCAGTCTTAAGTATTCATCTATCAGCAATATAATCCCAAATTGTAGTCAAATAATGTCTCGTTTAACTAGCCAAAGTGAGGGTAATCGTGGTCACATGATATCTCACTTAACTCTATCACTTAAAGATGGAGTTGCTGGTCCCAATTGTCATTAAGTGAACACTACTGTACCTATAGCTGGAACTATTCCCTAATATAGTATACAGAAGCAATATACAGTTCCCACTCTGTGTTTCTCATGCACAGAATGTTTAAGAATCACAACCTTGGATAAAATGGCAACTAGGATTAGGATTGCTGTTGTAAAGTGATACAATTATAAACGGTGATGTCACATGACAACATTACTTAGCAATGACAGTCCTGGTCCAGGTTGCCACTCCCAAGATGTGAAAGTCATTAAGGGGAAACAGTGAGACACCAAAGTAAGGAGTGTGTGTGTGTGTGTGTGGGGGGGTGCTGCAGGAGGTGGAGGAGTTTTTGTGCAGGTAGCCCACAAATTGGAGGGCAGAGGAGTTTGTATGTGGCAGGGCATAAGCACAGAAAGATGGGTAGATAGCAGTGCAAGGGAGAATGGTCCAGGGATAGATAGATAGATAGATGGATGGATGGATGGATAGATATGTATGTATGTCTGTGTGTATGTATGTGTGTGTGTATAGCAGAGTGAAACATAAATTCAGGAAGACTGGGAACTTACTACAGCAACTTGCAACCTTCCCTGCTGGCTTCCCCATTGACTTTATTTGAATGAAGTTGGGGAGCAAGGGAGGGTCACAAATGGTGATCAGGTATTTTGCCAGCACTGAAATATGTTCACCCATGCATTTTTTCTTATGCCAAACTTATTCTAACTTTGGGGGTAAGAAATATTACAATACAGAACTCAAAGCAACTGAGAGAAGCAATATAACGGATGTGGGTTCAGTACTATCAACATGCTAATTATAAAGATTTCTCCTATCCAGCTGTGTCTGACTCTAGGGAGTGGTGCTCATTTTGATTCTTAGCTTTGGAAGCCAATGTTGTCCGAAGACATTTCTGTAGTCCTGTGGCCAGCATGACTATATGCCAAGGCACAGAACATTGTTACCTTCCTACCAATTTGGTACTTATTCACATTTGCATGTTTTTGAACTGCTAAGTAGGCAGGAAATGGGTCAAGGATGGGAGCTCACTTGTCACGCAGTGCTCAGGTCTCAAACCAGGCCTGTCAACTTCTAGCTAAAATCACAGGGGTTGTAACCACAGGACCATTGTACCCTCCACGCTAATGATAATCTTATTTATTCATTATTCATTTACTTATTCATCATATTTGTATAGTTGCTCATCCCACAGAAAAGTGATTTTATAGAGCAATAAAAAAACAAAATCAAAATTTTCTAGCTTTCTAGCTTTTCAGATAGGAAACCACAGATGAAGTAATGAAATTTCAGAAATAGGAATTAGTCTTTATCAAATTTGTTTGGATTTTATAATCTATTTTAAAAGTAATAGATAATAAACTGGTATATTTCTTATATGTGATAAATGTTCATGTATGCTATCTGACTTTTTAACTACGTGGTAATATTTTTTTTTTGTATTTTCTATATTATGTATGTATGTATGTAGTCAGTGCAGCTACCTGATGCTGTAAAAGAAAAATATAAGTGAACTAACAAAAATTCTGGCATTAGGCACCCTCCCTCAAACAAAGAAAAAATAGTTGCAGTTAATTTCACAAATTGCCCCTTGTCCTGCTGGATTAGAATGAATGTAAGCATGAGCACATAAATACATATTACACTTCTAGCTCTAGAACTGGCGTGTTTAAAATCCCCCCACAGGGCTGACCTAGAAATATCAAGGGATTGGCCCACTGAGCTTCTGACAGCTAAAATGGGTTGCATGCAGCCCCCCACGCCTTATTTCCCCCCTCCATTGCCTCCTGCAGCACTCTACCGGCCTGAAAAGGGCCCTGAAAAAGGGCCCAAAACAGGCTGGAAAATGGGACCAAAGCAGGTTGAAAACAGCCGAAAACGGGCCATGCAGCCCATTTTCAGCCAGCAGTGCTGTAGGGCACAGAGGGCAAAAATGAGGCACAAGGGGCCCCATGCCCCGTTTTGGCTGGCAGAGTGCTGCAGGATGCAATTACAATTTACAATAATAAATCAAGGACTTTGTTAGGGATAACATTGGTTACCTAACTTAGTTTGGGTAAAAATAATATATAACCTATGTTAGTGAGTTTAAGTGTGTGTATCACTTTAACTGTTAAAACATGTATTTTGGGTGCAGTTGTAAAATCACCATAAGAGGGAGCAAGAGAGCTCACTGTTTGCTGGCTTTTACTCTAGTAGCTGACAATGTTGGATTGATGGTGATAACTGCGTGTTTTCCCTGCTGTTGCTGAAACGAAGAAAAGGGGTTTGATTTTCTTCATATCTCAGACTGCAAAAGAGATATATTGCTGGACTGATTATTTGTAAGTTTACTGACCTCTATTTTCAACACTGGACTTTGCAACTGATTAACCCCTGGATGGACTGAACTAGTTTATGACATATGGACTGTTTTGACTAAGCTATAACTCTTGCTGGAATAAAAAAAACTATTTAACTGGCACAGTGTATCTGTCTTACTGAGTGTAAACTACAACATTTATCTTGCATCATTTGTCTGCCTGCTAGACTGCTGTTGCACATTCTGCTAGGGTGTGTATCCCTAACAGACTTCCTCTAAGGTGACATCCATAAGGCATGAATCCTTCTATGGGCTCTGAACAGTATTTTTAGTGCATGTAACAAACAGTATTAATCTCTAGTCTTGAATTATTCACAATATATATTGAAAAATAACAAAAGTCCAACAGCATCAGACTATGGACCAGCTAATTACTTGGAAAAGTGTTCTGAATCATGCTAAATCCAACATGGGCATGAGCAAACTAATATGACATAGCAATAAATTCTGTTTACAGGATGAATGAATTTTCTTCTACTGATCTGGAACTTTCTACTTTTAGTTTTAATGGGCAATCCCAAGTTCTACACTTACATAGAAGAGAGAGAAAACCTGTTTACATTTTCCATTCTAGGCATGTTTTTGCTACTCTCCATAGAGTTCTTTCCTTATTCCTTTCCTCTAAATATATATATAAAAAAAGACCAAATTGCTGAACAGGTTGTCCTCAACTTATGGCCACAAATGAGATCAAAATTTCAGTCATTAAATGTGATAATTAAATGTGATAATAATGACTTCATTGTGTGAATGGATCCAGTGAGTTAGAACGACTTTTACAATAGTTAAGCAGATTACATGATTATTAAGTGAATTAAGTGAGCAAAAGGGGAGTGGCATTTGCAGGAGACAATTAGTTCATTTAATTAGTGTGAAAATTTGTTTGTAACTCACAGAGACTCCTTGCCAAGTATTTCTTGTACAGCGTTGCCCTTGGAAGCTATCAGCCTGGCAATTCTCCAAGCTTGATAAGGTCTGTGGTTGCAATTCATACTTGAAAGACTGTTTTCCGGGACTTGGTTGGATGTGAATGATAGGAATTAACATTAGCCAAATAAAAGGGGTTTTGTCAGGACAAGGAGTCTGTTTTGTGATTTTGTGAAGCCTAGGTCAGAACAGTCACAGCTGAAAACAGAGTTCATTTTCTCTGGCAGTGCTCAGGCCATTGCAGGCACCCCCGACATGAATGATGTAGAGCTGGCCACGCCATCCTGTCCATGCCTACTCAAGCCCTCTGAAGTCCAACACAACCCTGATGTGGCCCTCACTGAAATTGAGTTTGACACCCCTGGTCTAGGAGAACTCCCCAAGCTGCTTGTGGGGTTTGTTTGGCAGTGCACATCATGAATAAGCCAACAGACTCTAAATTGTACAGCAAGTAATTAAAGTATTTATTGTGCTAGATGATTTTAGGACATACAAGTATGTTTAAATGTTCAGACAAAATAAATTAATATAATGAAAAATAAACTTTATAAAAAAATATAAACTTGTTCAAACATGGTTCACTAAAGATTTCCAATTTGGTATGTATATGCTTCATAGCTGTTCCACATTTCTCTCAGTTCTAGAAGTAATAAATTATTCAAATTAAGTCTTTTGTTACATGATTTTAGTCTTGTCCATCGATGATTCTGAGATCCATTGACCTATGAGTCAGAAATCACATATTTTTAAGTATTACTTGCACATTATATGAATCACTAAAATAAGTCCTGTGTTCTAAAAAAAACAACACCCTATGCTAATTTTTAGTTGAATATTGTTCTCCCTATTCATTGAAAGCTGCTTTGTCTTCATTCCACCAAAAATTACTAGCACAATTGTGTCATGAAATTGATCCATCAGTCTAGGTTCAAAAATTTGATTAATATTATAATACCAGTTAGGTGAACCTTACATTCTTCTGTTCCTGAATCCATGTAACTTTTTTTAAACAATTTTATTAAATTTCAATTGAGCTTGATTGTGGATAGCAATAGCACTTAGACTTATATACTGTTCATAGTGCTTTACAGCCCTCTCTAAGCAGTTTACAGAGTCAGCATATTGCCCCCAACAAATTGGATCCTCATTTGACCAACCTCAGAAGGATGGAAGGCTGAGTCAGCCTTGAGCTGGTGAGAATTGAACTGCCAGCCGTCAGCAGAATTAGCCTGCAAGACTGCATTCTAACCACTGCCCACTTCAGCTCTTGATTTTCATGGCCATCCAGTTTGGTCTAGTGCAGGGGTGGATAATTAATTTTCCCAAGGGGCCAGATGAGAAACTGGGGCAGTTGTGGAAGGTGGAACTAACAGGGTGTGAAAGTGCATAGGCATGCACAAACACACATAAGTAAATTGAAAAAAAAAATAGCAGTCACCTTCAAAATAAAAGCAATGCAGTTACATTGCATGCATCGCATGCACTTATCTATATTTGATTTCTAATTTCAGATTGACATCACATCAACTGGATAATGACAACCAAAGGATCAGATATGGCCCATAAAATTCCCAGGTCTGGTCTAGTGGTTAAGACACCAGGCTAGAAAGTGTGAGACCATGTGCTCAAATCCTACTTTAGGCATGAAAGGCAGCTGAGTAACTTTGGGCCAGTCATTCTCTCAGCCCAACCCACCTCAAAGGGTTATTGTTGTGGGGGAAAATAAGAGGAGAAAAGTGTGTTGGATATGTTTGCTGCCTTGAGTTATTTGTAAAAAATAACAGGATACAAATAAATCCATACCATTTTCTTGCCAATAGAAAGAAGTCATTTGCCTCTGTTATGAGATTTTTAAAACATTCCTTTCCAACCTACAAGCCTGAAATTCTAGGGAGGGGGAGCTGTTTCCAATTAAGTACCAACCAGGCTTGGCCTAATAAAGTAAGCCAGATGCAGCCAAATTAAGTATATTTTAAACTTTCCATGCCCTCCTGTGGTCTTTCATGTGGATTATCTGCATTAAGAAAACCTCTACATTCTCACTATTACATTCTCACATTAACTGCATATATTGGTAAAAAAATGGTGAGGACTTGGTTGCTATACATTCCGATTCTTCGAAGCTGCCTATTAGCCACTACCAGGACAAAACCTTTATACCTCCCATAGATATAAAACGCTCAAGCCGAATTTGCAATGCTAACCAGAGCCATTTTTCTTCTGCTTGGCTTCACACTCTTCAAGGGAGAGAAATGCTTAAGAAAGCATTTTTACACCTTGACCCTAAAGCATTATTTGCTAGTCAGTGAGTCCAAGTCTTCCACAGACAACATAGGCGATCATCAGTACATTGAGATTCAAACCTTTCCACCACCACTCAGCCCTTTCCACCACTCATCAGCCTATCAAGCACGCAGAGGATGGCGCAGCCTTCTCCCCACCCTGGTAAAGACAGTGCAGACCTCATTTAGATGGTAAACTTTATTTGGAGGTTTAACTGGAATGGATTCAGCTTTGAAATCTGCGAATAAAGTTCTCTTTTTCTTACCCCAAGTATTCCTTTCTGGCAGCGAGATCAGAGCTTGTAGATCAGACTATGTCGCAACTACGCGACAATCGCTGTAACAAGCAGTTTCAGCCTTCTACTCATCGGAAGGGCGGTTCCCTGGTTCATAGGCATTATTTGGAACATCGTAAGCCTGCTTCACGCGGATTTTTTGACAACCCCCCCCCCTTTGACAGGCCGATTTTTTTTTTACCTGAGAGTTGCCGTGGCAGTGTTTTTTCAGGAGGGTATTGGTGAAATTCCAGATTCCCGATGCAGAAAACTTGGCTTTGGTGAAGTTGTAGATGCAACCTAATAACTCAGCCTGAGACTTTCCGGGAAGGAAGAAGAAAAGAGGACAAAGTTTGAAAAGAATGACTAAACCAAGGTATCCCTCAGACTATTGGCTGAGAATTGGCTGCTCCGCCCCACCCTGGTGCAATCTTCTCCAATGGGCGCCCAATCTCATCAACGTATTAGAGGTGCGACACAGCATTTGAAAAAAAGGTGGGGTTAAAAGCTTTCAGTGATGAGGCTTTGATTATAGGAAAGTGCACACTCCACGTGAATTCACTCCCTAGTTAGTTCCAGGTAAGTTTTAGGATCCTGCCAATTATGTAGAACACCAAGGAAAGAGATCTATGAATTAATGCGGGATAAAGAAGCTCCGAACTTTCCCGTCATCGCACTCTCCTTCCTTGGAAAATGCTTTTAAAAAAATAAGAAATTTCCTTTTATAATTTTAATTTACTTTCAGCATTTGCGGGCTGTTTTAGGGATTGGGTTATTTGAAAAACGTTTTGGTAATGTTAGTAGCCAACGGGGTTGGGACCACTTGTAACCTGTTTTTCTTCCAAATATTATGTACTTAAAAGGACTCTCACGATACTTTTTTCTGCTATGTATTCTACATAGTCTGATTTTTATGTGTGTGTACATACATACATACATACATACATACATACACACACGTGTGTGTGTAAACACACACACACACACATATAAGTGCATGTATGGGTATGAATACATACACCCATAGATACATGAGAGCAGGCATCAGAATTTCATTTTTTTAATGTGTACCAGTGTATTCACAGAAAAACAATAAAGGTTATCTTACATATACAATTTATAATGTTTAGAAGGCTGCAAAGAGAACAAGTAAAACATGTAACAATGGATTTGTGTTGTAGCTTTTTAAAATTGTTTTTTCCAAGCAACATAAAATCTTACCTTCAGTGTACAACAATTCTTAATGTTTGTATTAATATTATTTGCCTAGAGAAGAAGAATAAAATAATGAGTGATATACATACAGTATGTTTCCTACATATACTTTTAAGAAAAGAGTTAAGTATTGATGAAAAAGTTACTAGACATATAAATTATACATCAAAATATTCAGGGATCCTATTTATTTAAGCCATAAGGAATTTTATAATCTGCTATATTATAAATAATTGCAAACAATAGTTTAAAGTGAAAAAGTATTACTAATTATTTAGTAAGATTATTTCTGCAATATGCATGTCTAAAAAGGGTTTTCTAGATCTAATTTTCCTCTTTCATGGAAGATTCATACAGATTTATGTATGGATTTAAGTATGCTATGCATACCCTAATTTATAATTTAAGCCCAATGCCCAAGAGAATTATGATTCAGTTAAAAACATGAAAGAGAGTGGAATAAAACAAACCTTGCTCAACTCCTCTGCAATAATGTTCTAAAAGAAATTACAGAAGAAATTAAGTAAGTATGTTTGGTTAACATTTTTAAAAAGAAATTTTCAATAAAAACTGCTAGGAATGCTTTACTCACAAAAGTTCTTGTAGAGGTAAAATGAATATTTTAAAAAAATGCTGTCACCCTAAATCTGATGTTCTGTCACTTCTACTTTAAAATAAGCCCTTTTGAATTTCAATGAGGTTTCAAACAGCAATGCTCAAAACCAGACTGTTAGAATAAACTATTGCTTATTAGGGCAAGTTTGATTTTAATTATTAAAAATTTAATGTATGGAGACATAAAAACCTATGACTCTTTAGTGTAATAGTTTTATGCTAACTGAATTTTAAGTCTTAAGGCATTTACAGTTCTCTTAGAGAATCCATCATTGATTTCAATTGTTGCAGACACTAAATTAGCTGTATCTATACATTCTACTCTTATCCCTACCAGTGCCATACCTGTAGCATATTTCGATAGTCTGTTTTAATAGCTGTGTGGTTACATATAGTGAAATTGTAAGCTTCCACAAGAGAAGCATAGAAGGACAGTTGAGCCAAGCCAGTACAATGCAGAAGAAAAATCACTTTGGCAGTTACTATAAGGAAGAGAAAAAACAAACAAACATTAAAAGCAATACCCATGATCTACCTATTGCAATAATCTAATCTAAAATATCTAATCTAATCTAAAATATTAGAATAAAAGTTTTCTAGAAATAAAAGAATGAAGCAGCAGTGTTCTCATTCTCAAGCTATAAGAAAATCAAATTTACCCATGATGATTCTTAGGAATATCAGTTTGTTTCTGATTTCCATGCAGTCGGATCTCCCTATATATTTATCTTTTTGCCTATGGGTATTCCCCATTTGAAGGTTATAGTAACATTGCATGTCTCATCCTTATCTGCAAATAAATAATTCATAAGTAATACATTTATCATTACCAGTTTCCCTTAGAAGCAAGTGAAACATACAAATAACACAAAATACCAAGCAATCTTGGACAGGCTATTAGAAGGGGATGATTTTTTTCAGGAACTTGCCATAAATTCTGAAGATAGGTAAAGAATCTTCCTGGATTATATATAAAGAGCTGAAATGTGGAGGGGGAAGGACCCTTCAAAGCACCCAATTCACTTTAAATTTTAACTTTAAAAAAATCATATATGTGTGTGTATGTATATGTGTGTGTGTGTGTGTATGTATGTATGTATGTATGTATGTATGTATGTATGGCATTCAGCTTTGGGTATTTTCCCACGTCATTGTAGTTGTGCTTTTAAAGTTGTAGCAACGTTTCGGCAGAATCTCATCTGCCATCATCAGGCTTCTGATTGTGTCCTTCTGTTGATGGCAGAAGCCTGATGATGGCTTAAAGTAGTTTATACAATAAACTGTCTATGGTTCTGGCTAGCATCCCATTGTATTTCTTCATCTGATTTTCTTACATAATCAGAAATGGGTCAGGAAAATACAAGGCAGAGCATGAGAAATGGATTTACTTCTCTCCGGTCGTATATATTTCAGTCCTGATTGAAACTGCTTATTTACTTCTATGTGGATTTAAGGTTCACAAAGAAGAAATTGTGTGTGTGTGTGTGTGTGTGGAGAAGTCAGGTCTTCTGGCAGTAACTAAAAGTCATTTTCTCACCATCCCACCCATCTGAACTTTTAATGCAAAAAAAAAAAGGGGGGAGGGGGAGAATGATTCAAGAATCTTCAAGAGAAAAGAGTGAGGGGAACAATTATTTAGAAAACTACCTAACAGGAAAAAAAATCACAATTTTTAAAAAATAGATAAATTCCTTAAAAAGAAATATATGTCATAACTAAAAGGCCTTATTAATAAAAAACAGTACTCATGTTACTTCTTACAGTTTTGCAGTTCAGGACTGTGCTTTAAGTAACTTAATTTACAGCCATAGGTGATATTCTAACCTACCCTATAATGTTCTTTATTGGGTGGCCATTTAATATTCTCTTTTGTGGAATTGATCAAGTAGCATTTTATTCTTATCCAGACGCTGCCTTAGGATGGCTTGAAAATGGACAAAAATTGTTAGGCGTTATCTGTTGCTTGAGGGGAAGTCAGATGATTGGCAGTGTTATAAATAGAGGCATATATCAGGAACACAGCGGGGAAAGCAGACTGATAGTTTCCTGCTGATTCAATGTTGGACAGACAGACAAGTCAGTACTGGGGAAGGACAATCAATGACTAGTTTATCTTAATGTTAAGCCACAAACAAAATACATTATGATTTAGCACAATGTATATGAATCTCTACTGCTCATTAATCCCAGTTTGCTAATAAATCATGACGAGTTGATTTATAAATTGTATTAAGCTATAAAACACAGTGACAGTGGTTGTACTTGTCTGATCTCATTAAGCAGAGATCAGCAAGTCCTTTTAGTATGGTTAGTGAAAGCTTTATACGCACATCTGTCAATTGTGCAAGCTGGGGATATCAGGGATGCTTCAATGAAGTGAAGAGAGATGCTTTACACATGCTCTGTACTTTGTCTGAAGGACTTGTGCAACTTTACAAATCAGAGCCAATTCTGCTTAATTTTTCAAAATCAGCTATATAGCCTTGCGTTACTATCTGGCTGGCTTATATAGCATTCTTTTCAAAATAAGTATTTTGAGATAGTAAGATTACAACACTTTTCTACTATTTGTTTTCAGCTGCACATAAAAAAGCCAAAGTTTTGATCACACCATTGTGCCCATCATTTTGACTTTTTGTTGGCAAGTAAAATGTAATTGTTAATTGTGAAGAATAGAGAAGAGAGCTTATTTGACACTGCCCCGTTTTACTCAGCTGACAGAGTTGGCTCTGATATCTCTAGTAAGAGACATATCAGGCCCCTCTTGATACTTTGAAATGGATGATTTCCAATATGAATTCTTCTAGCAGCTGTGTATATGCAAATGTTTACATGCCAAGACAATAAAAATAAGCTGTCCTTTTAAAAGATGCATACTTGGGAATGCTGTGCTTTATACAAAAGAATTTCAGTCTTATTTTCAATCCAAGCGTGAAAATCTCCATCTCTATGGCTATTAGGATATGACCTATTCATGAACTGGGATTTGATTTTAGGTAATCCTTGTTTAGTGATTGCAGTTGGGACCAGCAATTTGGTTGTTAAATGAAATGGTTGGTAAGAGAAACTGCAATTGTGCTGATTATCTTACTTCAGATTCCCTTTGCTTTAGAATAGAATAGAATAGAATAGAATAGAATAGAATAGAATAGAATAGAATAGAATAGAATTCTTTATTGGCCAAATGTGATTGGACACTCAAAGAATTTGTTTTTGATGCATATAGTCTCAAGGGAAAAATACATTCATCAAGAATCATACAACACTTAGTGATAGTCATAGGTTGCTAATAAGCAATCAAATCATACTAGGAAACAAAACAATATAAATTGTAAAGATACAAGCAACACGGTTATAATCATAAGTGAGAAGAGATACAGTAGGTACTAGGAAGGATGAGAGGAATAATAGTAATACAGTCTTAGTAAATAAGTTGACAGTATTGTGGGAATTAGTTATTTAGCAGAATGATGGCTTTCATGAAAAAACTGTCCTTGTGTCTAGTTGCTTTGGTGTGCAGTGCCCTATAGCGTCGTTTTGAGGGCAGAAGTTGAAATTTATGTCCAGGATGTAAGGGGTCTGTAGATATTTTTACAGTCCTCTTTTTTACTTGTGCAGTATACAGGTCCTCAATAGAAGGCAGATTGGTAGCAATTGCTTTTTCTGTAATTCTAATTATCCGTTGCAATCTGTGTCTGTATTGTTTGTTTGCAGAATCAAACCAGACCGTTATAGATTTTTTTTAAAAGTTATAGATTATACAGATCTGTGAAGGTCATAAATGCAAGGATTGGCTGAAAAGTTACTTTTATATCATTGTCACTAACTGCAAATGGTTACCAAAAGAGATAACACTAAATGAGGAGTACTTGATAATCTTTAAATAAATTAACTTAAAAATAAAGCCTTAGTGCAAACTGTACATATATAATACATAGGTAAATCACCCAGAATTGCTTGATGGTGAGATGAGTGAAATATAAATTTAATAAATAAATAAAACTAGATGCACATATGCACCAGGAAATTTGTGGGCCTCTCTTAAATAAGAGAAATATATATGAAATATAAGAAAATATAATCTTTGCATTAAGCCTATGCTAGTAAGCTATGGCTTATTTAACTGATTAAACAACTATAGGTAGTCCTCAATTTATGACCATTCATTTAATGATTTTTCAAAGCTATGACAGTAAAAAATGTTGACAGTCTTCGCATTTATAATTATCACAGGATCCTTGTGGTCATGCAATCAAAATTTAGGTATTTGGCAACTGGCATGTATTTGTGATGGTTGAAGTGTCCTAGGGTCGTGTGATTGCTATTTTGGTATGTGTGTGTGTTTCTAGATAGCAAAATCAATGGAGGAAGCTGTATTTGCTTAATGACTATGTGATTCATGTAATGATCATGGCAAAAAAGATCATAAAATTAGGTGTGATTAACTTAATGACTGCATCACTTAGTGACAGAAGTTCTGTTTCCAACTGCAATTTTAAGTCAAGGACTACCTGTAATTGCTGAACTTAACCACAGTCTTAATAAGTTAAAGTCCTGACCTATCTTGTTGGATTTAGAAGCCAAAAAGGTCTAGACTTGATTTGATGCAATGAGAAACCGCAATAGAAGATCAGCCTTATAAACTAGACCAAACTGTTGAAACAAAACCTGGACGAAAGCTAGCTATTTCCCTATTGCCTCCATGAAAGTTACACAAAGGTGCTTCCACAGCAACATCAGCCATTAAACTTGACTTAAAGGAGGCTTACGCCATAAACTAGCCAATCATACTTTAGCCTAGCATGAATCCAGGCAACGTGATTAGATTATACTTCAAGATCTCATGCAAATCCAGAAAGTTGACTTAATTCAGTCTCTTTTCCAGTTTGGCAGTTATAATCCCAACAAGTCTGGGGGATATTCAATATTGGGAATCTGATTTTAGAAGATAACCTAAAAAAGGGATGATAATGAATACAAGAAGTCCTTAACTTACAAAAGTTCATTTAGTGCCTGTTCAAAGTTAAAATGGTACTGAAAAAAGTGACTTAACCATTTTTCACACTTACAACTGTTGCAACATCCTCATGGCTACACGATCAAAATTCAGACACTTAGCAACTGACTCCTATTTATAACAGTTGCAGTGTCCTTGGGTCATCTGATCACCTTTTGGGACCTTGTGACAAGCAAAGTCAATGGGGAAGCCAGGTTCACTTAACAATTGTGTTACTGACTTAACAGCTACAGTGATTTACATAACTGTTGCAAGAAAATTTGTAAAATGGGGCAAAACTGACTTAATGCCTCGCTAAGCAACATAAATGTTGGGCTCAATTGTATTCATAAATTGAGGATTACCTATACACCTCACAGATTTTTTTCCTGGGTAACTTTGAATGAGGTCTAGAGCTGATGAAATATGTATATATATTCATATGAATGGACAACTATGTCACAACTCAGAAAACATTATCTTTGTTAGCTTCGCTTCCCATATTTTAGCAGAAATAATGCTTGTTTCTATGTCATGAAATCAGCAAAGTTCAGAAAACAAATAGTTTTAAAAAGCATAAGATATAAATAAATTCAGAATAGTAACTGAAGGTTATATTAAAAATTCAAAGAATCTGTTAGCACCTTTTAAGACTTGCAACATTTTTTTAAAGGTTTTTGTAAACTGCAGCTTGCATTTCATTACATACTGCCCTGGAGGTAATCATTTCAAGGGAATTCCTAGGTTTACAAAATACATACTAAGCTTGTTTTCTCATGATGATTTAATACAGTAGGTATGCTCTTAATATGTGTGTAAAGTAGTAGAAAATATTTAAATTATTTCTCTGTAGCTAATATTTGGAGGTAAAGATGAGGAAGGATAGAAGAATATCTTAGTGGACACCACTTTATGGAAACTTATTCAGCAATTTCAAGACTACTTACTGAAAAAGAAAACATTAATAAATTATTTTATACCATACTAACACAGCATTTACTGAAAGAGAAATTAGATCCAGGATTAAGGAAGGGAGTAAAAATGTAGTCTTTATGCTAATGGTAACTTCTTCCTCTGCATCTGGATTTGTAGGTGGCCAAAATGGAACCTTCCCTAGTCAAGAGAAAGATATCAAAAGGCTTAGAAGAAGTCCTGATTTCCTAAGATGAGCAAACAAAAAGTAGGGGAAACCTTAAAAGAGAAAACGAGGAAAATAACTATATCTATATACAAGATCTATCTTGTTCATCTGGAATCTTGGTACATGAGAACCATGATAATAATGCCTTCTGCTATTTTATCTAGTTTATACTTAAAATCTTTTTAGCCAGCTTTTTTAAATCCAACTTTTGACAGCAAATTCCATAAACAATTAAACATGTTATCCAAATTACAGTAAATTACTTACATTTTTCACAAATAATCTTTTCCAAAGCTTTTCCTCCAGTTGAATGGTTTCATTTTTATGCAGAATACGCAGTAATATTGCAAAGGGAAAGTTTGAGCTGCTTCATTTGATAGGCTGTGATGACTAGGGTAAAAAAGTCAGTTGATTTTCTGACGTTTCTAACTGTTACGTTCATCTTACAGTATAGTATAATAGCTTAAATTAGGTAAAATCCCTACCTCAAAGTTACTCACTGCAACAAATGTGACTGCAGTGCTGATTCTTAAAAACTCCACCCTAAATGAGTGGGGTAAGAAAGAGTCAATATTGCTCAAATCCTAACAGATAAATCAGAGCCTTGGAGAGTTTAAAAAAACTTTAATATTACTTTCTTTTTTCATGCAAGATATTCAGGAAGTCCAACTGTGCTATCTCTTTGTCAAAATTACAAGATTTTGTCTCTTCCCTTGTTGCGTCCTGTGAATGTTTTGACACAAAGTGACTTTTGAAATTAATATGAATCTTGATGACATGACGCTGAGAACTTAGAAAGGGGTTTCTGAAGAATTTTCTAACTTTTACTGTGTTTAATAAAAGGGATATACTGAGGACATCTGGGAATCTTCTGTTTTGAACAGGAAAAATTATCACACTCAAAAGAGAGACAAGCATCTTCTTGCTAATGTATTCAAACTGTTTGGGTTGTTTTGAGTTAAACTTTTCAAAAGCTGCAGAAGAAAACTAACAGAGCTTTGCACTGTGTGTATTTGGAGTATTGATGATCTACACAAAAAGTTACTAGATGGAATTCCTTTATATATAGTACAAACAATAACTTCATAAGAATAAACAATAAGCAGACATTGTAAATAGATGAAGGAATCTGAGTTCATGCTGCCTGTTTTAATAAGTGCAGCATTTTCAATTCATTCTCTTTTTCCCTTGCAAGATAGGAGGCGATTCCTTCAGAGTTCCATTGCCACTCTTTCAAGTAATGTTTCTCAATGTTAGCAAATCTCAGATATGTGACTTACCTATCCTGCTGTATTGGGGAAATGCCAGTGTTTATGAGACACCATTGGGAGAACACTGAACAATGGTGTGCATAGCGGGGTTGAAAGGAAAAAAGGCACTACTTTCCAAAAAGGACATTGCTGCCTGCCTGCAGTTTTGAAAGATAGCAATAGCACTAAGACTTACATATACTCACTGCTTTACAGCCCTCTCTGAGCAGTTCACAGAGTCAGCATATTGCCCCAACAAACTGGGTCCTCATTTTACCCACCTCAGAAAGATGGAAGGCTAAGTCAACTTTGGACTAAAACAAACTGTTGGATCACATGGATAAGCCAGAAGTTAATGAAAGAACATTCTATGGTTGAGATAAAAATCAAAGTGGTTTGGTGAAAGGAAAAAACTGGATTTCACTATCAGAACTATATCCCATCTATGAAACATGGCAGTGTCTTAGTCTGAGCCTGTTTGCCTGCCTCTGGACAAGTATAGCTTGCCATAATTGATGAAACTACACTGCTCAAAAAAATAAAGGGAACACAAAAATAAGACATCCTAGTTCTGAATGAATGAAATATTCTTATTGAATACTTTGTTCATTACATAGTTGAATGTGCTGACAACAAAATCACACAAAAATTATCGATGGAAATCAAATTTAGCAACCCATGGAGGTCTGGATTTGGAGTTACACTCAAAATTAAAGTGGAAAAAAACACTACAGGCTGATCCAACTTTGATGTAATGTCCTTAAAACAAGTCAAAAGGAGGCTCTAGTGTGTGTGGCCTCCACATGCCTGTATGACCTCCCTACAATGCCTGGGCATGCTCCTGATGAGGTGGCGGATGGTCTCCTGAGGGATCTCCTCCCACACCTGAACTAAAGCATCCCTCAACTCCTGGACAATCTGTGGTGCAACGTGGCGTTGGTGGATGGAGTGGGACATGATGTCCCAGATGCACTCAATTGGATTCAGGTCTGGGGAACTGGTGGGCTAGTCCATAGCATCAATGCCTTTGTCTTGCAGGAACTGCTGACACGCTCCAGCCACATGAGGTCTAGCATTGTCTTGCATTAGGAGGAACCCAGGGCAGTCAGGCTACCTCTAGCAAGCACATGGGAGGCCCCCTAAAGAAATGCCATCCCACACCATTACTGATCCACTGTCAAACCGGTCATGCTGGAGGATGTTGCAGGCAGCAGAACGTTCTCCACGGCATCTCCAGACCCTATCACGTCTGTCACATGTGCTCAGTGTGAACCTGCTTTCATCTGTGAAGAGCACAGGGGGCCAGTGGCGAATTTGCCAATCTTGGTGTTCTCTGGCAAATGCCAAATGTCCTGCATGGTTTTGGGCTGTAAGCACAACCCCCACCTGTGGATGTTGGGCCCTCATACCACCCTCATGGAGTCTGTTTCTGACCGTTTGAGCAACCACATGCACATTTGTGGCCCGCTGGAGGTCATTCTGCAGGGTTCTGGCAGTGCTCCTCCTGTCCCTCCTTGCGCAAAGGCAGAGGTAGCAGTCCTAATGCTGGGTTGTTGCCCTCCTACGGCCTCCTCCACGTCCCCTGATGTACTGGCCTGTCTCCTGGTAGCGCCTCCATGCTCTGGATACTACGCTGACAGACACAGCAAAACTTCTTGCCACAGCTCACATTGATGTGCCATCCTGGATGAGCTGCACTACCTGAGCCACTTGTGTGGGTTGTAGACTCCGTCTCATGCTACCACTAGAGTGAAAGCACCACCAGCATTCTAAAGTGACCAAACCATCAGCCAGAAAGCATAGGAACTGAGAAGTGGTCTGTGGTCACCACCTGCAGAACCACTTCTTTATTGGGGATATCTTGCTAACTGCCTATGCTTTCCACCTGTTGTCTATTCCATTTGCACAACAGCACGTGAAATTGATTGTCAATCAGTGTTGCTAACCTAAGTGGACAGTTTGATTTCATAGAAGTGTGATTGGCTTGGAGTTACATTGTGTTGTTTAAGTGTTCCCTTTATTTTTTTGAGCAGTGTATGAATTCTAAATTGTCCTAGCAAATTCTGCAAGAAAATGTTTTGAACTGAAGCTCAAGAGAAAATGGGTCATGTAGGAAGAAAATAGTCTAGTCATAACAATCAAAGCATGGTTAAAGCAGAAAAAAGTTGATGCCTTAGAATAGCCAAGTCAAAGTCCTGATCTTAATCCTTTAAGAATGTAATGGGAGGACTTTAGTTTTGTTTAGTTTTCTTCATTGTCACTGCACCTCATACAATGAAATTAAATACTATCTTCAGTGTACTTTATGACTATAAAAATAAACACAAACCAGCATCCTTTCCATTCTATACATTGAATTGAAGCAGGCAGTTCATGCAAGCAAACAAAAAATACCCCCCCCAGCCCACTTTTTCTTGAAGCAGTTCTATAAGGACAAAAGGGCTAAAATTCCTCCAAGCTAATATGCAGGACTCATTACTTCTTCGAAAATTTACCTGCAGTTATTGCTACCCAAGGAGGTCACACCAGTTACTGAAGAAAGAATCACACACTTTTGCCACACATAAATATGTAACTTTGGGTCATTTTCTTCATTGATTAATTGAACAAGTACAATATTTTTGACTCATTTGTTTCATTGGGTTCTCATTATCTGGTTTCAACACATGTGAAGAACAGTTCGTGCTTTAGGCCATACTTTTAGAACTATTGTGAATTCAAACATATTCACAAATATTTAAGCACCACATGATCTTTTGGGTGTTTTGTTTTTGTTTTATTTTTAATTGCCAGCCTTTTAGAATCATCAGGAGCATGCTATAAATTTATTTATAAATGGTATAAATAAATAAATGCTGCTTCTTGAGGAGTTTTAAAGGATAGCACAGTTTGTCTTTCTGCAAAGGATTTCTATATCTCTGGATGGCATCAATCCCAAACAAAAATGCAGCGTCTGGTGCTAAAAGGAACAGCTAGACACTCTACAAGATCTTCCAAAGGTAATCCACAACCCTAAACTTTCCCATCTACATTATCTTGTAGCATTAGACATATTGCATGGTGGCATAGTGGTTAGAATGCAATATTACAGTCTAATTTCGCTGCCAGCAGTTGGATCCTGACTGGCTCAATGTTGACTCAGCCTTCGCTCGTTCTGAGGTTGCTAAAATGAGGACCCAAATTGTTGGGGGCAATATGCTGACTCTGTAAACCACATAGAGTGGGCTGTAATGTCAATTCATAAAATATTTCTATGATATTTTTAGAGTTGTCAACAGAAAGGGAGGGGGGAGCAGTGCAGTAGCTTGCAAAACAAAACCGCATTCCAAAAATGTTTTCAAAGAGAGTAGCTTAAGTGACTGAAGTTTCTGCCTTGCAAAATTCTAACTGGAGAGCATGATTGAAGACTATTGGCTATGGATGTGCCCCACTAGAGAATATGAATTACAATAGACCCAGGGAGTGGGGGAAAACCAGGGCCAAGGGTGACAATTATGTGTCTCAGAGTTGGTTACACCCAGGCAGTACTGGACATGTTAACTCCCAATAAGAAAGTTTGGCTCATGGCTCATGATTTAGATGGGGTAACTGCCAGAATCCTGATAGTACTAGCATTGTGAAACAGTAGATAAATCTTAAGTACTATTGCTGTTCCATGATAAAAATAATAAATCAATCTTAGGATCATGCTGTTAGGTATTTTTGTTACTTTGACAAAGTCCATATGTCTTTCTTAAGTTTGTTTTTTTTTTAATTTGTCAGGAAAAGAATTCCATGCATAAACCAGAAATGGACAGCTGCTGCATATTATACTGAGTCAGCCATTGGTTCATAAGGACCAGCGCTGGCTACATTGCCTGTTGAGAACTCTTTGTCTTTCAATTTGAATTTTTCCCAGGTGGTCAGAGGCGAAACCTGAATCCTTCTGTGTGCAAACAGAGACTATCTCTGAGATAACACTTCTTAGGGTCGCTAACAAGTCTTCTTCAGAAAGTAACAGTGGAATCTAGTTGTGATGGTTTTTCACCAAGGTTGTGAAGAAATGGATATATTTAGCCAAGCTTTTTACCTACTTTACAGTTGACAGCTCTTCCCTTTGCTGTTTTAGATTGAGGGAGATTGATTACTCTACGAACGTTCGGGAAAGGCCATGATGGTTATTGTTTTTTATGGTGCAGAAATCATTTTCTAACATCTTAAAAAAAGTCTTCCAAGAAAAGCTCTTCCACATCATGTTTAACCGTCATTGTTAGGAATGTTTATTTATAGTCTGAAACCATAGGAACAGGAAGAGATCTTTATTACAAAATAGAAAGAAAGAAATATAACTTCATATTTTGCCTGATGATATCTTGGTAAATAGCTGGCGTGGAGACTGGCTTTTTTTTAAAGGAAGTGAATCTGAAGAGTATAGTTTATCTCAGTGGTTCCCAAAGTGGGCGGTACCACCCCCTGGGGGGCGGTGGGATGCCTTGGAGGGCGATGGGCTGCCTTGGGGAGGGCGGTAAGAGGCAAGGGGGCCAGCAGGGGGGTGCTAAGAGGAGGCAGGGGTTGCTGGAGGTGGGCCCTCGCAGGGCACAATTCAGGGGTGAGATTTTACCAGTTCGCAAGAACTATTGCTACCGTTCCAGTAGGTTGAAGAACCGGCAAAAAGGGCCCCTGGTTGGCCCTGCCCCCTCCTCCATTTTCTGCTGTCCTTATTGTGCATGCATGACATTGTGCGCATACACAACAATCGCTGACAGCATTTCCCGCCCGCCCTGCCCAGTCACACCTTATGTAGTACATGTGCGCTTGTTTCCTATTTTCCCACCTGCCATCGCTACCAGCACCAGCCAGCCAGCCAGCCAGCCAGCCAGCCCGCCCTGCCTTCATCTGATCTAGGTGAGTTACACTCTGCAAGCCCACTCCAGATTTCTTCCACTTTCCCAACGTGCCTGCCTCAAACGCAGTGATGGTGGGAGTGGAGAAAAGCCAGAGTGGGTTTGCTCTCCTTTTCAAATATCCCACTGCTGCTGCGTTCAAGGCGAGGCCTTGCAGGTCACCCCATTGAGCCCCTTGCATTGGAGTGTACAGCAGTCAATTGGGTGAACCTGCGGGGCCCCGCCTTGAATGCAAGGAGGGCAGGATGTTTGAAAAGGGGAGCAAACCCACTCTGGCTTTCCTCCGCTTTCCCGACATGCCTTCTGGATTTTCTCCACTTTCCCGTCATGCCTGCCTTGAACACAGTGGCGGCGGGATGTTTGAAAACCTTGAGTTTGTATCTATTGTGTGCTCTTCTATTGTTATGGTTGAAGCTGAAGTATTCATTGACAGGTAGGACTTTGCAATGTATGATTTTATATACTATACTTAGATCGGACTGGATTGACTGTGTGTTCCATTATTGCCTCAAATGACTGGAAATCCTATGTATTGCAAAAGATCTCAATGAAGTCTTCAACAGGGTTCTCCAGTCAAAAGTCCTCTATTTTGAAGTATTTTCTTTTTTCCTTCCTATTTTACAGCTTCAGGTATTGAAATTACCTGGTTCTTTCTCTTCTAGCAGCCTCAATCATTGTTTTGTTTTTTTTTAAAAAAAACAATTTTATTGATTTTCTACAAACAAACAAAAACAAACAAGACATAAAAACATCAATTCTCTTATGTACATACAGTGTGTCGGTTAGTTCATCAGTTTTGTGCATTCATTTCGTAGTCTCAATTACAGTTATGCTACATAACAACTCATATTGTCAATCCAAACTTACATATCCTAATATCGCTATTAAAAAATCATTTGACTATACTTTTAATCATTCATGCTTTATGAGATAACAATACTTTTACTGTTATACAGTTTATTCTATAACAAATCATATAATCATACCAGATCTGTCCTACAAACCCTTTATAGATATGATGTCAAATAACAAAAGAAAAAGAAAAAATAAAGATATTCTTTGCTATCTAACATTCTAGATATTCTATTATTGTATTTTGTCATCTAACCATTGATAGAAAAGATCCCAAATTTCATAAAATTGTTTATCCTCTTGCTCTCTAATTTCAAATGTCAATCTACTCATCTCAGCACATTCCAATATTTTCTTAATAATTTCTTCCTGCAATGGTATTTTCTCATTCTTCCAATTTTTAGCAAATACAATCCTAGCCGCTGTTAATACATTTACGATCAGATATTTCAAGACTTTACTGTAAGTATCTGATAAGATTCCCAGAAGAAAAAACTCCGGTTTCAAATCTATACGTTTCTTTATCATTTTTTCCAACCACATGCGAATTTTAGTCCAATATTTTCTAGCGTTCTCATAAGTCCACCACATATGGTAATATGAGCCAGGTATTTGATGACATTTCCAGCATTTTTCAGATTTATTCTTGAACATTCTTGCTATTCTTGTCGGGGGAAAGTGCCACCTGTAAAACATCTTATACAAATTTTCTTTATATGCTGTTGACATTGTCATTTTATAATTTTAAGACCACAATTTTTGCCATTTCTCTAGATCAATCCCATATCCAAAGTTCTTCCCCCAAACAATTATAGTTTCTTTAACTTGTTCTTCCTCTAGCTTAATTCCCAGTAGATAGCCATATAATTTTTTAATCACCTTCTCATCAGTACCCATCAAGATCTTATCTAGATCAGTCTGTTTATCATAAAATCCCTCTGTTTTAGAATCTTCATCATACCTTGAATGTATTTGCGCATATGAAAACCAATTCATCTTTATACCTTGTTCCTCTAAATTTTGTATCGATTTAAGTCCACCCTTTTCATCCAATAGTTCCCCATATCTAACTGTTTGTTTCTTCTTATAAATTATAGGATAGGAAAATGCTTCAATAGTCAATAACCAAACTGGAATTTTCAAATAACATTGTCTTTTTATCTTCTCCCAATTTAACCACAAAGACTCCCGTATATAATGTCTTCTAAAATAACCCTCTGTTTTAGTTCCCTTATACCATAAAAAAGCATGCCAACCCAACAGCAAATCATGACCTTCTAGCGTCAACAATCTAGTCTTTCTTAATGTTATCCATTCCTTGATCCACATCAAATTTGCAGCTTGGTAGTACAATTCCCAATTGGGCAGGCCAAAACCTCCTCTAATTCTAGCGTTTTGCAAAAGCTTTAGCTTTATTCTCGCTTTCTTACCTTGACATATATACTTCAGCATAATTTTATTTAAATCTTCAAAATAGTCTTTTCCAAGCCTAATTGGTATTGTTTGAAACAGAAATAAAATTCTGGGTAAAATATTCATCTTGATTGTTGAAATTCTCCCTATTAATGACAATTGTAAGTTTTCCCATTTCTTCAAATCTAAAGCTATCTGTTGTTTAAGTTTAATATAATTATTCTCTTTTAATGTGCTACATCTTGCTGTCAAGTATATCCCCAGATACTTGACCTTATTCGTAACTTGAATTTTCAACAGATCTGCCAGTTTTTCTCTCTGTCTCAGTAGCATGTTCTTTTCAAAATCTTTGTTTTATCTTTATTTATTTTCAAACCAGCCACCTCACCATATGTCTCTATCTTTTCCAATAACTTTGGAGCTGTTTCTAACGGATCTTCCAAAATAAAGGCTAAGTCATCAGCAAAGGCTTGCAGTTTAAATTCTTCCTTTTTAATTTTCATTCCTTTTATGCTTTTATCATCTCTAATATTTCTATTCAACACTTATACAAATAGCAGAGGAGATAGAGGACATCCTTGTCTTGTGCCTTTTCTTATATTAATAAAGTCTGTAAGTTCTCCCTCCATCATTACCTTTGCTGTCTGTTTATTGTATATGGCTTCTATTGCTTGAATAAATTTTCTGGCAAAACCCATCTGTTCCAATAAATCTCCAATTCACATTGTCGAATGCCTTTTGAGCATCTAGGAATATCAAAGCCATTTGCTTTTCAGGGTGTGCCTCATAATATTCCAAAATATCCAAAATTACTTGTCTCTAATTTGTCTCCTTGGCAGAAATCCATTTTGATCTGGGTGAATGAAATTATTTAAGTATTTTTTAAGTCTTTTTGCTAAAATTGAAGCAAAGATTTTATAGTCTGCATTTAATAAAGAGATAGGTCTATAGTTCTTAATTTGCAGTGGATCAGCCTCTTCTTTTGGTATAAGTGTAATATAAGCCTCTGACCATGTTTTGGGTATCATCTTCTTTAACATAACTTTATTCATAACTTCTAGCAATGGAATACTCAATGATTCTTGTAATGTTTTATAAAATTCTGCCGGAAGCCCATCTGGACCTGGTGCTTTCCCATTATTTTGTTTCTTAAGTGCTTCAGTTAATTCCATCATTGTTATATTGCTTTCTAGCATTTCTTCAGTCTCTTTAGGTATCTTCGGTAAATTAGCATTCTGTAGATACTGTTTGACTTTTTCCTCATCGATATTCTCTTGTTTATATAATTGCCCATAGAAATCTCGAATAATTTCTTTTTTCTTCTTATTACCATAACAAACTTGGCCTTGGTCATCTATTAACTTCAATATTTTTCTTGATTCTTTCTCCTTTCTCAATTTATATGCTAGGCATCTACCTGGTTTATTTGCATCTTCAAAATAATTCTGTTCAGCATTTCTAATTTTCTGTGCCAATTCTTCTTTCCCTATTAATTCCATTTTATGTTTAGTTATATCCAACTTCAATTTAATATCCTTTTTCTGTGGCGTTTTCTGTAATTCTTTTTCAAGTCTTTTATACTCATCTTCCAAGGCCTTAGAAGCTTGCCTTTTCCTAATATTCTTTTTTCTTGTATAATCTATTATCAAACCTCTAGCATATGCCTTCATTGTATCCCAAACATTCTGCGTTGAAGTATCTTCTTTTTTATTTTCTCTAAAAAAGAAAGCCAATTCTTTCTCCATCCATTGTGTAAAATCTTTTTCCTTTAAAATAGTATTGTTTAATGTCCATCTCGATCTTTTTTTTTGTCCCTTCCATTTAATTGTCATTGGGCTATGATCTGCCCAAGTACTTATTTCAATATTTGTTTCTTGAATATTAGATATTAATTTTGTTGAGATCCAAATCATATCCAATCTGGACCATGATAAATGTCTATTTGAGTAGAAAGTGTATTGTTTAGTTTTAACATTTCTTTCTCTCCAAATATCTTTTAAAGTTAATTCGTCTGTCATTTTAAAAAAAGCTTTAGGGAGAGTCTTTCTATTTTGTTTTGTTGTTGTTGCTATATAGTCTAGTTTATTGTCCACAATTCCATTGAAGTCTCCCATCATAATTATATTAACATAGTCCAGTCCAGTTATTTTCATATGTAATTTTTTATAGAATTCTTCTTGTTTATCATTCGGAGCGTAAATTGCAATCAAAAGCATTTTTATATTGTTGTCCATTATTTCCACCATTAATACTCTTCCATCTTCATCAGTATAAATCAATTTTGCGGGGAAGGCCTCTTTAGTGTATAGAACCACTCCTCTTTTCTTACATTGAGTCAAAGAAGTAAATATTTTCCCTGATTTTGGCTGTACTAACAATTGTTCATGTTGTTTTTAAATATGTACTTCTTGCAGACAAATTATATCAAATTTTAGTTTCTCTAATTTATGAAAGTTTTTCTTTCTTTTAACAGCTGAATTGAGTCCATTTATATTCATTGTAATCAACTTTTTTTCTTCCATGATTATACTTTATATTTAGGTCTAACAGCTCTCGTAGATCTTACTTCACGCTGTTCTTTACTATCCACTTGTCCACCTACTGCGCCTTCCTCTTTTTCAATCTCCAGTTGTTCCTCTTGAAACTCAATTAATGAAACCTCTTTCTCTGCCTCTTCTTCTCTCCTTCCAAAAAATTCTGCGTGGAAAAGTTCTGCTTCCTTAATCATTGTTAATTGATGTAGTAGTGTATATTGAAGTATAAATCTCCAAATAGGGTCATGCAGGTCAGGGATGATTGAGTTTCAGTATTTTTGTTAATAATAAAAGGAAAGAATAAAACCCCATACAAATTATACAAAATGCAAAGAGAAACTTGCAATAGGAAAAAAAAGTGTGAGAAATTAAAACACACACACACACAAAAAAGAACAGGAAAGAATTCCCCTTTTCATCCCAACAAGAAAAAAACAATTTTAGCAGTTTATCACCATTTCTAAATACAACATAATCTCTCTTCTTCCTGTAGCTCATCCCTTAATTAAAAAAAAAACAGAATTAAAATGCTTTGTCAATCATTCCTCATTAGCAAAAGTCCAGGATGAGTATTCAGTTTGCCCTGGTAAAATAAGCCAATCTTGTATTCCTTCCCTGAGTTTTGAGAACAATTCTTTACCCCTTGAAAGAAAGTCTCAGAGGTAGTTTGTATTCATCTGTACTTCAAGGCAAAAGCTTTTCAAAGCCTTAAAAATCTCTTGTAAAGAGATTGTAAAGTTAATGTAAAGTTTATCATTTTGCCTCTCCTTCTTATAAAGTCTTTCAAAACCTTAATAGGACTCTTCTGGTTATGAATGGATAAAGACATCTAGAAGACACCTTATTGAATGACTTCTGAAAAATATGTGTTTGCAGGAGTGGGATTTAAACCCTTTGTACTGGGATTCCAGAAAACATTTAATTACTGAATTCTTGAGGATTGGTTGTCTGTTGCAACAGGTAGTTAGAGCATTTTACCAAGATTTAAATAGTAAAATTTGGCCTATCTTACTGTAATTGCATTAAGAACATCTATTGCGTAGCCAAGGAGCAGTGTTTTATGATGAATACATGCCAACCACTCTTTCTTTCTTTCTTTCTTTCTTTCTTTCTTTCTTTCTTTCTTTCTTTCTTTCTTTCTTTCTTTCTTTCTTTCTTTCTTTCTTTCTTTTTTTCTTTCCTTCCTTCCTTCCTTCCTTCCTTCCTTCCTCCCTCCCTCCCTTCCTTCCTCCCTCCTTCCCTCCCTCCCTCCCTCCCTCCCACCACCCTCCTTCCCTCCAAGATCAATCCAATCACAACTGATCAGAGCTCAGAAAACTTGTTTTGCTGTAAAAATTCTAATTTCCAATGGTTTAATTCAGGAGTGGGCTGCTAGGGGTTTGCAGGAGTTTGGGACCCCCAAATCCCACTCCTGGCTGGCCCTGCCCACCTCTCCCCTCCCCAGAGTCCCCACAGGGCCCATTTTGGATGTAGGTAAGTGCAGGGCATGTGCAGAGGCTCAGGGAGGGGGATCAAAAAACAAGAAAACTATATAGAAGACATTTATTTTCATGATGTCTTTGTCTATGCAGTAGCTTTGTAACTTTCTATCTTTCTTCTGTAATGAAAAGGAAAGGTGATCCCAGAAACGAATCCTGAGTCTGAAACAAATAATGTTTTCCAGCATTGGGCAAAATGTCAGTACCACGTCATCTGCCATTGGTTCTCAAATATGGCATTTCCTTCCTCAAGCTTTCTCTCTGCTTTAAAGTGCGTCAAAACCTTTGGTGTTTCTCGTTATGGGTGTGTAGGCTCAACATTTCCTGTTCAAGAAATCTCATGCAATCTTTTAAACAGGGCAGAAGTTTATCTTTCACTTCTCAATCAAATTAATAGCATCAATGTTTTGATTAGGAGAATTTCATTCTAATAATTTTAGTACTACAATAGAATGCAATTTCCCCAGTCAAAATATTATGTCATTTAAAGAACAGAAAACATTCATTGAAGTTCATTTAAATGTTTAAGAAACACCAATTGTTTAATTTCTTGCAGTTTTTTATTGAATTAAAAAAAATTAAAATTGCGAACACTGGATTGATAATCACAAGGGCAAAGGTAATAAATAGCTCATACCATCATATCCCTCTTTTATTTTTAGCCATCCTTTCAATAAAAATAACTTCAAATTTAAATCAAACATAACAAATCAATGTTAAAACCATAAAATAGGGCCATGTTAATAGTGACAAAAACACAGTAAAATATAAGTTTTCTGTCTGGGATATTTATCTACTTTAAGACAGATGTCCACAGAGCAATTGAAGAAAGAGATAAAATTATTTGGAATCCTGCCAGTCAATATGATAACAGGATACAGACAGATTTCCTTCCTGAATGAACATGAACTCAAAGACAGAAGACAGTGGGACAGCCTAGCATTGTTTTGAAAAAAAGGATTACAATTTCCCCTAGTTCAGATGTAGGGAAACTTGGCTCTTTTATCACTTATGGACTTCAACTCCCAGAATTCCTGAGTGACCCATAAAAGTTTCCCCATCCCTGGCCTACTGGTTTTCCAGTCCCATTCAAATCAAAAATTGATTTCCCCCACAACCCTAGTTTAATTTTAGGCTACTTCATCCTTTCTCTTTCTTTATTATTTCTATTATGTGATTTGGTTTATTGTTTGTTTTATACTCTTCTCTATATTATTGCTTTGTTTTTTGCCTCTATCTCATTTCCAAGACAAGAGAAACTCATCTGGACACAATGTTATTTCTATCTTTCTATCCTAGAGACCCAAGAAACACCAAACCATTTAGAGATGGGAGGCAAAACAAACACTGGAAGAAGATTGAGCTATAAACTTCTAGATTAAGAAGGCAGGTAAGGACAAGAAGTGGAGCATCTTTCCCTTTTGATTTGCAGTAAATTTAAGGTCTCTGAGGAATACAGGAAAGATATTGTTGGCTTAGTAGGAGTCTTGGAGAAGATATAGTGTCTGGCACACTGGCTACCTTGAATAAGAAAGCTATATTTCAGGAAAAGACTTCTCGCCGTTATTTCTCCCTGAAATCTTAGCCATGCAGTGCTTCCTGACTGCACAGAAACTGTGCCTTTTGTTTTTGAACAGTTTATAATTAATTACCTGTAACTAAGTAGATTGACTTAATTTTTTTTTACTGCTTAAGATTAAAGATGATAAAAAAATAAGAAGTCCAGGGGAAAAAGCTGCAAAGAAAGAAACAGAGGTGAGAAAATAGGAAAGAGAAATTAAAACTACAAGTATATCCAATATTTCCTCCACTTGGGAAAAAAATGTTGCCCACAGCATATGCTCTATCTTCAAATAAATTGTGTGCTTTTAAAAGCAGCACAAATAGTATCCTTGGAGTAAGAAGAAGAAAGGAGCATTTCTGCAAGTTCACCATCTTACGGAATTGCTCTTTTATCCTTTTTACCCCAAGAGAAAGTTAGAAAGAAATTATACAAAAAGGGTTGGGATGTGATGAATATTTTCTGCAAAATGTAACAGGACCAAATTTGAAGTGGTAGGACAATCCAGTAGGAAAAAGATCAAACCTAAAAATTACTTAGATGTGATAGAAATGTGCACCTGCAGCAGCAGAGCAGAAGGATTTTGTCAGCTCAGAGCTTTCCCAGAAAGAGACTTGGGTGAAGAGATTGTGCAGTTCTGAGATAGATGGGGGACAGTGGAAATAGTTCAGGGTAACCATCCTAGAATCTCTCAGAAAATGTTTAGCAGGTTAGAAAGTTACAGCTTTAGTTTGACAAGATTCCTTCTATTAGGTGCAATACAGTAAAATACAGTAAATACAGTAAAAGATTGAACTTGATTGGATTTCACTGTCTTAATTTTTGGCTTGAGCCTAATATCAGGTCAGAAGAAAACAGCTCCTAGTGTATTCCTATTGGAGAGACAATTGGACAGTGGGTCCAATGCTGCTTTTGTGATTTCCTCATCTAGCCCCTCTCCTTCCTGGTCACATGAACCACAGTGAGACCTATATAGGTTTCCCTATGTTCCTCAACCTACATAAACATAAATACAATTTGAGTGAAGGGCAGAAACATATGAACACAGATGCAACATCTGTTTTATTTATTTATTTATTTATTTGTCAAGCTATTATGAAATAACAGGTATAAGTATAAACATAGTTATGAAAATATGAAATGTATACATGCAAAAAAAAATAAAAAGAAACAATAGGACAGGAACAGCAGGCACATAGGACAGGAACAGTAGGCCCCTACAGACCTCTTAGGAAAGGGGTGAGATCAATAGTAGATAGTCCAAGGTTAAAATTTGGGGGGGTTGGGGAAGAAACCACAGAGTCAGGTATCTATTTGTATCTATTGTGTGCTGTTGTATTGTTATGGTTGAAGCTGAAGTATTCATTGATAGATAGGACATTGCAATGTATAATTTTATATACTATACTTAGATCGGACCAAAGGTGGCATTGTTCTAGGTTTTCTAGGTCTAGAATTTCAAGTCTGGTGGCATAAGGTATTCTGCAACGAGTAGAGGAGTGTAGAAATCTTCCTGTGAAATAATTCTGGACTTTCTCAACAGTGTTAATAGATATGTAATGCGGGTTCCAGACTGATGAACTATATTCAAGTATTGGTCTAGCAAATGTTTTGTATGCTCTAGTTAGTAGTGTGATATTACCAGAGAAAAAGCTACGTAATATTAGATTAACAACTCTTAATGCCTTTTTGGCTATGTAGTTACAGTGGGCTCTAGCACTTAGAGGTGAGTGCTCCAAGGTCTTTGACAGTTTGGATCATCAACAAGGTCTTTCTTGACTATTCAGCTTGTATTTTATTTTCTGATTTTTTTTTGCCAATATGTAAGACAGAGCATTTATTTGTTAAGATTTGAAGTTGCCATTTGTTTGACCATTCTGATATGTAGTTGAGGTCTTTTTGAGGGGTAGCAGTATCGTCTGTGGTGTAGAATAGCTTTATATCATCAGCAAAGAGAACACAATTGCTCTTAATATGATCACAGAGGTCATTTATGTACAGTATGAAGAGAGTTGGTTCTAGAACACTGCCTTGGGGACACCACTGTTGACAGGTACAGAATTTGATAGAACGCTCCCAATTTTGACCATCTGTTGTCTGTTTGACAGGAATGCTTCTATCCATTTATACAGGTGTCCAGAGATGCCATAAGATTTTAGTTTTAGTAGTAGTAGTTTTAGTTTTAGTAGTAGTAGTTTTAGTAGTAGTTTGTCATGTACCACTTTATCAAAGGCTTTACAGAAGTTTATGTAGATTGCTTTGCCCTGATCGAGTTGTGTAGTCCACATGTTTTTGCAGTGTAAGAGTTGCAGATAACAGGATAGTTTTTTTTCTGAAACCAAATAGTTGATTAGAGAGTAGTTTGTTTGTCTCTAAGTGGATTGGTTAATAATTGATTCCATGACTTTACAGGTGATGCAGCAACTAGCACCCTATCATGATTAGACTCACATAGAGGCAAACCACATGCAGTCACTTTAATTAGATTTGGAGACAAATTGTACATGCACGCCACACACCAAATTATTTGGTTAGACAGAAACAACTACATGTATATTTGATTACCATTGAGTGTCAAGAGATTAGGAAGTATTCAAAAATCATGCTTTTCCTATCCTTTTTAAGCTTTACTATGTTACCCAATGCAATGAAATTATCCAGAAGATGTGAGTGGCTGCTTTCTTTCCTTCTTCTCTGCCTTGTAATATAAAAATTAGGTTGCTTTTCAAAAGCCCACCTTTGCTCTGAATATATTTAGAATGGAAAGAGAGGTTCTTGGGGTGAGAATATCAGATACCAAGCCTACAGGATTTTATAATATTAGTATAATATTAGCAGTTTTTAGTATTACATCAAGAGTCCTACATAGTATGAATTGCTTTTTGAGATGAACAGGCCTGAATAAATGTGGTATGTTTTTCCTGATCAACCATAGTGATTGTTGCTAAACAATTTATTGCTAGGAGAAGCCACTCTCAGCTCTGCAGGTTAATTAATTACTTATTTAATAGATTTATTAATATATTTATATCCAATGTAAGTCACAGTAATTTATTAATATTTTAAAAAACCAAAGGAAAAACAAATCAAGCAAATAATAATGAATAGCTAATATCCACTTAGGGGCCATTGAAGTCAGATAGTAAAATGGGATTAGAAATCCTCTGTCCCAAAGCCTGCTGAAAACAACGGTGTGAATTTCAGAGAATGGTGTCAGCCACACTTTCAGTAGGAAGAGTGACTCGCATTCATTAGAATCCATAAGCACATGCATTGTTATGATTTTACTCTTAAGAAAAAAACAATGAGAAGTAGAATGAAATGTAAATAAATGAGACCTAAGGCTTATGTGTGAATGTCACTGTGATTCCTAGGGAATTCATCATCCTTATCATGAGATCATTCTTCATACACTGATTCTAGACTTTCTTGACTCAGATGACATAAAGAAATAGAATTTGGTGTCAAAAATGTCAAAAGGTAGAGTGACTTCTTTTTATATCTCCTAATAATGCCATCAGTATAGATGTCAAACAGTCCTGAAATAAAAAGACAACCTAATAGAACTCCACAATTTGTCATGAGGCCAAAGAATGGTTAAACAAATCTATCTTCTCAACTTGGTTCTACAAGTACGACTCTCCTGCACTGTGTCCTTTATTCACGGACTACAGAACAGAAGGGTATTGTAGTGAATAGTACCAGTTTGAGAAGTCAAGGAGAAACAATAAAGTTGCAATCCCATTGGTGTTGGGCTATCAAGTTGATAGAAACTGAATCAGTCTCATAACCTGACATATTACCAGACTGATATGGTTCCAAGTAAGCTGGTTTTTTTCCCAGGAGCATCTGAATTTACAGAGCCATTGATTCATCAAGAACCTTTACTACAAATGGAACAAAATGAGAACTGAATCAGTCTCATAACTGACATATTTCCAGACTGATAAGGTTCCAAGTAAGCTGATTTTTTCCCAGGAGTATCTGAATTTACAGAGCCATTGATTCATCAAGGACCTTTACTACAAATGGAACAAAATGAGGATATGAATGCCTCATGAATTAAACTGATGACATTAAAAATGCTCCACATTTGACAAGCATCCAGAATTCCCAAGCAGTTCTCATGTTGAAGTTTCTAAAGAATGTCAGAATGTTATTTCCAAGTATTGACCCTGAAATTATCTCCATCAACAGAGACAATCCCCGTTATATCTCCATTGTAATCTAGTATTAGATGAATCCTTGGGGTGGATGATAGATTTCACATGAATCACAGTCTCTTCCATTCTCCCATATATAAATTTTGCTTTTCATTTATTCATATTCCTTTTGCTTTTCAGTTGTTTTTCCTTAGTAAGTAAACTCATGTGCTTAATCACTGTTAGGCATTCTAGTGAGAATGAGTCTACTCTACCAAGTATAAAAACCTTGATAAAACATGGTAAAAATGATATGAAATAGATTATCACCAGCAGCTTCATTTTGGTGTTAGCACGATGACGGAACCAGTTGTTATACTGGTAGCATCCCACCCCTGATTATATACAGATAACGACGACTGCCTTGCCAAATCACTCTTTTGCCCTTGGCTGCAGTAGTTAAAAACAAAATAGATCCATAAACAGTGCATTCTTGTCCTAATCCTTGACTTAACAAAAGTGTTTAAATATAAACATCAGTCTCATTTAGATGTTCGTTGCCCCTAAGCCTAACACTACATGGGGAGAATGGCAGTTTCTACCATTACACTTCAACTGATTCTACCTCATACTTTGAAAATATGAGGGATGCCCATGACAAATGTTTGTAGGCTGTCTCTATGAATTGGAAGAAATCATATTGTGAGAACCAGGGCCAGCATATGCAACTTGGTTTTCTTCCACACCTTCTATAGAATAATTATGGAATGGTTTGTTTGTTTGTTTGTTTATTATTAAACTTCAATGCTGTGTTGCCTAGGTGACTGAATGGTCATGGATTACTGCATTTCTAATGCTTTCTAAGGAGTATGGCTAACTCTTTTATTCTTCAGATAGAAAGAAGTAAGATTTTGAATTTTTCAGAATAGTGTGCAGGACAACAATTCATTGATAAAAGTGTGCATCAAGGAATCTGTTATGACAGCTAAAGTATGAGTCTGTTTTAACTTAACAAAGAGATATGCTTACAGTATTCAGAGGTATCTTCAGGATTGAACACTTTTGTCAAAGCAGTGTTGTGCTGTTGTGTGCAAGTTCTGCAAGCTCTCCTTGCTCATATTTTCATGTGAAATGACAATGCCCATATATCATGCCAACACAATGCTTTAATTTCTCTCTTCCCATCCAACTCCACCCCCAAATCCTCTACATGGATTTCTCTGTAATTGTTTAAATCTTATGTAGAAGGATCTCTCTGTTATCACTCTTATCCTATTATTTTTAAGAAAACCAAAATACAATAAATTGTACCACTTAACAATCCGTTGCATTCCTCTAAGAATGTAGATTAGATTACAGAATAACAGAGTTGGAAGGGCCCTTGTAGGTTATTTAGTCCAACCCTCCGCCCAAGCAGGAGACCCTACACCATTTCTGATAGATGGCAATCCAGTCTTTTCTTGAAGGCTTCCAGTGATAAAGCTCCTTCTGAAAGCAAGCTGTTCCATTGGTTGGTTGTTCTTGTCAGAAAATTTCTCCTGATTTACAGGATGAATCTCTCCTTGTTCAGTTTCTATTCATTATTTCTTGTCTGGCATTCAGGTGCTTTGGAAAATGGCTTGACCCACTGCTCTCTGTGGTAGCCCCTCAAATATTGAAACACTGCTGTCATGTCTCCCCAGTCCAGTTCATTGTATGTTTTAGACTCCAGTCCCCTAATCTCTTGGTTTCTCTTCTCTGCACTTTTTCTAGCATCTCAGCATCTTTTTTATAGTGTGGTGACCAAAACTGGATGCAGTATTCTAGATGTAGTATTACTAAGGCTTTGTAGAGTGGTATTAGTATCTCATTTGATCTTGATTGTATCCCTCTGTTAATGCAATTTAGGATTGCATTGCCTTCCAATGTGATTGGAAATACAATGACTCCTAACATCAGCTTCCTCCCTTTTTTCCTAATTTTTAGAAAAATTAGCTCATCACTTTGCAATTATGTAATATAAAAAATAGATTAGCCAAATAAATTGTTTCATCTATTGGATGTTTTCATAGTCACTGATTTCCTGTTTACTGTAGTGTATTCTGCATTGTGGAAGTCATGTATCCAGGAAACTTGAATACAGTCAACAGCAAATTCTGTACATTCAAAGAATTTTATGAATAAGGTTCATAGAATTCTTTAAATGTATAGAATTTGCTGATGACTGTATTCAAGCAATGAGTTCACAAAAGTTCAAAAAAGTATCGTGTGATTCTTTTAAAGTTTAAAGCAACTTTTAAAATTAGATCACTTTACTTCTTTAGTAATATTCTTTTTCACTTCCTTGTAGATTTATTCAGATTCTTTTTTTTCTCCTACTCTCCCTTTTATGGCTTCCCTTCATGTATGCTGTCTCAAGTTTTAATTATTAGCATTTATTATTATAACATTTGTTAGATTTATATCCTGCCTTCTCTACAAAGTATAGTTTATCAGGGGAAAATCGCTTTATCCCCATGCAAACTTCCTGTGAGGTGAATTAGGCTGGGGAAGATTGGCCAAAGGTCATTCAGAGAGTTTCGATGGCAAAGATAAAGATGAATAGCTATTTTACGAACGTTAATAACATTACTATAACAAGAAATTGCCTTTTCTTCAGAAACCATTTTCATAATATCAAACTTACAAAGGTTATCCATAGTAAACAATTCCTTCTAAAAACAATTTCACCATTAATCACAGAAGTATTCCTGAATGATCTGGGTTTTATCCAGATTTATTTATAGTGACTTTGACACTTAACAGATCAAAACTGTCCTCTTTTTAGATGGTCTCTAGGTGTTAGTCCTGGGATATGAGGAGTTTCTAGGTCGTCAAATTGGCAGCTTCTATGTCCTTTTTTGCCAGCTTACTATACTGGTAGGGTATCTGGTGACTGGCGTGAATCTTGTTCTTCCCGTTGAGCTTCAGGATCTATCTTATACCTTTGTTGTACTTGGCTGTTGGCTGTTGCTGTTTTCTTTGCCTCCTCATTGTGATTTCCATAGGTACCCAGTTATTTGTAGCTGGTCTGTGTATGCCTGCTATGTGGCCTGCTAGTAATTTCAGCCAATTGGTTTTAACTACTTTCCCTCCTCACTGTAGATATATGTCATAATGGATCAGTCAGTTGATATATCATTCAGTCTTAGTATACAACTTGATGACAACCATGTAGAAGAGGTGGCTGATGATAGTTTGCTGTGATTTGCTCTCAAGTTCTGCAACCACTTTGTACAGGTATTATTTGTCTTCTTTTTTCCGTATGTTCTCTGTTGTTGGTTGGTGTGCAACATTGACATAAAGAGAGAAGATAATAGTGAATTAACAACCTGCGTATATTGAAAATCCCCCCCCCCCAGACCAAATTCTAAATTTCACAAGCAAGTACCCACTGCACAGAAAAGGAATTGAATCCAGACCTTTTCATAAGAGCCAAAACAAACATTTTGATTTAGATCCAGCATATGAATGTGTAAGAAACCCGACCATTCAAACGGATCATTCAAATCCTTAAGATTTCTAAAATTCTAATAGAGACTGTTTCCCACTCATCTGCCCTCTGCCGCAATCTGGAAACTCCTGTCCTATCCCCCTTTACACATTTAGGTGTATGCCTAAGGAGAGGCCATCTTGTGTCCAATACAATAATCTTTATTTAACTATTTCATTTAGCAACAACATATATGATGGTGATGAAAAAGTAACTTTGTGATCAATCCTTACATTTATGTCATTTACAGGTGTGTAAAGCAATCTAAACTAAGATCTTAAATACAGTTGTAGTTTCATTTAGTGATTACTCAGCTTAATAACTGAGTTGTTGTTCAATTGTGGTCACTAAAGAAGAGCTACCTGTATTCTTTTCTACATAATGGATTTATATATAATAGGTACCCTACTGTGGTATTTTCTTCTCACATTTGACATTAAATGTTATTATGATGATTGATTTCCCTACATTCCTGTTCAAAACATTTTCCTACCCACATTTCCCAGCAACTATTACAATTAACCTGGAAAATATTTACTTTGCTTGGTTCAAACTGAAGACAAGTCAGATTATGTTTATTTTACATGTGTGTTGATATCCAATGATCAGAAGACCCAGATATACTGAGTTAGAATATTGGGAAACTATTTGTTATGTTCTGCGCATGGGCGCAAGAAATGGAGACGAGACGATGAACAGTGAACTTCAACTCTTTATTTAACATTGTGGAACAGAGCAAAAACTATGGCAGCAATAGCCCTTTTTATAGGCACGCTGCTGATCAAACAACCAATAAGAACCGGGAAGCGTTAGCTCCCTTAACCAATGAAAGAGGCCCGCTAATAGCCAATCAGATTCTCCTGAATGGACCAATCAGATGTCGCTATTATCGGCCAATCAGAAGTGCAGGGCCAGAACCCTGCACTTTTCTAAAGGTTTTAATAATCTTTATTTAAGCACTTTTATTAATTCACAACACCCCTTCCCACCGGGTTCCATTTAAGGGGTGCGGTGATATAATCTTTGAGGTAGGCAGGTTGTTTAGATTGTCTGTTAGATTTTCGCTGTCCCCCCAGTACTTGTTTATAATCTTGTTTGGGCGGGACGTTTTCTGGCGAGTAGGGAGCCTCCGGTCCTTCATTTAAAAACTCAGCGCCGCTAATATCCTTGTCCTCTAGCCTTTGTGGGCTTGCCTCTGACGAGGTGTCTCTTTGAGGCAAGTCCACCACCCTCTCTGGTCCTTCTTTATGCGTTAAGTCCGAATGCTCACTTCTTCCACTCGTGCTTTCTGTTGTTTCGAACTCGGTCTCCTCGGCATCTCCTCCCCCCTCAGTTTGGAAGTTACCGGAGTTGCAGAAAAGAGGTTGCAGCCTTGAACGCAGCTGATCAATATGGCGCTTCCATATTCTTCCATCGCGACTTTTTACTCGGTACGACCTGGGTCCTGTAACTTGGATTACAGTTGCCTCGACCCACAAAGGATTGCCAGAAAAGTTTCTAGCGAAAACTAAGTCGCCTATCTAGAATTCACGGCATTTCCCACTGGATCCGTGTGGTTTTTCTGGTTCGTACAATGGGTCAAGCTGGGAGCGGAGTTTTCGTCCCATTAACAATTTGGCCGGAGTCTTGTTGGTGACGCTGTGCGGAGTGATGTGTTGAAGAAAGAGTAGCCGGTTAATCTTATCTTCGATATCGCCATAGTCCATTTTATGTCGGGTCTTTTTGACGAATTGTACCATGCGCTTGGCTCTTCCATTGGCCGCAGGATGCGCCAGCAAAGTTAGTGCATGGCGAATACCACGGTCCGCCAAATACTGTTCAAAAGAAAGCGCGGTAAACTGGGGGCCGTTGTCGGATACCAGAATGTCTGGCAGTCCATGGGTTGCGAATAATCTGTCCAATTTCCTGATGACGGATTCGGTTGTGGTACTTTTCATTTCATGGATTTCAAGCCAGTTTGAGTAGGCATTCGCCGTTACTAGGAATGTGTATCCTTTAGTAGGTCCCGCAAAGTCAATATGAATACAGGACCATGGTCCCCTAGGTGTTTCCCACTCTGTTGGGGTTGCTTTCGGTGGGGCATTGCTAACTTCCTGGCATTTGCAACAAGTCTTTATCCAGGCCTCGATTTGCTTGTCGATACCTGGCCACCACGCATAGCTTCATGCGAGCGCCTTCATGCGCACGATGCCGGGGTGGCCTTCATGCAAGGTTTTCAATACCGCTCGTTGCAGCCTCTCTGGGACAATGACTCTATCCCCCCAAATTATGCAGCCTTTCTGGGAAAACAGTTCCGTCTGTCGATTCTTGAAAGGACTGAAGTTGTCAGGGATTTGATCCAATGGCCATCCTCGCTCGACCCAACTAAGAACTCGCGCCAAAATGGGATCGTGTTTGGTTTCGATCGCAATATCTCAAGCTGTCAGTGGTGGTGATTAAAGTGTCTCAATCTGGAGCGTTGCGATGATTGGAGCTGGATCGTCAACGGTTTCTGGAAGTGGTGCACGGCTTAGTGCGTCAGCGTGGGGGATGGCTTTCCCTGAGCGGTGTTGCAGCTTATAATTATATGCAGCCAAGAATTCCGACCAGCGAGTCATTCTGGGAGATAATATATAAGGGATTGGCTTGTCCCCCGCTATAATCCCCAGCAAATGTTTGTGGTCAGTAACTATAGTAAAAACTCGCCCATAAATATATTCATGAAATCGTTTAACAGCAGAAATGACAGCAAGAGCCTCTTTATCGATTTGACTATAGTTACATTCAGCTTTTGATAGCGTTTTTGAAAAGTAGGCAACAGGGCCTTCACTACCATTTGGTAACACATGGCTCAAAATGGCACCCACTCTGAATGGTGATGCATCACATGTAATCGTTAAAGGCAAAGTCTCATTATACTGCATCAAAACAGCGTCTGAAGTCAATAAGTTTTTGACTTGTCGGAACGCGTGTTCCTCTCGGTGTCCCCAGACCCAGGTTGCATTTTTGTCCAACAGACGATGTAGGGGCTCGGCTACGGTCGCTTTGTGGGGCAGGAACACGTTGTAAAAATTGATAAGGCCCAGGAAAGCTTGGAGATCAGTCTTATTTCTGGGCCTTGGAGCGTTTTTGATTGCCCTTAGCTTGCTATCGGTGGGGTGAATGCCTTGTTTATCGATTAAGTACCCCCAAAATTCTACTTTATCCGTACACAGTTGACACTTATTTTTTTTTACTTTAAGGCCAGAGTCTTTAAATTTCTGGAGAACTAACCTCAGGCGCTCCCTTAGTATTTCTCTAGTCGGAGCAACAATTAAAACGTCATCAAAATAAGGTACAATCCCTTTTATACCCTGTAGTAGTCTCTCCATCAAGCTCTGAAAAATTCCTGGGGCCACGCTAACTCCGAATTGGAGTTGGTTGCACTTAAATGCACCTCGGTGCGTAACGATCGTTTGTGCCTCTGCTGTTTTTTTTATCTACAGGCAGTTGTTGGTATGCCTGTACTAACTCCAATTTAGCGAAGACTTTTCCGCCCCCCAGGGAATGGAGAAGGTGTTGTACCACCGGTACCAGGTAAGCATTCTGCTGAAGGGCATGATTCAGGGTGGCTCGGTAATTCCCACAAATTCTTAACGATCCATCCGGCTTGATGGGTGTTACGATTGGGGTTTCCAAGGGAGCGTGGTTGGTTGGTTCCAACACACCCTGGGCTATTAATTTATCAAGCTGCTCGTCAATCTTTGGTTTAAGGGCAAATGGAACTCAACGAGGCTTAAGGCAGATGGGAGCTACTTCAGGGTTAAGGTTAAATGATATCGGGGTCCCCTTGTACTCGCCTAATTTATCTGTAAAGACATCCTGGAACTCCCGGACTATGGCCTCTTCCCAGTCATCGCTGTTGGTTCGGTGAATGCCGGCTACTTCAATTCCAAGTGGGGCGAACCATTGGAGGCCTAACAAACTAGGCCGATCCCTGTCAACTACGGTTAGTGGTAGGGATGCAGTACGATTTTTAAATGAGACATGGACTTTGCTGGATCCAATGACTGGAATTCGATTTCCCTGATAGTCCTTAAGTATGATTCTTTGGAATCTGAGGTCTTGCCACTGGACGGTGGGAATTAATTGTTTAAGGGTCTTCCAGGAAACCATCGAGAGGGACGATCCTGAATCGACTTCCATCATGCAGGGCTGGTTTTCGATGGCGACCTTCACCTGGATTTTCTTGGCGTGTAATGATGAGGCGTGACCAATCGTAATGGTTTGGTGTGCCTCTTCTCGTTTCGTTGACTGGGCTGGTGGTTTGTTTCTGTAGGAGTGGTTGTTCCATTGGTGGGTTATGTATTCCCGATTCACAGGACGACTTCCTGTGGGCTGGCGGTAGTTGGTCCCCCTCTGAGGTGTATTAGATCCTTGCTTGCTTCTGCAGACTCTTCCGATGTGACCTCTTTTCCCGCACACATGGCAGAGCGCGTCGAGGAATTTGCAGTCTGATCGTGGGTGGTTTGCCCCACAACCAGCGCATTGGTACTGCACTCTCTGGTTTCGTTGATGGTGTTGGTCTCATTCAGACTGGAGCCAGTTGACCTCCTCTTCATCACTTTCTGATGATGATTCGAGGTCCTCGTGGTGGGCTGTTGTTGCCTGTCCTTCCAGGTGAGGTAAGATTTCGCCGGCGAGTTGGCGGAGTGGGGTGTGGTTGCGGCGCATTCGGGCAGCCGACTTCCTGGTTGCTTCTGCTGCAGTAGCGTCAGCGATGGCATCTGCAAGGCTGATGTCGCTTTTCGCCATCAGCTTGCTTTGCACGTGTGGTGCATCTAATCCCAGAATTATTCGGTCTCTTAGAGCTTCTTCGAGGTCAGCGAACCCACAGAGGCCTCCCAGGTTCTGGAGATCCGCAATGAAATCTGCAACGTTCTCCGTAGAACTGCTGCGAGCATCCAGAGAGTGGGAGGTGCTTCAGTCTTCACTTCTCACAGGCTGAGCTGAAATTGAGGAACGCCCTCCTCCTCCACGTGACTTCTCCATGCGTTCCCCCCAGTTTTAGCTCAGCCTTCGAGAAGCAGGCAGCTTTTTCTCGTTCCTTGGCCGTTTCAGGTGATCGTTGAGAGTTGGATCAGGTTTGATTCATTTTTTCCTCTCCCTGCAAGGCTAGCGCGATCCCAAATGTAGTTGGTGGAGCGATTTCGCTCCCAGGAGGGAAGTAAGGGGTTGGAGCCCTTTGTCCCCCCCACCCCTTTTTATCTATCCTCTGCCGTTCCAAGCGTGCTGGGCTCAGCTGCTTGGCCCTGTGCTGTAATTTTAAAGCGCAATTGCGTCTTCCCCCCTAGTACGCCTCAGAGGAGGCAGCGCTTCCTCTCCCAGCTCTTTCCTTCTCTCGTTTGAAGTTGCGGTGGGCTGGTGCTCTTCTGAGCTGTGCGCTCTGAGCCGGGCGGCCATTTTGGGCACGCCTCGTGGCCGGCGCCATTTTGTTTTTTGAACAAGTAAGGCCTTCTTCTTTTTGGTTTGAGAGTGAGCTGTGAGGTTTTTTGTAGGCCCTTAGCAGGACCGTCAGGCCGCGTGGAGCCTTTGTTTTTACTAAGAGAGTACTGTGGTCCTGTGCCCTGCTGTCTCTCTTAGAGTTAATATTGTTGGCTTTCTTCCTTGGCCCACAGCTAGTTCAGAAGCGCAGGCACGTACTCTCCATATTGTTCGGGGGCTGCTTATAGAGGCCTCTCTTTTTTCTTGTCTTGCCTTTCACAATTGCTTGGCCTCAGCGTTCATTTGGTCTATTTGGAATTAAGTTATTATTATTATTATTATTTTGCTGTACCTTTTTGGGGCTATTTGGTTTTCCTTACTTGAACCTGACCCCATTTTTTGTATTTAATTGCCAGTGTATATATTCAGATTTTTAATTTAGCTGCTAGAATTGTTTTCTGTTTTTTTATTGCATAAGTTTCAAAAAAAAAAGAGAGAGAGAGAGAAAGGAGATTTTTTTGAATAGATAATAGCTAGTTTCTAGAACAAAATTTACTTCAAAAAGGGGAACGTGACTCAATTTTAGGAAAACCGGTTTACGTTTGTAGGCCGAACTCCTAGGTGTGCCAACCGCCATTTTCTTTCAATACCATGGCAGAGGCTAATCCTAATGGCTCTTCTCTGAAGACCAAGTCTAAGACGCACTACCTTCGCAGAAGGGACAAGGATTCTTCCAGTGCTTCTCAAAGAGATGCCTTACGACGTCATAAGGCCCTAGAAAGGGAATTTAGCAAGCGGGCTAAAGAGTCTCACTCTATAATATCTGCCTTTCCTTCTACCCCCCCCCCCCCGCCGAGCCAACCATCTTCCTCTAGGGGCAGTACTTCCACCCGAGGCTGCCAGCCCTCCCGTGTACCAGAGGCGACATTTACGCCAACCGCTGCAGGTCTACGCTCTGAGGATCCTGCTCCAATTATTGTACCTGAGAACATCAGAGAATGGATGCAGTCTGCCATCCGTCAAGGTATAGCTGAAGGAATGCAGCAGCTCGCTAGACTGGATTCCCGAGGGAGGACTCCCGAGGCTGAGTCTTTATCCGGGAGATCTTCTGCACCAGCGTCACAGCATGGTCAGGTACCTCCTCACATGGATGTTCCATTCCCAGAGGGGGAGGATACCCAAGAAGAAAAGGGAGTGGGCCTTGAACCGTTCGGAGAGTACGAAGGATCTGACAGAGGTTCCTTACAGTATTCGGAACCCTTTCTGGAGGGGGACCTAATGGAGGGAGAAATGTCGGAAGATGAGGGTCTTTCTCCTGAACAACCTGCTGTTGTGGGTCTTTTTAAACCCCATTTATTTAAGTCCTTGCTATTTAAGGCAAAGAACATTTCAGGTCTGGCCTTTCAGCCTCCTTCTGAACCCCCTCCATCGAGTCCAGAAGGTCCTGATGACCTTATGTTTAGACAGCCGACAGTGGCAGCAGACATTATTCCGGCCCCCCCAATCTTCTCAGATCTGGTAGCAAAGCAGTTGGCCTCAGTGGGTCCTTCTCCGGCCCCTTCTAGTCAGGACAAGAGGTTGTTTACCCTGGATTCGGATTTCTCAGCTATGTTAGACACCCCGGAAGTAGATGATCCGATTATAAGGCTTGCTTCCTCTTCCAATCCTACCGATGCACTAGAGGCACTGAAGCCGGAGGATAAGCGAGCGGAGATGGCGCTCTGGCGGGCTCACACCGCTGATGCCTGGGCTATCCGGTCGGCCACGGCCGCTTCCTTTTTCACCCGATTTTCCATCAGGTGGCTCAGACAGCTGAAGCAACACATTTCCCCAGCTGATACCAGAGCCCATCAAGATATTGCAAAGATCACGGCAGCGGCGGAATTTGCAGCCGACGCTACCTTTCTTTCGGTTAAATTCTCATCCCGAGCTATTTCTTCCCATGTTTCTGCCAGACGATTGCTTTGGCTTCGTCACTGGCAGGCTGATATTAAAAATAAGTCTAAGTTGGCTTCAGCCCCCATAGTAAAAGGGAAATTATTCGGGCCCGCTCTGGAGCCATTACTCCTGGAGACCCGAAATAAGAAAAAGTTTCTGCCTTCACTGTTTCGTAGGCAGGAAGCCAAGAGTTCCCAGTCCTTTCGGAGGGGCTCCTTTCGTCCCTCCTTCCAGTCATCATTCTCTCCTAGATTTCAGGGCTCTCCCTCATTCCGGCCGTCCTACCAGGACCGGGGCGATTCGGGAGACAGGGGCAAGAGGGGGGGCAGCTACAGAAGGCCCTTCAGGGGTTCCGGGAGTAGAGCGGCCCACCGGCCCAGGTAGCGTTGCAGGTTTTCTTACCATAGGCGGCCGCCTCAGGCATTTTGCCGACAAGTGGGAGGAATCCACCTCTGATACTTGGGTTACAGATTCAGTGCGCTTTGGCTTGACCCTGCAGTTTCTCTCTCCTCCCCCCGAACATTTCAGGGTTTCACCCATTTCTAGGAATCCTACTAAACGGGCTCTTATGACTTCTGCCATCAAACATCTCTCTGATATTAGGGCTATTCAACCTGTACCCCCCTCCCAAAAGGGAAGGGGTTTCTATTCACTTTTATTCTTGGTGCCTAAACATTCCGGGGGATGGAGACCCATTTTAGATCTTAAGAGGTTAAATCGTTTTATTGTACGCCATAAATTCAAAATGCAGACTCTGCAGTCGATTTTACAGGGCATCAGAGAAGGAGACTGGCTTACATCAATTGACCTTTCCGAGGCTTATCTCCATATTCCCATTCATTCCTCGTATTCTAAATATCTCAGATTTTGTTATAATAATCAGCATTTCCAGTATGTAGCCCTCCCCTTTGGTCTAGCCTCAGCCCCGAGATCTTTCACTAAGGTGTTGGCGGCTATTGCAGCTCACCTTAGACAAATTCCCATCCGGATCCACTGTTACCTTGACGATATCCTGGTTGTATCCCCTTCCCGACATCAAGCCGAGAGCGATACTAGCGCTACCCTCTCGGTACTTCAGTCCCACGGGTTCTTAGTGAACTGGGAGAAGAGTCAGCTTACCCCCTCCACTAGTATATCCCATCTAGGGGCTGTGATTGACTCTGTTGAAGGAAGGGTCTTTCTCTCTCAGGAGAGATTGATTAGTATCCGCACCACTATCAGGGATATCCGGCGGACCGGGAGAGCATCGTTGCTCAATTTATCCAAACTGCTGGGGAAGCTAGTTTCCTGTATTTCCATTATTCCATGGCCTTGCTTGCATTCCAGATCTTTGCAATGGTTCCTCCTGCCATATCAGCGTTCAGGAAGGAGCACGTCAAGGTTTGTAGTGAAGGTTCCGCCGAAAGTTCTCACCTCCCTCCTGTGGTGGACGCGACCATCTGTCAGCAGAGGTCAGCTATTCCAGGAACCTCAAAGGGTTGTTCTCACGACAGACGCAAGTCTTTCCGGATGGGGGGCCCATCTACAATCTCTCTCAGCACAGGGAGTTTGGACCCGTTTGGAGCGAAGTCGGAGCATCAACTGGTTGGAGCTTCGTGCAGTGTACCTGGCTCTGCAAACATTCCTTCATCGGGTAAGGGGGCGCCATGTCCTGGTCCTAACGGACAATACTACAACCAAGGCCCACATCAATCGGCAAGGGGGCACCCATTCCCTCCTTCTCATGAGAGAGGCCGAGCGACTGTGTCGATGGGCAGAAGCTCACCTCTTATCCATCAGAGCGGAGCACATCTCCAGGGCCTCCAACGTCCAAGCAGACTGGCTCAGCAGGGCAACACTGGATCAGGCAGAGTGGCGCCTGCACCCACATCTGTTCAGAAAAGCAGCAGCCAGGTTCGGTCAGCCCCTAGTAGACCTTTTTGCATCTCCGCTCAACGCGCAAACACTGAGGTTCTTCTCCCGTTATCCCTCCAGCGGAGCAGAGAATCACGATGCCTTGCGTTGCCCGTGGCCTCCCGGGCTACTGTACGCCTTCCCTCCGCTTCCATTAATTCCCAGGGTGATTCGAAAGTTGATAGCCGAGAAAGCAGAGATCCTCATGGTGGCACCTTATTGGCCCAGGAGGCCGTGGTTTGCGGACCTCCTCAATCTGTCAGTATCTCCACCATGGAGGATTCCGTTGGATCAGATTTCGCTGTCCCAAGGCCCGCTGCTCCATCCAGAGCCACAGTGGCTACAATTGGCTGTTTGGAGGTTGAGCGGGAAAGGATGATTGAGGAAGGCTTATCAGCCCAGGTCATTAACACCATTTTGGTGGCTAGAAGGCCTTCTACTACTCGCATTTATGAGGCTACCTGGAAAAGTTTCTGTAACTGGTGCCACAAATCATTCATCGACCCACGCTCTCCTTCAGTTGCTCAGATCCTGGCCTTTTTACAAGATGGCCTAGATGGAGGTTTATCACCTAACACCTTAAGGAGGCAGGTAGCGGCGCTCTCAGTGGTGGTTGCTGGCGGTCCTTTCGGCCCCCTTTCCCACCATCCTCGAATCAAGGCTTTTCTTAAAGGGGCTTCTAATTTGCGCCCGTCAGTAGTGCATAGGTACCCGACATGGGACCTTAATAAAGTTCTCCTGGCCTTGACTAGATCTCCCTTTGAGCCTCTCAGGGAGGCGTCACTTCAATTTCTTACATTTAAAGCAGTTTTTCTGGTGGCTATTACTTCGGCTAGAAGGATATCTGAAATTGCAGCTCTATCCGTGAGAAAAGATCTGTGCATTTTTCATTCAGATCGGGTGGTTCTGAGACCAGACCCAGCATTTTTGCTGAAGATTAATTCACCATTCCACAGAGCGCAGGAGTTGGTCCTGCCTAATTTCTGTCCGAAGCCTCTGCGCGAGCAAGAGAGGCAGTGGCACACCCTTGATGTTCGAAGGGCTTTGCATATTTACATTTCTCGTACGCAGTCCATCAGGAAGACAGAGTCTCTATTTTTGTCCTTTCAGCCAAAGACACTAGGCTGTAAGGTTTCTCCGTCCACGGTAGGCAGATGGATTAGGGCTACCATATCCAAAGCCTATTTAGTTCAAGCTATTCCAGTTCCCAGTGGGGTTACTGCTCACTCCACCAGAAGTGCAGCTACCTCGGCAGCCTGGGCTACTCAGGCGTCTATTCTTGATATTTGCCGGGCGGCCACCTGGACTTCCCCATCTCCCTTTATAAGACATTATAAGATTGATGTTTACGCCTCAGCTGAAGCATCTTTTGGCAGGCGAGTTTTGCAGCAAGTGGTTAGAAATCCTGGGGAAGTTCCAATCCAGACGGACTCCCACCCGTAGGACACACTGGTTTTGGTATGTCCCACTCTCTGGATGCTCGCAGCAGTTCTATGGAGAATGGGCGTTGGTTCTTTCCTGATACGTCTCTTCTCGTGGAACTGCGTAGAGCATCCAGCCCCACCCTGTTGGTCCGTCTGTAAAGAGGGAAAACCTGTTTTGGCCAATGATTTCTAATGTTGTAGTTCATGTTGTTTAATACTTAAGAGTAGAGGGGTTTTTTTTGTCTTCTCGTCTTCGATAAAACTGGGGGGGAACGCATAGAGGAGTCACGTGGAGGAGGAGGGCGTTCCTCAATTTCAGCTCAGCCTGTGAGAAGTGAAGACTGAAGCACCTCCCACTCTCTGGATGCTCTACGCAGTTCCACAAGAACAGGCGTATCAGGTAAGGACCAACGCCCACTTTCTCCCTTCCCCTGGTCTCTCTGATAAAATTCCAGTCTTCTTGTGCCAGGTCGAATGGGGCGGGTGGTATGACGCTGCTAGACATGGTTCAGCTGTTGGTGCTCTTGTTTAGTGCTCTGTAGTGTTCAGTCAGCTGTGACGTCTCCAAATCCCATCCTCGTCGCCAGTGTTATGTTCTGCGCATGGGCACAAGAAATGGAGACGAGATGATGAACAGTGAACTTCAACTCTTTGTTTAACATTGTGGAACAGAGCAAAAACTACGGCAGCAACAGGCCTCTTTATAGGCAAGCTGCTGATCAAACAACCAATAAGAAACGGGAAGCATTAGCTCCCTTAACCAATGAAAGAGGCCCGCTAATAGCCAATCAGATTCTCCTGAACGGACCAATCAGATGTCGCTATTATCGGCCAATCAGAAGTGCAGGGCCAGAACCCTGCACTTTTCTAAAGGTTTTAATAATCTTTATTTAAGCACTTGTATTAATTCACAACACTATTAATACTCACAAAGCTGCTCACTGAAGAAGAGTAGTAGTTTTGCTCAGAGTAGTTGGATTTCATGAATCATCTTTTACAGAAAAATAGACATGTAATCCTGAAATACTGAAAGTGTCAAAATTGGAGGAACCAAATGAGTAATTTTGTCAACCTAAGTCAGTATTAATCATAAGCATTGACTTTAGTTTGTATCATACTCCAGTTTGTATCAAACTTTATTAAAATGACTGTTCAAATTAGAGAATTAGGTGAGTCAAAGTATTCTAAATACTGGATGAGTGAAAATTTAAACACTGCCTTCAAAGATTATTACTGCTGTTTGTGGTGACTAAAGTGGTGGTAAATTCAGGAGAGAAAGTATCTAAAACACCAATACTCTTATCTCCTCTGCATTCCAGAGGAATTAGTCTTCCTAAGGAATGCTTCATCCCATATTATAACACATTACATAATAAATTTTTTGTTTGGCTGCCAATTCTAGTATGAGGGTAGAAATAAGCAATAAAAAATTACTTTGTTTTGTTACAGCCTCTTAGTTTCGTACAAAGTGATTCATACTTCCGCATACTTCTACATACTTCTGCCATTCATTTCCTGAATGTCAATTCCAATAAATTATCCAAGCAACCAACTCTATTGACCTGCATGCACATGGTAGCTGTGGAACTATAGGAAAGTAAAGTAGAATTCATCACCAGTATGGTAGTGCGTACAGGTAGTCCTTGACATGCAACCACAATTGAGCCCAAAAATTCTGTTGCTAAGTGAGACAATTGTTCATTTTGCCCCATTCTTACCTTAGTTATAAAGTGAGTCACTGCAGCTGTAGTGTTGCAAATGTTGATCACATGACCCCAGGACACTGCAACTAACATAAATATGAGCCAGTTAGCAAGTGTGTGAATTTTGATCACATGAGCAGGATGGTGCAATGATTGTAAATGTGAAAAAAGGTCATAAGTCACTTTTTAAAGTACTGTTGTAACAGTCACTAAATGAACTGTTGTTGGTCAAGAATTACCTGTACAAGTATTGCAGCTTACTACCATTGTCTGACAAACCTATCACAGTCACTGATACAAGAAAGAGTCCAGAGTTCTTGATGCATGCTAAACCTAGAAATAGTTGTTCTAGTTTTCAGAGAACATGCTTATTTTTCAAACAAAAATATTCAGCTATATCAAGTTTTAGTAGTAGCCTTACTTTATGGAAGGCTTTCCCTGGGCGTGCATGTTTTTGAAGAAATGAAAGGATTCCTATTTTATTGAGCTATAGATCCAAGTGGGTCTGTGACCGGACATCTATGGAGATTCCCATTCATCCAAGTCATGGTTGTCCCAAAGGAGCTTTTTCAAGAGGCAACTGGACTTTCTGTTTTTTCTTTGAAGACATTTCGCTTCTTATCCAAGAAGCTTCTTCAGGTGTGACTGAGGATGGTGGGGAATGGAAGGATTAAAAGGAATATAAATCCTTACATTCCCCATCGTCCTAGTCAGAGCTGAAGCATCTTCTTGGATGAGAAGCGGAACATCTTCAAAGAAAAAACAGAAAGTCCAGTTCCCTTTTGAAAAAGCATCTTTGTCACAGGATAGTTTTTAAACAAATGTATTACAGGTAGTCCTCAACTTATGAACACAATTGAGCCCAAAGTTTATGTTATGACTTTTCTTGATTCACCTTTGTTAACTGAATCACTGCAGTTGTAAAATTAGTAACAGGTTGTTAAGTGAAAATGTTTTCCCTGTTAACTTTGCTTGTCAGAAGGTTGCAAAAGGTGATCACCTGACCCTGGGACACTGCAACTGTCATAAATATGAGTTGTCAAGCATTTGAATTTTGATTATGTGACTATTGGGATGCTGCAATGGTTGCAAGTGTGAAGAACAGTCTTAATTCATTTTTTTCAGTGCTGTTGTAACTAACTTGAATGCTCACTAAGCAAACTATTATAAGTTGAGGATTACCTTCATACAAGTTTGCATTTTTTAATTATTACTTTGTTTTTGTCCTTCAAAGCCAACATCTTTCAGTGTTGCTTGAAATATTATTTAATAAATAATAAGCAAACAAACAATTCTCTCTTGAATACGACAATCTTCTTGTCTATTCTGTACTTCCAAATGAAGGGGGTAAGTGCAAAGTCTAGTTAGTGGAAAGCTACCCATCTAGCATAATTAGGTTTATAATCAGGGGTTGGGATGCTACTGATTTGGCCCGGTTCTATAGATCCGGTAGCTCTGAGGAGCAGTGCACTGAACGGTTCAGTGCAATGACTTTTTGGTTGGTTGTTTGGCCCACCCGCCCACCCGGGCTCTTTGGCTGTCCTTTATTTCCTGCTTTTTCAACCTCAACTGCTTTGCATGGCACAGTTGAGGTTGAAAAAGCAGGAAAGAAGAAGCTTTTCAAATGCTGCGCAACTGCGTGCAGCGTTTGTTAGCTGTCCTGGTAGCACAGCTGATGTCTTTTTGCAAACATTCTACACGCGCGCACACAAAACGCAACTCTTACCAAACCGGTAGTAACACCGATTGAATCCCACCCCTGTTTTATAATCCATGGATAACAAAAATATAGACAAGCAGGAATTTCTGGGAACTAGCTAAAAAGCTAAAAACACTTTGCTATCATCCAATGGTAATTGTTTCAGCCCTATTTAGTAATTCTAGGAAAGTAAAATCTCTGAATCCAAATGACTACTTATGACTTCATGGACATATCCATATGGTTTTCTTTATATGACCCTTTAAGACAGGCTAGGTCAGGAAAAAGATTCTACAATTTTTAACTCTATTTTATTTAGATAGGCTTATAGTAATAAGTGCCTAACAGCATTTTCCTTTTCCTCTTCTTATATAGAAAGAGTTAAGCAGTGGTGGGATTCAATTTTTTTTACTATCGGTTCTGTGGGTGTGGCTTGGTCAGCGTGGCATGGCATGGCTTGGTGGGCATGGCAGGGGAAGGATACTGTAAAATCTCCATTTCCTCCCCACTCCTGGGGGGAAGGTTATTGTAAAATCCCCAATCCCTCCCCACCCCACTAACCTGATTCCCAGCTCCGTTCTCCTGTGCAGGGCAACAAAAGAAGACCCAGCTGATCAGCTGGGACTCGGTAGGCAGAGAATAGATGGGGCGGGGCCAGTCAGAAGTGGTATTTGCTGGTTCTTTGAACTACTCAATTTTTTTGCTACCAGTTCTCCAGAACTGGTCAGAACCTGCTGAATACCACCTCTGGAGTTAAGGCAGATCCAGTTTGAGTTTCTTTCTACTATTCTCTTCCTATACTGAACTTAAATGATACTTTACTAATAAAGTTGCATAAATTTTTCATGGTTATACCTGTGATTCTTTTTTTTTTTTGAACAAATTTTATTAATTTTTAAAGAACAATACACAAACAAATAAAACATAGGATGTAGTAACATAAAATATCTTTTCTAAAAAAACAAATAAAACATCTTATTTAAAAACAAAATAATTCCAAATTATCACATTTCTATACAAACACAATTTAATATGTATATTTATCTTATCTGTTCAACTTCATATCTTTTCCCAACTTCTCTTTATTGTTCCCTTTCCTTCTATTTACTTGTATTTCTTTTGCCTTTAATTATATATATTCATTGTATATAGTTTCATTAGTTCTCTTCCATATCCTTTCAAACAGAGATAAACATTACACAAAACATAAATTCATAAAACTTCTTTTTGGAAAGCGGCTTACCCCGGGTTAAATCTTTTTGTACAGACATAAATCAAATTTGTGCTCACTTAATATACTATTTCATATCTTATTTAACATTCCATATTTTCTATATATTTTCTCTCTCCTATTCACTCTTTTAATTCTATTTTATTTATTTCATCTCGATTTAAATAATTATACTTACATCTTTTGTCCGTTCTCTTTTAATCATCTATTTATCCTTTCTTTCTAATACAATATTTCTCCTGTAAACACTGGTTGTAGTATAACTTTTTATCTTTCCCCTAAATTTAACACTTAAAATAATACATATTTTCCATACTGATTCTGCTTCGTACATTCTAAGTACTACATTTCAAAATAATAAAACAAGCAAATAATATTAAATTTAATAAGTAATAATAAAACAAAAAAAAAGGAATATTGAGTTTATGGTATAATAAGAACAATGTTTCATAGGAAATTAAACTCTATTATTAAATCTTAAACATTTTCATAGCTTCCCTTTAATGCATTTATTAACTCATATAATATTTTAATTTTCTAACTCAGTTTCAAATACTAATATCTACGATACAATCTTATGTACTTTTGCAGAATAATTTTTATAAAATTATATCTTACCCCTTATCTCTGAAAAAAACCTGTTTTTTTAACATCTTGTTTAAAACCTTTATGACTTCTCTTTCCTTTTTCCCTTCCTTTCTTATCAATTCTAGCTTTTTGACCCTCCCTATCTCTCAAATTTCACTCTCTTAGTCTTACCTCTCTGTTGTATTTCTCTTTTCTGTTGCTTTTTCTAAGTTCACATTTTCCTTGCCCCCCTTTCGCTTTTCTTCCTCTTCATCCCAGCCTTCCTGTCGTTGTTGTATTTCTTGATAGATAGAGATCGCCATTTTTAAAAAGTAGAAAATAGATCCAAAAGAGCCCTTGCCTTCTTGTTCCTCTTCTTTCAGTTTTTGAAAGTTCGTTTGTAATTCTTCAAAAGATAATGCCATTTTTTCTTTTTCTTAAAACAACCCAAATGTCTTTAATCTTTCAAGAAATAGTTCACAAAAATCCCAAAGTCACAAAGTAAATCAAATCAGAGTAACAGTTTCATTTAGCACTTTCTTCTTTCTATATTTTCTCTTCCTAGTGTAGAATTCAAATACATAGTTCCAAAGTAGTCTTCTAGAAGTCATAATATCTTTTATTTCTGATCTTATAAACTCAAAGCAGTCTCCTTCAGTACAATCTTAAAATAAGTCTTTATCTCTTTCCTTCCACTTATAGCAAATAAAAAGAATTTTAGGTTTTTAATTCCAATGTCCAGAAATACTTTATCCCCTTGGCTTTAAATTTCAAGTTAGATTACCTTCTATGCCCAAGTAGGTTTTCCAGATTTCCATCTGCTGTTTCTGTGAGAAGGGAGAGTGAAAGAAAATAACTTTCCCTTTCCAGCTTTCTTCCGCCGCTTTTACAATCTTCTCTGGGATACGATGTATCCTTCAAACGATTTAGTTTCCAGGGTGTTTAGAAGTTTCTTGTTGTCCCGGTTCAGCCAACACTTTCGCTTTCTCCTATTTCCTCCAGCACGAATCTTACCCGGCTGCAGGCTTCTTTGTGGCAGCCATTGCTGACTGCCGCTCTACCGCCTTGGGAAAAAGGGGTTTTGCCGGCTGAGGAGGGGGTTTGCGGAACCCCCAAACCCCAATCCGGATCCCCTCTCTCTTTGGTTGCCTCTATGGGGCAACCATATCCTCCAGATCCATTTGGATCGGAGGCACCTCGGCAGTGAGCGCTGCAGGAATTGCGGAGAGTCGCGAATTCCTGCCGCCGCTGAAGCCTTGCAAAACCGGAAGCCCCAAGGTTATATTTGTGATTCTTACAGTTGGCAACAAAGATTCCTTGAATTGTTTCCAGTTGGAGTGTGCTTGTATGTATGTATTTATGCTGATAAAAAAATAAAGCTTCAGCTCTCTTGAGGGCTTATAATAAAACATACTTAAAAGACAGACTGAATAAAAACATAAAATACCATGTTAAATAGTAAGGTGGTTGCTCAAAAACTAAAACAACATGTATTAAAATGCAATTAAAAACAGTTAAAAAATCTTGGGAATATAGAAAGGTCTTCACCTGCATATGAAATAATGCTAGTGTGGGTGAGCCTTCTGGGGAGAGAATTCCATAACTTCTACAACAAAAAAGCTCTCCCCCTTATAAAGGATGCCACCTCCTTTGGGAAGGGGACTTAAAAGAGAGTGTCATCTGGCGATCTTAAGATCCGTAAGTCTGTCGAGACTTACAGGAGAAGGTGTTCCTTCGCAGTCTGAAGTGAATGAAATATTCCAGAGTTCTTTGGAACATTCCTTTTCTAAATCATTATATTCTGTACATTTCTAGTATGAAACTGTCAAGAACGTCACTTTGGCATTCCCAGAGAAATAATAGGATATATATTCTTCAAGGGCAAGGTTGTCAAACTCAAGGCCTGGGGGCTAGATCCAGCCCATGGGGTGCTTAGATCTGACCTGCAGGGCTGCCCTGGAAACAGCAAAGGACTGACCGTGGTGCTTCTGCCAGCAAAAACAGAGCTCAGGAGGCCAACATGCGATCCTCACAAGCTTTTTTTTCACTGGCAAAGGGTTGCAGGAGGACATCACAGCTGAAAATGGAGCTTAGAGCCCGTTTTCACTGGCAGAGCACTCAGGCTACTAGAGGTGCTCCTGAAATGAGTGATATCCAGCTGGCCCCAGCACCCACAGCCCCCGAGGTCAAACACAACCCTGATGTGGGCCTCAATGAAATCAAGTTGACACCCTGTTCTAGGGCATTATATAAGATCCTTCCTGATATTACTGTGACTTTTACCAATCTTTCTCTTTATTTTAGTAATGTAACTTTGGGGAGAATATAGGTAAGTTTACTATATGGCAGCAGTCCCCAAACTTTTTGGCACCAGGAATCAGTTTCATCGAAGACAAATTTTCCATGGACCAGGGTGGTGAGGGAATGGTTTCAGTTTCGCTCAAATGCCTGCCACTTATCTCCAACTGTGTGGCCCAGTTCCTAACAGGCCATGGATCAGTACCAGGGTTTAGTAACCCCTGCTATATGACATGAAATAATAAAAAAGAATAAAAATAAAATTTATTGTTGAACACAAAAAAATCAGATGAAGTATCTTTTTCTCTTTTCTTAATAATATTCCAAGCTTGCTATTAATAAATCAATGCTTACCCTTGAATAAAGGTCTTTATCATTTAGTAATTTATATTAATTGTCTTTTAAATGTATTATTATTTAAACCAATCACTCTGGGCAGTGGGAGGTGCACTTATTTGGGTAAAATTCCAGAGCTTGTCTCTGACACATATTTCTATCCCAACCTCACAATTTCTTATCTTCTTGGCTAATGGTTGAAGGTGTTGGCCCCCTCAATGAATCAAATACTGTGCTAAATTTTAATAGATTATTAACTGCTTGTTGTTGAATTGCCTTGTGTATATGCTAGCATAAAAATGTTTACTACGTTTCCTATAAATTTTAGTGCTTATTATTTGATTGTTGTATATCTTTCGGTCAAAATATTATTTATTATATAATATTGATTGGGCAATAATTATATTTTCATTTTCCGAGTTCCACAATGCAGCAAGCTGTTTAATAGTTTAATAGCTTAACAGCTGCTATAATAGCTGTTTAATAGTTAACTTCCTGACAAAAGGTGCTGGAGAAGCCTACTTATAATAATCCATATGAACTACTGTAGATATGTAGAAGCCAGCTTGTCACATTTTTGATTGACACAACTATCACAATAGAAAACTGATGAATCATTTCATTCTAATAATGCCTGAGTCATCATTTTTCATGACAGCATTTAGGAGAGTCTTGTACAAAAATGGATCATCAGTGAGCAATCTTTTAGTATCCCAGGATTTGTAAGGCTCTTAATAGGCTTAGTAAGAGTGATGACATCATCCAAGTAGCCCTTCACTATGCAAAGGAAATGGGTTTTACTTCCTTTTTTTTCCTTCCTCATGTTTTTTTAGTGGGTGATGACTTTCCTTTGTTTCTAGTGTAAGATTTTTTAAAGTTTTCATTTATTTATCTATCTTAATTTTAGCCAATATTTTATATATGACTCCAAGAAGAAACACATCCAAAACAACTACAATTATTGTTCCATTAAAAGGAATGATACCCAAATACTTTATTTAGGAATGAAAACTTTACAATTACCTTTACAATTAGTTTTAAAGGAAGTGAGAACTGATTTGATGTGGCACTTAAAAACACCAGGTGAGATACTTGAGATTGCGAATTCTTGTCCGTCTTAGGCACAAAGCCAACTGAATGACCTTAAGCCAGTCACTCCCTCTTAGTTCTGGGAAGAAGGCAAAAAAAAAAAAATGTTGCTAAGAAAACTGCATGGATTTATCTTTTCATTTCTTAAAGTTAGGACTGATTTGAAGGCACATGTGTGCATTCATGTATACTCACAAAATAGACACACAAGGACAAGTTTGATGTGGAGGAGATCAAATGAGCATTATTAAAAGACCCAGAGCCATAATAGTTTGGGATAATAGCAGAAATACTTAAGTGGTTATAGTACATGCAAATCATCTTTATGTTCAAGAGCAATAGCAAAGCAACTCTTAAGCAGATTACATAATTACTGCATATAATTTCAGAATTATTTTGCCAAACAGGAATGCAAGGTGAGCTAATTGGGCAGTGTTAATCCAGGTTAACAGGAAATTTAGCCCTTTTAGCAAACAGGATTTTTTAAATCAGTGTTTTAATTCTAGGTTTTAATTCTAGGCCTTCCTTCCCTGATGCTGTTTGAACAGGCTGATGCTCTACTACAGGGGTCTTCAAACTGACAGCTTTAAGACTTGTGGACTTTAACTCCCAGAATTCCTCCTCCAGTCATGTTAGCTTAGGAATTATGGATGTTGAAGTCCACAGGTCTTAAACTTGCCAAGTTTGAACACCTTGCTCTACTACAAAGTGGACTTTCATGATAAGCCCAATGTTAACCTAGTGTGGAGCCAGAGCATTTGAAAGTGGGATGCACAGGAACTGTCTTTAACAAAGAGAGCTGGTTTTCTGCACAACTGTCAGGTCAACAGTCTTTCCCTTCAAAAGATAATTGCAAAAGAAGTTGGATGTTCCCAAAGTGCTGTATCAAAGCACATTAATAGAAAGTTATGTGGAAGGGAAAAGTGTGGAAGAAAAAGGATGACTGCAGCCTGGAGAGGATTGTCAGGAAAAGGCCATTCAAAAGTGTTGGGGACTTTCACAAGAAGTGGACTGAGGCTGGAGTCAGTGCATCAAGAGCCACCACACACAGACGGATCCTGGACATGGCCTTCAAATGTGTATTCCTCTTGTCAAGCCGGTCCTGAACAACAAACAACATCAGAAGCGTCTTACCTGGGCTAAAGAAAACAGAACTCTGCTGCTCAGTGGTTCAAAGTTCTCTTTTCTGATGAAATCAACTTTTGTATCTCATTTGGAAACCAAGGATCTAGAGTCTGAAGGAAGAATGGAGAAGCACACACTGCAAGATGCTTGAAGTCCAGTGTGAAGTTTGCAGTCTGTGTTGATTTGGGGAGCCATGTCATCTGCTGGTGTTGGTCCACTGTGCTTCATTAAGTCCAGGGTCAATGCAGCCGTCTTCCAGGAGATTTTGGAGCACTTCATGCTTCCTTCCACAGATGAGCTTTATGGGGATGCTGACTTCATTTTCCAGCAGGACTTGGCACCTGCCCACACTGCCAAAAGCACCAAAACCTGATTCAATGACCGTGGGATTACTGTGCTTGATTGGCCAGCAAACTTGCCTGACCTGAACCCCATAGAGAATCTATGGGGCATTGCCAAGAGTAAGATGAGAGACATGAGACCGAACAATGCAGAAGAGCTGAAGGCCGCTATTGAAGCATCCTGGTCTTCCATAACACCTCAGCAGTGCCACAGACTGATAGTTTCCATGCCACACTGCATTGAGGCAGTAAATGCTGCAAAAGGGGCCCAAACCAAGTACTGAGTACATATGCATGCTTATACTTTTCAGAGGTCCGATATTGTTCTATGTACAATCCTTGTTTTATTGATTGCATGTAATATTCTAATTTTCTGAGATTGTGGATTTGGGGTTTTCATGAGCTGTAAACCATAAACATCACAATTATGACAAATCACAGCTTGAACTATCTTGCTTTGTATATAATGAGTCTATCTCATATATTGGTTCCACCTTTTAAGTTGCATTACTGAAATAAATGAATTTTTGCACAATATTCTAATTTTTCGAGTTTTACCTGTAGTGTGCAGTTCTGATAATTTAAAATGAATGGAACACAAATGGAAATGAAACAGGTTCAAAGAGGGGCACTAAGGGTGCTGTCAGCCTTGCACAGTAGTCCAGATAGAAAGCATGCCCAAATTAACTAATTTTACTTTATTGTAAAGTTACATTAATCAAATCTTGCAAATCTGAAAGTGTATTTCTCCATTGTCAAAACTAGAAAGGATCCCTTCTGTGATATTAACCATGCCTCATTACTTCTGCAAGCTAAGCTGGCCCTTATCCCATCATCCCCCCAGCTGTGATCCCTCTCCCTGTCTCTCAAGTTCGTTCTTACATATCATTACAGGTAATAAGTGAACTGAATATTAAATCTTTATGAAAACTCGTTGGATGAAATGGGTTCATTTAGCATGAGAAGGCTGAAGGAAAACATGATTGAAAGTAACAGAAAATTGTCAAATAGATAGTTCTTTATCATCCCAGAAAATAGGTTGTGGCATAATGAATTTTAATTACAGGAAGGTAGACCCTGCTTGATCTTTCTTTAAATAAATTAAATTCTGATACATAAGTGCAGGTTGCAGTTTCTCAGAGAAATAATCACAATAGCATTTTTATATGTGGAATTGATTATAGGCATTTTATGGCTGAAATTCATACCTCTAAGGCCGAGCCAAAGTTAAAATTGTTTTAATATTATTCTTTGTAAAATGATATTAATATAGAATAAGATTTATTATGCAGCAAAATTTGACAATGAAGTCATTGAAATAAGAAAACCAGCAGTCAATAAATACATCACAGACTTGATAGAGAAATGAAAGCCTTGATAAAGATACTCAGATGGAGGATTGTGTTTGTAGCTATGAAGTTCAAAATTATGCAGACAATGATTTTCCCTCTGATATTGTATGGAACTTAAAGTTGAGTTTGGAAGAAGGATAGAAAGTGTATTGATGCTTTCAAAATATGATGTTGGAGAAAATTTCTGACAATACCAGGAAAGCCACTCCCCTGCTTCCTCCTGATGGATAAAGAACAAATTTTCTCAGTTGGGAATAACTGAGAAATAACTAATTAATAATAAAACAAATAACTAATTATCATATTTTGGACATATTAAAAGACTAGTAAAGTTATGAAAATCTATAAGATACTTTCGTATTTTTTTCTTTGTTTTTTCCAGCTGTTTGAACTAAGTCTACAGGAAATAATTATAAGAAGAAAGCCAACATTTTCTAAGAAATTTAGTCAAAGTATTGTCTTAGAACATATTACTACATTAAAGGTTTCCTCATAGAACAAGGAATGGCATTTTATGCTATTGTATAAAAATGTTCAATACCAAGTTCCTTTGTAATGATAATACTTCTAGTTTCAGTATGTTTTAAATATTTAATTAATAATGAATTCTCCCCCACTTGATCTTTTACACTAAAGTTGACACAGAGGAGCTTAATTTTTTAAAATCTGTGTACACCATTTCCAAATTACTCTGCTATACATTTTAAGGTAATGATACTTTATCACACACATAACCAAATATTTTTTCAATATGTCAAACAAAATTTATACTGATTTTTATTCCAGAATTCTGAGAAACATATTTTGTAAACTGAGGGATCCACAAGTTCATCACAGCATATTTTATATTTATTAGAGCTTACAAAGTGTACAATTCATTTAGGACACTAGCATTCAACTTAGCAGAAGCATTGTGAAAAAATTACAGTACATCTATGAGATACATTGAAAAGCTGAAATGTGTTACTATTACCCTCTTAATTACTTTGTTTGGAACATTTATTTTGGCAGAACAGTCTGAATACAAGATGTCTTAAATTCTCATATCAATTATTTCATAAGTACAAAAATTTGATAAGTACAAAGATTAACTTGTTCCATTTCAATTTCTTTTCAGAAGTAATTTGATGTGCTTCATAATTCTTAAGTGTATTTAGCAGGTGTATCCCATAAATTTGAATTTTGTACATACATTTTGAACTGAAATATTGTCTTCAGATTCATAGACACAGCTAGTCTTTTACCATACACTGATTGCTAGAAGGAACTTTTCCAAAGGACTTATGCATTGTTAAATACATCTTTCTACACTTTCCATTAGATCAAGTTTGGACCCAGAAGCATATAGACATTTAATGTATTAGGTTTTTGAAATAAAATTATGTCATTTTAAAAGGGAACCTACTATGGTCCAGAGTTGCATAATATACTGAAAGGACAAAAATTCTGCTCTATTATTTCAGGGGGGAAAAAAAGCAAGGATTTAAATAACTAAAATTACAATATATCTCTGGTTGGGAAATATAAAGATCATCAAATTCAGCCAGATTTCTCAGATAAATTTCAATTCAATTCTTGAAATAGTATCGGCAATAATGAAAACAACCTCTCTTCTACTTTAACTAAAATTTGAAAAGTTAGAGATTGCAATAATTTCCAATTCAATCCATTTGAATTGAAGGTATTTTACTGTAAAGCAACTGTCAAGTGGAAAGCAAGTCATTCTGATCATTTTTGAAGTGTTTTGAGTTTGAAACATTTCTGTTCTTAGTTTAAAACAGCACTGTCCTGAGTTTAAACCACTGGGCTTCAAGCTTAAAATATTTCAAATTAATAATGGCTTTAATTAAAAGCTATGATATTGTGCTGAGAGAGTTATCAACAAAAAATTCCTTGTTATATATGACTTGTATTTATTTGGAATGTATTTACTTCAACTGAACTCAATTAACATTCACTGGAAAATATTTTGATGTTGTCTTAAGCCAGGGAGACTAGAAAGCTAAACTAACATCCACTTATGATATTTTTCTGAGAACTCATATTGTGATGAGGCAGAATTCCAATAATGTATGAACAATTCCAGTAGTGTCAACTATAGCAAAATTCTTGTCAGCAATTAAGTAGAAAAATTTCAACCAGTTTTCTTTTACGCAAGTAATGGAATAATTTTCAGTTTTGATTTTTTTTGGGGGTGGTACCACATACTGTTTAATCAACACAATATGGGGAGGGGGAAGTACACTGTAAAACAAGAATACAGTGTGTAAAAATGCTGTTTACATTTTGGATTATTGATATTAGCAAAATTGTTTACAGCAATTACATGAAAAGTCCTTCAACAAAACTGACAAAGTACATAGTTTCCGCAGTTTATTCCAAGACTGCCAAATTCATTTTACCTTAACAATCTTTAGTGCATGTGTCTCTAAGAAGAGACAAGGCTTCAAATAGAACACAGCTTTATTTCTATGTAGCTATTGTTTATTTCTAACAGTTATGCAGCAGAAATTGCAAGTGGAATTGTACCTATCTATCATCATTCTGAAAAATCATACTTTGCAGAGATTTATAAAATGCCTTCTAATATCTTATTTACATTTCAATATTTTAAAAGCCTTGTGTTGATCTACGCATTTCAATTTCCTATTATCATAGCCTGCGTAAAGGAAATGTTTGCCTTTGTTTTCATTTATGAAAGGAACCATTACTATATATTTAATCTTTCAGATTTCACTACTTGTACTTATTTTCTGAAAATGTAGCCAACTAAATGGCCATGTTCACTAAGTTATTAAGAAATGTTCTGAAGCAGTGTAGAATAAATAACTTTTGTAAGCTGTAATACAGCTACGTGCAGTGTGTACTGTACAATTACAGCCCCAAACCCTTTGTAAAACCCCAACATTCCTTCTTCACGTTTTATACTATTTATACAGTCTCTCATCCCTTCATACTGTGTATTGATGGGGAGAACTTCATATCCAAGGTCTGTATTGTCAATGATGGTGCGTGTCCCTTGAATATGAAGGCGATGCAAAACTGTCTCCAGTGGATAAAGCATAACATCTGCACAAAGACTGGCAGCAAAGCTTGCAATAAGTTCAGGAAAATAAGCATCCAACATGTTTTGTACAGAATTAGAGTTCTCAGCTGGGAAGCTTGAAGAATTCTCTTTCTTTAGGAAGAAGAGGACCAGTTTCTGTATTGCCGAGCTGATTATGTAATGAACAACTCCATGCAGAACTGTTGGGAAGGTCAATGCCAATAGAGGGAGTAGTCGCTTGCTATGGGGAACTCCAAAGCCCATTGCTCTGCCTATGCCCTCTTTCAGGCAATCCAAAATTCCAGGATTATCCCGAATGATTTCACTCTGTAAGAGAACACAGTATTTCAACTAGGAAAAGACCCTGAATTTATGATTACTGTGACTAGTTTAAACTTATTCAGAAAAATAAGTTGATAGAGTCTTATTAGATTTCCAACCTATTGTATTTCAGGTTGAATAGGCTTTGATTTAAAGCAGGTGTGTCCAACCCACAGCCCAGAGGCTGTATGCAACACTGGATTGCTATAACGCGGCTTTACCAGATTTTAACTTTTAAAATTATTATGTGATTTATATAGATTAACTATATTATATATATTTATATGCAGCCCAAGATAATTTCTCTACACTCAATGCAGCCCAGGCAAGCCAAAAGGTTGGACACCCATGATTTAAATATTATGCCAAATGATTGCTCTAAAGCTTATGAAATTGTGGAAGGCATAATTGAAAGTTTGGTTTATCGTCTAGTCTCATATTCACTTTATATTATCTTCTGTAATTGATCCTTGCAAATTATACAACATTAGGTTTTTTCTGTATTCTAAGTTTTAATTTCTTGGTGACTTCACAGAATATAGTGAATCTCTAAAGGTAATAAAAGGGATCAAATATAGTTTGTAGAAGTAGTACAGGGGATCAGGCATAGCTGTAAAGATTCTAGAACAGTGCTTCTAAACCTTGGCAATTTTAACGTGTGGAATTTTAACATGTATGTTTGTTAATCATCTAGAGCAATGTTTCTGAACCTAAGCAACTTTAAAATCTGTGGACTTCAACTCCCAGAAAAGTCCACAGATCTTAAAGTTGCTTAGGTTCAGAAACATTGTTCTAGATGGTTAACAAACAGACTCAGTATTTGCCAGCTTTGTTTTTTTAAAATCTCAGTTCAAGATCTTTGGCAGACAGAGTAGCTGTGGGTATTTGGAACTTCTGGAGTCAAGTATCTTCTGGTTCTGGATGGGGTGGCATTGCCCCAAATAGTCCTGGTGTGCAATCTGGGGATCCTCCTGGACATGCTGCTCCCACTCAAACAGCAAGTGGCAGTCATAACCAGGAGGACCTTTGTACACCTTTGGATGATGTGCCAGATGTGCCCACACCTGCACTGCGACGCCCTGCTTACAGTAACTGACACCCTTGTAACCTCCAGATTAGAATATTGTAACGCTTTATATGGGGTGCCCTTGAAGACCATTAGCAAATTTCAACTTGTCAGAATGCAGGGGCAGCAGGTAGTAACTGCTGCCAGATATATGGCACATGTAACACCACTTGTGTGTGAGCTGCATTGGTTACCAATGTATTTCTGGTAACAATGGTGCAATTCAAGGTGCTGGTGGTTTGAGACCAGGGTACCTGAGGGATTGCCTTTTTCCCCAGAGACTCTACCTATCCAACTAGGACAGAGAATGCATGCTGCAGATTCCTTCAGTCAAAGAATGTCAGCTGGCAGGAGCGAGAAAGTGAGCTTTTTCTGCAGCACTCCCAGCTCTATCGAACATCCTCCCTTCAGAGATTAAAATGGCCCCAGCCCTGTTAGTCTTTTGTAAAACCTGGCTATGCTCCTGAGCCATGGCACCACATGAGCTAAGGGTCCTGCCTCCTGGCTATATTATTAGCGGGCCAAGATATCTTGCTCTTATGTGTAAATTAGATGTTTTAACATTCTCTATTGGTTTTAATGTTTTTACTGTTTCCATTGCTTTAAAATGTTTTTTAATTTTTGATTGTAATGTATGTTTGAATTGTAAGCTACCTAGAGTCATTTACTAACTATAGAAATCAATCAATCAATCAAATAAATCCAAATAAATAAATAAATAGGGACTGGAATGCACAGATTTGCAACTATTATGCTTCCAATACAGATAAAAATGGAGTATGAAGTTCTTAGGGTGCCACCAAGTGGTAAGCACCTTGAAAAGCAATGCATAGGAAGGAAACTACTTGCTGATTTGTCGGCCACATTAGTCTCAAAACAATTATTGTTCATTATAGTTAATATGTTTTCCATATTAGAGATTAAATCAGTGGTTCCCAAACTTTTTCAGTCCACTGCCCCTTTGGTGCTACAAACTCATCCTCAGTGCCCCCCACCCAGGGTTGGGATTCAAATTTCTGTGGGCATGGACTAATTTGAGGGTGTGGCTTTGCTGGTCATATAATTGGGTAGGTGTGGCTTGCTGGTCATGTGACTGGGTGGGCATGGCGAGGTGACTGGCAAACCAAATACAAGTGGTCCTCACTTGATGGCCAGTTGTTTAGCTAGTGTTCTAATTTATGACTGGCCTCCCCAGAGCTACTTGACCTGTTTTTGGAGTTTTGACAGCCATGCGCACACATACACACACACTCCCTTCCAACCCTGCTGGAGCAGGTCATTGGACTAGGCAAAGCATTTCTGATTAGATTCTAGTAGTGAATAGAATCTAATCAGAGATGCTTTGCCGATTCTTGTTGATTTTTATTTGTATTTCTTTATTTTATCTTGCTGAATTGCATTGACATGTGTGTCCCTTCTTGTGCACAAACCAGAAGCTTTTGTGATTCTTTGCAGCAAAAATTACCAACCTCTGGCTTTGCTCTACTTTTCAAATGTGCTGCCACTGCCACATTCCAGGTGCCGGCCCCGCAGGTCCACCCCATTGAGCCCGCAGCACCGAAGGGACCTGCTCAAGCAAGTCCAAGTATAGCAGTGCACCAAGTCAATGGGGTGAGCCTGAGAGAGGGAAAGAGAGAGAGAGAAAAGAAAAAGAGAAAAAGAGAAGGAAGTAAAGAAAGAGAAAAGGGAAAGAAAAAAAAGGGACAAAGAAAGGGGGAGATGGAAGGAAGGGATAGAAAGAAAAAGAAATAAAGAAGGAGGGAGGGAGGGAGGGAGAAAGATAATGAAATATTTATTCTAGTCCAATCACCTGCTCCAGCAGGATTAGAAGGGTGTGTGTGTGTGTGTGTTCTTGTAATTTACCAGTACATTTTGGTTTTGCCTTCTTCAAAATTGGCACTGTAATACATTGGGGAAAAGTAATTTTTTAGGGTGGAGATCTGGTCCAATGGATCCTGTTTAAAGCCTCAAGAAAATGTGAGAGCTTCCTGATAGTCTTGACCATGTTTCGTCCACAAAACCTTTAATAGAAGCCAAAGATGTTTCAATGTGGAAAAGGACCTCAGTCTAAACTAGGCCTCATTTCAATCTGATGCATCAGGTCTCTCTCTCTCTCTCTCTCTTTCCCTCCCAGACTGGCTTTGCTCTACTTTCCCAATGTACCTGCGGGGCCGGTTCTTTGAACATGGATGGATGGATGGATGGATGGATAGACAGGTAGGTAGGTAGGTAGATAAATAGGTAGGTAAGTCCGTAGGTAGGTAGGCAAGCAGGCAGGAAGACAGACAGACCTTTTGGATGGATGTAGGGATAAGTAGGTAGGTAGTTAGATCTATATTGGTACATAGGTAGGTAGGTAGAAAGACAGGCAGGTAGGTAGGTAGGCAGGCAGGCAGGCAGACAGACAGAGACCTTTTGGATGGATGGATGAACGTACAGACGGAATGCGACAGCGGCAGCACTTTGGGAAAGCGGTGGTGGCAGCTTTTTCCAACGAGCTGCCGCATTTGAGGTGCCGGCTCCGGTGCGGTATAACAGTCAATGGGCCTGCAGGGCCGGTGCCTCAAACACCCCCCCGCCACCTCTTAGTACCCTGCAGGCTCACCCATTTACTGTTGCATTGCTCTGGAGCCGGCGCCTCGAATGCCCCCCTGCCACCTCAAACTCCTCCCCGCCTCCTCTTAGCTTCTGCTGGCCTCCTTGGGGATGCTAAGAGATGGCAGGGGGGCGGTGCATTGAATGCAGCTGCAGCGGCACGTAATGTGCCACTGCAGCCGCATTCGAGGTGCTGGCTCCGGAGCAGTGCAACAGCCAGCGCCTTGAATGCCCCCCTACTGCTTCTTAGTGCCCTTCTGCTGGCCCCCTTGGGGACACTAAGAGGTGGCAGGGCACATTATGTGTCGCCGCGGCCGCATTCGCCGCGTCACCCCCGCCACCTTTTAGCATCCCCAAGGGGGCCGGCAGAGAGGCACTAAGAGGCAGCAGAGGGGCGTTCTAGGTGCAAGCTCTGGAGTGGTACAACAGTCAATGGGTGAGCCTGCAGAGCCAAAGCCTCGAATGCCCCCCTGCCGCCTCTGAGCGTCCCCAAGGGGGCCGGTAGAAGGGCACTAAGAGGCGGTATGGGGGCGTTCGAGGCACCGGCTCTGGAGCGGTTGAACAGTCAATGGGTGAGCCTGCAGGGCCAGCGCCTCAAACGCGCCTCTGCCACCTCTTAGCATCCCCAAGGGGGCTGGCAGATAGGTGTTAAGAGGCGGCAGGGGAGCGTTCGAGGCACCAGCTCCGGAGCAGTGCACCAATCAATGGGTGACCCTGTGGGGCCAGCACCTTGAACGCCCCCCTGCCGCCTCTTACCACTCCTCTGCCAGCCCCCTTGCCTCTTAGTGCTCCCCTAAGGCATCCCACCGCCCCCCAGGGGGCGGTACCACCCACTTTGGAAACCACTGGATTAAATTAAGTGATTTAAAGAAATTGAATGGAACCCTGACAGAAAAAATGTTATTCTATTAAAAAATAAATATATGAAATCTGATCTTGAGTTACATCTAACAATTTTGGAAATTTTAACTATGTTCCTTCAGAAGCAATTGGTCTAAGACAGAATGTAAAAGCTCAGTTCCAAGGCTACAAACTTCTGATTCCCTGGGAATTATACAAAAGAATATACAAATATGTATGTATATAAAATCAAAACTTACTTGCACAGTTTCAATCAAACTTGCTGAATAAAAAGGCATTGCTATGATACAAGTCAACCTAGAGGAATAAATTCAGTTATTATTTTGATAATCAAAATCCAATTTGCTAAAATCCAATCACATATTTTAATTTCAAACATCCCACTCAAGAATAATCTTAATTCTTTACAATTTAATTTATTTCAGCCATACAGGTAATTCTCAGGTTGCAAGGATAATTGGAACTAGAATTTTTGTCACCAAGTGATGTGGTCATAAAAGCATGATGTCACATGCAATGGCAATTCCAGCAATTCCTGTTGATGTTATTAAGTGAGGACTGGGGGATTGTTAAGACATTTCATCTTCCTACTTCCTGTCAGCTACCCTATTGACTTTGCTTGTGGGAGGCGAGTAGGGAAGGTCACAAATGATGCTCACATGATTATGGGCTGTTGCAACTGGTCCTAAATGACAATCAATGGCCAAGCACTCAGATTATAATCACTTGACCTTGGGAGTGCTGGGACAGCAAAAAATCAATGGACCAATTAAGAATGGCCAGTGAATGGAATTTTCCGGTTCCGCATGGCTTCGGGGCAGCAGGAATTCGCGACCGTCCGCAATTCCTGCTGTGCTTGCCCCTGAGGTGCCCCTGATCCAAATGGATCCGGGGGATATGGCTGCCCTGTAGAGCAGACGAAGAGAGAGGGGAGCCGGACAGGGGGTTGGAGGTGTTGCAGACCCCCTCCTCGTCCGGAAAAACCCTTTTTTCCTGAGGTGGTAGAGTGGCGGTCAGTAATGGCTGCCACGAAGAAGCCTGCAACCGGGTAAGATTGTGCTGGAGGAAGCAGGAAAAGTGAAAGTGCTGGCTGAGCCGGATTAATCAACATCTCTCAAACTCTCTGGAACTGAATTGTTTGAATTGCTGGAGGGATTGCATCCCTAAGAAGATCGGAAAGCGGCGGAGAAAGCTGTTAAAGGGAAACTTTTTTTTCTACACTCTCCCACCCCATAGAAACAGCAGATGAAGATTTGAAATTTATTTGGGCATTGAAGGTGAATTATTTTGAAAGTTAAAGCCAAGGGACAAAAGACTCTTTGGACATTAGACTTAATAATTTAAGAAACCGGAAAACCCTTATTGGAGGTGTGGATTTCTGATCATTTAAAAATTGTTGTTGCAAGTGGGAAAGGAGAGGAAAAAAATTGGAGCAGAAGTTGAAAAAGGAGGAGATTGCCTAGAATTCTAAAGAAAGATATATGGTAATTGGACCTCTTTGATTAAACAGTAAGCCCAGAAAGAGAAGTAGAAGAAGGGGGAAAAAAAGCATTAACTTTTGGAATCTTTCTTGAATTATTCTTGATTAAAAATACTTGGGTGGTTGTTTTGGGAAAAGTTTCTCTTTTTATGATGGCATCGTTTGTGGATGAATTAAAAACTAAATATCAAAAATATAAAAAGGAAGAACAAGATGGAAAAGATACTTTGGGCACTTTATTTCAATCTTTAGAAATGGCGTTATGCACTTATGAAAAGTTGACTACGCAGCAGAATGACTGGTACAAAGAAGAAGAGGAAGAAGAAGCCATCTTTGATTAACAATGGGTTTTTTCTGGGGAGGAGGAGAAAGAGGATAAGAAAAAGGGGATTTTAAGGTTTGAAAAAACAACCAAAAAAGAGAAAAATGAGATGAAAGGTGGATGCAAGATTAGAAAACAACAGAAAGGGAGTAAGAAAAGGGAGGAGGAGAGACAAAGGGGTAAAAAGGGCAAGGAGAAGAATAAGCAAGAGAGAAAGGGGGGGGAGGAGAAGCCTTAATGGTGGGAAGCAAGATTTAAAGAAAAAAAGTTTATTTAGAGACAATGGGTGAATCTAATTGAAAAAAAAAAGGGGGATTCTGGAAGGTACATAAGATTGGATCTTTATATGTGTATTTAGAGTAAAATGCTTAAGATATAAATGAGTATTAATATATACGATTAGTGTTTTTTTTTAATGATATGGATAGTGCTTATATAGGATTTTATTTAGTTATTGCTGGGTCTTTACCTTTTTTATAAAATTTATTGTGTAATTTTAGAATGTACTAAACAGAATCCCAAGATAAATTAAGTGTTATATGAAGTAATTTTAAGTTAGGACAATGAGTTAAAGGCGTCACTCCAATTAGTGTATAGGAGAAGTATATTAAAAGAAAAAAGATGAATGGATAGTTGGAAATAGAACAGACAAAGAATGATATTGAAAATGATAATAAGATATGGAAGGATATATAAAGTGAATATGATGTTTGAATTTGTGTCTGTGTGAAGAGTTTCAACCCGGGATCAAGCAGCCTTCAGAAAAGATGTTTTAGATTTTTTTTTTCCTATGTTCTATGTTTTGTATGTTTATGAAAGGCAATAAAATTTTAATAAGCAAGAAATATAATTTGGATAACTAGAATGAAAAGGAGAAGTCGAGATAAGATATGAAGTTAAATAGATAATGTAAATATTGATATTACAATTTGGAATTATTTTGTATGTTCTATTGGCTTTCTTCTTTAATTATTATTATTATTATTTTTTAGAAAAGAATTTTCAAATTGTTATGCCTGGATTATTTGCATATTGTTTTTGTAAAATTAATAAAATTTGTTATAAAAAAAAAAGAATGGCCAGTGAATAAATGGTTGCAAGTGAATAACTACTTGTATTTTCTATTTCTTCAAACCCATTTGTGTATCATTTTCTGAATAATACTTAAATTCATTAATTGGAAAGAAGTAAAAAAGAAACGAGAATCCATCCTCAGTTTGTCAACTATGCTAATTTGTGTGTGTGCATCAAAGCAATCAGAATAAAATGAAGAAAACAGATTTTAGTATTAAAAACAAATACTACAACCTGAAAGTCTCAAATTTTCCAAAAATTGGCCTGCTCACGGTGTTGGATTACCTTTCAGAATTTTCAGTCAGAATGGTAATTTTTCTATAATGGGGACTTCTGGATTTGGTACTTCAACAAATCCAGACAATCCTGCTCAAGTTGATGTTGTTTATTTTACAACAGGGAGAGTCTTGTTGTGCTTACCATTCACTTTTGTTTTGCCTGTGTGGTTATTAATTTGAAACTATGACAACAGCATGCATTTTACCAATAAAAGCTGACAATCATACATACGCTTTTAGGGTCAGATGTCCTCCTATTTGCCTGGGATTCCATTTGTATGAAATTTCTCTGAAAATTTTAAAAAAGATCTCTTATTCATGCAGCAATTAGAATATACACCAAGTCATTACTTTATGCTATGTTGAGGGATGTCAGAAGCTCACGAGGAAAGTTGCAAATGGCGATCCCAGGACATTAGGATGTTGCAATCATCCTAAATACATGCCAGTTGTGAAGTACCTAAAGTTTGATCACGATTGTGGGGATGCTACAACGGTTATAAATCTGAGAACTGGTCACAAGTCACTATTTGCAGTAACTCTGAACAGTCATTAAATGAATGGTTGTAAGTCGAGGATTACCTGTGGTATGTTTTATTTTACTTATTAATACTTATTGGACCTTGCCACAATCTCGTTACTTACGTTAAAACTGAAGAAAAATTAAGACACGCTTATGAACAATACAAAACTGGTAATGGAGGTAAAGTTGCATTATAAAGGCAAAATACAGAGTCCCCAAAGGATAAGAAAAGGTGTGTATTCATTGATACCTTATACAGCAGAATATCTTACTAACTGGTAACTTTCTATAACAAAGTCTATCCTTTTTCTAGAATTCCTACTAATATCATTTCAGCATACATTATTATTAGTTTACTACACATCTGAATAAACAATACAGGTAATCCTCAACTTATGACCACAACTGAGCCCAAAATTTATGTTGTATATAACCTTTCATCACACTTGTTAAGAGAATCACTGCAGTTGTTAAATTAGTAACAGGGTTGTTAAGTGACTCTCATTTCCCCACTGATCTTGCTTGTCAGAAGGTCTCAAAAGGGGAATCCTTTCACATTCTCCTGGGACGTTGCAACTGTCATAAATATGAGTCAGTTGTCAAGCAACTGTGGCAACTGTCTTAAGTGTGAAAAATGGTCATTGGTCCCTTTTTTCAGTGCTGTTGTAACTTTGAATGGTCACTAAATGAATTGTTGTAAATTGAGGTCTACTGTACCTGTAGATATAATGCTACATTCATATTAGATGTTAAAATAATTTCCTCAAAAATATGGTTTATCCAAGAATGTGAGCATGCCTGCTTTATACTGATGATTCTAATCCAGACAGCTTTATTAGACATCCTGTTTAGTCTGCATACACATGGTGGACCTACCTTCACAAGCATTTGGAACATGCTTGGTTAATACCAAACTCTCTTCTTCCTCCTACAGGCACAGGTTAGTGGATCAGCTCAGCAAAGGAAAGGAAGTAAGTGCCTCTAGAAATAGTGCCACGTAGCAGTAGTGTCCACGTAACAATAAAGACGCTTTTTTAACATTCCCCAGTCACCAGAAAAGGGAGAAATTCAAATATATAAGCTTATATATATATAAACATATAAGCTTCAACTGAATTAGAACTGGAACTGGGTATTTCTAGTCTAGTTAAAAGAAAGACTAAGGGCGACATGATAGCATATTCCAATATCTAAGGAACTGCCACAAGGAAGAGGGATCAACCTGTTCTCCAAAGCACCTGAAGGATGGAGAGGAAGTAACAAGATGGAAACTTCAAGGAGAGATCCAGACTAAAACAGGAGAAATTTCCTGACAGTGAAAACAATCAGTGGAACAGCTAACCTCCAAAAGTTGTGGGTGCTCCAACCTTGCAGGTGGTTGGACTTGAAGACCTCCAAGATCCCATCCAACTCTGTTATTCTGAATGATTCTCATCATAAAACAATTATTAGAGTGGCTTATTTTTTTTACCAATTTAAACAAATAATCTCTCACATATATATAAACAATTATTAATATTTTACTTAACACAATGACAGAACACAATAACAGAAAATGATTATACCTTGGCAAGGGTGTGAATTCACTGATGATGCCTTCTGCTCCAAGGGCTATACCCTGGACAATGAAAGTACTCCCCATTCCTTTCCAAAGAGCTCTGGAGCCCTAAAATTTAAGTTATAATTTGTTCAGTATTGGATGTATTGAAAAAGCTGATGTTAACAAATAATAACCTCTTTACATATTGCTATTTTGTACTATTACAGCATATGAGAAAGTCACAGTGCATAAATCAAATCAAAAACAATAGAAAATGTATTGTTCTTTAAAAACTTGTAAGTTAAATTTAGAAATAAATAACCTCCAAGTGAGAGTAAATACTAACCTGGGTTTTATTGATGCTATACATAATGTTGATGATTGTAAAAGGAGTAAGGTGATAATTCTTGGCATGATAATTAACCTGAAAATATAAAGTATATACACAAGTGTAAAAATGAGCTGTCCTAAATTCATACAATTTATAATATGACATATATCAATGTGGTTCATATATATGCTAGATCGCTATTGCTTATTTTGTGTAGACAAATCATGATTACAAATCTTTAATGATGTGTGTGATTTGGATCCCTTGGATCTTTAGATGCAATAAATGTTGCATGAATACTTTTACATATTAAAAAAATCTAATCGAATCCCATACATTAGTGACAATAAATTCAAAACAAATGGGGCAATCATATCTACATTTATATTCTGTTGCACTTAAATTAGACGTTCCAGATTTTGGATCCAAAGAGTCCTAAAGTGGCATGGACATCTTGTTTTATCTATCTTTTCTTGTTTTGCATAGTCAACTGCATAGAAGAATTAGGAAATATCTTTAATGAAAATATGGACTTTTCTGAGCCATTATGGCTATGAGTAAAACCAGCAAAAAGTATGAATGCCTTTAGAGATTCACCAACAGGTACAGCAGCATTGCCTGCTTCAGATCCAAATACTAAAATGCATGTCTTCAAAATATTAGGATGACGATTTTTAGATCTTTCAGAAGACATGCTTCAGAACATGATGGAGCATATATGAAGTTTCTTTTTTTAAATCCATGAAGTTCCTGCTTGTTTTTTTTAAAGGATTGTGCTGCTGCTTTCGAAGCAAGCTCTGAAATGTCTCTACACTCCAAAACACTTATTCCAAAAGATGTGTATAGCTTGAATGAATTTCTTGTATTTTACCTTAAAATTGGCTACACTGATAAAGATTCCAACAAATTCATAATTTTGGAAAAAAGGAAGAAGCTATTTCAACTTTTCATTAAAATATATAAAATATTAGACCTGAGTATAAATAAAGTTTAAACTAGGAACAATATAGAAGATGAACTCAGTGAAAAGCTATTCCAACTGTCTGAAATAGAAAATCCAGTTCTATTTTATTAAGTGGCTCAGTTAGAGCAGTAAAACAATTTATTTACTTGGTGTGGAATGCAAAGGTGCTTTTTCAGGAGGCAACTTGACTTTCTTGGTTTTTCTTTTGAAGACATTTTGCTTCTCATCCAAGAAGCTTCTTCAGCTCTTGGATGAGAAGTGAAACATCTTCAAAAGAAAAAAATTAGAAAGTCTAGATGCCTCCTGAAAAAGCACCTTTGGGACAACCATGACCTGGATGACTGAGAATCGCTACAAACTTGATGTAGAAATGTGAGTTACTTGGCTGTATGTTATGTCAGGTTAAACTAACTTCATAATCTTGATATTTTCTATTTTACAAAAGGGAAGAAATACATTTTTAATATCAGAAAAAGTTATAAAATTGAATACTAAATATGCATGGAACCCGCTGTCCTAATTATATACAGAGAAACACAAAACAAATGTTTGAATAATAGCCTACAACAGCCCAAAGAATTTACCTGGCATTGCCGACGCAAAACAATGCAAGGATGAGCCAGCACATTTTCTGTGAATAAACTGTGAAGAAACAATTATTTTAAATGCTCAACTTTCATTATAACATTATAGTCATTCTAATTTGTTCAACTGTGATGTCTAGGAAATTAAGATTTATAACATATAGCTAACTCTCAATAAGCTTCACACATACATCTATCTGCCTTCTGCAAAAATCTATGTTGTATATTGAACTACAGCTTCTTTTGCATATATGAGAAATACAAAATATTTGTTCTAATATGGAAAATTGTTAAGATGAATTATTCTGCTTCTACAAAATAAGAAGGCAGGGATAATGTGAGTAGTATGTTTCTTTCAGTAGTGATCTGCATTGAATGCATAGCATATGTTCAGAAGCCCCATTTATCGAAACCAAATAACCACTCTGTTGATTAGCAGATGGATGCTGTTTGGTTTTGAAAAGGCGTGTTGAATTCTGATGAAGAAAAATACCTGCCCAAAATAAGCTCATTCTGATAGACAACCTATGTGTTTCTGATATAACTTCCACAATCTTTTTTACATTTCAAAGCATCCAGGTTGTCCATCTCTGCTGAAAGACAAAGATGGGCTACTATAACATGTCAGTAGCCTGGCAATACAAACAGAGGGGAATAAAACAAACCCCAGCAAAATTAATTCATTTACAGAAATGAATATACATAGGTATTAGACAGGGTTGATAACTGTCTAAACTAATCAAAGCTGTCAGTTTGATAATATCTAGAAATCGTGAAATGTGAAATACTTGTTCTCTATTTGGTTTACATGAACTAGCTATGAAATCCATTTATATAGACACACAGCCACAAAAAAACAAAACAAATCAGCATATCACATTAAACAGCCAGACAGGAATTATTGTACGTTATAATCCGTGTCCAAGACTTCATCAGTCAGCCCTGCCACATGTAAGCAGCAAGAACTGTATAGCTGGTTTAACTACTTGTGTGAGAATGCCTTGCCACTTAAAAAGGAAAGCATACTGCACTATTGGCACTAGTTGCTAGGCAGCACACTTCTTAGGGGAGGGGTTATTCTCCCCTATGGTTACAATGGAACCTTTAAAAAGCAGCAGTTAAAAACCACCACAATGGCCAATTGGCAAAGCCCATCCTATTAGACTTGTGGTTTTGTTTTACCCTAGGATAGTGAGGGAAATGAGTAGTATGTGTCTTTTCTCATGAGAAATTAATCTGAGAGTTATAGTGCTTTTTGCATGGCCACTTAGATCTATCAACTCATAAAAAATCTCATATAGTGAGCATCCCCTCAAGCAACTTCTATACTAATTACAACAAGGATAACAAAAAGTTTATACATACTTACACCATGTGCACAATTATTAGGCAATTAATTATTTTGACCATATCATCATTTTTATGCATATTTCCACCTTCAAGCTGTATAAACTTGAATACTTAGTTGGCATAAGCATATCAGGTAATGTGTATTTGTGTAATGAGGGAAAGTAAGGAAATCAACATCCTATATCAAGGTGTGCATAATTATTAGGCAGCTTCTTTTCCCCATGCAAAATGGGCTAAAAAAAGAGATTTAATTAACTCAAAGTCAAAAATTGTAAAAAATCAGAGGGATACAGCACTGTTGCATTGCTAAGATATTGGAGCACAATCACAGAACCATCAAACGTTTTGTTGAAAATAGTTAACAGGGTCGCAAGAAAAGTGTTGAGAAAAAAAGACGCACATTTACTGCCCAAAATTTGCGAAGAATCAAATGTGAAGCTACCAGGAATCTATTATCCTCTAGTACTGTCATATTCCAGAACTGCAACCTATCTGGAGTGCTCAGAAGTACAAAGTGTTCAGTGCTCAGAGACATGGCCAAAGGAAGGAAGGCTGAAACCCAACCACCACTGAACAAGAAACATAAGTTGAAATGGCAAGACTGAGACAAGAAATATCTGAAAACAGATTTTTCAAAGGTTTTATGGACTGATGAGATAAGATGACTCTTGATGGACCAGATGGAAGGGCCTGGGGCTGGATCAGTAATGGGCAAAGAGCTCCATTTTGACTCAGACGCCAGCAAAGTGGAGGAGGGGTACTGGTATGGCCTGGTATTATTAAAGATGAGCTCGTTGGACCTTTCTGGGTTGAAGATGGACTCAAAATCAACTCCCAAACCTACTGCAGTTTTTAAAAGACACTTTCTTAAAGCAGTGGTACAGGAAAAAGTCTGCATCTTTCAAGACCACCATGATTTTTATGCAGAACAATGCTCCATCGCATGCATGAAAATACTCCACTGTGTGGTTAGCCAGTAAAGGCCTTAAACATGAAATAATGACATGCCCCTCTTCCTCACCTGACCTAAACCCTATTTAAACGGGAGATTTACGGTGAAAGAAAACAGTACACCTCTCTGAACAATGTCTGGGAGACTGTGGTTGCTGCTGCACAAAAAGTTGATCGTCAACAAGAAACTGACAGACTCCATGAATGGAAGACTTATGACTGTTATTGAAAAAAAGGTTGGCTATGTTGGTCACTGATATTTTTTTTTTAACTGTCAAAAATGTTTATTTATAAATTTTGAAAATAAATGAGATGGGAAACTTTAACAGATGAAAATAAATGAGTGAGATGGGAAAATTTTCATTTTTCATTTAGCTGCATAATAATTCTGCACACTAATTGTTGCCCAATAATTGTGCACACATAAATATTCTCCTAAGAAAGCCATAGCCTCACTTTTACTTTTTAAAATATTCTGTTTTGAGGTTTATTAACATTTTGGGTTGACTGAGCACTGTAGTTGTTCAATAATAAAAATAATCCTCCAAAATACAGCTTGCCTAATAATTGTGAACACAGTGTAGATAGAATTAAAGTATATTACATCTATACATTTTGTGATTATATTATTAAAAATTCTGCTTTCAGTAGAATGACGCTACTTAAGAAAATCCATATATATGTTGTAAACATTTCTTTTTATGATAGATAGCACTTTGGCTTTCAGGTTTAGTAATAAACTTTAAGCATCTGCAAAACCAATATGAATAGCAGAGCATGACAAACTAATTTATAAATCTACATTTTGTTGCAATAGGACATATACATCCTCTTGCTGCTATTGTTTTTGCAAAATTTAGTAGTTAACTGCCATATTAATTCTGGATACAACAATTGCTTCTAGTATGATAAATTGTTGGTTTTGTTGCACAGCTGGTTCTTACCTACGCAAGATCCATCCAAATTGTAATATTCAGGTAGTTCTCAACTTACAACCACAATTGAGACTAAAATTTATATTAAGGCGGTCATTAAGTGAGTCACACCCAATTTTATGAGATTGTTTGCAATGGCTGTTCAGTGAATTACTGCAGTTGTTGAATCATGTTTTGTTTCAAGCAAAACTGCCTTTTTCCATTGACTTTGCTGGCCAGAAGATGGCTAGGAATGCCATAAATGATGATCACATGAGCCTAGGACTCTTCAATGATTGTAAATACATGTCAGATGCCAAGCAACCTCATCATATGATTATGGATATGTTGTGTTGGTTGTAAGTGTTGTAAGTCACATTTTTCAGTGCCATTGTAACTTTGAATGGTCACTCAATAAATGGTTGTAAGTTGACTACCTATATTTACAAGTCCAACTTTTCCAAAATATTGCTGGGATTTCTTTACTAATTTCTTTGGTTGTGAAATTGTTTTAGTATTGAATGTAATACTAGTCATGAGTAAGAAATTTAATTTATATACAGAAGCAACTGTAAATAATTTAAGTCAAATGCATTCTAGTTATTACTTTTCATGGTCTTTTATCATACCAGTATATCTCAGTATATACTAGTATAGTGTTCTGAAGTCTAATAATACTTTGGGGCAATTATTTATTCCAATTTGCTCTATAATGAATCTAAAGTTTCAGTAGATGTCAGATATGTTGAATGGAAATTATCTAAAAAGATTTTTAAAATCCTTTATCTACAAAGTAGACTAATGGTAACCAGGGGGCATAAAAAGTTCATTGAAATGACACATTGAAATGACACATTGAAAGTGCTCAATTGTCTTTTAGTAACCACAAATTCATGAGATTATATTCATAGTGGATTAGTAAAAGGCTAAAAATTAATATGATCTAAATAAAATATGGAAATAATTCAGGACTCCTGTTTTAATTCTTTTACACTACATCAAAAGCCAGCTTCAAAACATTTATGTGGCTCAACATCAAGTATAAAAACTCTTAAGATCTTTCTTATATAAATTTTTGAAAGAAATTGGATTTTTACAGAAATAGAAATTTTGATTATCACTTCAGTCTACATTGAAAACACATTACATATTGGGCTGAACTAACAGAAGTCCTTTACTCCATCCAATTCATCAATTTAGATCTTATTGGCAAACTGTTAATAAGATTTCAGGATTGGATACATACATTGGCAAATTATGGCTAACTTGTTATAATTAAACAACCCTTTGCTCAGATGAATTGATGATTATTTCCAAAGACATGAACTTCTTTCAATTATGAGTTGTTTTGAAAATGTATCATTCCAAATTTTCACTAAGTTGAGACCAATTTGAAGAATTCTTGGTTCAAATTGAGACGTTAAAACACAATCTCCTTCTAGATCAGAGGTGGTATTCAGCAGGTTCTGAGCAATTCTGGAGAATCGGGAGTAGAAATTTTGAGTCGTTCGGAGAACCATTGACCACCACAGACTGGAGATTTTACAGTATCCTTCCATGCCACGCCCACCAAGCCATGCCCACAGAACTGGTAGTAAAAATTTTTGAATCCCACCACTGTTCCAGATGAGTAATTTTTTCTAGTGTAGCTTTACTGCAAGCATTTGTACTAATAGCCCAAAACTAGCCAAGAATATGAATAGCCTTGGTTAGTTAGCAACATCAGACAGATTCAGATATTATCAGCCATTTAGAGTGATTGATTGACAAGGGCAGCCACAAAAACTGAACATATATTGAGTATTAAATAGTTACTTAAGAATATCAATAACTGTTAGTTATGAAAACACAACAACTGTAACATTTTATTTAAAGTTTTAATGGCAGTATTAAATTTCTGAATTACACAGTGGGCATGAACTTTTTTAAAAAAGGGGGTCTTTGCATTTTAAAAAATGCCACTAATGAAAGATTAGACCTCTTACCTTGCCAAGCCAATCCCAAAGCCTGCAAACCGATTTATTTGCTCTAAAAGAGAGATAAAACCATCCATTAAAGCCAGAACGTGAGCAACACATTTCAGTATAGAATTTTTACTATTCACTGCAATAAATTATATAGCAAATCCATAAATTTTAGCACATCAGGCGTCTTTATTAACTGCAAGATATAGAATGTTTCTAAATAAGTTAAATATTTAATTTCCTTGTATCTCTTAAAGAATATTCCAAATACTGTATAACTTTTGGGGGGGGGGGGGAGAGACACAAGTTGCTTCCAAAAAGAGTCACACCTAAAGTCATGGATTGCAGAGTGCTGGATAGCATCCAAAGAGTGTAAAAAGAATGTAAATTAGCACACCGTTTCCGGTAGCTTTTTCAAGCGGACCTAACCAATAAGAACTGAGGAGCAGACCTGCCTGACACACCGGAGCACCTGCTGCCTAAGGGCGGAGGCCAGGATCTTAATCTCCGCGTGCCACTCCCGCACTCGATTTGTTTTACGCACCGGAGTTGGTGCCAGCACCTCCTAGGTACGGGTCCTCGTTGAGCCCAGCCGCCACCAAAGGTGTGCCTGCGGCGAACTGCGGTGTCTTTTCACCCCAATGGAGGTTGCGGCTGCCAGGAATGTCAGGCGGGGTAGTGACCCAGTGGCCTAGATCCGGCTTGGCCGCGAAGCCTCCGGGCTCCTCTCGGGCGCTCCGATAGCCCAGGCCGTCGAAGCCCTCGGGGCGCCGCGGATGCATTGGGCAGTGAAAGCAAGCAGGATCGGGGAAAACCAGCAAAAAGACAAGACTGGGAAGAACGAAGTGCTGCGACTCCCACTTTCTAAGCTTCACTTCCGGGTGTCAACCGGAAGGAAACCACGTTAGCTTGCCGAGCAATATGATTTCGGCGGGCTAGGAACGTAGGCTTCGTCCGAGCTTGGCGATTACTGGGAATAGTTAGCTCGGTCCAGATGGGGATTTCCCAGCAATTAGGTTTTGCAAGCTAGAGTGGAGGAGGCAGAAAACTATTCCAGAAGAATACATGGGAAAGCATGTATATAATATTGCTAAGGAAACTTTTGTGTGTGAATCATATTTCTAATTGGGTCTCATTAGTCCCCTTTTGCATTTTTAAATGTTTCTTGTATGAGATATGGAGAGGTTCGTACAAGTGAACACAGATATCTAGATTGTAACGCAGCTGAACAAAAAAACCCAGCATATCATCCAAACAAAATACATTGATGTACTGTTTTACTTTTTATCATGTTTTATATGAAGTGAGTACATATGAATTTCTTTGAATTTGCAAGGAGCCAAGCAAATTGACAATAGTATATGCTAGTGATGTTCATAACATTTTCCAATGTTTAACATAGCAAGGGCAATATACAACAAGTCCACAGTATTTGAAGATTAGTGTAATTCAGTTCTGCAATTGCTTCTAGTAGTTGGGTCTATTTAGGGGTTACAAATAAATATCCATGGTACAAAACTGATCTTTATAGTAAAGCTGAGTTACAGTTTTTCTATACTTTAAGTACTCAATTGCTCAAAAGGCACTGGTATGCAATAGTCTGCTTTACTTGCCCTTATTAATCCATACTTTGCTTAATGGTGGCTATTGACACAATTTGCCCAGTACCAGCAAGATCAGAAAGCCAGAGAGTAATAGTGGCTAAGATTAAGAAGTAGGACTGGGCAGACTGAGATTGAAGGTCATTCTTATCCATAGAGGCATATTGGGCGCCTTTGTTAGCCCAACCTACTTTACATGGTTGGAAGAAAAAATGGAGCAGAAAGTGTATTAATTATACTTCTAATAACTAATACAAATTACAATAATATGCTAAGCCATAGCACATTATATTATGAGATAACATGCTATATGAGTCTCACTTATGAGTTTATGTTGTACCCCATACAGAAAGGGAAAAAAATCACACAAATTATAATTTGAAATAGAATAGCAGTTCCTTGTTTAGGTGCTGTCTTGTTAGACCAGTGGTAGGTAACTTTTGAGGGGCTGGAAACTGGAAGAGCAGCTCCCCGATGCGCGTGGGAGCCCCAAAAGCTTAGCCTATGTGCGCTGGCCTCTTGGTGGTCTTGTTTCTAATGCGCATGCACGTGTGAAGACCAGCTAGCCGGTGTAAGCATGCACTCTGGGGATGCACTCATGGCACTCCGGGGTGTGAGAAGACCAGCTGGCCGGCGTGCATATGCATGTGAAGACCAACTGGCCGGGGGGAGTTGCTCTTCCAGTTTCTGGTGCTTCAACATTCACGAATACCAGTTGGCAGGGGTGGGATTCTATCGGTTCCATCCATTTCTATAGAACCGGATGTTATGATTCTGCTCAGTTCAGAGAACCGGCAAATCATGCCCCTGGCTGGCCCCGCCCCTTCCCCTCCCGGCCACTTGCCTCTGATGAGGCTGAAGATATGCTGCTGAAGCTGCCGGGCTTTAAGCCTGGAGCAAGAATCCTTTCCTCCTCCCACCCCATCCCATTTGGAAGATACTGAGTTTTGCTCTTTCCTCCGTGCTTCCTAAGTGGCTGGGGTGCGTGCGTGTGAATTTAAGCCTCCTTCCTATAAAATCCATTCAGAAAACAAAGGAGCAGATATTGTTCAATTCTGCTTCCGCCCAGATTGCTGGGAGAGAAAGTAGTTTAAAAGTATTATTTAATTGACTAATTCATTGGCTTCCTGGCACTCCTTGTACTGAGCTTGCCTTTTAAAATCCATCACTGAAGCCCAAGAGTGCTGGATTTCAAAATAAAAGCCAAGGAGCTCAGTGCTACAAGGAGAAGTTCCCGGAAGTGTTGTTGGAGCTGAGCCAGGCTTTAAAGCAGGGATCCCCAACCACCGGGCCCCGGACTGGTCCTGGTCCTGGTCCGTGGATCACTTTGTACCTGGCCGCAAAGAAATAAAAATAAAAAATAAAATAAAAATGGCGGCTTTCTTCGCCTTCGGTGAATGCTGCTGGGATCAGGGATCAAGAACACAAAGGAGAGAAGGGGAGGGAGGAAACAACCAAAGCCTATCCTGCTCTCCGGCTCAGCGGCTTCGGTTTCCTCCCGCCTCTTTCAGTTGCTCTCTCGCTCCTCCACCAGCCCAGGAAGAAACTGCTTCAAAGAAGCCGGCAGCGTGGCTTCCTGTTGGCGCAGTTCCTCCGAAGCGCCCGTTCACCTCCACCCAGCCGCCCGCGGTTTAATCCAGTTCTCCGTTCTGCCTGCCTGCCTGCCTTCGTTTCTAGTTGTTTCGGAGCAGCTTTGGCCTCTTTTTCTCAGCCGAAGCTGCTCTGAAACAACCAGAAACGAAGGCAGGCAGGCAGAACGGAGCACTGGATTGAACCGCGGGCAGCTGTGTGGGGGCGACCAGATCTCCATTCTAAAAATTACTTTTCTCCAATGTATTACAGTGCCAATTCTGAAGAAGGCAAAACCAAAATGTACTGGTAAATTACAAGGAGAACACACACACACAAACACACACACGCTCCCTTCTAACCCTGCTGGAGCAGGTGATTGGACTAGAATAGATATCTCATTATCTGTCTCCTCCCTCCCTCCCTCCTTTATTTCTTTTTCTTTCTGTCCCTTCCTTCCATCTCCCCTCTTTCTTTGTCCCTTCCTTTCTTTTTTCTCTTTCTTTTCTTTCTTCTCTCTCTCTCTCTCTTCTTTCTCTTTCCCTCTCTCAGGCTCACTCCATTGACTTGACTTGCTTGGGCAGGTCCCTCCAGTGCAGTGGGATCAATGGGGTGGACCTGTGGGGCCGGCACCTAGAACGTGGCAGTGTCGGCATGTTTGAAAAGTAGAGCAAAGCCAGAGGTCGGTAATTTTTGCTGCAAAGAATCACAAAAGTTACTGGGTTGTGCACAAGAAGGGACACACATGTCAATGCAATTAAGCAACATAAAGAGATACAAATAAAACTAATCAACAAGAACTGGCAAAGCATCTCTGATTAGATTTTATTCATTGCTAGAATCTAATAGAGATGTTTTGCCGATTCTAGTGCAATGACTTGCTCCAGCAGGGTTAGAAGGGAATGTGTGTGTATGTGTGTGCATGGCTGTCAAAGCTCCAAAAACGGGTCAAGTATCCCGGGGAGGCCAGTCATAACTTAGAACACTTGCTACACAACCAGCTAACTGAGGACCACTTGTATTTGGTTTGCCAGTCACCTCGCCATGTCCACCCAGTCACATGACCACCAAATCACACCTACCCCGTTCATGTGACTAGCAAGCCATGTCCAGCCAGCAAGCCATGCCAGCCACTCACATGACCAGCAAGCTATGCCCCCCAGTCACATGACCAGCAAGCCACGCCCCCTGTCACATGACCAGCAAGCCACACCCTCAAATTAGGCCATGCCTACAGAAATGTGAATCCCATCCCTGCGTGGGGGGCACCGAGGATGATTTTGTAGCACCAAGGGGGCAGTGGACTGAAAAAGTTTAGGAACTACTGGATTAAACTCTTTTCCATAGACATAAATATGGGCATAAACTGTTTCAACTCCTCTCCTCAGGATGCTGCTATAGGACATTGCTTGCCAAAACAGCTAGACACAGAAACAGTTTATTTCCTCATGGCTTCACTCTTCCGAACACCTAATTCCCACAGTACTGTCTTATGTCTAAGGATAGTTACCTATGTAGTAGTGCTGCATTACTATTACCCGTCTCATCTTTCCTATTACCTTCTCTTATTGGTATCTTATGATACTTATTTGTATGTACACTGAAAGCTTATGTATTGGAGACAAATTACTTAGTTGTCTAATACATTTGGCCAAGAAAGAATATTCTATTATATTCTAAATAGAGAGAAAATGTATTGAAACTTGATCTGTCTGAAACATTTGTGGTTGAAGATATTAAAATAGACTTATTGTTAGAATTATTACTTTCACTCATGAGGAATTTTCCTATCAGTCATTACAATGTATATCATTGTAATACTAGGTAATCCTCAATTTACAGCCACAATTGAGCTCAAAATTTCTTTTGCTAAGCAAAACAGTTAAGTGAATTTTTTGTGACCTTTCTTGCAATAGTTGTTAAGTGAATCACTACAGTTGTTAAATTAGTAGCACGGCTATTAAATGAATCTGGCTTACCCACTAACTTTGCTTGTCAGGAAGTCACAAAAGGTGACCTCAGGACACTGCAACCTTCATAAATACATGCCAGTTGTGAAACAGTTGAATTTTGATCACATGACCGTGGGGATGGTGCAAAAGTCTTAAGTATGAAAAATGGTCATACACCACTTTTTTTCAGCGCTGTTTTAACTTCAAATAGTCACTAAATGAATAATTGTAAGTGAAGGACTACCTGTACTACTGATTTTTGATAGAAATGTTACAAACCTTCTGGACCACATTTGACTACATTGGTGGACCTCCATCTGTGTCTATAATTTTAAAGGAAGTCCCCACTCACACCGCATCCATCACTGAGAAATGAATGTGTAAATGTCTGAATTCTCAAGAACTTTTTAGATAAATAGTATAAAAAGGGGCCGGGGAAGATGCAGATAAATACAAAATCAGAGTCACCCAAGTGGTTTACCAGAATTGCATTTATGAATCAAATGAATAGTTAATATTGGTCATTTATTCAGGAGGAAGAAATACGTTCGTGGTACTTTTGAAAATACAAAGGCCAATTTCTTTTAATTCCCTCAATACTGTTCAACTCTCCTTAAGATTTATATTGACTGTTTCCTATTATGATTTGATTGCTTATTGTACCCTATGACTATCATTAAGTGTACCTTATGATTCTTGACGAATGTTTCTTTTCTTTTATTTGCACCAAGATAAATTCCTTGTGTGCCCAACTACACTTGGCCAATAAAGAATTCTATCTTTTGGATTCATCTCTCTCATTTTATTTTATTGGGGTGGGGTGCATTTGTTTAAAATACTTAAATTCCCAGAAGGCAGACCTTCTCCGGCTCCTTCCATGTCTTTTGCCTTGAGTTCGCAAAGAAAGGGGGGAAAGAAGAAACAAACTACATTTGTTATTAAAACAATCCCGGTATTGATTCCCGCGACACATAGCTCCTGTTTACAGCAGCGGCATAATACAAAAAGCGGCGCAGGAAAAGCCGCCAGGGAGCTGGGATCTCAAGCGCTAGATATGAGCTTCCTCTCTCCCACTCCGTGGAGTTCCGTCCTGCTGCGTCCGTGGCAACGGTCGTCCCGACTCCTGAAAACCCCGCCAAGGTGGCAGCGTGGGGCCGAGGTGCTTGTTCTTTTTCGCCGCCTCCTGCGAGCACGGTAAGTTTAACAAGACAGTCGCGGATGCGGTCCAAAGTCGGAAGCTTTGCAAGGGAATGATTTTAATCCCGGCAGGTTGCCTGATAACCCGGTTAGAGTTGTCCTTTCCGCTGGTTTGTGAGCTGCGGTTCCAACGTCTGTCTTAATGCCCGCCCAGGTGAGGGGCAGCACCGGCGGGATTGAACTAGTTAAGCGGGCTCCTTTGGACCTGCTTTGTGCTCGTAGTACTGGAGACTGGAAACTATATCTGAAGGAAGCGCTGAGAAGTGATCACTTCCATCCTGCGCCGAGAAAACAGTAGGAATAATATTGGTTGCTTAGGTGAGGACGGGAGTTCTGGGCTGTAAAGCTTCTGAGAACCCGCTAGAGGGCGGCAGTTAGCATGGTCTGTTATTTCTATCGATTTCTGCATGTTTTAAATCGGCTCTTTTCCCATTCACAAATGATATTACATTTTATTAAATGTGTCGTGTCCGCAAAAAGACGCTCAGAATCGGTGACTTTCATTCAAAGCTCTTTATTTACAATGGGGAACCGAACCAGCGAAAAGTAAAAAGCCCGCGTACTTTTCGCTGCGGCGGCCGCGGCCAATGGCAGCGGTTCAAGTCTCCCGCTCTTGGTTTGAACCAATCACGGGAGACTTCAATCGGGCCAATCAGCGCGGCTCGCCTGGCCAATCAGAAATCCCCGCGCCTTAGCCAATCAAGGCGCGGGGATTTCAAGTATGCAAATTCAGGACATAACACCCCTCCCCTCTTGGTATGGTCCATCACGTGGTGTAGTCACGCAGGTAGGCGGGGCTCCGTCGAGTCCTAGTTGACCTGCGCAACTCACTTGCAAGCTGTAACTCGGCCGGAGTGGTCATCTTTTTGGCTGCTCCTGCCTCTGTGCGAACCGGCTGGATGATCGGGCCGGTTCTTTCACCGTGGCTCCCGCCTGGGCCTACTGGGTCGGTTGAGCTACGGATTTCGCCGCTCCCGCTTGGCTTCTCCGAGTCGGTAGAGCTGGCCAGGTGGCTCTTCTCCGGAGGGGACTCGCGATGGCTGTGTTCCGGTGAGTATTTTTGGTTTATTTTTTCCTGCGATTGTCTATCCGGGTATTCCCTCCCCCCTTGGTTCGTGTCTTGGGGGTTGAGGTCAGTCGCTGTTCGTGACCTGAGCTGGTCGATGTGTCGCTTCCAGGCTCGCCCATCGATGGTTTGGAGCCGGTACGACCGCGGACCAGTGACCTGAGTTATGACGGCTGGGATCCATAGGGGGTCCCCCGTCATATTCTTTGCGTAGACTAAGTCACCTGGGTCAAATGTCCGGTACCTGGAACTGGAGTCTGGGGGCCGCTCCGGGTTATAGGTCGGGTGTAACCTGTCGAGTGGGGACCTCAGCTTTCTGCCCATTAGAAGTTCTGCAGGGCTCTTCTTAGTTGTGGTATTGGGAGTGATGTGCTGTATGAAGAGGAGTTTGTTGATTTTGTCGCTGATCTCCCCGTGGTCCATTTTCCGGAGGGTCTTTTTCGTAAACTGAACCATCCGTTCCGCCCTACCGTTCGCCGCCGGATGCGCCGGTGCTGTTAATGCGTGGCGGATACCCCTCTCCGCCAGGAACCTTTCGAAATCGATGGAAGTGAACTGGGGCCCGTTGTCTGAGACGACGACGTCCGGGAGGCCGTGCGTGGAAAATAGTTTACACAGTTCTTTAACGACGGCCTCTGTGGTAGTGGATTTCATGTCGCTTACCTCCAACCAATTGGAGTACGCGTCAACTGTGATTAGAAAAGTATGCCCATTTGTGGGACCAGCAAAGTCTAAATGGATTCTGGACCAGGGCCCCCGTGGTGTCTCCCAGTCCCGGATAGGTGCTGCGGGTGGGCTGGATCTGGTCTCCTGGCACCGGTGGCATTTGGCGACCCATGCCTCAATCTGCTTGTCCATCCCTGGCCACCAAGCGTAACTCCTGGCCAGGGCTTTAGTCCTGACGATGCCAGGATGACCCTCATGTAGCATCTCTAAGACCCTCTCTTGCAATCTGTCCGGAATGACCACCCTGTCACCCCACAAAATACATCCTCTCAGTAGTGAGAGTTCAGTCTGGCGCTGTCGGAATGTTTTAAAAGTCTCGTCATTGTCTTTCTCCGGCCAACCTTTTTCTAGCCAGTGTAAGATTCGCGCCAGACGCCTATCCTTAACGGTTTCTCTGGCAATGTCTGATGCGGTAATAGGTAAGCTCTCGATACTTAGGGTGTTTGTTGTTGGTGCTGGGTCAGGTTCAGAGTCAGGTAAAGGCGAGCGGCTTAAAGCGTCCGCGTGCGAAATTTTCTTACCTGGCTTGTGTAGCAGTTCGTAACTGTAGGCTGCCAGGAATTCGGACCATCTTGTCATCCGGGGTGACAAGATGTTCGGCGTGGCCCGGTTTCCAGCGAGGATGCCCAGCAATGGCTTATGATCTGTCACAATGGTGAACGGGCGGCCGTACAGGTATTCGTGGAAACGCTTAACGGCGGCAACTATAGCCAAAGCTTCTTTGTCCAGCTGGCTATAGTTCCGTTCCGGTTTAGTCAGAGTCCTGGAGAAAAAAGCGATGGGTGCTTCTCTCTGGTCGGGGAGGGTGTGGCTGAGGACAGCGCCGACGCCGAAAGGTGATGCGTCGCAAGTGACAGCTAAGGGCAAGGTTTCGCTGAATTGCATCAGGACGGCGTCGGAGGTGAGGAGGTCTTTGGTTTTTTGAAAGGCGGCTTGCTCTCGTCTCCCCCAAGTCCAGGCTGCCGTCTTGTCCAGGAGTCTATGTAAAGGTTCCGCCGCCGTTGCCTTTTGGGGTAGGAAAACATTATAAAAATTCAACAAGCCTAGGAACGCTTGTAGTTCCGTTTTAGACTTTGGGGTGGGGGCTTCCTTGATGGCTTTCACTTTTTTAGTCGTAGGGTGAATGCCATGCCGGTCTAGAAGATAGCCCAAAAACTCTACTTGCTTTGTACATAGTTGGCATTTTTCTCGTTTGACTTTAAGTCCTGTTTCTTTAAATTTTGTTAAGACTTGTCTGAGTCGGTTTTCCAATTCGGCTTCGTTTGGCGCCGCCACTAATACGTCATCGAAATAGGGCACCACCCCCTTGATGCCCTGTAACAAATGTTCCATCAGGCTCTGAAAGATGCCTGGTGCCACGCTGACTCCAAATTGGAGTCGGTTACACTTGAAGGCCCCCCGATGAGTCACGATTGTTTGGGCTTCCGCCGTTTTCTCGTCCACAGGTAGCTGCTAATATGCCTGGGCGAGGTCGAGCTTGGCAAAGACTTTGCCCCCTCCCAGTGAGTGCAGTAAATGTTGCACTATTGGGACTGGGTAGGCGCTTTGTTGCAACGCGCCATTTAGGGTGGCCTTATAGTCCCCGCAAATTCTCACGGACCCGTCTGGCTTTACTGGGGTCACTATAGGGGTTTCCCATCTGGCATGGTCTATCGGTTGCAATACCCCTTGTTTGACGAGCTTGTCGATCTGTTCGTCAATTTTAGGCTTTAGGGCGAATGGTACCCTTCTAGGTTTAAGCCGCTTAGGGGGAACCCTTGGGTCTAGGTCAAACGAGATAAGGGGCCCCTGGTACTTGCCCAAGCCTCCATCGAAGACCTCCTGGAACTCCTGGGCTAGCCGCTGTTCCCAAGCTTCGATGGTGACGTGGTTGACTCCTGTCAGCGCGATGTCAAGCGGGGCAAACCATTGTAAGCCCAGTAGGCTTGGGCGGTCGCGATCGACGATAGTGAGTGGCAGTTGTTCGGTGTGGCCTTTGTAAGTTATATTAAAGTTCTTGGTGCCCACCACCGGGACGCGATTCCCTTGGTAGTCTTTTATGATGATCTTTTGGGCAGGCACGTTTCTTTTTTGTAGTGTGGGCACTAGTCTTTTGATCTCGCGCCATGCAATCATGGAAAGGTAGGACCCGGAGTCCACTTCCATTTTGCATGGCTGGCCTTCAATATGGACTTCTACGTGTACCTTTCTGGCGCCGTCGGAGATGGCGTGGCCGATGGTCACCGTCTGGTGGGTCTCTTCCTTTCGTCGACCGTCGCTGCCTCTTGAAGATCGTTGAGCACGGTCCCATCGACCGTCTGGTTGGCGCTCTCTGGCTCTGGGCGGGGGACTTTCTCTCCTTCTGTCGTGTTGTTCCCATTTGGGCGGGCTGCGGGTCTTCTTTTGGCGGCAAACTCGGGCGATGTGACCCCGTCATTCACAATGCCTACAGATAGAGTCAAGGAATCGGCATTCTGACCTGGGGTGGTTGCCGCCGCACCCGGCGCAGTTGGTCCTCGACCTACGACCTTTTCGACTTCGTTGGTCGCCGCGTCCCGTCTGCACGCGATGTATGTCCTCCTCGTCTTCCGACGTGCTGGAGGTTGACTGGTATTCTCCGTAGTGTGCGGTTGCTTCGTTTCTTGTGTCGGCCGACCTTGCCGGGTTGTTGTTTCCGCCCTTCGCGTCAGATCTTCGCATGCTGTCAGCTGACGTGCGGGTTGCTTCCGCGGCTGCGGCTGCGGTAAGGGCATCGGCTAGGCTGATGTCGCCCTTGGCCATAAGTCGGCTCTGGAGTGTAGGATCCCATAAACCGAGTACGAAGCGGTCTCTTATGAGACTGTTCAGACCTTCAAACTCGCAGAGTCCTCCTAGGCGCCGTAGCTCTGCGACGAAGTCGCTCAATTTTTCATCTGGTTTCTGATTGCGGCGGTAGAACTCGTTGCGCCGTATCAGGATGGGGACTTCGGGGGCGTAATGGCGCCGCAGTATAGGTTCGAGGACGTCCCAGTCCATGGCAGTTGCATCTGCCGGCTTGGCCAATGCTTTGGCCATCTGGAAGACCTCTGGTCCGCAGTGAGTAAGGAAGACGGCGCGTTTTAGCGGGCCCGGGGCGTCCTTCATTCCGGCGCATTCCAGGTACATACGGAACCGTTCTGAGTACGATTCCCAGTCCTCGGTGGCGGGTTTGAAGGGGGCGGGCGGTGCAATCTTCGCCATCTCTGCGCTGGAGCTGGTTCTTTGGTGGACACGGGGTTCGGTTCAGGGGCGAGATCCCATCCTCGTCGCCAGTGTCGTGTCCGCAAAAAGACGCTCAGAGTCGGTGACTTTCATTCAAAGCTCTTTATTTACAATGGGGAACCGAACCGGCGAAAAGTAAAAAGCCCGCGGCTTTTATACTTTTCGCTGCGGCGGCCGCGGCCAATGGCAGCAGTTCAAGTCTCCCGCTCTTGGTTTGAACCAATCGCGGGAGACTTCAATCGGGCCAATCAGCGCGGCTCGCCTGGCCAATCAGAAATCCCCGCGCCTTAGCCAATCAAGGCGCGGGGATTTCGAGTATGCAAATTCAGGACATAACAAAATGGCATTTGTTTAGGCTAAAAAGGCGCTCCTGGGCTCCTGATTATTTGCCAATACAGCCTCTTCCTACAGTGTTTGTATATTCTGCTATCACATAATCATTGTTATGGTGATTTGAAGTCTTTGCTGGTGTATATTTGTCAACAGAGCTGTTATAGGGTGCTGTAAGTCTGTAGAAAGAAAATGGTCTAACTCTAAATCAGGGGTCTCCAAACTTGGCAACTTTAAGACTGGTGGACTTCAACTCCCAGCATAGCTGGCTGGAGAATTCTGGGAGTTGAAGTCCACAAGTCTTAAAGTTGCCAAATTTGGAGACCTCTGCTCTAAGCTGTCCTTTAGAACAGGTTTCTTGAACCAGTGGATAAGCAGACATCAAAGTGTCCCTATTCGAACAATGACATGACAAAGTTTGATTTCATTGAGAGACAGCTAAGTGAAGTAGTTTAATTTATTTAAAAAAGGAATTGTTTTTAAAATTATTAAATGACTTATATATGACAAGTTGGTGTGTAGTAGTTAAGCTGCTGACCTAGAAACCAGGAGACAGTGAGCTCCGACGAAATCCTATTGGGAGACTTTTAAGTTTCACATACACACAACACATCTCAATTGATACCTATTACTATTTATTATAGATACCTACCTACCTATGTGTTTTATTATTTTAATGTGTAGTCATTGATCTCCACCACCCCTCCTACAATTGGTTAATAGAGCTTTTAAGATAATGTTTTTATTAAAAGAAAAGAGATGCCTTCGTTATACCCAAGCCATGCAAAATGTATTCTGCTAACTCTAAGGATAGTATTCTTCATTTTAGTGACAGTCTGGGTGATGTGCCAAAAGTGGATCCAAAGCCAATAGGATATTATTGCCGTAGCTGTTTATTATCATTTTCAGGCTACATAGTCTTATCTAAGCACACAAAAATGTCAACATGAAATAATATTTTAAGTGGTTTATATGATGTACAGTATAATAAAAGTACATTGCTTTTCTCTGTCCGTTCCTTAAAAAGCACAAGAGTTCAGTAAAGAAATATCTCATAAGGAATCTCGAAGCCTGTGCTAAAGGTGGATTTAATGGCAGTGCAATGTGCTTCCTGTCTTACTACTATGTGCTCTGTGTGTGTGAGAAAGAGGGGGAAGGGAGGGAGGGAGGGAGAGAACAAGCTTGGGAGAAGCAAAAATTCTCAATCTAGAAAAAAGTGGCTATGTGATTAAGTTCAACTCAGTTCTAGATTGAGATATTTTAAATATTGCAGCAATGTCAGTTAAATGGGGTAAAGATACTTTTTACCTTTTTGTGAACCAATGTGTAGCCATTTAAATATTTTGAGTATCATAACATAAACAGGAGTTGGTGAGATAGTGTCTGTGGGTACCATGATGCATCTTTTCCCTCCCAGACGTCACCATGCATACACACATGTGCACACACTGCTGTTTGTGTGGTGTATTGGCTGCCGGTTTGTCTCTGGATGCAATTCAAGGTGTTGGTTATCACCTTTAAAGCCCTGCCTAGCTTGAGTCAGTTGACTCAGGGCCCCCATTCAGGAGGTGACTATTGGATTAGGAAAGACCTCTACCTTTGTGCTTCATGTTTGCCTCCTCTTCATCTTTTAATGGTATTTATTATTATTTTTATTGTTTTATTATTTTAATATGTACTCGTTTAATGTTTGTAAGCTGCCCTGAGTTGTCTCTGACAAGATGGCAAATGTAAAGGAATCCAGTAGGTTTTTACTTCCCTAGTTATAGCTAGTTTTAGGTGACAGTGCTTATTTCTGTTTCCAGGCCATTGAGTCAGTAGTGTCTGAAGATGTTTCCATGGTCATGTGGTCAGCATGATATCACACTGCAGTGCAGAATGTGTGGTGAAACAGAGTGTTTTTAATTTCCCACTTAAGTGGTACCCATTTATCTACTTGCATTTGCATGCTTTGCCTGACGAGATGGGTGGCATATAAATGTAATAAATAAAATAGTTTAAGATCCTGAAATGACATACACTTAGACCTCATCAGAATGTAATGTAAGTAAATGTTATCTAATTCCATGTAAAAGTCCAATTTCTCAACTATACTTCGAATATTTCAAATTTCATGTTCTTTCTTATAATTGAATTGTTCATGTGCCTCTTTTCTTAACTTTTAACTAAATTTAGTTGTTGAGTTTTCAGTGTAGCCATCATCTGAAAACTGTGAAGAAATTGTGGCGTTGAAATTTATAGGCAATGAGAGAAATATCAGTAAATCCTGATAGTAGCTATGAGTGCTGTTGGAATACTGAGCGACTGGTAATACACTCAGTGATTTAATGTTAGGATGAGAAGGAGAGTCTTGGACATTTAGGCTGTGTCTTTCTTTTGACCTGTCTCCAGACAGACTCAGGAGTGTGAAGGACCAATGATAAAAGTTCCCTTTCCAGAAATGTACCCCAGCAAAAACAAATCAGTCTGTGCAGTTGACTTTTTCTAAGAAAATCTTCATTATAAGCATAAATACTTTTTAATTACTCATTAACTAATGTAGAATATGTGGTGGAAAGCTATTTGTAAAATTGTATTTATTTGATGAAATTTGATCCGATTTATATGGAGCACAATTTACTTAAGTTTTTTTTTAATTTCCAGAATAGAGCATTTTTTGTAAGAGGAAATATATGAAATAATCTATACTATGGATTTAACCATGTTTTCTAACTAAAGTGGAGCATCTATAATTTGCTAAATCTTAAATTAAAAAACAAACCAAGCAGGATTGTGTCAGAGTTCCAGAAATTGTCTGTTTCAATCAGTAACTCTGAGACAAGCATATTCTCGAAGTGCTTTAATTAAAAAACTGAAACTCGGCACATCTGTGGAATTATAGAACTAAGGTTCCTTCCAGACTTCCCACAATACTCAATCAATGCCCACCCTTTTTCTCCCACATCATCAATCATGTGAACCAAGCACAGTTCAACTATAATTCTTGCTGCGCCATAGAAAATTGACAGTCTTACATATCTATTATGTCTTCTGAAAATTACTCAAAGAACAACACCCCCTTTTTCCATCTTTTGTAGCTAGGTGGCAGCTTTTAATAAGGATTCCAAAGCTGACAGATTGTTTCTTGGCAGATGGTAAGGCATCTAATAATAGCTTCCTCTGTTAATTATTGAGCCATAGGCAGAATACCAGTAGTACTCACGAAGGATATTTATGGCTTGGCTTATATAAATGGATTATTTTATCACATAAAATATTAATTATTTGGCACTCTCATGAGTTTATCCTCTATTTTAAATGTCTTCTCTGTGTATTTCCAGATAAGATTTTATTCTGTGATTATTTTGCCTCATATTGTACTGTGGAGATGTGGGGAGACTGCAAGATATCTATATTGTCTGAAGGCTGGTGTTTTCCAATGGTTCTCTGTTTCTGATTAACTGTTTTAATTTATTTACATGAGTTTGCCATTGCCGTTTTAATTTGTGAGGTACACAGAATCATGTAAGTAAGATGGCCTTCCTTTTAAATTGAACAAAATAAATAAATGAAATAATAAATTTGTAACATTCCTAACTTTTTTCATAAGGAAGATTTTTTTTATTAAATAAAAAAATGTGGAATTGCTGCATTATTTATCTTCGTTATTGGCGCTTTCTTTATTTATCCTTTATTATTCTTTATCTTCATTATCCTAATCCCACTAGTGGTATAAACTATAAACTATGGCAATTTTAGTTTTCTAATCTGTTTTTTGAGATCCTTCTTAACACAGCTCTAAAGAGAGTTCCAATTACAAATGCCACAATGAACTGTATTGGATTTTATCCAATTAGATTAGATACATATTAGATTAGAGTATGCTGAAAAGAGGCTGTAATCCTGACCATACAGTAGAGTAAATTTTGTTGAATTTATGGAATGATTACAGATCATAACCATTTGTTCAGCAACTGTTCAAAATTAGGACAATGTTGATTGTTGATCAAGGGAGACTTAAAACTGGTCCTTGAAGTTGTGGCATCACAGCATCCATGCAATTACTTGATTGTGATTTGGACTCTAGGCAACTGGGTTACAATCACAACAGTTGTAGTATCCCATGGTCACTTGATCATTGCAACCTTTCCTTCTCACAAGGAAAGTTGGTGGGAAAACTGGCAGGAGGTTACAAGGTACTCCTGCTGTTGCTGCTTTTTCGCCTTCCTGCCTGTGGTATCCACCCACCTGCCTCTGCTCTGTAGCATTTGCTTGTGGCACATGATTGTCCATGATTCTCATCCACTGACCTTCCTGCTTGGGATTCCTTCCTTTTCTTCCTTAGTGACATGTGCAGTCCTGGGGTTATGACAGGAACTGGGACTGCTGGGATTGCTGCTGCTGCATGATACAGTCACATGACATCACACCTTTTAACCTCATCACTTAGCGACAGAAATTCTGGTTCCAGTTGCCATTATAATCTGAGGGTTACCTGTATTTCCGATAATAGCATAGAATCTCCACTTTAAGTCCTTAGTGGTAGGACTCATCTCCAGGGGGGATGAGTCTGCCTATTGAGATGAGGTGGACCAGTTGTTTTTGTGGTGTGGAGACAATAACTTGGTCCTCAACACCAATAAGACGAAGGACCTCATAGTGGACTATAGAAGGAACAGATCAGACATCCAGTCCTTGCTTATCAATGGAGACCGAGTGGAACAAGCACTTTTAAGTTTCTGGGTGTTAATAAAAGAGGACCTGACCTGGGGTGCTCACATTGCAGCACTGGTCAAAAGGGCCCAGCAGAGATTATACTACCTGAGACTTCTCAGAAACAACAACTGAATGGAAAATTCCTGGAGACCTTCTACCGCTGCACCATAGAGAGTATTTTAACTTACTGCACCTCTGTATGGTTTGCCAATTGCACAGTGGCAGATAGGAAAGCAGTCCAGAGGGTTAACGTCATTGCCAGAAGATCATTGGCAATTGATTGCCTTCTCCCCTCTTTGGAAGAGCTTTATAGCTCCTGCTGCCTTAAGAAAGTTCAAAACTGTAAGCAATTGGACTTTTCCCCTTCAATCTAAAAGAATGAACTTCTGAAGACCAGGTGTTTGAAAAGGAATCCTTTATTGAAAGGGATTTTATCTCAACACTAGGCAAAGCAGAGTCTAAAATATTCCCAGGCATACAGTCATAGATAAAGGAAGTTAAAATCCCTCCCCTTATTCAGATGTGGATTTAGTCAGACAAAGAACCAACATATTAATTCCCCCCTCCCCTTCTCTGGAAAGAAGAAATCTTAGCAGAAATCTATCTTAGCAGAGTTTGCAGGAGTGTCTTCCAGAGCTGAATTTTTATGGTTCCTTCTCATCTTGTTATCTCTTCAAGAGGTGACAAGTTTCTGGACATCTGGCTCCACTCCTCAAGTTGTATATCATATGCAAGTTATAAAGAATCAATATAGGATTTAATATATTCAGGTTACATCAAAGAGGATTACTTGTACCAACTACCCCCCCCCCTTCTTCTTCCATTGAAGAATGGCAGATACATGGATCTGACAAAAACATTCTCAAAGATCCATCTCATCCTGGGAACCCTTTCTTTGAACTATTACCATCTGGCAGACGGTACAGAATAATAAAAACAAGGACAAATAGGCTGAAAAATAGCTTCTATCCCAGGGCAGTAGTTCTTTTGAATTCTGCTGTATAGTGCAGTATTGGTGTACTGTTGGGGGTTTTCGGTTCAATGTGAGGAGGGTGAAGGATGTGTGTTTGTGTTTATTTTCATGGTCATGGTCATGATGTGCACTGAAGATGGTGTTTGATTTCGTTGTACGAGCTGCAATGACAATGAACTAAACTAAACTATACTAAACTAGATAGTCTTAAAACCAAAGACGGGATCATCTATTACGTGCTTTCTTTAATGCTACAAGTATAATTTTATTATAAGGTATCTCTGATGTGATGATTACTGTCTGCCTTCTTTGGAAGGGCTATAATAGAATATATATCTGGATAACGTCTATATACTTTATATATATATTCAGCAACTGTGAATGGTTGCCTCCATCCAAAGGTTTTTTGGGCGGGAAGGGTATGTTTTACTTCTGACATTTATAAGCAATTATTGTTACATTTATCAATAACATAGTTTAAATTATATTTTAGGAGTTTATATTTTAAATATTTTAATAGATATAATTTTAATGGACATTTCCATTATTTAGCTCTATTTGGTGGATAATATGGTAATTCTTTGATATTATATTGCCTACCACATACCAATTATTACCGGTAATAACATTTAAATTGATTAATCAAACATCATGCTAGTCTGGTGTGTTGACTAATTAACTATCTGATCAAGAAGTAATGAAATAGAGACATTGGAATAAATCAAATAGTTTGGCATGATTCCAGATGCCATTCAACTTAATTATATTTTTTGGATGTAAATAGTATGACATAATTTTAGCTATTCTGTTATGAATATTTGATTAACATAAATGTAGTTTAAATTGTTTTTTAAGTGGAGAGCTAAAAAAATCCAAAGTTTTTAAAATTGCTATTCCTTTTAGGATATCCATATTATTGTTTTTGTTTTGTTTTGTTTGTTTTACAGTTCCCTGGACGATGTGAAAGAAAACTTTCAAAGCTTAGTCTTGTAGAGGAAATGGTAATTTTTCCTTTTGGATATACTGTTTTTGGTTTTTGTTCTAAGACTGAATTTACAACACTATGCCCATTTTAAAAGTGCCAGTGCATTATAACTTTGGCATTGTGTCCCGTGATGAACACGAAAGGCTTCATCACAGACTGGTGGCTCAATATATGAAAAAAGATTCAGCTGATTTCAAGAGAAAACCACGTAGGTAAGTTTAAATATTGATAATTGAAGTGGTATTTATACGTTTGATGTTTTCAAGATTCTCAACCCATATCTTAAGCAAAAGAGCAAGTTAGCTAAACACTTTGCGAGAGTTTAAATAAGATGCCATCAAAATGTAGAAAATGAAAGATATGATGTACAGGTAGCACATGACTTCACCTTGGCCTTTTCAGCCTATACTAATAGATTCCTGTACAGGTAGTCCTCAGTTAACAACCGCTAATTCAGCAACGGTTTGAAGTTATGTCGCACTGAATGAATGGTACTTATGATCTGTCCTTAAAGATCTGGCCATCCCAGTACTCCTGTAGTCATCTGATCGCGATCTGAGCGTTGGGCAAGTGGCTTGCATTTATGATGGTTGTGTCTCATGGTCACATGATTACCATTTGTGACCTTCTCAGCTGGCTTCTTACAAGCAAAGTTAATGGGGAAGCCAGCAAGGAAGGCCACATGTCGCTCCTGTAAATCATTCCCCTTCTCATCAATTTTCTCCCAAAGAACCTAGCCAGGAGTGTGAGATCTCAGGATTCTCTTATTCTGTAGTGCAACATCCCTTATGTGGTGCCACGGCTGCACTTGTGTAATGCCATGGCAGCCACACAAATATCTTTTTGCCACCAACAGCAGCTATCATGATCTGGTTACATTTGTGCTGGGCTATGGCTTGTGCACTTTCTTGCTATCTGGAGTGCCTCTCCCCTCCCCATTCGTGGCTGTCATCGCATCATTCTCCGTAGAACTGCTGCGAGCATCCAGAGAGTGGGAGGTGCTTCAGTCTTCACTTCTCACAGGCTGAGCTGAAATTGAGGAACGCCCTCCTCCTCCACGTGACTCCTCCATGCGTTCCCCCCAGTTTTTAGCTCAGCCTTCGAGAAGCAGGCAGCTTTTTCTCGTTCCTTGGCCGTTTCAGGTGATCGTTGAGAGTTGGATCAGGTTTGATTCATTTTTTCTTCTCCCTGCAAGGCTAGTGCGATCCCAAATTTAGTTGGTGGAGCGATTTCGCTCCCAGGAGGGAAGTAAGGGGTTGGAGCCCTTTGTCCCCCCCACCCCTTCTAATCTATCCTCTGCCGTTCCAAGCGTGCTGGGCTCAGCCGCTTGGCCCTGCGCTGTATTTTAAAAGCGCAATTGCGTCTTCCCCCCAAGAACGCCTCAGAGGAGGCAGCGCTTCCTCTCCCAACTCTTTCCTTCTCTCGTTTGAAGTTGCGGTGGGCTGGTGCGCTTCTGAGCTGTGCGCTCTGAGCCGGGTGGCCATTTTGGGCACGCCTCGTGGCCGGCGCCATTTTGTTTTCTTAACAAGTAAGGCCTTCTTCTTTTTGGTTTGAGAGTGAGCTGCGACGTTTTTTGTAGGCCCTTAGCGGGACCGTCAGGCCGCGTGGAGCCTTTGTTTTTACTGAGAGAGCACTGTGGTCCTGTGCCCTGCTGTCTCTCTTAGAGTTAATATTGTTGGCTTTCTTCCTTGGCCCGCAGCTAGTTCAGAAGCGCAGGCACGTACTCTCCATGTTGTTCGGGGGCTGCCTATAGAGGCCTCTCTTTTTTCTTGTCTTGCCTTTCACAATTGCTTGGCCTCAGCGTTCATTTGGTCTATTTGGAATTAAGTTATCATTATTATTATTATTTTGCTGTACATTTTGGGGCTATTTGGTTTTCCTTACTTGAACCTGACCCCTTTTTTTGTATTTAATTGCCAGTGTATATATTCAGATTTTTAATTTAGCTGCTAGAATTGTTTTTCTGTTTTTTTATTGCATAAGGTTCAAAAAAAAAAAAAAAGAGAGAGAAAGGAGATTTTTTTGAATAGATAATAGCTAGTTCTAGAATAAAATTTATTTCAAAAAGGGGGACGTGCCCCAATTTTAGGAAAACCGGTTTACGTTTGTAGGCCGAACTCCTAGGCGTGCCAACCGCCATTTTCTTTCAATACCATGGCAGAGGCTAATCCTACTGGCTCTTCTCTGAAGGCCAAGTCTAAGACGCACTACCTTCGCAGAAGGGACAAGGATTCTTCCAGTGCTTCTCAAAGAGATGCCTTACGACGTCATAAGGCCCTAGAAAGGGAATTTAGCAAGCAGGCTGAAGAGTCTCACTCTATAACATCTGCCTTTCCTTCTACCCCCCCCCTGCCGAGCCAACCATCTTCCTCTAGGGGCAGTACTTCCACCCGAGGCCGCCAGCCCTCCCTTGTACCAGAGGCGACATTTACGCCAACCGCTGCAGGTCTACGCTCTGAGGATCCTGCTCCAATTATTGTACCTGAGAACATCAGAATGGATGTAGTCTGCCATCCGTCAAGGTATAGCTGAAGGAATGCAGCAGCTCGCTAGACCGGATTCCCGAGGGAGGACTCCCGAGGCTGAGTCTTTATCTGGGAGATCTCCTTCTGCACCAGCGTCACAGCATGGTCAGGTACCTCCTCACATGGATGTTCCATTCCCAGAGGGGGAGGATACCCATGAAGAAGAGGGATTGGGCCTTGAACCGTTCGGAGAGTATGAAGGTTCTGACAGAGGTTCCTTACAGTATTCGGAACCCTTTCTGGAGGGGGACCTAATGGAGGGAGAAATGTCGGAAGATGAGGGTGTTTCTCCTGAACAACCTGCTGTTGTGGGTCTTTTTAAACCCCATTTATTTAAGTCCTTGCTATTTAAGGCAAAGAACATTTCAGGTCTGGCCTCTCAGCCTCCTTCTGAACCCCCTCCATCGAGTCCAGAAGGTCCTGATGACCTTATGTTTAGACAGCCGACAGTGGCAGCAGACATTATTCCGCCCCCCCCCCAATCTTCTCAGATCTGGTAGCAAAGCAGTTGGCCTCGGTGGGTCCTTCTCCGGCCCCTTCTAGTCAGGACAAGAGGTTATTTACCCTGGATTCGGATTTCTCAGCTATGTTAGACACCCCGGAAGTAGATGATCCGATTATAAGGCTTGCTTCCTCTTCCAATCCTACCAATGCACTAGAGGCACTGAAGCCGGAGGATAAGCGAGCGGAGATGGCGCTCCGGCGGGCTCACACCGCTGATGCCTGGGCTATCCGGTCGTCCACGGCTGCTTCCTTTTTCACCCGATCCTCCATCAGGTGGCTCAGACAACTGAAGCAACACATTTCCCCAGCTGATACCAGAGCCCATCAAGATATTGCAAAGATCACGGCAGCGGTGGAATTTGCAGCCGACGCTACCTTTCATTCGGTTAAGTTCTCATCCCGAGCTATTTCTTCCCATGTTTCTGCCAGACGATTGCTTTGGCTTCAACACTGGCAGGCTGATATTAAAAATAAGTCTAAGTTGGCTTCAGCCCCCATAGTAAAAGGGAAATTATTCGGGCCCGCTCTGGAGCCATTACTCCTGGAGACCCGAAATAAGAAAAAGTTTCTGCCTTCACTTTTTCGTAGGCAGGAAGCCAAGAGTTCCCAGTCCTTTCGGAGGGGCTCCTTTCGTCCCTCCTTCCAGTCATCATTCTCTCCTAGATTTCAGGGCTCTCCCTCATTCCGGCCATCCTACCAGGACCGGGGCGACTCGGAAGACAGAGGCAGGAGAGGGGGCAGCTACAGAAGGCCCTTCAGGGGTTCCGGGAGTAGAGCGGCCCACCGGCCCAGGTAGTGTTGCAGGTTTTCTTACCATAGGCGGCCGCCTCAGGCATTTTGCCGACAAGTGGGAGGAATCCACCTCTGATACTTGGGTTACAGATTCAGTGCGCTTTGGCTTGACCCTGCAGTTTCTCTCTCCTCCCCCCGAACATTTCAGGGTTTCACCCATTTCTAGGAATCCTACTAAACGGGCTCTTATGACTTCTGCCATCAAACATCTCTCTGATATTAGGGCTATTCAACCTGTACCCCCCTCCCAAAAGGGAAGGGGTTTCTATTCACTTTTATTCTTGGTGCCTAAACATTCCGGGGGATGGAGACCCATTTTAGATCTTAAGAGGTTAAATCGTTTTATTGTACGCCATAAATTCAAAATGCAGACTCTGCAGTCGATTTTACAGGGCATCAGAGAAGGAGACTGGCTTACATCAATTGACCTTTCTGAGGCTTATCTCCATATTCCCATTCATTCCTCGTATTCTAAATATCTCAGATTTTGTTATAATAATCAGCATTTCCAGTATGTAGCCCTCCCCTTTGGTCTAGCCTCAGCCCCGAGATCTTTCACTAAGGTGTTGGCGGCTATTGCAGCTCACCTTAGACAAATTCCCATCCGGATCCACTGTTACCTTGACGATATCCTGGTTGTATCCCCTTCCCGACATCAAGTCGAGAGCGATACTAGCGCTACCCTCTCGGTACTTCAGTCCCACGGGTTCTTAGTGAACTGGGAAAAGAGTCAGCTTACTCCCTCCACTAGTATATCCCATCTAGGGGCTGTGATTGACTCTGTTGAAGGAAGGGTCTTTCTCTCTCAGGAGAGATTGATTAGTATCCGCACCACTATCAGGGATATCCGGCGGACCGGGAAAGCATCGTTGCTCAATTTATCCAAACTGCTAGGGAAGCTAGTTTCCTGTATTTCCATTATTCCATGGGCTCGCTTGCATTCCAGATCTTTGCAATGGTTCCTCCTGCCATATCAGCGTTCAGGAAGGAGCACGTCAAGGTTTATAGTGAAGGTCCCGCCGAAAGTTCTCGCCTCCCTCCTGTGGTGGACGCGACCATCTGTCAACAGAGGTCAGCTATTCCAGGAACCTCAAAGGGTTGTTCTCACGACAGACGCAAGTCTTTCCGGATGGGGGGCCCATCTACAATCTCTCTCAGCACAGGGAGTTTGGACCCGTTTGGAGCGAAGACGGAGCATCAACTGGTTGGAGCTTCGTGCAGTGTACCTGGCTCTGCAAACATTTCTTCATCGGGTAAGGGGGCGCCATGTCCTGGTCCTAATGGACAATACTACAACCAAGGCCCACATCAATCGGCAAGGGGACACCCATTCCCTCTTTCTCATGAGAGAGGCTGAGCGACTGTGTCGATGGGCAGAAGCGCACCTCTTATCCATCAGAGCGGAGCACATCTCCGGGGCCTCCAACGTCCAAGCAGACTGGCTCAGCAGGGCAACACTGGATCAGGCAGAGTGGCGCCTGCACCCACATCTGTTCAGAGAAGCAGCAGCCAGGTTCGGTCAGCCCCTAGTAGACCTTTTTGCGTCTCCGCTCAACGCGCAAACACCGAGGTTCTTCTCCCGTTATCCCTCCAGCGGAGCAGAGAATCACGATGCCTTGCGTTGCCCGTGGCCTCCTGGGCTACTGTACGCCTTCCCTTCGCTTCCATTAATTCCCAGGGTGATTCGAAAGTTGATAGCCGAGAAAGCAGAGATCCTCATGGTGGCACCTTATTGGCCCAGGAGGCCGTGGTTTGCGGACCTCCGCAATCTGTCAGTATCTCCACCATGGAGGATTCCGTTGGATCAGATTTCGCTGTCCCAAGGCCCGCTGCTCCATCCAGAGCCACTGTGGCTACAATTGGCTGTTTGGAGGTTGAGCGGGAAAGGATAATTGAGGAAGGCTTATCAGCCCAGGTCATTAACACCATTTTGGCGGCTAGAAGGCCTTCTACTACTCGCATTTATGAGGCTACCTGGAAAAGTTTCTGTAACTGGTGCCACAAATCATTCATCGACCCACGCTCTCCTTCAGTTGCTCAGATCCTGGCCTTTTTACAAGATGGCCTAGATGGAGGTTTATCACCTAACACCTTAAGGAGGCAGGTAGCGGCGCTCTCAACGGTGGTTGCTGGCGGTCCTTTCGGCCCCCTTTCCCACCATCCTCGAATCAAGGCTTTTCTTAAAGGGGCTTCTAATTTGCGCCCGTCAGTAGTGCATAGGTACCCGACATGGGAACTTAATAAAGTTCTCCTGGCCTTGACTAGATCTCCCTTTGAGCCTCTTAGGGAGGCGTCACTTCAATTTCTTACATTTAAAGCAGTTTTTCTGGTGGCTATTACTTCGGCTAGAAGGATATTTGAAATTGCAGCTCTATCCGTGAGAAAAGATCTGTGCATTTTTCATTCAGATCGGGTGGTTCTGAGACCAGACCCAGCATTTATGCCGAAGATTAATTCACTGTTCCATAGGGCGCAGGAGTTGGTCCTGCCTAATTTTTGTCCGAAGCCTCTGCGCGAGCAAGAGAGGCAGTGGCACACCCTTGATGTTCGAAGGGCTTTGCGTATTTACATTTCTCGCACGCAGTCCATCAGGAAGACAGAGTCTCTATTTTTGTCCTTTCAGCCAAAGACACTAGGCTGTAAGGTTTCTCCGTCCACGGTAGGCAGATGGATTAGGGCTACCATATCCAAAGCCTATTTAGTTCAAGCTATTCCAGTTCCCAGTGGGGTTACCGCTCACTCCACCAGAAGTGCAGCTACCTCGGCAGCCTGGGCTACTCAGGCGTCTGTTCTTGATATTTGCCGGGCGGCCACCTGGACTTCCCCATCTCCCTTTATAAGACATTATAAGATTGATGTTTACGCCTCAGCTGAAGCATCTTTTGGCAGGCGAGTTTTGCAGCAAGTGGTTAGAGATCCTGGGGAAGTTCCAATCCAGACGGACTCCCACCCGTAGGACACACTTGCTTTGGTATGTCCCACTCTCTGGATGCTCGCAGCAGTTCTACGGAGAATGGGCGTTGGTTCTTACCTGATACACCTCTTCTCGTGGAACTGCGTAGAGCATCCAGCCCCACACTGTTGGTCCATCTGTAAAGGGGGAAAATCTGTTTCGGCCAATGATTTCTAATGTTGTAGTTCATGTTGTTTAATACTTAAGAGTAGAGGGGTTTTTTTGTCCTCTCGTCTTCGATAAAACTGGGGGGAACGCATGGAGGAGTCACGTGGAGGAGGAGGGCGTTCCTCAATTTCAGCTCAGCCTGTGAGAAGTGAAGACTGAAGCACCTCCCACTCTCTGGATGCTCTACGCAGTTCCACGAGAAGAGGCGTATCAGGTAAGAACCAACGCCCATTCCATAGCAACTACTTACCTGCCCGCTAGCCTACTTGCGAGCTGCCTAGGACTTGCAACTTCTTGTTGTCTTACTCATTACATTTGCTTGTAAGAAGTGGGTGGGAAGTTGTGAGGAAGATTTCACTTGATGACCCACCATTCTTAATGACAACAATTGTTATTGCTAAGCAGTGCTGTCATGTGATATTGCACACCAATGTGCCTATCATCCCCGTCTTAATGTTCCCTTTTATTCGTATCTATTTTGCATATAAATAATCATGTTTATACTACACATATTATCAAATGCATTCTTGACAAAATAAATAAAATAAAAATAAAACAATTACACACTTAGGGATGGAAACTTTGATTCCAATTTTTGATGTTAACCAGTAAATTCTGCTTTGGATCATTTTCTGGTGCATATTATTTACTACATGTAAATAATACTTTCTATATATACAATAGCAATCTGTTCCAATGGTGGTATCTGTACCACTTGTGGACAGGCGGATACTATTATATTTCAGTCAAAGATAGCAAACATTAACATAAATAATAAGGAAACATAATAACTATCACTTTAGGGAAAAGGGGGAATAAGAAACCAAAATAATCTTAGCGCTTAAACCGAGTTAGCAAAAAATAAATCTGTTCTCCACATTTAGGAACTAGAATATTATCCCATGCCCTGGAACTTACTGGAAACTATTAATAAAATTCATATTTAAGGAATTAGCTCTGTATTATAATTGTAATAGATGGAGTGAAACACTCAATTTCTTTTGTTGGGCTCATTACTTAGAATAATATCTGTTTGCCTAAAGGAAATAGTAGAATCCATATTGAATCTCATCTGTGAGTCATTATCAGTAGTCCTGTCAGTTGAATTTAAATACATTTTAAAAGTTGATTTTAAGAGTTTGCTATCACCATATTAAATGGAATTCTTATATGACAATAATTTTCCTGATGAGAACTGATAGAATTAATTTCTGTGATACCTTCTTTAAAAATAAAAGAAACAAAAGATTGCTTGGAGGAGGGTGGTAATGTTACTTAAATACACCTCATCACGTTCTTGACAAAATGACTTGAATCTTAATATCTTTTAGATCTGTGTATATCTTGTAGAATATGAAATCAGAAGTTGATTACTATAATAATTTCTGGCCTGCAAAACCCAGACAAGCACTAGACATAATCTGGAATAACCTTTCTTCTGCAGACTTGTTCCTTTCCTGACTTCACTTAAGAAGATGCTGAAAATGAGTTATTTTGCAGAGTGTTTAGCTTAGATCTTGCCATCAATTTCTTTTCATTGATTTCTTCAAGTAGCTTTTATATATTGCTTTGTTTTAGTTTTTAATTTGTGCCTTGGATACTTTAAATTATATTGTATAAACCAAAGAGGATTGTTTTTAATTGTGGCAAAATATAAGTGCAATACATAATTATATTAATAACAGAGGAGATGAAAGAGATTGCTAAATGGGGGAAAAAACCAGGGTCAAGGGTGACAATGAATTATGTGTCTCAGAGTTGGCTAGCCGTCATGATTCCAGCAGTTACCCCCATTTAAATCACGAGTCTTGAGACAATCTTCCAAAACTTTAAAAGGATTTATTGGGAGTTAACATGTCCAGCATTGCCTGGGTATAGCCGAGTCTGAGACACATAATTCATTGTCATCCTTGAACTTGGTTCCCCCCACCCCCACCCCCTGGGTGTATTGTAATTCATATTCTCCAATGGAACACATCTATAGCCAAGAGTCATCAATCATGTTCTCCAGTTAGAATTTTGCGCTGCAGAAACTTTTCCGCTGAATGCACTTTTGGTTTGCAAGCTGACACACTGCTCCCCGCTCCCTTTCTGTTGGCAACTCTAAAAAGACCATAGAAATATTTTATGAGTTGACAATAAATATGAACTATAATACCATATGAAACATTTAATATCTACAAGTAATACTGAATGAATTATTTCAGGCAATATTATGGTAGTTAACTGATTAAACAAAAATGAAAAGACATAGTTTTGCCTTAGAATTTCAAGTGATTCCTGTGTTAAAACTGCACAAAATTGGATGTGTTATAACAAATATAGTGACCATACACTCCTTTACTAAGGGTGGATTCAATAATTTTTTTAAAAATAATAACCCTAGCTAATAACCCTAGCTACTTTTTTTCAGAAAAAATTCCACACTTGCCACAAGGTGGCTCCTTTATTTATTAAAAACAAATAAGTGAGAATCATAGAAGTGGCTGATTCACAGCAGAAGATAAAATCCAACAAAACTGATGCAGATACACCCATAACAAATCCATCACATTATTCATTCCCTTTTGGGGTAAGCAGTGTTAAGCCAAGTGTGGAAAAATAGTAAGCAAAAATAGTAAGCAAAATAAGTTTAAAAATGAAATTATAGAAAAGGAAAGAAAATATAGGACACAATTGTTAAAAAATTCAAAATAGGCAAAATAACAAGGTTGAAGCTTACAGCATGGCGTTGATAAGTGCACTAATTGATATTAAGTGACTCTTAGGGAAACCATGCCAGGAATGTAAGGCCAGAATTGAGAATCCCTTTTCCAGTTCACTAGCACCTATTCTCAGAAAAAAAAAGAGAACAGGAATACCATTAATAATTATATGTTTTAAAAAAAGGCTAGGCCTAAGTGTCCAGGTTCACAGTAGACTTACCAATTAATCATTTTGCAATAATCAATCTACTTCTTACTAATTTGTCTCACCCAAAATGTCTACTTCAAATAAAAATCAGGCTTTATATTTCTTTTTTTCTTTTTCATTTTATGAAATCAACAGTGTTCCTTCCTTCACCTGGTATACATTTGTATTTTTGTGGCTCAAACTGCTCACTTAGTTTTTATTCTGGAAGAGATTTGAAATTAATTGCACTTGGTACTTGTAAAGATAGTGAATTCTCTTTTCTTTGGAAAACAGTTGGGCAAAGACTTAAAGGTTTTCAATAGGAATGGAAATGCAGGAAGAACTTCTTGATCATCACATTGTTTTCGTGACCTCTAAGTCAAACACTACTTTGAGCAATTCCAACTGAGTTACTAACTGTAGGCAGACAGAACTTTACAGTTACACTGAGAGATCTTAAACTAGTATCCTCAGGATATACTACATCTGTTCAGTAGAAATATATCAAGTACAAGGGAGAGACGATAATAGATTCCTTGTACAGAAAGTGTGCATCCTGAAAGACCCACTCTTCAGAAGGCAAACAACTTGTTCTTGTTTTCCTAGTACTTAATCACTATTTGTTTAGTGACCATTCAAATGGTAATAACCACTTGTTCAGTGATCATTCAATCTTAACAATGGTGCTGAAGGAGTGGTACTTATGATCTGTGCTCAAAGTTTCATCCATTGCAGTGTCTCTGCATGTGATTGTTCAGCACCTGGATTGCAATTATGACACTGTAGTGTCACACAGTCACAAGATCGGAATTTGTGACCTTCTTTGCTATCTTCCTGCAAGCAAAATCACTGGCAAAGCTGGCAAGAGGTTGCAAATGCGACCAAGTAAGATTGCACTTAATGATCATGTGGGATTTGTTTAACAATTGGACATGCAGAACTGCCATGGCTGAATGGTACAGTCATGTGATACTGGGCTTTCCAATTGCATCACTTAATTCTGGTCCCAAATGATGTTAGTAAGCAGGTACTACCTTAAGGTGGAAGTGGTAAAGATGCACAGGAGTGTACCAGCTAGGAGCTTTGGTAACTCCCATCTAGACCAAAGCCTGGGCAATATCAGTGCCAAAGCTAATGAACATATTGAATTCTGAACTGCAACTTCTTAAGCTAAATTACTTTCAGGATAGAAAACCAGTATTTCCATCTAGATAAAGGAGTGGCCTGTCACATATTGTTTTGATCTTAACAGGACAGAATTGTCAAGTCTGTAGATGCTATAAAATTTATTGTAAAAGGGAGGCAGCAGCAGAAAGTCCTTGTATATATTAAAGATTGACATTACATAATGGATCTTTTAAAATTAAATAAGCTTTCTGGTTTTTTATGCTTGAAATGTTAATTCTATGTATTTATCCAATTAAATTGATATTCCCTTGGGTATATCTTTCTAGAAATCCATTTGAACTTACTGAAGAATTCATTGAGAATTTCAATAATGCCTCAGAAACAGAAAGAAAGGAAGCATTCATGGATCTGGCTAACAAAATGCTTGTTAGATGCAAGGTTTGTATGTGTAGGATTTATAAAAGGTTATTTATAAAGACCATCTGTTGAACCTAAATGTTTAGGGTGCTGTTTAATACTCGAGAATTAATGAAAATACTTTTTACTACATGACATTCATTTTCTTTTTTAAAGTTATTCATACAAAGATGTGCAGAAAGGACAATGTTAAAATAATTTGTATTTGGACATCTAAAATGTATAAGTAATTGTCAGGCTGAAAATGCTTGAAATACTTGTTTTCTTTTTATACATAGTCACGTTGAAATAATTTCATGAAAACAATGTTGGCGGTGAGGAAAGGACATCTTAGTTTTAATTATTGCCTCTTGTTCCAGGAAATGAGGAAAAAGAAATAGCCTGACAGACTTTCCCTTTGTAGTCAAGTTAAATATTGTTATGGCAATCTAGTATAAAAATAAGGCAAAGTTATTCCAACTCTGACAGATTTATGTTTAAAAGCCTACTCCCAAATGCCTGAAGATGTTTCATTGTATCGGTTTTGGGTACCACATGTGCCCTCTTCACAAACTGGCTCAGTGCAAGTCATTGCTGGAATGCAGAGCTTGTAATTAATTGCTCTTTATTGCAAGGCACTTCAGTTGATGGTAACAATATAATTACACACAGTATTTATCTTCTTATTTAAGTCTAACCTGAGGGATGAAAACATTGCTATCTCGGCTAGCCCTTGTATTTTCTTGTCAGCATTTTTGTTTTAAATGTTATCTTTAAGTAGAATTTTACATATGTTGACAATACTAGTTTTTTGCACTGCCATTTATCATGTTTTTTTATTTATTAGAGCAGTTCCATTTTCCAGTCTTGACAAAAGATGCCACTGCCTTAAGAGTCTTATGCATTCCTTAAGCAACGTCAGCAACATGTATTCCAAGCAGAAGGCTGAAAAATGTCAGGTTGCTTTAGTTTAGTTTAGTTTACTTTACTTTACTTTACTCTATTGTCATTACACTTTGTACAATGAAATTAAATACCATCTTCAGTGTACATTATGACTGTGAAAATAGACAAACACACATCCTTCAAATTCTATACATTGAATTGAAAACCCCTGATATGGCATTAATATTGCACTATACAATAGCATTGTATGTATTGGGATAGAAGCTGTTTTTCAGCCTATTTAATGAATAGTTCAGAGGCACTACACTTGTGCAGTCTGAAGAATTTCTTCTGAATCTCTTCCGAATGTGCTCATTTCATTAGTTTTTAGTTCATTTCCAAGTCTATTGTTAGCAGTGGAAAAATGGTATTATAATCTTTTGCTTCTTTCCATTTTATATTCTGGACAGAGACGACTGGGTCTCAGTGTATTAGGTTGTGGGAAGTATGTGAATCTTCCAATAGGATGGACTGAGGCAATAATGTTATCACAGTGCAAAGGAGAAATTAGTGAAGGTATGTTGCTTTTTCATTTTAATTGATATACATTTTCTCTTTTTGCTGAACAAATGCTGCTAAATTATGAACATAGGGACCTCATTTTAACAAAGTATTTTGTGGAAGGAAGCTGTTATGTCTGTTTGTTCAATATAAAAACACACAATTAGCTAAAATACATCAACATGCTATTGGAATAATGATGCTATTATGCAAATGACTTAAATTGATGCATATGACATAATTTGCTTAACATGCAAAAAGTTGTTATTTCAGAAGAAGTAAATTGTAAAATTAAATCAATATACATTTTAATTGTCTTGTCTAGACTACATTGGATGCAATTAATCCATTTGGGAGAGACACCTAGAAGGAAATTTATGCTGTTGTATCTAACATCAGTAAATGTTTGCTACCCTTAAAATAAAGGGGTTTTTTTCTCTCAGATAGAATATGCTATCTCTAAGATTTTGTATCAAGTGTGCTTTGGTCTTAGAATGATTCCAATGGCTTATGCAAATCCATTCTTACACTATTTTAAATTATGGATGTACAACTAGAGGCCTAAAAGCTGTATAGGGCCAATTATCAAGATTAATTGGTTTCTCTGAACAATTGAAATGTATTTGTAAGAGAAATGGGTTGGTATATGGGTTCTGGGCTGCAAAAATCTGGGCAAACAATAAGGAAGGTATTAAGAAGTAGCTAAAAATGTTAAGGTTTTTCTGCCCTCTACTCTGTATATTTTTTGTTTAATAGGGGCCAGGAACCAAGAACTCAAAGTTGAGAGGTCATTTTATGCCATTCAAGGGGCTTCTACTGCCAGAAACCTATTCTGGCCTGAGATTTGTCCATCAAGCAGTTAAAGCTCCTTCAAACCAAGTTTGACTTTGGGAGATTTTATGGAGATGTCTGTAATCTATTAAGCAACAAGTGGATTATTGCCCTTTGAAACATTATTTCACTTTCAAAATTCAGTTGATAATCTTAGAATTAATTATCTGCCATTCAAATACTATCTACTTAGCTTTTTTTCTTCTATATCTGCTCAGGATTTTTACTATACTACTGTACGCAATTAACAAAACTACCTTTTAATGAAAAACAATAACAGAAACAAAAGTAAATAAATAAATAAAGAAGACCAGCTTGAAACTAAGAAAGGGGGGTAAGGGGGTAAAATTACCTTATATATTAGACTTATCAACAGTCACTGGTTGGTAACTATTAGTAAAATAATGACTGTTTAACTTTGTTGTGTCCAGGGAAGTTGGCTAGGTGCAGCCATGGGATGAATGTCCCAGATTGTGAGACTTCAAGCCCAGATATAATTTTTCAAGAAATTACTCTTGCAGTAAGCAATCTTTAAAATACATTTCAGAGTTTTCTTTAATCAGATTATTCTGTTCTCGCTAAAAACTACTGAGAGAGCCCTCATAAGTCTAGAAAGTGGTTAACTTGTTTGTCATGACTGAATCAGTGGTGGTATTCAAAAACTTTTACTACCGGTTCTGTGGGCATGCCTTGGTGGGCGTGGCCATGTGACTGGGCGGGCATGGCTTTTTTTGCAGCCCCCACCCGTTTTTGGGAGCTTCTTAGTTACAGAGGAGCCTCTGGGGGACGTTTTTGCTACCCCAAGGTTCCTCTGGGGCTCAGGAAGAAAAGGAATAGAGCATGGGAGGGGCATGCAGCACCCCTCCAAGCTCTATTTTGGGAGCTTCCTAGCCTCAGAGAAGCCACTGGGGGAATGTTTTTGCTACCCTAAGGCTCCTCTGGGGCTCTGGAAGGCAAAACATGGAAGGGGGGGCTGAGCTTCTCCCTCCATTTTTTGCCTTCCTGGGCCTCAGCAAGGGGAATCCTGGCACAGCTGATCTTATCTACAGCTGATTATTGGGAGGGGGAAAAAAAGAAAGAAATACCTTAGGTGAATGTCAGGCAGATGGGCGGGCTGAGTGAGCATCAGGAGGGAGGGCGACTGATTGGGGGGCGTGGCCAGCCAGAACTTACTACTGGTTCAGCGACCCATGCCAAATTCTTGCTACTGGTTTGCCCGATTCGTTGCGAACCGGCTGAATACTACCACTGGACTGAATGGTAAAAGTACATGCCTGAGCATGCACAATATGCACTTAAAGTTCAGAATTGTAACTGCTGACATCACAATTTATTAATTATATTTTTTGTCAAGGGTCTATTTTCAATCTTTTTGTTTTGTACACATGCTTCCACCTGTGAAGAAATTTTGACCACTTTTTGAAGATCAGGAAGCCCATGGTCACCTCATCCACTTCTCTTTAGGCAGCCATTTCTTTTTATTTCACTAGTCTACCTACCGCTAGAGCTGTTTTTGTTTTAATCTCTGCTAAATCGGACATTCCTCCTTCAGTGAAAAACCAAACCAAACTTTGATTCTACCTAACAGCTTGCTGTTTTATTTTTTTTGCAACTACAAAATAATGTACATTCATCATTCTTCCTTTTGATTTCATTTTCAAATAAGATTGCTTGAGAAATTCTTTCTGAATTTAGATGTGAATAGGATGTAATTTAGCAAAATGTGTAAATACTGAAATAATTTACCTTAAATAATGAAATGCTTTAGTTTTTTCCCAATTATACAATAAATAAAATGACAATTGACCCTAAAGATTATGGGGAATTCTCTAAAACATCATTCGTTCTCTGCCTTAAAATCCTTGAAGAACAGAACATTTTATTTTTTAAAAAAATGTTGGTGGATATCTCGTACCTAAGCTTTTATTTGAATTGACAGTAGAATTAAAATAATTTGGAAATACAGGATAGATTAGAAATAAAGTGGTTAAGGGCAATAATAATGATTGCCACATCTGAGATTCCCTTCCTTGTTACCTGAAATATGTATGCTGGTTGGCGATTTAAAGCTTAATAGTGACCATATTCTATACCTAAGTATGCTACTTTATTTTGTTAGTTTATGTATTTATTCACTGCTGAAATAGAATGGGATGTCATTCAAGGAGATCTGTAACAAGATTGTCATGTTTTATCATGGATAGGAAATAGGGCTTTGGGATAGGCCACAGCTTTCCCCTAATAGTTCATTTAAACTGGAGACCAGCATACAATTCTGATGAAGCACAGACTGCTTAATACAGATAACCCTCAAGTTACAACAGTTCATTTAGTGATTGTTTGAAGTTACAACAGCACTGAAAAAAGTGACTTATGACTGTTTTTCACACAGACAACTATTGCAACATTTCCACAGTTGTGATCAAAATTCAGATGCTTGGCAACTGATTTATATTTATGACAGTTGCAGCATTCCAAGGTCAGGTGATCACCTTTTGTGACCTTCTGACAAGCAAAGTCAATGGGGCAACCAGATTCACTTAACAACTGTGTTACCTGTCTTAACAACTACAATGATTTATTCAACAGGTAGTAAATGAGGCAAAATTGACTTAACAAATTTTACTTAGCAACAGAAATTTTACTTCGCAACAGAAATTTTAGGCTCAATTGTGGTCGAGGATTACTTGTACATTACTGGAGTTAAAAAGAACAAACTTAAAAGTGGGGCTGCAACAGCTCTTTATATATTTATGCAAATTAAACTATAAGATTGGATTCATTGATGATAAATTATGAACTAAAGCAGCATACATTAATGCGTAGTTTCTATGAAACAATGGGTTGGAACTATAGAAAATATGGAACAAATCATGGTGATCTTGTTTCCCAGAGCATGTGTTTACTTTCTAGGTTTGTTCACATTCCTTGACCTCCTAAACATTTTGTGGCTGAGCTGAGTGGGTTTTATTATTTTCAAGTTTCTGAGATGGTAATAGGAGAGGGATACTTGTGCCTCACTTCACTTGTCCTAACTGGCTGCATATTTTCTCCTTTAATATTTCTATTCTTCTATATTCTCAGGAATAATGGAATTACATCACTCTGTGTGTGCTGAGTGTGTGTGTGTGTGTATATGTGTATGTGTGAGAGAAAGGGAGACAGAGAGAGAGAGAGACTTAAAACTGAAACTGTTCTAAATCCTATCAGTGTAAATAATATTTAGATACCTATTGAATTGATTCAGATATGCTCTTCTATTTACAGAAGGCCATTCAATCCAGGAAAGACATGGAATCAGCAAAAATCACTTGTCTTTTCCATATTTTTCATCTGGCAAATCATAAATGTCTCTAAAAGATTATGGAATTAAGGCAAATATATATCTTCCAGGATAATGTTGCAGGATCCAATCTGGGTCAGTCAACAGGTTATGGAATTGTCTAGAATAATCTTTTTTATCCTGGAATCTTCCATAACCAGAATTTCCAGCCAGCATGACTAAACTGTATCAGTGTAAACTTGTGAATTTGAGCCCGCATGAGAAGGAATTTGATAGATTTATTATCACTATTGTTTAATAGTTTTTACAGATGGTGATCCCTCAGCTTCCAGAACTCTAAAGCCACTGGAGACTGCTATCTTACAGTCTCCTTGAAGGGGGCTACTGTCTAAGAGCAGGGCTGTCAAACTCGTGGACTGTGGGCCAGATGCATCATGCGCTGGCCACGCCCATGCCTGGTTTAGCAAAGGAAAAAAATTATAATATGTCATGTGATGACACTGTGATGATGTGAGTTCGACACCCCTGGTCTAGAATAATTGGGGGTAATCTGTGTCCTTTCCTTTTCCAGAAAAGAATTCCAAGAACTGGTCTTTTCACAGTTCCTCATTCTGCTATACTTATCAGCTCCACTCTCAGTGGAGAGTCATCTTGAGATGAGAGTGGAAGTTCATTTTCCAAGCTTGTGGGTTGTTTCCGAATATTTCGTTACCATACTAGGTAACATCTTACCTACTTTAGGGGATGTCAGTGTCAGTGTTCTTCTGCTTACAAAGACTCTGCGTGGTCAGTAGGTTTTGTGATGGGGAGGTCACATCTTGAGTTCTTCATTCTTGGTGGCCCATTCAACTTTATTGGATGGCTTTATTATGCAATAGTATTTAATTCACATTCTAGCATAAATATTGATCAAAATTATGAGAGGGATGAGCCTTAATTACATTTTCATCAACATGATAATCAGAACAGACAAACAATCTGGAGGAAATTGATTTAACACTTGTTATTTTGTTCAGAATTTGGCAAGCATTGTGTTGCAGGTGTGATGAGTATTGTGTGAAATATTAAGATTTTATAGACTTGTAAAATATTAAGACCAATCTGAATTTGTTTTTCCCTTTCCTTTTTTCCTTTAGAAGCTCTTGAGATTCTTGGAATTTCATTGGATCATGCCCCTATTGCTCCAGAACACATCAGTATTTTATTTTTTGTAGCGGAATGCATTTTGTATAAACTCTGTTACGACGCAGCACAGAAACCATATCTATTCTCATGTGAAATCAAATTGTTGAAGGTATGCTATGCTTTTAATATTGACACATTGGTTCCACAGTGATTATATGAACATTATATGCCAATATCCCTTTAGTTTTCTATGGAGACTTGCTCGTTCTGCAGGATTGGGAAAGAATTCTTAGTTCAGGAACTGCATTTGGCAATCACAGTTTCAGATACTACTCAAAACACTTTTTGCTTTTCTGTTTTTTACTTTTTGCTTTCTTTGTTTTGAAATGTCATTTAAACTTTTTTTTCTAGTAAGTAATGATTTTTGGTTAATAACTAAAGATTTTTATGTTCACTGCTTTAAAGAAATATTACAGAAAAATAATAAAGAAACATCTCCGTTTTAAAAAGAAAATGAAACATTTATTGATGAAGATTCTCAGTCAACCAGGCAGAGTTGTCTGGAAGTTGATTCATGGCAACTGATCTTTTCTTTTTTGGTTTGAAAGATTTTGCTGCTTATTCAAGTAGATTCTTCAGTCTGAAGAAGTACTGAGATAAGCAGTGAAAAGTTTCAAAGAAGAAGAAAAAAGGTCCAGTTGCCATCAACTTCCAGACAAAAATGAAACAGCGTAATTGCTAAAATATTAGGATAAACTAAAGTAAGTCTATACTTTAGCAGATATACTGTATATAATTAGTCTCTAAAGACCCAAATGTGGATTAACTTGATATATTAATTGGTAGACTGTTGTTGCTTTTGAACCCAACTCAAATTAAGCACCAACTCAGAGTTAAGCAAGAAATAAATTTCAAAGACTTTGTACATAAGCTATGTTTTCAGACTTTCAAAATTATGCTAGAGTATGGACCCAACCCACCCATTAAATCTGCATTCATAGTAAAAAAAAATAACCACATGCAAAATTACATTTCCCTCAAATAATGTCAAGAACAACAATCACCTCAACACTTGGGCAATTCCAGTCATTAGATATACAAGAATGTGGCTTGGATAAAGGAGGTGAAGAAGGGAAAAAAAGGAAGCTGAAATGAAAGAATATATAATAACTGCAGAAATGGTGATGAAAAGATTAAGATCAAGATTTGATCAGAACCAGGAGAAGATGAAGGGCTCTGGGTCTTTTTTTTTTTTTTAAACAAATTTTATTAATTTTACAGAAAACACAATACACAATCCAGGCATACCAACTTGAAAAGTCTTTTCTAAAAGAAAAATTAATAATAATTGAAGAAGAAAGCCAATAGAACATATAAAATAATGTCAAATTGTAATATCAATATTTACATTATCTATTTAACTTTATATCTTATCCAGACTTCTCCTTTTATCCAAATTATATTTCTTGCTTAATAAAATTTTATTGCCTTTCATAAACATACAAAACACAAAACATAAACAAAACTAAAAGATCTTTTCTGAAGGCTGTCTGATTCCGGGCTGAAACTCTTCACACAGACACAAATTCAAACTTCATATTCACTTTATATATCCTTCCATATCTTATTATCATTTTCTTTTCTTTTTTTTTTATAAACCAATTTTATCAATTTTATAAAAACAATGCACAAAGAATCAACGCATAACAGCTTATAAATTCTTTTCTAAGAAAAAATAATAAAAGAAGAAAACCAATAGAACACAATAATTACAAATTATAGTATCAATACTTTATCTATTTAACTTCATATCTTATCCCAGCTTCTCCTTTTCATCCAAATTATTTCTTGTTAATTAAAATTTTATTGCCTTTTATCAATATACAAAACCCAAAAAGACATAACAAAACCTTTATATATCCTTCCATATCTTATTACCATTTTCAATAACATTCTTTGTCTGTTCTATTTCCAACTATCCATTCATCTTTTTTCTTTTACTATACTTCTCCTATACACCAATTGGAGTAACGTCTTTAACACATTACCCTAACTTAAAAGTACTTCATATAACAATTTTTCTTGGGATTCTGTTTAATAGATTCTAAAATTACACAATGAATTTTATACTCTAAATACACATATAAAAACACAATCTTATGTACCCTCCAGAATCTCTCTTTTATCCTAAATTAAATTCACCCATTGTCTCTGAATAAACTTTTTTCTTTAGATCTTGCTTCCCACCATTGAGGCTTCTCCTCCCCCCCTTTCTCTCTTGCTTATTCTTCTCCTTGCCCTTTTTACCCCTTTGTCTCTCCTCCTCCCTTTTCTTACTCCCTTTCCTTTGCTTTCTAACCTTGCCTCCACCTTTCCGCTCATTTTTCTCTTTTTTGGTTGTTTTTTCAATTCTTAAAATCCCCCTTTTCTTATCCTTTTTCTCCTCCTCCCTGGAAAGAACCCATTGTTCATCAAAGGTGGCTTCTTCTTCCTCTTCTTCTTTGTCCCAGTCCTTCTGCTGCGTAGTCAACTTTTCATAAGTACATAACGCCATTTCTAAAAATTGAAACAAAGTGCCCAAAGTATCTTCCTTTTTATATTTTTGATATTCAGTCTTTAGTTCATCCACAAGCGATGCCATCATGAAAAGAGAAACTTTTCCCAAAACAACCACAAGTATTTTTAATCAAAAATAATTCAAAAAAAGTTCCAAAAATTAATACTTTTCTTCCTTCTTCTCTTTCTCTTTCTGGGATTAATGTTTAATCAAAGAGGTCCAATTACCATATACCTTTCTTTGGGATTCTAGGCAATCTCCTCCTTTTTCAGTTTCTGCTCCAATTTTTTTTCCTCTCCCTTCCCACTTGCAACATCAATTTTAAATAATCAGAAATCCATACCTCTAATAAGGGTTTTCCAATTTCTTAAGTTTTTCAATGTCCAGGAACCCTTTTGTCCCTTAGCTTCAACTTTCAGAATAATTCACCTTCAATGTCCAAACATATTTCATATCTGCTGTTTCCATGGGGTGGGAGAGTGAAGAAAAAAAAAAAAGTTCCCTTTAACAGCTTCTCCACTGCTTTCGATCTTCTTAGGGATACAATGTATCCTCCAGCAATTCAAACAGCTCAGTTCCAACAAATTTGAAAGATGTTGATTGACCCGGCTCAGACAGCACTTTCACTCTTCTTGCTTCCTCCAGCACAATCTTACCCCGTTGCTGGCTTCTTCGTGGCGGCCATTGCTGACCGCCGCTCCACCGCCTTGGGAAAAAGGGGTTTTTCAGGACGAGGAGGGGGTCTGCGACACCCCCAACCCCCTGTCCGGCTCCCCTCTCTCTTCGGCTGTCCCTACAGGGCAGCCATATCCCCCTGACCCATCTGGATCGGGGGTACCTCGGCGGCTAGCACAGCAGGAATTGCGAGTGGTCGCGAATTCCTGCTGCCCCGAAGCCACGCGAAACCGGAAACCAAGGGCTCTGGGTCTTGATAATTTAAACAGAGAAGCCTTTGCCATTTAATACTATAGAATTAGTAGCTGTCAATAAGAAAGACAAAAAAATCTGGACAGTAGATGCTGCAATATTTGAAAAACAGCAGAATAAACGAAGTGGAGAAAATCAGAAAATATAAAGACCTCCAAGTAGAAGTAGAATGACTGTGGCAAAAGCAACAAAGATAGTACCAATAATAATATAGGCACCTCGAGTGCAGTTTTAAAACATCTGGAGCCTCATTTGAACACCATTGGCACTGACAAAATCACCATCTGTCAATTGCAACAGGCAGCATTATTTGGAACAGCTTACATTCTACAATGATAACTTTAACATAATCAAACAGCAACATCTGCCTATCCCAGGTTCTTGGGAAAGACTCAATAGGTGGGTAAAAATGCCAAATCCTGTCTAAACATCTGGCTAACTCTGCAGCCAATCATAATAATACATTAAGGCAGTGTAAAGATTATGGATTTTAATCCTTTCTTATGCACAATGCTGGTTGGGTGACTTTGAACCTATTCTACTCTGTCAGCCCTAGGCAGTAATAAACTGCTTCTGAAAAGGTTGTCAAAAAAACTGCAAGGTACAGTTGCCGGGAATTAAAAATTATTTGAGGACACAACTTTTAAGTTTGTATGTGGCGTACTATTATATTTTCTAGCCTATTAACTTCAAGAAATACATAAACATTTAAAACTCACTGTTACTTATATTTACAAATTACTTGCATGATTACATTGTGGGGCACAAATTAGTACTTGCTTCAGAAATAGCTGTACAAAGCAAAATTTTACCATACATGTTATTGTTTGTATATTGGGTTCTTTGTTTTTGTAAGCTGCCCAGAGTCACTGAGAGTGAGTTGGTGGCCATACACATTTCCACAAATAAATAAAAAAAAATAAAAAAAATAATAAAATAGTCAGAAAGTAAAGGGAACATTAGAACTGGATGAAGATTATTTCATAGGATGAGGTCCAACATTGAAAAAAATACTGTCTCTGGAATCCCACCTTTCTCATTTACATATTTGGAGAACCTTTTGTGTCCTCATCTGTTCTATATAGTTCTACATGAAGCAGATAGTAATAATTGAAAACAATCCAAGTAAATCAACAAAAGTTCTAAAATAGTATATTTAAAACATAGTTAAAAAGCTATAGTATAGTACAGAACAGGTGTATCAAACTCACGTTGTCATGGAGGCATCATGTGATATATTGGGATCTTTTTCCCTTTCACTAACCAAGGGGTAGGCATGGCCAGCACATGATGCATCCAGCCCTGAGCCGGGAGTTTGACAGTATATTGTTATTCTGGTATAGAATAACAGTGAGATAAATGAGAATACATAACTGAATACTTAGATAAATAGATATTTTATTAAATTGTTTCAGACAACTTTTATATGGACACTGATAAATACATGGATAGAAAGTTATAGAATAAATACTATTTATGCTTCTTTTGACAGCTTGGATTTTTAGTTTTTTTAAGAATACTTCTGCTATATTTATTTGGTTTCCAGAGGTTTTCCAAAGAACACAAATCCAGGCTTCACATTGGCTTGAAAGGTACATTTTCTTTAAAAAGAAAAAGTCTGTTTATCTTTGCTATATTGTAACATACTTTGGAATCTTCCTTGACCAGCCCAGTTGTGTTACACCCCCCCCCAAAAAAAAAAATCAAAAGAAACTTGAGGGCAGATCCAGATTGACATCTTCTATTTACTCCTGCCTATTTAATAGGAACATGAAACATTTGATATAGGGAATGTATCTGACCTACATTTATATTTTATGACATCCTTAGACTATTTTTATAAGTTGTCCATAAGTGATTGGTTTAAATCTTCAGCAAAAGCAATCTAGTCTTTTCCAGTAAGCATGGGACAGATGGCTGGAGCTAGAAGAAAGAGAGGAAAGGGCAGCACTGGTCATTTCTTGCTCTTCTGCTGGCAAACACACAGACTGTCTTGATCTGATTATTCTTGACCTCAAGAGAATATAGGCATTAACCCAGGGGTGTCAAACTTGATTTCATTGAGGCCCGCATCAGGGTTGTGTTTGACCTCAGAAGGCTGGAGTGGGCATGGCCAGGTGGGCGTGGCCAACTCAACATTGTTAAGCCTGTGTTCCCCAACCAGGGTTAAGGAGACAAGCTAAACAGAATGTACAGCGTTAGTCAGATAGGCATACAGATAAATGAGTGAGATAAGTTTGTATGTTTGTTAACATACAGTAAAAATAACAGATACGCTTGTGTTATCAAAAATATAGTTTATTCCATTTAGAGTTATAGTATAGTCAAAATAATAGTCCATTAGTCATGTTTCGTTTTTAGTCAGTCCATTCAAGGATATTCAATTAGCAAAGTCCGTGTAGAATATCCAATGTCAGTTCACTTAAAATAAATCAGTCCTCTCACCGTTGATAAATCAACAGTCCTTTCTCTCTCCCGTTCCAGTAGGGGAAAAACGCATTCTTCAGTCTATCCAGTAATTAGGGATCATAAAGCCAGAGAGAGCAAGCTGCCGTGCCTTGCTTCTTTTATGGTGCTTTTACAACCACTCCCTTAATTACATTCTTACAGTTAAAGTTACAGACACTTTAACTAACAAACCATGATAACATATTTATTATTTTACCTAAACCAGTTAGGGTAAACAATGTTATCCCTAACAAACATCACTTGTGTCAGGGGAGTCTATGATGGCCCAAGTGCTCTGCCAGCGAAAACAGGCTTCTGAGCTCTGTTTTCTGCTACAACGGCCTCCAGAGTTGGGAAGGACTGTGGATAGCCCTCCCAAGCTCCATCTTTGGCTGCAATGGCCTCCTGTAACCCTATGCCACAAAAACTGAGCTCAGGAAAGCTGCATGCAGTCCTCACAAGCTCTGATATTGCTGGCAGAGGCACTGAGGACTGGTCCTTCGGTGTTTTCAGGACAGCCCCATGGGCCAGATCTAAGCACCCACGGCTGCATCTGGCTCACGGGCCTTGAGTTTGACACCCCTGCATTAACCAAAAGGAGTTCTTTTTAAAAGGGACAACTCAAGAGAATATTGGCACTCACCAATCTGTTTATTACCATCAATCCCGATTTCCTTTCTTAACGACTTTCATTTCTTTAATTTGTTTTAAATCTGTTTTAGAAAATAGTGTTTATGATGGCATGTGTGTGTGTGTGGGGGGGGGACATGACTTGATATGAAGATCATACTTGGTTTCCTATAATTAATTGTAGGAAGAACTTGTTTTGCACAGTCTGGTCTGGACTCATTTTATAGTTTAAAAGAAAGTTATTTCTGCCAATAAACCTTTCATTGCAAGTAAAAATAACTGTTAGAACAATATGATTTTATCCCAAATATCAGTTCCAAATTATGAATAGAATTTGCTCAACCTGAATTACCCTGAAGGCTTTTTGTTGTGCTGCCATGATCTACATGTTCCACAAGAAAGAGATTCTGCAAAAGGTTAAATAGTGTAGCATTCCACTATTTTCTTAAGAGTTCCCTGAAATTCAAATGTGACAATCTGAGAACTTCATGCTGGTTAATGTGAATGAAAAAGCAGCTAATGGTGTTTGACGACACCAGAATAGTTTTTGCTCACAATACTGGTATTTCTAATGAATGCTAAATATTTCCCTAATATACATCAGATTTTTGGCATACATATGCATAGCCTGCAGTGACTCAGCAGGCTGGGGTGGGGGTGGGGACTGCTGCTGCTAATATTGCAGTGATTTTGCAAATTTGCCACTGCTGTTGGTTGTCATGGCCACACATTCATTCCCAAAATCAAGAATATAAAGTCAGACAATTAAAAACAATATCTACAATATATTTGTATCTCCCTCATTAAAGGATTCCCCCCATATGGAATAGCTGGTATAAAAAAATAATTGCTCCCCACCCTGCAGTATATTTCTCAAGAAATGCTGTAATATGATATTGGATATAGATTGAAAAATGGCAGTGAAAAAAACTTGGTCCACAAAATATTTTATTAAAACTAATATATACATTTCATTAGAAATAACTTTCACAGATTTGCGCTTTCTTTATTATCTGATTATGTTAGTAATTCTTTAAAGTGTAATTTGAGTTGCAGGTTTTTGCCATAGCAAATCTATTTAAAAAGAAGGTTCTCATTCCACTTATAGCAGTAATGATCAAGTGTGTGTTCCTTCATTAGATGTTACTGGACAGCTGTTTTTTACATTGTGTTAAGATGCATTAAATATTCTAATCTATAATATTTTCAAGATGGATGAAAGCTGCCATTGAAATTCATTGACCTACACACAAAACAGCAAGTTGGTACAGTATTAAGCAGATTGCTTATATTATCAGCTTGTTCTGTCTGCTTCATTGTAAGCAGCTGTTGAAACACATTCAATCCTTCCGTTCAATAAAGGAGACAATAGCCAGAGAAAAATTCTGTGTACTGAGATTGAGGGATAATAATTCAGATCTGTAATTTAATATAAACTGAGTTAATTTATACTTCCTACAGATGAATCAGTATGCCTCTACTTCCTGCATTTTTGTCTAAATATTGGATTGCAGTTGTTTTATAAAAGTAGGTGTATAAAAAAATAAATAAATTAGGAAACATTGCAGATAAAAAGACAACCATGGAAGACTACAACCTAAACCAACTGTTTTTTATATAGATTTTTAAAAATTCTACATCAAGACTTGTAAAAAGAAGATAGAGGAAACATTTATGAAAAATATGTCAATAATATAAGAAGAAAAATGACTTCTGTATCTTATACAGATTGTAAAATTCTTCCATTAAAATTGTGCATGTAGTATTTTGTCAATCCACAAGAGGTCACACAATATTTATATATCCATTCTAGAAAATTCTTTGCTAAAGATTCTTTTCATTCTAACAGTGGTTGAAGTTACATAGTATCTAAAATTGGACAGGACAAACTAACAAGGTATTGTTGTTGTTTGTGCCATAGCATTAGCCGCATGTGAAATGTGCTATCAACTTTACCCAAACATCCTTTTTATGGTGCAGTTTATGCTGAAGGCTGGAGAAATTATCTGTGAAACAGCAGTGGTTTTTGAATCACAATTAGAATCCCAGGGAAATTTAGAAGAAATGGAGGAAGAAACACTTCATGACACAGTAGGTAGCATGTAATTGATATATGGTACATCAAGCAGCATTACCGTGATTAAATAAGTATGATTAGTAATTCAGTGAGAACTTTAACAGTTGAAGTGGCAGATTGGCAATAGTAAAAAAAAAGTTATGGGTTATCCTGTTCAAAGCCTGGTTCTTTGAACTATTCCTTATCAGGTATGTCCCTATCAGATGTATATGTAGCCATATATAGTGATATGGAGAATTGGATCCAAATATTTATCTTCTTAAAAGAAGTTTGTTAGTTATGAAATGTTGCGTATAAAACCCATTTACCACTAATTTGGGTGGCCTCATCACAGAGACTCAAAATCATACTTAATCTTGGTTCTTTGGTGGAGTTTTGTCTTTTTTTTTGTTATTTTCTGAAACTTTTTAGTCTTCAGTTAGAGATGTGCAGCCTGCAGAAAGACAAAATCTGTGGTTCATGAATAAGTAGCTCTAGATCATGGCTGTTAAACTTGCGGCCCCCAGCCCAGATGCATCACATGTTGGTCACACCCCCGCCTGGTTTAGCGAACGAAAAAAAACAACCCAATTGGTCATGTGACACTGCTGTGACAACACGAGTTTGACACCCCTGCTCGAGATTAAAGCTTAATATGTTTTAGACATATAGTATGAAGGTAAGAGCTATTGCAGGAATTTCTGATGCTTGGAAAATAACAAATTAAAAAAAGAAGCCAACAGAAGTCAAACTAGTTAAATGCTGTCATGAGTCCTGCCACTAATGACACAAGCAAAAGCTTACAAGTACGGAAGAAACCAGTACAAATAGACCATTCTAGTGAATGATACCCCTTCAGTCACAAAGAGTTGGAAGTTACTAAAATGGAATTGAAAATCTCTTGCCTTAAATTCTGGAAAATTGCTTTTGAGATAGACCTGGTATTTACAGTATGAGCTATGCTCTTCTTCAGGTGTATATGGCTACCACACTACATAATTACTAATCATGCTGATAGTGACTTATGAAAGTTGTATTCCAAAATATCTCGAGGCTACAATTTACTTATCCCTGTAGTGGACCATAGATCAGGAATGGGAGAATGTGAACTTTTGGATTTTATTTTCTGGCAATTTCAGGCAATATGATCAATGATGAGAAATGTTGAAAACTATCATTTTAGAAGTCAGAGCAGGTTCGCTTCCCCTGCTATTGATAATTTGGCATTTCCACCATTTTTCTCAGTGGCCATGCTTTATAGAAGTTGCAAATCAAACTATATGGTGTAGGGAATCTTGACATCTTCCAAATGATCTGGCTTCAGATAAAACAGATCTTTTAATTTAAGTAAAGAAATCTTTGTGCTCAGATAAAGGAATGTTCACAAATACAAGAATAAAATAATCCACACTTAATGTAGAATAAAATAATTTGGTCAACTGATTGACCTGGATGAGCTCTTCTCTTTGTTACTGGTTTATTAGACTTATAACCCTTCTGGCTGGCAAAGGCTCCCTGAGAGGCGATGTGCTTAAATTTTAGTGGTGGTGAATTCTTCTTTGAGAGAGAGTATGGTTCTTTACCCCTTAAAGAAGTATTGGTCAATTCTTTTGTTAAGAAGCTTGATTAACATATACTCAGGGGTGGGATTCTACCAGTTCGCACCTATTTGGTAGAACCAGTTGTTAACATTCTAAGCAGTTCGGATACCAGTTGTTAGAAGAAATTACTGGCCTAATCCTGTAAGGAAGGCAGGAAGGAAACATTCTGGTGTTGTTTACAGAAACTGCCTCTCCATTAACTCTTATTACATTCTTGGCAGGACTAGACTTCCTGTCTCAGGAAACTTCTCTGGAGTTTTTTTGCTCCTCCTTTGCTGGTACTTTGCTTGTGTGGAGTGACCACTCAGAGTTACAATGGCACTGAAAAAAGTGACTTATGACCGTTTTTCACACTTACGACTGTTGCAGCATCCCCACAGTCATGAGAGGCCAGGCGAGGAGATGCGTGCCTCGATGTGAGTGATATTAAGTTGGCCAGGCCCAGCCAATAACATGACCACCAAACCATGTCCACCCAGTCACATGACCACCAAGCCACACCCCCACCTAAGCCACGCCCACAGAACTGATTGTTAAAAAATTTGAATTCCATCCCTGCATATACTGGCTAATTTTCAACCAGTAACCAATGTTCCTTTTTAGGGAAAGTTATTGAGAAATGGGTCATATAGAAGCTTCAGAGGATTCTGTAAGAAGCAGATTAACTGGATTTCTTTCAGACAGATTTCATACCAGGGTATGGGATTGAAACAGAATTGGCTGTGATTTTAGATGACCTCTGGTGGGAGCGGGATGGGATAGTGCATCCATTCTTGATCTCTTGGTGGCTTTATTTATTTTATTTTATTTGGTTTGTCAATTGTTTTCAAGATAATAGGTATAAGTAAAAACATAGTTATGAATACATGGATATTGTTAGGAATATAAGTCACCTAACAGGTATTTGGGTTAGAAATATATAAACCAGGATAGACATTTTAAAACTGTATCTATAAGAAAATGCAAAACTGTAATTCGGTGTGGTTTCTCAAACGGCCATAAGATGGAGCCAGAAACCTGGGTTGTTTAGTCTTAGTCTCAGAAGAGAGTGTGAGTCAGTCTCTGTTTCCTTCTGTTGGAAAGTATTGCTGTTCCTCCATTTTTCCTAATTGACTGATATTCCTGGATTTAATGTAAGTCTGTTACTGAACTGTTTTTTGACACTGGACTTTGTTATTGAATTATCCCTGGATTAAAAACTGACTGATTTAACCTGTAAATGACTTTGGACTGCCTATTTTGAACTTTGCTTAAATCTTTATTGAAAGTAAAACCCTACATTTGCTGTACAGTGTATCTGTGTGCTATATGTGTATTATTCAAACACTACTCTCAACATACGTCTCCCTGTATGCGCTCATTCTCCTAACGGGGAATTACCTCAACAGATATATGTAAGAAAAATAAAAGAAACAATAGGACAGGGACTGTAGGCACCTTGGTGCGCTTATGCACGCCCCCTACAGACCTTTTAGGAAAGGGGTGAGGTCAATAGTAGAAAGTCGAAGGTTAAAGTTTTTGGGGTTTGGGGAAGAAACCACAGAGTCAGGTAGAGTATTCCAGACATTGACCACTCTGTTGCTGAAGTTGTATTTCCTGCAATCAAGTTTGGTGTGATTAACCTTGAGTTTGTATCTATTGTTTGCTCTTGTATTGTTATGGTTGAAGCTGAAGTATTCATTGACAGGTAGGACATTGCAATGTATGGTTTTATATACTATACTTAGATCGGACTGAAGGCAGCATAGTTCTAAGTTTTCTGGGTCTAGAATTTCAAGTCTGGTGGCATAAGGTATTCTGCAACGAGTGGAGGAGTGGAGAACTCTTCTTGTGAAATATTTCTGGACTTTCTCAACTGTGTTAATATCAGATATGTAATGTGGATTCCAGACCGATGAGCTATATTTGAGTATTGGTCTAGCAAATGTTTTGTATGCTCTAGTTATTAGTGTAATATTACCAGAGAAAAGGCTACATAAGATTAGATTAACAACTCTTAATGCCTTTTTGACTATGTAGTTACAGTGGGCTCTAGCACTTAGATCATTAGAGATGAGTACTCCAAGAACTTTGACAGATTTGGATCATCAATAAGGTCTTGACTATTCAGCCTGTATTTTATTTTCTGATTATTTTGCCAATATATAAGACAGAGCATTTATTTGTTGAGATTTGAAGTTGCGATTTGTTTGACCATTCTGATACATAGTCGAGGTCTTTTTGTAGGGTAGCAGTATTTTCTGTGGTGTTGAATAGCTTTACATCATCAGCAAAGAGAACGCAGTTGCTCTTAATATGATCACAGGGGTCATTTATGTAGAGTATGAAAAGAGTTGGTCCTAGAACACTGTCTTGGGGGATGCCACTGTTGACAGGTACAGAATTTGAAAGGACACTCCCAATTTTGACCATTTGTTGTCTGTTTGACAAGAATGCTTCTATCCAGTTATGCAGTTGTCCAGAGATACCATAAGATTTTAGTTTTAGGAGTAGTTTGTCGTGTACCACTGAATCAAAGGCTTTATAGAAGTCTATGTAGATTGCGTCTATTGCTTTGCCCTGATTGAGTTGTGTAGTCCATATGTTTTTGTAGTGTAAGAGTTTTTTCAGAGGCTGGGGAGAAAGGAGACAGAGGGAGAAGAAGCCTGCAGGCATATCTGGGCCTTTCTCAAGGCCTGCAGGAAGCAGCTTCCTTGTCCTCCCTTTCTAATTTCCAGCTACCAAAGCTGTCCTCTTACCAGCTGATCGGGTGAACCTCCCCACACTGCTTTGCCCTTGCAGTAGCACTGCAGGGTATCTGGGCCATGGCAATAATCAGGGCAGAGTTGGGAGAGCCAATCCCAGCCCTCTCTGCCCAGAGACACTTTATTGCCAGGACACATGGTGTTGAATCCACTGTCCTTTCAACCTGGGCTGAAACTCATACAAGGGTTAAGATTAAAGAGTTCCAGCGTGTCAGCTGGAAACGGGCTCAAGGTCAAACAGTTGCCCAAGCGCTCAGCAAAAGTGGGCCAATCTGTAGCTGGGCTCGTTGGGTGTCCTCTCCACCTGCCCTCCCTAATCAGAAAGGAAGCAGTTGCCCTACCTGGCAGGATGGAGGAAGACTTCAAGGCCTTTGCACCAGGAACCTCACAAGATGGCAAAGCCACCAGGCAGGCCAATCTATGGAGACCAGCAACCCCACCTTGTTTAAAAGCAGGTTCTAGGATTTCATACTTTCCATACCACGGATCATGGTATCCTTTTGGACTGGCTGCAGAAGTTGGGGGTGGCTGGCATTGCATTGTGCTGGTTCCCTTTCTTCTTCCATAAACTGTTCCAGTCAGTGTTGATTGGGAGTGACAGATCCTACTCTTGAACTTGACTTTGGGGAGTGCTGTTGCGTTTGATACATTCTCTGCTCCTGTTTAACATTTATATGAAACCACTGGAGGAAATTAACCATAGCCATGAGGTGAAGTATTGTCATCATACTGATGCTACCTAGCTGTATATCTCCACCTTGGTGATGTTAGTGATGCTGTTTTTTTCTTGCACAATAAAATATTCTTTATTGGCCAAGTGGACACACTAGGAATTTGTCTCTCAGTGTAAGCCCTCAGTAAGCTCTCAGTATACATGCAAATAACAAAGCAATATAATAATAAGATACCAATAATAGAATATAATAGGAAAGTTGAGAAGGATAATAGTAGTACAGCCCCACTAGATGGATAAATACCCTAAGGCATGAGACAGTGCTATGAGAATTAGGGAATTACTTGACATTATAACTTGATCATTGGAAAATGTGGAGGTCTGTATGGGGACCAACAGATTGCAGATTAAGGGTGTTAGGGATACACACCCTAGCAGAACGTGCAACGGCAGTCTAGCAGGCAGGCAAATTATGTGAGATAAACGTTGTAGTTTACACTCAGTAAGACAGATACACTGTGCCAGTTAAATAGTTTTTTTATTCCAGCAAGAGTTATAGCATAGTCAAACAGTTCATATGTCATAAACTAGTTCAGTCCATCCAGGGGTTAATCAGTTGCAAAGTCCAGTGTCGAAAAATAGAGGTCAGTAAACTTACAAATAATCAGTCCAGCAATATATCTCTTTTGCAGTCAGAGATATGAAGAAAATCAAACCCCTTTTCTTCGTTTCAGCAACAGCAGGGAAAACACGCAGTTATCACCATCAATCCATCATTTGTCAGCTATCCAGTAAAAGCCAGCAAACAGTGAGCTCTCTTGCTCCCTCTTATGGTGATTTTACAACCGCACCCAAAATACATGTTTTAACAGTTAAAGTGATACACACACTTAAACTCACTAACATAGTTTATATATTATTTTTACCCAAACTAAGTTAGGTAACCAATGTTATCCCTAACAAAGGGCTTTGAATTTTGGGGCCATTAGGACCATACATATACCATATTTTCTTCTAAAAAAGGCAGCATTAGCCTAGACTGATATGGTACACAAACTGGGGGTCATTCTGAATTGTGACTCCTGCTCAAAGAGCAGATTACAGTTGTAGCTTGGAGGGCTTCAGGTTGTGCACCAGTTAACCTCATTCCTGGAATGATTGTGCTCAGTCTCTTATGCCCTGGTCATCTCCTGCATGGATTACTATAATGACCTTTACAAGGGGCTTCTTTAAGGAAGCTTCACCTGGGGCTTCTTTCATCCAGAAGCTTCGCCTCGGGCAAAATGTGATGACAAGGATGGCTACCGGTTTGCTTCCAGGTTCAATTCAAAGTGCTAGTAATCTATACACTACTTAACCTCTATTGTCTGTTTATAACCTTCAGTAAGCGACACTGGTGCATCATAAGGCAACAATTTTTGAAACAAGTTATTTCAAATGGGCTAACTTAAAAATGTGTCCAAATTTGGGGATCTATTGCTTCATGAAATTAAAATTGAAGGAACTTCATAGAAGTTGTATTTGTAAACAGCCAGCTGCAGTCCTATTATTGTGATTTCTGATGCTCCTTGCCAGCTTCCCACAAGCAAAGTCAACGGGGAAGCTGGCAGAAAGTCAGAAATCACTTCTGCTCCCACTGCTTTTTTCTCTGCCCATGATCATTCTGTTTATCTATTTAGGTAACAAGAAATATCTCTGATCTGATGGCTTAATGAGTCATGGGTCATCTCGTGACCTATAAAGTACTATACAAGATGTGATTAGGGTATTTGAGAGACTGCTTCTCACCAATCAAGTTTACTTGTCCCATCAAATCTGGCAGAAAAGGCAGGTCCAGTCCAAGAAGGAATGTCATTAGAATATGTGAGGTCTTCAATTTGAAGTTGCCAAGTCTGAACAACAGTGACTTAGAGCAAAGAGAGGTTTTAAAGAATTTCAGAATAGCAGGTATGACCCATATAGATCTCTGGAGAGATGTATTTTAGGTAGCATATTGGAGAAGGTGTATCATCTAGGTCCCAATAGATGATATTGTTTAATTGGAGGGGCCTTGAGTACACTGCTCAATCTTACTTGGCAGGCAGAAACTATTAGACAGTCCCTCAACTAACAACTTTTCCTTTGAATTGAGAAGCTGCCTTGACATGTATTCTGATATGAAAGCATTGGACAAACTAAAGAGTTTTTAGGACCATAGATGAAGAATAAGGCAGAAATAGAGTCTAAGCTTCAGGTTTCAAATTAAGAGAACCAGTTTGGCTTTACGAGATGACAACTCCTGATTGTGCCTTGTGAGATTGTTTGCTGTTAAAAATCATTTGCTATTGCTGTGACATATGTTTCTGATTCCAGCAGGTTCTGCTTAGCCAACCAGCAGCCCTTCACTTGTACAGTCCTGATAGATTCAATGTCTGCTATTCTGCATGGTTGCAGATATTCTTCTCCCACAACAACACCCTGTAGTGGCCTGGGTGCTTTTTTTTTTTTTTTAAAGTGAACCATGATATTGGCTGCTGGAGTTTTTCTTATCAGCTGTGCTTCCATGATGAATATTGCTTTTTGCCCAGATAAAACAAATTTAAAAGACCTTGTAGTAATGCTGCATGCATTAGGAACTCAGGGAACTGCTTCAGTACTAAGCTAGACTGTTACTTATCCAAACCCATATTGTCTGTTCCAATCTTTATAAGGTCCTATTGGACTTCAAAATATAATCCTTCAATTTCTTAGTTTAAAAAAAAAGATAAAAAATCTTGTAGAAATGATAGCTATAATTTTTGGTAATGACTGATATATTGTGACTGAAAAAAATAGGACTGTGCATATTTCAAACATGCAGAGTCACAGATCTCTAGAACATCAAATAAAAATGTAAATACAGTATTTATGTCTAGCTGATTTATTATTTAGGAACAGCCTAAGCACTTGTCTTAGGGATATTCAGAAAACAAAGAATAAATTCTTATTTGGCTGAGCTGCTGTTCTGTTCCAGAAGAAATGAAAGTTTTTGTGAGATGGTAGGTTTCAGTGGTGGGATTCAAACATTTTTACTACTGGTTCTGTGGGAGTGGCTTGGTGGGTGTGGCTTGGTGGACATGGCAGGGGAAGGATACTGTAAAATCCACATTCCCTCCCCACTCCTTGGGGGAAGGTTACTGCAAGATCCCCATACTCTCTCCACCCCACTAACCTGCTTCCAGCTCCGTTCTCCTGTGCAGGGCAACAAAAGAAGACCCTCGCTGGGACTTGGTAGGCAGAGAATAGATGGGGGCGGGGCCAGTCAGAAGTGGTATTTGCTAGTTCTCTGTACTACTCAAAATTTCCGTTACTGGTTCTCCAGAACTGGTTAGAACCTGTTGAATACCGCCTCTAATAGGTTTCCCATGAATTTATAGTAATATACTATTGCGCCTTTGCTTTAGGAGGAGATGGGAGATCCTATGATATAGGAAATGGGACAAAACATGAGTTCCTGCCAATGCAGGTTCCACCACCCCATAGGACTGAAGAAACAAAGCAAATCTGCATTTATCCTAGAACATTAGTTGATATAGTTAACTCTTGCATTTAATTGATTAAAACCCCACAGCTGAAGATTCCATTCGGGCTGATTCAAAGTGGTGCCATCTCTGCTTCCAGAGAGGCCCTTATTTGTTTCCTAATCTCACAAGCTTAAATTAATGCAGTGCAGAAGCTGCAGCACCTCTTCTATATAGTTCAGCATGATCTGGAATGGAAAACCCAAGGGCTTAGAAGGTCTGGAAGCTATTTTGTTTTAAATGACCCAGAGTTCCTGTTTTATTCTTCCTGGCTTCCTGAAGGATGTTCTGCAATTTTGAAAAATTTGAGGAGTAATTTATTGTCCAGAACAATTTAATATATTATAGAAACTGAGTTTCTAGTATAACTGATTGAATCACCACCCTGATATTTTTAGCGCTCTCTTAATAATGTCCCTGAAATCTTTTCTGCTCTGTTACTTTTTATAGAGAGATTCAAAATTATGCCAAAAGAATGAGAGTTGTTCAAATAAGGAAAACAAAAATAGAGTTATAAAAGCAGGCTGTATATGGAACTGAAACATGATGGTGGATTTCTCCCATTTATTTATTCAGCTCACATGATTGCTATGAGAATGGGTTACCTGAAGAAACTTTAGGCACAAGTGATTATGAAGAGATTTTTTGTTTGTATGATAAACATTAGTACTCAGTAAAGCTTTCTCATATTCAATATGAAAAAAACTTTTCAATTTAAGTACTTTAAGTACTAGAATTGGTTCTTTAATTGGACTATGGAGAAGCCTTTTATAAGCCTAAAATTGTAGTTTTGTTCATGAATTTCTTCCTCTAGTAATTTAGAAGTACCTTGCTCCCCCCAGTCCCACCATATTTATAAAAAAGATGCTCTTCTTTTTACATGCTCAGTTAAGCTGATTATGCTTTCAAAATTACTGAACTGGATTAAGAATATTGGGCATCTTTTTCCACATGTTGATCTGTGACAATAATATATGTGAATCTCTCTAATCACAGCCTAAATATTATAAAACAAATATAAATTATATAAATCCTCCCCCCCCCCCCCAAATTATAAGAATCATGGAATTGCACAACGTTGTAGAGTGGCCATATGAAGGGAAAAATAAGTGCACAGCTCAATGTTTCAGTTAATTCTTATATCTTTAATTAAAATTAATTAAAAATTTTGGATTATAAAGAAATCAGTACAAATATTTAATATTTTCCTTGATTAAAACAGTTGCTATTGAAGATTTATCCTTCATTATTTGAATAACTGACAGATTGAATCACAATCATTAAATGAAATAGTGATATTGTGAGACAAGCTTTTGTATCTAAAACTAGGTAATCTTGATCCAGATGGTTTCAATTTCAAATGATACCTTCTCTAAATTTAAGATAATTTATATAAAATTATTTTCATGCAAAAATGCATTTAATTAAAATAAATCTTAATTAAAATTTATGGAGTAGTAGTTGTTTATTTTATTTTTTGTGAATGATTCATAATATGATCCCCGTAATTGCTTATGGTACAAAAAGGGGAAGCATCATGCTTCATATATCATACAAAAGCTGTATCCTCCCATCTTTTGTAATATTGCAAAAGTTCCTGAGAATCTTTTTATATGTGGTACACATGCTTAAAATAGCACCGTGTTGTATGTTAAAAAAAAATCATGCATCAACCTATGCAAATGACTTATTTGTTTATATATGGAATGTATTCTTACACCATCTATCAGATAAGATTACAAGGCAGTATATATGGGGATATATAGTAACTATAAAAAACTAGGGCTGTAGACTGATTAAGTCCAATTTTCAAAACTGAGTCACCCTTACCATTATTTGCTCTAATTGCAGCCCTTTGGAGTGGTAGTGAGATTGTGTGTTGAGAGTAAGAAAAATGCATTTATTCATTGTACAAACAATCCATCATTCTTTATATCACATAAAAAGTATTTGGATAGTTTTATATTTGAAGCTACTCTGTCTTGCAAATAACTGTTTTTTTTCCTCATCTTATTTTCCATTCTCATTTGACCAATGTTTGCTTCATCAATTGTCTTAAATGTAATTTTGCTTTCCTTCCCCCTTCTTTGCCTTCCTTTTTTTTCTACATCAGCAAATATTCTAGGTTCTAATATTCTACTTAAAGAAAATTGGTATCATTCATCATCTCACTAATCATTCATTAGCATTTTTTACTACATAAAGCTATACAGAAGTGTGTTGTTTCTGTTTTTTTAAAAGTGATAGCCTCTTCTCAGTTCTTCTTTGGCTCTATTGATGTATGTTTGAATTAACATATTAGGCAGTGCCATCAAACACACCACTTACTACAAAAGTTGGAAATTTTCATTCCCCCATAACAATCTAATTTATCTGCTAACTGTCCTATTCTCGTAAAACACACAAATCTGTCTCAAGTTGGATTGGAAAACTTCCATAGTAGAGATTCCAATCATGAAGCAAGAATGGGGAGTTTACACACAGTTCTACTTCAAAATTAATGCAATCAAATGAAAAACTAACATCAAAGAACCTAGTGAATTACAGCAAATGGACTGCTGTTGTTTTTTTTGAAGGAAACAATAACAACAGCAATAATATGCAAACAACACAAATGCATGATGAAAATGAAATTAGAGGAATTCATCATGAGAATATAATACTATTAAAATCAAATTTTAGTTAAAAAGAGATGCAAATCTGTAAGGAGAATTGCCAATTAATTTTGTATTTGCAATGTCTTATTAATGGATTTAACTTTTTGTTCTTTTTGGTAGGCATTCACGACTGCCAGCTCAGTAGCTGAGTTAAATTCCAAACAAAAGCAATTCAGAATTAAGCCATTTCTTTGGCACAGCCTTCTTGTTTGGGTTTGTGTACATAATAGCACCTCTGAAATAGATGCAGTCCTTATGCATGTCCTATTCTATAAGGAACAGCTTCATCAAAAAAACTGGTAAGGGCAATCTTATAACTTGATATACCCTTGATGGAAACCACTTTTGTGCTGAAATGTTACATAACCTTTATGCCAAAATGTTAATCACTCTACAGTTGCTTGTCAAAAAGATTTACAATTATTGTGCCAGAAAGAGAAGCAATTTATATACTTTGTATTGCTTCGCTTTATCTAGAAATTGTTTCTGTCTTTTTGGCTAGGACATTTTACCAGTCTGCTTTTATTAAATTATGTCTGTTATTGATAGCAACTTCATTTCATGATTTCAAAGTACAGTATCTGTCACATAACTAAACAGCTGCAAAGCAATGTGCCAATCTTTCTTCTGGGACCGATACTTGCCTTCATTTTTGGGTGCTCTTTATGCAAAGTGTAATAAAACTAATTTTGCATGCTTACAATTAATTTTATGCTGGAACTGTATTCTTGATTGCTTCTTTTAATTGAAGCCTCAACAAGTTATAATTGTAAACTGCACTCATTGGAACTTTGCCTTATGCTTAAACTATTTTGCCAAGAAGAAATTTCTCAGATATATAAAATTATATGGAATTATAGAAAAGCTAATGATATCCTTGTTCTGCGAGATCTTTTTGGTGGGTTTAAAGGTTGGCAAAATGGAGTAAACACAATTATTTTTGAGGATTAATTTTGTATTTCTTCTGTTTAACAACATGGAGGAATGTCAACACAGATTATGTTTTAGCTGAATGTCAGATGGTCGTGCATGGCTTCCATTTAAAAATAAAAATGGTCGTGCATGGCTTCCATTTAAAAATAACTTCCATGGTAACTTTAATTTTATGTAGAGCCATGAGTTTTATTTCCATTGAATGAAGGAGGGAAGTATGAAAAAAATTTGACATGATTCAAGCTGCAATTACTGTTGTTTTAGGTGTCAAACAGCAATGCAGTGCAAGGAGGTGGTCACACTGTTTTGCTTAGCTTAATCTTTATTTTATTTTTTATTTATTTTACTTGGTTTGTCAATTGCTTACAAGATAATAGGCATAAGTAAAAACATAGTTATGAATACATGGATACATATAAGAAAAATAAAAGATATAACCAGACAAAGCATCCCTTGAAATCTGTATGTCTCTGATGTGGATTCTTCATAGTGTTGAAGTTGTCTGGAGATCCTAAACAAAAGCAAGGAGGCATATCACAGTGTAAATATTCAGAGAAGTTACTAGACTAATCTCACTGAGCACTGGCAATACCCTAACTATTTGCCTAAGCATCAAGAGATACTTTTCTGATTCTGGTCTGGCTCTTTATTGAATGACTTGTTCATGTAAAGAACAGTTATCTTTACTTAATTGCCTGCTACACCATATGTTGTCTTCAGGCTAGTAGCTGTGACAATATTTATAACAGTAATATCTAAGGAGCCACAACATCAACATAACATAGTGAAATTAATTCAAGATGAAGGGTTATTTATATGGTTTCTGTGTAACCAAATCTTCATAAATTCTAGAATACACATAAAAATACTTGTTTATTTTTGCCTGTTTCCTCTGAAATGTATTATGCATAATAATAGAATGATATTTCTATGTACATTAAATCCATTGATCTTTTTATAAGATGAAATTGAAGTGTTATGGTAATTTGGAAGACTATTATTCTTGTTATCCCTATAACAGTGAGAATCTACACTTATTTCTATTTTCTTGGCTTAATATTGATAAGCAAAAGGAAAAAAAAGGAAAGAAAAGCTCCATGTTCTCTGAAATGTGCAATCTTTTAAAATGAACCTTAAAATGCTAATGGTTCAATGGTGCATTGGAGCTAAGGAATGTATCCATAATTGCATGTTTTCAAGATGGAGCACCTAAAAGCCACGCTGAGAATATTAACCATAGGTATCTTTTTATCTGAGATAGTGAATTATAGGATGCAATAGACCATAACTATGTTCTTCATAAGTGCATACAATGGAATACTTAAAAATATAACCGTTCTCTGCCTTCCCTTTCCCTTCCCTTCCCCTCCCTTCCCTTCCCTTCCCTAAAACATACTAAGTCTATAGAGAGGGTACTTACACTTGAGTAGTGACCTTGTTTTTGTTGTTGTTTTTTCATAGCTTTGTTTCTCAGCTGCCCCAGGATGAAAACTTGCTTTGATATGTAATACACTAAGTTAAACCACACTGTTGATTTTAATTTAACCTTTCAAAAATAGTAGGCTTTGCTACTTAAAAATTATAGTGAATAGCTGTGGAAAATAAAAATCATGTTAAATAGAACTAATGGTGAATTTTCTTTTTTCAATATGAACAGCCTGAGTTAATTCTTAATAACAATCAATTTGTGAAATATTTCCTTTCTCAAATACTAACTTGGTATTTGCCATGGAGCTCTCATTCCTAATAATTTCATGAGTTTGAATAGACTTAAAGCACAAAGAAATATTATATTGCTTTAAGATATACTACTTACAGAGTTGTACTGATACATTCTTTAGTCATTATTTACTTACCCATTGCACAATTTAGTAGTGTTTTCTTTTCTTGGTGTTCTGCTATTCAACATCAATATTCCTATTTTTGCTGGTAACATATATCAAATTTGTCTTTTGATCACCTGTGGGGAATTCGGCTTTTTTTGGTTACTTTTCTGCTGCAATTGCTGAAGTCCTTAATGAGGGTTTTCATTGCTTACTTGTCCTCTTTAGTTTGTGCACATCTAATTATAATCATGTCTCTACAGTAAAGCACACAAAATGAAATCAATAAAGACTTAGTATAGTTTCCAGTATTCATGGGTTGACTTGATCATTGCCTTTAGAGAGCAACTGAATGGAACAAATTGTTGAATCTTTTTTTCTTCTCAGACAGGTTTGAGCAAATTGAGCTTATTGTTCAAAGCAGAATGTGAACAACATAAGCTACAGTCAATTTCAGTCTGCACATACTATACAGAAATATTTACTGGAAGGATGGGCAGAAAAACATGCAGACTTGGCAAATTATGGCCAGTGCCCTGTTGGATTTATTTTCTAAATGCAAAATTATTCTGGTCATTGAGTGTACTCCCACAGTTTAGTTAGCCATTCTTCTGAACAGAGAATCCAATGTCTTTTTCAATGAAAACCATATAAAATATTTGCAGTTGTTAACATATCCAAATACCTATGAATGGGAAAATAAGGTCTTATTAAAAATGATCACCTGAAGACCTCTAATTGCAGATAAGTAGGCAAATGGTTTATTATTTGGAAAAGGATGATGCTCATAAAATGAAAGACAAGGTCCCTTTGGGCCTGCAACTAGAGCCCTTATCTATATTAGATAAAATTTGAATGGCTCAATATAGCTCTGTGAGGTGATTTGGAGGAAAAGATAGTCTAGATAAGTTGCCACCTTTTTCATAGAATGGCCCTGCAGAAACAGCAGGAACTGCTCTGTTAGATCCTAGCAGTCTCATGATAGTTTGGCCCATTTAAAACATCTTTGAAGAGGTAGTCCCAGACTCTTGCTTGACCCTAGGAAGCACATGAATGGGAACTACTCCCCAGAAACCCACCAATTATTTTTAAGGAGATCAGGGGTCTTTCAGACACCATTCTAAAGTTTGAAATAATGTATGCAGAATTATATCGCTGACTGAATGGAAGGCAGTTTTGCTCTTGGCAGAAAAGGGATGACAAGGTGTAGAATTAGTTTGTTTTTATTCACAGCATGGGTATGTATGTTGATTGGGGAATGTACTGGCAAATATCACAGAAATCAGAAATATAATTTGTAAGACAGGGGTGTCAAGCTCACATTGTCATGGTGACATCATGTGACATATCAGGACTTTTTTCCCCTTCGCTAAATTGGGAGTGGGCATGTGACATATCCACCATGCGGGTCGGGAGTTTGACAGCCCTGTTCTAAGACAATAAAAAGAATGCATTATATTCTTTAAAAAGAATATACTATGTGACCAAGAGTTCAGATGGTTTCAACGTTGTCCTAGATAAGCTCCAAGTCAATATAAAAATAGATATAACTGAAGCAACATCTTCATGAAATATTTTAAGAGATCTAAATGCAAAACCAAAAACAATAACAACAAAGAAATGACAATCAGAGTGCTATGATAGCTGTAAGATTATACACAACAAAGAGGAAGAGAAAATATGGGCATTTCAGAGAGTATGTAACTGGGTTACATTGGGTGAGACAGAACCAGAGGTGCTATTTGACTGGTTTGCACCTATTCGGGTGAACCGGTAGCGGTTATTTGGCTGGGGTCGCTGAACCAGTAGCAATCCCTGGCTGGCACGCCCCCAACCCGGTCACCCGGTCGCTCACTTGCAATCACTCTCCTAGCTTTCTGTTCCCGACGTCCTCTTTCTCCCCAGGGAAAAGGAAGAAAGGCATGGACACTGCAAGTATCACTTTCCCCATGTGAGTAAAGTGCCTGGAGTGAGAAAGAGTGCTGTCTGACAGAGGGGGTGGGGGTGAATCGAGCCTTGGAGCACTTTTGCAATGTAAAAGAAATGTATTTTGGAAGCAGGTCTTTTAAAAACTCCTCCAGGGATTCCCCATGGGCGCTGCAAGTATAGCTTTCCCCTTGTGAGTTAAAGTACTGGAGTGAGAAGGAGTGCGGTCTGACAGAGGGGGTGGGGGAATCCACTCAAGCCTTGGAGAAATTTAAAGGAGTTGCTTCCAAAATGCTTGTCTGTTAAGTGCTCTCTCTCTCTCTTTCTCTCTCTCTCTCTCTGTGTGTATATGAGAGAGAGAGAGAGAGAGAGAGAAATAGGAAGAGAGAGAGAAATAAACCTCTGTGCTATTATTTTTAACTGTTCCATTATTTATCATGTGTTAATATTTTACACTGTCCCTACACCTAGAGTGATTTTGCTGCCTTTCTTTTGCCCAAGGCTACCACATATTTGCCCAGGGTTTACATGCATTCAATGTCAATAGTCCAGAGCATAAAATACACATGTGTTTAACAAGAGTTGAAAGGGACCTTGGAGGTCTTCTAGTCCAACCCCCAGCTCAGGCAAGAAAAGTGAGGATGCCAAACTCTGAGTAGAAATCCTGGGAAAGGTGTCAGAATAATACTTAGAAGGGACCTTGGGGTGAACCCTATACCATTTCAGAGAAATGGCTGTCCAGTCTTTTCTTAAAAACCTCCAGTGATTGAGAATCCAGTACTTCTGGAGACAGGCAGTTCCACTGGTTAATTGTTCTCCCTGTCAGGAAGTTTCTCCTTTGTTTTAGGTTGCTTCTCTCTGTTCAGTTTCCATCCATTGCTTCTTGTTTGCATTCTGCTTCTTTGGAAAATACATTGTTCCCCCTTTTTTGTGGCATCCCCTTAAAAGCCTGTTGCCCATCACACTCTTGAGTAAAGCATGTAAGCCATTTCCTCCTTTCAGGGGTCCATGAAAGTACATCTATACTATGCAGATAATAAAGTCAATAAAGGTGAACAACGTTTTTACAGAACTATAGATAAGTTGAGGCTGGGTGACAAGGAATGGCTGGAAGGGGAGGGGCCAGGTGAGGCACCCCTTGATGTGAGTGACATTGAGTTGGCCATGCCCACCCAGCCACATGACCACTAAGTCATACCTACCCAGTCACATGACCATAAGCCACGCCCACCAAATAAGCCACGCCCACAGAACCGGTAGTAAAAAAAAATTGAATTCCACCACTGGACAGAACAATGATGTGAACTGTGATTTCCACCATGAAATCAGCCCAAACACCCAGCTACTACCTTGGTTAGGAAAAGGATGAGTAGGAAGATGTGAAAGAATGATTTTATTCAATTAAAACAGCAACATGCCTTCCAGTAATGTGCTCTTATCTTTTTCTTGCTGGAGAAATAAAACACAGAATTACACTTGGTGGGAATTTGGCAATGGTAGATAATCATCCAATTAAATCATGTGCTTTTCACCTGAGGATCAATTTGGAGGCATAGTTTAACTTATTTATCGACAACATGTGATTTATAATATAAATTATATAAGATCATGGACCAGGTCCTTTAGTTTTAGGGTGTAATGCAACAGCCAAACCAATTATATATATACACAACAAAAATATTTCAAAAGGTCGCAGGGTTTTGAAATCTTCAAGGAGTCCCATTTATTTATATGAAAAAAGTATTTCTGATTCAGAGAGGATAGAGTTGCACCCTGCAGCTTATCATTAACTGAGGAAAGGAATGGAAAAGATCATTTTCAGAAAGTTGTCCAAATACTGCATATTAACCTTAAAAAGATTGTATATCTTGTGTCTGGCAGAATAAATTGTAGTACCAGGTATGCATTAGAGATCTTTATAAATATATGCTGACCAAAGTAGCATTGCCATATATCCTAAAACTAATAAGCATCAGCAGAGTCATCTTGCTCTTCCGAGAGGCAATAGTTTTTGTGAGATGTCGACATGAATGAGCCCTACTGAATGAATGGTTTGCTCCTTCATTGTATCTAGACACCATGACATCTAGACAGTGGGCAGGTGGTTATCAATTTCAAGAGAGTGGGGAAGCAAGAAGCAGTTGAGAGAAAGTATGGGCATTAGACTAGAGTGGGTAACTTCCAATGCTTGCTCCAAGTATCACTTCTGAAATAATGTTGCTCCATTCTCCCTATTCCCAAAGAAGATGAAAAACTGGTGTGTAACAGGGGCAGAGAAAGTAGCATGTCATGAACATGAAGGCTTTGGGACTGGACAAGATTTGTGTTTTCATTTGGAAAAATATAGGGTATAATGGACAGAGTTTTAACCTTACAATATTTCCTTCTTCCCTTTCTCCTCTGGTCAGTTAGATGATGCAGGTAATTTGATTGCCACAGTTTCATACTGATGGGTCTCTGTGGTATAAGACATAACAGAAACATGAAATATCCTTTAAATAAGAAAGAATATATCAAAATAAAAATAAATACCCTGAAGAAGTTCAACAAAGCATGTTACATCTGTGGAAATTGAGTGAAAAAATCCAGAAATTAATAGGAACTGCTCCTAGCAGCATGCAAGGGAGTTGGGCTCCTGCCAAGCATTTCTAAGCTCCATGCAGGTACAGCACCTATTTGTGTAAGCAGAGTGACTGCAAGGAAGAATAATATATTTTTTCAATTTTAAATATGCTTTATCCATTGTATTGCTTACTCTTCTTGCCTGTACTGCTTCAGGCAAAGACATTATTTAAATGTCCGTTTCTTTTACCAACTTCATCAGATTCATAGGCTAGATTTATACCAGTATTGTATACTATTATTGTAGCGGTTGCTTTACACTTAGAATGGATGCTGATGTTATTTCCCCTTACAAACTTACATTTTTCCTTACTGCTTTTATTACAGTTCTTTAGTTCAGTTACAGCTAGTAGGTATTTTGAGCTTCAATAATGACAGGATCCTACTTGGAGAAAGTACACATTATTTATATAAGCAGAAAAAAATGAATATTTTTTAAACTTATAAATTTAGAGTCAAAGAAAAAGCAGAAGAAAACACAGAGTAATAAAATGGATTAAGAGGAAGCACCATTTAAAGGGAGTAACAGGTAGAATACCTTAAAATTAAATAAGAATGACGTAAATAGGAGATAGTGTTATCTGTAAGGTTAAAGGATAGGGGCATGACATCTTGCTAATGTTATTGCCTTTCCATGTGAGTGGGAAAGATCCTCCAAAATAGTTAGGGATAGCAAAAGAGTTGAGGTAAAAATTCCATAAAGAATTATTTTGGGAATTGGATCTGTGAGTTTGAAAATCAAGAACTAAAATGTGTTAGTTTCCTTCTGAAATAGCACATTACTATTGGTACTTGGGGTACAATAAGAAAGATAATTTGCATCTGGAAGCATGGAGAGTGGAAACCCAGACTGGAAACCCAGACTGAAGTAACTCAGTCTAGAAAATTAAATCAATGTCTTTGGTGCTCGTGAAGTTGAATAGAAGAGTTTAGTTAGAAAGATTGCTAATCTAATTTAATTGGGAAAAATATCTAACATCATTCGGTGAAGTCAGGAAACAGCAGGGAATCTACCAAATGGAGGATGAGTGGGAATACCTCATGCCTACTTTCTCCCAGATTAAGTGGTCAGAAAAATATTTCTTTTAAAAATTGTGTCAAATATTTAATACTGAACAAGTAGGTGGAATAAACCTGTTTTTGGTCTCTGGCTAGGGAGCTGCAACAAAAATGAACATGTCTGGTGGTGATGTTCCTGCTACTACAGTGCTATTGTTGTCCAAAGCAAGAAGCCTGTTTTTCAGTTCTCTTTATTCTCCCACAAGTATGCCTCATGCTGATGTAAATGCAGTGGATATTTTGCTATACTGTTGTCAGTGTGTTTATTGCACAGCAATTATATTTTGTAACTCTATCACCACCATTATACTTGCATAGATTTCTTCTGTTATTTGACATTTCAGTTAGTCCTTTTTTAATGACCACTGTTCAGTGACCATTCATACTTGTGATATGCTCAAATAACGGTGGTTACACCCAGTCCTCAGACTTCCAGCTGTTGCAGTATCATTACAGCTCATCAGTCTGGAACCCACATTATGTATCTGATATTAGCACGGTTGAAAAGTCCAGAAATATTTCACAAGAAGAGCTCTCCACTCCTCTACTCATTGTAGAATACCTTATGCCACGAGACTGGAAATTCTAGACCTAGAAAACCTTGAATTGTACTATCTTGGTCTGATCTAAGTATGGTATATAAAATCATACATTGAAATGACTCACCTGTCAATGAGTACTTCAGCTTCAACCATAACAACACAAGAGCACACAATAGATACAAACTCAAGGTTTACCGCACCAAACTTGATTGCAGGAAATACGTCTTCAGCAACAGAGTGGTCAATGTCTGGAATACTCTACCTGACTCTGTGGTTTCTTCCCCAAACCCCAAAATTTTTAACCTTAGACTGTCTACCATTGACCCCTTTCCTAAGAGGTCTGTAGGGGGCATGCATAAGCGCACGAACATGCCTACCGTCCCTGTCCTATTGTTCCTTTTATTTTTGTTATATGTACCCATTTCATGTATTCATAACTATGTATATACTATACCTATTATCTTGTAAGTGATTAACAAATCAAAATAAATAAATAAAAGTAAAAGTAAAAGTATCCTGCAGTCATATGGTCATTGTGACCTTCTTTGCAGCTTCTGACTAGCAAAGGCAATGGGGAAGCTGGTAGGTTGCAAATGGGGACCATGTGAGGTCCTTACTTAACCATTGTTGGTGATTCACTTCATGATGTCAATTGGGAGTGCCAGAATTGCCATCACTAAGTGGCGTTGTCATACGATGTTGTACTTTATAACTATGTTGCTTAGCAGTGGCAATCCCTGTACCAATTGCTGTAGTTAACTGAGGACTATCTGTAGTTCTCATTTGTATGTTTGCAAAAGAATTGCTTGTTCTGCCTAGAAGTTCCGATTTTATATACTGATATATAGGTATTGAAATGTCCGAAATGTAATGTATTCTTTCATAATTCTCTTTCCAAGATCAACAGTATTTACTGGGGAGTACTATGACCCTGTATAACCCATAGGGCCTACAATTTAAGATTCAGATTGACCTGCAGTGGCTACACTAAATGACCATCCTATAATATTAGTAGGATATTGGTTGAAGTCCTGTGCTGATAGATCTACTTCTGCCTGCTAAGTTAAGAGAACAATAATCACTTGTAAAAATATTTAACAGCTTCCCAATTAAAGAAATCTGAAGTTATTGTTTACGTCTAAAGCAATCATTTTATTAAATTTACATACAGATACAAAAGGTATGAAGATAAAGCATACTTAATTTGTATAAAGATCACTTTAGAATATGAAGTGTCTACAATTTTTAAAATTCTGCATTATTACAGTAATATAGCATAAGCTTGTAAAAATCATAAATATAAAAGCATCTTAAGGAAAATAAAAATTGATTTGACTGGTTAGCTAATTGGCTGAATATTGAAGTTAGTTATTTAAATATGAAATAGCCAGAGGAAAGAATGATATCCATATATTATGGCAAGATTAATATATCTTTCAGAGCATGTTTATTATATGAGAGGAAATGCTAAAAACACCTTATAAGCAGTATCAAGTTACAATTATTTCATATGTTTTTTTGCTGTTTTCTAAATGACCACTGTGCAGTCGTTTTGGTAGCTGTTAGTATTGATTAATTATACATACTTCTGGCCTACTATTATTGCTTGATTCCCTTGGGTAGCCTGTATTATAAAACTTGCAGAGTTGCTGAAGCTTATTAAAAGAATTTCAGTTAAAAAAAAAAACCAGCAGAAAAAAACACCTTAGACTCAAAGGTATTTGGAGGGGAGTGGGGGAGGAGGAAAAAAGGGCAATAAAATAAAAGAATAACAATGATGCTGAAACAGTCATAGAGAGTGAAGACAAAGGGGCAATGAATTCAGCAAGATGAGTAGCTTTACTGGGGAAATTAATGTGCTTCAGAGTACCACAAATGATTTGATATTTATATATACATAGACTCGAACAAATGAGATAGTTGCTGAATAAAATGTGGCTTTCACTGAGTGTTATGGGAAGCAAAGCATAGAGCTTATTGAAAAAGCTTAATTGCTCTATAAAACTCTTGCAATAGTTTTGTAGAACAGTGGAAATAAGTCAGGAATGTTTAGTGTCAAAGCCATTGTAAAGGATTTTATAAGCATAAACCAAACATCTGCCAGAACTTAAAGAGCTTTCCAAACATTAAAAAATTGGGCTTAATTGTAGTTTAATTAAATAAAATAGTGAAATTTTAAAAGAAAAGATGAAAAATGATTCACAATGGGACAGATTTAACATTTACAAGAAGATACGAAATGCCATCTCTGTGGAAACCTCTACTGAATTACTGTAGAGCTGAAATTAGGAATCAAATCAAATATAAATAAATTTACAATAGTATACCAACAGACAGTATCAGATCAATACGAATTCAGATATCATCTGTCATCATACATGATCAAGTATTTTACACAGAAATATTAGTTTTATGAAGTTCTAAAGGCAAAAGATGCCCTTATACAAAAATATGCAGTATAATCCAGAGAACCATTAATTCAATATTATAGTCTGAACTGAGGATAGTTTTGCTAACCTCACTTGAGTTGACAAACTAGAACTAGCAGAAGGCTATTTACAAATGGAAATATCCTGAACTATTTTCTCATCATAATATTATCTATAATAATAGACTTGTTTTTGGAGCAGTATCTATATCAGCACTTTGACAGAGAGCCATGAACTAAGTGTTACAAGATTATTTAGGCACCTAGAGTTATTTAGATGACATAATTGCATTTGGAATGGTGTAGTTCATCTGTAAGACGTGTTGCAGAGGTTGGCAAATGGTGGCCTTCAAACATAACAGAACATATATGAATTCTTTGAACCCAATATTACTTATTTGGTTGCATCTCTGGTGCACAAAGCATACAGACAATATTCCATATAGATTATTCAAGCAATCATAAATGCTGCAAAGCCATAAGACATAGTACAGATATTATAATTTTTTAGATTTGTGATGCCTCACAATGTGGCATCAATTAGGTTACATCATATGCTGTGAAAGATGACAGTGAATGCCATGTTGTTGATACAGGAAAAAAAGGCTTCAACTTGGTTTGGATGATGTACATTTCAACCAGTGTATAAATGGAAGGGAATCTATGTTCCATTATTTATCAACAACCACAACTATTAATCTCCAATCCTTAAGAGTTTTGTTTACAGCTGTTGCTCAAATGAAACACTGGACTTTGTTCTATGGAGGGCACAGATCCAAATCATATACAATCATACCAATGAAAAAGATAATTTAGATTGTAGAGGCAAGTGAAACAATCCACAGAATCCACATTATATTTCTTTGATATTTTTTGTAGGCTTTTGTAGTAGAAATCTGAGGAACATTCATATAATGTGAGTCATGACTGAGATATTTGCAGAGAAACTAGGAGAAATCCAATAGAATCGCCAAATCAAATATTGGTGATGTTCTCGAGTGATACTTTACACTGAAGCTTGAACTTTCTCAAATTTAATTTGAGTGCAGTTAACTGAAAGAAACTGAGAAATGTTTTGATGATGGAGTACAATATATTGATCAGCTGAAAACTAGAGATGCATAGAAAGAAGTGAATGATATAAGTTGCAGATTGTAATTTATGAGTAATCCACCATGTTTAGACCTTCAAGGTAGTTCAGACAAGAAGCACAACTATGAGTGTTAACTGTACTGTAAGGCGACATTAGCACAATCTTGCAAGACTGAAAGTCTTTCTTTCTTTCCTTTTATTCTGCTGAAAGCTAGGGCAGGTCCTTTCTGAAATGCTTTTCATGTCCTTTCACCTTCTGTGGCTCGACATATCTTTTAATGCCAGTTGTCCAGTTTGCTGCTCTTCCTCTTTTCTCCTAAGATCATTCTCATATAACATTACATCCACCAATAATATATGCTGCTAAGTTATTATAGGACTATGCATCGGAAGTTGTTCCATGATCTCCAATATTGTCAGAAACCCTAAGCACTCCCATCTGTCATGTTATCTCTTATTCAATTCAAAGACACCACAGCACAAAACTGTGTTAATAGAGAATGGGTTTGTATGTTAGTAAAAGAAATGTAGTATATTGGATTATTGTTATACTGACTGAATAAGCATGTATTTGATCTAGCATACTAGCAGGATCACCCTTGGCTAAGGAATACATTCTCATTCTTACAGATTTATTGAAACTAGTTCTTTCAAAAAATTCAATAATGATGGGCGATGAAGATTATAAAGCTATCTTCATGTTTGATATAATGAAGTTTTGTAGGTAACTGCCTATCTATTTCCCAATTCTTTACAATTAACATTTAAATAATTTCTTCTAATAATTTATAGTGAAATTTAAATAGATCTGTTTAACTCTACAGACCCAAAAAGTGCTCTGAGGCTTTGGGTGGTGGTAGAATTGTAATACCTATCAGGAAATACACGTACACACTTCAATTCATATATTTTCCCAGTTGACGTGGCAGGCAGCTAGAAAAGATAGTCATGTGATTCTAAGAAATGGAGTTGAGAGTCCTAGGTGCTACTTTGCATGCACACATGCTTCAAAACTTTTTTTCTGATTTTTGTCTGAAGAACTACATAGTCTTAGTTCACTATAATCATGGGCATATCTATATTTTTGCTTGGGTAGAGTTTGTTCATTGTTATAAAAGTGCAAAGAACAACAAGTAAGATGATTAAAGGCCTGGATACTAAAACATATAAAGAATGGTTGCAGGATTTGGGTTTGGCTAGTCTAGAGAAAAGAACTAAGGGTGACATGATGGAACAGCTTGCTGTCAGAAGTTGTAAATGCTTCATCACTGGATAGTCACTTGTCTGAAATACTATAGGGTCTCCTGCTTGAGTGGGGGGTTGGATTAGAAGACCTCTAAGGTTACCTCCAGCTCTATTCTGATTGATTAACTTAAACTGATAAAAATAAACACCTGGATGGAGGTATTCATGTATTAGAAAGATATCATGTTGTGTAAAGATCTTCTTACGGTACTTAGAATGCTTTTGAGAACCACAGAAGGGAAAAATGTGTAATGTGTGATAAATTAAACTATGCTTGCCAAGAGAACATAGCACAAGAGACTCACACATAAAAGAATGTAAAAACGATTAACTGAAAAGTGAAAAAAGTCTAGTTTGATAAGACCTGGCTAAAAATCAAAATGATTATCTATTTCTGAATAAAAATAAAAAAGCTGGAATCTCTGTGGTGTTTCCTGTTGCTGCTAGATTCTGAATATGTGATCTTTTGATATTCTATGTGGCTGCTTCCCTTCCTCAAATGTGCTTGCTGTGTGCTTAACCATAGGCATTTTGTGCTAGCATATTGGTAGACAGTTACTCAACCTATAATTGTTGCTGAATTAATAATGTATAAGCATGCATCAATGAATGGATATATACAATGTATTAATAAAAGTGCTACTCAAAATGGCTGACACTTAAGAAAATACTTTGTATGGGATATTCCATGCATTCAACTGAATTACACATAAAGATAATTTGGTACCAGCTAAATCCAAAAGAATTTAACATTATTTTTTAATGATGATGTATTTTTCTTTTGAAAAAAGTGGACTAATGTTTGCCCTTATTGGTTTGAAATACCTAGGTTGGAATCAGTACTGGCCTTGATGGTACTGGGAGAAAGTGCCAAATTAAATATGTCATGTCTGAAAGTTTTAATGGACCTAGTGAAATATTTTATTTCAAGCTCTGTGCCTCTTCAAAAACAGGTAAGCGCCAAGTTAATCTTGGTGTAGAAAGGAAATGTGTTTATCATTGTGCTATCCCAGATGAGTTCCTCCAAGATCTGCATTGATCTTGCTGTAGCCAATGCTCTGTAATGTTTCTAAATATGTACTTTAGAACTGTAAATATGTACTTTAGAACTTTTTTTACACATCTTGGTTCCTATTTGATTAACATTTTTTTGTATAGGAAAAAAATAACAAGAAAAAGATGTCATGTTGGCACTGGCAAGTAGGATACATATATACAAATATCCTCAGAGAAATCTGTTTGCATGGCATTAATACAGAATTACAAAAAACCGCTTTTCTTGGATTCTGTGACTGCAGAAAGGAACATGATAATGACAAAAAATTAAGAGGAACAAATTTTCTTGATCTTTTGAACTTCTGCCTTCCATTTGATGAATGTAAGTACCAAAGTAGTAATTTTCTCCTGCATTATGTACAGTATTGCATGGTTCAATGGTGACCACATTATGGATAGAATAGATTTAATGGTCTATGTGACCAATTCATTTATGCCAGCTGGTTGCTGATTTTTTTTCTAAGTTGCATCTCTTCTTTGTATTTCTGCATTATATATGTGTATGTGTAACAATTACTATAAAACATACCATGGAAGATTTGAGAGGGGGTCCAACAAGAAGATCAGGGATGGGGATAAATCCAAAGCTCTTGCTGCCTAATTTAGATAACACTGTTGTCTTTATATTGCAATTCTGAACTTGTCACTTTAGTTGTTTTTACAAGGTGCATTTCTCATCACATAGCTCTTGATAACATCAACAGATACATTGATCTGTAAAATGAATATTAAAATCTTAAACTTATACATATTTCAGTTCAAAGGAATATTCAAATTACCATTGATGCTTCTTTTTATAAGGGCATGACAACTTGTAATTAATCAGCCACTTCATACTCTTCTTTTGAGAATATTTTCAGAAGTTGAGATGTCATCTTGATAAAATTCACACTGATATTACATACTAAGAACAAATAAATCAAAGAATTTACAAAATTAATCAGGTGAGAATAAGGTTGAAGTATTTTCATAATCAGTTTAGGCAATGCTACATCTTATTATACAAAGTTAAAATGAACTTAAAAGGAAAATTAAAAGAATCCCAGTTTGCCCTAATGTGAGTATGAGTTACCAACCACTTTTTAAAACTAGGAATGTCCTCTTTTACTCCAGTCACCAGAAAAGCAATTTTCACCTGTCTTTTTCTACTAGGCTTCAAAAGTAGCATTTTCTGACTTTTATGTCATAAGCAGCCCTGTCCAGTTAACTTCTTGTGCTTCATTCCATTGGAGAAAGGCTTTCTGCATTCAGTGCCTTCTCTTCTCCAGCCATTGTCTTACATGGACGTTGTTTTAACAAGTTCACCACTGGGATGGTGAAACTGTTCATTGATGAAACAAAGAAATTGTAGACTTGACTTTTTGTTTTAACCAGGGATTGTTACTTTCCCCTTTTACTGCAAATGGAAGTGGCAATAAATAAGTAATTAGAAAAAAAAACTAAAACAATAGTATTTTACCTACCACTTTTTGTCATTTTGTCTTTAATAAAGGTTATTAAAGCTCAAGTTCATAAAAGAAATCTAGGTGCCAATAGAAACATGGCCATGGCAGGAGCCTGAAAACTTATAAAAATGGTATAGCTTTCTCACAAAGTTGAAACTACCTATGCCATATGTAGGCTAAGATCTAATACAGAGGTGTCAAACTCATGGCATCAAGTTTTCGTCATGTGACATATTGCGACTTTCCCCCCTTCACTAAACTGGAAGTGGGCCAGTGCATGATGCATCTGGCCCACGGACCATGAGTTTGACACTCCTGATATAGAGGACAGACATTGTAATGAACCAGGTAAAAAGATAGCTTTAAATGTTAACATGGGGTCTTTGTGAAAAGAAATATTTTGTGTTTAAAATGTATTTGGTGCATTTTTTCTTCCAGCACTAGTATTAGAGATAATAGCAGAGGTAAAACACCTGCAGAATTGCTAAATACATTCTTTTTTCTCAGTGGTTACTCAATTAGCAATGAGCAGGGGGAAATTAGAATATGAAAAGAATCATTTTTCTTTTCACCTTGTCTGAATATCTAATAAGTCTCTTTTTCTTCTGTTCTTTTTAAAGAGCTTTTGTTGCTGAACTTTTTATGCCACCTTCTACCATCTGCATATTCACTTGCTGCATTGTCAGGGACATATTTCTTTCAATATATTTAAAGTAACTGTTTTGATAGCTGCCATGAGGTCATGCAAAGCAGAACTGAAGACAGCCTTGTGATGCTGTTGGGAACTTGGATGAGTAGTTTTGTAACAGATTTCTTTCAAAATGTCTAGATGTGTTTATTAGATTACAGTCCACTTTTTATGACAGTCCTAGCATACTGCCATCTGCTTATCTTTGTGTATCTCTGTGTATATGCAACAACAAAATGACACTTGGATATTCTAGGTTCTCTTTTCTCTCTTCTTTTAAAAATTCTGTAATAAATTATCAGTGCTAACTCAACTGGAAAAGGACCAAATGGTTTACTTGGTAAATTGTGAGTAGCTTGGATTAAAAATTTATATTGTTCATTTTAAGGTGAATTGAGTTAATGCAGTTGTTTTGAATAGAATAGAATAGAATAGAATTCTTTATTGGCCAAGTGTGATTGGACACACAAGGAATTTGTCTTAGTACTTTCAGGATACATAAAAGAAAAGATACATTCAAGAGTCAAGAATCATAAGGTACAACACTTAATGATAGTCATAGGGTACAATAAGCAATCAAATCAAACTAGGAAACTGTCAATATAAATCGTAAGGATACAAGCAAATCTTTATTGCATGCTGTAACTTAGTTTACATAAAATAAACATTTAAGAGAGAAAATAAATCGGGGTGTCTGTATAGGGAGATTCCCTGAGATTATCACAGTTTATACATAAGTCTTTACTCTGCAACTAGCTAAAAGGAAAAGCAACTGGCCCCAAATTGGATTTTGGAGGGTGGTTAGAGTAATTGGGAGTACCTTTCTGAAGACAGAAATTTCATACTGACAATCAGTATCCGATGGCTTGATTGGGTGCCTGCCAAGTGTTTCTATAGTACATTTTTTACATAAACCATAACAGAATCAGCCCAAGATATTTTCATGTACTTTTGGGTTGTATACCAAACTTATATATTATCATTTGTTGCCTTATTTATTGATTTAAACATTTATCAATTATAAATTTATATATATCAACTACTTTGTCAATCACAAAGTAGCTGTAGGTCGCTTATAGAATATGATTAAAATTTAAATAAAAACAACAATCAGCAAAATAATACATGGCACGGAACAGAACTTATATCTAATGCAAACATGTTCTCCACCCTCTACTTACATGGAACAGGACACTAAGGGCAGTGTTGAAAAACTAATTAATTTCTAAGTTTTAGCAAGGTACGAACATACGAATAGGCTTGCTGCATCACACCATAGCCCAACTTAGTCCAGTTGCTTGAAGAAGATACAAGGAATGTGTCTTCATTAACACAGGGAAGGGAAAGAACTAATCCAAACACATTCAGTATTCTTCTGTCAAGAAGAGCTACTTTTTTGTTACAGTAAAATAATGTGTCCGTCTCTTTTCAATATATTGGGGTCTTAGCTTAACAATCTTACACACATTAATTTACAAAACTTCTTGCAATTTATTAACTGTTTTGGGAGCTCCCTCCTGTATCCGCTATCCACACAATTGATCAACTTCATAAATAGCCCTTCTCTAGACAGTTTAGATTTATTTGCACATTTGTGCTCTTAGCTTTTTCTACATTATATATTTTGGAGATCCTCTCTTTAATTGCATTGCTAGTTTTCCTCCAGCAGCTTCAGTCTTCTTGTTCTTTAATACAGGTGCACCATATAGACAACTATGAAAACTCCTTTGCGTGACAAATATTCTATTGTAGTTAAAAATCTTGAGAAGAAAGTAGAAATGTTTGCTTACAAATGTGCTAATTAAGGAGACTAAGTCAATAATTTTCTAAATGTTCATGCATCTGGCAAATAAACAAAGCCCCAATTTTGGGATACCACCAGTTATGGCAGCTCATTTGCTATAATCTTTTATGTAGTTCAAAGTGTTATCTTTACCTCTAGTCTTGCTTCTGGCAAATATGATGACCACAGGATTTCATGAAATAATCAAGCACATTCAAAAGCCAAATTATATTTTATTTGTTCATACAATGGAAACTTTGCAGAGTTTTTCAGTAAACTGTCATATCTGCTACCATACAATGCATGCCTCTTCCATCCATCCACTTAGGAAATAAGAGAATCTGATGTCTGCTTGTTCTACTTGCCAACTATTGATTGCTGTCATATTCTATTGCTTTTCAAACTGAAGTCTACACCTGACCTTAATGGAAAGGTAATAGCATAATTTAAATGAATTTTTTTTAAAGTGCAAAGGTTTATTTCTGATTGTTGAAATGAAAACATTTGGGTGTGTCCCATTCACCACTCTGTGCTGAGGCACCCACTATTTTTTCCAGTCAACACCCACAATTTTTCATTCAAAAATCATTATGGAATAGTTTCTGACTTTACTGTCCTGAATTATTATTATTATTTTTGTATATATGCAAATAAAGAGCTGCTTCAGATTCTCCACAAAACAGCAGTTCAACTACCTGGTAACTTTGAGCTTGATCTTTTTTTTATACTTTTTTTTCCCCATAAAAAGTTCACTTATTTGGAATAACCCCTGACAGATTGGGATGTTTTTCTCCAGTGCGAAACAAAAAAAATAATTTTAACACCCTTTGTATTTCTCCCCAGGCATCTCGCAGCTGCCGGCAGTGGGGAATCTAGTATTTTATATGTTCTTTCAGCTTAAGCAATTAATTAGGAATCTTATTTTCCAGCTATTGTACTGCAATGTTATTAGCCCCTATATTCTTTTTAAAATGTAAACTATTACCTATTCAGCAAAACATCTGATTAAATACTATCTATAAACAGGACTGTGTCCCATGATTAATTCAGTTACTGATTGTTGCTAGTAGGTGTGTGGCTAGTACATAGCCATGTTTACTCCAAAATGAATCTTACAAAAAGGATTTTTATAATTTAGGTAAATATGTGCAGTAAGGATGGACAATTGCAGTTCCAATAATCCTTAACTATTAGTCATGCTGGCTCCGGCTGATTGGAGCTCTAGTTCAATTAGTTGGAGAGTCACACTGCTTTTCTCCATGTAAAATTGCAAGTTTCCAGCTTGATACCATGGACTGATTTGTACTTCCAGCTTGCCCTGCATGAGGACGCTTCATTTTGGAAGAACAGAAATGAATTTCATCAGCTTTAGACCAGCCCTAGGCTGTTAGGAAGGTGACTCCCACCTGTGTTTTTTTTCCCCTGCATTAAAGTAATATTTTCCCTTTCTGCCAGGCACACTTCATTCTATTTTACACAGTTGTCTCAGTTCAATTAACTGGTATATGCTCTGGAGGACAGTCACTGTAGTCACTGCTCTCTGCCTCCAATGGTCATTTCATGCTGGGATGCCTACCCTGAAAGGCTAGATCTTTGTTATGATATGTGTATGTGTTTGTGTGTGCTTGTATGTTCAGTAGTGGAATAATGAAATGCTGGCTGTTTCTTTTAACTGAGTGATACTGACAAGGCTTTTGTCAAGTTTTCCATTCCAGCCCAATTGACAGGAAGAATTATAAAACTGTTTTTGTAATAGGCACTTGCTCCCCTGGCATGGGTGAGAGAAAAGCAGCAGAAAATCCATAGTTGAGGGCTGTGTTAATTGAGTTCTGAGCAGAATGTTGTAATCAGAGTGGAGGGAAGGATTGAAATGTAGGAAATAATTTCTTAAACTGACTTAATTATCTGCCAGTTTACACATAGGAAACAACTACCTGAAGACAGTGGTGCAAAAAAGCCCCATGTATATTTACTAAACAATAGAAAAAAAAAACACCAAAAAATAGTGAAGCGCATTTCCTGAGCATGTACCCTGTAAATCATGGGTGTGCTCATTTCTATTGTAAGGGATTCACTGGAGAAGAGCCTAATGATGGGAACAATTGAGGGCAAAAGAAGAAGGGGACGATAGAGGTGGCTGGATGGAGGTGGCTGGAGTCACTGAAGCAGTAGGCATGCACTTAAATGGACTCTGGAGGATGGTTGAGGACAGGAAGGCCTGGAAGAATGTTGTCCATGGGGTCATGATGGGTCAGACACAACTTTGCAACTAATAACAACAAAAATTGTAAGGGACAAGCTGACTCTGTCACTTTACAGCTTTCATCTAACTTAGGCAAAATGATCAGAAGAGAAGTTGATAATTAGTTCCCACTTCTTGTTGCCAGGATGATTACATTGATATATGTTCATGAAGTCACAGGGAGTTGAGCTCAACAAAGGAGACTTTGCATCTGTTTTATAGATACAAAGGATAATTAGCTTACCATGCCTTTCACTTCAGCAGAGGAACAGCCAATATGCAAAAAAAATGGACCTTCCTTCCTTCTTTTCTTCCCTTTTGTGTTTGATAGGAGATGAGGTGATCTTTTTTGCACAGGCCAACAGAAGTAATAATCACTGATTAGTTTGACACAGCTTCTGAAAGGATAGAGAATGAAAGTATGAAAATCTTTTAATTGCTCGATGATTATCTACAATTCTTGCAATAGAAACGAGACAAACAATTTCTAAGAATCTCAGAATCATTCTTCAAATGCACATTATGTTAAAAAAGAGTGATTAATTTATGCTACCTCAAGGCATGGAAATAGCTACTAGTTGTAAAGACTTAGAAGAATAATGAACATTTAATGGAGGATAAAATTGTTCGTGGCTGTAAATCATCATGGGGCTTTCAGATACTACCATAGTATTTATAGGAAACATTCTTGTGTGTCCACATTCTATTTATGGGTTTCGTTATGATATTTGATTGATAAAATTGGAGAAGGAGAGCTCTTTGCAGAAAACTGGGTTTTCCTAGAGCCTGGCTCCCCTTTCCTTATTATTTAGTGCCCAATCTTTTCAGCTATTTGTGGGAAGAAGGGCTTGCCTGTTTGTCCTCCTGATGTGGGAAGGGATGGGGGTCTCCTTGATTCAGCCCCTGTAGTTCATTGAATAGCTTTCTTAATGGCAACAGCAGTATGACTCTTGCCTTCATCCAGGACCACAGCAAGCAAAGAAGCAAAACCACTCAGTGGTTTTAATTCCATTTCCAGCTGAATACCAGCAAGCAATGCCTCATCAAAGTTAAAAATGCCTCACATGAAAGCACAACTGCAATTGCACTGCAGAAGCAAATCAAATGTTCACTGAAGGATATGCTCCATCTAGCTATTAAACAAATCAATCTTTTCCTTATACAAAGCATTGTCACTGCTTGCGGCAGCATCAACTAGCACTGCTCTTCTATAAGGGCAGCAATCTACTGGTCTCTTTGTTGATGTGTCACAAAGCAGTTCGGGAGGGGGAGGCTGCTGTTTGCTTGTGCCTCATTTTGAAGATAGGAGGAAGCCATTGGTGAGGCTACGGAAAGAGCTCAATGTCAGAAGTGAGAGAAAAATAACCACTACTTTCATGTGAGGCATTTTTAACTTTGATGAGGCATTGCTTGCTGGTATTCAGCTGGAAATGGAATTAAAATAACAGAATGTTGTGTCTGTTGAGGACTAATCAATTTATTACAGCATACGCTTTTGTGGACTACAGAGCTCTGTAATGAATTTGTATTTTTAAAATGCCACATGACTCTTGGCTATTTTTGCTGCAACAGATTAATGAAGTTAACTCTTTGCATATTAGACATGTAGTGTTGGCTTCATAGAGAACATTTAGAAAAGTTCATTTAGCAATGCTCATTGAATGAGCAAGGTTTTTAGATCAATGCCTACACCAGTGCTTCTCAACCTTGGCTAATTTAAGAAGTATGGATTTCAACTCCCAGAATTTCCCAGCCAATAGGTCATGAAGCTGGGGGATTCTGGGATTTGACATTCACACATCTTAAATTAGTGAAGGTTGAGAAACACTGGCTTACACAAATCTAAACATCATTCAGCAAAAATCCTCTGCAGTGTTAATTATTTTAAAAGCATGTAACTGACCTTTTTATTGTACTGGCAGTGCTTAGATGATTCAAAACAATGTACAATTGTAAAATAAATCACGAAAGCTAGAAAATACAGTAGAATGATTACCTTCCATGCAGTTTCATTTCATTGCTTCTTGATCAGCACAGCAGTAGCATTGCTCATGAATTGCTTCTTAATTGCACTTTAATTAGCGTAATTGGTGAAACAGTGTTATTTTGTAGCACAATGAAAAGAATAGAAGAAATTAATAATTAACCCCTCTTCCGAGTGGAACTGAGTGAGTGGGAGTCATGAAGATATTATTAATCACTCCATAGAAATGCTGCTGCTCTGAACTGGAAGCAATAAAAAACCCAAAGAAAAATGTTAATAAGCAAAAGCCAGACAATCATAAATAGCTTCAATTGTTCTTTGAAAGTCAACACCTGATAAGCTAGCACTAACATTCTGTTGGTTTATTTTTTAAAATCTGGTTTATCAAACAATGGTAGACAAAACACTAAAGTTCAAATATTAATGATATCATCTGGATTCTTTTTAAAAAGGGAAATAATGTATCTAAATAACTAAACTGGAAGCAGTTTGAGAGATAGCTGTTTTTTTACTTCTGCGATAATATGGCCAATGGTGAAAGTCAGGGGAAGGAAGTAGAGTGATGTGAGCAACATCATAGTATAAGTCCTGCCCCCTTTTCACTGAAGGCTGGAACTTTCAGCCTAATGTTTGAAGGACTCAGATTGGAATTAGGAAAGTTTATTAAAGGAATTGCTGATGCAGAAAGTTGCAGCTGTGATGTGTGTAACAATGGTGGGTTACTGCCTAGCAACAAGAAAGTTACAAGTTAGAAAGACACATTAGAAGGCACTTAGATATATAAACTTTGGTAACCTCCAGCTTATTATAATAGTAAAAGATGCACCTCTTTTGATAAGAAAGTTTACATAAATGTGAGATGTATGAAGGAGGGTAAAGTAGAAGAAAAGAATCAAACATGTGTCAAGGAGCTAATATTTGATTCTTAGGGTGTCTAGTTCCTTAATCAAAGCTATTAATATAACATTTGTATTTGTGCATTGTTTGGGGTCTTGGCTCCTTTAGCTGCTGAGATTCTTTTGCTGAAATATTCCAATAAATAAAACTGAACATGCCATTTCTTGTGTCTGTGGTCTTTATTGGCACCAGGCTCGGACCATTTTGAGTATAACATGTTGTGATGTTTGCTTTTGTCAAAAGCCTGTAAATTCCTCTGGCTTACCTTTACTGGCAATTCTTTGAAAAGTCATAACATTCTTGGACTATTCTGTTAACAGTAGCATCACAACCATCTGTGGACTAGAAAGATAGTTGCTAGGATGCTAGTGTTCTATACCAAAGGCTCAGTGCATAGAGAAATGCCTTTTAAAAGCAATAACAACTAATTTAATTACTTACATGGTAAAATGCTTTCCATAATTGTTTAAAGGATCTTGACATGTCTAAATTTGGCCTGAGCTTGCAGAGGAGTCAGCTGTCTGCTTTTAAAGCAGAATTCTAGACTATGTGGATTTTTTGATTTGATCAGAAAAACATTTCTCATATTTTGAGCAGTCATGTTATGGCACTCTGGTCTACCATTATTTCAGATAACGATCCCTTCTGGGTTATACGTTATGGTGTGATCTACAATCTTGTTATCCTGCGTAGTGAACTATTGGGAGATGTGAATCGAGAAGGATTAAGAAATGCTGTCTGGCGAACTTTACAAAAACAAAAGGATGCTGAAAAGGATAGTCGAGTCCTGGATGCAGCAAAAGTAGCAGAGGTAAGCTTGAAAATATAATAGATGATTTAAATCATTGCCCAAATAATGTTATAACTTCAACAGCTTTTTGTCTCCTACTTTCCCTACCACAACAATCCTGTGAATTGAGTTAGGCTGTGAAGAGGAGTCTGGCCCAAAATCACCCAACTGGCTTTCATGTCTAAAGGAGGCCGAGAATTCCCAGTGTCCTTGTTTCTAGATCAGGGATGTCAAACTTGCAGCATCACATTCATGTCACATGACTACTCATGACATTTCCCCTCTTTACTAAAGCAGGCATGGGCTAGGCCAGCGTGTGATGCATCTGACCCTCAGGCCACAAGTTTGACACCCCTGTTCTAGATCAATACCTTAACCACTACACCAAATGTAACTGGTATTCCTTCATATCTCAGCAGCTTTTAAGGCTGTATATTTATTTATTTCACAGCTTTTGTAACTCACGCCAATCTGTAGAGTCTCAAAAGAATACAACAGAGCAAAAATATTTGATTTCTTTTCCTAAACAAAGCTTTCACTTATTTCTATTAAATGTTTTTCTATTTTTTCAGCCAATGTCCCTAACTTCTTTTTCAATTTTGTATTTGTTTTTTAGAGAATATAACTAAGATTGATTTCTTGCTTTGCTTTTCATTGGAATAGGATTTAGCTATACAAATAGCCCCTACTATAACAAGGTGAAAGTGAGAGAGTATAGGGAAATATTTTAGCCGTAATCCTGTTTTCTAAAATTTCTAGATCAACTGCTATGAATATAACCAGTTTTCACCTTTTGTTTGGATTATGTTTCCTTCTGTGAGATAGCCATATCATTTTCCATAATTACATATCTCTCGCTTCTGACCCCCAGTATAATTCCTGTGTCCTATAGTTTCAGGAAAGCATAGATGGTTTTCAACTTGCTCACAAACCATCAAAGCTTATAGCACAAATGTAGCTTTGATTTAAATATTTTAGCAAATGGCAACACTTGACCAATCTTATCTGAACTTGGAAGCTAAACATATTTGGATTTGGTGAATTTGGATTGGAGACCACCAGGATATAACAGGCTATAAACTAGAATGAGCATATTATACAGACATTCCTTGACTTATGACCGGGGTCGGATTCAGGCGGTTCAGTTTAAAAATATTTCAGAGTATAAAAAGAATGGGGAAGTATGTTACAGGCAAAATTATGCATACCTAGATTTGTTCCATGAGCCTTTTCAGTATTTTTTAGTCACTGGAACCAGCACTGCTATATGTAAAAAGGGTTAAATTGTTTTGAACAGTCAAGTCACCTGGTGAGTGTGTGGCCATATAGCTTTAAATGTTATGCTGTTAGAAATATTAAATAATAGGCATGTGAGAAAAGGCAGGCATGATTGACCTACTATATATTCTTTCTTTGTTTTTTTTGCTATCCAGAAAATATTATATACCTATGTTTTAAAGCTAGATCAGAGTAGTTAAGAAGAAACAAGCAGAAATAAAGTATATGTTAGCATTTCACAAAAAGTTATGTAAGGATAATTTAATACTTATGTAAAGGTTGTGGAAGTAGCATATAATTTCCAAATAGGGCAATATTTCTCTCTCACAAGGATAAAAAGTGTATGTAATATATTTAGGCATTAAATGTCAGGCAGCTTGAAAGAATATGTGTTTCCCTTTGAAAGCAGACCTTATTTTTAATAGAGTTAAATGACATTGGAGAAATACAACTTATAATTCCAATAGATAAGGAAGATTAATTTGTTATAATCAGCCAACTTTAATTATACATTAACAATTCTGCCTGTTCTTATTATTTTAGGAAATTAGATAAGAAAGTCTGATTTATTATAACTGAAAGGGAAGCACTTAGAATATTTAGATGTAGCTCTGGAGATCATAGAAAATTTGCCTGCTGATCACTCTAAGTATTCCTATCTAAGCACCCTGGCTGTATTTCTAAATAAATGCAAATTATGAACCAAAATTCAGTTTATACAATGAAGGCTCATCTCCGAAAAAGAGGGGAGCAGCTTATTTGGGTTAATGGGTCAATTAACCTTTAGCCAATTAAACTCTAGCAAGTTATATTTAGAATAAAATAGAATAGAATAGAATAGAATTCTTTATTGGCCAAGTGTGATTTGACACACAAGGAATTTGTTTTGGTGCAAATGCTCTCAGTGTACATAAAAAGAAAAGATACATTCGTTAAGATCAAGAATCATCAGGTACAACACTTAATAATAGTCATAGGGTACAATAAGCAATCAAATCATACTAGGAAACAGTCAATATAAATCGTAAGGATACAAGCGACAAAATTACAGTCATACAGTCACAAGTGGGAGGGGAGGGGTGATGAGTGATGAGAAGATAATAGTAATAGCAGTGCAGACTTTGTAAATAGTTGGACAGTGTTGGGGGAATTATTTGTTTAGCAGAGTGATGGCCTTCGGGAAAAAATTGTCCTTGTGTCTAGTTGTTCTGGTGTGCAATGCTCTGTAGCGTCATTTTGAGGGTAGGAGTTGAAACAGTTTATCTTTATTTAAAGACCCCTGCAGGATGTGAGGGGTCTGTAAATATTTTCACAACCCTCTTTTTGACTCGTGCAATATACAGATCCTCGATGGAAGGCAGGTTGGTAGTAATTGTTTTTTTCTGCAGTCCTAATTATCCTCTGAAGTCTGTGTCTGTCCTGTTGGGTTGCAGAACCAAACCAGACAGTTATAGAGGTGCAGATGACAGACTCAATAATTCCTCTGTAGAACTGTATCAGCAGCTCCTTGGGCAGTTTAAGCTTTCTGAGTTGGCACAGAAAGAACATTCTTTGTTGTGCTTTCTTGGTGATGATGTTAGGTGTCAATTTTAGGTCATGTGATATAGTAGAACCTAGAAATTTGAAGGTCTATGTTAGGGATAACATTGTTTACCCTAACTGCTTTAGGTAAAATAATAAATATGTTATCATAGTTTGTTAGTTAAAGTGTCTGCAACTTTAACTGTAGGAATGTAATTAAGGGAGTGGTTGTAATAGCACCATAAAAGAAGCAAGGCACGGCAGCTTGCTCTCTCTGGCTTGATGATCCCTAATTACTGGATAGACTGAAGACTGCGTTTTTCCCCGACTGGAAAGGGAGAGAGAAAGGACTGATTTGTAAGTGAACTGACATTGGATATTCTACACGGACTTTGCTAATTGAATATCCCTGAATGGACTGACTGAACGATACATGACTAATAGACTGTTATTTTGACTATGCTATAAACTCTAAATGGAATAAACTTTATTTTTGATAGCACAAGCGTATCTGTTATTTTTACTGTAAGTTAACAAACATACAAACTTATATCACTCATTTATCTGTGTGCCTATCTGACTAACGCTGCACATTCTGTTTAGCTTGTCTCTTTAACTCTGGTTGGGGGACACAGGCTTAACACTGGTTATGGGCCCAGAGGCTGAAAAGTCAGTTTAACTAGGATAAAACAGATTTATGTAAAAGTGAGAGTTTGTGTTGTTATACATTACAATAAACAGACAGCTGTGTTTTATTAATTATAGTTTTATATCCATATATAGAAAACATGGCACAAGTCAATCTACAAAGTTTGTCTCTTATATCCAAGCTGGATGGAACAAACTATGTTTCATGGTCTATGAAATGTAGTCTACTTCTACGTAGAGAAGGTCTGTGGAACATAATTGAAAATCCACCAAACGTAGAGGAATGGGATCCAAAGATTGAGGAAGATGGACAAAAGATAAAAGACTTTATGCAGAAGAATGAACAAGCTTTTTGCATGATAGGATTAACATTAACTGACCAGCAACTTGTTCATATCCGTGGAGAGCAAACGTCTGTTGGGTGTTGGCAGAAGCTGAAGAGGATTTATGTCCGAGATAACGTTGGTGCTCACATAAATCTAACACGGAAGCTTTTCAAGACGCATCTCCAGAAGAATGGTGATATGCTTAGTCATTTGAATTCTATAAAAAGCATTTTTCAAGAACTGCACGAAAAAGAGCTTATTTTTTCTGAACTACACCAAGTCTACATAATTCTATCATTACTAAATGAAAGTTATGATAACTACGTCACTTCCCTTGAAATTTTGCCTAAGGAAAGTTTAACTTTAACTGATATAACTGGCAGATTGATTGAAGAGGCCAGAAGAAGACTTGAAAGAGATCAGTTAAGGAGGGAGCAACTTCAAAAAGAAGAAAATGAATCTCCTACTGCATACGCAATTAAAAAGTTGTTTTAATTGTGGAGGAAGAGGACATTTGGCAAGATTTTGTAAAAAAGCAAAGCGCCAGAACGCTAGCCAGAATACTAAAAGTAACCAAAAAATAAATAAAAATTTAGAGTTAGCCATGTATATTAACGGAGTTGTAAAAAATAATTTATGGGTGGTTGACATTGGAGCATCCCACTCCATAACAAATGACAACAAAAAAATTATTAAAATGTCCCAGAGTACACAGCAGATATCGTTAGCCAATGGCTGGAAACTGAAAGCTAAAGGTCAAGGTATAGCATATTGTTCTTTTATAAAAGAGAATGTAAAAATGTTATATGTACCACAACTTAAGTTTAATTTAATTTCAGTTAGAATTTTGGTTAAACTAGGATATGCAGTTACCTTTAAAGGAGATAACTGCATAATTGAAAAAGAAGATAAGAAAATTACTGCATCTTTAAGAGGTGAATTATATGTGTTAAATGATAATGGTTTAGAGGTGACTGACATGGTTTATGATAATAAGAAACCTCATGATGAATGTATTCACTTGTTACACCGACGGCTAGGGCATTTAAATTTTAAAATGCTTAAGAAAACTGTTCAATTATCTAAAGGAATAAGTTTAAAACCTTGTAATAAGTATTTGCAATGCTTTGCGTGTAATCAAAGCAAAAGCAGGGTCATTCCGGCTAATAGAGTTGATGGATTTACTACCAAAGAGCCTTCAGAGGTAGTATTTGCCGATTTAATAGGTCCGAAAAAACCAAGTGTAGGAGGAGCTCGATACATATTAAGTATAATGGACACACTATTCTTGATATGGGTTTTGCTATTTAATGAAGAGCAAAACTGAAACGTATCTAAATCTCTTTAATTGGATAAAATTTGCTGAAAGAAAAACTAAAAAGAAATTAGTAACTCTTATAACAGATAATGGTGCGGAATTTACAAATAATAAATTCCAGAATAGACTTAGAATGTTAGATATTCAACATAAAAAGTCTGCACCGTATAGGCCACAACATAATGCCTTTATAGAGAGACGAGGCCAAACACTACAATCAATGGCACGTACTATGTTGTCTGATTCAGGATTGCCTGACAATTTGTGGGGAGAAGCAATAATGTGTGGTAATCATATATTAAATAATGTTGTTAATTCAACAACAGGTGAATTACCATTCACACTCTGGCATGGTACAAAACCTGATTTAAGTTACATGCACACATTTGGAGCACCAGCATCGGTGCATATCCCTTCACAACTTAGACACAAAGGACAACATACAGCTAAAAGATTATTTTTTGTAGGATATGAATCTAATCATAGATCTTATAGATTTTGGGAACCATGTACATCTAGAGTTTACACCAATGCTAGTGCTAAATTCCTAGAACATGTAGGATGGAATAGATTAGAGCAAGATTTAAATAATGAAGTAATTATTGAACCCTACAAAAGGCAGAAGGAACAGACTAGTTATAAGAAGAGTCCAATTAAAGAAGAAGTCCACGAAGAACAAATAGGATCAGAACAAGAGGAAACAGTTGATCAGGAAGAGTTAGATAATCAAGAACAGTTAATAAATGAAAGTCCACCTGTAAGTCCTGTAATACCTAGACGTACTACACGTATAACTAGACCACCTGATAGGTATCAAGCAAGTATAGTTTGCCAACTAACTAAAGTTCCAACTAGTGTAGATGAACTTAGGATGTATCCTGCTAAGGATCAGGAGAATTGGAAAAAGGCAATGGAAAAAGAACTAAATTCATTAAAGGTAATAAAAGTATATGAAGATGCTAAATTACCTCCAGGAGAGAAGTCCATTGGGTGCAAATGGATATTTAAAGTAAAAACTGGAAATGATGGGACTGTTACCCATAAGGCTAGGTTGGTAGCTCAAGGATTTAATCAAACTGCATCTGATTACGATGAAGTTTTTGCACCAAGTCTTAAAGCAACATCTTTGAGAGCAGCATTAGTGTGGGCAGCTAAGAAAAACTATGTCATTAACCATTTAGATGTAGAAACTGCTTATTTGCATGCACCATTGCAGCACACTATATATTTGAAAAAGCCAATTATTATAAAAGACAATAAAGTTAATAGTAATGATTGTTGGAAACTCAAAAAGAGTCTTTACGGGTTGAAACAATCTGGGTTTGAGTGGAACCAATATATTGTGAAAGAATTAAACAATATAGGTTTTAAATCTGGTTTAGCAAATCCATGTGTGTTTAAAAGAGAAAATAATGGAACGGTGTCATTATTGTTATTATTAACAGATGATATTGCTTTGATAACTAAGACTAATAATGAAGCTAATGAGATTATATCATTATTAACTAAAAAGATAAAATTAAAGCATTTAGGTGAAATTAAAAAGTATCTAGGATTGACAATTAACAAAACAAAAGATGGATTTAAGATATCTCAAGAAGATAAAATTTGCCAATTAATTAAAATGTACAAAATGGAACTTTGTAAACCAGCAAAGACTCCAATGAGTCAGGAAGTTTGCCAAATTGATGATCAAAGTCCCAAATTTAATAAGTCTATATATCAATCTTTGATTGGTAGCTTATCATATAAAAACAATTGGTCAAGACCAGATATAGCTTATAGTGTTAATCAGCTGGCTCGTTTTAATTCAGATCCACATTAATGTCATTGGCAATCATTAAAGAGAATTTTAAGATATCTTAAAGGAACAATGAACCATGCATTGTATGTAGAACCAAAGGGTGATTTGAGTCTTAGTGCCTATGCAGATGCAAGTTTTGCAACTGACATAAACACTAGAAAATCAACATCTGGGATGGCTATATTATTTCATAAGACACTAATAGGGTGGAGGTCAATCAGACAACAGCATATTAGCTTGTCCATAATGGAAGCGGAATTTTCATGTCTGTCATTACTATGCCCTGACTTAATTCTGTACAAACAGTTATTATTAGACAACAGTGATTTTAATAGCACCATAAAAGAAGCAAGGCACTGCAGCTTGCTCTCTCTGGCTTGATGATCCCTAATTACTGGATAGACTGAAGACTGCGTTTTTCCCCTACTGGAAAGGGAGAGAGAAAGGACTGATTTGTAAGTGAACTGACATTGGATATTCTACACGGACTTTGCTAATTGAATATCCCTGAATGGACTGACTAAACGATACATGACTAATGGACTGTTATTTTGACTATGCTATAAACTCTAAATGGAATAAACTATATTTTTGATAGCACAAGCTTATCTGTTATTTTTACTGTATGTTAACAAACATACAAACTTATATCACTCATTTATCTGTGTGCCTATCTGACTAACGCTGCACATTCTGTTTAGCTTGTCTCCTTAACCCTGGTTGGGGAACACAGGCTTAACAGTCTCTACTGTTGCCTAGTATTGTAAGAGGTGGTAGTATGGGAGGGTTTCTTCTAAAGTCTACCACCATTTCTACGGTTTTGAGTGTGTTCAGTTCCAGATTGTTCCGTTTACACCACGAGGCAAGTTGTACAACCTCCTGTCTATATGCGGATTCGTCGTTGTCTCAAATTATAAGCCTAGGGGAATTAGGAGTGTTTCCTTAATTCTCCAAAATTATTATTCTAACAAGAGTGGAAAGGAGTAGTGTTTTCTCCCTACTGGGCAATGCAATATGGGTGTCCTTTCATTGTATATGTATGCTAGAACTAATTTTAAAAAAATTCTTTTTAGGTTTTATTTAAGACTTGTCTGCCTAGAACGAACTAGAACAGTGTTTCTCAACCTCAGCTGCTATGTGTTTACACAAGCAGTGTCAACTCCCAGAATTTCCCAGCCAACGAACTGAAGTTGGTTCACACAGTTTAACGTTGCTGAAGTAGAGAAACATTGGCCTAGAAAATGTATTACTAGCATTCATAGAACATAGTTGAAAGGGGCTTTAATTCCATCCTAGTAAATACAGAACAGGTCTTGATTGTCTTTTTTGTGACACAGATGAAAATACTTGAGAACTTTCTCAAAAAGTTATCTTTTTTGAAGTTGATATATCACATTTCCTCTTTTTCACTTTATAAAGTTTCTTTTTCACTTTATAAAGCTTAACTTCAAGTTTCTGATTCATCTGTGTTGTACTCTTTTGGAGCATTTTCTTTGAATTTCTTTAAAATGTGATCCCCAGAATTACACATAGTACTTTGGATGCAGAATATAGTGGAATGACTGCATCCTGGGATTTGGAAAATATAATTCTATTGATACAATTGTTGGAAGAAATATCCTTCTGGGTTTAGTTCCAAGTAGGGGAAAAGACTGGAATCATAGAAGTTGCTTGGAAAGAAGGTTTATTGATGAACAGGATCACATGCCTTGGAGCTCCTGGGAGAAAAAGGGAAGAGATGCTGAGAGTCCTTGAGTTTTATGCCCTCTCTGGGCTTTGAATTTGAGCTTGTCTTCTGATTGGTTGTCAGACTCCCATGGGGCCATGCAGGGGTAACTTGGTAGGTTGTCTTTTGAGTGCCAGGCTTCGTTGACTCTTGCTGGTTGATGATGTAATGAAAGGGCTTTGGGCAATTCCTATTATGGTTCTGCTTGAAGGAAGTAGATCTTTGTTATGTGGAATAGACTAGCCCAGGCTTTAATGGCCCATTAACAAAGGTGATGGGGATGAGTTTCTCTTTTAGGGGAAATATTCTGGTTTTTTAATGTATCCTAATTATTTCATTTTTCTAAGAGAGGAATGGGTGCTAGCTTCCTACACAGTCTAGAATTGCATGGACTCTATGGTGAAATGTTACACTGCTGATTCATTCCATTCATTCAACCACAATTCTAAGATCTACTTTCAAGCCATATATCACTATCTGATACTTATGGGTTTTGATTTTTTTCCTAATGAAAAGCTTTGCACTATTTTTTGTTATTATAAGAGTGCACTTATCTAATCAATCAAGCTAATTTTGAATTTGGTTTTATAGATTATTAGATATCATGCCCTTTTTTGTGTCATTGCAAATTTTAGAAGCATTCTATCCATTTCCTCATCCTAATGATTAATGAAAACATTAAAGAGAACTAATCCCTACTTGATACATCACTCTATTTAGATGAGGAACATGTTTTGAAATATAGCTTACAGAATGTGTATGACTTCTTTTAATAAACAACATATCAAAGTTATACTTGTCTAGCTAGCTTATCAGAATCTGAAACGGGAATTTATCAGATGTTTTGCTGAACCCAAGGTGTGTTATACCTGTAGCATAATCAGAATCTCCTAAGGCAATTTGCCTGGCCAGAAGATGAAATACCATTATCCTGACAAAATCTGTTCTTCACAAATCCATTCTAACTTCTGGTAATCACTGCTTCATTTTCAAGCCACTTGCAGGATGACAAATTTATGACCTGCTCTAGGATTTTCCAACTATCAGTGTCAGATTGACTGATGACTCTTTCTTTTTCTCATTTTTGAAATAAGAACATTTATCCCCTTCTGATTATCTGGTATTTTGCCAAATATATCAGGACTTCCCATGGGCAATAGGTAGAGTTTAGGCTGGCTAGACTGTCAGCAGGTTCATTCATATCTTTATTTTTTTTGTATTTTTTTTTAAAGAACAGCCCCCCAGTTGTAATCAGCAAACCAGTTCCATTTGGCGCTATGGTATTTTGAATGGCTTATCTACATCACATCCATAAGAGAATAGTGAAGCTACCTAAAAACAGAAGGGTAATTGCCCTTCTGAGGTTGTTTGATTAAAAGAAACATTCATACTAGCTTAATAACTAATTTAGGAGCTCTCTAAAAATCAAACAAAACAAACAAAAAACAACCTTACAACTTAAAACCATTAGTGTGCGATCATTCAAAGTTGGAATGGCACTGAAAACACCACTAACAATGGATCCTTACACTTTGATCATTGTGATATATTTATATTTATCTCAGTGTATAAATATAAAATATGAGACATGTAAGTAATTCTTAGTGTAAATGTGGAAAATCCTTCAGAAAGAAAGCTGTGGTGGCATGGCTAGAATGGAGCATTGTAGGCTACTTCTGCTGACTGTCAACTGCCAGCAATTTGGCAGTTTGAGTCTCACCACTCAAGGTTGACTCAGCCTTCCATCCTTCCAAGGTCAGCAAAATGAAGACCCAGATTGTTGGGGGCAATATGCTTCCACTGTAAACTGCTTAGAGAGGACTGTAAAGCATGTGAAGTGGGCTATAGAAGTCTAAGTGCTGTTACTAAGTTCTATTTTAACAATAGTAGTAGGCATAATCTTTATGACAAACATGAACATTAATATATTTGTTTCATTTAACTGTGAAAGACTTACATTGACAAACATAGGGCTTTGCATCTTGATCTGTTTCTAATTCTAGAGTATGAATTAGGAAAAAGCATTGCCACCTATTATCTAATACACACACACACATATATATACCTAAATGAATGAATTTTTTGAGAAAGTTACTATTAATCTTGGAAGAAGTACTAAGAGGAAGAGATCTTCTCAATGCTCCATGAAATTGCCATAATCAACCCATGCACATTACATATTAAAAGGTCTGACTGAAAGCAGCCTGAAAATTAGTTTAGGATTTCAGCCTGTTATAAGTGTTGTGTTATTAATCTCAAATTCAGAAATGAAAAATTAAGATTATTAATTATTGGGATAAAATGTCTATTAATATATCTTTCTCTGATTGTTAAATGCAGTCAGGACCACCAAGTCTGAAGAGACAATTCATTTTCAATTTCATTGTACACATGTTGTGAATTGTCAATAAATGTTTGATTGATTGCTTGACAAAGTTCACTGGACTGAGAAACAGTATCCTCTGGCTGCCTGCCCATTATACTACTTGTCTCTTTGCCAGTATTCTTTTTTAAAACTTCCTTGCCATACACAGTCTCTTTTTGCCTTGGTAAGACCACACTTGGAATACTGTATCCAATTTTGGTCGCCATGATGTAAAAAAGATATTGAGACTCCAGAAAGAATGCACAGAACAACAAATATGATTAGGGGACCGGAAGATAAAACATATAAAGAATAGTTGCTGGAATTGGGTATGTCTAGTTTAATGAAAAGAAGGACTAGGAATGTACATGATAGCAGTGTTCCAATATCTCAGGGGTTGCCACAAAGAAGTGGGAATCAACCTATGTTCTCCGTAGAACTGCTGCGAGCATCCAGAGAGTGGGAGGTGCTTCAGTCTTCACTTCTCACAGGCTGAGCTGAAATTGAGGAACGCCCTCCTCCTCCACGTGACTCCTCCATGCGTTCCCCCCAGTTTTAGCTCAGCCTTCGAGAAGCAGGCAGCTTTTTCTCATTCCTTGGCCGTTTCAGGTGATCGTTGAGAGTTGGATCAGGTTTGATTTCATTTTTTCCTCTCCCTGCAAGGCTAGCGCGATCCCAAATTTAGTTGGTGGAGTGATTTCGCTCCCAGGAGGGAAGTAAGGGGTTTGGAACCTTTTGCCCCCCCCTTCTAATCTATCCTCTGCCGTTCCAAGCGTGCTGGGCTCAGCCGCTTGGCCCTGCGCTGTATTTTAAAAGCGCAATTGCGTCTTCCCCCCTAGAACGCCTCAGAGGAGGCAGTGCTTCCTCTCCCAGCTCTTTCTGTCGCTCGTTTGAAGTTGCGGCGGGCTGGTGCGCTTCTGAGCTGTGCGCTCTGAGCCAGGCGGCCATTTTGGGCACGCCTCGTGGCTGGCGCCATTTTGTTTTCTGAACAAGTAAGGCCTTCTTCTTTTTGGATTGAGAGTGAGCTGCGAGGTTTTTTGTAGGCCCTTAGCGGGACCGTCAGGCCACATGGAGCCTTTGTTTTTACTGAGAGAGCACTGTGGTCCCGTGCCCTGTTGTCTCTCTTAGAGTTAATATTGTTGGCTTTCTTCCTTGGCCCGCAGCTAGTTCAGAAGCGCAGGCACGTACTCTCCATGTTGTTGGGGGGCTGCCTATAGAGGCCTATCTCTTTTTTCTTGTCTTGCCTTTCACAATTGCTTGGCCTCAGCTTTCATTTGGTCTATTTGGAATTAAGTTATTATTATTATTATTATTTTGCTGTACCTTTTTGGGTCTATTTGGTTTTCCTTACTTGAACCTGACCCCTTTTTTTGTATTTAATTGCCAGTGTATATATTCAGGTTTTTAATTTAGCTGCTAGAATTTTTTTGTTTTTTTATTGCATAAGGTTCAAAAAAAAAAAAGAAAGGAGATTTTTTTGAATAGATAATAGCTAGTTCTAGAATAAAATTTCTTTCAAAAAGGGGGACGTGACCCAATTTTAGGAAAACCGGTTTACATTTGTAGGCCGAACTCCTAGGCGTGCCAACCGCCATTTTCTTTCAATACCATGGCAGAGGCTAATCCTACTGGCTCTTCTCTGAAGGCCAAGTCTAAGACGCACTACCTTCGCAAAAGGGACAAGGATTCTTCCAGTGCTTCTCAAAGAGATGCCTTACGACGTCATAAGGCCCTAGAAAGGGAATTTAGCAAGCAGGATAAAGAGTCTCACTCTATAACATCTGCCTTTCCTTCTACCCCCCCCCCCGCCGAGCCAACCATCTTCCTCTAGGGGCGGTACTTCCACCCGAGGCCGCCAGCCCTCCCGTGTACCAGAGGCGACATTTACGCCAACCGCTGCAGGCCTACGCTCTGAGGATCCTGCTCCAATTATTGTACCTGAGAACATCAGGGAATGGATGCAGTCTGCCATCCGTCAAGGTATAGCTGAAGGAATGCAGCAGCTCGCTAGACCGGATTCCCGAAGGAGGACTCCCGAGGCTGAGTCTTTATCCAGGAGATCTCCTTCTGCACCAGCGTCACATCATGGTCAGGTACCTCCTCGCATGGATGTTCCATTCCCAGAGGGGGAGGATACCCAAGAAGAAGAGGGAGTGGGCCTTGAACCGTTCGGAGAGTACGAAGGTTCTGATAGAGGTTCCTTACAGTATTCAGAACCCTTTCTGGAGGGGGACCTAATGGAGGGAGAAATGTCGGAAGATGAGGGTCTTTCTCCTGAACAACCTGCTGTTGTGGGTCTTTTTAAACCCCATTTATTTAAGTCCTTGCTATTTAAGGCAAAGAACATTTCAGGTCTGGCCTCTCAGCCTCCTTCTGAACCCCCTCCATCGAGTCCAGAAGGTCCTGATGACCTTATGTTTAGACAGCCGACAGTGGCAGCAGACATTGTTCCGGCCCCCCCAATCTTCTCAGATCTGGCAGCAAAGCAGTTGGCCTCGGTGGGTCCTTCTCCGGCCCCTTCTAGTCAGGACAAGAGGTTGTTTACCCTGGATTTGGATTTCTCAGCTATGTTAGACACTCCGGAAGTAGATGATCCAATTGTAAGGCTTGCTTCCTCTTCCAATCCTACCGATGCACGAGAGGCACTGAAGCCGGAGGATAAGCGAGCGGAGATGGCGCTCCGGCGGACTCACATCACTGATGCCTGGGCTATCCGGTCGGCCACGGCCGCTTCCTTTTTCACCCGATCCTCCATCAGGTGGCTCAGACAGCTGAAGCAACACATTTCCCCAGCTGATACCAGAGCCCATCAAGATATTGCAAAGATCACGGCAGCGGCGGAATTTGCAGCCGACGCTACCTTTCATTCGGTTAAGTTCTCATCCCGAGCTATTTCTTCCCATGTTTCTGCCAGATGATTGCTTTGGCTTCAACACTGGCAGGCTGATATTAAAAATAAGTCTAAGTTGGCTTCAGCCCCATAGTAAAAGGGAAATTATTCGGGCCCGCTCTGGAGCCATTACTCCTGGAGACCCGAAATAAGAAAAAGTTTCTGCCTTCACTTTTTCGTTGGCAGGAAGCCAAGAGTTCCCAGTCCTTTCGGAGGGGCTCCTTTCGTCCCTCCTTCCAGTCATCATTCTCTCCTAGATTTCAGGGCTCTCCCTCATTCCGGCCATCCTACCAGGACCGGGGCGACTCGGGAGACAGAGGCAGGAGAGGGGGCAGCTACAGAAGGCCCTTCAGGGGTTCCGGGAGTAGAGCGGCCCGCCGGCCCAGGTAGCGTTGCAGGTTTTCTTACCATAGGCGGCCGCCTCAGGCATTTTGCCGACAAGTGGGAGGAATCCACCTCTGATACTTGGGTTACAAATTCAGTGCGCTTTGGCTTGACCCTGCAGTTTCTCTCTCCTCCCCCCGAACATTTCAGGGTTTCACCCATTTCTAGGAATCCTACTAAACGGGCTCTTATGACTTCTGCCATCAAACATCTCTCTGATATTAGGGCTATTCAACCTGTACCCCCCTCCCAATAGGGAAGGGGTTTCTATTCACTTTTATTCTTGGTGCCTAAACATTTCGGGGGATGGAGACCCATTTTAGATCTTAAGAGGTTAAATCGTTTTATTGTACGCCATAAATTCAAAATGCAGACTCTGCAGTCGATTTTACAGGGCATCAGAGAAGGAGACTGGCTTATGTCAATTGACCTTTCCGAGGCTTATCTCCATATTCCCATTCATTCCTCGTATTCTAAATATCTCAGATTTTGTTATAATAATCAGCATTTCCAGTATGTAGCCCTCCCCTTTGGTCTAGCCTCAGCTCCGAGATCTTTCACTAAGGTGTTGGCGGCTATTGCAGCTCACCTTAGACAAATTCCCATCCGGATCCACTGTTACCTTGACGATATCCTGGTTGTATCCCCTTCCCGACATCAAGCCGAGAGCGATACTAGCGCTACCCTCTCGGTACTTCAATCCCACGGGTTCTTAGTGAACTGGGAGAAGAGTCAGCTTACCCCCTCCACTAGTATATCCCATCTAGGGGCTGTGATTGACTCTGTTGAAGGAAGGGTCTTTCTCTCTCAGGAGAGACTTATTAGTATCCGCACCACTATCAGGGATATCCGGCGGACCGGGAAAGCATCGTTGCTCAATTTATCCAAATTGCTAGAGAAGCTAGTTTCCTGTATTTCCATTATTCCATAGGCTCGCTTGCATTCCAGATCTTTGCTATGGTTCCTCCTGCCGTATCAGCATTCAGGAAGGAGCACGTCAAGGTTTATAGTGAAGGTCCTGCCGAAAGTTCTCGCCTCCCTCCTGTGGTGGACGCGATCATCTGTCAACAGAGGTCAGCTATTCCAGGAACCTCAAAGGGTTGTTCTCACGACAGACGCAAGTCTTTCCGGATGGGGGGCCCATCTACAATCTCTCTCAGCACAGGGAGTTTGAACTCATGCGGAGCGAAGTCGGAGCATCAACTGGTTGGAGCTTCGTGCAGTGTACCTGGCTCTGCAAACATTTCTTCATCGGGTAAGGGGCGCCATGTCCTGGTCCTAGTGGACAATACTACAACCAAGGCCCACATCAATCGGCAAGGGGGCACCTTGCCATGAGAGAGGCCGAGCGACTGTGTCGATGGGCAGAAGCGCACCTCTTATCCATCAGAGCGGAGCACATCTCCGGGGCCTCCAACGTCCAAGCGGACTGGCTCAGCAGGGCAACACTGGATCAGGCAGAGTGGCGCCTGCACCCACATCTGTTCAGAGAAACAGCAGCCAGGTTCGGTCAGCCCCTAGTAGACCTTTTTGCGTCTCCGCTCAATGCGCAAACACCGAGGTTCTTCTCCCGTTATCCCTCCAGCGGAGCAGAGAATCACGATGCCTTGTGTTGCCCATGGCCTCCCGGGCTACTGTACGCCTTCCCTCCGCTTCGATTAATCCCCAGGGTGATTCAAAAATTGATAGCCGAGAAAGCAGAGATCCTCATGGTGGCACCTTATTGGCCCAGGAGGCCGTGGTTTGCGGACCTCTGCAATCTGTCAGTATCTCCGCCATGGAGGATTCCGTTGGATCAGATTTCGCTGTCCCAAGGCCCGCTGCTCCATCCAGAGCCACAGTGGCTACAGTTGGCTGTTTGGAGGTTGAGCGGGAAAGGATGATTGAGGAAGGCTTATCAGCCCTGGTCATTAACACCATTTTGGCGGCTAGAAGGCCTTCTACTACTCGCATTTATGAGGCTACCTGGAAAAGTTTCTGTAACTGGTGCCACAAATCATTCATCGACCCACGCTGTCCTTCAGTTGCACAGATCCTGGCCTTTTTACAAGATGGCCTAGATGGAGGTTTATCACCTAACACCTTAAGGAGGCAGGTAGCGGTGCTCTCAAAGGTGGTTGCTGGCGGTCCTTTCGGTCCCCTTTCCCACCATCCTCGAATCAAGGCTTTTCTTAAAGGGGCTTCTAATTTGCACCCGTCAGTAGTGCACAGGTACCCGACATGGGATCTTAATAAAGTTCTCCTGGCCTTGACTAGATCTCCTTTTGAGCCTCTCAGGGAGGCGTCACTTCAATTTCTTACATTTAAAGCAGTTTTTCTGGTGGCTATTACTTCGGCTAGAAGGATATCTGAAATTGCAGCTCTATCCGTGAGAAAATACCTGTGTATTTTTCATTCTGATCAGGTGGTTCTGAGACCAGACCCAGCATTTATGCCAAAGATCAATTCACCGTTCCACAGGGCACAGGAGTTGGTCCTGCCTAATTTTTGCCCGAAGCCTCTGCGCGAGCAAGAGAGGCAGTGGCACACCCTTGATGTTCGAAGGGCTTTGCGTATTTCCATTTCTCGTACGCAGTCCATCAGGAAGGCAGAGTCTCTATTTTTGTCATTTCAGCCAAAGACACTAGGCTGTAAGGTTTCTCCGTCCACGGTAAGCAGATGGATTAGGGCTACCATATCCAAGGCCTATTTAGTTCAAGCTATTCCAGTTCCCAGTGGGGTTACCGCTCACTCCACCAGAAGTGCAGCTACCTTGGCAGCCTGGGCTACTCAGGCGTCTATTCTTGATATTTGCCGGGCGGCCACCTGGACTTCCCCATCTCCCTTTATAAGACATTATAAGATTGATGTTTACGCCTCAGCTGAAGCATCTTTTGGCAGGCAAGTTTTGCAGCAAGTGGTGAGAGATCCTGGGGAAGTTCCAATCCAGACGGACTCCCACCCGTAGGACACACTGGCTTTGGTATGTCCCACTCTCTGGATGCTCGCAGCAGTTCTATGGAGAATGGGCGTTGGTTCTTACCTGATACGCCTCTTCTCGTGGAACTGCGTAGAGCATCCAGCCCCACCCTGTTGGTCCGTCTGTAAAGGGGGAAAACCTGTTTCGGCCAATGATTTCTAATGTTGTAGTTCATGTTGTTTAATACTTAAGAGTAGAGGGTTGTTTTTGTCCTCTCGTCTTCGATAAAACTGGGGGGAACGCATGGAGGAGTCACGTGGAGGAGGAGGGCGTTCTTCAATTTCAGCTCAGCCTGTGAGAAGTGAAGACTGAAGCACCTCCCACTCTCTGGATGCTCTACGCAGTTCCACGAGAAGAGGCGTATCAGGTAAGAACCAATGCCCATATTCTTGAAAGCACCTGAAGTAGGACAAGAAGCAAACTAATCAAGGAGAGAACCAACCTTGAACTAAGGAGAAATTCTTTTACGTCCCAGTGAACATCTTGAAACTTTTGCATAGAAGTGTAACTGGATTGCTGATTGAGTTTTCTTAACTTTTTTGATTAGAGTAGCTAAAATTCATGAAAGATGTAAAATCTGAAAATATAATTTGTGAACCAAGGTCCTTTCATGCAATCAGTTTATAGGAGAATAAGGGTGCAGTTATGACATTTCCTTTAAGGGATATAGACAGATATTTCTTAAATAAAATGTTCTCTTTTGGACGTCTAATTTTCCCTGCAGTCACAACATGACATTTGGAAAGGCCTTTTGTGAGCTAAGACAACATGGGTGCATTCAGTCTTTAATGAGTCCTTTCCTCTCAGCATACTGGAAGACTTAATAAAGAAATATGATTTCTTATTGATCAATTTGGCTGATACGTAAGCCAAAATCAGGTCGGTAAATCCTTTGACATCATGCAGTGAATGCTCTTAAATAATAACATATGACTATAATTTATTTGCTAATTTTTCTAGTGGCTGTTTATTTTTTTTATAGTTTATTCTCTCTCAGAGTTCCTCAGAAACAAGATCATGGGGCCATAAGCATATATGAGATATAAAAAATGGCTATTGTCATCATTTCTATGGACTCATTTATCACATATGACATTGGCATATTTAAAGCTTCAATTTATCTGCTGATTGGAGGATATGATTCCCTGAATGTTGACCTCAAAGAACAGAGATTTAAATACGTGTATGTGTGTGTTGCAAATGTTAAGATGAAGATTTGTATTTTATATTTTGATATTGATACTCAGAAGAAAATGATTTTGATATAATCTTTAAAGCAAATTCAGATTTGTATAAGATGATAATTCAAGAAGATGTAGTAACATAGAAGCTCCATCTACCCTATTTGATACCATTCTACTCTAATGTTGTAAAACCATAAATAGCATCACCTTATTATATAGAGTAGAATAATTCTGAATACCACAGAACTAAAACCACTAAATAGTATAGCAATAAGTTCTGAAAAGGAATAATATGTGCTCCAGAACCACTCATTTGGAAAAACAAGCAGGGATGTAATAAGCTGGAGTTTCCCACGTCTTCTTTTACCCACGATCTAACACTGGCAACGAGGATGGGATCTTAAGACGAGATGGGAGCAGCGAGCATGTGGCGACCACAACTAGAATGACAAAGAGAATCGGAACAATGGCCGGATCCAACACGCCACCCACACTGTTCGACCTCACAACAGATGACTGGGAATTGTACGTCGACCGATTCCATATGTTCCTAGAGGGAAGTGACCTTCTGAACATTTCCAAACAGAGGAAGTGACTGGTTTTCCTCATACATTGCGGGCTTGCAGGGTTCAAAATGGCCAAAGCACTATCGGCGCCCAGCGATGTAAAGATGATGACCTGTCCTGACTTGGAAAGAACCCTGAGGGCACGCTACATCCCCCACATCCTGTTTGATAAAGAGACATGAGTTCTACCACAGGAACCAGAAAGAAGGGGAGAGCATCAGTGATTTCGTTGCAAACCTACGGGACATCACTGGGGCTTGTGAATTCCTCATGTGGATGAAGCGATGAGGGATTGTGTAGTCCTGGGTCTCAGAGACTTAACGCTGCATAGCTGCCTCCTGACCAAACCCAAAATAACCCTGAAGGAGGCCATCGAAGAAGCATCAGCTGTGGAAGCATCCCAGAAATCTTCCGCCTCCTTGAGGAAAATGAACAAGGCACCACAGCCACCACTGAAAGAAGCCACTGCCATCCACCACAAGGACATCAAGTCTGAGTCAGAAACAGATGATGACAAAGAAGTGAACCAACTCCACTTGGAACAAAGCCAAAGAAACCGAGAGAGGAAAATAAAAGATTTTTGGTGCGTAGGATGCAAAGGAAATCACCCCTGCGACGCCATCTGCCAGTGATGTGACTGATGAGGACACATCGCAAAGGCATGCCGAGCAGCGCAACCCATTACCAGAAGGCAGAGGTCAAGTACACCCCCTGGAACAGAACAACCCAAACGGGAAGCTGACAGAACCAGTTCAGATGAAACCGAAGGAATGATGAGCCGGCCATCAAGAGAGGCGAGACACACCAAACAGTGACATTCCAGCACGACCAAGGCAAGGAAAGTCCACATGCAAGTCACCATAGAAGTTAGGCCATGCTGGATGGAAGTGGATTCTGGGTCATACCTGTCGATGGTATCCTGGGATACCAACAAACCACTCAGCCCTGGCATAACCAAAGACTAACTGAAAAGACAGAAACTAATACTAATGCCTGTGATAGGCATTGGAAAATTCAAAGTGGCTTTCAAAGGCTATTCGGGATACCTGCTATTAACAATAGTCGACTGGGACCGATCAAGCCTGCTGAGACAAGAATGGTTCAAACTGCTAGGCATCAAAGTCACAAATACACAGCATCACCGAGAGCGAGTGGGAAGACAGCCTGATGGAGGAGTTCCAGGATGTCTTCAATGGAAAATTGGGCAACTACTTGGGGTCACCCATCTCCTTTAATCTAGACCTGACAATAGTCCCCATAAGACTAAAGGCGAGGCGGGTCCCCTTTGCATTAAAGCCAAAAATAGATGAGCAGCTAGATAAGCTCATCGCCCAGGGGATCCTAGAACCCACTGACCATGCAAAATGGGAATTCCCTATTGTCACCCCGGTAAAGCCAGATGGGTCAGTGTGTATCTGTGCTGACTACAAGGCTACCCTAAACCGCACTCTCCAACAAAGTGCATACCCCATCCCAGTGGCACAACATCTTTTACACTCCCTGGGATGGGGGAAGGTCTTTGCAAAGCTCAACCTCGCAGAAGCCTACCAACAATTACAAGTAGACACCGATATGGCAGAAGCCCAGACAATTGTAACACACAGAGGGACATTCAAATGCAAGCGGCTACAATTCGGAGTCAGCGTAGCCCCCAGGCTATTCCAGAGCCTCATGGAACACCTCCTACAAGGGTTAGAAGGAGTGGTGCTTTATTTCGATGATGTCCTTATATCAGCAAAGGACAAAGGACAATTGCAAGAGCGCCTAAGGGAAGTGATGAACGGAAGTGGGTCTAAAAGTAAAAAAAGGAAAAATGCCAGCTAGTAGCAAACAAAGTAGAATTCCTGGGCTATCTGATAGATAGCAAAGTAATCCACCACATGGAAAGCAAAATTAAAGCACTCAAAGAAGCCCCCAGGCCAACAAACAAAACAGACTTACAAGCCTTCTTGGGACTAATTAACTTTTGCAATATATTTTTTACTGCAGAAGGTGACGGTTGCGGAGCCATTACACAAACTGCTTGAGAAGAAGGCAGCCTAGGCCTGGGGGCAAAAGGAAGAAGCAGCATTCCAAGGCATCAAAAACATCATTACATCAGACCGCATACTAATCCAATATAGCGAAATGTTACCCCTGATACTAACAGGTGATGCATCACCATTTGGGATCAGCGCAATAATCAGCCACATACTGCCAAATGGAAAAGAAGCCCCCGTAGCCTTCTATTCAAAGACGTTGTCCAAGCCAGAACGAAATTATAGACAGATTGACAAAGAGGCTCTAGCAGCAGTAACCGGAATCAGGCGATTCCATGAATATGTATATGGCAGGAGATTTACCCTGGTCACTGATCACAAGCTGCTACTTGGGATCACTTCAGGGAACAGGGCCACCCCGAACATCCTGTCACTTAGTATGACGCTTTGGACAGAGTTCCTAGCCGCATATGATTATGACTTAATATATAGACCTGGAAAAGACATAGACAATGCCAATGCACTCAGTTGATGCCCCCTATCCAACCTGGATGAGGACCCAACCCCAACCACATCCATGCTACTCATAGAGACTCTCGAAAGAGCGCCAGTGGCAGCAGTTGACATAGTGAGAGCAAGCGCAAAGGACAAAACCCTGGCGCAAATGTTGAACTGGGTGGGGAGGGGATGGCCAGAGACTGAGGTGGCCAAAGATACCAAACCTTTCAGGAACAGACAAACCGAACTATCGATTCTGAAGGGTTGCATACTATGGGGGGGGGGGGAAATCAGGTAATAATTCCTGAGAAATTACGGGAGGACATACTTGAAATGTTGCATACAGAGCACCTGGGGATAGTTAAAATGAAATCCCTGGCAAGAAGTTACATCTGGTGGCCAGGGATGGACAAGGAGATAGGGACCTGGATGGCAATCTGTAAAGCCTGCCAAGAATCCAGACCGGCACCTCCCACTGCACCCAAACACGAATTGGAAATGCCACAGGGACCTTGGTTGAGAGTACCTATCAATTTTGCCGGGCCGGTAAAGGGACAAACATTTCTGGTAGTGATGGACGCATATTCCAAATGGTTGGAGATCAGCATCATGCAGTCCACCACTACCAAGGTCGTAATTAAAACCCTTGAAAAATTATTCACAACTCATGGATTACCAGACATAATAGTGTCCAACAATGGGCCACAGTTCATGGCCACCCAATTTGAAGTGTTTCTAGCACAAAACGGGATACAACACACCCTATCAGCACCAGGTCACCCGTCTACGAACAGACAAGCAGAAAGAATGGTACGATCCATGAAGGAAACCCTCAGCAGATTAGGGCCAGGGGACACCCAAGCTAAAATAGACAAGATTTTAAGCATACAACACGTAGCACTCAGTGCAACAACCAACAGGAGCCCTGCCGAACTATTGATGGGAAGGAGGCTAAGGTCACAACTAGATATGCTACACCCCCATTATAACTCAGACACCTCTGTAAATTTGTCCAGCGGCTGCTGGACATTCCAAATAGGCAACCCAGTTTACTCCTGAAACCTCACAGGGGAACCCCTATGGATACCCACGAGGGTTTCCCAGGTAACAGGGCTCCGATAATACAAGGTGGAAACAATGGAGGGGCGAAGTTGGAGAAGACACATAGACCAACTTAGGACCCGACAGATAAAGGGAGAACCTGAAATACCAAGCACAAGCAGAGAGGAAAGGGAAAACCTTCACAAGAATCCAACGCAACCAGAGACGAAGAGGAAGACCCCTCCCAACAAAAAAGACAAATAGAGAAGGCCCTGACAACTAACGAGGCACACCCTCGACAACTAACAATAGCCCTGTACCTGAAATCCAGTGATGGGTCAGCATGGCCAGACAAAAAGACGTCCAAGAAAGAAGTGAAAGGGCAGCCTCTAGTGGAAACAAAATGGCTGCCCCAGTCAGAAGGTTCCAGGAGGTCCCAAGGAGGAAAACAGGAGAAATGCTAAATCCATCCGAACAGCTCAAAGACCAACCAATGACTGAGCGGCACAGGTCCAGTCGCACCCACAAAAGCCCCACCTACTTATGCGACTACGTACACTAGGCGGGACAGGATTGGGTAAGACTGGACCAGTGGGGAGGGGTGTTAGATATAAGCATACTCACTTCTGATTGGCTGAGCGACAGGAGCGGGAATTCAAACAGCCGTCACTGGTTGAAGCCGCAGACAGCCCTGCTATAAAAGGAGCTGCCGCAGCTGCCATTCTGAGTTCTGTAAGAAGCAAATAAAAAGAGTTGAATGAGCTGGAGTGTCCTGCATCTTCCTTTACCCACGATCTAACAGTTACCTTTTATGTTCTCCTATTCTACCTTTGTTTAGATATCTGAAATAGAACTTGTATAATCATGTAATCTTGGGCATCAATCTGATAAAAAAACTCCAGGCTAGAGAAAATATTGGAAGATGGCTGTTAAGCCTGTGTTCCCCATAACCAGGGTTAAGGAGACAAACTAAACAGAATGTGCAGCGTTAGTCAGATAGGCATATAGATAAATGTGTGAGATAAGTTTGTATGCTAGTTAACATACAGTAAAAATAACAGATACGCTTGTGTTATCAAAAATATAGTTTATTCCACTTAGAGTTTTATAGCATAGTCAAAATAACAGTCCATCAGTCATGTATCGTTTTAGTCAGTCCATTCAAGGATATTCAATTAGCAAAGTCCGTGTAGAATATCCAATGTCAGTTCACTTACAATAAATCGGTCCTCTCACCATTGATAAATCAACAGTCCTTTCTCTCTCCCGTTCCAGTAGGGGAAAAACGCAGTCTTCAGTCTATCCAATAATTAGGGATCATAAAGCCAGAGAGAGCAAGCTGCCATGCCTTGCTTCTTTCATAGTGCTTTCACAACCATTCCCTTAATTACATTCTTACAGTTAAAGTTACAGACACTTTAACTAACAAACCATGATAACATATTAATTATTTTACCTAAACCAGTTAGGGTAAACAATGTTATCCCTAACATTCTCCCCTTTTAGGTAATAAAAATACCATAACTATTTACATCTTTAAATCATATTTGTTACAACTCTCTTTAAACTTAATTACACCTTGAGCTTTTGTAAATTGGTCTGCAATGTTTTCTTCTGTCATGCAGTATTCCAATTTTAATTAGCCCATTCTTTACAGATTCTCTAACATTTAAGTATCTTAAATCAGTATGCTTTGATCTAGTTTTTACAGCAATATTAGTAGCTAACTTTATGGCTGCCTGGTTGTCCTCGTACACAATAATGGAATCTTTAACAGTTATACCCATGTCTAATAATAACTGTTTGTTCAAAATTAAGTCAGTGCATAGTAATGACAGACATGAAAATTCCGCTTCCATCGTGGACAAGCTAATATGCTATTGTCTGATTGACCTCCACCCTATTAGTGTCTTACCAAATAATATAGCCATCCCAGATGTTGATTTTCTAGTGTTTATGTCAGTTGCAAAACTTGCATCTGCATAGGCACTAAGACTCAAATTACCCTTTGGTTCTACATACAATGCATGGTTCATTGTTCCTTTAAGATATCTTAAAATTCTTTTTAATGATTGCCAATGACATTGATGTGGATCTGAATTAAAATGTGCCAGCTGATTAACACTATAAGCTATATCTGGCCTAGACCAATTGCTTATATATGATAAGTTACCAATCAAAGATTGATATATAGATTTATCAAATTTGGGACTTTGATAATCAGTTTGGCAAACCTCCTGACTCATTGGAGTCTTTGCTGGTTTACAAAGTTTCATTTTATACCTTTTAATTAATTGGCAAATTTTATCTTCTTGAGATATCTTAAATCCATTTTTTGTTTTGTTAATTGTCAATCCTGGATACTTTTTAATTTCACCTAAATGCTTTAATTTTATCTTTTTAGCTAATAATGATATAATCTCATTAGCTTCATTATTAGTCTTAGTTATCCAAGCAAAATCATCTGTAAATAATAACAATAATGACACCGTTCCATTATTTTCTCTTTTAAACACACATGGATTTGCTAAACCAGATTTAAAACCTATATTGTTTAATTCTTTCACAATATATTGGTTCCACTCAAACCCAGATTGTTTCAACCCGTAAAGACTCTTTTTGAGTTTCCAACAATCATTACTATTTACTTTATTGTCTTTTATAATAACTGGCTTTTTCAAATATATAGTGTGCTGCAATGGTGCATGCAAATAAGCAGTTTCTACATCTAAATGGTTAATGACATAGTTTTTCTTAGCTGCCCACACTAAAGCTGCTCTTAAAGATGTTGCTTTAAGACTTGGTGTGAAAACTTCATCATAATCAGATGCAGTTTGATTAAATCCTTGAGCTACTAACCTAGCTTTATGGGTAACAGTCCCATCATTTCCAGTTTTTACTTTAAATATCCATTTTCACCCAATGGATTTTTCTCCTGGAGGTAATTTAGCATCTTCATATACTTTCATTACCTTTAATGAATTTAGTTCTTTTTCCATTGCCTTTTTCCAATTCTCCTGATCCTTAGCAGGATACATCTTAAGTTCATCTACACTGGTTGGAACTTTAGTTACTTGGCAAACTATACTTGCTTGATATCTATCAGGTGGTCTAGTTACATGTGTAATACGTCTAGGTATTATAGGACTTACAGGTGGACTTTCATTTATTAACTCTTCTTGATTATCTAACTCTTCCTGATCAACTGTTTCCTCTTTTCTAGCACTATTTGCTCTTCGTGGACTTCTTCTTTTATTGGACTCTTCTTATAACTAATCTGATCTTTCTGCCTTTTGTAGGGTTCAATAATTACTTCATTATTTAAATCTTGCTCTAATCTATTCCATCCTACATGTTCTAGGAATTTAGCACTAGCACTGGTGTAAACTCTAGATGTACCTGGTTCCCAGAATCTATAAGATCTGTGATTAGATTCATATCCTACAAAAAATAATCTTTTAGCTGTATGTTGTCCTTTGTGTCTGAGTTGTGTAGGGATATGCACCCATGCTGATGCTCCAAATGTGTGCATGTAACTTAAACCAGGTTTTGTACCATGCCACAGTGTGAATGGTAATTCACCTGTTGTTGAATTAACAACATTATTTAATATATGATTACCACACATTATTGCTTCTCCCCACAAATTGTCAGGTAATCCTGAATCAGACAACATAGTACGTGCCATTGATTGTAGTGTTTGGCCTCGTCTCTCTATAAAGGCATTATGTTGTGGCCTATATGGTGCAGACATTTTATGTTGAATATCTAACATTCTAAGTCTATTCTGGAATTTATTATTTGTAAATTCCGCACCATTATCTGTTATAAGAGTTACTAATTTCTTTTTAGTTTTTCTTTCTGCAAATTTAATCCAATTAAATAGATTTAGATACGTTTCAGTTTTGCTCTTCATTAAATAGCAAAACCCATATCTAGAATAGTGGTCCATTATACTTAATATGTATCGAGCTCCTCCTACACTTGGTTTTTTCGGACCCATTAAATCTGCAAATACTACCTTTGAAGGCTCTTTGGTAGTAAATCCATCAACTCTATTTGCCGGTATGACCTTGCTTTTTCTTTGATTACAAGCAAAACATTGCAAATACTTATGACAAGGTTTCAAACTTATTCCTTTAGATAATTGAACAGTTCTCTTAAGCATTTTAAAATTTAAATGCCCTAGCCGTCGGTGTAACAAGTGAATACATTCATCATGAGGTTTCTTATTATCATAAACCGTGTTAGCCACCTCTAAACCATTATCATTTAAAACATATAATTGACCTCTTAAAGATGCAGTAATTTTTTTATCTTCTTTTTCAATTATGCAGTTATCTCCCCTAAAGGTAACTACATATCCTAGTTTAACCAAAATTCTAACTGAAATTAAATTAAACTTAAGTTGTGGTACATATAACATTTTTCATTCTCTTTTATAAAAGAATAATATGCTATACCTTGACCTTTAACTTTCAGTTTCCAGCCATTGGCTAACGATATCTGCTGTGTACTCTGGGACATTTTAATAAAATTTTTGTTATCATTTGTTATACAGTGGGATGCTCCACTGTCAACCACCCATAAATTATTTTTTACAACTCCGTTAATATACATGGCTAACTCTAAATTTTTATTTATCTTTTGGTTACTTTTAATATTCTGGCCAGCATTCTGGCACTTTGCTTTTTTACAAAATCTTGCCAAATGTCCTCTTCCTCCACAATTAAAACACTTTTTAACTGCATATGCAATAGGAGATTCAATTTCTTCTTTTTGAGGTTGCTCTCTCGTTAACTGATCTCTTTCAAGTCTTCTTCTGACCTCTTCAATCAATCTGCCAGTTATATCAGTTAAAGTTAAACTTTCCTGAGGCAAAATTTCAAGGAAAGTGACGTAGTTATCATAACTTTCGTCTAGTGAAGATAGAATTATGTAGACTTGGTGTAGTTCAGAGAAAATAAGTTATTTCTCGTGCAGTTCTTGTAAAATGCTTTTTATAGTTTTCAAATGACTAAGCATATCACCATTCGTTTGGAGATGTGTCCTGAAAAGCTTCCGTATTAAATTTATTGGAGCACCAACGTTATCTCAGACATTAATCCTCTTCAGCTTCTGCCAACACCCAACAGCCGTTTGCTCTCCGCGGATATGAACAAGTTGCTGGTCAGATAGTGTTAGTCCTATTATGCAAAGAGCTTGTTCATTCTTCTGCTTAAAGTCTTCTATCTTTTGTCTATCTTCCTCAATCTTTGGATCCCATTCCTCTACGTTTGGTGGATTTTCAATTATGTTCCACAGACCTTCTCTACGTAGAAGTAGACTACATTTCATAGACCATGAAACATAGTTTGTTCCATCCAGCTTGGATATAGGAGACAAACTTTGTAGATTGACTTGTGCCATGTTTTCTTATATGGATATAAAAACTGTAATTAATAAAACACAGCTGTCTGTTTTCTGTAACCTATAACAACACAAACACTCACTTTTTACATAAATCTGTTTTATCCTAGATAAACTGACTTTGCAGCCTCTGGGCCCATAACCAGTGTTAAGCCTGTGTTCCCCGTAACCAGGTTTAAGGAGACAAGCTAAACAGAATGTGCAGCGTTAGTCAGATAGGCATACAGATAAATGTGTGAGATAAGTTTGTATGTTAGTTAACATACAGTAAAAATAACAGATACGCTTGTGCTATCAAAAATATAGTTTATTCCATTTAGAGTTTATAGCATAGTCAAAATAACAGTCCATTAGTCATGTATCGTTCAGTCAGTCCATTCAGGGATATTCAATTAGCAAAGTCCGTGTAGAATATCCAATGTCAGTTCACTTACAAATCAGTCCTTTCTCTCTCCCGTTCCAGTAGGGGAAAAACGCAGTCTTCAGTCTATCCAGTAATTAGGGATCATAAAGCCAGAGAGAGCAAACTGCCGTGCCTTGCTTCTTTTATGGTGCTTTTACAACCACTCCCTTAATTACATTCTTGCAGTTAAAGTTACAGACACTTTAACTAACAAACCATGATAACATATTAATTATTTTACCTAAACCAGTTAGGGTAAACAATGTTATCCCTACCATTGGCCATCTGAGATAGTGGGATAAATAAGGTTTATTCTTCATGATAGAAACTGGCCTTTGGTCACTTTCTCAATTAAAAAATAATGGAAAAAAAATAGAAAAAACATGTTACTGAGAGGGATTTAGCTTTTTCTTTTTAAATACCAGGACAATCCTTTGAACAAGCATAAATCTCTACTTGCCTGAATCCAGCTACAGAAGTGGGAATGAGTCAAGATGATTATCTATGAGCTAATTCTAGCTGCACTACTCACAGAGAAATGAAGGTTAGCAAATAATAAAATAATAAATACAGTAGTGCTCTGTTAAAAATTATGCTTTTCCCCAAAGAATTATCCTGTATATTGGATCACTTAAAATGCAAATGCACAAATCTTATCACAACTAAATATATTGCATTTTCTAAATTTTAATCATTTTTATGGACAGACTCTTATTGCTGCCATAATATTTTGCACAATTGGAAAGCTGTAGCTGGTTCTGCATGTACTGGGAACACATTATGCTAGATATTTAAGGCTTTATTTGGTTTCTTATAATGTGCCATGTCTCTTGAAGATGCTGGATTTCTTTCTTAAGCTGGCTTATAAAACTCTAAAAATATTATATAAGGACTATTTGTACTATTCTTCCTCCGTATTCCACTACAATTGTTAAGATCATCCATACTTTTTTCTATAGATCTATAATTTCCAAATTGAGCTTGCTGTTCCAGTGCTGCAGCAAACTTGTAGAGCTACTGCAAGAAATTTTTTAACTTTTTTGAGGGAAAGACACAGCAGTATTTGACACTTGTTGATACCATGTGAACTACTAACTTGAGATAGTTCACAAAGCTGACCTATAGACACCACCATAAAAACTGATAAAGTTTGAGAACCTCTGCTACAGATTATTTCGTTCTGAATAATCGCATTTATTATATGTATTTAGTGACAGTATTTTAAACTATGCTTCATCCTAGGAAAAACCAATTTGATATTTGACATAAATATTAAAATAAGTCAGAAATCTCTTTTTAATGTTTTATTCATAATTTTAGCAAATGTTAATTCTCAGGTTTTGGTTTTGAACTGATTAGAGATGCTATACCTATATATGAAGTGGAATAAGGACTAAAGTAATCTATGGTGGGATTGTCAGGAAACTGCAATTTTGAATAGGGTTGGTCTGACTTCCTTGCTAGAAGTTAATGATGAACTGATACATTGAGCTGGCTCTCTCTAACCTAAGAGCAGACCTAATCTTTTGGGGATGGCCTATGCAACTCATGGAACCTAGATAAATGTCACACTTATGTGGAGAGGTTCAAAAATATTGAATTTTTGAAAGAAAAAAGTTATTTTCCTGAAATCAGTAAGAATTGAGCTTGACTGGAATGAGATTTTAACTTTATTTTTGAAAATGAGGATGCTGAATGTTATAGTGCAGTAAATATTATTTATTAAGCTATTTTCTTAGGATCTCTTCCCATTTTTAAAAATGATGCCCCAAAACATTTTGTTTGTATGGGTTACATTTATTTACCTTATTAAAAATAAAAATTGACACATTTTCTTCCACTACCACTTCTCAAAATTGCTTGATAGGATTTTAATACACAGTTATTTTTCAACGGACTCCTGAGGGAGTCTTGAGAAAGCCCAGTGGCTGTTGGACCATACTTTGTAAAACACTGCTGTAATGGACAGGCAAATTCTGAAGTGTATAGACCTGGGAAAACTAATGTATTGCATGGGGTGGGCTATCAAAAAAAAAATTGTATTCTCTTTGACCCATACACTATTCTTTATGATGTTCAATGTTAATATTTGTTTTCTTCTTAAAGATGTCAGAAAATTATACCTTGATTTTTTGGTGATTTGGGCCTAGCAAACCTCCCTGGAGCCTCAGGGGAGGGAGCCAAAATGGGGTGCAGGAGGGCTGTACCATACTCCCTGCACTCCATTTTGTGCCTAGAAAGCCTCCCTGGAGCCTCAGAGCCCAAACAAGATGCGGGAGGCTGCACCGCCCCCCCACGCCCCGTTTTGGGCTTAGGAGGCCTCCCTGCACTTACCTGGGAGCCAGAACCATGTGTGTCCACTCCTGGGAGGGGTGGGGCGGGGTGGGGCAGGATCATCTGGTTTTCAGAACTACCAGTTCACCAATCTGGATGTAAAATTAACATCCAGTTCACGTGAACCGGATTTATTAATAAATTAATAAATAATTAATTTAATTAATAAATAATAAATTAATAAATAAATTAATAAATAATTCAGCCCAAACCGGCTGAATTCCATCCCTGCACTTAGGATTGTGACTTACTGATTTTTGAATATATATTGGGTGGGTAGGTGGGAAGCAAGGAACATTACTGTGTATTTTGAACTAAGTCACAATAGTTTAAGTTAGTAATGATTCCTGGGAAACTTGGAATAAGAACTTGGCTTTTGTGAGCAGTCCTAAAGCATTTGGTGGTACATTGAAGAAGAATAATGTCTAAGTGCTTTCTGCCATCTGCCTCACAACACACAAAAACACTGACAGAAAGTGGTTTTTTCTCCCCCAAAAGATCTCTCACTTCTTATCTGTGAGTTCTTTTTTGACCTTCTCTTTCTGGTTATTATAGACAGACTCTTTTTAACTAAATCCTTTTACTTTTATTCCCTTGCCTATTTCTCATTTCTCTCTCTTTCTCTCTTGGTGTGGTCACTGCTGAATTTTGCTGAATTGAGCACAAAAGAACAAAAGGTATAATAAATACTGGTGGAAAATGAATTCATCTCAAGGTTTTTTCCTCCCCCAAGTGATTTTTCTATAATTTGAGAGTGGCTGTTCAAGAAATCTATCATTATAGAATAATATGCAATGGCAGATGCTGCTTCCCTCAGTCACAGCTTTGATGCTGATAGCACTGTATATCTTTTTCATCCTTGGATTCACTCTTGGGGGTTACCCCATGCTACAGTGGAGTTTATTTTGGCGACAGAGCAGACAGCAGAAGCATTCTGGCCTGGTTTCTTTCCATAAGGAATGTCTCTAGTTGCCATGTTTTTGTCTACTTCTCTAGAACACCATCTGTGAATTTTCTATTGTCACAGTAATTCTATCTATTTCTTTGTGCAGAAATGATGCCATGCTCTCATTGATTGGAGCCTTATTTGTGGCTATAAGCTTTATTCTCTCTAATGTTAGAATACCATATGCCAGTCTTTAGAGTCGATATTCAAAGGCCTTGACTATCTAAGTTAAAATGTGAAGAACCATTAGAAAAGAGTTAAACGAAGTGCATTTTTCTCTTTCTGGGGAAACTCTTTCATATGGGTGTTGTCCAGTTATTGTCACTTATAGCGTGGAAAAAATTCTGACTCTTAAATTATTTGGGAGATGGTACAAAATGACTGATTTCTCATACACTGAGCCTTCTGGGGAAATGGAGTCATCTAGAGTTGATGCTGGGAGAATTGTCTCCTCTGTTCTGCCAAGTTAATGTCTCTAAATCTATAATTTCTCCCCCCAAAATATAGAGCCTAAATTCAGAGGAATTATAACTTAGATTTCCAGTCACAGAAATCATGTTGGATGTAGTCATATTTTCCTCAGTGATAACATATTGTTTGTGCCTGGAGCAGGGAAGTCAGCTGGATCCAAAGTAATTGTTAAGTCTGGGCCCATAACCAGTGTTAAGCCTGGGTTTCCCAACCAGGGTTAAGGAGACAAGCTAAACAGAATGTGCAGCATTAGTCAGATAGGCATACAGATAAATGTGTGAGATATGTTTGTATGTTTGTTAACATACAGTAAAAATAATAGATACGCTTGTGCTATCAAAAATATAGTTTATTCCATTTAGAGTTTATAGCATAGTCAAAATAACAGTCCATTAGTCATGTATCATTTAGTCAGTCCATTCAAGGATATTCAATTAGCAAAGTCCGTGTAGAATATCCAATGTCAGTTCACTTACAATAAATCAGTCTTTTCTCTCTCCCGTTCGAGTAAGGAAAAACGCAGTCTTCATCCAGTAATTAGGGATCATCAAAGCCAGAGAGAGCAAGCTGCAGTGCCTTGCTTCTTTTATGGTGCTTTTTACAACCACTCCCTTAATTACATTCTTGCAGTTAAAGTTGCAGACACTTTAACTAACAAACCATGATAACATATTTATTATTTTACCTAAACCAGTTAGGGTAAACAATGTTATCCCTAACAGTAATAAACGAGGAACAATTGGACATTTATCACACCATAAACTGTTCAATAAGACAAGGGTTACTCTATAAAATATGATTTTATTTATTCTTTGTTTCTTATTCTGAAGAATAGAAATATGAATTAGCCACCAAGGACTGATTTGCTACTCTTATGTCTCATCACTTGTTTTCTTGTAAAACATTGTGTCAAATGTCATCTGGCAAAAGCTCTGTCAGTGGTATATATTTTATGATAGTTGTGCAACATGTAAGAATGCAGTCTGAAAATCTGAAACAAGACAACAGGAATGTACCTGGGATTTATATTATAGCTGGTTGAGTAAGTTTTTTTGATTCAAATGGAACATGATGTAGATTACAGACTTTCTCAAACTTTCTGGAAATAAATTAATAAACTATTGTTGGCTATCCAGTTTGGAAGTACAAATAAGTACCAAGAATTATGACCAGCTTATTTCTGTTTTTAGGCTAACCTCACAAAATTTGGGAAGAAAATAAAAGAGAGATAAAAGAGATAGTTTTTGTATTAGCAAACCTGAAGTGATTTTAAATTTTCTACTACAAAGAGTAAACAGAAGACAAATCAAATAGGATTATCTAGTGCTAAGAGAATGTGGATTCCAGAAAATAGGTCTCTAATTAATACTCAGCATTTCCCTTATGCAAGATTTGTTGTTGAGTTGATTATCTTGCTATTGCTAACCCACCCTTCCCAAAATAATTCTTCTATATTTGGAAAGTATTGAAATCTGAAATAGTAGCATAACGTAACAGCATAATAATAAGCACGTTATACCCAAATAGAGATCTTTTATATTTAAAGATGCTTTTAAGTTTTTCTTTTTAAAAAACATTTCCTGTTCTATCTGTTTACTGTTATAAGGGCTAAAAGATTTAAAAGGAACCCTAGTTTACTCATAAAAGGGTTTTTTATGTATTAGTATAGTCATCAGTTATTTCTAGCATTTTAAACTCAACTTGGAAGAAAGATCCATTCTCTTGTCAGAATAACAATGGAGCTGGTTAAAACACTGCATACACTTTGAAGTTAAAAGGTTTAGCTATTGCAACCTAACAGGGTTTTGCCCAAAAAGTAAACGGATCCTATTTAAAAATAAGGTCAATATCCTACAATAGTAAATAATATATAAGTAAATAGAACAAGAAGTAAACAGTATAAAATCGTAAATGGGTAAATTAAATAATTAAATCTCTATGGATTTTATTTAGAAATAATATGTCCAGAATACTACTATGAATCCAGACATGAAGTAATTTTGACCATTTTTCACAATTACAACCTTTGTAAGGAGCTGCCCCAGCTGGTCCCTCAGAAAAGCAAGACTCTTAATTCCATTTGGTTGAATCAAAACTTTTAATGAGAGAATATGGTTATAGTAAAGTCAGGTGAAATCTGAAAAAGCCTGCACAAAGTACAAAGCAATTCTTTCATCCCCCAAACCCAATCTCCCTGACCAGTCCACTGGTAGCCAATGTGAAGGTTGTTTTGAGAACTCTAGGTGCTAGGCAGATAACAATTCACTCTCAGGCATGATGGCCTTGAAACCAAGCTGGAACTGGCTGGGAGGGAGTTTGCTCCATCTCTGAAGACAAATCCCCCTCCCTAGTTCCCAGCAACACATGAATTTCCTTCTCCTGCACTTCCCAAACATGAGCAAAGTGCAAATTCCATAGGAAAAATCTATGGCAGATTGAAATGAATCCCAATACAGAGTGTAATGGAAGACGAACTGACCATTCAGCAAATAAAAAATTTGCCACCATGTTAATCTTTAAACTATTTTAGTGGCTATTTTGATGTTAATTTTAATACATTGTTAACCTTTTATATTCTATATATTTTTGTTTTGTTAACTACTTTCATACTAATCAGAGCAAAAACAAAAAGAATAAATCAAATATGTGGATAAACATAGAAGCATAGCCAAATATTAAAATATGTGCTGCCAGCAACACATAGGATGAGAAATATAGAATAGAATTCTTTATTGGCCAAGTGAGATTGGACACACAAAGAATTTGTCTCTGGTGCATATGCTCATAAAAAATGCATATGTACATAAAAAAAATAAAATACATTTATTAAGAATCATAAGGTACAACACTTAGTGATAGTAATAGGTTACTAGTAAGCAATCAAATCATACTAGGAAATAAAATAATATAAATTGTAAAGATACAAGCAACACGGTTATAAATTACAACATTAACAAAATATGTCAAAATAAATCATTTTGAAAATATTTTTGGGAAACCTTTTAATATTTCTATATGGTTATAAATGATATCAACATTAGCATTTCAAATTAAACTAAATCTGCTTGGACTTCAAAGAACAGAAATGAGAAACAATCTTACACTTATCACCTTTTACATGACATCTTTTGTATCCTTCCTGAATAGAGCATCATTTGTAAATTAAAATTATGTCTCTTTTGGGAGAGCCAGTTTGATTTAGTAGTGAAGGCATCAGGTAGAAATTGTGAGATCATGAGGTCTGGTCCTGCTGTAGACACAAGGCCATCTGGTTGACTTTAGGCCACTACTCACTACTCTTGAAATCTTACCAAGGCATGCAGTTGCCAGGATTCAATAGCAACTCAAAAACAACTTTAAAAAGCAACTTAAAAAAAAACCAAATCTCCTTTGGTATTAGATATAGCTCAATTTGCCCAGTCATTTTATTGTTTCAGGCAATAAATAGTATGTTTTCCCCTCCTCTAGGTTGAAGCCAAAGGTCAAATAAACACTTGCTTTTCATCAAATTCTACCTATCTCTTGTCATCCCAATGCATTGGTTGGAGAGTCACTACTGCCATGTGTCATCACTTCCTGCCACCTATTGGTCCTAATATCCCTTTGTCTCGTCTGCCTGAGAGGAAACCAGTATTATTGCCGCATCAAAAATTGGAGCCAGTGGTTACAGACAAGAAAACCAAACGGTTGTCTTTAAGGTATGAATTTCCTGGACCTGATTGTTTCATTAAAAATATTTAATGTGTTTTGATATCCTTTTAACCCTTCTCATTTTCATAGCTTATAAGGTTTTGGAAGAAATATCTGAAAATTAATTAATTGATGTGGATCAGAATTTTGGATGAAGTAAAGATTTGTCTACTTTAAAGTAAGGGGTCCCCCCTCTCTCTGTCTCTTGTTTCACCTTTCTGCATGGTTACTAAATTTAAACGAGGACTTTGAATAAGGAAAATATTTCACATGGCAATATCTAAGATTAAACCTGTTTAAATTTCTTTTGAAAATTCATTCAATCAAGTCAGTTTGAGAAAAGGTAATGATAATCCAAGAAAAATAAATGAGTTAGAGTATATTAATAATATATTCATGGCCTAATTCTGACCATATCTGTAGAAGAGATTCAAATAACTATGTATTTTAATCCTAGAATTAAAATTTGTTATTTCATCTCAGGATGATTATGTTAATGAATTTATTTATTCTTCCTGACTAGCCCAGGAACATCCTACCAGAATGTTCAGGTGGTTCTTTCTTGGAAGACTTGAATTTATTTCTCCGATTATCCAAACTAATTTGTTGACATTCATCCTCCATGATCATCTTTCTTCTCCTTTACTTTTCATTAAGTATTGTCAATCAAATTGAAGCCCTTGAAGAATGTAGACCTGTCAATCCTTTTTAGTCGGATTTATTGACTCTCCTTAAATTAGTAATCAGAGCAAACTATTTGGCAGCTGGGGCTGTATTTTATGGAAGCAAGGACAGCATTTGATGGATCAATATGGTATTTACCATATTTTTCGAACTATAAGATGCACCAGACCATAAGATGCACCTAGGTTTAGAGGGGGGGGAATAGATTTTTTGCCTCTGTGCGTCCCGTTTTTGCCCTCCCTGACATCCAGAAGCACTCTGAAGGCCAAAAACGGACTTGTTTTTGGCCTCCCCAACTCCAGGGAAGGCAAAAATGGGACCTGCAGAGGTCTCCGGAAGCCAAAACAGACCCATTTTTGGCCTGCAGAGTGCTTCTGGATACCAGGGAGGGCAAAAACAGGATGTATGGAGAGTTTGGGAACCCCAAAACAGGCCCGTATTCACTCTATAAGATGCACAGACATTTCCACCCACTTTTTTTTGGGGTGGGTGGGGGGGTGGAGTGTGTCTTATAGTTTGCAAAATACGGTATTTATTTTTAAGATTTATAAGACCACCCAGCTTTTGGCAGAAGACAGCATAAAAAAATAAATAATTTAAAAAGAAAAAAATAACAATAAAGAAATACAAAGTATACATGCAAAATGTAATATATAAAATGATGACCAGTGATATCACTAAAGGTGATAGAGGTGAAATTTCAGAGCTGTATCATTAGGTGATTTTTGTTCCTACAATTGTCTTGATATACACTGATTAAAAAAAATGTTGCTTGAATATGAGAAGCCCCATATTCTATCTTAATGATAGAATTTCTGATGACTTTAGAAACCATAAAAATAGATTCCAGAATTTGCTTAGTAATAAATAAAGTTTACTTGCCCACAGATCAAGCATGCCAACTTTAAGATGGGTAACTTTTGTACTTGATCTTAGAAGGGTGTGCTTAAGTACATATTAAAAATCTGATGATGACCACATGAGAAAACTGGACAGAGGAATATAAAAACTAGTCAGAACAGCAAAAATGTGCTTCAATACACAATTGAAACTGAGATAGTTTTAAAGAGATAGTTTGTTGATTTTGGCAGTGACTATGCTAAGAATTTTGGTGACAACTTAGGAGAGAGCCTGGATGCCTGTGTTACATCATTAGGGGATACAAACAACCTGTAAGCTGTATTTGTTCATCTCTGATTATATTGATAATCTCATGGTAAGAATACCACTAGATTTTTGCAATATTTTGAAGTTTCGCATATCCTTGAAATTAAGACCATTTATTAAAGGACAAATATGAAAGTATACTAAACTAAATTTTGCTTGCCATTAAGTAGGTCTACATGTCAATATAAATCTAATCAATTGAAATGATGCTAATAATGTCCAAATGTTGATTAGGTAACACTCTACTATAATCAAAATGGTCCTGGGTACCAATTTTGTTGTGGGAGGGAAAGCAACTCCATTGTCATTCTATACAGATAGTCCTTATGAGTGCAAATGGGACTGGGATTATCATTGCAAAGCAATAAGGTCATAAAATATGATGTCAGGTGATGACATTGGTTAGCAGTGGCAATTCTGATTGCTCTTTTAACCCAAAACATGTGAGTTATTAAGCAGGAAGTAGAGGGAATTCCAGGTAAGGAGCAGGGGTGATTTTGTGTCCTGGCTTTAGCAAATGGGAAAGACATTCATGCAATTGCCAACCAAATTGCAGGCATGATAGAGGCGCTTGGGGATGAAGCTTTCAGTGGTCCTGGGCATGACAGAAGGGAGCATTTGTGGGGGCAATATGTTTGCAGTGAGACGTATAAGGACATCAGGATGGCTTGTCAGGAGAAATGATGACAGAGGGGAGGCAAATGAAGTGGAGTTGTGGAAGCAAGAGAAAGCATGCACTTGTCCACAACAACTTACTATTGGCTAAGGAGAAGGTATAATCCAAGTACACATTCTGTAATCCAGTGCCCCACAAGAGTTTGAAAGTATCAAATGATGAGCTAGAGACTTGGTCAGGAACACTTCAATATCAACGTGAAGCAGAAGTCAAGAACAGGAATTCACAAAGCTAGATGTCAAAGTTGCTTCTTGTGTGGGAGGCAGACTCTGTACAGTTTACATCCTCTCACTGTTTAACATGCAGAGTCTTTGTTGCCCAGTGGTTTCCAAAAATGAGGATCTGGGCTTGCTTGAAGACAGCATCTTTTGTTTGTTTGCATGGCACTTTGTTAGGGTGCAGGGTACCCAGCCTAGCAAGTTTGTCTTGCTTCTTGGCACTGATGTTGGCCAAAGAACAATTAGTACCATCTGAAGAAGGGACTGAGGGATATCAGTATTGGATTTAGTCCCTGTTAAATCACCAGGGGCAGGACCTAGTGGGACCTGAGCCACTTGTCTGTTGGAGCCTGGCTCTGAGGTCATTGCAGAGGTCTGGTGCAGGCTGCATGTGGGTTGTGGGAGAGGGGTGCTATGGTGTGGAGTGAGCTTAGGAAGGCCAGGGAAGGAAGACGTGGAGTGCACATAAATCTCTGGGAAGGAGGGCATTGGTGTGTGTGTGTGCATATACGTGAGTACTGGGAAGTCAGGGTAAAAGGGTGGGGAGTACAAGTGAATGAAGGGGGAAGGAGCAGGGGTGGGATTGAAATTTTTTAACAACTGGTTCTGTGGGCGTGGTTCAGTTGGTGGGCATGGCTTGGTGGTCATGTTATTGGTTGGGAGTGGCCAACTTAATATCACTCACATTGAGGCACGCATCTCCTTGACTGGCCTCTCATGACTGTGGGGATGCTGCAACAGTTATAAGTGTGAAAAATGGTCATAAGTCACTTTTTTCAGTGCCATTGTAACTCTGAGTGGTCACTCCACACAAGCAAAGTACCAGCAAAGGAGAGGAAAAAAACTCGAGAGAAGTTCCAGAGACAGGAAGTCTAGTCCTACCAAGAATGTAGTAAGGGTTAACGGAGAGGCAGTTTCTGTAAGCAACACTAGAATGTTTCCTTCCTGCCTTCCTTACAGTATTAGGCCAGTAATTTCTTCTAACAACTGGTATCCGAACTGCTTAGAATGTTAACAACTGGTTCTACCAAATAGGTGCGAACTGGTAGAATCCCACCCCTGAGTATATGTTAATCAAGCTTCTTGACAAAAGAATTGACCGATGCTTCTTTAAGGGGTAAAGAACCATACTCTCTCTCAAAGAAGAATTCACCACCACTAAAACTTAAGCACATCGCCTCTCAGGGAGCCTTTGCCAGCCAGAAGGGTTATAAGTCTAATAAACCAGTAACAAAGAGAAGAGCTCATCCAGGTCAATCAGTTGGCCAAATTATTTTATTCTACATTAAGTGTGGATTATTTTATTTTTGTATTTGTGAACGTTCCTTTATTTGAGCACAAAGATTTCTTTACTTAAATTAAAAGATCTGTTTTATCTGAAGCCAGATCATTTGGAAGGTGTCAAGATTCCCTACACCATATAGTTTGATTTGCAACTTCTATAAAGCATGGCCACTGAGAAAAATGGTGGAAATGCCAAATTATTAATAGCAGGGGAAGCGAACCTGCTCTGACTTCTAAAATGATAGTTTTCAACATTTCTCATCATTGATCATATTGCCTGAAATTGCCAGAAAATAAAATCCAAAAGTTCACATTCTTCCATTCCTGATCTATGGTCCACTACAGGGATAAGTAAATTGTAGCCTCGAGATATTTTGGAATACAACTTTCATAAGTCACTATCAGCATGATTAGTAATTATGTAGTGTGGTAGCCATATACACCTGAAGAAGAGCATAGCTTATACTGTAAATACCAGGTCTATCTCAAAAGCAATTTTCCAGAATTTCAGGCAAGAGATTTTCAATTCCATTTTAGTAACTTCCAACTCTTTGTGACTGAAGGGGTATCATTCACTAGAATGATCTATTAATACTGGTTTCTTCAGTACTTGTAAGCTTTTGCTTGTGTCATTAGTGGCAGGACTCATGAAAGCATTTAACTAGTTTGACTTCTGTTGGCTTCTTTTTTAATTTGTTATTTTCCAAGCATCAGAAATTCCTTCAATAGCTCTTACCTTCATATTATATGTCTAAAACATCTTAAGTTTTAATCTAGAGCAGGGGTGTCAAACTCGTGTTGTCACAGCAGTGTCACATGACCAATCGGAATTTTTTTTCCTTCGCTAAACCAGGCGGGGGTGTGACCAACATGTGATGCATCTGGGCTGGGGGCCGCAAGTTTAACAGCCATGATCTAGAGCTACTTATTCATGAACCACAGATTTTGTCTTTCTGCAGGCTGCACATCTCTAACTGAAGACTAAAAAGTTTCAAAAAATAACAAAAAAAAAAAAAAGACAAAGCTCCACCAAAGAGCCAAGATTAAGTATGATTTTGAGTCTCTGTGACGAGGCCACCCAAATTCGTGATAAATGGGTTTTATACGCAACATTTCATAACTAACAAACTTCTGTTAAGAAGATAAATATTTGGATCCAATTCTCCATATCTCTATATATAGCTACATATACATCTGATAGGGATATACTTCTGATAGGGAATAGTTCAAAGAACCAGGCTTTGAACAGGATAACCCATAACTTTTTTTTTTACTATTTCCAATCTGCTACTTCAACTGTTAAAGTTCTCACTGAATTACTAATCATACTTATTTAATCATTTATTTAATCATTACAGGATTAGGCCAGTAATTTCTTCTAACAACTGATTTCCCGAACTGCTAAGAATGTTAACAACCGGTTCTAGCGAATAGGGTAAACCTGTAGAATCCCACCCCTGGGAGGGAGGATATAGTGTGGGCAAAAGCATTGTGGCACTGCAATGGCTGCAACTTCAAGGATCAGACATAGTCCCTTTGTTCAACAATATTAAAACTACAACCATGGTTAACAAATGATTGTAATATGTGGACTATCTGTAATGAGCTTTATTTGGGACAGTGATTCTGTATGTGAATAAGTGTGTTTTATGTCCCATTTTCTCTCCACTTGAGGTTCAGGATCATAAGTATACCCGGTTTTGCTGCAGAACTACCCCTAATACAATTTAAATGCCCTGAATGGAAAGTGTAGGCAGAGCTTTTGTTGTTAAATTGTTCATTCCTCTATTTAAAAACAGAACAATATCCAGCTATGTTTTGGGTTTTTTTTAAAGAATGATGATATAAAAATATTTTGCTTCAGATTTTCTGCCTCTGGAACTGCATTTTGTTGGAACAATAAGAACAGTGGTAGTAAAGTACAACATGACTCACCATCCCATGTAATTTGGCTTGGAGTTCCTGAAGAACATTACAATATCGGTTTTATTTGGATAGAGGGTAATTGAGAAGAGATTTCTGTTAATTATACTTAGGGAACTTAACAAGCATTATTGCAAAGTAGGAGCAAACACAGCAAGCTGTAATTAATCCAAAATACAATAATTCCTCCTGGAATCCAAAAATTCAACCAGAAGCTTCCTCGTTCTTTTACATAATTCTTTAAAAAAACATTTTCTCTTCACCCTCCACTCTGTGCAGACTATAAAAAAGTTTCCTATGGATTTCCTTGCCGAATTGCCTTTATTCTATACAGGAAATCCTATTCTAGAAGCTCAGATTAAACAGTGACCCTCTATATAAAACACTCTGATTCAGTAAATCAATTAAATGTATGCATGAAGGGAGGATGAGAAATGGGAAGGTTGCCTTACGTTTCATAGCAGTGTTTCTCAAACTGTGTTCTGCAGGAAATGAACTTCAATATCACTAAACAACTTGAAAGGAATCTGATAGTTGGTCCCAAGATTCAAAGAAGTTTGGTTCAATTGGAATCTATTCGGTTTCACTAGTCAGACAAGTCCCCTATTCCTGAACAAAACTCTCTTTCCTCGGCAGAAAAAAAAAATTAAAAAAATTGCTACACAACTTTTGCCTGAAAATTCACAGAAAATATGAGACTTTAAGTAAAAAAAAAAAAGAAGTCCTATTTTCTTTCTCTTTAGTATAATTGTGTGAAAATATTCTTTGGTACTTGGTAGTCATGGACTGAATATACGATGTTTTGAAGACCTTAACAAATCTCTTTCTAAACACTAATGAAATATGCAGGCATAGCTTGTAGTTCCCTTTAAGATTTTTAATCATTGCAATCCCTTAAGGAAAATAAAGGACATTATTTATCTAATTACCGTAGTCCTTATTTCAGTATTCCTCCTGCCTTTTTACAAGCATTCTTCGGATAATAACTCATTGGAGAAATCCAGGGTTTTAAAAGATGTCATGGGATGCTCTGTAAAACTTGTTTTTCCATTAAAACTCAATTTCCTTGGGGGTTGGTGGGGGGATTTCAGGTTCCTCATGGTCTTCAGATTGTACATCTTGCCATATAGTTTGAAAACTATAAGAATTAAGCTTTGTGTGCTTGCAAGGGTTTATCATGCAAATACATTTTGAAACAACTTGGTAAAAATATGCCATTATTATTATTATTTTAATATTGTAAGTAGTATTGTAACTGAAACTGATGGGTGATAACTAGTGTAATCACATCATGGCAGAAGCAGAATTGAAACCTGAAACTGCATATTAGGCTGTTAAGTATTTATAATGCCACCTGTGAAATTACACATTTTGCATTTGTTGTTGCATTATGGCCTTTGGCTTCTGAAAGAATTGAATGAAAAATGAATGATGAGTTTAACATCAGACAGAATAATGGAATATGACCTCAAGACCTTTTTTTTTTTTTTTTTTACAAAAAATGTCCTCCTAACTATAAATATTCTTGACAGTTGGTACTGTTTTTTGTAAAATATCTGATAGACTAAGAGAGAAATAATAGGAGGGATGAGAAGGAGGGAAGAAGAGAAAGTTAAACATAAAATAAATGAATTCAAATAAATAATATTTAATACAAGTCAGCCAACAAAATATGAGTAAATGGGGTGCATACCAATATTTTCATTTTCTCAGCCATGTGTGTGGAACTTCGCACCTTTTAAAAACTTATTATAGCTAATCCTTTAAAGAAACTTCAAGGGATTTTTTATTTATATATTATAGGCTGGATCTATGTTCCCTTTTGGGCATACTCATGTTTCCATGCCAAATAGAAGTTCTGAAAGTTCTGCAAATAAACAAACTATATAGGGAAGCTCAGGAGAAGGCAGAAGACTGCTACTTATTTACAATACAGGTATTCTTGATTTATGAGTACAGTTGGATCCAGAATTTCCTTTGTGAAGCAAAATAGTTGTTAAGTAAGTCATTCCCAATGTTAGGATCTTTTTTGCCATGCTTAAACAAATCACTGCAGTTGTTAAGTGAATAATATGACTTTTAAGCAAATCTAGTTTCCGCATTGACTTTGCTTGCACAAAGCCAGCTGGAAAGGTAATAAATGCCTGACTTTTGATCTTATGACTTTGGAATTGCTACAACAGTTGTAAGTGCGAGGACTAGTCATAGGTCATTTTTTTCAGTTCCATTGTAACTTCAAATGGTTGTTAAATGAATGATTGTAAGCAAGAACCAGTTGTAAATAAAAATCTGACATCAATATTCCAATACTGACGATGTACTTGGGAATATTGAAGGGAGCAAAAATGTATTTCTTGGTCTTTGGCTCTCAGTGAAGTGAAAGACATATTAACTAAGGCTGTGGGAAGCTTCAAAGAATGCTTAGCTTTGAAGAAGTTTTGAATAAAGTAAGGCACTAAGTTGATTCATGAAGCAATGTGCTTCCCTCACTTTTAAAAGCAAGTGAGATTGACAACAGTGTGTATCAAAACTGTTTAATATAGCAGGGCTGCCAACCTTGAGTGATAGTTCGGAGTGAGACACTGCGAAGGAGCGGAGCGACCGAGGGGGGGATGGTGTGGAAGGGGGGTGTCCCCCCTTCCACGGTAGGAAGCTTTGACAATTTTACATTTTAAATGGTGCAATCTGATGCATACTTTAGTCATGATTTGGACATATACATACATACATACATGCAAGCAGCACCAATGTACTTGAACCGGATTTGTAAGATATTAATAATGCAGTTCACTGACCATCTTGGCCAGAAAGGGTCCACATTCTTGGGCCTCTGCCCATCTGCTCCGTCCCTTTGGGCTGCTCCGGCTCTCCTCCTCCTCCAGGGTCCCTGGCTGAGAGGGGCGTCCCAAGTGCCTGGGATCCGGCCCCTCCAGGCTGCCTCTTCAGGGCCACAGAAGCCTCCCTCACATGGCCCCGGGGGTGGAGGGGGCCTTGCCAGGGTTCCCGGCCTTGGAGCTGGGCAGAAACGGCCCTTCCCAGCCCTCTCCCACCCTCTGGGCCTCCCACCTGCGGAGGGGAGGGGGATCCAGGCTGAGTCTTGGACCCACCAGCCTCACAGTCCAGCTGAAGGGTCGGAAAGGGCCAGGCAGGCAGATGGACACACACACACACACACACACACACAGAATGGGGGGGGGGAGGCTGGTGTCCTTCACTCCCCAAACGCCCCCCTCCCAGTCTGTGCATGGGACCCCCAGCAATGCTGCCATCAGCTGCTCCCCTGCAGGGAAGTCCTGGATTGTCTGGGGGAGGAGAGGAGAGGACAGTGGCCACTCCCCCCCCTTTGCTTGGCATTTGTGGGGAGACCCCTCAAGGCGAGATTCCTTCCCAAGGGCTCCCAAAGAGCATCCAAACGTTCCTGGCATCAAGTGGGGAAAGAAGCCTAAAAAGAGAGAAACTCCTGCACCGGCTGCGATTGGGGCTCGGAGGGGACAGGAACCCCCCCTCCTTGCGAGCCCCCCCCACCCCGCTCCAGCCTGCCCTCTGGCGGGACCCCCTTCCTGGAGAGGCTCCTCCCTGCCAGACCCTCTTGCAGCCTCTTGGACCCAGGGGAGGCTGGGGGGGATGCATATCTAGGTGCAAAGGGCAGGGGGAGGGACACAATGTACCCGGGAAGGAGCCCTCCCCCCCTCTTCCCCCTCCCTCTCCAGGGACTTCCCATCAGGCTGGGCAGCAAGAGAAGCCGAGGCGCGCAAGAGGCCAGCCACGGCAGCTCCCCTTGCGAGAGGGAGGCCGGAGAGGGACGCGCCTTTGCGCCCCAATCCCAGCGGCCTTGAGACCAGACGGGTGCGGGGAGGGGATGATGGGAGCTCAGCTCTCGAGAAAGGCCCAGGGATGCCCTGTAGTCGTACTTCATGGGGGATAGAGAGTTCGTCTCTCTCATCTCCACCTGCCAGAGCAGAGTGCAGCTCAAGGGTTAAGCCCAGAGAGTTGTGACATCCTAGAGCGGAAAGGAGCAACCGCTTCCTGCAGCGTGGATTTCTCTCCTCACCCCAGTACAGAAATCAATGCGGGCAACGTCCTCTCGCACATGCTCTGTTCGCCCTCTGAAGCCGCCCAGGATCGGAGGCTTCACTTCTCGAAACTTTGGGCTTGGGCATATCGATATTCGGAATATCAGAGAATGTAGAGATATATTTATTTTTGTACATTCCATTTTGGGGGTTTAGCGTGAGATTTCGTTTATCAGAGTGAGACAGTCAAAATTGGTTGAATTGCGTGAGTCTCACGCTGATTGCGTGAGAGTTGGCAGCCATGATATAGTCTTTAATCTACCTACATTGTCACATTTTAGACCAGTTGAAATTTCTGGGTGGTCCATAGTGCAGTTCCATGTAAAATGCATTACTTTACTCCATAAGGAAATGACTAGGGGATGACCAACCTTGAGCAGGATTCAAGAATTTGCACAATTTCCACATAAGATGATGTTGATCTTCGCTGTAAAGAACAGGAATCTAAGAGAACAGTTAAATTGTATCTATGTAAACACTACTCCATCAATAGAATTGTGAAAAATATCTTGAGCTAATCATTGCTCACATTTTTTTCTCTGCAGCTCATTGTGGGAGAGTACAAAGAATCAGTTTCCAATCTTCCTAGCTCGGGTAAATTTTGGCCAAGTATTTCCTTATCCCTACTAAATTAGTAGTGCTCCCTTCCATGTTTTTTTTTTTATATTTTGTGCATTTCAAGTTTTGCAAAATGAATTCTGAAGAAGATACTGTGATGGGAAACTATGCAAGGAAAAAGCAACTGGGAAAACATAACAAAGGCACAAAAATCTTCTAAAAGAGCTCTTGAATTCTGAAGGCCAGCATGTTGACAAATTTACAGCCAAGTATTTTTCTCAAGTGGTGTAGCCATTGGTGCATGTTGCAGTGGTGGGTGGGTTAGGGAAAGGAAGAGCTCCATTGAAAAAGTATGATTTTGAAGGCCAGTTTAATAGTTGACTTGACACAAGAGTTTGAACATGTAAGATAAACATTTCCAGTACTGGGATAACAGATCACTTTGAAAATATGAACAGCCATACCAGTTCAAAGAAAAGTACCACTTTTGCTATATTTTTAATCAAATGGAATCAGCTCCCAAACAGGTGATATTGGCTTTGGATCAATGAAGTCCAAAGCCATTCCTGAAATTGTACATAGTGGGTCAGAAATCTATATGGAAATATTTTCTGGTGCCATTAATACATGATTTGGGTTCCATTCCTTGGTACAGTTAATCCTTGACTTACAACCATTAGTGTAATGACTGTTAGAAGTTACAACAGAACTGAAAAGATGACTTATGATTGTTTTTCACACTTATGACTTATGAACATCCCCATGGACAGATGATGAAAATTTCAGCCCTTGGCAACTGGCATGTATTTATGACAATTGCAGTATCCTGGGGTCATGTGATCACTTTTTGCAGCCTTCTGACAAGCAAAGACAATGCAGAAGCAAGATTCACTTAACAGCTGTGTTACTAACTGCAGTGATTCAGTTAACAACTGTGGCAAGAAAGGTTGTAAAATGGGGCAAAACTCACTTAACAAATGATTCACTTAGCAAAAGAAAATTTGGACTCAATTGTCATTGTATCGAGCACAAGACTACTTGTATACGAATGCCTACTAGAGAGTTTGTTTAAGTGGACAGCTTGTTTGAAACACTTAGATAACTGAAAATGGAGCGGAAATGTCTCCTAGAGAAAAACAATAGCATTTAGGAATATAACACTAAATTATTTTGATCAAATGGATAGTAATTCCCATTAATTTTTGGATTTTAGTTGTCAGATTGTTCATTGCTTTTCAGCTGTATCATCAGTTGTATTAAAACAATACCTAAAGCTTACATTTTTATAACTGTTACCATTCATTAAGTTTGATGACAGACACTTCCAAAATTTTGGCTTCACATTAACCTATTACATAGATTGGATCACATTGTGCCATCATGATGCAAGCCCTATCCCTTCTGGAGATGTGTGTGACATCAGTGACAGACATAAAAATAAGCTTGTATTGCAATACTGGGATGATGCTTTCTTCATTTCCTCCCATTGGACTCTGTAGATACCTCTGGTATCAATGCTCAGGCTTTTCCTACATGAGCCTTGATTAATTCAGAGGATTGTTTGGCAAATCCATGTCTCCTGAGAGGACTCTGATATCATTATAAGCAACAGCTTTGCAATATTAACATAAAAGCCTTCTGGATGTGGCCATTACTTTCTTTTATTTCCTAAAGCAAAGATCTGCTTTTCTTGATGACTTTTATTAAATTTAGTGCTTTTACTACTGTTATCTTCTGTAAGTCAGAATTCTATTAGGCACTAAGACATTTCTACTAAAAATAAGTATTACTGACTTCAGGAATCAATATAAGATTGCAACCTTATTTACTTTTGCTTACAGTTAAATATGAGCTCGATAATGGCCTATAACTGCATAAACAAGTGCAATCATAACCATATTTTTGGAGCAAGGAAAGTATTGCAGTTTTAATGTTTCTAGGTTTTCAACTGAATCTATTCCTAAACTATATTCTCTCATTTGTATTACAAAACTTAGTTGTTTAAAAAATAGGAGATAGTCATGTTCTCTCTAAATTGGAGCATCATTTCAAAATGTTGCAGTGTCCTGTCAGCATTATCCATTTCTAGCTGAAATTCTCTGCATACTATAAATTTCCTCCTGCACTTTGGTACTCTGTGACTTGTCTCTAAGTAAGATTAATCCAGTGCTTCCTTCTAAGACAGCACAGCAGTATCAAACACTAACGTTGTATATTTAATAAACTGTCATATTCATTTATCTTCCTGAGCAGCCTACATGTCCCTTTCCAGCTGTGTTTCTGCAATTTAAGATTAGTAATTGTTTAACATCCATCATACATAAAGAGAATTGTCCTTACCCACTTAACTCTTGACCAAAGAGCAGTAACTGGAGCCTGTCACTTTCTTTTGTGTCTTAGTAGATGTTTGCAGATGAGAAAGCACAGATAAAAATGTTTAACAGAATCCCCTGTGTTTTTACTAAGTGAAGAAGCAAGATAGCAGAAAGAAAGAAATATGCAAAAAGACACAAATCACACACAGAGATAAGACCATAATACATGATGGATAAAAAGTAGTCTAGTGAGATCTAAACGGGGCAGTAATTTTAGCTTAAATGAAATTTTTAGCTTACTTTAGTTTAGATAGTTTAATTTTTATCATCTTTCTTCATTCATAAGAAATACCAGGACAGAGTACTTAATATGATACATTTCAGCAGAGGCGATATTCAGCATGTTCTGACCAGTTCTGGAGAACCGGTAGCGGAAATTTTGAGTGGTTTGGCAAATACTGGCAAATACCACCTCTGACTGGCCCCACCCTCATCTATTCTCTGCCTCCCAAATCCTAGCTGATTGGCTGGGACTTCCTTTGTTATCCTACACAGGAGAACAGATCTGGAAACTAGGTTAGTGGGGTGAGAAAGGAATGGGATTTTGCAGTAATCTTCCTCCAGGAGTGGGGTGGGAATGGAGATTTGACAGTTTCCTTCTCCTGCCATGCCTACCAAGCCATGCCCACCAAACCATGCCCACCAAACCATGCCCACCAAGCCATGCCCACAGAACCAGGAGTAAAAAAAATTGAATCCCACCACTGCATTTCAGTATAAAAAGCAAATGGTGTGAAAATAATGCAAATAAATGAAGTAAACAGATCAATCATTTAGAAATCGAAAGATCCTTGCCTTACAGGTAGTTCTCGACTTACAACAATTCATTGGTGACCATTCAAAGTTATAATGGCACTGAAAAAAGTGATTTATGACCATTTTTCACATGTGACTTTTGTAGACTTCTGTTAGGGATAACATTGTTTACCCTAACTGGTTTAGGTAAAATAATAAATATGTAATCATAGTTTGTTAGTTAAAGTGTCTGCAACTTTAAATATGGGAATGTAATTAAGAGAGTGGTTGTGAAAGCACTTTAAAAGAAGCAAGACGACAGCTTGTTCCCTCTCTGGCTTTGATGATCCCTAATTACTGCATGGACTCAAGACTGCCTTACTTGAACGGGAGAGAGACAAAGGACTGATTTGTAAGTGAACTGACATAAGGATATTCTACACGGACTTTGCTAACTGAATATCCTTGAATGGACTGACTAAATGATACATGACTAATGAACTGTTATTTTGACTATGCTATAAATGGAATAAACTATATTTTTGATAGCACAAGCGTATCTGTTATTTTCACTGTATGTTAACAAACATACAAACATATCACTCATTTATCTGTGTGCCTATCTGACTAACGCTGCACATTCTGTTTAGCTTGTCTCCTTAACCCTGGTTGGGGAACACAGGCTTAACAACTTCCCATGATCAGGGGATCAAAATTCAGATGCTTGGCATCTGGTTCATATTTATGACCGTTGCTGTGTCCCAAGGTCATGTGATCCCCTTTTGTGATCTTCTGACAAGCAAAGTCAATGGGAATCCAGATTCACTTGACAACCAGGTTACCAACTTATTAACTGCAGTGATTCACTTAACAACGGTGGCAAGAAATATAAAATGGGGAAAAACTCACTTAACCAATTTCTCACTTAATGACAGAAATTTTGGGCTCAGTTGTGATCGTAAGTTGAGGACTACCTGTATTTTATACAAGTAAAGGAGTATTTATTCATTTGAATTTATTAGCTGCCCAATAGACCTTAGTATCTCTATTGAGAAGTGGCTGGTGCCAATATGGAGAAGTTCCCTACTTTTGTAATTATATATTTCTTCACTGATACTATTTTTGAAAAAGTGCAGCGTTTCTCAGCCTAAGCAATTTTTAAGAAGTATGTATTCCAACTCCTTGATTGCTGGCTGGGGAATTCTGGGAGTTGAAGTCTTGAACTTGCTAAGTTCGAGAAACACTGATATAATGTCTGCATGTCTACTTAAAATAACCCCCACTAACTTAAGTGAGTTAAGTTTTTATGTAATCTAAAATCTTCTACCGCTAAGGTGATTTTTGGACTACATAAAAAAGATGACGATCACAGGGATTTTAAGAAGAGGAAATACATAGCAAATTAACTTTGATTAGCAGTAGGAGACCAAACAGCCATGCTGCATTGGTTAAGGGAATATGTGTAACAGGTGAATCAGGAAAAGAAATTTTTCTAACATATAATGAGGAAGGATTATGTTACTATTTTCCCCTTTTCTGTAAGAAAGGCACACCTTCACAAAATGAGTTAGTATCCAAATTATCTTCTCACATAAGCATAGTAATGTTGTCCACTGTAACTTGAAGTCCCCAATATAGCTGAACCAATTTTGGAAATAAAAGTTATTAAGTTTAGCACATATTTTGCCTTTGTAAGATTAGGAAAAACTGTGACTTATTTATTATAAGAAAAAAAAAAAGTCTGAAAATTCACAGAAATGTTGACAACGCTACACTAGAAGGAACCAGCCCTGAGTTGGTAGAAAACAGCTTTCTATGTTCCTATACTATATTTTCACGACTGTCTCTTGACAAGGGAGGATTAGATATTGTAATAATCCCTATACCTGAGCTTTAATCTTAAATCCCTAGAGACCATCAACTGGAACAGATTACAGCCTATGGTTTTAAAGCCAAACTATGAATATTTGGCAGGAGTAGGGGGAAGTCTAGACAGAAACTGAGTCCAATAGCCACTAAATAGGGGTCTGATACATTGATGTTTTACTGCATATGTGTTGTGCTGATATATTAAAGTTTCATGGTAACATTTCTAATTATTATTATTATGGTTTGCAGTGCTGTCATCCAGATGTTTAGACTGGATTTTACATTTTTATCTACCCATTGAGTCCTTTCCAAAGATCTGAGATGGGTGGATGCTATTTTTTGATATTATTAAAGGAATGTAAGCTGTTCCAAGTGAAGCTGCCTTTTGCAATTGACTGATGATTTTGTTAATGTCAATGGTGTTCACATGTGCTCCAGATATTTGGAGATTGCAATCAAGGTGCCTATTACTATTGGTACTATCTTTGCTTTGTTTTGCCACAGTCATTTTACTTCTATTTGCAGGTCTTTGTACGCTGTGATTTTCTCCAGTTATTTTGTCTCCCATTCTGCTGTTTACAAGTTCTGCAATATCTACCATCCAAACCATTTTTTCTTTCTTATTGACAGTTGTTAAGTCTTTGGTGTTACTTGGCAGGTGCTTGTCTGTTGCATTTTAAAGTTGCCGAATACTTCAGTGTTTTCATTTTCTATAAACCTTTGTCTATTTTATGTTCACACCAATTCTTGCTAACAGGAAAATAGTTATTAAATAGTATTTCTTGCAGATCTTCCAATGTACCATTGTTGCTACTTTTTCATGCTGTTGTTTATAATAAGTCTGTGTGAACTTGGCAAATAACTAGGTGATCCACTGTTTTCTTTCTTCAGCTTCTTTACAGAGGCAGCATTTGCTTTCTGTTGCCACTTTGTATGTTGTAATATAGTCCGAGGCACACAGATAAAACTATGAAGCAATAAGCAAAGAGAACATATGATCAACCTGAAGCTAACCTCACTATAGTTGTTCATTCTCTGGCCATTTCTAAACTAGAGTGCATAATTCGCTGCAAGTGCAACTTCTCTTAACAGAAAATGCATTGACATCAGACTGCAATACATAGCAAACAGTATGGTTGGCTTTAGGACTCCCAATATATATTTTTCTTTAAGGATCTATTTTTAGCTATTTATAGCCTCAGGGGTGTGCCCCAGGTCTTTATTAACTGCACAGAAATTCCATTTTGGTTGTATGCCAGTTCTGATATGCTTCCTCCTTTCTATAGAGATTTAGATGCAAAAGGGAGGTGCTCTGGCTGTTTCATGCACCTGCTAGAATGTGGAGGAACAAGGCCCTTCTCTACCTGTTAGGCTAAGCAGGGTTTTTTTCCCAGTTGGTCATTTTATAGTCGTCCTTATAATGTTTTTTTTTTTTTTTAGTTTAACAATATTAATTAACCACATTTTAAAATATTTTGCTTAAGTTATGAAGCATCTAGATCAGGGGTGTCAATCTTGATTTCATTGAGGGTCACATCAGGGTTATGTTTGACTTCAGAGGGCTGGGGTGGGCATGGCCAGCTCGATGTTACTCGTGCGATCAAATGCCACTTTTGCTAGTAGTTTGTTTTGCTAACGCTCTGCCAGTGAAAATGGAGTTCATGAGGGCAGCATATGGCCGTCCTGGGCTCCATTTTCGGCTGTGACAGCCTCCTGCAGCCCTTTGCCAGTGAAAATGGAGCCCAGGAGGGCTTCCCTCATGGGCTGTTTTCACTGGCAGAGGCACTGTTGGCCAGTCCTTCGCTGTTTCCAGGGCGACCCTGTAGGCCAGATCTAAGCACCCCACAGGCCAGATCCTTAAGTTTGACACCCTGGTCTAGATATAAATGTGATTGAGCTCTCTCTCTATAAACTGCCAACAAGTCACACTGTGTTTGTTTCAGCAGCCACTACTACTCATAAATGCATAGATAAATAAATGTATTTATACTTGATGCCAAAACATCAATAAAACCGATGTTAAATACAATGAATTGTAAGTAAGAAACCATTGCAGAAATGGGATTTAATACCATGTGCATAATTTCTAAAACCATATTAAGGATTTTTTATTGGCCAGGATAGCTAACCCGGATAACTAATCACTGCATGTGGTTAGTATATGCAATTTTAAAAAATTAAGAACAAGAAATTGTTAACAGAAAAGAATACTATGCAATCATATGCTAAGATCATCATATTAAATCTGTGACTGGCTTTATAGAGTGGATAAACATTACAAATACATTTTCAAATGAGATAAAATAGAAATCAAATTATATGTCTAAAATCAGAAGTGGAATGACAAAAGCACTATTGTCATTAATTTAACCTGCAGCCTATCTGAATATTGTTTGGACAAGTTAATTTGCAGATTGAATTTTATTCTATCATAGTCAGCATATGTCATTACTAATTTTCAAAAAATTAAAAATGCCCTCATTCTGCACATTTTTCAAAACCAAATTATCGCTGCAAAAGAAGCTCTTTATGAATTGAGCACATCAATACTACATGATTCAAATGTGAATACTGTTCTTCCCCTCATGAGTAGAATTCATTGAGAAGATTGCCATTACGTTGTTCATCTTGTTTGTTGGAGCAATTTCCATCTCTCCATGTTGATTATAGCAAATATGTCCTGCCAAAAGAAAATGCAGCAATCCTGTTTCTGCAAATTTCATTGGTAGGAATAAAGCTGGAACTAGTAGAGTACTGTATGAGGCTCTTAACAAAAGAGGAAAGTTTTAAGAGGAGTTCAAAACTTGTCATGTGTCAGGTCTTAAGAACCAAGAAAAACACATGGAATGACTTCTGAGCAGTTTCTTTTATTGTTCCTTACCTATAGACAGAAATGTTGCCATTTCATGCAAAGTATCTACTGGTATTTGCATCACTGTACATATACTCTGAAAAATTGCTAGGGAGACCCTTCTTAACTCTTTCTCCCAGCCAAACTATGTATGTTTTGCTGTCTCTTTTCTCTCTGGAATGCAGCCCCTCCTTCCTAGGAATCCAAACTACATTCCACCATATCATGATCTATAGTAACGTGAACAGAAATCCTGACAAATCACATCCATATTTATTTTTGGTATCTCCAATCAATATCCTCTTCTATAAATTATGGTTCCTCAATCTCCGGTCTGAGGCCAGGCATACTTGCATATATTTAAAGTATTCTTTGGATTTCAACAGCTGTATCTGAACATAATATTTCTTACATAAACTGAACATAATATTTCTTATTCATACAGATGATTTAGAGCAGTGATTGCCAACCAGTGGGCCGGGGATCACTGGTGGTCCGTGGGAAAATTTTGGTGATCCGCAGAGAAATGTCACCCCCCCATGCATCCCCCAAGCAATTAATGTGGAGTGTGAAGGATGTATGTTTGTGTTTATTTTCATGGTCATGATGTGCACTGAAGATGGTTTTTGATTTCATTGTATGAGGTGCAATGACAATAAAGTAAACTAACTAACTAATCCAGGCTGCGCAGGAACACAAGCCTATGCCATCTAATGTTCCCGCGGGAACACAAGGCTTGCATCGCTTGCATTGTGAACAACATGAGGTAGTGAGGGGAGGGGGAAAGGGCAGAAGGGGGGAACTTGCCCCATTCGCCTCACGCACCTGGCCTTGCCACCAGGCTGCTTCTTTCTGCTTCTTTTTTCTTCTGCTTTTGGCAGCATGCAAGGAAAGTATCAGAAGTCTTTCTTTCTCTCCCAAAGTCCACCAGAAATGAGTCTTTGGGATCCTGCAAGCATCCTGCTCCAAGAGGCTACGCCCAGCATGACAAATCTCACGAAGACTCATTTCTGGCAGAATTTGAGGGAGAGAAAGAAAGACTTCTGCTGCTTTCCTTGCATGAAGCCAAAAGTCTCTCTCTCCCCCCCTGGGAATGGAGCTGGATACGGTATCCTGCAATCCCAAATAAAGAATGATTGATCAGTAGGAAAATGGGGTGGGGAATTTTGGGGGATTTTCCCAGGGTCTCTGGTCCTCGGGATTTAAATTATGAGTTTAGTCGTCCCTGAGGTCCAAAAGGTTGGCAATCCCTGATTTAGAGTAGGGGTCCCCAACCTTTCTGGCTCTGTGGACTGGCAGCAATGGGGGTGGCGGCGGTGGGAGTGGGGAACCAGGCCAAGTGACAGGCAAGCATACGCATGAAACCATCCCCTCTCCTCACCACCACTACCGGTCTACAGAGCTGAAAAGGTTGGGGACCCCTACTTTAAATCATCTATACAAATAAGAAATATTATGTTCAGATACAGTTGTTGAAATCCAAAGAGTCCTTTAAGTATTCCAAAGGCATACTTAAGCCGCTAGTTGGCTTTTCCTTCCCTTGAATGACAGGCATATTCTAATTCCTCTTGACAATTTTAAAAGCAATTGCTTTTGGCAGTTTCAGAACTTGCCAGATGTCATGGAGGATGGTAGTTCAGCAGTTCAGGAAGCTGAAGTCATATAATTATTTGGATTCAAGCCATTCCAAAGGTAGTTGTTGAGGTACTTGACACTGTTATTTTACTTACAGTGCAAAGCATAACCTCATTGTCAGAATAGGCAATCATTATTTTTTCAAAATATTTTTTATCCCATCTTTAGTATCTTATAAATTACTCAAGGTAGTGAACATACCTAGTAATCCATCTATCCCCTGCTTTCGCTACAACAACCATCTTGTGGAGATGAATTGGGCTAAACAAGAGTGACTTATCAAAGTCTGTTTCAATGCCTATGGTGGGGCTAGAAGTCAATGGTCTCTGGTTTCTAGCCTGCTGTCTTAACTATCAGATTGACCTCCTTCCTCTAAAGAATTCAAGGTATCTTATTGGTTGTACGTACACCTATATAGTTCCTTCAAATGACACTATAATAGAGGATATATTGAGAGGTTGTGGTTGATTCAAGGTGTCTCAGATAACTGAATAAAGGTTTGAATCCTCTTTCTTACTATTATTATTTAGTAGAGAGCAACAGCAGTAGTACTTTCATTTAATTATACAAATGAGGAATATTAATAAACATTTCAGGTTAGGATTTTGCTTGAAAATTATGTGATATAGTAAAATAAAACAATTTTTGTGCAATTGTAAAACTGAGATTCTGTAATATTGTCAGTACAGTAATGCATATATGATGATGATAATCTAAATGGAGAATATTAGCAAAAGGAATTTTATGTATGTATGTAATTTTTGGTGACTTTAGGCAGCTTACAATCATAAAAAAGATAAAACCATAAAATCTTAAAACAGTATTGATGCTAGAAGTAGTTTAAAATTGACAAGATTGGAAGGAAGTGAGCAAGATGCACATGGGGAGAAGATGGGATCTTAGTCCATTTTCATGCCATGTTTTTAATTATAACTAGAAATGAGTACACCAATATATTTCCATGGTACTGTTGTCTTATTAATTATAGTTGCTCTTGAAGCAAAATGGTTGAAACATAAATTTAATAAATAAATATTAATTATATAATGCAGAATTATCACTTAAATATGATAGTAGGTACACCCCAGAAGTGTAAATATAAAGCACCGTCAGTTGAGCTTAATATGGTATGATTTTATATTTCCCCTTTTTCAGAGAAAATATTACATAAAGGAAAAACAAATAAATCTTAATTTTTTATTTTACACATTATTGAAGGCTAGTTTTCTATCCAGGTCTTGTCATTTCTTGTTATTGTGTATTATCTTTTGCTTTGGAGAACTATGAATGAGGATATTTTTACATTCATATCTTCTTTATGGGCCTTCCACATCCATTTTCTCAATGTAGGAACAGAATGATCCAAGACGATTTTATAATTGTACTCTCTTCCAGCTGTAGTTGGATGTGTGAGGAATTGAATTACCGTATATACTCGAGTATAAGTCGAGTTCTTCAGCCCATTTTTTGTGCTGAAAAACCCGCCCTCGACTTATACTCGAGTCAGATTCCCCTCTGTGGTGGTGGTGGTGGGATTTTAACAGAGGGAAGATGTAGGGAGAAGGCAAAAGCGAGGCTGAGAAAACAACGCGAGCCGAGGTTGCTTCGGCTCCACTCAGCTTCCCTCTCTCTCTCTCTCCCTCTCCCCGTAATACAGTCAAGCCCTTTCCAGCATGCGGGATCTGCCCCCGCCGCTTTGCACCTTGCAAATGCAAAAACCCCAGGATTTTGCATTTGCAAGGTGCAAAGTGGCGAAGTGAGTGTGTGTGTGTCTGTCTGTCTCTCTCTCTCTCTCTCTGTGTGTGTGTGTCTCTCTCTCTCCTCTCTTCCTCGCACCAGCGCGCCTTCCTTCCACTGCTACGCGTTTGGGCTGCTTTGTGCCCCCCTCCCTCCCCGGCTGAAACTGTGGAGGCTGCTCCGGAGGCAAGTGCGGTAGCTCCCATACAACAGGTGGTAAAGGAGCCGCTCGCCGCCAAGTCGAGAAGAGCGAGAGAAGGAGGTGAGGAGGTGAGGTGAGGCGTGGCCCAGCTCGGTTCTGCAAAAGGTTGCGCCTGCAATGCCGCACTGAGCGAGGCTGACTAGCGGCACCCGGGCTGTTCGGGAGTGGGAAGCGGCTGTGCCCCTGGCCGGCCAGGGGAATGGGGACCCTGCCTGAGCGGGAGGTGGCGGCGGCAGTGGGGTCTTTCCAGTTAGGATCCAGGGATGGCAGCCGCCCGGGCATCCTCCTCTCGTCTTTCGTCCGGCCGTTTGCAGGGCTCAGCGAGTCACTCGGACTTTGGGCCAGTCTGCGCCAGGAGTTGCCCCGCCGCCGTGCACCGGGGAAGTGGTGGCCGCTCGCCTTCGCTGCAGTCGGAGCTCTTCGGGGGCGCCCCTCGTCTCTGTCTTTGATCTGTCTCTGATCGCGGCTGAGGGTTGGCAGGGTTTGTTAGCAAGACAGCAGAGAAGCTGTCTGTGGAGTTGTCGGGGGAGCCCAGGAGGAAAGCGAAGGGCAGGCTGGGCTCCAGCAAGGCTTTTCCTTCCCTTCAGACTGCAGTGCGAGCTGGGAAGGGAATTGCCTCGGCCGCGGGTTTCTCCCAGCGCGTCAAGCAGCCACAAAAGCGCGCGCGGGGGGAGGGGGGGTTACTCGAGCAGGCTGGAAGGAGGAGGTGTGCGCCGGGTGACTTCCCACACGGGGAGTCATCTTAAGTCACCTCCGCCGTCACAAAAGCGGTCAGTATTCTCATTCACACTCTTTCTCATTCACTCTCTCTTTTTTTTTGCAAAGCCCCCCCCCCGCACCCCTCTGGCAGCAGCACTCTTTTTTTTTTAACTCTCCTCCTCCTCCTCCTCTCCCCTTGTTGTCTGGTCTTCCCTAAGGAAACTCGAGGGCTCACACTTCCAGGTGTTTCTCCCTGTCTTTCTCCCTGTCAATGATCTTTTCTTCCCTTCCCTTCTCTCAGCCCCATCCTCCTTCACCTTTGTCACCACAATCCTGAACAGATGAAGTTTGTACTTCTCAAGAAAGGTTGGATGTTCCTTTTGAGGAGGGAACCTAGTGTGACATCTGTATGTTGACCTACTACTGAGCCATGGCATGTGTGCACATGCAATGGAGGTGTCGTATCCGCAATTAAGACTCGTAGTCAGTGACTTTCAATTCAAGCTCTTTATTAACACTGGTGGAACCGAACCGCCAAAGACAAAAAGCTTGCGGCTTTTATATCTTTGGCTTCGGCGGCCGCGGCCAATGGCAGCGATTCAAGTCTCCCGCTCTTGGCTTTAACCAATCGCGGGAGACTCCAATCGGGCCAATCAGGCGCGGCTCGCCTGGCCAATCAGAAATCCCCGCGCCTTAGCCAATCAAGGCACGGGGATTTCGAGTAGTCCATTTGCATACATGACACCCCTCCCCTCTTGGTATGGTCTCTCACGTGGTGTAGTCACGCAGGTAGGCGGGGCTCCGTCGAGTCCTAGATGACCTGCGCAATTCATTTTCTTGTTGTACCTCGGTAGGGGCGGTCATCTTTTTGGCTGCTCCTGCCTCTGAGCGAACCGGCTGGATGATCGGGCCGGTTCCTTCGCCGCGGCTCCCGCCTGGGCCTACCGGGTCGGTTGAGTCGCGGATTCCGCCGCTCCCGCTTGGCTTCTCCGGGTCGGTAGAGCTGGCCAGACGGTTCTTCTCCGGCTGTGACTCGTGAAGGCTGCGTTCTGGTGAGTTTTTAATTTTTATTTGTTCTTGCGGTTGTTTAACCGGGTGTTCCCTCCCCCCTTGGTTCGTGTCTTGGGGGTTGAGGTTAGTCAATGTTCGTGACCGGAGCTGGTCGATATGTCGTTTCCAGGCTCGCCCGTCGGTGGTTTGGAGCCGGTACGACTTTGGACCAGTGATCTGAGTTATGACGGCTGGGATCCATAGGGGGTCCCCCGTCATGTTTTTGGCGTATACTAGGTCGCCTGGTTCAAATGTCCGATACCTGGAGCTGGAGTCTGGGGGCTGTTCCGGGTTGTAGGTTGGGTGTAGGCGGTCGAGTGGGGATCGCAGCTTCCTGCCCATCAGGAGCTCTGCAGGGCTCTTGTTGGTGGTTGTATTTGGCGTGATGTGCTGTATGAAGAGCAGCCTGTTGATCTTGTCGTTGATCTCCCCGTGGTCCATTTTCCGGAGGGTCTTTTTTGTAAACTGGACCATCCGCTCCGCCCTACCGTTCGCCGCCGGATGCGCCGGTGCCGTTAACGCGTGGCGGATGCCTTTTTCTGCCAGGAACCGTTCAAAATCGATGGATGTAAACTGTGGCCCGTTGTCCGAGACAACGACGTCTGGGAGGCCGTGGGTGGCAAACAGCTTACACAGTTCTTTAATGACGGCCTCCGTGGTGGTGGATTTCATGTCGGCCACCTCTAGCCAGTTTGAGTATGCGTCAACTGTGATTAAAAAGGTGTGGCCATTTGTGGGGCCGGCAAAGTCTAAATGTATTCTGGACCAGGGTCCCCGAGGTGTCTCCCAGTCCCGGATAGGTGCCGTGGGTGGGCTGGATCTGGTCTCCTGGCACCGGTGGCATTTGGCGACCCATGTTTCAATTTGTCTGTCCATGCCAGGCCACCAAGCGTAACTCCTGGCCAGGGCTTTGGTCCTGACGATGCCAGGATGACCCTCGTGCAACATCTCTAGGACCCTGTTCTGTAATTTAGTCGGAATTACCACCCTGTCTCCCCAAAGGATACATCCTCTCAGTAGTGAAAGTTCCGTCTGGCGCTGGCGGAAAGGTTTAAAAGTCTCGTTATCGTCTTTTTCCGGCCAGCCTTTTTGCAACCAATGTAAGATTGGCGCTAAGTGTTTGTCCTTAACCGTTTCCCTCGCTATGTCCGATGCGGTAATGGGTAAACACTCGATGGACAGGGTATTTGTTGTTGGTGCAGGGTCAGGGTCAGAGTCAGGTAAGGGGGAACGGCTTAAAGCGTCCGCGTGCGATATCTTCTTACCTGGCTTGTGTAGCAGTTCATAGTTGTATGCTGCCAGGAATTCATACCATCTTGTCATCCGGGGTGACAAGATGTTTGGTGTGGGACGGTTTCCCGCGAGAATGCCCAGCAACGGTTTATGGTCAGTCACTATTTTGAATGGGCGGCCATAAAGGTACTCGTGGAAACGCTTAACGGCGGCCACTATAGCCAAAGCTTCTTTGTCCAGCTGGCTATAGTTCCGCTCTGGTTTAGTCAGAGTTCTCGAGAAAAATGCGATAGGTGCTTCTCTCTGGTCTGGGAGGGTATGGCTGAGGACAGCGCCGACGCCGAAGGGTGATGCGTCGCAAGTGACAGCTACAGGCAGGGTTTCGCAGAATTGCATTAGGACGGCATCAGAGGTGAGGAGGTCTTTGGTCTTTTGAAAAGCTGTTTGTTCCCGTCTCCCCCAAGTCCAGGCTGCCTTCTTGTCCAGGAGTCTATGTAAAGGTTCCGCTGCCGTAGCCTTTTGAGGTAGGAAGACATTATAGAAGTTTAGTAAACCTAAGAACGCTTGCAGCTCTAATTTGGACTTTGGGGTGGGGGCTTCTTTGATGGCCTTTACTTTTTTCGTTGTGGGGTGGATGCCCTGCTGGTCTAGGAGGTAGCCCAGAAACTCTACTTGTTTTGTACAAAGTTGGCATTTTTCGCGTTTGACTTTAAGTCCTGTTTCTTTAAATTTCGTTAAGACTTGTCTTAAACGGTTTTCTAGTTCAGCTTCATTTGGCGCCGCCACTAATACGTCATCGAAGTAGGGCACCACCCCCTTGATGCCTTGCAGCAAACGTTCCATCAGGCTCTGGAAGATGCCTGGTGCCACGCTGACCCCAAATTGAAGTCTGTTACATTTAAAAGCCCCCCGGTGGGTCACTATTGTTTGGGCCTCTGCCGTTTCCTCGTCCACAGGTAGTTGTTGATAGGCTTGTGCGAGGTCGAGCTTAGCAAAAACTTTGCCCCTTCCCAGTGAGTGCAGTAAATGTTGCACTACCGGGACTGGGTAGGCGCTTTGCTGCAACGCGCCATTTAGGGTGGCCTTATAGTCCCCGCAGATTCTCACGGACCCGTCTGGTTTTATTGGGGTCACTATAGGGGTTTCCCATCTGGCGTGATCTGTCGGTTGTAACACCCCTTGTCTGACGAGCTTGTCTAGCTGCTCGTCGATTTTGGGCTTTAATGCAAAGGGTACCCTTCTTGGCTTAAGCCGCTTCGGGGGAACCCTTGGGTCTAAATCAAATGAAATAAGGGGCCCCTGGTACTTGCCCAATTCTCCATTGAAGACCTCCTGGAATTCTTCGGTTAGCCGCTGTTCCCAAGCTTCAATGGATACGTGGTTGACACCTGTCAGCGCGATGTTAAGCGGAGCAAACCATTGTAACCCCAGCAGGCTAGGGCGGTCGCGGTCGACTATTGTGAGTGGAAGTTGTTCTGTGTGGCCTTTGTAGGTTATGTTAAAGTTCTTGGTGCCCACTACCGGAACGCGATTACCTTGATAGTCTTTTATGATGATTTTTTGGGCAGGTACGTTTCTTCTTTGTAGTGTAGGCACTAGTTGCTTGATTTCGCGCCAAGCAATCATAGAAAGGTAGGAACCGGAGTCCACTTCCATCTTACATGGTCGACCCTCTATGTGAACTTCTACGTGAACCTTTCTAGCTCCGTCGGAAATGGCGTGGCCAATGGTCACCGTCTGGTGGGTTTCCTCTTTGCGCCGGCTGTCACTGCTTCTTTGCGATCGTTGTCTCTGGTCCCATCGACCCGTTGGCTGGCGCTCTCTGGCTCTGGGCGGGGAGTTTTCTCTCTTCCTGTCAAGTTGTTCCCGTTTGGGCGGGCTGCGGGGTTTTTTCTGACGGCAAACTCGGGCGATGTGGCCTCGTCGGTCACAATGCCTGCAGATAGCGTCGAAGAATCGGCATTCTGACCTGGGGTGGTCGCCGCCGCAACCGGCGCAGTTGGTCCTCGACCTGCGACCTCTTTGGCTTCGCTGTTCGCCTCGTCCCATTTGTACACGGTGTATGTCCTCCTCGTCATCTGACGCGCTGGAGGTTGATTGGTATTCGCCGTAGTGTGCGGTCGCTTCGCTTCTGGTGTCGGCCGGCCTCGCGGGGTTGTTGTTCCCGCCCTTCGCGTCAGATCTTCGCATGGTGTCTGCTGACGTGCGGGTGGCTTCTGCTGCTGCGGCCGCAGTGAGGGCATCGGCTAGGCTGATGTCGCCTTTTGCCATGAGTCGGCTCTGGAGTGTCGGATCCCATAGCCCGAGCACGAAGCGGTCTCTGATGAGACTATTAAGCCCTTCAAACTCACAGAGTCCTCCCAGGCGCCGTAATTCAGCGACAAAGTCGCTTAATTTCTCGTTCGGTTTCTGGTTTCTGCGGTAGAACTCGTTTCGCCGTATCAGGATGGGGACCTCGGGGGCGTAATGGCGTCTCAGTATGGGCTCGAGGACGTCCCAGTCTATGGCGGTTGCGTCTGCTGGTTTGGCCAATGCCTTGGCCATCTGGAAGACCTCTGGTCCGCAGTGTGTGAGAAAGACGGCGCGTTTTAGCGGGCCCGGGGCGTCCTTCATGCCGGCGCATTCCAGATACATCCGGAATCGATCCGAGTACGATTCCCAGTCCTCGGCGGCGGGGTTGAAGGGAGCGGGCGGTGCTATTTTCGCCATCTTCGCTGTCGCTGGTTCTTAAACGGATACGGGGTTCGGTTCAAAGGCGAGATCCCACCTTCGTCGCCAGTGTCGTATCCGCAATTAAGATTCGTAGTCAGTGACTTTCAATTCAAGCTCTTTATTAACACTGGTGGAACCGAACCGCCAAAGACAAAAAGCTTGCGGCTTTTATATCTTTGGCTTCGGCGGCCGCGGCCAATGGCAGCGATTCAAGTCTCCCGCTCTTGGCTTTAACCAATCGCGGGAGACTCCAATCGGGCCAATCAGGCGCGGCTCGCCTGGCCAATCAGAAATCCCCGCGCCTTAGCCAATCAAGGCACGGGGATTTCGAGTAGTCCATTTGCATACATGACAGGAGGCATGAGGGAGAGCTGTGAAAGAGATGGTGGCTCTCCAAAACAGGATGTCTCTTTCAAAGAGGAAATTGTGAACATCAAACTTATTCTCAACTGTCCTAGTGAAAGTTTTAATTAGACAATAATTCCCTCCTATGGCATTATTATGGATTATTTGAGAAACACTTTGCCATGGAAAAAATTTGAGATGTTAAGAATGTGAACATGTTTGATATTAAATGTAATGCCAGTTAAGATCTAAAGTTTCCTAAGAGGACTTTCATCTGTCAGGCACTTCATCTGTTATGCACTAAAAAATTAGTGAATGAATATCCACTTTTGTCCATAAATAATATGAGTGCGTGCGTACTGTTCAAAAGTTTTCAAAGTTTATTTTTTTATCGTGTTAGAAATGGATCCCAATACATCTAATCCTGGACCAAAACAAACACGCAGGTCATATGAAGCTGGTTTCAAACTTAAGGTTGTGTCAAGAGCAGAAGAGAGCAATAACAGTATTGCAAGTAGGGAATTTTGTGTTGACGAAAAACTAGTGAGGGACTGGCGGAAAATGAAAGCTGACTTGGAAAAGATTCCAAAGGCAAAAAAAGCTCGACGTGGTTTAAAGCCTTCATATGAAGCTCTAGAGACTGAATTGTATAAATGGGTTATGGAGTGTCGTCAAAATGGTTACTGCGTGACACGTATGGGAATTCGCTTACGTGCCCTTCAAATGGCTAAAGATGACAAATTAAAATCACCAGGAATTAAAAATTTCGTTGTGTCAGCAGGATGGTGTACCCGCTTTATGAATAGACATGGCTTATGTTTGCGGCAAAGAACAAAGATTTCACAGAAGTTGCCAAAAGACCTTGATGAGAAGAGAAAGTGATGTCATTCCATTCATTCATCATAAAACAAAGAAGGATCCATAACTTTGACCTGGGAGATATTGGGAATATGGATGAAACACCTATGACCTTTGATCTTCCTAGCAACAGAACTGTGGCAAGTTTGGGAGAAAAATCTATTTTACTCAGAACCACAGGAAATGAAAAAAACCATTTCACAGTCGTTCTATCATGTTTGGCTAATGGAACTAAGCTGCGGCCTGTCATTATTTTCAAAAGAAAGACCTTGCCTAAAAAGGTCAAATTCCCACCACGAATTACAGTGCGTGCACATATTAAAGGCTGGATGGATGAAGACGGAACAAAAAAGTGGCTGGAAGAAATTTGGAATGGACGTCCAGGAACAGCCTTAAAGAAAAAACCATCATTGCTAGTTTGGGATATGTTTAGAGCCCACACATCTGATGACATTAAAAAATTGGCAAAGTCTTCTCAAGTAACTTTGACTGTTATTCCAGGTGGGCTTACATCTGTATTGCAGCCCCTAGATGTGTGTTTAAACAAACCTTTTAAAGACCGTGTGCGAAAAATGTGGCATGAATGGATGTCATCTGGTCAAGCCCGATTGACAAAAGTTGGAAATCTGATGAAGCCCGACATAGAATTAATAGCAAAGTGGGTTCGTGATGCATGGGAAGAGATTCCAGAGGACATGGTGCAACGTGCCTTTAAGAAATGTGGCATTAGTAATGCTATGGATGGCAGTGAAGACAGCGCTTTGTATGAGAACGACAGCAGTGATGGTGATGACTGCGAACTCAGTGATGATGACAATGTCTATGCTGATAGCCTCACACCAGATGAAGTTGAAGCTCTGTTTGGACAAACAGATGATGAGGAGGAATCCAGTTTTGAAGGATTTTAACTCTTGTGTTTTAGCTTGGTTGCTGATTGAGCTAAGGTTTTTGTACTTTTAAAGTTATTGTTGATACCATATTGGTTTTGTTGGCTCTCTTTTCCACTTACAGAGCTAGTTTACTGTTTTTCTTTGAAATAAATATTCAAAAACATTTAACCTACTGATGCCTCAATTCATGTAATTTTATTGGTATCTATTTTTATTTTTGAAATTTACCAGTAGCTGCTGCATTTCCCACCCTCGACTTATACTCGAGTCAATAAGTTTTCCCAGTTTTTTGTGGTAAAATTGGGTGCCTCGACTTATATTTGGGTCGACTTATACTCGAGTATATATGGTAAGTCTTTATTTGCACATATAGCTTGTACTGAGTAACAATTCATTCCCATAGATACCCTTTCATAGCTTACTGTATTTTACATTACCATGTGAATAATAATGAATTCTGCTGTTTATTTTATCACAAACACCAGAAGGATAATCTTTAACTAGTTGGAAAATCAGTTTCATTTATATTTCATATATTTGTTCTTATACTAAAGCTAGAGGAACAAAATATTGGCAAGGATTTTATGTACATGTATATTTGGATATGTACATGCATCTTATTTCTATTGTAGACAGATGCAAGTATTTACATTTTAACATAAGTTCAATATGTACTGTATATACATTTTTCCTTTTTGAGAAGGCCTCTTTCATGTAAACCTTCAGAGAATCACACTCTCTAATTAGGCCTGTTCCACCTTAGGCTCACTTGGTTCTTCACCAAGTCTGGGGATAAATCTTATTAAAAAATAAAAACAACAAAGCCTTTTTAGGTTCACTGTTTCATGTAGCTGAAGAACATTTCCTATTTGTCCTCTTCCTTGGTGAGCTGAAGAAGGCTTTTTATTTCTTACTCATTGTAGATTTTAGTTTTAAAGAATCTTCAAGCTTGTCACAAAATTGGCATCATAAGTAAAGAGATGAGGTTATGCAGTCCTGATTTTCAAAGAGAGCAGATTAAGCGTGCATCCTGTGCATCTTTACTCGGCAGTAAGTGCCATTGAACTATAGCTTTGAAACCTGACACACACACATACATACACAGAGAGTATTTGCATGAGAAAAATGGTCCCAAGGGTATACATCCCTAATAGATGTATCTATTCAATATGCTTCTTGTAAGCCATTTTTCCAGTAAGCTGCTATAAAAAAGTATTTTATTTCCAAGAAATAAAACATTCACTGTCAAAGGAAGCCAGAAACTACTCATTTGCCAATAATCCCTTAGATACCACTGAGACTGTTCATGAGTAGTTATAGGATTTATATGCAAATATATGTCTAAGTAGATAGTGCATAACAATGAAGTTGAAGCAGAAAAACTCATATATCATTTGAAGGGAAATATATCAATTTTCCCAAGAACTTTTGAAAGAAAAAAGTTCCAGAAAAATGCAGAAGTTATAATAATGGCTGTTCAAGCCTGTTTACAAATGAGTCCCTGCTTCCTCCATCTTGCACTTCTTAGTAGATACCAAGCCAATTTTTATTCCTTGAGTTTCTAAGAAAAACTGTATCCATAGAATAATAGCTCAGTAGGAAAAGCTGAACTGTATTATAAGAGCATTATTAACTTGTCTGTGGCTCCTAGGTTTGCCCTGTGCTATTTGTGAATTTGACTGATCTTTCTTAACTTCTTTCTAATCAGTAAAAGCTCTGCAATAAGAATTTTCAAAGGAAAACTTGGAGAAAACTATATGTTCCATATTGTAAATAACAGTATGCATTAATATAGGTTTAATGTTAAGCTAATCTGTTCCCTATATTAAGAAGAGACATGAAAAAGCACTTAAATATAAGTGAAAACTCATTCCTCATGTGGTTTAACTTTTTTTAACAGCATAAATGCATCCATATTTGGAGAGCCTATAAATCTACATGATATTCTTGAGTAATGAATTGCAGCATTAAAGAACAATCTGTCAGGCAGTGCTGTAACCTAATTCCTATTAACTGCAAGCCTTATTAATGAATGGAGCTGAAAACCGGCAGTGTTAGTTTAGTTTGTGCTTTTTGTTATTATGCAGAACTGTTATTTATTATTCCTACCCAATAAAGCTGAAAATTAGGTTATCGTATAAGCATTTTATTTATCACATTTTGGCTCATTAATCAGTTCACTACTCAGAATAAAATCTGTGTCAGGTAATCTTATTTCTTAGTGACCAGGTATTAATCTTATTTATATATTTGAATTTCTTTACTATTAATAAAATAATGAAGTTTATTTGAAATCTGATTATTTATAAAAGTATCAAATTAACTTTTCAGTCTTGGCGTTTCTGATACTAGAAGTGTTTGGGGGTTACTCTGATATTTACTATGCATTTAGTTTACTAAGATTATCACATTTGGTTATTCATACATATCACATATCCTGGGAATAGGTCCCACTAAATTCACTAGAATTTAGGTTTGAGGAAACATATCAGAGGTGATATTCAGCAGGTTCTGACCAGTTCTGGAGAACTGGTAGCAGAAATTTTGAGTAGTTTAGGGAACCAGAAAATACCACCTCTGACTGGAGATTTTATAGTATCCTTCCCCTGCCACGCCCACCAAGCCATGCCCACAGAACCGATAGTAAAAGAAATTGAATCTCACCACTGAAACATATTAGAGTGTGCCATAAAGTGACTCTCTGTTTAAAATAAACACTGCTATATTCCCAGCCCTATGTAGTGAGGTAACTGCAAGAACGCTGAAACCATACTTGAGAATTTCACTGAATTTCCCTTATCAACAAATGAGTCCCAGCCACGAAAACCAACACTGGACCCGAAATTGGACCCAAAACAACACATGACACCACCACCATTCTCCCTCACCAGACTCAAACCCAAATCCATCCCATAGATGAAAGACAACCACCATCCAGAAATCAGACCATGGCTGCATCAGCAGCTGCCACACACCCCCGACCCCAAACCAAGCAAACAGACACACGCCATGAACACATATCCAGGCCTCAAACTCAGAGCCAAACCAAAACCCGGAACGTTACATCACAGCCACCCGCTCAGGATATCACATCACAGAACTCAGGAGGTTACACCACAAAACCTCAGGATGTTGCAACACAGCCAACGACCCAGGAGATGACAGCACAAGACCCAGGATGTCACAACAATAGAACTCAGAAGGTCATTACACAGCCCATTACCCAGATCGTTACAACACAGGAGGCTGATAGACACACAGCCAATACCTCAGCTACACGTGTTCTTAGGAAAAGCCAGTCAATCTGCAAACATCAACTCCATCAACCAATCAAGAAATGACAACACAGCCAACCTCACTACCAGTATATATAGGGAGGCGGCAGCTCCGATCATGCTTTGCTCGCACAAGCACGAAGCCAAAAGTACCAGCTTGAAGATGGCGAGTGGGACCTTGTCGAAACGTTGCCAAGATACTCTCAATTTTACACGGAAAAAGACCCGAACACGCCAAGACCTGCATGTATGTATGTATGTATGTATGTATGTATATTAAAGTAAACCGTGCAGTCACTTTTAAGATATATGTGTGTGTGTGTGTGTGTGTGTGTATGTATATATATTTTCACTATTCACTCAAGTCTTGATGAAAGAAATTCTTGAAATCATCAAAAATCACCAACCAGCTAAACACCTCATGGAACTAGCAGAACACTTCTTAACCAACACATATTTCATATACAAATATATACCACACATATACTACACACACACACACACACACACACACAGAGAGATATATAGATATGTTGTCTTAAGTTTTCGTGGTATTTCCATGTATGGTATTCAGCTTTGTTCGGGTATTTTCTCATGTCATTATAGTTGTGCTTTTAAAGTTGTACCAACATTTCGGCACAATCTCATCTCCCATCATCAGGCTTCTGTATAGTGTTCATCTGTGAGTCAGACTTTCACAGCCATTTCTGTTTTAAATTTGGTGCTAGCCTACTGCTGTGCCAGAATGGTTTTTTCTTCATCTTGATTGGTTGGGAGTCTTGGTCTGTGTTTATTGGTCTTGGAGTTTGCTGTCTTCTGCTTGATTGGTGTTTCTAATATCTTCTGTCTGTTTTGTAGCTTTTTTTGTCTTGATTGGCTGGCAACATTGTGTTTCCTGTATTGGAGGCTTTTAGTGCGGCTTGGCTCCGAGTAAATGGACGGCTATCATTTATTGGGAAGCTAGGTTTCATCTGGGTGCCTGGTTGGGGTGTGTTTGAGCTGGAGGTATCAGGGGGAGTCTGTTTGTGCCCAGTTGTTTGCCAGCCAAACAGGGGACATCTGTTATGAGCCTCTTCACAGACAGACCGAAACCGCGATCATGCATGGTTTTGGTCCATGCTCGTCACTGGAACACCCTGAGCCAGCTGGTTTCTGGGCTAAGCCACCTCATAGAGGTGGTGAAGAGGGGGGAGGGTGCCAGCAGGGTTGAGGAGAGCCACATCTCTCCTCCTTAGCTGGCCATTACTCCCTTTCCCAAAGGCGGTTGCAGCGGTGGTCAGAAATGGCCACCTCAAAGAAGAACTCGACCGGAAAAGAATGTGCAGGAGGAAGATAAGAAGAGAATGTTTTGGTTGACCAGGTTAAACTGCAAAAGCAACAACTAAAGTACCCTGGAATTTAAACTAAAAAGAAAGTAACATTGTTCCAAAAGAAGACTTTGAAGAAAAGGGAAAGGATTTGGTTTTTTTCTTCTTCTCTCTCTTTCCCTATACAGACAGCTAAGAGATTTAAATAAGAAATTGAAAAAAAATCCACTTTGACATCAATAGGCATTTAAGCTGAAAATAAAATGTCAAAGGGATAATAAAGATTTCTGGATACTTAAAAGCAGGAAAGGAGAGAAAACGAATAAAAGGGCAGGATCTGGAAAAAAGGGAGACTGCCTGGAATTGAAAGGAATTTACAGTAAAACCTCAACAAGACTTCTAAAAGATACATTTTAACTGAAACTTGGCGACAAAATAGTAAAACCCCAGGAAGAGAAAGTGAAAAAAGAAGCATGAAGAAACAGCTTGGGAGTTTTTGGATTATTTGGTGATCTTTGGATTTTTGGTTATTGCATTTGAATGACTAAAATCAATCAGGTGGTTGTTTTTAAAAGTATTTAAATGGCACTACTTTTAGAAGAACTGAAAATGGAACTTAAAAAGTACAAAGAAGATGCACAAGAAGGGAGAAGTTATTTTGGCTTCATATTTCAATGCTTAGAAATGGAGATCTGGAACTATGAGAAACAACAAGAAATGTCTGCAGAACAAGATGATTGGGACAAAGAAGAAGCCATCTTTAATGAACAAGTAATTTTATATGGGGAAAAAAAGGAAAGGGGGGGGAAAGAGAATGAAAAGTTTAAGATCTGAAAAAACAACCAAGGAAAGGAAGAATAGTTTGAAAAATATGTATAATATTAGAAAGCAACAGAAGAGGGGAATACGGAAGAGAGAATTAGAAGTAGAGAGACAAGGGGGTAAAAAGAGGGAGAAGAAGAGAGGGAAGAAGGAAAGGAAAAGAAGTTATAAAGAAACAAGATATGGAGAAACAGGGCCTATTTAGAGATAATGGGTGAAAATTTAATTGAAAAAGGGATTCTGCAAAGGTACATAAGATAGTATTGTTATATTAAAAATAGAAATAATTTAAGAAAATATGAAACAATGTATGATTAAAATGATGGATAAAATAGTTATTGTAATCTAGTGAAATGTTTATTAATAAATAAAGGAAATAAAATGAATGAGAGAATTGAATTAGGAAAGGATGGGAACATTTTAATTATTTAATGTTTTATAAAATATAAGGGAAGAGAAATAGGGGGAAAAATTAATTACAGAAAGCTTATAAGTGTTCCCAAGGAAGTATGATATTTAATTGAAAAGAAATGTTAAAGATATTAAGATTTTAATGAATATTAATGATAGAACTGAATTGGAATGGAATGAGAATTTTAATTACATATATTTATAATCACTTTTTAAGAATATAGTGTGTATTTTAAGAATGTACCAAGCAGAATTCGATTGGAAGTTATGTGTTATATTGAATGTTATAACCTCAGGGTATATATTGAAGCTTAAATAAGAGTTGAATGGATAAAATTAAAAGATATAAAGCTGTCATACTCCAATTAGTAACTACAGGAGAAAATGTGTTTAATGAGAAAAGAAAATATGAAATTGAAACAGGACAGACAAAAGTATAAATATAATGATTTGAATTGAGATGAGATAATTAAAATAAAATTGAGAAAATTAAGAGAGGAGAAAAACTATGTAGAAAATGTAAAACAGTAATAAGATATGGAATAGAACATAAAAGTGAGCATGAAATTGAGTTTGTGTCTGTATGAAGAAGTGTAACCCGGGACCATGCTATTTTCAAAAAAAGATGTTTTATTTGTATTATGGGTTTTTTTTTGTGAAAACCCAAATAAAATTTTCAAAAAAAAGAAAAGAAAACATGTGTATATGTATATGTATGTATGTGTATACACACACACACACACACACACATAAATATGTGTGGTATTCAGCTTTGTTCTGGTATTTTCCCACGTCATTATAGTTGTGCTTTTAAAGTTGTAGCGTTTCGGCAGAATCTCATCTGCCATCATCAGGCTTCTGTATAGTGTTCATCTGTGAGTCTATACACTATACAGAAGCTTGATGATGGCAGATGAGATTCTGCCGAAACGTTGCTACAACTTTAAAAGCACAACTATAATGACGTGGGAAAATACCAGAACAAAGCTGAATACCATACATATAAATACCTGCGAAAACTTAAGAAAACAAATACTATATATATATATATACACACACACACACACTGTGTGTGTGTGTATATATATCCCATATATATATTTGCCCAGAGCAAATATTGCTCTGATTGTGTCCTGTGATATTACTGATAGCTGGAAGCTGTTCCAAGACATGCACTATGGATGTGTGGAAGCCTTTTCCAGCTATTATATATAGATATGAAGTGCCTTGATGAGATCTATAGCATATAGTTTGTACTTCAGCGAGGCAAATAGGATTGCTTCTCTTGTATAAAATGCCTTGTAAAGCAAATTAATGCATTTCACACAGGTCTGATAGGTATAATATTCTGGTCCCCCCTGCCCTCCCCAATGACTGATAATTAGCAGCATGTAGCTTTGAGTTTCATGGATAGTATGCATACCAGAGCATAGCAGAGCATATGTGTAAGCATGTATGTAGCAAAGCAATGTAACCCAAAGGATGTGTCATCATTTATGAGTTTCTACTTTTGCTTTTTCTTGGATGGATATTTTGTGATAGGCAGCTGGTTTATAGGAGCACTTATGACAAGGACTTAATGAAGTATAACAGATTTTCTCAGTACACTAAATACAACTCCAAATGAGCCCATTGACCCAAAATGGTTGTCTTTTCCTGATATAGAGTTATTATTGTTAGTATATAATAGCAACCTTATCAATTATGATTTTGTAGTTGAGTGATCTTGGTGTAATAATTGCAAAGTGACAGCAATATAAATTATTCTTTACTTATAATAGCATCACTACACAGTCATAAAATAACCATATGAATATAACTTGGAATTACACCTGTGCTTGACATATCTTGTTCTTGACTTTGTCCAGCTAGAATAATTTGGGGATAGGATTGTATTATAACATTTGAACATATTTCTCATGGATCACAAAACTTTAAATATTCTTGTTTTTCTATAGAAAGATTAAATGGCTTTATAGAAAGTAAGAATACAATTTTGACATGGCTGGTTTTCTCTAAAGTGAGTGCAAGACCCCAAGAATTCATTCTCTCAATCAGTATTCACCAAATTGCTGCTCAGGGGGGAAAAAAATATGAGACAATATTTTTCAAGCAGCAATAGTGTTTCTAAGTCTACAAACAAAGCTGGAGAAGTATTAATGCTTACTAACTGATTAAAGATTATTCCTGACTTGAGAACAATTAGAAAGTTGTATTAGTTGCTAACTAAATCTGGAAATAGCTGGAAATAAATAAAATACTAATAACAATTTGTAAAACAATTGATTTAATGAAAATAACAATAATAACAATGTTTTTACTTTATACTTCGAAATTATGAATATTTGAACAAAACAATTTCAAGTAGGAATTGCTATATTTAATTGGGTGGAGTAAGATCGCTTTGAAATTAGTAGGACTGAAATTTCAATGGGTTTGGATCATCAAATCAGGTGACTAGAATTATGTTATATATTCTACATGCCAGTTGTACCACAATTATGGTTGGGGAATTTGCTTACTACCACTGTTATTGCTTCTTATAATTTGAGCAGGTCCCTACCTTGTATCAGCCCAAATTTATAAAGGTTGACTTCAAGACTAAGGCTGTTAGCAATTCCATTGAATATATTTAGCACATCTCAGCTTAGGTAAACCAAACCTTAAAATAAATCAATAGCAAAGGGACCATGCTGTGAATACAAGCAACCCCGCTTAAGCATTCTGATTTCACCACTGAAATCATTATTCCAGTGGGTTTCCCTCCCACTGCCCCAGGCTCTAAATGACAGACATAATGATATGCTGACATTCTAGATGGATCAGATCTGCTGTGTTAAATGTAAGGGCTCAGAAAACCACTGCATGATAAACTTTTGAGAGAAAAAGATCCAATTTTGTATCGTCTTCCATTGCCAATACAACTGAGCTATTCTTCCTCAAGCAAACATAAACCTCCTCAGTGCCTGTCCATAAAAGTGAGGCTTTTAACTAATCAGACTCCCTTAATGGCTAAGGTACAGCTGGGGAACAATTGAATCTGCAATTAAGGCTGAGATAGACATAACACTGTTGATGTCAGGCACTGTGACTTAAATAACATTTTCCCAGTAATGGACTGTGTACAAAAGTGCTGAAAACGTTGGCAGTGTTTCAGTTGCTTATTATTTATTATGTCATTTTATAGAGGGTTTATTGGCAAAATGCCATCATTTGCAGCTATCAGCTCCTGTCCATTTAAAGTAAACCCTGCAGTCACTTTTAAGAATTGAGATATTTGTACTGAGGTACACATATCTTTCACTAGTTGATGTTAGGCCTCATCACCCCCATATTGTTTAATGTACATTAGCCTCATACTGTGTGTGCGTAGTAGTATAATACATATTAAAAGAGTTATTATCTGTCATGTTTGACATAAATAAAATGACTTCAATTACCAACCTAGCGGGAAGTCAATGTGAAGTCCCTCCTTGAAATTAAAAAATTACAATTCAGCACATCTCTTTGTATTTTTGAAAAAAGGGAAAACACTTTTTATACTAGGTTCCAATTACAAGCAATCAAAATAAGACTCAGGGAAGCATTAATTTATAATCATGTACCCAGATGAAACAATCAAAGCCTTTATATTCAGAAATAAGGAAAAAAAGCTTAGAAGAATATTTTATGCACATAGACACACTCTGATGGGCTGTAATTATGGCCATTTAATTGAAAGGATATAATTAAGAGAGTTTATCAATGGAAGAAAAACAACATGTATCCTAAACAAAAATAGAATGCAAAGTATATCTGGGATGACAGGTTTTACAGAATATCAAAAAGAAAATAGGCAACAGTTGCTAACAGCAGATTGAGCAGGATTCTGCTTCAGATGCATCTCTGACTTTCACTGTATAAGAATTGTATGGAAATATATATACTAATGGAAAGTATACGACTGAAAGTTATTGGACTCTGTAACCAATTGCTTTATTATTTTTTAAAAATCCCCTGCTATGTTTCTTGTATTAATTAAGCAGTTAAATTAATAATTAATAGGCATACTTTGAGCTTTTGAAATATGTCAAACTTCTCTGGAAACAATCACACTAAGTCTCTTTATCTCTGTTATGTCTAGCAGCTCTATATATCTCTGTCTCTATTTCTATCTATCTCTATAATCTCTGTTTCTAATCTGTAACATCTCTATGTATTTCAATAGTTATAAGTATTTGCTTAAAAAAATTTACCCGAACTATGTGCAAGGGTAAAATAACCAAATTTTTGATAAATGGAGCATGATTGGAAGTTTAATTTATTATTATTATTAGTAGTAGTAGTAGTATTGGTAGTATTAGTAGTATTAGTATTAGTAGCATTAGTATTTTCCATGTTGTGTATAGCCTGATATATCCCTTTTTAAATATAATTTTTGACAATTAATATTAAGAACATTGCAAATTAAAGTAGAATGAGAAAGAAAAAAGAGAAAGGGAGAAATAAAAAAAGCTAAGAGTGCAAAAAAGGAAGAGGAAGAAAAAGAAAAAGTAGAAAAAGAAAATATAAAAAAGGTATAAATATACAATTATTTTTTAATCTCTGTCTCTTAATCTCTGTCTCTTTAATCTCTGTCTCTTCATCATGATTCTCTTCTTTCTATAGCCTATCCTGTCTAATCATCAAAATAATAAATCACATTCATTTTTATGCAAAAGTTCATGAGAGTTTAATCTGGTATTTCCTTAATTGTTCACAACTCATGTCAGCCACATCATTATTAACATAGCAATGTCTCTCAAATGTCAAATATACTTATTTTTATCAATTAATTAATACAATTATTCACTGTCTACTTCCAAAACAACTTGAACTGATTTATAATGCAAGGCAAAACAGCTATTACAATGATCAGCTAGTGAAACTAACTAAGCTAGCTGAAATAGCATGAACAGCTGTGTGTTCATAATGATAAAAAACCATTATCTTTTTTCAATGCTTGGAAATTGGGAATATTCCTTATTTTGGAATATATATATAAATGATACACAGTAATGGGAGCCTTAAATGTAGGACAGATCATTTTTTTGTTCGTGTCAGGAATAGTTCTTGGAATAAAAGGACACCCCTCTCAATATGTAAAAGAGGTGGCGGGGTGAGGAGGAGGAGGAGGAATTTGTTTAATTGAACAGAAACCAATGTTCTGGCCTGCTGAATGGTTGAGGGACAATTTAATATATATTTTTCTATATTTTGGCAGAAATTAGCAAATAAAAGGACAAAACCAAATTCTTACTATAAGATTTAAGGAAACAATAAGTTGTCAAGTGGATAGAAAAAATGCACAATCTTCTGCGATGAGGGGAGGGGAAAAATACAGAGATTTTTTTAGCAAAAGGAACAGTGATAGATCTGCCAATTATTATCCTAATCAAAGGCCTTCAATTCTGCAAGGCTGGATAGATTTGGAAATTCAAATTACAGATTACTTCAGAGTTTAAGATTATTTCTTTCACATTCAATATAAAAAAGAAAGGTATAGCAATTGAGTATGTCTGTGTATAATAATTATCCTTCTGTCTGCTTCTTAAATAAGCAAGTGTACACCTTAGTCTGGCTTTCCTACTACAACAAAGGTTAGCAAAGAAGGTAATAGAGGTTGATAAGCTTCCTTTGTTTATTTAAAAAAAATAAGGAGTGCCATCTGCTTACCAAGCATGTCTCCTCTTGACAGCATTTCAAATATTCTTTTTTTTAAATGTTGCCCAAATTTTGCTGAGTCAGGGGATCATGGAAAAGGTACTTTAAAAATACCCACTTCTCTTCCAGTCTAGGATCCCTTTTGGAGCCATCCAGACTTGCTTGCTAATCAATTTGTATGTGAATGGCAATTTCACTACAGTAGATATATTTTCTTTCCTGATTTTATATATTCAATATATTTGCTTCCTCCATTCTTTTACTTACACCCTTTCTGTGTATTCTATAATACTGCTTATACCAAAATGGAATTGTATGATGGGTATGCATGTGTACATATGCATGTATGTTTGTGTATATCTGTATTTATATTTGTATGTCTCTATGTGTATATACGCAAGCTATGTATAGTAGGAGAGTCTACAGCTAGTACAGTGAACTGCCCAAAGAAGGTCATGGATGCTACTGATATAGAAGCTCTTCACAATATACAGAGGTTTCCACCCAATTCCAACACCTGAGACTGTAAAGTTGGAAAAATGATCGGCAGGGTCTGATGAGAGTCAAAGCCACTGTCCTGGATCAAATTCAGAACATCCAGAAATACATCAGTAAGATGGTACCAAAAGATGAACTGCTGAGAGACTGACTGATATGGAAAGAAGATGAAGCAGAGGAAGTACATGGCAAGACTATACCCTTGATTTTGAGATGGTCTGTCAACAGATAGTTGAGGTGGTTGATATTGGTAAATCCTACCAGTAGCTGGAAAAGACTGGAGTAAAAGACAACACCTAAGCACTGATCATTACAGCACAAGATATGTACCAGATCCATAGAAAGAGAGGTCTACCATAGTAGACAGAACTCAAGGTGCAGACTATGCAGAGAGCCTCAGAAATAGTCCATTGCATAATGGCAGAGTGTAAGATACAGGCAGAAACAGCACTCACTGAATGGCACAACAAAATAGCTGGCATTATGTACAAGCACATCAGTGCAATGTATGGTTAGATCCTTCCAAGTTCAGATCGGAGATTCCACAGAAGGGAATGGAAAATAACAGGGCTAAGATCCAGTGGGACTTCCAGATCCGGACAGGCAAGTACTCACCAGTCACCCAGATAACATGATAGTAGACAAGGACTAGATGACAATTGTAGTGATAGATATAGTGGTGCCAAGTGATAACAACATCAGGAGGAAAGCGCATGAGAAGATAGTGAAGTACCTGGGCCTGGAGGAGAACTAGAGAGAATGTGGAAAGCAAAGGTCAAAGTGATCCCAGTAACGGTAGGATACTCAGCCTGTGACTCTTAAGGTGGAAGAATGATTCCAACAGATCCCAAGAACACTCTGTCCAGAAGACATAAAAAAATGCTGAGACTCTAGGAAGAGTGGAGAGAAGAGAAACCAAAATGATTAGGGGACTGGAGCCTAAAGCATATGATGAACAGTTGCAGAAACTGGGCATGGCTGGTGTAGTGGAGGGAAGGACCAGGGGAGACATGAAAGCAATGTTCCAATATTTGAGGGTCTGCTATAGAAAGGAAGGGGGGTCAGGCTATTTTCCAAAGCTGAAAGCCAGAAAAGAAATAATGGATGGAAACTGAACAAGGAAGGATCCAACCTGGAAATAAGGATAAACTTTCTGACAGTGAGAGCAATCAACCAATGGAATAGCTTGTCTTTGTATGAGTTTTATCACTGGAATCTTTAAAGAAGAGATTGGACTGCCATTTGTCAGAAATGGTGTAGGGTTTCCTGCTTGAGTGGGGGGTTGGACTAGATGACCTACAAGGCCCCTTCCAACTCTGATAATTTATATCTGTAGAGGGCAGTGCTGGAAATAGCTAACATACTATGCAGAACCATCAAAGTTCCAGGCCTCTGGTAAGGAACCTGAAATTGATTAGGAATTGAAAGGGAGTTTGTTTGTTTGTTTGTTTGTTTGTTTGTTTGATTACATGCCTACATACTGTATGTCAAGAGAGCCAACTGGCAGAATTCGATCAATGAACCACAAGCTAAATAAAAGGACAACTGCACCTCAGTCCAAAAGTGACTTGTATAGAGGGGTCACCAAACCTTTTCAGAATAACTGTTTAGTAATTACTGGATTTTAATGTGATGGTTGACAAACTGGATGAAAATTTCTTAATGTGGGTGTGAGAAAAGCTGAATCAGCATCTCCTTTTAAGCCTTGAATAAGCACAAAATCCCCCAAAAGCCCATGGAAGGTATAATCAAGCTACTTCTATCTATTTGATCACAGAATAGAGGAGGGAGACCAGAAGTAGTTATTTTTTCTTAGATTCTCATTAATTTGGAATCCTTATAGTTGTATGGCATAATTGAAGAAAAGCTCTATCATGTTATTTCTAATGAGTTTCTATCTTGCACTTTCATTGGTTCATATTAAAGTCTGCTAAAAGAGTTCATGTTGGCTTTCTGTTTCCCTTGAAATATTGTAATTTTCTTTATTTATACTCATGAATCATGAACATCAAAGTTCATCTTAAATTAATTTAATGTCATTTTTGTGCATACAGCAGGTGCCATTGAATTAGTATCAAAATAAAAATATGATAGATTTCTTCTGTAATAACACCACCAAAACATTTAGAGGATTGACATAAAGGGACTGAATGAAATCTAATAAACCAGAAAGGCAAAATATGAGAAGTAAAAAAGAGGAAACTGAACAAAAACATTTTGTAAACAGAACTTGGTTATTTCTTAAAACAGGTGATAAAACAGCTATAATAGCAACTTTTCCATTATACTTTAATAACTCATATCTGAGGTTATGTCAACAGAAATAAATAAATTCCCCTATCTTCAACTGTCTGTTCCTATAGGAAGAGGATAATTTTGGTAATTTCTCCTAAATCCTATAGACATGATCAAAGTCATCTCATATATTCTTCTAGAAAATGGATGAACAAGCTGTGTTTTAAAGCTGTAAGGAGCTTAGGCTTAGGATACCTAAAGAGACTTTCATATGGAATTTTGTCTTTTTATTTAAAAACAAACAAACCCAGGGTTAATACTTTGTTTGTGATTGGTTAGAATATATGAGAAGGATTTCTCAACTGCGACATCTAATTTCAGGAACTTCTCTGCCTGCATACTGTCATTTTCTTAAGTTTATTTGAACAAACTTTTTATTTGCATGTTGATTAATTTTGAGTTTTAGTTTGTGTTAGTGTTTAGATTTTTTTTCCTTTGGAAAATGAAAAACACAGCATATTTTGATGGGATGAAATTATGGAAATGTATCAGTAATGAACATATGTTATATTTTAGTCATAAAACTGCAGCAACTAATACTCTTTATGATTATAATTATAGCTTAAACTCAGAGTAATTATATAGCCAGACATAATAACTACAGAAATAAAATATATGAGATATAACTTATAAATGTTTTTTTTACTATATCCACTAAATAGATTGCACATAAAATAGTATTGCACTGGAGATATAATACAGATTTAGAATATTACCCTTTAGAAGACAACTTTTCTTTAGATATATAAAAATTATCATATAATGGATGTGTGTCTAACTAGACTTGGTAATGTATCAAAACATTGAAAAACTTGATATCTCTTAAATGAGGTTAGGTCAAATAACATTTTCCCCTCTTTTTTTTTCCTAAGGGAAGAACTTTTGCAAGCTGGTATACCAAAATATCCATATCCTGATTACCTTACACGTACTGATATGGAACTAAGGAGAATCATAAATGCTCAGGTAAGATTGGAGATTAAAATGTATATTTGCATTAATGCAACCACAAACTGATATCTTTTACCACTATCAGTAAGTTTCAGGAACTCCTGAATTTTGGGAAATAAACTTGATATTTTTCAGGGGGAAATGTATTCTAACCAAGTTTTAACCATGTCATAACTATTTCACATATACATGAAGTTTTAATACATTTATGCATATTTTTAAAAATTGGAAAAGGTTGCCCCATTCTCAACCAATATAAAAACAAATGATTACCTTTTACAGGAACATAATAGAGATAATTTCACACCGATTAAGTCTAATATAACTATTCTCAAGACCATTTATTTCTTGACCTCTGTAAGGGCTGTGTCTGACAGATATTGGGAAAACAGAAGGCTAAAGAGAATATTGTAAAATAGATTATGAAAGATCTATCCTTCCCTTCTTATGCATTATTTCATTGATTATACATACATCAAATTGGTGTTGACTCTTAAGCACATAGATAGAATTTCTTATGCATATACACTACTTATATCACAGCATAAGCAATTTGAAATGAATAGATGTACCTATGAATGAACCATAGGGAACATTGTTTAGATATATGTTCTTTACTTAAGCTACTTACACAGTTCTATCCCATTGAGAGGGGGGAATGTTGAGTGATTGTAGGTGCTATTTTAGAGTGCAGTCTGATTCTAGAATTAGTTTATATGACTTTGCTGGCCCATATTTTAGAAACTACCTACCAGCCAATGGGAAATTTGAACATTATTCTCTGAATTTTTAATGAAATGTCAGAAGGTTTGACTGATATACAACTCAAACTCACAGCATCAAGGTAGTGCAGCTCAACATACAAACATTCAATTGTTTTACAAAGCCAGTTAATTAATATGTGAACGACAGTTTTTGCATATTTATAGAAAAATGCTGAAAATTATTTCAAAAAGTAGTCCCTGAAAATTATTATTCTCAATGTTCTTTTCTATTTATTGGAAACACTAGTTATATATTTATATATAGTGCCATCATTGGAAGCTAGCATTTTATATTCAAATATTTTATATGCTTATATGGTAGTAGTCAATATCTGGTATGGAACTGGTATTAAAAGTACTTACTATATGGTCATCAATATAAAACAGCAGCTGATGAATGTCATAACATCAAAAATATTATATTAACTATTTTCAATCATGAAACCTAGTGAAATATTTGAACTTTGCTATTATATTTTCATTGCCGAAGTCCTATATCAACATGGTAGGAAATTTAAACATTAATTGGAATTGAAAATATTTTAAATATTTGTTATAGTTTTATTTACATGCACAATTTTATAATGATAATTATTGACTTCTACATATGTTTTATTGAAAATAGACCTATTCATATTATTTTGGAATCCATGAAATTATCTTTCTTTATAGAACCATGGAAACAGGAGAGCTGGAGGGCTAATTAAGAATAATAGATATATGCTCTGTTTTTAAATGTTTTCTTTTTGTTCAATAAATTTTTTTAAAAAGAATAACAGATATATGTATCATTAAAGAGATACTTGTTCTAACTTTTCATACTATACACAATACCTTCTGTTCAATTTGATAGTTTCAGATTTGTTTGAACTATGACAAATGTGTGATAAAGAAAGTGTGTGTGTTTGTGTGTGTGTCTGTGTGTTTGCACAGGTTTGTGCACCATGGTAAATTATTTATTTTTCATATCTTCTTAATGTTTCAGAGGCCTAATTTACACGTAATTTCAGTGATAAATTAGATGAACCATTTCATGCTGTTTGTTCCCATACCTTCTTTATGATTATGCTTGCAAGAGAAAAAGAGGAAGGGAAACAATGAATGCAAATACAATTTTGTCACTGATTTGAGGGCACATAACAAATCGACACATCTTCCACATTAATATTATAAATATTTACTAACCTCTCATGTGTTGGGTTCCTTTATAAACAAATATGGCCAATACAATCATCCTGACTATGGAAGGAAATGTAGCCCTAGGTATGAGTAGCATGAATAAAGGCACATCCACTCATTGCCTTGCATATTTCCAAAATCAGCTCTATCATCTATGCAGTCTCACAATATATTCTGTGTTTGACAACTGAGCTGATTTATTTCCAACATAGCAGTAGCATATCCAGGATTACACTGAAGGTTATTTTCCATTAGGAATACTAAAACTCAGCTGAGTAAAGGACCATTTCCATCTCTTACTTCACTCTGACACTTGTTTTCAAGCCAGATTCTCTGACCTCTCTGTAGAAGTTCACTCATCAAATTTTGCAGTAGTTTCAAACTCAACCAAAGGATAGGTGCTGACTTCACAGACCCCCTTTGTTGTGCATGTGGGAGCATGGGGAATCATCAGAAAAACAAATGCAACATGAGCTGAAAATGTAGACAAGCTGGAACATTCTTTGTGTTTCTGTATAGATTCTTTAGGGACAAAGCAATAATGTTGTTTACAGTATTTTGAGATTTACAAGAGTAATTGGATAATTTCAGATTGTTCTGGATGGATTGGAGTGTTGAGATGGTGGTGGTATGGAGGTACTGTTTCAATAAACATGGCCTTCATTCTTGCCATCTTTTGAAGAACTGTCCAGGGTTTCCCATCTTTCAAAAATGTTTAAAATCCATTATTAATGCTATTTCAGGACTAAATGAAGGAAATACATTATCTCACTGTATAAATTTTCAAAGCATTTTACTTCCTTTTCTAAAAAATCTCCATATTAGTCTTTATTCTTCTATTCGAATCTAATCTGTACTTTTTTCTTAACAATGAAATCATTATAGTTATATAATTCCTTGACTATAGCCCTCAACACCTTTATTTACTTGCACATGCAATAGATATGATTAGTGCTATTTGTAAAAAGGTATTGGGCACCCATACATAGACACACTTGGTTGGAATGATCAGTGAAATAGTACAGTTTTACAGAAATAGTGTACATCAATGTTTTTCAAACCTGGCAACTTTAAGATGTCTTTGCTTCTTTTTCTCTCTTTTATGGTTTCACCTCATGTCCTCCATATATGTAAAGCTCATAGTTCTTAGCTTTCACTTCAGTCTCAAGTACTGAATACATACATGCCTTCTTGGATCTTCTCCCACCATTTGCATTCTAACATTTTCTACTTCCATAAAGAAAGATGGCTTTGTGAAATATTTTATCATATTAATTTACCTACGAATACTTTTGTACTTGTTTAGAAATTGCTTATAGCATTCAGGAAAATCTAATGTTTAGTAGCTTGCCTTATCAAGGTCATTTTATCAGGAAGGAGATGGAGGAGCAAAGGGATGCATGTGGGTAAACATAACTGTGTTATGTTTATATACATATAACTAACTCTATTAACTGACTAGTCCTACTCAGAGCCAATTTGTGAGATTTTTATATATTAACAGTGGAATGATATACCTTGAACTATAATGCACAAAGGGAAACACATATTTTATCATGATACTGGATAATAAACAATAGGTGCCTTTCTAAGCATTAGAAGTTATCAAATTAAAATGTCTTTGGGAAAGTTATTGGCTCTCACTGACTAATGAATATTTATTTCTCAGTTGGTATAAACAAAATAGGAATTCGGATTTTTTTTTTCAGAATTATAGAGATTATTACTACAGTAATTATAAGCCATACCAGAGAAAAGGTGAAACTAGTATTACAATATATATATTATTTCACAGAAAACATTTTCTCTTCTCAAATCCACTGTTATCTTTTCCCTGCTTTTTGAACATTTTTAATGTCACCACCTATACATTATATAAACCCATTCTCATTTAATAATGTATTCTAAAGTTTGATAAAGTACTACAGCCACACCTTGGTCATTTCTAATATTTAAGATAATGACATGGGAACATCAAAATAGTGATTGCTTCTCAGCAAACATTTACTTCTGCCCCCACACTCCAAAACAGCCCATTTAGTCTGGAATATGATAAAATAATGCATTCAAATGCAGTTAATTATTGAGTAGGTTCATTGAGGAATCATGAGCTGGAAAACAGCATGCTTGCTAGTTCATAGGGAGTAAATGTGTTACATTTATTTTGTGATGTTGACAGCATGCAAGCTGTGTATATCTTCTTCTTTCAGGTAATAAGGGCAAATATATTGGGGAAGCAGAATATTTCTATTTCAACAGTTTCCCAAATGTTTAGTATTGTTGGCTCCAGGGAGTTCAGTTTTAAAATAAAATGATAATGAAGATGATATGAAGTCATATGTGAAAATGTACTGTATGTTTGATCATTATACCTGTTCTTCAAATGTTTGATTCACAAGTTGTCAGTCAATTAAGAAATATCTTAAGAGTTACATTCTTCATAAATTTACAGTGTATCGGTTGGTTTACCACTCCCTTTTGTGCATCCATTTCATAGTCATCAGAATCATTATATTACATAATAACTCACATTATCAATCATCAATAAAATATCCCAATATCATTATTGAACAATCATTTGACTATAATTTTACTAATTCATACTTAAGCGAGATAACTATAATTAAGTAAATTATTTTATGACAAATCATGAAATCATACCAAATCTATCTTAATAAAATATTCTTAAAAATTATCAAAACCAAGAAAAATTATATATTCATTATTTCCTAAATTTCTAAATATTCTATTATCATATTGTATTATCTAACATTGATAAAAAAGATCCCAAACTTCATAAAATTGTTTATCTTCTTGTTCTCTAATTTCAAATGTCAATCTACTCATTTCAGCACATTCCAATATTTTCTTAATAATTTCTTCTTCTAATGGTATTTTCTCACTCTTCCAATGTTTAGCAAATACAATCCTAACTGCTGTTAATACATTTACAATCAGATACTTTAAATTTTTATTATATATATCAGGTACGATTCCCCCCAAAAAAATCTCTGGTTTCAAATCTATGTGTTTCTTTATCATTTTTTCCAGCCATATGCAAATTCTAGTCCAATATTTCCTGGCCTCCTCACAAGTCCACCACATATGGCAATATGAGCCAGGTATCTGATGTCATTTCCAGCACTTTTCAGATTTATTCTTGAACATTCTTGCTATTCTTCTCAGGGGAAAATGCCACCTGTAAAACATCTTATACAAATTTTCTTTATATGCTGTTGACATTGTCATTTTATAATTTTGTGACCACAATTTTTGCCATTTCTCTAAATCAATCCCATATCCAAAATTCTTCCCCCAAGCAATCATTGTTTCTTTAACTTGTTCTTCCTCTAATTTAATTTCCAACAAATAACTATATAGTTTTTTAATCACTTTTTCATCAGTACCTGTCAAAATCCTATCTGTCAGTCAATTTATCATAAAATCCTTCTGTTTTAGAATCTTTAAGATACCTTGCAGGTATTTGCGCATATGAAAACCAATTCATCTTTACACCTTGTTCTTCTAAATTTTGCATCATTTTAAGTTCACCCTTTTCATCCAATATTTCCCCATATCTAACTGTTTGTTCCTTCTTATAAGTTATAGGATATGAAAAAGCTTCAATAGTTGATAACCAAACTGGAATTTTCAAATAACATTGTTTCTTAGTTTTATATATATAATGCCTTCTAAAATAACCCTGTGATTTAGTTCCCTTATACCATAAAAAAGCATGCCAACCCAATAATAAATCATGACCTTCTAATGTCAACAATCTTTCTTAACGTTATCCATTCTTTAACCCACATTAAGTTTGCAGCTTGATAATACAACTCCCAATTAGGAAGACCAAATCCTCCTCTAATTCTAGCATCCTGTAAAAGTTTTAATTTTATTCTCGCTTTCTTGCCTTGCCATATATACTTCAACACAATTTTATTTAGTTCTTCAAAGTAATCCTTACTTAACCTAATTGGTATTGTTTGAAACAAATATAAAATTCTGGGTAAAATATTCATCTTGATTGTTGAAATTCTACCTATCAATGACAATTGTAGGTTTTCCCATTTTTTCATGTCGGATGCTATCTGCTGTTTAAGCTTAATATAATTATTCTCTTTCAATGTAGTACATCTTGAGGTCAAATATATCCCCAAATATTTAACTTTGTTCGTAACTTGAATTTTCAATAAATCTGCCAGTTCTTCTCTTTGTCTTAATAACATGTTCTTTGTCAGAATCTTTGTTTTGTCTTTATTTATTTTTAAACCAGCCATCTCACCATACGTCTCTATCTTTTCCAATAGTTTTAGAGCTGTCTCTAAAGGGTCTTCCAAAATAAAGACCAAATCATCTGCAAAAGCTTGCAATTTAAATTCCTCCTTTTTGACTTTCATTCCTTTTATGTTTATATCCTCTCTAATATTTCTATTTAAGACTTCCAAGGTCAATACAAATAACAAAGAAGATAATGGGCATCCTTGTCTTGTACCTTTTTTAATATTAATAGAGTCTGTGAATTCTCCATCTATCATTACTTTTGCCGTTTGCTTATAATATACGGCTTCTATTGCTTGGATAAATTTTCTAGCAAAGCCCATCTGTTCCAATAGTAATAACATAAATCTCCAGTTCACATTATCAAATGCCTTTTGGGCATCTAGGAATATCAAAGCCATTTGTTTTTCCGGGTGCGCCTCATAATATTCCAATGTATCCAGGATTACACTCATATTGTCTCTAATCTGTCTCTTTGGTAAAAATCCATCCTGATCAGAGTGAATAAAGTTATTTAGGTATTTTTTAAGCCTTTCTGCCAAGATTGAAGCAAAGATTTTATAGTCTGCATTCAATAAAGAAATAGGTCTATAGTTCTTAATTTGTAATGGGTCAACCCCTTCTTTTGAAATAAGTGTAATATAAGCTTCTGACCATGTTTCAGGTATTTTTTATTTATCATAACTTCATTCATGACTTCTAACAGTGGAATGCTCAACGATTCTTGTAATGTTTTATAAAATTCTGCCGGGAATGAAGAATGTTATAATTTTTTTATTTTTTATTTTTTTTATGTCATGTTTTATGTCTTATATGTTTTTTGTCTGTTGTTAAAATCAATAAAACTTTTACCAAAAAAAAAAAAAAGAAATATCTTAAGAGTTACAAGAGTCTTAGCCTCATGAGTTTAACCAATTGCATCTAAAGAATTGCTTACTCTCTATACCAGGGCTGTCAAGCTTGCGGCTGGCCATGTCCCCTCCCAGCTTAGCGAAGGGTGAAAAACTCCCGATACATCATGTGATGATGCCCTGATGCTGTGAATTTGGCACCCCTGCTCTATATACTACATAATACCATCTCCTGCTTTTAAAATGTCACTATCTCTAATCCTGCTAATATCCATTTCCTAATTTTTTATCTATTATTGCACTATCTGGTGAATAATTAAACCAAAGTTTTGTGTTTTTATGTAATGCCAAAATCTTTATTAAGTAACGTTATATTTGTTTTTTATTTATTTGCAACAGTGGGAAAGGGAACTGCAAATCAGGCTTCAGCTAGAAGAGAAACTCCAAGAATTAGAGCTTCAAGCAAAGCAAAAATTGGAAGAGGAACACTTCAGGCAAATAATGATATGGCGCCTAGAAAAGCTTCACAAGACAACCAAGCCGTATGAACTGCCCTTTAAACATAAAGACACAAAAGCAACAGAAGCAAGCAGTAGCACTCAGCTGTCAGATGTATAACTGTCAGAAACATGGAAACCAGCTGTGTAAGAAGATAACTACACCTTAAAGGCAAATAAATGTATTAAAGCTTCTTTTCCCCTATCACACTCTTTTTTTTTTTTTTTTTTAGTTAAAGCTCTGCAATACTGAGTAATGAAGTGTGGATAAGAAAGTGCTAAAGCCATAATTGCTGCTCTATTCCTGATTGCAGTTGCTTCTCCAACAGTTTTTCATTGTGATGTTCCACATCTGTGTTTATAAGAATAAAAATACACCAGAAATCCTATGAGGGAAGTTAGACCAGCTTGAGAGTGTTTTTGCATATAAACACAGAAGATGAGGAAAAGGTGAGGCACCACCTCTTAGTAAGGCAACTCAGCAAGATAGTTTCCAGGGCCTGCTTTTCAATAAGAACACTCACAGTCTTCAGTTTCATAATACTGATATGTAATGATCAATTGAATTGTCTCCCATGAAATATCGTGTTTATGGGGAATCATTTTCTGAAACTTGCTTATGGGGAATAATGCATTTCTGTGTTTCTGGAGTACCTCACACCTTTGTTTTTGTTATTGTTTTGGCATCGTCAGTATTCTAAACAACGTCAAGAAAACCACCTGAAAATCTTTATCTAATGGTCTCTCTGATGCTGTTCCAAATCTTATATTCTCTCATTTCTTTGTACCTACACAAAGCCTTTCCTTCCTCTCTATATAATTGTGCTATCAATTTCGCCAGACTGCTTTCTTTTTATTTGTGGATGTTTTATGCATTTATTTATCCACATTTGTATGCTGCCTGTTCAAGCAACCCAAGACATATTCTCTAATGTATAAACCTGTTGAAAGCATTACTATGTCTTCTTGGTGTTCTTTTTTAAATAACTCTTTTTTTATATTTAATTTCTGTGAATACATTTGAGGTGATTTTTGGACAAATTATCATGTTGTTCTAAAGCTTCTCACAACTTACAGTTCTACATTACAAATTATTATAGCTACAGTATGCCATAGTATTTCTTCCAGGTATATTAGCCATAGTACATGCCATTGTGTGATCATACATAGAACAAAAACCTGTAGTTCCAGGACATATATTGGAAAGCACACAAAGTTTTTGCATCATGTTTCTTCTTGAGTGTATTTGTAAAAGAGAATCCTGTCAATCTCCAGTTTCATTTTTTCAGAAATATCTAGAGTGATCTTTACAGAAGACGAGTGAGGCAGAATAGTAAAATGTGCCATACCTCTTGACAAATATGGTATTATTCTTGTTTTCCTCAACTGGATTTTTCAGCTTTAGCATGATAAATAGTGTCAAGAGACAATCCTGAGTATAACAAGAATAATAAAAGCCGTATAATTGTTCCATATACATTTCCACTGAACCTACATTTGCATTCTATCAGTGTGGTCTTTACTATTGAAACAAGGTATCTTGAATGGGCAGATGTAATATTCTTCTGATTTTATTCACAGGAATGATGTTATAGTACACTGTATACTTATGTATAAGCCAAGAATTTTAGGTGCCAAAATATACACCCAAAATTGGGTTTGGCTTATCTATGGATAGCTTATCCACAAATATATACAGTATTTTTAAAAGGACATGTATTTCTTGCATATACTTAGGATAAGCCCATCTGATGACCCACAAACTTTTAACCATTAAAAATGCATAACAGGAGGATTAATCATGGATAAGCCAATTGTGAAAATTAAAACATAGAAAAGTTTTGAGGGTCGGCTTATCTGCATGTAGGCTTATCTGTGTGGTGAATTCATTCTCACCGTCTGATTGTCAAATTCCATGACTGAGGTATCAATCAATTTTTATTTGGTTATTGACCAGCAAATAAAATGAAAAAAGAAAAAAAATTAAAATACCTAGGAGAAATACCATGGCATACTGTACCTACTATAGAACAGTACTTAGTTATGGTCCAAGAAGTAAAATCAGATTGATTTGATAATAACAAGACAGAATGACCAGTTTATTTTAGTAAGGAATGAAGATAATTCCTGGTGAGTATCTGTATAGAGGGAACAATACAAAATAATGTGTTTCAATTATTCCTCCACCACAAGGACATAGTCTTTATTCAAAAGATATTTTTCAGTATTTCCCTTCAATAACTGTGGGGAGGGCATTGAATCTGGTCAAGGATAGGGCCCTTCTAAATTTTGGAATTCTTATGTGACTTAAGATATCTGGCTGTTTGTATGCGGACTAGCTTAGGAAGATGTTTCTAGGTAGAATGGGTAAAATTGCTTGCAGCTCTAAATCAGTGGCCTGCTTTTCATAGGTCATCAGGGTGGTGGTTAGTCACAAGAAGCCACAAGGTTGCAGATTGGCATGTATGGCTTTTTGCCAGGAAGGCTGAAAGCTATCGTCATAATTAGAGGAGCCAACCACTCTGAAAAAATTGATTCCTTAAACCAATAGAAGAAAATGAAAATACCTGGCAGAAGTTGTTACTTTAAGTAACCAGCTCCACTGCAAAACACCACATTCGGAACACAGCAAGGTACTTGAAAAATCAATCTCAAGAATTTGGATTGAACTCTTTCAAAAGGAAAAAAAAATCTGCAGGGGCCCAGCTGAACTCCAAAAAGAAGCTGGACTTGGACCCTAGCCAAGAAGACTTCAATGGCTGCAAGTATATTCTGAATTTCTTTGGAGAAATAGGACTTTTTTAAAGCCAATGCTGGGTTTTTTGCATTTAGATTAACATCAACAGCATGAAATTTTTGGTTGCCCACAGCATGCAAAGCAGACCCCAGATACTTAAAGGTCTTGACTTGCTCTATTGAGTGATTACTTAGCTACTAAACATTAGTAGCTACTTAGCTACTAAACATGCCTTAAAGTGCTTAGCAAGAACTATGACCTTGGTTTTGGAGTAATTAATTTCTAGTCAGTGTTCTTGACAGTGCTCAGCAAGTATATAAAGAGCCTGTTTCAGGCCAATTTGTATTTGAGAAAGCACAGTGTCATCTGCTTATAAAAGAATAGATATGTGTCTATTTCCTAATTTTGCTGGATGATCCATTTTTTTTCATGGGAAGAGATGAACTAGTCACGTACTTCAACAGAAAATCAACCTTTGAGAACTTTAGCTTTTGTACATAATTTTTTATAATCCATTATTTTCTCCCCAAATTTGGTAAGTATGTGTGATATACTAAATTTGGCCATCAAAGTTATACATTTTGTGAGTAGCATTTTAAATATAAGCCTGTTTTTTGCTTCTGTTTATATGGATTTGGAAGCAGATCATAAACTATATTTGTTTCATACAATAGCTTTCCAAAATAATGCTTTTGGGGTTAGTTGAGCTTAAGGATGAAGTAGAATTTGTCCTCAAGCAACATAAGAAATTGGGGTTATATTTTGCTTTGCAGTCCAAAATTGCGAATTTTCATTGGCACATTTAGTAGATAGTTTTGATTCTCTGAACAACCTCAGTATAAAGCTGCCAAGAAACAATCATATCACTCTGCCATTAAAGCATTCACCCCTCCACCAAAAAAATGGTTTCTGAAATATTGGAAACAAACCAAGATACCTAACTTTTTATCTTTTTCAATATTTTAATCATTCACTGAACATTGTAAAGGGAATGTGAAGTACAATTTTGCATTTCAACTCAACTCTCTCCCAGTGGCATTCATCCACTATTTTCCAAGTAGCTTTTCTGGCAACACTCTTCATAAATTAGTATGTAATCTCTTCGGGATTGATGTTGATACATTGCCAGGCATATTACTAGAAGAACTACTCAGTAGAAATAATAATTTCACTGAAAAAGATAATTTGGATAACATATTTCTCAATTTGGATGAAAAACACAAAATGGTTTTTTTTCTTTTAGAAAAATTGTTTTAAAAAGAAAACTTAAACAAAGGAATTGAACATATTTCAAAACTGATCTGTGTTGTCCACTTTCTACAGTCTAGAATTTCTCAGCTCATAAAGAAAAAGAATGAAAATTTTTATTTATGTTTTTATTTCTGTTTATTATTATGAATGGATTGTGAAGATTAAAAGGGGATTAGTTTAAATGAAAGTTTAGAATGAAGGTTTCAAAAAAAATCAAAGCAAGCATGATGCTGCAAAGTTTGGGGAGCTCCTGATTTAGACCAATTGAACCAAGCTTACCCTAGGACAGGATTGCAAAAAGTGGATTAACAGCATCCTTTTTGTGGCCCACAGAACCTTGCAGAATTGGCATACCTAAACATGTAAGCTCATTGTATGCATATTTGGGAATTGTACATGGTTTAACCACCTTAAATACTGCAGAATTTGAAAACACTGAATTTCTTCATACTGAACACTGAGTCTTGGCCCACTAGAAAATAGAAAGAGGCCCCACTTGGCCCTTTGACATGCTATATAAAACCAGATGTACACATGAGCCAAAGGAATTAGTGCATCCTTGCCAAGTGTTAACAGACGTGATATCTTTGAGTTGGGATGTATTATTTTACCACCTAGCATAACCAGATACTTTACATGTATAAAGCATTCCCTCTATTTTAATCAGGATTTATTTATTTTGTCAAGCATGCATTTGATAATATATATGTGTGAACATGATTATTAATACATGAAATAGATACAAATAAAAGGCAACATTAAGATAGGGATGGTAGGCACATTGGTGTGCTTATGCACACCCCTTACAGAACTCTTAGGAATGGGGTGAGATCAACAGTAGACAGTCTGAGGTAAAGTGTTTGGAGTTAGTGGAAGAAACCACAGAGTCAGGTAGAGTATTCCAGGCATTGATCACCCTGTTGCTGAAGTTGTATTTCCTGCAATCTTATTGCACTGTTATTGTGCAGCTTACCCTGAGTTTGTATCTATTGCGTGCTTGTATATTGTTGAGGTTGAAGCTGAAGTAGTCATTGACGGGTAGGACATTGTAATTGACAATTTTATGTACTACACTTAGGTCAGTTTGAAGGCGACGTAGTTCTAACTTATCTAAGCCTAAAATTCAAAGTCTAGAAGCATAGGATATTCTGTTGAGAGTAGAGGAGTGGAGCAATGGTGGTATTCTACTGGTTTGGCCCAGTTCTGCCAAGCCGGTAGCAGTGATGAGCAGCAGAGACCGAACCGCTTCCCTCCGCCGTTCTGCTGTTGGGCCCACTTGGCCACCCGGGTTCCCATACTCAACTTTATCCGCTGAATTTGAAGTGCAGCTGTTTTGTGCAACACAGAAGAGTGCTGTGTGGCAGCTGCTGAAGCGACTGGGATTGTGCAGGCTTGCAGGAGGCGAGTTAGAACCCCTCTGCACCTGCGCAAATGCCTCTGCGCCTGTGCAAACACCTCTGTGCCTGCGCAAAGTGTGCCCACCAAACCACGCCCACCAAACCAGTGGTAAAAATATTTGAATCCCACTACTGGAAAAGAGGACTCTTCTCTTGAAATATTTCTGGACTCTCTTCATTGTATTAGTGTCTGATATGCAATATGGATTCCAGACAGATGAGCTGTATTCAAGAATTGGTCTAGTAAATGTTTTGTATGCTCTAGTTAGTAGTACAATATTACCAGAGGAAAAGCTTTGCAGGATTAGGTTAACAACTCTTAATACCTTTTGGCAATGATGTTACAGTGGGCTCTAGCACTTAGATTATCAGAGATGAGAATTCCAAGGTCCTTGACAGAGGGAGAGTTGTCTACAAGGAATGCTTATCCTGATTGTAATGTTTTATACATGTTCAACTCATGGTTATATTAGGTGGTAAAATACGCATAAAAGGAACTTCAGTTTAAGTCTGTTTAATATGTAGGAATTTGCTTAATAAAATTGCTATACATTAAACTTGTATGAAGGAACCAGTAAAGTTTAGATAACAAATGTTATTGTACTCTAGAAAAGTAGCTGAGGTACATTGTAATCTTTCACATGATTAACTTCAATAGTATTTCTGATGATTATGTAAGAAATTTTTGATTGATATTAAAACGATTAATTTCAGCTAACTTGTGACAGGCTTGTTTAATAAGAACATTACAAATTACCATGATTACCATTACAAATTTTCTATTAAAGTATGAGAAAAGAGAAATATTAGGAGAAATGTTCCAGTTGAATCCATATAATTCTGCAAGAAATCTGCTGATAGGTCTTACTGTCTACCTACTCCTGTAATTCTGCAAGTTAGGACACTGTCAGGTTCTCTTTGTTATATATTCCAGAAGCAGGCAAACCAATGAATTAGCATGGACAAGTCAAAATCTAGAGTCAAATGTTGAAATCCTAGAGACCACCTGCAAAACTTTCTTTTGTTCTCTATAATATGCACGTATCAGACTCTGTCATAATGATAAGACCGCTCCCAAAGCTAATCAAAAAGACTAAAAATGATTTCAATTCTCAGCCAAGCACATTTTTAAAATAGTTGATCAGGAAACAGATAAATGGCCAGTTATTATTTAAAATAGCAGGAAATATAATGTTGTTAGGAATAACAAGGTTACCTAATGTAGTTTGGGTAAAATAATATATATAAACTATGATTGTAAGTTAAAGTGTGTGTCACTTTAAACAGCAAAGCATGTAATTTTGGGTGCGGCTGTAAAACCGCCATAAGAGGGAGCAAGAGAACTTGATTGATTGCCTGGCTTACTGAATTGCTTGCTGACAATGATGGATTGATGGTTCCCTGCTGCTGCTGCTTTTGCTGAAGAGAGAAAGGAGGTTTGAATTTCTTCATATCTCTACTGTGAGAAGTTTTATTACTGGACTGATATTTGTAAGTTTACTGACCTCTTTTTCGACACTGGACTTTGCAACTGAATAATCCCCAGACGGACTGAATTAGTGAATGATATATGGACTGTTTTTGACTATGCTAAAACTCTTACTGGAATAAACTATTTAACTAGCACAGTGTATCTGTTTTACTGAGTGTAAGCTACAAAAACGTTTATCTCACATATATTTGCATGCCTGCCTGCCTGACTGCCGTGCAGATTCTGCTAGGGTGTATCCCTAACGAATGTCATAAATTTCCCATAACATAACAATATAAGCAGGACCTTGCTGGATTGAACTACTGACATGTCTAGTCCAGCATTTGCTCAACCAATTGTACAAAGAAGCCCACCAGTCTCCCAGAAGATTGCCTTCAATGGCAGTCAACTATACATTAGCTATGTTAATTTATCAAGGTTAGTTACAATAATTTTATAACTATTATACAATTTTATAAATAAATTAATTCCCTAGGAAATTTTAGCCAAATTTAGCCTTTGCTCATAAACAGTCTCTTGAAGACGTGGCAGATTCATCCTATAGGGATGGTCTCTAAGTAGATGATAATAGCCACCAAGGATAAAAATTCAAATGAATCAATTAATGCCTTAAATTACCTTATTCCAGGTCTTCTGTGTGATTCCAAAAGCAATCATTCAGCATAAGGCAAATCCATAGGAAAAACCACCTGGGATTTGATTCAGATAGGTTTGGTCAGGGAAATATTCTTTTTCTATCTGTTAGGCTCCTATAATCTTACATTTCAATGAATATGTCTATGAAAATTCTCAGTCATCCAGGTCATGGTTGTCCCAAAGGTGCTTTTCAAAAGGCAACTGGACTTTGTTTTTCTGGAAAAACTTTGGGGTTTCGATGAATAAGACACATGTCTTCAAATTCATATTTATTACTTCTCCCATTTTTTTTCCATTTTTTTTCTAGCTTGGCAGGACTGATGGGTCACTTTGATTGAGATTACACTGTATCTTTAACCTGTTCATTTAAAATCTAATGACTACTTTTGTACAACATGATTAGGTTAATTAGTTTTAACTTTATTTCCGTTTGTTATGATTTGGAATGTTGCTCATTCAGTAAGATTATGATTCAATGTGTAGTGAAAAACCCCAAAAGGGTTAAATAGGTAATCAGGTTAAATGACATGTGCAAATATAGTCACTTAATATAATGACCATATGACACTTCATTCCATCAAATTTGTAGAATGGTGGCTTTAAACACATTTCCATTAAAAAGAAAGCTGAAAGATTATCATGCATGAGATAAACATATATTTCCTGCTGTGATCTGTTCCTTTTTGGCATTACTATCATTCAGTTTCCCGGGGGAAAGCATGTGTCCTAATATTTTATGGTTATATCTCCAATATGCTTGGCTTTACATATATGCCAGTGAGAAGATGAGCATGTGGTACCCTGTCTCCAAATTGAGAATATGCTCTCCCCTTTCTTTGAAATATGAAAAGCAACCAAAGCCACATAACATATTTCTCCAGTTACTCATTTACGAACCCACTGCCATCTGTTCAAAACAGGGGGAAATACATATATTAAACTTTGAAAATTTGTCAGAATTCTGTGATGGTTATGATATGCTTAATAATAAGCTATTACAGAAAAGGAAAAGAAAGATGGAATATATATTCCTACTGCAAATGCAGTATCCTAATGGATTCAGCTCACCTCTCAGATATCTAAAGTATAGGTTGATTGGCTGAAATTACAAACATTTGGAAGACTGATAATATTACAATAAATCCAACTGTCTTAATTGATATACATGCATTCTTGGGATTTTATTTATGAAGAGCAAAGTGAATTTAGAAATGTCAGATTTTCTAGTATAAATTCAAATTACTTATAGAGTTTGACACAATACATTACACTAAGGACAAAATTCTGATCAATATCTATTTTTTTCATAGTAATGCAAGGTAAGTTTTAGATAATTTGGCTTCTATTTTGTTCACAGGCTTAGTACTAATTCCCATGTTACCTGCTGCTATATACCGTATATACTCAAGTATAAGCCGAGTTTTTCAGCACATTTTTTGTGCTGAAAAAAACCCCCTCGGCTTATACTCGAGTCAGATTCCCCTCTGAAAAAAAAATGGGGTGGAGCTCCGAAGCTGGGCAGCCACTTCCCTGCTTCCGTGTTTTCTTTGCAACTTTTAAGCATGGGGGTAATCGGAAGCAGAAAAGTTCTTGCTTGAGGATATATTGTTTTTTCTTTTTTTAACTGTTTTTAGGGGGGGGAAGACCCACCGCCATGTGAGAATGCTCAGACATGAAATCTATCCGACCGAAAATAAGTGTGTGTGTGTGTGGGGGATTTTAACAGAGGGAAGATGTAGGGAGAAGGCAAAAGCGACGGAAGATGCTTCAGGGGAAACTGAGGGGGAGACTCACCCTTGGTCCAGATGAGCCCCCTTCCCCTTTCTCTAGGCTGAGAAAACAACGCGAGCTGAGGTTGCTTCGGCTCTACTCAGCTTCATTTCCTCAGCTCCAGCTGCTTTCAGTCCACTCGGGAGGAGGGGGAGGAGGTGGTGGTGGCGGCGGCTCGCGTTTTCTGAGCTCTAGGCTGAGAAAACAACATGAGCCGAGGTCGCTCCACTCAGCTTCGTTTCCTCAGCTCCAGCTGCTTTCAGTCCACTCGGGAGGAGGGGGAGGAGGAGGTGGTGGTGGCGGCTCGCGTTGTTTTCTGATAGTGAGATCATTTCCCAAATTAATTGATTCACTAACCCAAAAGAAGAAGATGTTGATGACAGTGGGAGGCAGTAGTCACTCTCTCCCTTGCAAGAAAAAAGCAAGAGCCGTTCTTAAGATCTCTCTCTCTTTCTCTCTCTCTCTCTCCCCATAATACAGTCAAGCCCTTTCCAGCACGTGGGATCCGCCCCCACCGCTTTGCACCTTGCAAATGCAAAAACCCCAGGATTTTGCATTTACAAGGTGCAAAGTGGTGAAGGCAGATCGCGTGTGCTGGAAAGGGCTTGACTGTATTACGGGGAGAGAGAGAGAGAGGGAGAGATCATAAGAACGGCTCTTGCTTTTTTCTTGCAAGGGAGAGAGTGACTCCTGCCTCCCACTGTCATCATCATCATCTTTTGGGTTAGTGAATCAATTAAACCTTTCATGATAGTGAGATCGTTTCCCAAATTTCCCTTAAATCAGGGAAGAAATCAGAAACAAACCTTTGGACTGAGAATAAGCCTGTTCCTATGATGCCATTTTTGTTCACTGCAGTGTGAAAAGTGTGAAAAAACACACTCTTTTTCTTCATCTTCTTGTTCCCTATTTACTGGTCTCTTTCAAAGAGGAAATTGTGAACATCAAACTTATTCTCAACTGTCCTAGTGAAAGTTTTTATTGGTATCTATTTTTATTTTTGAAATTTACCAGTAGCTGCTGCATTTCCCACCCTCGGCTTATACTTGAGTCAATAAGTTTTCCCAGTTTTTTGTGGTTAAATTAGGTGCCTCGGCTTATATTCGGGTCGACTTATACTCGAGTATATACGGTAATTCCTTATTATACTGTACAGCAGCAAATCCTTTTTTTACTTTTAAAAAAAGAATATTAGCTAACAAATATTATTATTGTAGCTGTTCCTTATGTAAGTATTGATAACAGAAGAAAACATCTTCCTGGGTCCTTACAAAACTAAGTTGCATCTCTGAAGCTTTGGCTTTGAAATAAGAACATGTGAGCCAATGTTGTTTAACAAGCATTTAATAAAGTAAGATGTATTGATGGTGTCCATATTTTTATTTACCGGAACCATTACATTGTCACCAAAATGTTTCACAAAATACCACTACCAAAATAAAAAGGAACAACACAACAACCTCAAAATATTTTAATGTTTTTAAGGTAATATATATCTAATGGCAGTCAAACATTTCTATCAAGGATACTGAGTTTTAGTTGCTACGTACATACAATATTGCATATAGTATTCATTACAATTCGTTCCATTACAGTTTTTGAGGCAAATTATATTGTGAATAATTGTGTAAATATTAATATATTTGGGGAGGAGACTATTAACCTCCCCCCCCCCAAAAAAAAAGATTCTTAATAGATTTCTGTGATTATCTTATCTTCCTACCTCAAACATCAATAGCTTCATAAACTATTATTAAACATTTTTAAGACTTGCATAATTTGATGTTATATTACTGAATATTCCAATTCTTTATTCTACAAGTCTTAAATGTTAGTAATATTGATTATAGAGCTATTTTTAATCTGTGATATAGATGCAAAATTGAATTGATTTCATAAGCAACTCCATATAAATGATAGCATAGATTCCTTTGAATTGCCTAAAGCATTGAGTCCATACTGAGCATTCAAAATATGGTTGAGTTGATTTTTTTTCACTGTTGAGTATTAGACAAACACATTTTTATCTTAAGTCATTGAAAATCCTTAAGATAATCAGCACAAAGTAATTTAATCAAAAAAGCATTCAGACTCTGACCACAATTTCCAACAGAAATCTTACTAGTTATTTGTAGAGTATTCTTCCATAAAGTTAAGAATTCATGAGACTAAGCATCAAGCTTCAATCTAAATCCCAAAAAAGCTTAAATATGTCTAAATGCACATAAACCAGGAAATGAAAGACCTTTTGGGGTTTTTTTGTTATATTTGATTAACTGTTGGGATCTTAAAACAGATACATAACTTTCCAATAAAGCCCACAGTAGTAGATATTCATTTAAATGTGAAATCTACAAAAATATAGATAATAAAATAAAAAGCTAGTGATATTTTTTAAAGTCTGGAAAATTAAACTCTCTGTCCAAATCTAATCTCAGTTTGGCCAAATGAAATTCTTGGTGGTATATCTTCCCATATAATTTCCCTGAAGAGATTATCAATCTGAACAAAATCTCTGTTTGGAAGTAACACTGAAATCCTTCTTAAAATACAAATTATATGGAAAATAATATTCTTGTTAATCACTTTAATCTTACCCAAACAATGTAATAGTTTTAATCTATCAACGTAATGTCTATTACAATCTTATCTATATCATTTAGCAGATATTTCCACATATTTTGAAATATTTACTGTAAATACATATAATCAAATATTTATTATATTCTGTGCATATTACAAAGCCCAATATCTTTATTTGCTCTGTTGATATATTAAATTGTAAAGGAGGTAGTTTTTTCCTAACTAATTTTATAACCTGAATATTTATCTAATTGTTGAACTCTCATATCAAGTAAGGCTATTAAATAGAATAATTATCCAATATTGCCAAAATATCATTACCATGTGAAATAATTTATACTCAGAATCTGTCAGTGTACTACCAGTAATATCCTGAAACTGCCTAATGCTAATTGCTAATAACTCAAAAATTAAATAAAAATGCAATAGAAAGTTGAGCCTCTTTGAAATGTGCTTGGTTGTAAGTTATATGATCCAGAAAACATTATTTACTGCATTGCAAGTATTAAATCACAATTCATTTAATGAAACAAAGTGAGAATCCATATCTACAAATGTCTTGCTTTAAAACAACATTTTGAATGTACCCAAAAGCCTTATCAAATATTTAATACAGCAGAATCCAACCTTTTTGAGCTATATCAAACATATCTATTCATTATATAATTTGATGCTTGTCAATTTTTAATAAATCCAGTCTGAGGTAGATAATATATAGCAACCCTCTTGGCAATTGCTTAGCCAACAAACAGATGATCTCTTAGTATCTATAGTGATTAATAAAAAGGGTTTATATATTGTGCAAGCTATTTCTAGACTTAATTCATTCATTGCAGATCTCTAATAATTTTGGAACCAAGAAATCTATAACACATTTATATCATATTATAGGAAAGCTATTTTGTTTGAGGCCTTTCCAGTTTTTCATCAACCGAATTTCATCTAATATTTCTTATGGTGTCAAAGTGCTTCCCAATCCTGTGACAATAATTGAATATCAATCTCACCCAAAAATTATCTATTTGCTGTTTATCTATTGTATCATTTTTTTTCTATATTATCATGTTCATCATCTGAAATTCTTAGTCAATCACTTATTAACATTTTAAGTATTATGCTTTGTTTCAGATGTTTCAATTTTCCTTCTTTTTCACTAGATAAATGCATAATACTTGCACTGTGGGGTTCTTTGCCCATGCCAGTAAATGTTCCTCATTCAAATTTTTATTTATTGGTACCTAAGATTTCTCTTTTTCACAGAGGCATAAGTAATGAACCATGTGTACAAGTTATTTATTTAATCAATTTGCAGCAGCCCATTTCAACTTTAAATTACATTGATCATATAAGCTAGCATCACTTCTATTTTTAATTATAAATACATTCTTAGGAAGAATGGCTTTGGTCCAACTGAAAATTCATTACAAGATTACTGGTGACAATTAAACAATTTAAAGGTATTATAAATAATTTTGAGAAACTTCCATAAAATTCTTCTGGAAAATTTATTGTGATGTCATAAAAATTATTGTAACAATATGAACATTATTTTTCTTCAAACGAAGGATAATAAAAATGATTCATTATCCAAATAGTTTTGAACTGTAGTTATATTTATGAATGTATTAAATAAAATCATAACTCCAGCTGCCTGAGTATTAACATTAATATAGGACAAGCTGTAGTATATCTGGATTGTCCATATATAGAGTTTGAAACAAGTATCTTTACTTTATATGATTACACATTCCTTTAATATCCCAACTGAATAGCCTAATGATAAACTATAATAAAAAGTAAAATAAAAATAAGAAAGATAAATCATAGTGAAAGCTTCCTTGATGGGACTAGATGTATAACCACCATGAATACAAAAGGTTCTATCTATAGTAACCATTCTAATACACACACACACACACACACACACACACATATATATATATCTTTGGTTATTTTGTTTTTCTCCCGCGTAAGATTGGAAGTATCTAGGCAACGTTTCGATGAAGTCTCATTCATCATCTTCAGGCTTGGTCTTCAGCTCTGTGCTTCTCAGAGTGATGTGAGCTTGCAGCTGCTTCTTCCTTTTAACTGCTAGTGGGGGTGTGACTTGATTGGGTGGGGGTTTGGCTGTGTTCTGATTGGCTGGAGACTAACCTGAGCACAACCAAGCCCCCACCTGAACAGAACACGCCTCCAGCCAATCAGAACACAGCCAACCCCCCAACCAATCAGAACACAGCCAAACCCCCAACCAATGAGAACACCCCCCCACCCAATCAGAACACAGCCAAGCCCCCAGCCAATCAAGTCACACCCCCACTAGCAGTTAAAAGGAAGAAGCAGCTGCAAGCTCACATCACTCTGAGAAGCACAGAGTTGAAGACCAAGCCTGAAGATGATGAATGAGACTTCATCGAAACATTACCTAGATACTTCCAATCTTACGCGGGAGAAAACCCGAATAACCAAAGATCCACATACAAATACCCGTGAGAACCTCAGAAAACAAATATATATATATATATATATATATATATATATATATATATATATATATATATATATATATATATATATATATATATATATATTGTTCGGGTATTTTCCCACGTCATAGTAGTGGTGCTTTTAAAGTTGTAGCAACATTTCAGCAGGATCTCATCTGCCATCATCAGGCTTCTGTATAGTGTTTGTCTGTGAGTTAGACTTTTACAGTGGTTTCAGATTTAAATTTGGGGCAGCCTATTGCTGTGACAGAATGGTTTTTTCTTCATCCTGATTGGTTGAGAGTCTTGGTCTGTGTTTATTGGTCTTGGAGTTTGCTGTGTTCTGCTTCTAATATCTTCTGTCTGTTTTTTTTTTGGCTCTTTTTGTATCTTGATTGGCTGGCAACATTGTGTTACTTTGTTGGAGGCCAAAAAAACAGACAGAAGATATTAGAAGCAGAACACAGCAAACTCCAAGACCAATAAACACAGACCAAGACTCTCAACCAATCAGGATGAAGAAAAAAACCATTCTGGCACAGCAATAGGCTGCCCCAAATTTAAATCTGAAACCATTGTAAAAGTCTAACTCACAGACAAACACTATACAGAAGCCTGATGATGGCAGATGAGATTCTGCTGAAATGTTGCTACAACTTTAAAAGCACCACTACTATGACATAGGAAAATACCTGAACAAAGCTGAATGCCATACATGTAAGTACCCGCGAAAACTTAAGAATATATATATATATATGTCAGAAAATATATATATATGTCAGAAAACAAATATATATATTAGAATATATATTCTAATACACTTATATATGTGTAAGTACCCGCGAAAACTTAAGAAAACACCCACACACCCACACACATATATATCTTAAATTTTTGCGGGTACTTACATGTATGGTATTCAGCTTTGTTCGGGTATTTTCCTACATCATTATAGTTGTGCTTTTAAAGTTGTACCAACATTTCAGCAGAATCTCACCTGCCATCATCAGGCTTGTCTATTGTGTTTGTCTGTGAGTCAGACTTTCACAGCTGTTTCAGTTTTAAATTTGGGGCTAGCCTACTGCTGTGCCAGAATGGTTTTTTCTTCATCCTGATTGGTTGGGAGTCTTGGTCTGTGTTTATTGGTCTTGGAATTTGCTGTGTTCTGCTTGATTGGTGTTTGTAATATCTTTTGTCTGTTTTGTGGCTTTTTTTGTCTTGATTGGCTGGCAACATTGTGTTCCTGGAGGCTTTTAGTGCGGATTGGCTCCGAGTAAATGGACGGCTATCATTTATTAGGAAGCTAGGTTTTATCTGGGTGCCAGGTTGGGGTGTGTTTGAGCTGGAGGTATCAGAGGGGATCTGTTTGTGCCCAGGTGTTTGTCTGGCTTGTAGTGTGGAGATTTTTTTGTATGTGAGTGCAGGTTTCTAAACAATTGACAGTCTGGTGGAATCATCTCTTCTATTCATGCTTTCATGATTCATGATTCCACCAGACTGTCAATTATTTGGAAGCCTGCAAACAAAACAATCTCCACACCACAAGCCAGACAAACACCTGGGCACAAACAGACTCCCCCTGATACCTCCAGCTCAAACACACCCCAACCAGGCACCCAGATGAAACCTAGCTTCCCAATAAATGATAGCCGTCCATTTACTCGGAGCCAAGCCGCACTAAAAGCCTCCAATACAGGAAACACAATGTTGCCAGCCAATCAAGACAAAAAAAGCCACAAAAGACAGAAGATATTAGAAACACCAATCAAGCAGAACACAGCAAATTCCAAGACCAATAAACACAGACCAAGACTCCCAACCAATCAGGATTAAGAAAAAACCATTCTGGCACAGCAGTAGGCTAGCCCCAAATTTAAAACTGAAACAGCTGTGAAAGTCTGACTCACAGACGAACACTATACAGAAGCCTGATGATGGCAGATGAGATTCTGCCGAAACATTGCTACAACTTTAAAAGCACAACTATAATAACGTGGGAAAATACCCGAACAAAGCCAAATAGCATAAATATGAAAAATTAACATAAAATAAGAACAAAAGAAAGAACTCGCATAGGAGGTTTACGACTTAAACCCACTCCCTCCTCTTTCCATAATTTCATTAGGTAAATAAATGCCACAATTGTTGCTAATCAGAACAACAACAAAGAGGAAGAATAAAAACAAGAGCAAAAGCAAGAACAATTCTATATAAAATTTCTATGATCAGCCCCACAAACTAATAACTCCAGAAATATTTAATTACAGCCACCAACCACGGCCCTGCACTTTCCTGGAAAAACAAATAAAACAGAAACAGAAAAAAAGAGAAACCATGATCATAATGCTCTCCTGGCACTTTAAGTCTCCATTGCAATGCTGAATGTGTCTCTGGGAGGAAGAATATTGATGGCTTCTGCTATGATTAGTAACAGAAAGCTAAGATTCTTTTATATATCAACCAGCTGATCAGGATGATAGCTAGTAGGAAAGATCTATAGAGCTTCCCATGGTGCAGTCTTCATGGTTGAAGGCCAAATATTCTCTGTGATGTAGATTATTCTCTGGAACGATGTTACTGAAGAAATATTTGCAGTGGCATTAGAGATTGTGAAACAGAGTAAGAATCAGTGGTGGGATTCAAATTTTTTTTACTACTGGTTCTGTGGGCGTGACTTGGTGGGCGTGGCAGGGGAAGAATACTACAAAATCCCATTTTCTCTCCACCCCACTAAACTGATTTCCAGCTCTGCTCTCCTGTGCAGGGCAACAAAAGAAGACCCAGCCGATCAGCTGGGACTCAGGAGGCAGAGAATAGATGGGAGTGGGGCCAACCAGAGGTGATATTCCGAATTACTCAAAATTTCTGCTTCCGGTTCTCTGAACTACTCAAATTTTCCGCTAACTGCTTCTCCAGAACTGTGTCAGAACCTGCTGAATACCATCTCTGGTAAGAGTGCAGGAGAAATTTAGTTCGAGTGCAAAGTAACTGTTAGAAAATCTCCAGGAACTACTGGCAAAAAAAAAGGAGGGGAATGGGAATAGAAAAAGTTTGGTGGATTTTTTTCCTGGAACCCAATTTAAATTTAGATGATTGATCTATTCTGAAAGAAAGGAATGGAGAGGAAAAAAAGAATATAAATAGCCCTTTGTCTCCTCTTCCTTCTCAATTCCCTGCAGGTTCCCAACTGTCAGTAGCATGTTTTAGTTACAAAACACTGAATGCTTTAGGCAAACGGGCTAGAAACAAACATTTCTTCCAAAAGAACTATGATTTGTCAGAACAAACAAAAGGAACATGCAATGCTGAGCCTGGGACATACTATAAGGTGTCTGATGTTTGCAAAACAGGCTTTCTGTTAAAACCATGGAGAGAGTGCCACTGACTGAATTTGGAACATTATGTTCAAGATGCTGTTGGAGAACACCCAGAGAAAGGCAATGTAAAAGATATGTACTGGTGCTTCTATTCCCATTTGGCATCTGGATCAGGAGGGGGAGTAGCAAAATGCAAACATTTGCATAGCAAATATTCCTCTGAAAACATGGGCGGAGGGGGAGAATCATCTAGGCAAAATCTATTTGTTGTAGGGATTTTGTATGTGACTGAATATAGAGGAAAGTAGCAGAGACTGCTATTAATTCATTATTTATTAAATGTACTCCTTGCCTTCAGCGCACAATTGTTTTTTGATTGCTTTCAGATTTACAGCATTAAAACAATGAAATGTCTTGAATTCAAAAGATGAGCACCATAAAACCAACTACCTATATAATAATAACAATAACAACAATAAACAACTTTTATTAAGCATTTATTAAAATATATAAATGTGAAATATTATATTCAATCTGCTGGGTGATATATTGATATTAATTACAATGACATATTAAGTAAATACATTAAACCATTGTTGGAAAAAAAATCCAGTCCAGTTCCAAGATGGGAGAAAGAAATTGGAAATAAAATGGAGGCTGATTGGAAAGAAGGACTCTGTTTATTGATGAGTAGAACCAACAGCATGTAGTTCTGGGACAGCTGACAAATTAGCTTGATCAGTGCAGGGATTTTTATACAGTTTCTGAAATGCTGCAGGGAATTGTGCAATGTAGTGAACCTGGTGCCTTTTGCTATTCTAATGGTGATGGATTAATCCTGTTATGTCCTAAAGCTCATGTCTTGTCCTTAGAATTTGGATAGAAGGGGATACAAATTCTTAATCACATCATTTGGAGCTAAAGGTGTTTTCTTTGTTAGTAGGCTGGACTAGATTTCTTAATCAGCACAAAATATCCATCTCTAAAGACTTTAGCCATCTGCTGGAGGCTATTAAGAAAGACTGGGGCTACTTTCGGCCTTTAAGAACATGTTTCTTCATTTCTCCTTTGAGGAAATATAATATTCTGCCTCTTTTAATATTCCCCAAAATATTTCATTCTCTAGGACAGAGGGTGGGGGTTGTGTGATTATTTCTTACACCTTATTTTATTTATTTATTTAATTTATTTGGCTCTCATTTCATCAGAGATGACTCTGGATGGCTTACAAACATATTAAATAAAACATTAAATAATGTTAAATATTAAAATAATATTTATTTATGTTTAAATGTATACATGTACACACATATTTATTCATGGATTTTGAGCCCTGTAAAATTTAAATTGACCAAGAGAATAAAAAGTCCTTCTGGGGAAAGAACTCAGAATGTTACGTCCATTATTGTACTTTCCTTTAACTGATTTTTTTCCAGACCATCGTTCAAAAATGTGAATTATCTTCATTTATTCATTCTGAAAACCTGATTTTCACAGTTAGAAACTAAAGGGGAGAAGAAAAAAGAACAAAAGTTTATGTCTTTATTTATTTATGTTTTGGTCTAATTTGTCATTTTCTTCCAAGAAGCAGACATTTATTTGTTTTATGACTACGTAATCAACACTGAACTTTTGAATTTAGGAACATAAAGTCTATTACTACTTAAATTTCTTCACTGATTACTATTGGGTTGACATCAACTGTTGATTTAATCCTAAAATTCTTTTTCAAAGTGCAAATTCTTTTATGTCACTTTCCAAAAGGAGGTTCCTTAATTTCTCCTCACCTTGGCCATCAGCATGTCTGAAATTAACGATATTTGTTCCAGTAATTTTAATTCCAAATTGTATTTGCACTAGTCCAACAGTTCTCTTGATATGTTATGCATTCTCTTGATATGTTATCCACATTAAAAAATTAGATGTCTGCTTTCCCAATTTTGAACCATTTCATTACTTTATGTCCCATTTGTTGCTTCCTAGTCATCATTTGAATTATTCAATAGGCAAGTGAAATGGTCCTCTATGCCCATGTTTTTAAGACACAATGTAACACAATGTGTTACGTTCTACAAAGCAAAAATATTGTATATGCCATTTTTGGATTTCCTGTGCCTTTTTCATTTGCCATTAGAATAGGATCTTGGGTGTCTCTGCCTCTTCTAAATCTAGCTTGTATAACTGGCAGTTCTTCTCCTCCCAAAACCTGGAATGCTGAAATCTGAATTGCAAATTCTTAAGTAGTGGCAGAAAAAAAAAAGGATACATTTTTAGGAAATCTCCCTCTGTCTCTGTGGATGTAACAGAGACCACACTCAGCTTTATATTTGTATAAAGCCATCATAACTAAGGAAATTATTCCTTCCCAGACTATTCCCATCCTTTCCTTGCTTAAAAAAAAAAATTCCTTAATAAAGGTGAAATGAAATTGACTAGAGGCAGTGTAGATTCAGTCTGTGCAATTGTCTAGGGCAAAGCTCAAAAGGAAAAGGTAACAATATAACTAGGCAAGACTTGCAGACACACTAACTACTAATCCATTAAGTTCCTCTCTTTATTAAGAAGTGACAATGGCTATTTCTAGCACTATTGCCACCTTTAAAAGTGTGATTGTCCTTAACAGTAAAAGAGTTCTCAGTTGAAATGTCCTTGAATATTAGTAGCTCGGGTTGGTAGTTATGTTGTTGGTTTGAGCTCTGAGCTTGGCAATTTGGTTGCAAGCTCTCAGTATCCAATCAAAATTTATCTAGTTTCTGTTCTAAGGTTATAAAATACTGACAACGAATTAGAGCTGTAGAATTTCCCACTCTACAATTCAAAATTCTTAAAGATCTTCCTTTTCTTTTGTTCTATATGTTCCTCTCCTTCATTAATAAGAACCCAACAATCTTCCCAATAAATTGGTTATCTTCCTCTTCAGATTTCTGCTCCATTTTTCATGTTCTGTGTTACTAAATATTTGATAAATGCAGTTTTTCATAGATGCAAACATTTTTAACATTGCACATTTTTTTCTACTTGTGGAATCTAAATTCATATTTTCCAGTCCCTTGCCAACTGCTATGATTTTCCTGTCTGCTTAGCAACCACAGGTGGTCCTTTGACTGCATCATTTTGCAAGGTTTTAAATAGTTTGGCTGGTATTTCATCAACTCCTGCAGCTTTATTGTTAGCAATATTTTTAGAGCATTTAATTACAGTTTCCAGAATGTTTGAAGCTGTTCAGTGATCAAAGCTTTGTACATGCTGGCCATCCTCATTTAACAATTGTTTCAAACAGTGACTGTTTGCAGTTACAATAGTGATAAAAAAAGAAACTTTGAAAACCAATGTTCACATGTTGCAATCAGTTAGTATGTGTTGTCCTGCATATGACTCATGAATTTGGGTAATTATGTTTGCTGGTCTGATTACTGTACTTTGCTTACCTTCATTAGCTAGAATTCTACAAAAAATTTAATTCAGCAAAAAGCAGTTTGTGCTCTAAGGTCTTATTTTTCTGATTGAACAAAGCTTCTCCAACTTTGCTTGCAGAGTTTATAATAATTTTGACTGGCAGGTTGTACATTTGACTATGTCCAGGTTTAAAGTCATCTTTGAATTGTTGGGTCAAGATGTTTGCTATAAACATTGAATATCTTGACAGAATGTCATAAGTGTCTTCTGCTTTGTTTTTAGACCAAGCTTCAATTTTTCCATTAGTCTGTATGCTTTCACTTTAGCATCCCAGCCACTGATAATGACATCATCATCATCTGCTTTGATAAATGTCTGGAAGTTGTCCTTGTGATTGAGGCATATACTCAGGGGTGGGATTCAAATTTCTTAACCGGTTCTGTGGGCATGGCCTAATTTGTGGGTGTGGCTTGGTGGTCACGTGACTGGCTAGGAGTGGCTTGTATGTAAATATTGTAAATATTAAAATTTTTATTTAAAAAAGAGCAACTTTTATCCAAAAGCAGGCAAAGCAGGCAGACAGATTGCATTACTCCCACAATCACAGATTCACTCAGAGATAGATATCTTTTTGCAATTTGCTACCTGAGTCTGCACTGAAAAATAGAAGCTTCAGGCCTAAGGAAGGTTCAGCTCTGATTTTAGATTAGCTAGAAAGCAAGAAATCCAACAATTTCCTGTTTTCTAGCTAATCTAAAATTCCTGGCAAAGCTGATAGTTGGAACAGCTGATGGTCGGGGGAAAAAGGAAAAACAGCAACTTACCAAAAATTAGGAGCAGGCAAGTTGGATGGTGCTCAAGGAGTGAGTGGAAGGGAAAGGGCAAGACCAGCCAGTGGTGCAATTTTCCGGTTCTCCAAACTGCAGAATCATAACAACCGGTTCTATAGAACCGGTCTGACCAGGTAGAATCCCAACCCTGCATATACTAGATTGATACAATATTGATTGGTTTCCTGTGGATACAAATGGACATTGTTGTATCAATTTTTGTGTAGTGTCTGAACATTTTCTTTGTCATCCTTTTGTTAATCATGATGACCACTCCACTTCTTTTATAATATTATTGCCCAAAATAAAATATCTGATAATTTCCTTATATATATTTCCCGTTCAAGAAGATAGAAGAGGAGGGTGATTATAAAGACCTGAAGACTGATACATTATTTTTAACACATGACAATCAAAATAACAAATTGTAGAAAAAAAATTAATGAGTTTATCTGGGCACTCAATGCAAGGCACAGTATAGTCTTATTACTCTGGATTGTATTAAAATTATCTAGATTTTCTAAGTATACAGATATACAGAATTAACTCTGTTCCACAGCTATATCTATTCAGGTTTAGCAATCAGGTTTAGGAAGCATATGTGAGAAAAATTATAATCCTAGGACATTTTGCTGTCCGTTTGTAAAGCCCAAACTGAAGCTAGGAGTAAGGAGATAAACTGAGCAAGGCAACTATATATCAGGTGGAAAGTACTGAGATTAGCAGTGGAAGAGCCTACTTATTTTCCTCCCATTATTTTGTTTTAGAGAACAATGGTTTGCCACATGGTTCTGTATTTTATAAACTGATTTTTAGTGCTCAAATATGGTATGGGAGCTTAGCTTATTATCAGTTTATATCAACGTTGATTCTTCAGATTTGTTACATGAAATGGAATGAGCCATCATATTGTAGAGAAGATAATTGAGAGTTAAATTATTACATAGCACATCCAGAAAGAAAGAAAGAAAGAAAGAAAGAAAGAAAGAAAGAAAGAAAGAAAGAAAGAAAGAAAGAAGCAATCTTTGAAATAGCTGTATTCATATTTAGGGGACAATATCTTAACTTTAAATTCTACCTGGGATTTAAATTATTTTGAAACTAGTACCAGTATAATACTTAGTTGCCTAGTTTCTATTAATCAATTAAATTTTGAATTTTAGATCAGTCATAATCTCCATATTACTTCAGTCTCAAATAAAAAAAGTTTTGCAATATCCTGCACTTAAATAAAACTCAACACTTCATATTCAAAAACTGGAAATTTAAATAATTTCTGCTAACTGCTAAACACTAACAATGTGATTGTAATGTAAAGTGTACCCTTACTATATTAAAATGTATAATTTCTGTCATAAGTGTCAGCACACCATTTCTACTATTGCAATGTATTGCATTTGCTGTATGGCATTTTGTAAATGGTTTTCTTATGAAAAGTAAATTCATATCATTTCAAATTTATTTATATGAATGTAATTCTCTGTGACATCCTATTAAATTTTTTCCTTCATCTTAAACACTTGCTTTTTAAAATGAACTTCACTACATGCTTGCAAAGTCAGACATCTGAAATGTTGGGGGTTAGATAACTTTTAAATTCCACTGCAAAATGGATTTTTTAAAATGCCAAGAGTTCACTAAGGAAAAAACCCACATCAAGCAGAATACTCATATATACATAGTCCAATAAAAATATAGATAGAAAGGAAGAAGAAAGAAAGAAGAAGAAAGAAGAGGAGGAGGAAGAGGAGGTGAGGGAGGAGGAAGAGGAAGACGAAGTGGAGGAAGAGGATTAGGAAAGAAGAAAGAAAGAAAGGAAAAGAAATAGAAAGAAAGAAAGAAAGAAAGAAAGAAAGAAAGAAAGAAAGAAAGAAAGAAAGAAAGAAAGAAAGAAAAAGAAAGGTCTAGCTACCCAACTAAAACAAGCAGGTATCTATACCAGGCCGTAGCATTATAGGAGAATGCAGAAGATCGCTTTTGTGATGACAACAAAAGAATAATTTTGTCATGCCCTTGGTGGAGACTGACTGAGGAAGAAGACGAACAGCCAACAGGGAGTGTAGCTCCAGAGGTGGTGGTGGAGGCTGGGGAAGGGCAGAGGCCAGCTGAGCAATCAGAGGAGGATCCAGGCCCATCCCCTATCCATCCTAGGTCATGCAGGGAGGAGAGGATCAGGGAAAAGTGAGGTCTACTCAGGCGGAGATTATCATGATCCTTCTCGTGGCTTGGAGCTGGGAGCTATGTACGTAAGTTTGTAACTTCGCAGTCAGAATTGCTGGAGTCAAAGTCTGATGTTTTCTTTGAAAGTGGTTTATCTTTGTTGGTGTTCTTCCCATGGACTCTCCTCCCTTATCTTCCTGGAATGTATGATTATCTTGGCTTGCTTCGGAACTCTCAACAATGCGGTTTGTTTTGGTTTTCTGTTTGCCTCATTATTTACTTTTGTGACTTTAAACTGTGCCTAATAAAACAGTGAAGTTAAGTTGAAGGCATTACCGGACTTTAATATATATATATTTAATATATAATAAATATATCGAGGCCATTTTGAGGCCAAGTGTCCTGTTAAGTCATCCACAGTGGCGACGCCTGCAGTGGCGGGAAACAATCATCACTCGGCCTATGGGGATCTGCAGGTCGGTGTGTAAAGTCCATAGGCCCACCATCTTCACCAATCTTGCCACCCTCGCCACCTTTGACATCTTCAACATCTCCACTACACTCGCTATTGGTGAAGCATCTTGTGCTGCCAGCAAGTGTGTTCGTGCCTGGTGTGTGAGCGGTGGAGATCCCAGCTTTGGTCAACTCATTGGCCACAGCCAATTTCATGGATGCTCATTTTGTAGAGCAGTGGTTCATTCCTTAGCAATGTCCCCGCCAGTAATGGTAGATACGATTGATGGTCGTCCCCTTTGTTTGGGACCTGTGGTTGCTGCAACCAAACCCCTTTGCATGTGTATTGGGCAGCATGTGGAGAAAACCATGTTTTACATTACTGCAGTGCCTCATTTTATGGTGGTGCTGGGTTTGGAGTGGTTACAGGCCCATGATCCACAAATTTTCTGGTCGTCTGGAGCTGTGCAGTTCCTTGATAGGAAGTGTGCCAACAATTGCTTGCGCTCCTGTGCACGGAGTGTGTCTACGCCCGTGGACCTGGATCTATCTGCAGATTTGGTGGACTTTGCTGATGTGTTTGGGGAGAAGGAGGTGGATTGTTTGTCTCTGCATCGGGCATATGACTGTCCAATAGACTTGTTGCCCGATGCAAAATTGCCGGTGGGTCGGATATATTCCCTGTCAGAACCGGAGTTGGCCGTGTTGCGGGATTTTATTTTATTTTTTTAAACAAATTTTATTAATTTTACAGAAGACACAATACACAAACATATAAAACACAAAACATAAACAAAACTAAAAGATCTTTTCTGAAGGTTGTCTGATCCCGGGTTAAAACTCTTCACACAGACACAAATTCAAACATCATATTCATCCCATATATCCTTCCATATCTTATTATCATTTTCTTTTTTTTATATATATATAAAAACCATTTTTATCAATTTTATAAACACAATGCACAAAGAATCAAGGCATAACAGCTTATAAATTCTTTTCTAGGAAAAAATAATAATAAAAAACCAATAGAGCATAACAATTCCAAATTATAGTATCAATACTTTATCTATTTAACTTCATATCTTATCTCTACTTCTCCTTTTCATCCAAATTATTTCTTATTAATTAAAATTTTATTGCCTTTTATCAATATACAAAATCCAAAAAAAAAACCATAACAAAACCTTTATATATCCTTCCATATCTTATTACCATTTTCAATAACATTCTTTGTCTGTTCTATTTCCAACTATCCATTCATCTTTTTTCTTTTACTATACTTCTCCTATACACCAATTGGAGTAACATCTATAACTCATTACCCTAACTTAAAAGTACTTCGTATAACAATTTTTCTTGGGATTCTGTTTAAAAGATTCTAAAATTACATAATGAATTTTATACTCTAAATACACATATAAAAACACAAACTTATGTACCCTCCAGAATCCCTCTTTTATCCTAAATTAAATTCACCCATTGTCTCTAAATAAACTTTTTTTCTTTAGATCTTGCTTCCCCCCCATTGAGGCTTCTCCTCCCCCCCTTTCTCTCTTGCTTATTCTTCTCCTTGCCCTTTTTACCCCTTTGTTTTTTCTCCTCACTTTTCTTACTCCTTTTCCTTTGCTTTCTAACCTTGCCTCCACCTTTTCGCTCATTTTTCTTTTTTTTGGTTGTTTTTATAATTCTTAAAATCCCCTTTTTCTTATCCTTTTTCTCCTCCTCTCCGGAAGGGACCCATTGTTCATCAAAGATGGCTTCTTCTTCCTCTTCTTCCTTGTCCCAGTCCTTCTGCCGCGTAATCAACTTTTCATAAGTACATAACGCCATTTCTAAGAATTGAAACAAAGCGCCCAAAGTATCTTCCTTTTTATATTTTTGATATTCAGTCTTTAGTTCATCCACAAATGATGCCATTATGAAAAGAGAAACTTTTCCCAAAACAACCACAAGTATTTTTAATCAAAAACAATTAAAAAAAAGTTCCAAAAGTTAATACTTTTCTTCCTTCTTCTCTTTCTCTTTCTGGGGTTAATGTTTAATCAAAGAGGTCCAATTACCATATATCTTTCTTTGGGATTCTAGGCAATCTCCTCCTTTTTCAGCTTCTGCTCCAATTTTTTTTCCTCTCCCTTCCCACTTGCAATGTCAATTTTAAATAATCAGAAATCCATACCTCCAACAAGGGTTTTCCAATTTCTTAAATTTTTCAATGTCCAAGAATCCTTTTATCCCTTAGCTTCAGCTCTCAAAACAATTCACTTTCAATGTCCAATATATCCAAATGTTTCTGCTGTTTCCATGGGGTGGGAGAGTGAAGAAAAAACAAAAGTTCCCTTTAACAGCTTCTCCGCCGCTTTCGCTCTTCTTAGGGATACAATGTATCCTCCAGCAATTCAAACAGCTCAGTTCCAGGCAATTTAAAGGATGTTACTTGACCCGGCTCAGACAAAACTTTCACTCTTCACATTTCTCCAGCGCAATCTTACCCGGTTGCTGGTTTCTTCGTGGCGGCCATTGCTGACCGCCGCTCCACCGCCTTGGGAAAAAGGGGTTTTTCCGGAGAAGGGGGGGTTCTGCGACACCCCCACCTCCCTGTCCGACTCCTCTCTCTCTTCAGCTGTCCCTACAGGGCAGCCATATCCCCCTGACCCATCTGGATCGGGGGTACCTCGACGGCTAGCACAGCAGGAATCGCGAGCTGTCGCGAATTCCTGCTGCCCCGAAGCCACGCGAAACCGGAAGCCAAAGGCATTTTACGTGTTGTGGGATTTTATTGACAAGAAGCTCTGGAAAGGGTTTATCTGGCCTTCTACCTCCACATTGGCTGTGCCGGTGGTTTTTGTAAAAAAGAAATCAGGAGAGCTAGGTTTGTGTTGGGATTACTGCAAGTTGAATGCAATCACAGTGAGTAATCAGTAGCTGCTTCTCCTCATCCCTGAACTGATTGAGCGGCTTTGTCAAGCTAAGATCTTTACGAAGTTGGACTTGTGTGGGGCCTACAATCTGGTTCGCATTCGTGCAGGGGACGAGTGGAAAACAGCTTTCCAGATGAGGTATGGGCATTTTGAGTATACCGTGATGCCTTTTGGATTAACCAATGCCCCAGCTGTGTTCATGCATTTCATGCATGATGTTTTCCATGATTTGTTGGATCAATTCATGGTCATTTATTCAGATGACATTTTAATTTACTCAGACTCCCTGCAGAAACACTGGCAACATGTGCGGCTGATGTTGCAACATTTGTGTGATAACCACCTGTTTGCTAAGCATGAGAAGTGTCAGTTTGCACAAACCATGATTGACTTCTTGGGACATCGTATTTCACCTGCCAGGGTGGAAATGAACCTGGAAAAAGTACAATCGTTGCAGACGTGGGAACCTCCACAGTGGGTTAAGGATGTGCAATGACTGTTGGGGTTTCTGAACTACTACCTCACATTTATTCCCCATTTTGCTGCCTTGACTGCTCCCCTTTCTAATCTGTTCAAGAAGGGGGAGAAGTTCCATTGGGGTGCTGAGGAGCAGGCAGCTTTCAAGGTGTTGAAAGTCACCTTTGCTTCTGAGCCTATCCTCAAACATCCTGATCCAGGCCAGCCATTTGTGGTGGAAACAGATGCTTCTGATATGGCTGTTGGTGCAGTGCTTCTCCAGGCCTATGCTCCAACAAGCACCTTGTTCCCATGCACTTATTATTCCCAGAAGTTGTCGGTTCCAGAGAACAACTATACAATTTGGGACAAGGAGCTACTGGCAGTTAAGGTCGCTTTTGAGACATGGTGGCACCACCTGGAGAGGGCTCGTCACCAAATCGAGGTTCGGTTGGATCATCGCAATTTGGAACACCTACGTACAGCTTGGACATTGAACCAGCATCAGGTGAGATGGTCCTTATTCTTTGCTCAATTTGATTTCCGGGTGATCTATGTTCTGAGTGGAGGGAATCAATGCACTGATGCCCTATCTCAGAAGCCCGGAGGGAGGATAAAATTTTGCCCCAGACGGTGATTCCGTTGGAGCGGTTTGTGGCCACCAAGGAACCTGTGGACCTCTGAGTGAGGATTCAGGAGGTGCAGCGGCAGGACCCATTTGTGGCAGTTCAACGTTGAGAATTGTATGAGAATGGGAAACAAGAGTCTGTTTGGGTGTATATTGGAGACCTGTTGCACTTCCGTGAATGCATTTACATGCCTGGAGGTCCTCTTTGTGGCTTTATCCTACGTCAATGTCATGATAGTCTGGTGGCAAGACACTTTGGGGTGTTCAAAACACTGCACCTCATCTCTAGGACATTTTGGTGGCCGAGACTTAAACTTGATGTGTTGGGAGATGTGGCATCCTGTGGGATCTGTTGCCAAGCCAAGTATACTCCTGGTGTGCCCCCTGGTCTCTTGCAGCCCTTGCCCATGCCAGAACAACCATGGGGGCCAGTTTTATTGGATTTCATCGTTGAGTTATCACCATCAAATGGTACCACAATCATTTTGGTGGTGCTGGATATGTTGACTAAAATGGCCCACTTTATTCTGTGTGCAGGTCTTTCATTGGCCAAGATAACAGCTCAATTGTTTATCTCCCATGTTTTCTGGTTGCATGGGTTAACAGACCGCATGGTATCAGATCGGGGGGCACAATTTACGGCACGCTTCTAGCAGATCCTACTTATGAAACTGCAGATTCAGGAGTGTCTGTCGTCTGCTCATCACCCCAAAACTGATGGGGGGACAGAGAAAGTGAATGCTATTTTGCTATTTTGGAGCAATGCCTCTGCTGTTTCAGCAATACTCAACAAGACAATTGGGTGGAAGTGCTGCCAGTGGCAGAATTCGCTTATAACAATGCTCAACATGCATCCACCTGTGTGTCCCCTTTCTTTGCTAACTATCGGTTTCATCCAAGACTTTTCCCTTTAGCCCCATCTGAGTCCCCAGTTCTGGCAGTGGATATGTTCTTGCAGGAGTTAAAAGCTTTGCACCACATGGTCTGTGATCAACTATAGAGAGCCAAGGAGGACTATAAACAGTTTGCAGACTGATATCATCGTGATGTTCCCCCTTTAGCAGTAGGTAATCGGGTTTGGCTCTCTATTCGATACTTACCAATGACGCGACCATCAAAAAAGCTCAATCACTGTTACTTAGGACCTTTTCTGGTCAATGTGGTGATCACTCCTGTGGCTTATCATCTCTCCCTGCCACGGACCATGCGTATCCTGTTTTCTTTGTTCCCTGTTAGTCCCTATCTCAGCCATCAGTCCGCATAGACCAGCTCCATCACAGCCAGCCCCAGTAACCCTTCTGGGAGAGGAGTCCGAAATGGATAGCATCCAAGATTCACGCAAGTTGTGAGGCCGATTTCAATATTTGGTGGCATGGAAAGTTTATGGACCAGAGGACTTCACCTGGGTTGATGCCACTGATGTTCATGCTCCTTGTTTGGTCCAGGACTTTCACGCTTGGTTTCCTCAATGTCCTCATCTGCCTGGTCTTGGGAGAGGGAGCCCTGTGGGGGGGTAGTGTCATGCCCCTGGTGGAGACTGACTCTGAGGAAGAGGAGGAACAGCCAACAGGGAGTGGGACTGTGGCTCCAGAGGTGGTGGTGGAGGCTGGGGAAGGGCAGAGGCCAGCTGAGCAATCAGAGGAGGATCCAGGCCTATCCCCTATCCATCTTAGGTCACGCAGGGAGGAGAGGATCAGGGAAAAGCAAGGTCTACTCAGGTGGAGATTACCATGATCCTCCTCGTGGCTTGAGCTGGGAGTTATGTATATAAGTTTGTAACTGCTCAGTCAGAATTGCTGGAGTCAAAGTTTAATGTTTTCTTTGAAAGAGATTTATTTTTGCTGGAAATTCTTCCCATGGACTCTTCTCCCTTATCTTCCTGGAATGTATGATTAATTATCTTGACTTGCTTCGGAATTCTTGTCAATGCGGTTTGTTTTGGTTTTCTTTTTGCCTCATTATTTACTTTTGTGACCTTAAACTGTGCCTAATAAAACAGTGAAGTTAAATTGAAGGCATTACTGGATTTTAGTGTATGTTTTGGGTTTTGGGTTATTTTGAGAGACTACGGGTCATCACAAATTTCATGCTATATGAAAGAAGCTAATATTAAATCTTTTTTTCATTTTATCAATCAAATTGCATGGACAGACAAGATAAAGTGATTGTTAGTATAATGTTGCATGATGGCTCCCTCAGGTCAGAAGGTACCCAACATGATACTGAGAAAGAGTTGAGGATCTTCCAGAATACTAATGAGGTTGTTGACATAGCTAATATCCTTAATTTTACACATTAGCAAATAATGCTTATAATCATCCAGTGCAGATTTGAGCCTTGCACTGAAATGGAAACAAAATGTTCAGCTGGTGTTAGAAAAAACTAAGGATCATAAAATATTATTGTTGATGCATGGCAGATAATTGAAAAGGTCAAAGGATACCAAAAACAAGTCAATATGTGCTTTAGTGCCTATGGAAAGGCCTTCATTTCTGTCAAACATTTCAAGCCATGGAATATTTTTAGAAAAATGGGAATCTAAACACAGCTTGATTGACCTCATACAAAATCTGTACACAGGCCTAGAAGCCAAAGGTTCAGTGGGGCATGATGTGACATAACATGTGCTACACTGATGACATTACTCTACGCTGAAAATGCAAGTGATCTGTAAGTTCAAGTAATGAAAATTAAGGACCATAGCGAAAAAAATGGAAGGAAGAAGCAACTAATGACAATCAGTGACAGAATTGAAGATAAACACATTGGTGGTTAGTTTCTGGTTTTTAAGATAAACTATCAACAGGAAAGAAAACAATAGAAATCTGTGGTTGGCTAGCACTTAGTGAAGGCTTTGAAAAGAGATTCAGATGCTCTCACAGGTCTATATCTACAGAGACTGGAAACATACAGACAAGGCTTTCCCTGTGGCAGGCAATAGATGTGGCTATTGGACTTTGAAGGAGCACTAAAGAAAGAATATTGATGTTTTTGAACTTTGGTATTAGAGAAAATTCCTGAGAATATCACGGATAGCCAGGAAAACAAATCTATCAAAGCACAACACTCCAGGGGTCTTGTTCAATGGTACAAATTATTGGCTATCATATTTTCAACATATTTTGTGAAAACCTTCTTCCTTGAGAGATCATTAGGAATACATAAAAAGACCAATGCTTCATAATGGAAGGTAAATAGAGACAGATTTCATAAATTTCATGAATTAGTCTTTCGACAGGAGGAAAATATAAAAGCCCTTTCAGTTTTGGACCTTTTATGAGAACTCTTAAATTAGATTTTCTGTCCATGCATTGTTTTATTTTTTATTAGATGAACTGAGTAGTAGCAATTGCATTTGGCCAAGGGTGCTACTAGGCATTTTTCTTAACAGTGATTAAAAGTAAGGAAGATAAGTGACTGACTAATTTAGCTCACTCAAAATATTAAACCACCATGTGATTTCCACATCACTATAAACAAGTTGTGGGCAATCTCTGAATGGTGGGAGACACCACTCTGCCTTCAGACCTTCTGTGGGGCTAGCTGCTACCATTCCCTCCATTACTTATATGCCTGAGATAGCTATTAGTGTTAGGTTCCATTAATCAGGCTTTAGTCAGTCCAGAATAGTAGTTACAGAATACATCCATTGCATTCTTATCAAAGAAAAATAAGGGAGGAACAGGGAAGTTTTTTTTCCAGCCACAGTACATTTCTATAATATTGAACAGAAGCATGTTTCTAAGCTGTTGCTGCTAACAGCATACAGAAAGAAAATTAATATAATGAATGTCTAGGGTATTGCTGAGGAAGATTATTGTTTTTTGTCAATAAATAAGGAAAGTTCTCAAGTTCTGCATGGTAAGAGGCTAGGCCAAATCCTACCCTGAGGAATTTTGGGTGAATTGCAATATTAACTGATTTCACAACTTAAAGCAGCCCTATGTACTTCTCCAAGGGGGGGAAATATATGTTGTAGATGTTTCCCCCCCTTGGAGAAGTACACAGCAATAAATTAGCATTTGTATTATATTGTGTATGCAATATAATTAATAAAGTGTGAGCTTGGAGTAAGTGCAGGGTTCTGGCCCTGCACTTCTGATTGGCTGTTAAGTGGCCGGACCGGATTGGCCCGTTCCGGGGAATCCATTTGGCCCTTAACAGAGAGTTCTTATTGGTTATAAAAGCTAGCGTTCCTAGTTTGTTATTGGTTAAACGTTACAAGGTTTGCCTATATAAGGCGGGTTTTTACTGATATTAAATGAGCAAGTCACGATGTAAATAAAGAGCTGAAGTTCACCGTTCAGAAACTTGTCTCCATTCTTTCTCGCCCATGCTCAAACTTCACATATTGGTTATCCAGTTCAATGGGATGTATTATGTTCATTAAATATGCTTCACAGAAGAAATAGTCCAAACAATTTTTTGTTTACATTTACATTCTATGGGAGGGAGGGAGGGAGGGAGGGAGGGATCTCACTTAACTATATTGATAAAATTGAGTGAATCCAGAAATGGGCAACAAAAATGGTGCAAGGTCAGAGGGACAAGACTTATCAAGAGAGATTGGAAGAACTGAATATGTACAGAAGGGATATTCATAAAAGAAGACATAATTGAAACCTTTACATATATTAAAGGTGTGAATAAGATTCTAGAAGGCAGTATTTTCAATATTAAGAAAAATCAAGAACATGGGAGAATAACTTTAAACTGATAGGAGGGAAGTTCAAAAGTAAAATTGCTTCACAGAAAGAGGAATGGAAGTTGGGAACCAACTTCTAGTGGAGGTAGTGGATCAATCATCAGTAACTGAATTTAAACATGCTTGAGATAAACACATGTCCATCATCTGACAAAAATTAAAACATAAAATAAAAATAATAAAAAATTATATATATATATATATATTCTTAAGTTTTTGCGAGTACTTACATGTATGGTATTCAGCTTTGCTCGGGTATTTTCCCACGTCATTATAGTTGTGCTTTAAAGTTGTAGCAACGTTTCGGCAGAATCTCATCTGCCATCATCAGGCTTCTGTGGCAGATGAGATTCTGCTGAAACATTGCTACAACTTTAAAAGCACAACTATAATGACGTGGGAAAATACTGGAACAAAGCTGAATACCATATATATATATATGTTGTAACTTGGAGGCTTGAGCCTGCTCTGTTGGAGGACACAGGCTCGAGTGATGGGGAAGAGGAGGATTTGGCCTTGAGGTTTGAGCCTGCTTTGCTGGAAGATTTGGAATCATCTTCCTCCCCTTCCTCCCTCAGGTGTCGGCAGATAATCAGGAGAGAGTGCCAGAGTCCTTGGCTGAGGATCAAGCCGAGGAATGCTGGTTTGATGCAAAACAAAGATGCAGGCAGAAGCAGGAAATGCAATGTAAAAGGAAATGTCAAATCAGGGACTGACTTGAGAGACTGACACGCCCCTCAGGAAATAAAAGAGGGTGTGTTAGCTCTGAATCCTCGTTCAGGACAATTTGTTTATTCGGAATAGCAGCTTGACAAACTCTCTGTGCGCCGTTTGTCTTTTGATTTATGATCTTGTTTGTTATCGGACTTGGCAGGCAGCTTCTGGAAGACTGCCAAGGACTTCTCCAGTTAAAGGAATTTAACTCTATCGTTCCTGGTCCTGTCTGTTTATTTATATTTCTTTGGAGGCTTGGACTCTCACTTCGTGGTCACAGGTGAGACAGAACATATATATATATATATATACATACATACATAAATACATACATACATACATACATTTGTAGATTTTAATGGGTACAGGCATGTAGGTCTAGGTGTGTTCGGGTCTTTTCCCGTGTAAGATTAAGAGAATCTTGGTGATGTTTCGCCAAGGTCCCACTCGCCATCCTCAGGCTGGTGCTTTCGACTTTGTGCCAGTGCAAGCAGTGTGTGAATAGAAGAGATGACTCCACCAGACTGTCAATTATCTGGAAGCCTGCACTCACAAACAAAAAAAATCTCCACACCACAAGCCAGGCAAACACCTGGGCACAAACAGATCCCCCCTGATACCTCCAGCTCAAACACACCCCAACCAGGCACCCAGATGAAACCCAGCTTCCTAATAAATGATAGCCATCCATTTAGTCGGAGCCACGCTGCACTAAAAACCTCCAATACAGGAACACAATGTTGCCAGCCAACCAAGACAAAAAAAGCCACAAAACAGACAGAAGATGTTAGAAACACCAATCAAGCAGAACACAGCAAACTCCAAGACCAATAAACACAGACCAAGACTCCCAACCAATCAGGATTAAGAAAAACCATTCTGGCACAGCAGTAGGTTAGCCCCAAATTTAAAACTGAAACAGCTGTGAAAGTCTGACACACAGACGAACACAATACAGATACCTGATGATGGCAGATGAGATTCTGCCGAAACATTGCTACAACTTTAAAAGCACAACTATAATGATGTGGGAAAATACCCGAGCAAAGCTAAATACCATATATATATATATATATATATATATATATAGAGAGAGAGAGAGAGAGAGAGAGACAGAGAGAGACAGAGAGAGAGACAGAGAGAGAGACAGAGAGACAGAGAGAGAGAGAGAGAGAGAGAGAGAATGGGAATATGAAATAAAAAAAGGAACTATGTTACAGTTTAAAAAACAACAACAACAAGGTCTTGGAGAAAATAGGACCTGTTTTAGTGAAGTCTACCACATGTATGTTATTGGCTATGAGTATAAAAATATTCCCTGCAGGAAGGTTGGAATATAAATAGTGTAAAATAAGATAAGGGATTTGTGTACCAGCTGTTCCCAGATGAGAAAAAATAGATTAATGACTAATTTGTAAGAAAATATTGTTAAAAATAACCAGAAGCTTATTCTTTTTAGTGCTTGCTGTTTTTGTGTAAGGTGCTAAAAATGGAAGAGATGAAGAACTGTGAATTTTGAAATATATGTAATGTCTATTGCGATTCTGCAACATCAGTTTACAAAATAAATACAGATGCAGATAATCAGAGTTGGAAGGGACCTTGTAGGTCATCTAGTCCAATCCCCCGCTGATTTCTGACAAATGGCAGTCCAATCTCTTCTTGAAAGGCTCAAGTGATGACGCTCCCACAACTTCTGAGGGCAAGCTGTTCCATTGGTTGATTGTTCTCACTGTCAGAAAGTTTCTCCTTGTTTCCAGGTTAAAACTCTCCTTGTTCAGTTTCCATCCATTATTCCTTGTCTGGCCTACAGGAGCTTTAGAAAATAGCTGGACCGCTTCCTCTCTGTGGCAGCCCCTCAAATATTGGAAAACCGCTATCACGTCTCCCCTGGTCCTTCTCTTTACTAGACTAGCCAAGCCCAGTTCCTGCAATCGTTCGTTGTATGTTTTAGCCTCCAGTCCCCTAATCATCCTGGTTGCTCTTCTCTGTACTTTTTTCTCTGTACATCTTTTTTATAATGTGGTGACTAAAATTGGCTGCAGTACTCTAGGTGTGGTCTTACTAAGGCTCTATAGAGTGTTATTAGTACTTCCCTTGATCTTGACTGTATCCCTCTGTTAATACAACTTAGGATTGCATTAGCTTTTTTGGCTGCTGCTGCAAACTGCTGGCTCATATTTAGCTGGTTGTCCATTAAGACTCCAAGATCCCTCTCACAGTTACTGCTATTGAGCCTGGTTTCCCCCAGCCTATATGTGTACTTTTGGTTTTTCTTGCCTAAGTGTAGGACTTTACTTTTCTCTATATTGAATTTCATTTTATTAGATATGGCCTGTTCTAGTGTGTGTGTTCTAGTCTGTCAAGATCCAACAACTATCAATTCCAAGATCTTTATTTCTATTTCAGACTTTTTTTAAAAAAACAAACAAATAAACATCTGCTTTAGGGAAGGGGGAGCTTTTATTTTTTTCTGAATTAAGTATCGAATTATTTATATCAGCCTTTAAAAAAGATTGTTTAGGAGACAGGCTAGGAAATTATTTGGATTTAAACAAAATAGCACAATTAAAATATATATCAAACCTTCACCCAATTTATTTGTTCATATTGCTCAAACCAATAGAATCTACAGACATGTATTTTTTATTGAGTAGTTTTACATTTTTTATCTATTCATGTTCAACCCTAATAATACTTCATTATAATTACTCTATGAACATCAAGAAATGAGAAAAACCTCTAACCAGAAAACCAAGAAGTAGCTGAAGAAAAAGTAGAGTTATCTTCCAAATGCTTACAATTTTTTTTGTAAAAACATCTTTTTTATTTCTGGTATATAATTATTATGGTCCAATACTCTGACACCTGCAAGCGCTGCTCTGAGCCAACACAAAGTTCCAAGCATATTAATTTTGAACGCTATCCTGCCACAGAGATATTTTGAGAACAACATTTTTGAGTGGCAATATTCCACAGATAGTCCCAGTCTTTTAATGAGTAGCACCAGATTTGAGGCTGAGATGTATCAAATTATGAATATGATGGGAAACAAAAACTTCTGTGTATATATCAACATATTTCGATAAATACTTTAGCAGAGCTTCCAATGAAGAACAGTTGAAAATGTAGTTCCACATATGTATCATCTCCTGACTTCACTTCATTCTGAATGAACATTAAAGAGGTTGCTCTACAGGATTAGCAGAACACAGACTGGAAACAAGTGGCTAGCCTGAACCAGAGGTGGTATTCAGCAGGTTTTGACCAGTTCTGGAGAACCGGTAGTGGAAATTTTGAGCAGTTTGGAGAATCGGCAAATAACCACCTCTGACTGGAGATTTTACACTATCCTTCCCCTTCCACGCCCACCAAGTCATGCCTACAGAACCAGTAGTAAAAAAAAATTGAATCCCACAACTGGCCTGAACTGTTACAATGCAAATATCCTGAACTAAAGAATGATTGCATAATTGAACTGGGGAAAGAGTACCAGTCTCTCAAAGTGTAGCACATGTGCTTCTATGCAGACATTACAAGAATTAGCATTTCCAGAAATGATAGATAAAGAATAGATAGCAATATAAATGGACAGGGGTGTGTGTGCTTGTATGTGTGTTTGTGTGTGTGTGTGGGGGGGAGACAGGTGATATATATAGGTAAATAATAGATAAATCCTCAGACAGCAGGGTTGGAAAAGAGATCAGACCTACATACAGATGCCCTGCTGTGTTAGTGCGCTTCTACCACCTTCTTCTCCTTCTTTCATCTCTGATCAAAATTACAATTTATTGGGAAAATGGGAGGTGCCATCCAAAATATTTGAACAGCATTATTTTGGAAAAGGATGGGTGAAACGGTGTCACGTAAGATGATTCAAATCTTAAGAGGATCCATAATATTTGCATATTTCATATTAAGATCAGGGCTTTATATATTATGGAACTGTGGTGCTTCAGAAAACTCTTTGGAAAAAGTACTCACAGAAATGAGGATATAGTGTTTTTCTGGAATTCTTTAAAGCAAGTAAATATTTATTTTCAAGATCATTACTGGTTCTCCTGGGAAAAGAAAGAGCTGCTTTGAAGAATTGTAGACAGATGCTCCCCTGCATGCTCTAAGGCATTATTTTAGAATAGAATAGAATTATTTATTGGCCAAGTGTGATTGGATACACAAGGAATTGGTCTTTGGTGCATATGCTCTCAGTGTATATAAAAGAAAAATAAAATACATTTGCCAGGAATCATAAGGAACAACACTTAGTTATAGGTTATTAATAAGCAATCAAATCATACTAAGAAACAAATAAAACAATATAAATTGTAAAGATACAAGCAACATGGTTATAGCTATAAGTGGGAAGAGATAGGTACGAGGAAGGATGAGAAAAAATAATAGTAATACAGCTTTGTAAATAATTTGACAGTGTTGTGGGAATTAGTTGTTAGCAGAGTGATGGCATTTGGGAAAAAAACTGTCCTTATGTCTAGTTGCCCTGGTGTGCAGTACCCCATAGTGTTGTTTTGAGGGTAGAAGTTGAAACAATTTATGTCCAGGATGTGAGGGGTCTGTAGATATTTTCACAGCCCTCTTTTTGACACGTACAGTACGCAGGTCTTCAATGGAAGGCAGGTTGGTAACAATTGTATTTTCTGCAGTTCTAATTATCCATTAAAGTCTGTGTCTGTCTTGTTTGGTTGCAGATGACAGACTCAATAATTCCTCTGTAGAACTGAATCTGCAGTTCTTTGGGCAGTTTGAGCTTTCAAAGTTGGTGCAGAAAGAACATTCTTTGTTGTGCTTTTTTGATAGATGTTTTCGATGTTAAATGTCCATTTTAGGCCTTGTGATATGATAGAACCTAGAAACTTGAAGGTCTCTACTGTTGATACTGTGTTGTCTAGTATTGTAAGAGGTGGCAGTATAGGAGGGTTTATCCTAAAATCTACCAACATTTCTGTGGTTTTGAGTGTATTTAATTCAAGATTGTTCTGGTTCCAGTTTAATTTTGAAATTAAATTGGAAGCACAAAACACTTTTACTTCTAGATATTTTACAATCCATGTAGTTATGCTATTATTTATTTTCTATAATGTTTTGCTTAACTGCCATTCAAAATCTCAAAACACAGACAGTCATTTGTGATCTCCAGTCACTCATAATCTTTAATCAGATTCAGAGTTGTAACTTTTTTACAATTCTGTGTTCATCCAATGCATCAAAACAATGCTAAATAAATACTGGGTTTAACCATATATTCAGAATATATAGTATTTTAGAAATAGATAATATGGTATAAGCAAATACCTTCCAATACTGAGTTTCTGCTGTATTTGCACTATTTTCTTTTAATGATCTGCTTCACAATTATGTTTTAAAAATATCCACAAATAGTGCATTTCCTACAAAGAGTAGAGAAGTAATAAAAATGAGTCAATTACTCTAGGAATCTACATTATCATTCCATTAATATTAATTTCTAGCTAAATAACAACACTTGAGGTAGCTGAACCAGAGTTGATGCTGATGATATAAGTGTGTGCTATAATTGCTAACCCATATTGCACTAAATGTAAATGAGATATTTTTGAACTAAAAATACATGTTAAATCAAATTTTAAAAGGAATATCAAACATAAAGCATGTAATATTTACTACGTCAAGCATAAGACATTTTGAAATCTCTAGTGAAATGCCAGATGATGACTTTCTTTTTTCCATGACCAGATGCTGAACTGGTAGTTGTGCAGTTAATTCTTACTTCTATTTTGAAAGTATGTTCAACCATACTTGAGAAGAAACATGTATATTTAAAGATTTTTATCTCACCTTTGTAGTGCTCATGCACTCAGACGGATTTGTTTCAATATAAAATTGCAAGATAAATAGTCATTATTGTCATTGAATCACACAATAATAAGAAAGTAGAGGCCAACAATAAATTATCACTAATGTCTTCATCAGATGGCAACACAAGGAACGCACCATCATAAAGAAAATATTGCACAGTGTTGGGGCAGCCACTCTGAAGACTGTCCTTTCTTTGTACCTGTCTAAGGTATAGAAGTAGAAGAAGCTTAGATTAAATCAAAGTATAATAGAAACTGTGACATTCATTGGAAGTCAAAAATAGAGCATATATAATATTACACTGGATCTTGATCAAACACATAGAGAACATATTGATCAATTGAGTAATCTCAGACATCAGTAAAGAGATATATCTAATTATTCTGCCTGTGGTCTTAGACTTGGACCAGGGAGCCCCAGATTCAAGTTTCATTTTACTCTGGAAGTCATTGGCTGGCTTTGGGCCCATCACTCTTTGTAAACCCAGTTTATCTTGCAGCATCTCAAAACTTTCAGAGAAGAGGACAATGTAAATAGGTTAATAAAATAAATGTAATCAATACTGTCACTTCAATCTCTAGAATTTCTACATGACTCCAGTTCTTCATCAGAAGTACTATCTGAAATTAAAGTCTGATTCCTAAGCAAACCTGAGCAGGTCTTTAGCAGAACTATGGACATATCTTTGGAATTGGCTGTCTTGCATTATCATATCTTTGGCTTTAAATTTTCGGTGCCTGTGTGTATTATCAGGTATTTGAGGAAGGGGTATCACATATTTGCTGATGCTTGTGATGAGAAGTGCCTCTTCTGTGATCCCAGGTTCTGAATTCATAGGGCTTTACAACACCATTGAGAATATTTCCAGAAGTCTTATGTTGGCCTAAGTCTTCTTAATAATATGGCTCATCCTCTTAGTCTTTTAGCAAATAAATAGAGTTTTAACTTATCACTACATCCTCTGTGTATAACTTCCAATATATAGGAATTAATCTGTAAACTACTATCAGAATATAAGGGTGTGAAAAACACTTTGTGCACCTAAGCACACTAATTCTGACTTTGGTCCCTTAGGCAAATCAATATTACAGCAAATATGAGGCGGAAGCAGTTTTTAAAGGACCTTGCAGTGCTCATCTCAAATGATCTAAGTGCTAGAGCCCACTGTAACTACATAGCCAAAAAGGCATTAAGAGTTGTTAATCTAATCCTATGTAGCTTCTTTTCTGGTAATATCACACTACTAACTATAGCATACAAAACATTTGCTAGACCTATACTTGAATACAACTCATCAGTCTGGCACCCATATTATGTATCTGATATTAACACAATTGAAAAAGTCCAGAAATATTTCATAAGAAGAATTCTCTGCTCCTCTACTCATTGCAGAATACCTCATGCCACCAGACTTGAAACTCTAGACCTAGAAAACCTAGAACTATGCCGCCTCCGGTTCGATCTAAATATAGTATATAAAATCATACATTGCAATGTCCTACCTGCAAATGAATACTTCAGCTTCAATCATAACAATACAAGAGCACATAATAGATACAAACTCAAGGTTAACCGCACCAAACTTGACTGCAGGAAATACGACTTCAGCAACAGAGTGGTCAATGTTTGGAATACTCTACCTGACTCTGTGGTTTCTTCCCCAAACCCCAAAAACTTTAACCTTAGACTTTCTACTATTGACCTCACCCTCTTCCTAAGAGGCCTGTAGGGGGCGTGCATAAGTGCACCAATTGTGTCTTCCATCCCTGTCCTTTTGTTTTTTTATTTTTCTTATAAGTATCTATCTCATATATTCAAAACTATATTTATTCTTATACCTGTATCTTGTAAGCAATTGACAAATCAAATAAAATGTAAAAAATGTAAATAAAAATCAAGTTACTATGTAGTGGCTAACTAGATGAAAGGCTAAATGTGTGCCTTGCTTCTTCCTCCATGCTCGTATTAACACAAGTATCCAACTGTGTTACACTTCTCTACAGCTCTCAGTCGCAAAATTTCCTTAGGGTTTAAAAATAAGGCGGGGACGACAAGATAAGACAACTTGATGATTTCAAAGAAGTCAAAAATGTAGATGTATTATGTATTGAACATGTCATGTAGTTTGCATATCTTACTGACATAGTGTTTGTTGAAGGAAGCTTATACAGAAGCTTCCCCTTACACAAAGTGAGAAGTAATTTCTGCTCTTTTACCTTACTATTGAAAACCATATTTTCCCCTAGAGCAGGGGTAAGGAACGTTGGCTCTTTTATCACTTATGGACTTCAACTCCCAGAATTCCTGAGGGAGCCATAAAAGGTTCCCCATCCCTGGCCTACTGGTTTTTTCAGTTGTGAGGGAAATCAATTTTTGACTTGAATGGGACTGTTTAATATACAAATGTAGGACATACAAAGAATATATATAAAAATATGTCCTACATTTGTATATTAAACAGTCCCATTCAAGTCAAAAATTGATTTCCCTCACAACTGAAAAAACCAGTAGGCCAGGGATGGAGAACCTTTTATGGCTCACTCAGGAATTCTGGGAGTTGAAGTCCGTAAGTGATAAAAGAGCCAACGTTCCTTACCCCTGCCCTAGAGGAATATGGTTGCCATCAGAACAATCACTGGACACTGTTCTCCCTGAGGTCTGGCAGGGCACTGTCTTCATGGCCTTCTGAAAAGCTATAAAGACCTTTCCCACAAGCCTTGGATAGATGTGAGGCTGGAGTCCAGGGAAGCTTTACAGTTGTTTTACTTATATGGATGCATGCTGGGTGTTGGAGACGTTCCCTTTTGTTGGTTTTTATGCTTTGTATTATTTTATCTGTATACTTTTATTTTTATCACTGTCATCAGCTGTCCAGGGTTATATTATGTATGATGAATGGCTATACAAATCTTTCAAGTAAAATAAGTAAATTGTGTTTTTGTTTCCCCTGCAGCTGCATCCAGTTAGATGAGATATATAGGTTTGTGTAGGAAATGGAGATGAGCTCTTCACTTTAAAAGAGCTTCTCACTGTCCAAAGAATCTAAGTTATGCTCTAGGAAATGATGCCTACCAGCCTTCAATATCTGCTACAGAACATGACCTCACCCTTCCCTCAAACCTGCACTAATGATCCTTTTCTGCTTCACTCAGTGGAACAGGGCAGATGTAAAAACAAGTTTATTCATATAAATGGTTCGTTTAACACATAGTGAACAAATACATTATAAATTGGCTGTGATGAATGTCTGTGTTCAGCATGGTTATTTATTATGAGCTCCATTACATAAATTGGTTGCAGAATCATAACAAATGCTCTTTATTAATCTTACCTTCCCTCTGTCTGGAGAATGACTGGAGGCAATTATATATAGCACAGAATTCAATTCCATTATTGCTGATGGGCAAAGCTAAGCAGGAACCTCCCTGGCTTTGCAGAGACATTATCCTGCATTGGTTTACTAATGTCTTGCTTCAGTTCTTTTGGCCTTAGTGTGTTATATATCAAAGCTTTTCAGCACCACACCATTAACTCCGATATCAAGAAATCTTCTGTTTCAAATAATTTGTGTCCTGAGATACAAATTTTTTAGAGCAAGAAACGCTGCCTTTATCCATTAGAGGATGCATGATGTATTGGGATGCTAAAGATTTCTGTTAAGTCCACATTTTTAAACGAACTGCTCTAATTCATAACCCATGAGTTAATCAGAATCAACTATGTGCACTTTAAAAAATATACAATCATATTTTAAAAAAAACAAAATGCAATTTTAGGGAAATTGTCCATTAACTGACATTTTAAAAGATGTTATTAGATACATATTTTAGATTATTATAACACTTTATAAATGGCAGTATTAAAAATGCGAATAAATTAAACTTTATATTCCATGAAATGTCAATGGAAAATGCAGTGGCTGAATTTTATTAAGAATTTTGTTTTGTATAAATTGCCAGGACTAGTCATCTTTTTTTAAAAAAAAACAACAACAAATTTTATTAATTTTTGAAGACAAACAAAACATAGGACATAAAAGCATAAAACCTCCTTTCTAAAAATTACTTATAAGTTTTAACAAAGCAAATAAAACATCATTTTTAAGGCATAGTTCCACATTGTCACATTTCCATTTAAGCACATATATATCTTTTCCAAATTTCTCATTATTTCTCCCTTCACTTTTATTCAATTATATTTCTGTCAAGGTTTTATTAATTCTCAGTCAAACATAAACACCCAAAATACAAAACATAAAACAAGACATAAAAAGATAAAACCTCCTTCATTTGTACATGTTTTTTCCAAATTTCTCTCCCTTTAGTTTTATTCCTCCAAGGTTTTATTAATTCACAATCAAACATAGCTAACCAAAACACAAAACATAAAACTTCTTTTGAAAAGTGGCTTAGCCCCGGGTTACATCTTTTTTTACAGACCTAAATCAAATTCATGCTCACCTTATATACCGTTCATATCGTATTGACCATTCTATATTTTCTATATAACTCTCTTAATTATATTTTGTTTATTTCATCTTATTTCAAAATCATTATGCTTGTATCTTTTGTCCGTTCTTTTCCAATCATCTATTTATCTCTTCTCTTTAACAAAGAATTTCCCCTGTAATCACTTTTAAAGTGTGACGCCTTTCTGTCTTCCCCCTAAAGTAACACTTAAAATAATACATAATTTCCATCCTGATTCTGCTAGTACATTCTACATGTTGCATTTTAAAATAAAAGAATAATAAACTTATAATATAGTTAAGTATATAATTTCCATTCTAGTTCTAATTCTAATTAATACATTATTTTAGAATAAGAAGATGAAATAGTAAATTTATAATAACATTAAAACAATAATGAATTAAACAATAACTAATCATTAATCATTTTACACATTCTCTTAAACATTTTATTAAATATTGAGATCTATCATGATTAAACATTTTAATATTTTAATATTTTGTTAAATCTTATAATATTCCAATAGACTATTTCAAATGCAAATACTACAATACTATCTTATGTACTCTTGCAGAATCTTTCTTTAATTATACACTATCTTTTATCCTTTATCTCTTAAAAAAATCTTTTTGGCATCTTGTTTCAGACTGTGGCTTTTTTTCCCCTTTTTGCCTCCCTTTCTTCTCCAGTCTGGTCTCCCCCCCCCCCTCCTAACCTCCACCTTTTTAACTTCCCCTCTCCATTTTAATTCTCTTTTCAATTGCTTTCTAATATTGTACCTTTTTTCACATTATTTTTCTTTTTCTTGGTTGTTTTATTGAATCTTAAATTCTCATTTTTCCTTCCTCTCTTCCTATTTTCTTTCTTAATCAAACTTTTTTGTCCATTAAAGATGGCTTCTTCCTTTTCTTCTTCTTCTTCTCCTTCTCCTTCCTCAAGTATTTGCTGGTACATAGAAACCACCATTTCTAAAAAGTGGAAGGCAGCTCCCAAAAAATCCTTGCCATTTTGTTCTCTTTCTTTTAATTTTTCATATTCCATTTTTAATTCATCCACAGATAGTGCCATTGTAACTTTTTAAGAACAACCCAGATGTTTTTAGTCTTAAAGTAATTTCCAAATGTCAAAGTTATCAAACAATCCAGACAGACAGAAATTATTTCCTCTTCTTCTCTTTGCAATTTTTCCTCCTGGGGCAAAATCCCAAATATATTTTAAAGCTGTATTACAGTTAGTTGCTGGTCTTATAATCTTCAAGGTGTCTCCTCCAACAAATTTTTAAAGATTTTTTTTTTAGTCCTCTCCTTTCCACTTATAACAAAGAGCTTATTTTTACCTTAAAGAAGCAGGTTTTTCTGTGCTCATTTGCTTTCTCCGTAAGGAAGGGGAGTGAACTTTCCTTCACACTTTCGCCACTGTAACAATCTTTTGGAAACAAATGTATCAATCCACAAGTCAGGTTTCCAGGGTGTTTTAAAAGTAACTTAATGTCCCGGTTCAGCCAAGAAAACTTCTCCTTCTAAAAAACTTCCTCCTGCACAGTCTTATCCTGTTGAAGATTCCTTTGTGGCTGCCATTTCTGACAGCCGCTCCACCGCCTCAGGAGAAAGGAGTCTAGCCGGTTGGGGAAGGGGGGTGCGATATCCCCAGACCCCTGCCCAGATCTCCTCTGTCTTCCGCTGCCCCTTCAGGGTAGCGACAACACCCAAATCCAATTGGATCGGGGGTACCTCAGCGGCGAGCGCAGCAGGGACCCACAGAGAAGCGGATTCCTGCTGCCACTGAAGCCTTGCAACCGGAAGTCCAGGACTAGTCATCTTTTGATCTTCCATCCCTTTTTACAATTCCTAGAATTTAATTATATTTTGCATTCATCACATAGTGAAAATCATAGTTTTCATGTTGAAATCAAGGTCTTCACATTTCATGTTTTTCAAGTTTCTATTTGATTAGAAACTGAAACCTTCAACACTGTTCGGCTATACTTGGTGCTGAACTCTATTGGTTTGGAAGTCAGTGAAGACTGAAGCTTAAAATCACTTAAGCTTTTGATTGAACTTGGGTGACATCAACTTTATTTCTGAGGTTTTCTTATGCTTCTATATGGTTTTAAATTTTGTATTTTCAGACAGTTTGATCAATTTTTAGATATATTAAAATTTTAAATTCTTATATATTAAATTATATATTAAGATGAAAGTCTTATTTTAGGATCACAGCACTTTAATGAAATAGTATAAATAAATGAGGTGGGAAAGAATGGTTTATTGAAGCATTTATTTATTTAGCATATTAATATAGCTACCTACTTCACATACATGAAACTCTGACAGCATACAACACAACAACAGGGAAACCCCATAACAATCTAAAAACAATCAAAAATAAATAAACAGATAAACAGAAGAAATCCACTGAACATTATTTAACAGGCACATTTCAGGCTTTCCCTGGAATCCCAAGCCTGGCTGAGGAAAAAAAAAACATGTTTTAACCTTCTGGAAGGATAACCGAGATGGGGCAAACTTCATCTCATTAGGAATGTTCTTCCAGAGGGCAGGGGTCAAATCAGAAATTATATGCCATCTTGGTCCTACCAGATGGAGCTCCATTGTAGAGGGGACCTACATAACCCTCCTGCCTGACCTGGTGGGACAGGTAGGGAAAAAAACAATCACTTAAATAAGCTGTTTATTATTAAAAAATCAAATTTGGGTAGTCACCAGGACCAGAGATTTACTCTTCTGAGCTTTTGTACTCATGCTGGAGTATATCTTCAGGGAAGTTCTCTCTACTGGAATACATACTTTGGGCTGTTTTATGAGTTGTGTTTATGTGGTGCCTTCCTATTGGCTGATTGGTGTGTTGATGGCTGGTGATTGGCTGTCATTTCCTTCTGCTTCCAAGCCCTCAGCTCCTCAGTATTTGATAACATGGTGGTAAATCAGCAATCCTGTTAACTGATAAGAGATCCATTTCCCAAACTTCAATTTAGGCTGATTTAGCTCTTTGACTGTTCTTGTTTCAGCTTAATTTTTAAATGGTGTAAACAATCCAGAGTTGCTATTGTGAGATAGATGGCTGTCCTGTCATCAGATACATTGAGGTTACAATTCCTAATGTTCCCAGCCATTTCCAGGTTACAAAAGCCTTATTTTGTACAACACTGCAATATAATAATTTTACTGACAAGAAACAACATGTTCCTAGCACTAGGATAACCAATACATTCTTATCGCACATTGTATTGCACCAGTGGATATGCTTACCCAGATGTTTGCAGTTAATATTTTGTAAACTTTTTTTCTAACTACAGTATAGATGCATCTTCTTTTACACATCTATTATGATATGTATATATTGGGGGGACATAATGGCCTTATAAAATACCAAAATATGGGGAAAGATCACTAAAAATAAATAAAGAAATGGGATCCATAATTGTTCCGGTGTATCAAATGCCCCTGTGATTAAATTTTTAAATGAAAGTATATTAGAGACTTCAAATGGGAGTATTAATGTATCATTTAATAACTTTTTTTCTAAAGAATGAAACAGCAAAGGTTTTATAAATATGCGAATATTTGCAAACATATTGCGATTAGTGATGAGAATGATCTTTTTAGTATAAAAAGTCATATTTCAAATGAAATAACCTGTTTTGCACTTACATTACAATCAGTAATAAACTTAATACTAGACTAAGCAGGATTATTCTGATTTAAAATATGGACTGAATGGTTACAAAAATGATTACAAAAGAGAAGACAGAATATGCAAACATATACTATGGCAACATCAAAATTAAATCCTTGTAAGGACACTATATGCAGATTTGACTAAAATACTTTTCTTTGAAATACATTTCAAAAGCAAATTATTTTTATTTAAATAGAATGAGAACTGGTGAGTATGTATGTTGTATGTGGGGAAAACAAGGGAAATTTCCTAGTCTGGCACTAAGTCTTCTTCCTATTTTGGTTGACTTTCACATATTTTGTATTCCAGAATTCCCAGAATTCCCAGCCAACAGAATTGTGGATTGGTTTATTCTGATCATCAGAGATTTTACAAGTAGAGAGAAATCTTCACCCATTTGATCTTTTGAACAAGAAATACCAGAGGATAAATGTGTGTATAGCATGTTACGCCTGCAGCGCACAAGTCCTTAGGCTTTCATATAATGGCAAGATTCTTTGTGGTCCATTCTCTCAGCCATTCCATCAAACTCAATTTGTCATGTTTTATTTCCCTCTATAGTGTTGTAAAAGGAGGATCTCCCATTCCATTTTATAATCGTAAGATCTAAGCAAATAGAAGAAGGAACCTAGTAGAGCTTTATTTTCAGGAGAAATTAATAAATTAACAAAATAAGTATAAGCTTTAAAAAATATTACTACCTGTGTTTCCCTGAAAATAAGACCGGATCTTGTTTTATTTTGTGCCCCAAAATAAGCACTAGGAGTTATTTTTGGACAGATGTTTTAATTTTTTTCCATGTTATGTATGGGAGGCCCACTTCTAGTTGCTTGTGGCGGGGCAAGCCGTGTGTTGTGCCAGTGCCGCCATGAGGCAGGGTGCGTAGAGATGCCCCACGCATCCTGCACCAGTTTATCTCAGGGCCTCTGAGCCAGGCCAATCAAACCCTGATACCTGCCCTGCCTGACCAGGGCACCAGCACCCCACTTGGCCTCCTGCTCTGTTGTGGCCATGAACAACCAGAAGAAGTGGGCCTGTGGCCATGTGGGCTCCTGCTGCACATGGCTGTTAGTATTGCCACCATGAGGCAGATTTTGGGGCATGGATGGCCTGGATATGGGGTCCCTGAGATAAGCTAGTATGGGGTATGTGGGACAGCTCCACCACCACTCTGCCTTGCCTCCTGGCTGTGACACTTCAAGCAACCAGATGGAATTGGAGGGTGGCCAGCTGTGCAGGCTCTTAAATAGGGCTTATTTGGTGGTAGGGCTTATATTAGGTGCATGCGTAAAACATGCTAGATCCTATTTTTGGGATAAGGTCTTATTTTGGGGAAATAGGGTATTTGTTACAAATATTTCTCCTTACATTTTCTGGTAAGCACCTCCAATGTTCTTTAGAGTTAGCAACAATTAGATTTGCATTCTCCATTGTTTGATGTTCCTTCCATCAGACAAAACAATGTACCATTCACAATATTAACTTCCATTTCCTCAGTGATTTATCATCACCTAAACTCTCATTGTTGATGCTGCCTATCACTACTTTTTGCTTGAAAGAAAGTGTTATACAGGTAGTCCTTGACTTACAACTATAATTGAGGCCAACATTTCTGTCGCTAAGTGAGACATTGGTTATGTGAATTTTGCCTCATTTTATGACCTTGTTTGTCATAGTTGTTAAGTGAATCATTGCAGTTATAGCACAGTTGTTAAGGGAATCTGGCTTCTGCATTGACTTTGTTTGTGAGAGGTCACAAAAGATGATCACATGACCCTAAGATTCTGCAATCATTATAAATATTAGTCAGTTGCCAAGTGTCTGAATTTTGAACATGTGACCATAGGATGCTGCAACAGTTGTAAATGTGAAAAATGATCATGTCACTCTTTTCAGTGTCATTGTAACTTTGAACGGTCAGTAAACAAATTGTTGTAAGTCAAGGACTACCTGTATTACCTTGTAGTGAAACAATACCTTATCCGAACCCATAAAATTTCAAGGATGTTTGAAATAGAGAGTATTCTAATTTTTTTATGGTTATATGGTAAATAAAGTTGTGCTTATTTTTTTTTATATAAACCTTTACCCAGTTCTTCAGCACAACAAAAATGTCAGTGCATTACCTATAGAAAAATAAAATATTTCACTTTAAAGGAATTTATAATAGGTATGAAAGGCTGTGCCACATCTTTTTCTTTAGATAGTTCAGTAGTAATGAAAGACAGCCCTAAAAAGGAGAATCTGGATCAGTAAGGATAATAAACAATTGTTTACCAATAATCAGCTTTTGCAGGGGTGGGATTCAAATTTTTTAACAACCGGTTCTGTAGTTGTGGCTAAGTTGGTGGGCATGGTTTAGTGGTCATGTTGTTGGCTGGGCGTAGCCAACTCAATATCACTCATATCGAGGCACGCATCTCCTGCCCTGGCCTCTCATGACTGTGAGTATGCTGCAACAGTTATAAGTGTAAAAAATGGTCATAAGTCATTTTTTTCAGTGCCATTGTAACTTTGAATGGTCATTCCACATAAGCAAAGTATCAGCAAAAAAGGGGGAAAAAACTCTAGAGAAGTTCCTGAGACAGGAAGTCTAGTCCTGCCAAGAATGTAATAAGGGTTAACGGAGAGGCAATTTCTGTAAGCAACACCAGAATGTTTCCTTGCTGCCTTCCTTACAGGATTAGGCCAGTAATTTCTTCTAACAACAGGTTCTCCGAACTGCTTAGAATGTTAACAACTGGTTCTAGTGAATAGGTATGAACCTGTAGAATCTGACCCCTGAGCTTTTGTATTAATCAGCTGTTTGCGTTATATTTCTTTATCTTTCTGTAGAGCCAGATAATTAGCTGTTTAGTGCTAACAAGTGATCTGCTTGAACATTACATCACATGTAAAAGTGCTAATTAGGTGCTGGTTGAATATACAGCCAGCTTGGCAATTAGAAGCATCTGTAGAAGAGAGACTTGCCTAAATGAAGTTGTGTTTAGATTATTCTTTCTTTTATTTCTTTTATTTCTTCTCTTTTTAAAATCAATCTGTGCATGAAACATGGTGAATCAAGCTCAATTATAGCAATGGACTTAATCTCTTATCCTCAGGGAACATGTTTTAAATTTTTTCATTTGCTACAACACCTCTCCATGTTGGTAAGTACATATCTAATACTTTAGATGTGTATTTTAGGGGGTTCCAGGGCATCTCCTAAATTCACAGACATTTGTGGCTTCTTCTGCATGAATTCTGGCATGCAAACCTACTTCTTAGTGAAGTTGTCTTGGCTGTGTGTTTTCCAGATGTTTTGGGACTCTAATGTTCAGTTTTTAATATCTGTCTGGACTCAGTATGATTTCAGGGAAATGCATCCTGGAACGGAAAGGCACCAGATGGTAGAAAGTTGCTTCTGAATTTACATTCCTATGGGTACTGACAGCTTGTTAGAAGAGGTAGGCATTAAAGCATAGCTTGCTTATGCCTGATCAATTGCTAGAGTACTTAAAAATGATCAGTAAGTCTTCTTCAGAGATTGATGGAAGAAAGGAAATGTGTTGCCTCAATGTCACATGGAAAAATGCTGACATTCATCCAGAAAGAAGCTGTAGCATTAATTCAGGAGAGCATTCTGGACTCATGTTTGCAGAAAATAATGACAAGAATGCTTTAGTGCAGTGGTGGCTAAACTTTTTGGGCTCCTGTGCCAAAAATTGTGTGTGTGCTGGTGCACTCGTGCTCACATGCCAGCACCCAGAAGGCAATGTGCCCCCCCACACCACCTGTGCATGCGTGCGCAATCCCCCCCCGCTGACCCATTACCTGCACTGCATCTCACAGCTGATTTTCGGCCAGCTTGAGGCCTTTTTCGGCTTCCCAGAGGCTTGAAAAAAGCCCCTGCAGGCTTTGCAGGCCAAATAATAGGCCTGCTTCATCACTTCCAGTATTACAGGAAGTGACGAAATGGGCCTATTATTCATCCTGCAAAGCCTGCAGAGGCCTTTTTCAAGCCTCTGGGAAGCCAAAAAAGGCCACAAACTAGCCAAAAATCAGCTGTAAGGCACGTGCATGTGCAGTGAGATAAGTATGCTGCAGCTTGCATGCTGGCACAAATAGCTTTGCCTGCCACCTGTGGCATGCGTGCCATAGTCTGCCATCACGGCTTTAGTGTGAGAGGGTATATAAGTGGCTGAGTCTACAATGTTCATATCTGACATCAATATTTATTGTGTATTTAGTGTTTTGCTTTTTTGTACCTAGATGGTTCTAGCCATCTTGGATTACTAGAATAATTAGATTACTAGAAATGAACAAATCATTCCATCTTATTTATGTATTCATATTTAAACTGAACACATTTCTATATCTTTCTATGCTTTTGAGAAAACAAGCAACATGAAAATTTCTATTTATTTTCATAGGTAATTTTCCAAATACTGTCTATAGTATACAATATTGTATACAATATACAATATACAGTACCTTACCCTAATTATTGAAATTTGAATTGATTTTTTTTTTAGTAAACACATTTTAGCATGCATATTCTCCAAACATATGCAAGTTTGCATGCAACATTCATTTATATATACATCTTCATATGCAATTTTTGAGTGCCAACCATTTTGTTCAGAGAAAGAATACCATTGGTAAAAAAACAAATAGTTTTCCAAACTTTTGTCTCAAGTGATCTGAATCAATAATGTGTGTTCCTCTGATTACAACATTATTGGTGATATTTGTAATTAGAAGACTTTTAAAATCTCATTAACCCAGTAGTTGATGAGGTAGAACAGAAGATCCCTACATGCTGCTGGAAGAACTAAAACTGCTGCAAATGAATCAGTTGGCTTCAAAGGGATACTAAGTCACCATTCGCAAATGAAGTGGTAAATATGTTCTATTTTGCAAGAATAAAGGAAACATTTTTTTTTTTGTTTAACAACATGCAGTTTTACTGGAAAGGAGCTAGAACCGTGATTATTACTCACTTTAATGAAAGCCCAGAATATGATGATATAATTATAATTAATGGTTAAATATAATTAGTCCAGTGGTAGAATAAAAGAAAGCAACCTTAAAATTTTAATTGACTTATTCAAACAGTCAGAGTTGTAACAGAAATTGTAAGTCAAATCAGAGAAGGCGGAGCTTTGTTTCGGTGATACAGCTGCGATCTCGGGGCTCTGAGATCGCAGCCAATATTTTCGTCTCTGGTCGGTCCCAACGGACCTAAACCGTCCCGTAGAGACGGGGATTGTGAAGGGCACTGTCCCAGGATCCCAGAGATATCGCAAAATCTCTGGTTTGATCCGGGAGAAGCCCTTTTGCTGGTGGCGGAGAGGCAGCCTCCATAGCTGCTGAAGTCGGGGCAGCTCCAGAAAGAAAGTGGCTGGAAAGAAAGTGTGTCGGCTGGGATTTTTTTTTGACAAAAACTGTTTGAGCGGCATTTTTTAAAGTGACGTCAAATTGAGGCTTGGATTTTTTTTTCTTTTTCTTGCCTTTTTTTGGGGACTTTAGTGTGACTTTGTAGGTAACCAGATTGAATTTTCTCTTATATATATTCTTATGCTCCTTTTGATTTTTTAATTTTCTTTTAGGATAGAGGCTCCCTTTGGCTATTTTCTTTTTTATTTTTGTATAAATTATCCTTTTTTCTGGCTGGTGGGGGGAGGGGAAGAGCATTAAGAAACTTTGCAACACTGCCAACTAGAGGCTTGAAAATATTTTATTTGAATTGGAGAGAACTGTAAGAAGACTCCTTCTCAAGGACATTTCAATGTGATAAGATAGAGGGAGAGCACAGCAAAATATTATTACAGGTGTTTTCCTGGACTCTTATCAATATTTCAACACTTGAGGCTTGGCTTTGAAGCTGCTGGAGAAGAGAGGCATAATAAGAGCCTTGGATAAATAAATAAAGTGCAGTGTGCTTATATATATACTATATATATATCCCTACTCACCAGCCTTTTTGTAAATTTCAATTCTAGTAATATTCTTATTTTTGCTTTTTATTTTAAAGGGAAAGCCTCAGAGTTTTTTCTTTATTTTTCTTTTTTTCTCCTTATTTTTATTGGGATTTCTTTGCTCTTTCTATCCATGTTTTTGGACCACTCTGTTTTTCTTTTTTGATTATTGAGACTTCTCAACTGGATTAAGGTGTGAAGAACCTGAAGGAATTTTTTCTTTTCTTTTTGTTCTTTTTTGCACTTAATCAATATTATTATTTTGGGGTTTGTTTGTTTTTTCCTTTCTATTTTTCCTTTTTTATGGTGGACTACTTCATAATTGGATTAGGGTCTAGAAGAACCTGAAGATCTTTCTTCCTTTTTTCCTTTTTCTTCTTTGGTTTTGGGCCTTTTACTATTGGATTTTTCCATTTTGGATTATAATTGGCTATTCTACCAGTTGGATTAAAAGTTAAAAAGAATTTGAAGATTTGGAAGCATTAAAATGAGCAGGAAACCAATATCATCTGGCATTTCTACTTCTACCTCTGCCTCCCCACCAGCTGGAGGACAACGTTTAATTCAGACAATGTTGAAGCAAGATAAAGAACAAGAAAAAGTAACTTTACAGATAATTATGCAAGGAATCCAAGATCTCAAGATAAAATCAGACACCATTGAACAAAGAATAGAGAAGACTGATGAAAAAGTGGAAAGTATTAAACAAATGATGGTGAAGTATGAGGAGAGATTCCAAAAAATTGAGGAAGAAAGTAAACAAAGAGAGGAGAAGATTGGAAATATTGACAGTAGATTAACAGTGGTTGAACAAGAAAAAAGTGGGATGTTGACGTGGGAGATGGAAAGGTCAGAATTTTATCTCAGATTTCAAAATATAGAAGAGTAAAAAGGAGAAAATTTGGCTGCGATAATGATAGAAATTTTGGCAGAAGCTTTGGAAACTACAGAGGAAAAGATGATGGATGGAGTAGATGAGGTATATCGAGTTTATACAAGATATGCGATGAGAAATAAATTACCAAAGGAAGTCCATATTAGATTTACCAAAAAATCCATTAAAACACAAATATTGCAAGTGGTAAGAGAGAAAACATTAAAACACAAAGGTAAAGAGATTGTGGTTTTAAAACAAATACCCAGAAGAGTGAGAGAGATGAGAAGAGAATATCGATTTCTGACCAAAATGCTACTGGAAAACGAAGTGAATTATAGATGGCTGATTCCAGAAGGATTAATGTTTACGTGGCAAGAGCAGAGACATAGAATTGATTCAATTGAGAAAGCAGAACTTTTCCATGCAGGATTTTTTGGAAGAAGAGAAGAGGAGGCAGAGAAAGAGGTCTCATTAATTGAGTTTCAAGAGGAACAACTGGAGACTGAAAAAGAGAAAGTAGCTGTAGGTGGACAGGTGGATAGTAAAGAACGGCGTGAAGTGAGATCCACGAGAGCTGTTAGACCTAAATATAAAGCATAATCATGGAAGAAAAAAAACTGATTACAATGAATATAAATGGACTCAATTCAGCTGTTAAAAGAAGGAAAACTTTTCATAAATTAGAGAAATTAAAATTTGATATAATTTGTCTACAAGAAGTTCATATTAAAAAACAACATGAACAATTGTTAGTACAGCCAAAATTGGGGAAAATATTTACTTCTTTGACTCAATGTAAGAAAAGAGGAGTGGTTCTATACATTAAAGAGGCTATCCCAGCAAAACTGATCTACACGGATGAAGATGGAAGAATATTAATGGTGGAAATAATGGACAATAATATAAAAATACTCTTGATTGCAATTTATGCTCCGAATGATAAACAAGAAGAGTTTTATAAAAAGCTACACATGAAAATAATTGGACTGGACTATGTTAATATAATTATGATGGGAGACTTTAATGGAATTGTGGACAATAAATTGGATTATATAGCAACAACAACAAAGCAAAATAGAAAGGTTCTACCTAAATCTTTTTTTAAAATGACAGACGAATTAACTTTAAAAGATATTTGGAGAGAAAGAAATCTTAAAGCTGAACAATATACTTTTTATTCAAATGGACATTTATCATGGTCCAGATTAGATATGATTTGGATCTCAACAGAATTAATATCCAATATTCAAGAAACAAATATTGAAACAAGTACTTGGGCAGATCATAGCCCAATGACAATTAAATGGAAGGGACAAAAAAAAAGATCGAGATGGACATTAAATAATACTATCGTAAAGGAGAAAGATTTTACACAACGGATGGAGAAGGAATTGGCTTTTTTCTTCAGAGAAAATAAAAAAGAAGATATTTCAATGCAGAATGTTTGGGATACAATGAAGGCATATGCTCGAGGTCTGATAATAGATTATATAAGAAAAAAGAATATTAGGAAAAGGCAAGCTTCTAAGGCCTTGGAAGATGAGTATAAAAGACTTGAAAAAGAATTACAGAAAATGCCACAGAAAAAAGATATTAAATTGAAGCTGGATGTAATTAAACATAAAATGGAATTAATAGAGAAAGAAGAATTGGCACAGAAAATCAGAAATTCTAAACAGAATTACTTTGAAGATGCAAATAAACCAGGTAGATGGCTAGCATATAAATTGAGAAAGGAGAAGGAATCAAGAAAAATATTGAAGCTAATAGATGATCAAGGCCAAGTTTGTTATGGTAACAAGGAGAAAAAGGAAATTATTCGAGATTTTTATGGGCAACTATATAAACAAGAGAATATTGATGAGGAAAAAGTCAAACAGTATCTACAGAATGCTAATTTACCGAAGATACCTAAAGAGACTGAAGAAATGCTAGAAAGCAATATAACAATGATGGAATTAAATGAAACATTTAAGAAACAAAATAATGGGAAAGCACCGGGTCCAGATGGGCTTCCGGCAGAATTCTATAAAACATTTCAAGAATCATTGAGCATTCCATTGTTAGAAGTTATGAATGAAGTTATGTTAAAGAAGATGATACCCAAAACATGGTCAGAGGCTTATATCACACTTATTCTAAAAGAAGAGGCTGACCCACTGCAAATTAAGAACTATAGACCTATTTCCTTATTGAATGCAGACTATAAAATCTTTGCTTCAATTTTAGCAGAAAGACTTAAAAATATTTAAATAATTTTATTCACCCAGATCAAAATAGATTTCTGCCAAAGAAACAAATCAGAGACAATATGAGAGTAATCCTGGATACTTTGGAACACTATGAGGCTCATCCTGAAAAGCAAATGGCTTTGATATTCCTAGATGCTCAAAAGGCATTTGACAACGTGAACTGGAGATTTATGTTATTACTATTGGAACAGATGGGTTTTGCCAAAAAATTTATTCAAGCAATAGAAGCCATATACAATAAACAGACAGCAAAGGTAATGATGGAGGGGGAACTTACAGATTTTATTAATATAAGAAAAGGCACAAGACAAGGGTGTCCCCTGTCTCCTTTGCTGTTTGTGTTGACTTTGGAAGTGTTGAATAGAAATATTAGGGATGATAAAAGCATAAAAGGAATGAAAATTAAAAAGGAAGAATTTAAAATACAAGCTTTTGCTGATGACTTAGCTTTTATTCTGGAAGACCCATTAGAAACAGCTCCAAGGTTATTGGAAAAGATAGAGACATATGGTGAGATGGCTGGTTTGAAAATAAATAAAGATAAAACAAAGATTTCGACAAAGAACATGCTATTGAGACAGACAGAAGAACTGGCAGATCTTTTGAAAATCCAAGTTACAAATAAGGTTAAGTATCTGGGGATATATTTGACAGCAAGATGTAGCACATTAAAAGAGAATAATTATAATAAACTCAAACAACGGATAGCTACAGATTTGAAGAATGGGAAAACTTGCAATTGTCATTAATAGGGAGAATTTCAACAATCAAGATGAATATTTTACCCAGAATTCTATTTCTGTTTCAAAGAATACCAATTAGGCTTGGAAAAGACTATTTTGAAGATTTAAATAAAATCATGTTGAAGTTTACATGGCAAGGTAAAAAAGCGAGAATAAAGCTAAAGCTTTTACAAGACGCTAGAATTAGAGGAGGTTTTGACCTGCCTAATTGGGAATTGTATTATCAAGCTGCAAGTTTGATGTGGGTCAAAGAATGGATAACATTAAGAAAGCATAGATTGTTGACATTAGAAGGGCATGATTTGCTGTTGGGCTGGCATGCTTTTTTATGGTATAAGGGAACTAAAACACAGGGTTATTTTAGAAGACATTATATACGGGAGTCTTTGTGGTTAAACTGGGAGAAGATAAAAAGACAATGTTATTTGAAAATTCCAGTTTGGTTATCGATCATTGAAGCATTTTCCTATCCTATAATTTATAAGAAGAAACAAACAGTTAGATATGGGGAACTATTGGATGAAAAGGGTGAACTTAAATCGATCCAAAACTTAGAGGAACAAGGTATAAAGATGAATTGGTTTTCATATGCGCAAATACATTCAAGGTATGATGAAGATTCTAAAACGGAGGGATTCTATGATAAGCAGACAGATCTAGATAAGATCTTGATGGGTACTGATGAGAAGGTGATTAAAAAATTATATGGTTATTTACTGGGAATTAAATTAGAGGAAGAACAAGTTAAAGAAACTATGATTGTTTGGGGGAAGAATTTTGGATATGGGATTGATCTAGAGAAATGGCAAAAATTGTGGTCTCAAAATTATAAAATGACAATGTCAACAGCATATAAAGAAAATTTGTATAAGATGTTTTACAGGTGGCACTTTCCCCCAACAATAATAGCAAGAATGTTTAAGAACAAATCTGAAAAATGCTGGAAATTCCCTCCCCTCTTGGTTTGTATTAAGGGATTGTCTGTGTTTGATTGCGTGTCGGTTGTGTTTCCTGTGATTGTTCTCGATCTTAATTGATCGATGTGGCGTTTCCACGCTTGTCCGTCGGTTGTTTGCAGCCGGTACAAGCGGGGACCTGTCAGTTGGATTATGGTTGCTGGTACCCACAGTAGGTCTCCGGTTAGGTTCTTTGCGTAGACGGCGTCACCTGGCGCAAAGGACTGCTGGAGGAGTTTGGGGGTTTTTCCAGGTTGTATGTGGGGTGCAGTCTGTCGAGTAGGGACCTTATTTTCCTCCCCATTAGTAGCTCTGCTGGGCTTTTGTTCATTGTCGTGTTTGGGATTATATGTTGTATAAAAAGCATTTTATTTATTTTTTCTTGGATTTCCTCGTGTTTGATTTTTTAGATGGTTTTTTTCATAAATTGAACCATCCGTTCTGCCCTTCCGTTCACCACCGGATGTGCCGGAGCTGTCAGTGCATGTCGTATGCCCCGTTCCGCAAGGAATTTTTCAAATTCTAGCGAGGTGAATTGGGACCCGTTATCCGACATGATGACATCTGGAAGGCCATGGGTTGCGAATAGCTTGCTAAGTTCCTTGGTCATGGCCTCTGTGGTGGTGGTTTTCATGTTGCTTACCTCCAATCAGTTGGAGTAAGCATCTACCATTATAAGGAATATATGTCCCTTAGTGGGCCCAGCAAAATCTATGTGGATCCTGGACCATGGTCCTCTGGGGGTTTCCCATTCCAGGATTGGTGCCGTGGGAGGGCTCGGTCTGGTTTCTTGGCAGTGTTCACATCTTGCCACCCAAGCCTCGATTTGCTTATCCATCCCTGGCCACCAAGCATAACTTCTGGCCAGGGCTTTTGTTCTAACTATGCCCGGGTGCCTCTCATGTAGCAACTCCAATACCTTCCCTTGTAGCTTTTCCGGAATAACAACCCTACCCCCCAAAGTACACACCCTTTTTGTAGAGAGAGTTCTGTTTGCCGGTTCCGGAATGTCCTGAATGCTTCGTCATCGTCTTTTTCCGGCCACCCTTTTTCTACCCAATGTAACACCTGCGCCAGACGTTTGTCTTTATTAGTTTCTCGGGCAATATCTGAAGCGGTTATGGGTAGATGGGGTAGAGTCTCTATGCTGAGGGTGATCGTCGTGGGTGCTGGGTCGATGTCTAGGTCAGGTAATGGTGAGTGGCTCAGGGCGTCTGTGTGGGTGATCGTCTTATCGGGTCGGTGTGTGAGCCGGTAGCTGTAGGCAGCAAGGAATTTGGACCACCTTGTCATCCTGAGTGATAGGATGTTCGGGGTGGCCCTGTTCCCTTCCAGGATTCCCAACAGTGGCTTGTGGTCTGTGATAATGGTGGACGTGTGGCCGTAGAGGTACTCGTGGAACGTCTTCACTGCTGCGACAATAGCCAGGGCCTCCTTGTCCAGCTGGCTATAGTTCCTCTCCGGTTTGGTGAGTGTCCTCGAGAAGAAGGCGATGGGTGCTTCTTTTCCATCCAGGAGTGTGTGACTGAGGACGGTGCCGACGCCGAAGGGTGAGGCGTCGCATGTGACAGCGAGTGGTAGGGTCTCATTGTATTGGATGAGGATGGCATCCGAGGTGAGCAGGTCCTTGGGTTTCCTGAAGGCGGCTTCCTCACGTTTCCCCCAAGTCCAGGTGGCTGCCTTGTCCAAAAGCCTATGCAAAGGCTCTGCCGTAGTCGCCTTTTGGGGAAGGAAAACATTGTAAAAATTAAGCAGTCCCAGAAATGCCTGCAGTTCCATTTTATTCCTGGGCATGGGGGCCTCCTTAATGGCTCTGATTTTGTTTGCGGTTGGGTGGATGCCGTGCCGGTCTAGGAGGTATCCTAGGAACTCGACCCGCTCTGTGTAAAACTGACATTTCTCTTTCTTCACTTTTAGCCTGGCTTCCTTGAATTTCAGTAGTACCTCCCTTAGATGACCCTCTAGTTCTAGCTGGTTGGCTGCCGACACCAGCACGTCATCGAAGTAGGGCACCACCCCCTTAATTCCTTGCAAAAGTCTCTCCATGAGGCTCTGGAAAATTCCCGGTGCCACGCTGACTCCAAACTGGAGTCAGTTACAGCGAAACGCTCCCTGGTGGGTGACTATGGTTTGCGCCTCAGCGGTTTCTGAGTCGACCGGCAGCTGTTGGTAGGCTTGCGCCAGGTCGAGCTTTGCAAAAACCTTGCCTCCCCCAGTGAGTGTAGAAGGTGCTGCACTACTGGGACGGGGTAGGCGCTTTGTTGTAAGGTGCAATTTAGGGTGGCCTTATAGTCCCCGCAGATTCTTACTGACCAATCGGGCTTGACTGGGATGACTATTGGGGTCTCCCACCGGGCGTGGTTGGTTGGTTGTAGGACCCCTTGCTTGATGAGCTTGTCAATTTGCTCAACTATTTTTGGCCGGAGTGCAAAAGGTACCCGCCTTGGTTTTAGGTGTATCGGGGGAATGTTGGGATCTAGGCTGAAGGAAATAGGGGGCCCTCGGTACTTGCCTAGGGTGCTGTCGAACACTTCCTGGAAGTCCCGTGCCAGTTGCTGTTCCCAATCGACCTCTGCGATGTGGTTTATGCCCATAACCTTGATGCTGAGTGGTGCGAACCATTGTAGTCCCAAAAGGCTGGGTCCATCTTGGTCCACGATTGTCAGGGGAAGCCTTGCTGTGTGGCCCTTGAATGTTACCTTGAATTGTCCGGTTCTGACTACTGGGATGCGGTTTCCCTGGTAGTCCTTGATTATTAGTTTCTGGTTCTCCAGTCCCTTCTTGTGGATGGTAGGCACCAAGTGTTTGATTTCTTGCCAGGCGACCATGGAGAGGTAGGACCCAGAGTCCACCTCCATTTTGCATGGCTCGCCTTCGATGCCTACCTCCACGTAGACTTTCCGGGCATCGGTGGTTGATGCGTGGCCGATGATGACTGTCTGGTGGGTTTCCTCTTTCTGCCAGGTTTCGTCACATCGTTGGTTCTGTCCACCCCAGTCCCATTGGCTTTTGGCTTGGCGATCTCTGGCCCTGGGGGGTATGCTGTCACATCTCCAGTCACTGTGGTCCTGCCATCTGGTGCTGTAGGCCTTCCTCAATCGGCAGACTCAGGCGATGTGACCCTTTTTGTCACAGTGCTGGCAGACTGCATCGAAGAAACGGCACTCTGATCGAGGGTGGTCGCCCCCGCACCTGGCACATGCAGTCCCCGACTTACGACTCCGCCGATTGCACTGGTTACATCCCGTATGGAGCCAGTGGATTTCCTCCTCGTCGTCCATGGTGTCGGAGGCGGAATGGAATTTGCCATGATGGGTGGTGGTCTTGCGGTGACTTGCTTCCGGGTGGGCCTCGGTCGCCCGTCCTTGGTCAGCGGTCGCGGTGCGCTCTCCGGTGTCTGGTCTCCGCATGCGGTTCGCCGATTTCCGGGTTGCCTCGGCTGCAGTGGCTTCCGTGATGGCATCGGCGAGGTTGATGTCGCCTTTGGCCATTAGTCGGCTTTGTAGGACTGGGTCTCGGAGTCCGAGCACGACACGGTCCCGTAAGGCCTCATCCATGTCTGAGAACCCGCACATGCCCCCTAGGCTTCATAGCTCAGCCACAAAATCGCTAATGCTCTCACCCGATCTCTGGTCCCGCTGGTAGAAATCGTGCCGCCTGATGAGGGTGGGCACAGCGGGGGCATAGTGGTTCCGGAGCAATGGTCAGCCCAGTCCATCTCCTTGATGTCCACGGGTTTTGCTAGAGCTTTTGCCATCTTTTGCCTGCAGTGTGTCAGGAAGACGGCTTGTTTCTTTGGCCCCGCGGCGTCCTTCATGTTGCTACACTCGAGGAACAGGAGGAATCTGTCTGTGTATGATTTCCAGTCCTCGGTAGCGGGATTAAAGGGTGTGGGCGGCGCGATGCTGGCCATCTCGTTGGTCTCGCTTCCTCCGGACACGTGTTGGTGGGGGATTAGCCTTAGGATCCCATCCTCGTCGCCAGTGTTGTATCTGTCGCGGCAAGGAGACCAGGACTCAGTGACTTGGTTCAGCTCCTTTATTGGTTCCGAGAATGGCTCGGGTTCCGGGGGGAAAACAGCGGCTTTTTATTTCCAAGCCGCGGCGGCCACAACCAATGGCACCGCTTTGAATTTCCCACGATTAGTTTCCACCAATTGTGGGAGATCTGCAGCGGGCCAATCAGTGTGGCTCACTCGACCAATCAGATCACTGTGTGCTTTGACCAATCATAGCGTGGCGTTTTACAAAAATGTAAATGACTGTACAGAACAGCAGTGAAGAACAAACACTCTTGATGAGTTGCTTTCTTTTTTCAATTAAAAAGGAAAAAATAGCTTAACTTAAAAGTAACTTAACCATAAAATTCCATTTAAAAGGATTTTAAATTAAAAGCAACAAGCTTAACCAAGTTATGATTCAAGAAAGTTTTAAATGGGTAAAGGAGACTTGGTGTTTTATTTTATCAGCTTCATCAAGTTACCAACATCCTATGCACAAGTTACCAACATCCTATGCACAAGCAAACCATCCAAAAGCAACTTGCAGCAAAATGAAATTAAAGCACTACAAACCCTGAAAAGAGACAGCAGCATAATCATCCTCCCAGCAGATAAAGGAAATGCCACTGTAGTAATGGACAGAAAAGACTATGAAACAAAATTGACAGACCTACTCCAAGACTCCACATACAAACCCATAAACACAGACCCAACCACATATCTGGAAAAATCAACCAAGAAGAAAATTATAACCAGCCACATAAGCAAAGAGATCCAATACATGATCATATCCAGAGAGAAATCTTCCAGATGCCCCAAACTATACGGCCTCCCAAAAATACACAAAGAAGGCATACCTCTCAGACCCATAGTCAGCTTTAGAGGAGCACCACTACAAAACCTAGCTAAACACCGAGCAAAAGAGCTACAGCCCCATGCTGAAACAGCAGCTTCTCATGTACAAAACTCATACCACTTCTTGGAAATGATCAAAGATCTACACGTGGAGCAAGAAGATCTGCTTGTAAGTTTTGACGTAGTTTCACTATTCACTCAAGTCCCGATAAAAGAGACCCTTGAAATCATCAAAAATAAATACCAACCAGCTAAACACCGCATGGAACTAACAGAACACTGCTTAACCAACACATATTTCATATACAAAGGACAAAGATACAAACAAATTGAAGGAGCCCCCATGGGATCACTACTGTCACCTGTCATTGCAAACCTGTTCATGGAAGAATTCGAATCCAGAGCCCTGGCCAATGCCATCCTCAAACCCAAACTATGGTTAAGATATATCGATGACACATTCGTGATTTGGCCCCATGGACAAGAAAACCAAAACAATTTCCTAACACACCTAAACAGCGCACACCCCAAAATCAAGTTCACCATGGAAACAGAAAGAAACAAACAACCACCATTCCTAGATGTACTAATCTACAAAAAAAAAAAAAACAGATGGCACACTAGGACACACCATATACCAGAAGAAAACACACACCAACCGCTACCTCAACGCCCAATCCCACCACCACCCAGCACAGATAAACTCCGTTGGCTAAAACACTAATTACTAGAACCAAACGCCTGGCAGACAAGACACACATTAAGACTGAACTATGCACCCTGACTAAAATATTGACAGCCAACAGCTTCCACAAAAGCAAAATCACCAACTTGATCCACAAAAACACACTGAGACATAATAGAGACCCAGAAGATGAACAGACCCATGGAACAGCTGTCCTGCCCTACATAAGAGGCACTACAGACAAAATTAGTAAGATACTATACAGACACCACATCAAGACTGCCTTCAAAACAGATAGAAAAATAGCAGGCATCCTCAGAAACCCCAAAGACAAAATTGACCTGGAAAACCAAGGCATATATGAAGTCCCCTGTGCATCATGCCCAGCCACATACATTGGACAGACCAATAGAAGAATAAGCACCCGCATGGATGAACACAAAAATGCAGTCAAAAAGCTGGAACACACTTCCTCACTAGTCCAACACATGGAAGCCACAGGTTATAACATCAACTTCAATGGCACCAAAATCCTAGCCACTATAGAAAATCCCAGCCACAGAATCATCAGAGAAGCCATAGAGATTGAGAAAAGACCAGAAAGCATGAACAAAAGAGATGATTCCACCAGGCTGTCAATCATTTGGAAGCCTGCACTCACAAACAAAAAATTCTCCACACCACAAGCCAGGCAAACACCTGGGCACAAACAGATCCCCCCGATACCTCCAGCTCAAACACACCCAAACCAGGCACCCAGATGAAACCCAGCTTCCTAACAAATGATAGCCGTCCATTTACCCGAAGCCAAGCTGCACTAAAGGCCTCCAATAAAGTAACACAATGTTGCCAGCCAATCAAGATACAAAAAGAGCCAAAAAAACAGACAGAAGATATTAGAAGCAGAACACAGCAAACTCCAAGACCAATAAACACACACCAAGACTCTCAACCAATCAGGATGAAGAAAAAACCATTCTGTCACAGCAATAGGCTGCCCCAAATTTAAATTTGAAACCACTGTAAAAGTCTAACTCACAGACGAACACTATACAGAAGCCTGATGATGGCAGATGAGATGATGTGAGCTTGCAGCTGCTTCTTCCTGTTAACTGCTAGTGGGGGTGTGACTTGATTGGGTGGGGGCTTGGCTGTGTTCTGATTGGGTGGGGGTGTGATCTCATTGGTTGGGGGTTTGGCTGTGTTCTGATTGGTTGGAGGGTTGTGTTCTGATTGGTTGAAGGGTTGGCTGTGTTCTGATTGGCTGGAGGCGTTTTCTGTTCGGGTGGGGGCTTGGTTTTGCTCAGGTTAGTCTTAGTTGCTGGGGGATTTGAGCTGGTGAGATCCACATACAAATACAAATACCTGCGAGAACCTCAGAAAACAAATATATGTATATGTTTTATATATATATATATATATATATATATATATATATATATATATATATATATATATGTTTTCCATATATATATATATATGTTTTCCATATATATATATATATATGTTTTCTATATATATATATGTTTTTGGATCTTTGGTTATTCGGGTTTTCTCCCGCGTAAGATTGGAAGTATCTAGGCAACGTTTCGATGAAGTCTCATTCATCATCTTCAGGCTTGGTCCTCAGCTCTGTGCCTCTCAGAGTGATGTGAGCTTGCAGCTGCTTCTTCCTTTTAACTGCTAGTGGGGGTGTGACTTGATTGGCTGGGGGCTTGGCTGTGTTCTGATTGGGTGGGGGTGTGTTCTCATTGGTTGGGGGTTTGGCTGTGTTCTGATTGGTTGGGGGTTTGGCTGTGTTCTGATTGGCTGGAGGCGTGTTCTGTTCAGGTGGGGGCTTGATTGTGCTCAGGTTAGTCTTAGTTTCTGGAAGGTTTGAGCTGGTGAGCTGTGATCTTGCTGTTTGGCTTCGAGTTCGTGGTCGTGCTGCATCTTCATGGTGGGGGTCAGTTCGCTTCATGTATGGCTCAGAGGGGTTTGAGGTGGGTAGTGATGCAGCTGCAGTGCAGCTTCTGGTCCGTGGTCGTGTTTCATCTTCTGTGTGGGTGTGAGTCTGCTTTCTACGTGGAAGTGTGGTGGTGGCATCTTGTGTGGCTATCAGGGGTGTGGGTCTGGTGTCATTCTTCATGTTAGGTACGCGTCTGTTCATGAGGGCGGGTTTCCAAATGGCTGGTAGGCGGGAGGCATCATCTCATTTATTCATGCTGTGTGGGCGTTTTTCTATCTCTATGGCTTCTCTGATGATTCTGCTGCTGAAGTGTTCGGTTTTGGCGATAGTTCTGGTATTTTTAAAGTCAATCTCATGTCCTGTGGCTTGAGGTGTTGGACCAGGGAAGAGGTCGGTTCTTCCTTTTTGATTGAGTTCTTATGTTCTTCAATGCGTGCACCTATTCTTCTGTTAGTCTGTCCAATGTATGTGGTGGGGCAGGCAGTGCAAGGGATTTCGTATACTCCTTGATTTTCTAACTCGATTCTGTCCTTAAGGTTTCTTAGGATGGTGGCACTATGGATAAAATCAGCAAGATCCTCCAAAAACACAACATTAAGACAGCATTCTGCACAAACAGAAAGATATCCACCATCCTAAGGACAGAATCGAGTTAGAAAATCAAGGAGTATACGAAACTATGATTGTTTGGGGGAAGAATTTTGGATATGGGATTGATTTAGAGAAATGGCAGAAATTGTGGTCTCAAAATTATAAAATGACAATGTCAACAGCATATAAAGAAAACTTGTATAAGATGTTTTACAGGTGGCACTTTCCTCCGACAAGAATAGCAAGAATGTTTAAGAACAAATCTGAAAAATGCTGGAAATGTCATCAGATACCCGGCTCGTATTACCATATGTGGTGGACTTGTGAGGATGCTAGAAAATATTGGACTATAATTCGCATGTGGTTGGAAAAAATGACAAAGAAACATATAGATTTGAAACCAGAGATCTTCTTATTGGGAATTTTACCTGATATATATAGTAAAGATTTGAAATACCTGATTGTAAATGTATTAACAGCGGCCAGGATTGTATTTGCTAAAAATTGGAAGAATGAGAAAATACCATTACAGGAAGAAATTATTAAGAAAATATTGGAATGTGCTGAGATGAGTAGATTGACATTTGAAATTAGAGAGCAAGAGGATAAACAATTTTACGAAATTTGGGATCTTTTTTATAAATGGTTAGATGATAAAACACGATAATAGAATATTCAGAATGCTAGATAGTAAGGAATATCTTTATTTTGCTATTATTTTGCTATTTGCTATTATATTTATAAAGGATTTCTTAGGATTGATTTGATATGATCAGATGATTTGTTATAGAGTAAACTGGTTTAAAGTATTGTTAGCTCATTAAGCATGAATGATTAAAAATATAGTCAAAATCTTCTTTTTTTAGTGATATTAGGATATATAAGTTTGGACTGACAATATGAGTTGTTATGTAACATAATTGTAATTGAGACTACAGAATGAATGCACAAAAATGATGAACCAACTGACACACTGGATGTATATATAAGAGTTGATGTTTTTATGTTTTGTCTGTCTTGTTTGTTTGTAGAAAATTAATAAAAACTTAAAAAAAAAAAAAAGAACACAGCCAAACCCCCAACCAATCAGAACACAGCCAAACCCCCAACCAATGAGAACACACCCCCACCCAATCAGAACACAGCCAAGCCCCCAGCCAATCAAGTCACACCCCCACTAGCAGTTAAAAGGAAGAAGCAGCTGCAAGCTCACATCACTCTGAGAGGCACAGAGCTGAGGACCAAGCCTGAAGATGATGAATGAGACTTCATCGAAACGTTGCCTAGATACTTCCAATCTTACGTGGGAGAAAACCCGAATAACCAAAGATCCACATACAAGTACCCGCGAGAACCTCAGAAAACAAATATATGTTTTTGTTTATATATATATATATATATGTATGGAACCCACAGTTAAATTAATAAAATGCTTCAATGGTTTTGGAAATAATTTACTTTTAAATGTTCAAACACTTCTGTTGAGTTTAGTAGGACCAGAGCCTTCCAGGTGTACCCATGGAGGAAGGAGATTAAAAAAATCAAGATGGTGGGTACAACTTCTTGATCAAAACTCCAGTCCTTATGACATGAATAGGGTGGTACTGTAACTATACCATTGCACCAGCCATTTTCCCAAAGGTGCTTTTTCAAGAGGTAACTGGACTTTTCGGTTTTTATTTGAAGACATTTCACTTCTCATCTAAAAAGCTTCTTCAGCTGTGACTGGGTGGTGAGCTGATGAAGCTTCTTGGATGAGAAGCAAAATGTCTTCAAAGAAAAACCAGAAATTACAGTTGTCCATTGAAAAACACCTTTGGGACAACTATGACCTGGATGATTGAGAATCTCCATAGACACCTGCCATTTTGTTTTGTTTTTCAACCCTGGTGCAGATGCTCCTGGTGCTTTATAATTGATACCTCAATATATTATGGAACAACTTATTGTTCTTTCTTATTCATTTCCCCAGAATGCCTTTGCCTTTAGGAAGCTTTCTGAAGTTGACAGAAATGCTTTGTAACTTTGTAACTCTCTGTGGCTTGTCAAGGCTCCAACCCAGAGGTGGTATCCAACAGTTCTAGAGAACCAGTAGTGGAAATTTTGAGTAGTTCAGAGAACTGGCAAATACCACCTCTGACTGGAGATTTTACAGTAGCCTTCCCCTTCCACGCCCACCAAGCCATGCTCACAGAACCGGTAGTAAAAAAATTTGAATCCCACTACTGCTCCAACCCATTTCACAGAGATTATTTGGGGGGCTGATGGGGGAGCTGGATCTCTGTTATGAAGTCAGCCCTTAATGGTGCTGCCATTTGTTTTAGGATATAAAGCAGTGTGATTTCATGACTCAGGCACTGAAGAGAAAAACCTATATTTTTTAAAAGAAGGATATGCTGTAGATAAAGCAGAAGGAATAAGATACCCTACTGTCTGGAATTCCTGCTCTACTGCAGGGTTGGGAAATTAATTTCTGTTGGGGGCCACATGGAAAATCAGATCTGTGTTCGAGGGCCGAACCAATTTTATAAAAGGCCATTATAAAGGGCCCATTATAAAATGCAGCAAATTATATATAAGAATATTATATATAAGAATATTATATATAAGAATATTATATATATATATATATATTTTCTTAAGTTTTTGCGGGTACTTACATGTCTGGCATTTAGCTTTGTTCAGGTATTTTCCCACGTCATAGTAGTGGTGCTTTTAAAGTTGTAGCAATGTTTCAACAGAATCTCATCTGCCATCATCAGGCTTCTGTATAGTGTTTGTCTGTGAGTCAGACTTTTACAGACTTATATATAAGAAAAAGTAACACCGCGGCTGCTCCTGCTACTACTTTCCACGCTTTCCAAATGCAAGTCCCAGGATAGAACAAACAGCAAACTGCGCTCAGGAGCATCCAAGCCTACCTAAAGCTCGGCCACTACTGGTGGAGCCTTGCCCTGCCTTGGTGCCCCATTTCCCGGCTCGGTGGTCCTGCTCGGGTGGCACTTTAAAAGCCCTCCTCCTCGCGTAGGTGCCCGACGAGCCGCTCACCACGACAGCGACTCCCAGCACCCGAGCAACTTCCCAGCAATTTGCAGCTTGCTTTTTCCTCTCCGGCACTTGTGCCTGGCCCCAAGCCGCATGGTGGAGGGGAAACCCGGAGCGCCGCCGAGTCGCCTCCTCCAAGCAGCCCGCCCGCCGGGCAGAACCCTTCCCGCTCATCCCTCGGGTGTCTGCTTCGTTCCTCTCTCAGTCGCTCTCTCGCTCCTCCACCAGCCCAGGAAGAAACTGCTTCAAAGAAGCCGGCAGGGTGGCTTCCTGTCAGCGCAGCTCCTCCGAAGTGCCCGTTCACCCCCACACAGCCGCCCACGGTTCAATCCAGTGCTCCGTTCTGCCTGCCTGCCTGCCTTCATTTCTGGTTGTTTCGGCTGAGAATAATAACTATTTGCCTCTTTTTGTCTTTCTTTTCTGGGCTGGTGGAGGAGCGAGAGAGTGACTGAGAGAGGAACGAGGCAGACACCCAAGGGATAAGCGGGAAGGGTTCTGCCCGGTGGGCAGGCGGGCTGCTTGGAGGAGGTGACCCGGCGGCACTCCGGGCGGCTCGGGGCCAGGCGCGAGCACCCGCGAGTTAAAAGGAAGCCGAAACGGCTTCCAGGCTTAAACTTTGCACAGTGCAGCGGAGGGGAAACCCAGAGCGCCGCTGGGTCGCCTCCTCCAAGCAGCCTGCCCAACCGCCCACCGGGTGGAACCCTTCCCTTTCCTCGACGGGAAGACGCTCCTGTCTGCAAACTTTGCTTGTGGAAAGTTTAAGCCTGGAAGTCCTTTCGGCTTCCTTTTAATTCGCGGGCACTCGCGCCTGGCCCCGAGCCATACGGCGGAGGAAAACCTAGCGGGTGGGCAGGCTGCTTGGAGGAGGTGACCCGGCGGCGCTCCAGGCTTCCCTCCGCCACGTGGCTCGGGGCCAGGCGCGAGCACCCGCGAGTTAAAAGGAAGCCGGAAGGGCTTCCAGGCTTAAACTTTGCACAGGCAAAGTTTGCAGGCGGGAGCGTCTTCCCACTGAGGAAAGGGAAGGGTTCCGCCCAGCAGGCGGGTGGGTGGGCTGCTTGGAAGAGGCGACCTGGCCACGCTCCAGGCTTCCCTCCTCTGCACGGCTCGCAGCCAGGCGCGAGTGCCCGTGAGTTAAAAGGAAGCTGAAAGGGCTTCCAGGCTTAAACTTTGCACAGCGTGGTGGAGGGGGAACCTGGAGCGCGCCGGGTTGCCTCCTCCAAGCAGCCCGCCAACCTGCCCGCTGGGTGGAACCCTTCCCTTTCCTCGGCGGGAAGACGCTCCCGCCTGCAAACTTTGCCTTTGCAAAGTTTAAGCCTGGAAGCCCCGGAATAAAAGGGGGAATCGGTGGGGACTCACCTTCGGAGAGGTCACATTCGAAGGTGATTTCAAACTCTCAGCCGAGGCCTTTGCAATGTTCTTTTCTTTCCTACTCCGAGAGCGCTCCGCACTGTTTTGCAGCCTTGGGGGCCACCTGGCACAGGGCAATACGCCACGCCCAGCAATTTTTTTTCAGGGGCAGGCTGGATTGGACATTCCAACGGGCCAGATGTGGCCCGCGGGCCGTAGTTTGCCCACCCCTGCTCTACTGTGTTCCATTAAAGGAGGAAACAATATTTAAGTTCAGTGGATAATGACTCTTTAATTAATAAAGGGAAGCACTTTGCAAAATTAAAAAAAGTTATTTGAGATAATTATGGCTTGTTTCAAATGCACTATGCCTTGATGAAAGTTAAAGTAGATTTTTTTCTTTTAATAATAACAGCTCTTTAGAAATATAATAATGTCTTTTAGTCCATTTTTGAACTAATAACCCAATATTTACATTTTATTTCTTTTCTCATATTGCTTTGTAGAATAATTGGTGACCCATGAAAATGTAAATGTATTCCTTTGCCTAGAATGTATATTTTTAATGGAATAAAATTGATATTTAAGATGTTGATGTTTTATTATTACTTTATATAAAAAGATCAGCATAATTGGTTCCATATGCATAGTATCTAGTTAAAAATGAGCTCAGTTCAGCCATTGAGTTCAAGATACAACGTATAATAATACTGGCTCCTTTGCTAAGCTATTACTTACATTTTTAATATGTTCATTCATTTAGGTTAGGAGTGGGAAATCTATAATTCTTCAATTTCCCCCCCCCCTTCCTAGTCTTTTCCCACAAATGCAGTCACTTTATGCAATTCATATGCATAGGGAAAATCTCATAAGTTTGGTATGGAATGCACCTTTCGTGATGTGCAGGAGAGGGTTCCTTTTATCACTATAACAATGTAAGGGGATCATTTGAATTCTGCAACTATTACTCACTTATAGACTTTGCTTAAAAACTAGATCCAGCAAGGAAATATTTCAAGTACTGATTAGAATTACTGTAAACAACAGAAACACAGAAATGTAGGTGATGTTTTCACCTCTACCAGATTTTAATTATGAACATTTCAGAGAAGTAGAATATAGATTTTAGCAACTGGTTCTGGTCCAGGAATTATTGTTTTTCTTAAACTGATGTGTAATTCCATTTTTTGTGTGTGTTGATATTTTGGATCAAATTGGTTTACCATTTTCCCTGCAACTGGGTTAATCTTGCCTCCTTTTTTCCTGACAATAAACTCCCCCATGGAATAGATTGAGCTAAAATGCAATGATTGACTCAAGTCATGAAGTCAGCTTCCATGACTGAAGGTGGTCTAGAATTTATTTCTTTACAATTTGGGACTAGAATTTCTGTTGCTGAGGAAATCAGCTGTTAAGTGAGTCATGGTGAATTTTAAGACCCTTTTTGCCATGGTTATTTAGCTATTCATTGCAGTTGTTAAGTGAGTGATATGGTTGTTAAACAAATCCAAATTCCCAATTGATTTTACTTGTTGGAAGCCAGTTGGGAAGGTCATGCATGACACCACACCTGACCCTGGGATTCTACAGCCATCATAAATAAAGACATACCCATTGCCAAGCACCTGAATTTTGGTCATGTGATTATGGGGATGCTGCAATAGTCATAAGTGTGAGGACTGGTTTTAAGTCATTTTTTTCAGTGCTGTTTTAACTTTGAACAGTCATTAAATGTGTGATAACCCAGGGTGGGATTCAAAAGCAACAAAGTCACAAAAACAAGTGAAGTCCCTTTAATTCCTTCAACTTGGCTTCAAAGGTCCAATTATCATTGACTGGAGAAAAAACTCCTCCACAAACAGTTGTGAAAAGGAAGAACTTCCGTTCAAACTCAAAATATATATAAATGATAAATAAATAACACAAACCACACTGAAGCAATTAATGAGACAAGACAGGATAAGGGCTTGAAGACATCCACAGATATCGAAACACACACACTGGGAAGGACGCCAGAACTCAGATAAGAACTGACAAACTAGAAATATTTTCACGCTTTGTTTCCAGCACTGGCCCATGCGCAGTTTGTCCTTTTAAACAATCCTCACAGCTGCGGCCCATGAAGGGGATCAAGGCCCCTTTCTCCCCCGTAGACCATGCCATTCACATTTTTCCCTTATCCACTCCTCCCTGCGTGTCCTAGGATGAAGAGGGGATGGGCCTGGATCTTCCTCTGAATGCCCAGCCAGCCTGTGCCCTTCCCCAGTTTCCTCCACAACTCCCAGAGCCACACTCCCACTCCCTGTCAGCTATTCCTCCTCTCTCTCAGAGTCAGATTCTAACAGGGGCATGACAAAATTATTGGTCTTAATGGTTGTATCACATTGACTCCAAACTGCACATATGAGTTTCCATTCATGTTTAGTCAAGAGCATGTGATGACACTTACTCATATACTGATATTTATCCACTACAGCATACAGAGCTTTCAATATTTGGATATTGAGATAGAAGAAAGGAGTAAAGGAACAAATCAGAATGCCATGGACACCATCACTCATGAATTATAAGAAGAAAATCAGTGAATAAATGACCTGATTAGTTCAGCAAGTGATTCAACATCATTTCTTGGAATGGCTTCAAATCTTCATGTGGGAGCCATTCGGTTTTCTACATTCCAAAATCTGAAGTGCATATTCCTCATGAACAACTCAGAAGGGGAAACTGCTTTGAAAACAAACCAAAACCATCCTGTGGGACTATTACTACGGTTACAAATAATGCTGATTACCCAAGAATCTCTGTATAGATGTATGAGAAAGATGTTTCAAGTCCACATTACAGGGTTTCTCAGGAAAAATGACTTAGAGACACCAGTGCTTATTCATTATTAATGCTATTTTTATAGTCTTGGAAAAAACTTAAAAAGTATATCTCTAGAGAAGGGGTAGCAATATAATGTTTTCTAATCTCTACCAGTGTGACCAGTGGAAAGAAAATGTGAGAATAGTTGCTTAAAGCATCTGAAAGGCATAAGCTTTGCCTTAGAGTATGAGTTTATTTCTCTTCTAGGAATGAGATCACCATCCTTAACTTATAGATTAGAATGCCTCTCAATTCTATGTACAGCCATGTTTCTCAATGTTGGCTGGGATATTCTGGGAGTTGAAGTCCACACATCATAAAGTTTCCAAGTTTGAGAAACACTGACATACAGGAGAAGAAGAAATATGGTAAATGTGGTCAGAATATCAGATGAACAACTCGCACAAGCCTTCCTTTTAAAAAATAAACTTATGCACTTTTTCATCAAGATTGTGTCCTTGTGAATTTTCTTTACCATTTTTATCCACAAATTGGATGGAGTTTTGTTTTTGAAAGAGCTAAGATTTCTTTATCTATGAAACTCATTTGCAAGGCCTTTAAGTAAATACTATTTCTCATTCTAGAAATCTATCCTGTTGAAATGACATAGTAGGAAATCATTGTATCTCATCTTGAAATATTTAGGAGAAAAAAAGGTAGAAAAAGAATGCGGATATGAATTATTGCTACTATTCAAAGTGCTCTTTAATGTTCCTTTTAGTATTTTTCTGATGTACTATGTCTTCTGTCTCTCATCACTGAATGCAGAATTTTTTCCATTTCATGCACATTTATTTATCCTCCAGCCATACATTTCAACTGAATGATTCCCCAAATCTTCAAAGCTAGAATTATTTGGATCTCTTAGACAGGAGTGTCAAACTCAAGGCCTACAGGCCAGATCTATCTGCAGGTTGCTTAGATCTGGTCCACGAGGCCGCCCTGGAAACAATAAAGGACCGGCCCGCATGGCCCGCTTGAGCTTCATTTTCACTGGCAGAGGGTTGCAGGAGACAATTGCAGCTGAAAACAGAGTTCAGGAGGGCCATGCACCACCCACCTGAGCTCCATTTTTTCTAGCAGAGGGTTGCAGGAGGTTGTCGCAGCCAAAAATGGAGCTTGGGAACCCGTTTTCACTGGCAGAGTGCTTAGAGCACCCCAACATGAGTGATGTCAAGCTGGCCATGCCTCCCTGGCCATGTCTACCCCAGCTCCCCCAAGGTCAAACACAACCCTCAATAAAATTGAGTTTGACAACCCTGTCTTAGACTAATAATGGAAACCTTTTAATTCTCATTAGAACTGTCTCGTGACATAAGCATAACGAATATGAACCATGCAAGTCAAGGACAGAAACAGTAAAATGTTTTGCTTATTTTTTCTGTCATAGTTTAATATATTTCATTGGTATTTTTGCCTTTTTAAATCAATGTCAGATTTATGATCTAAGGAATACATTTCATCTGAAGGAAGAGGAACTTGTAATTAACATTCTAAAAACAGCTCAACTTCCATCACAATCTGGCACACGCCAATTTGACAATAAAAATGCAGTAAAATATTATATAGGCATATTTATATGTTGCAGAACAATGAGTTTTGCGTTGGCACAAGTAATTATGATAGTAAATTGGATTGTCAAAAAGTCAGGTAACAAAATAGGCATTACAACCTATCACATCTCAGCCCTGAGGTAAACATTTTTGAACTTTTCATAAGTATAGATCTGTATTATAATGGGATGGTAAATTTATAACTGGCAAATGAAATCCTAAGGCACATAATAATAAATGCGTTTTTCCTGAAAAAATAACTTTCTCATTTGTCCAACATAGATTAAAAGAGTAAACACGATTAAGGCAGTCAGTTTTAACCCACTGCAAGCCTAGCGGGAAATGAAAGTAATATATTAGTATGTGGGAAGGGCTGGTTCCACTTGCCTCAAAAGATATGACAAACAGCCTTCCCTTCAAGAGATCATAATAGATCTAACTGTACTGCACAATTTTAATCCAATCTCCAACCTCCCTTTGGGGGAAGGTATTGAGAAAGCAGTGAGCCTACAACCTCTAAGGATTCTGCAGGAAGTAGATGAACTGGATCTGTTGCAGTCAAGGGTTAGGCTGAGCCGTAGCATTAACTCTATTGGTCTCAGGATGGGACCAGCCTGGTCCTCTTTGAACTCTCATCAGCTTTTGATACCATGAGAGCTTTCTGAACCAGCTGAAAGTGTTGGAAATGGGTCATATTGACCTCTAGAGGTTCTTCTTGTTTCTCTAAAACAGTTCCAATCAGTATTGGAGTATGTTTGGGGGAACAGTTCTAGCTTGAAGTCTCTGCTTATAATGTACTGCAGAGCTCAACTTTCTCCACACTTTTATTTAATATCACATGAAATGATTAGATAACTTTATCTATTGATTTAGGGTCAAGTATCATGATCATGTACATTATTTCTACCCTACATCATCCTGTTGATCATTGATTCTTAATAAAGTTATGGTTCCTAATGATTTCTGCCCACTCTACCGAATTTTACAAAATGAACATATTCTAGGTTCCCTGGGCGAAGCACTCTGACCTGGTAAATCCTAGGCAGGTTGCCTTTCCTGTCATGGTGATTGATATGGTTAGCCCCAATTCTATTGGCCTTTTGAAAGCCTGTAAAGAGTTGGGTAATTCTGCCAGGCAATGGGCTGGGATGTTAGATACTGGGGTTGTGACATGGATGTAAATGAAGTATGCATTTTGAGAATCAGGATGTATGGAGATGACTTGAGTTCTTTGTGTTTTATGGTTGGTTATGTGTTTTTATTCTCTTTGCCACCTAGAGTTTCATTGAATAGATGGATAGATGGATATTTGATTAATATAATAACAATAAATAAGAATTAGAGGAGGTTTTGGTCTGCCTAATTGGGAATTGTATTATCAAGCTGCAAGTTTGATGTGGGTCAAAGAATGGATAACATTAAGGAAACATAGGTTGTTGACATTAGAAGGGCATGACTTGCTGTTGGGTTGGCATGCTTTTTTATGGTATAAGGGAACTAAAACACAGGGTTATTTTAGAAGACATTATGTACGGGAGTCTTTGTGGTTAAATTGGGAGAAGATAAAAAGACAATGTTATTTGAAAATTCCAGTTTGGTTATCGACCATTGAAGCATTTTCCTATCCTATAATCTACAAGAAGGAACAAACAGTTAGATATGGGGAACTTTTGGATGAAAAGGGTGAACTTAAATCGATCCAAAACTTAGAGGAACAAGGTATAAGGATGAATTGGTTTTCATATGCACAAATACATTCAAGGTATGATGAAGATTCCAAAACGGAGGGATTTTATGATAAACAGACTGATTTAGATAAGATCTTGATGGGTACTGATGAGAAGGTGATTAAAAAACTATATGGTTATTTACTGGGAATGAAATTAGAGGAAGAACAAGTCAAAGAAACTATGATTGTTTGGGGGAAGAATTTTGGATATGGGATTGATTTAGAGAAATGGCAGAAATTGTGGTCTCAAAATTATAAAATGACAATGTCAACAGCATATAAAGAAAACTTGTATAAGATGTTTTACAGGTGGCACTTTCCTCCGACAAGAATAGCAAGAATGTTTAAGAATAAATCTGAAAAATGCTGGAAATGTCATCAGATACCCGGCTCATATTACCATATGTGGTGGACTTGTGAGGATGCTAGAAAATATTGGACTATAATTTGCATGTGGTTGGAAAAAATGACAAAGAAACATATAGACTTGAAACCAGAGATCTTCTTATTGGGAATTTTACCTGATATATATAGTAAAGATTTGAAATACCTGATTGTAAATGTATTAACAGCGGCCAGGATTGTATTTGCTAAAAATGGGAAGAATGAGAAAATACCATTACAGGAAGAAATTATTAAGAAAATATTGGAATGTGCTGAGATGAGCAGATTGACATTTGAAATTAGAGAGCAAGAGGATAAACAATTTTACGAAATTTGGGATCTTTTTTATAAATGGCTAGATGATAAAATACGATAATAGAATATTTAGAATGCTAGATAGTAAGGAATATCTTTATTTTGCTATTTGATATTATATTTATAAAGGATTTTTTAGGATTGATTTGATATGACTAGATGATTTGTTATAGAGTAAACTGGTTTAAAGTATTGTTAGCTCATAAAGCATGAATGATTAAAAATATAGTCAAAAACTTCTTTTTTTAGTGATATTAGGATATATAAGTTTGGATTGACAATATGAGTTGTTATGTAACATAATTGTAATTGAGACTACAGAATGAATGCACAAAAATGATGAACCAACTGACACACTGGATGTACATATAAGAGTTGATGTTTTTATGTTTTGTTTGTCTTGTTTGTTTGTAGAAAATTAATAAAAACTTTTTCAAAAAAAAAAAACAATAAATAAATAAATGCATGTGAAAACATTACATAGAATACACACAAACATTCATAGGAGCTGGTAAGTTGTGTATCCTAAGCCAGTCTTCCATCTGTATAACTGCATGAGCATCTATAGCAATGGGATGAAAAAAGGTAATATGGTATTTCTGATTGTGTGTTTGAAGTCTTAATCCTTATTTATGTGTGTTGTAACCATGATGTACAAAAATTGGTGTCAGGTTCTGATAATGTGGTCAAAGTCACTCTTGACTTTTTTTTTTAAATGAACTTGTTAAAAAAAGTCTATTAACAGAAAGAAAAAAGAACATAAAACATAGAATCAAGAAATTTACAAATATAATAAAAGTAGATTTTTTTCATTATTTCTTTAAGTGATTAAAATAACTACATTAAATTGTTTTAAAAATCTGAAAATTGCCATAAAATTTTAAGCAAAGTTGACAAACATCAGATTCCAAAGACAGGATACCATGAATCATTAAATGAAATTGTAAACTCAGACAAATTGTGCGTTTACTAAGAGAAGTCTTTTCTAATTTAAAAGGACTTATGTATTAAGATTTGATGTAGAAAGCAACCAAATTCTGGATGTACCAGTAATCCATATATTCAATTGTTATATATCCTGACTTCTTTGATGTCTTTGCAGGTGCCCTATCTATGAGTATTTTATTGCATTCTAAAAGGCTGGGAACAATACGTTTTCTCCAAAGCCCTTTATGAATGTTGTTACGAACTAAGCAAATGCTTTAGTTTAAAATCCTAATAGTTTTGTTTCCACAGCAGGCTCGTAATCCTGCACTTCTGATTGGCCCATGAACAGCGGATTGTGATTGGCTGTTTCTGGCTGATCTGATTGGCCGACAGCGGGTTGTCGCTGATTGGACGCTACCAGCGCGGCAACCTCAAACCATGGGTTATTGTGACAGCAGCCAGCTCTATAAAAGAAGCTGCTGCTGCCCAGTATTTCTGCTCTGTTCTGAAGTCACTAATAAAGAGTTGGAGTCACTATTTGATGTCTCGTCTCCATTCCTTGCGCCCATGCTCCAGATCTAACACTGGCAACGAAGCTGGGATGTGGAGACAATAGAGCTGACTGAACACTCACTGAACACTAACAGAGCACATGGCTGAGAACACACCAAAAAGCGGCAGAATGATCAGCAGCGCTCTACCACTCGCTCCATTTGACCTGTCTAACGAAGACTGGGACTCGTATATGGACAGGTTCCAGATGTTCCTGGAGACCAACAATTTGAATAATGCTACGCCTGGCAAGAAACGAGCTGTATTCCTGACCCATTGTGGGCCCACCATTTTTAAAATGGCAAAAGCACTTGCGAAACCAGCAGAAGTCAAGACAATGGACTGGGACAACTTCGCCCCAATCCTACGGGCTCATTATGCACCAGCGGTGCCAACACTCATCAGGAGACACGAGTTTTACCAGAGGGACCAGCAGGAAGGCGAAAATGTTGGAGACTTCATTGCTGACCTTAGAAACCTAAGGGGACTCTGTGGCTTTGCAAACCTTGAGGAAGCCATGAAAGATCGAATTGTTCTGGGCCTAAAAGACCCCACGACCCAGAGCAAGATTATGGCGAAGGGAGACATCAGCCTCGCAGATGTCATCGCCAATGCTACTGCAGCAGAAGCAACCAGGAAGTCAGCCGCTTGAATGCGCCAAGCGAATGCACCGCACCGCCAACTCGCCAGTAACACCACGCCTTTCTCCGAGAGGCACACAACGACCACCCACCATGAAGACCTCGAATCCTCATCAGAAAGCGAGGAAGAAGAGGTTAACAGACTCAGATCAGAACGCAACCAGCGCAACCAGTGGAATCGTAAGCCTTCGAGTCAATGTGTTGGATGCGGGGGAAATCACCCGCGATCAGACTGCAAATTCCTAGATGCACTCTGCCATTCCTGTGGAAAGTGGGGCCACATCGCAAAGGTCTGCAGAAGCAGGCGAGGGTCCAGCCCAATCTGAAGAGAAAACAACTTCCGGCATACAACAGACACTCCACCAGTAAATCGGGACCGCCTAAACAGCCAATGGAACCAATACTACAGAAATCGAACATCCGCCAATTCAATCAGACGAGAAGAGGCCCATCAAACCATCACCATCGGCCACGCTTCCTCCCTTGATGCAAGGAAAATCCGAGTGAAGGTCACCATTGAGAATTGACCATGTGTTATGGAAGTTGACTCTGGGTCATCCCTGTCAATGGTCTCCTGGAAAACCTTAAAACAGCTGATCCCTGACATTCGTCGCCAGGACCTCAGCACTCAAAAAATCATATTAAAAGACTACCAAGGAAAGAGAATTCCAGTTGTCGGTTCCAGCCACGTCAGAGTATCCTTCAAAGACCACACCGCAACCCTACCTCTTACCGTCATCGATCGAGATAGGCCCAGTTTGCTGGGCTTGCAATGGTTCGCACCACTAGGAATTGAACTAGTGGGCATCAACGAAACCAGAAGTGATGACTGGGAAGTGGCCCTCATCCAGGAATTCCAGGATGTTTTCACCGAGAAGCTATGCAAGTACAAGGGATCCCCCATATCGTTTAATCTCAGCCCTGACGTTGCACCCATTCGCCTTAAGCCTCGTCGAGTGCCCTTTGCACTCAAGCCAAAGATTGATGAACAATTGGACAAATTAATAGCCCAGGGCATGTTGGAACCGATCGATCATGCCCGATGGGAGACCCCAATTGTAACCCCCATAAAATCTGACGGATCCTTAAGAATTTGTGGGGATTACTGGGCCACCCTAAATCACGTGCCTCAGCAGAGCGCTCACCCTGTACCTGTGGTCCAACACCTTCTTCATTCCCTGGGAGGTGGGAAAATATTTGCAAAATTGGACCTAGCTCAGGTGTACCAGCAGTTGCCCATAGATGCAGAGACTGCAGAAGTCCAAACTATAGTCACACATAGAGGTGTATTCAAGTGTAATAGACTCCAATTCAGAGTGAGTGTAGCACCTGGCATCTTCCAAAGTCTGATGGAAAGATTGCTTCAAGGCATAAAAGGGGTCGTGCCCTACTTTGATGATGTCTTAATAGCTGCCCCCAACAAAAGCCTGTTAGAAAAATGACTCAGAATGGTCCTCTAGAAATTTAAAGACACTGGCCTGAAGGTCAAGAAAGACAAGTGCCAACTATGTACTGAGAGGGTTGAATTCCTTGGGTACCTTCTTGACAAACAGGGAATTCACCCTACGGAGAAAAAACTCACTGCAATAAAAAACGCCCCAAGACCTAGGAATAAAACAGACCTCCAAGCCTTCCTGGGACTCATTAACTTTTATAACATCTTCTTGCCCCAGAAGACAACTGTTGCTGAACCCCTGCATAGGCTCCTCGATAAGAAGGCTTCCTGGGTCTGGGGACATAACGAAGAGCGAGCTTTTCAGCAAGTAAAGGACCTGTTAACTTTAGATGCTGTATTGATACAATATAACGAGACTTTACCTTTAAACGTCACCTGCGATGCCTCACTGTTTGGAGTAGGAGCCATCCTGAGCCACGTCCTACCAAACGGCACTGAGGCACCTATTGCGTTCTTTTCAATAACTTTATCTAAAACTGAGAGAAACTATAGCCAACTTGATAAAGAGGCTCTTGCTATTGTGTCTGCGATCAAATGATTCCATGAGTATGAATATGGAAGGTCTTTCTCCATAATTACTGACCACAAACCATTACTTGGCACTTTAGCAGGAGACAAACCAACTCCCCACATCTTATCACCAAGAATGACACGTTGGTCAGAGTTTCTATCCGCATACGATTACTAACTGCTACACCGCTCGGGGAAAGCCATTCCCCACACTAACGCTTTGAGCCGTTCTCCGTTACCAGAAGTCATAGATGACCCAGCTCCAACCCTAGCTACACTACAAATCGAAACTCTTCCTTCACCACTGCTGACTGCACAAGACATTGCCTCAGAAACAAGGAAGGATCCTTGTTTGGCAAGGGGCCTCAGCTGGGTAGAAAGAGGTTGGCCTGACAACGAACCAAACGACACCTTCAAGCCTTTCAAAAGCCGGCAGACAGAACTTTTCTCCCAAAAGGGATGCGTCTTGTGGGGAGACAGAGTCGTCATCCCAGAGAGGTTACAGCATAAAGTCCTAAAACTATTGCATGATGGCCATCCGGGCATCATGCGAATGAAGGCACTAGTGAGGAGTTTGGTGGCCAGGTATAGATAAGCAAATAGAAACCTTGGTGGCCACTTGCAGCAAGTGTCAGGAAACTCATTCATCTCCACCAAAAGCACCACCAACTGAATGGGAAGCACCCCGAGGTTCCTGTTCCCATATCCACATCGATTTTGCAGGACCTACCAAGGGGCATACATTTCTTATAGCAGTGGATGCCTACTCCAACTGGCTGGAGGTCCACAAAATGAAGAGCACCACCACAGAAGCCGTCGCTAAAAAACTAAATAGATTATTTGTTACGCACGGGTTGCCAGATGTCCTAGTTTCGGATAATGGGCCCCAATTCACCACTCTGGCATTTGAACAGTACCTGACAGAGTGGGGGATACGCCATGCTTTGACATCACCAGCTCACCCTGCGGCCAATGGCAGGGCTGAGTGATTGGTCCAATTCATAAAGAAAACTACACAAGATGGAGCAAGGGGACATCGACGACAAGGTGACACGGATGCTTCTCCTCCAATATATTACCCCAAACAGCACCCCAAACAGAACCCCGGCCGAACTTCTGATGGGCTGGAGACTTCGCTCACATCTTGACTGCCTGCACCCTACTTACACATCGGAAAAGCCCGTGGGATCCAGCAGCAGGTATCGCACCTTCAAGGTAGACAACCCAGTCTTCGCAAAAAACTTTTCCGGTGACCCATTGTGGGTCCCTGCTACCATAACTCAACTTACGGGTCCACGTTCCTACCGTTTACAAACTGCTGACAGAAAAATGTGGAAGTGCCATATCGATCAACTGCGCTCCAGGCTGGCACCTACCCCCATCACAAACCCCGAACCTCAAACCTGGGGGGGAAAGGAAAATTGAAGGGGGCGGAGAAGAACTAGCATACGACCCAGTATGTGAAAACCAGCAATCAGCACAACCAACCCAGAGATATTCACCTTCTGAAGGAGAGCCAGGCCAGACGATCGCCTGACCACAGAGCAGCACTGCGACAGCAGCAAATCCAAGGGATCTGGAGGACAGCCTTAACGGAAGCAGAGATGACAACCCCGAGTCACCCAACGGAGAGGGCGGAACATCTTTGCCAACAAGCGCAGCAAGCAGCCCACCGAGACCAGAGTCAGGGCAAGGACTGGTTGAGCAACGCAGATCAGGTAGACAGGTGAAACGACCTGCCTACCTGCGAGAATACATCACCCCACCCCTCAGACAGAACCTAGGGGGGAGGGGTGTTACGAACTAAGCAAACGCTTTAGTTTAAAATCCTAATAGTTTTGTTTCCACAGCAGGCTTGTAATCCTGCACTTCTGATTGGCCCGCGAACAGCGGATTGTGATTGGCTGACAGCAGGTCGCCGCTGATTGGACGCTACCAGTGCGGCAAACTCAAACCATTGGTTATTGTGACAACAGCCAGCTCTATAAAAGAAGCTGCTGCTGCCCAGTATTTCTGTTCTGTTCTAATAAAGAGTTGGAGTCACTATTCGATGTCTTGTCTCCGTTCCTTGCGCCCACACTCCAGATCTAACAAATGTCCTTCCTTATTCGGTTGATAGTGCCATGCTTCATTTTCTGATGTGACTATATTGATAACAAGAAAGACTTCTGCATACGTTTGCTTGAATATAAGAAAAAGTGTGGACATAGTATAGTCTTTTTAGCATTTGAAAATGTTGATAGATTTAGAAATTGAAGGGATTCCAGAGGAAGAAAGTTGTTAGTTCAGGGGTGTCAAATTCATTTTCATTGAGGGCTGCATCAGGTTGTATTTTATCTTGGGGGCCAGAAAGGCATGGCCAGGGTGGGTGTCGTCAGGATGGACATGGCCACCTCAATGTCACTTGTGTTGAAGATGCCTGTGTTGGCTTGAGTGCTCTGCAAGCAAAAAGGCTGCGATGGCCTATTGCAACCCTCTGTTAGTGAAAATGGAGCTCGGGAGGACCCCTCCCGAGATCCATTTTTACTGGCAGAGGGTTGCAGGAGACCATCACAGCCACCTGAGCTCCCTTTTCACTTGCAGAGGCACCACAAGCCAGTCCTTTGCTGTTTCCAGGGCAACCTCATGGCCAGATCTAAGAACCTCATGGGCCGAATCTGGCCCACAGGCCTTGAGTTTGACACTCCTGCACTGCTTTATCATTTAACCCCCTTTAGTCTAATCTACTGACAAATTATTTGGCTGACGCCTGCAGCATTCCCAATCTACTAGACTAAAGTAGATGGATAGAAACTATTGGGAGAAGAAAGTTCCTTAATTATCCTGATCCCAAGCCATGTAGGACAATGAAGGTGACAACCAGCACCTGGAAAAACACTGGCAACCAGCGCAGCTCCCATAGCAGTGGTGTTACATATGCCATATAATTGGCATCATTAACTACCAATGCAGATGCATTTTGCATCAGTTGATGCATGCTGCCTTTTCAACCTTTTCTAAAAAGGGGAAGTTGAGGATTGGACATAAATTGTATGAAATTATATTATCATGAAACAATATGTTTTGTCTAGGAATGTTTGGTTTCTATTTACGTTGTTGTTGTTCAGCCTGTTTTTATTCTATAATAGTTTGCATTTTCTTCCTTCCTTCCTTCTTTCTGTAATTTAGTTCTTATTAACTAATCACTGGTCTGTGCAGCCTTAATGATGTCTCTGCATTCATCCCAGAGGTGATACAGGTAATTGGCTTTTGAACCATTTCTGTGGTTACCAACATTTGATTAATGAAATATGTGTGAAACTTCTTTTTTAATCTGTTTAACATGAAAAATTCTAAATGTAAATAGAAAAGCCTGAATATTTCTGAACATAAAAAAGGTGTTGAAAGAGTATTGTAAAATAGCACAAAATATTATAAATATGAAACATCTAGAGTGCCACTGGTGGAAGAAAAGGAACAAAGGCAAATGAACAGGAACTAAAACTGGTATTAGATCTTATCTCGTAACGGTAAGGGTTGTAAAATATAATTATTTCACACACACACATTTTCTCTCTCCCCATTTGCTTTTGCTCCTCTCTTACACTGCCCTTGCTGCTAAGCTGCTCTTTTAATCTGCTTTGCCCCGCAACACTCCCCACACCCCGGAATTTCTCTAACTGAAAATGTCTTTCTTTTTTCTCTCAAGCATTGTTCTCCAACTTAGCTATGAAAAAAAATCCTTTCTCTTTTTTTTGCAAAAGAGTCTATATGTAGCCCTATATTTGATACATACTTCTGCTCATAAACAATTTTTAACAATTCATAAAGGATAGGAAATGAAATTATAAGGAATATTTGAAGAGTAATTAATCCTCGCATTTCCCTTTTATTGGATGATATTGTCCCATGCACCTTAAATCATTACTATATCCATTATAATTTTTGGTTTTCTCCAAAATGATGCACCGAAATATTTCTTACCAAATCAACATATACGGACATGCTATCTCAGTTCCTTATGCTTTTTCAGGCTATTTCTCTATTGGCTCAAATTAGTATCAACTGCATAACGAATTCTGACTATACACAAATCTGCAGCCAAACCTAGAGATTCTACAAAAGAAACTAGATTTGATTGAAATACTCCTTTACTGCATATTTATAACTTCAAATAGTATAGATACAAAGTTATCCTGTTCGTTAAAGCAGCAAGCAAAAAGGTAATTTTCAGAGATGAACTAACTGACTGGCTGATTGATTATATATGCTTTTATGTCACGTCAATTAAAGTTGTAAGTGACCCAGACAACAGTAATAATTATAACATAATCAATAATATAAAAACAATATCTGCCTTAACATTTAGCAATAATTCAAGTCATAATAATCTGTCATAAAGCATAGCATAATAATTCATCAGAACCTTACATATCCCAGGTATACATGACACAGTTCTCACATTTTCAAGAACTTTCTAAATATCAAAAGAAAGAGTGATTAAGTTACATCTAGAGAGAGGGCATGAGTATTAATGACATGCCTTGTATAGATAAATATTCTACTAGAAGAAATCATTGTCTGATATAACCATATTCCAAGCCAGATAATTCTTTAAAGTTTAACTTAGTTCAACTATAATTCCTGAACTGTACTTGGAATACATCAACAATTTTCAACACTTATGTTATATAATAATGCCAAGTTGTTCCCAATAGTACATAGGGCATTGACGTTGCACTATTGTATTTTGTGGTTGTAGTTTGTATGCATACTTTGCAAGCATAGTTTCATTTAAAGTATATTATGGTACTATACTATACTATACTATGCTATGCTATGCTATGCTATGCTATGCTATGCCATGCCATACTATACCATACTATATTGTCTTCTTATCAAAGGATGAAACATCATGACTTACTTTGGCAAAGATCTTATGATATTTTACAGTTACAATTTGTATTTTATTATACCATAATATTACATGATATAGCTAACTTGTGACTACTGATATTTTATATATAAAATAGATTTTCCCCTTCTTTTCATAGTCTATTTAGGTTTTTTTTTAACCTTTTTCTGTTTCTCTGTCTCTCTCTTTTAAGATTAAGAGTTCTGTTTAATTGTGTGAAATTTTTCATGTGTTTTGGTGTTGTGCCTATATTTAATGTTTTGCATTTTATTTCTAAATTTAAATTTTAAAAAGCTTCTTTTGGCAGGAACCTAGCCATCTTTGAAAACAATCTGATGGGAAGGATGAATCACAGAATCATCTACAATGGGGTGTCAAACTGGTGGCCCACGGTCCGGATGTGTCATGCACAGGCCATATCCATCCCAGCTCTGTGAAAAATGCTGCGAAACATCAAGGGACAGCAACGTGATGCAGTTTGACACCCATGGTCTATAATGATGAGAAATACCCAAGGCATTTAGCCCTTGAATTCATTTGGAATTAGCCTCTGGCTAGGCAGGTCTACTGAGGTGATGAAAACAAGGTTTTGTGTAGTTAACTGGGATGAGTTTGAACCTCATAGTAAGATGGATAAGATCCTTGGATTCCCCTCCTGGTTATTGAATCCTGCTTTGTTGGATTCATATAGTTCTGAGGGAAGGGGTGGTTCTTCCTGCTTTGGTGTGCCTCTTCCCAAAGAGGCTTTTCCTGGGCCTAATCACACTGGATAATATTTGTTCAGTTCCAATCTTTTCCTTTTAGGAAAAGTTACTGGAATGTAGATATTTATTATGCATCTCCTATTTGAGTAACTGGAAGCTGTGGGCAAACTGAACGGGGAGAAAAAGGTAGACATTTACCCTGACAAGATTGAGTGGCTGCCTTGTGGTTGAGTGATTATATAGTATACATCCCTATTCTAATTTTATGATCTTAATCTGCCAACCTTCCAACCAAAGCTATCCACTTTTCCCCACCGATTCTGCTCAATTCTGCTAATACTCCTTGTGTGAGGGCAGGAGAACCTACGGCACTCCTCTAGATCTCTATCTTCTTCACCTGCTAGCACTCTAACACAACTGTCTATTCTAATAGTTTTCCCATTTCTTAATCTATTCCTTCTAGTCCAGCTCATTGTCAGCCTTACACCAGACTAAGAAGCCATTGCCAAAGTATTAAATTTAATACTTTTATTTACAATATTTATTGTAAGAGCTTTATTAACAGAATTTTGCATAATAATGTTCTTATTTTCTCTCCCATTTTCTCTTTCTGTGAACCAGAGAAGGGCTTCTCAGAGGCATTTTCTCAACTTACTTTCTTGGCCCAGGCTCATGCTGTCTTTATTTGAATGTTGTTATGGTAGTAGCTCTCCCTTCTTCCTTCAAGGCTGTGCCCTCTGCAACCACTACCTTCTCTCCATTCCTTCATTATCCACCCAATGCCCAGTTCATGTTTTTAAGGGTCTCTCCTTTTACCTGCTCCATGATGTCACAGATTTTCTTGACTTTCAACAATTCTTTCTATCTTCTTGAACAGCATTTCTGAGTCTGATGGCAGCCATTCCAGTCCTCCATTTTTATTCTAGTGGCTTTTGGAATTTGATTGCTAGCAACTGTATGCTCACCCATTCTCAGCAGCTTAAGCCATTGCAACTTTGTAAGAGACAGTTTGTCTTTTCCATTTCATCACCATCCTTGCTGCCTAAAATTTTCTAACTCTATATGACTCTGCCTTATCTGCATTTCATCTCTCCAATTAGCAGGTACAAATCATGCCCAGTTCCACCATCAATCAAGTCAGAATAATCTCACTGTTCCCACTGTTTTCACCAGTCCTCCTTCATTTCCCCTCAAATCAACTGTGATCATCCTCTATCACACTCTAACTACCTTTGTTCTCAAAAATGGATCCTTATGGCCTGATTTTTTCTTCTTTTAGTGATGTTTTTCCTTTTTTCTTTTCAAAAAGTACCCCATTTTGGATTCAGGGAATATGATTCATAAGATACTGAGCAAGTTTCAATCAGCAATATAACAGACAAAATACATAAAGAGATGTATTTTTATGATGGGATTCCTAGTATCAATTATTCTGACTGAATGAGGAATGTATGTGTACAGCCAAAGATGATGAGAAGTCAGGTGGACAAAAAAAGTAAAAGTATTTATGGGATTACTTTTCCCCCATTGTGTCCACCCATCCCATGAGGTCTGCAGGTGACGCATGCTAAAGGTCCCATTGATTAGAATGTCATCTAGCAGGATCCAGGAAGAGAATTTTTTTTGCCAGGGTACCAGCCCTATGGAATGTCATCCCCCTTGAGATCAGACTGGTCCTAACTCTGTAAATCTTTCTCAAGGCTTGAAGACATGGCTTTTTTCTTTTCACAGGATCAGAATATTAAATAGAGCCTGTGAAGTGGCCATACTGATGATTTATTTGTTTGATGGATTGATATCGCCCACCCCATAATTCTGAGTAGCATCAAAGATTATTTAATTGTGGCTGTTAATTTTATATTGATTTTGTGTGCTTTGTTATTTCTTTGTTAACCATCCAGAGTCACTTTGATGAGATGGGCACCGTATGAATTGTGAAATAATTAAATGCAGAGGAAGAAATCAGTGCAAAATTAAATGTACGTCTGCCTCAATACAATGAGCAATCAGATTTGAAAGAAGAAAGTGCAGGTGAAAGCCAGGGTGCTCACTTTGTTGGGCTTCTTTTATCCAAAGATCTAGGCATTAAATCAGGGTGGAACTGGTTTCTTCCAAATGTATAGATTCTGATCGTGAACAGACATTTTAGCCTCTAAATCTTCACCAAAGGAACAAACTGTTGATTGGCATAAGTATGTCAGATTATGAAATCAAATTCTTAGGGAGTTATCCTCTCCTTAAGATTGCAATTAGGAGAAGCACCACTGAGTGCTTCATACTTTCCAAAAAAGTAAATGTTGTCTAGTTGTATTGATTACTTGACCCTCAACTGTAACTTACCATGCCTTTTGCCCAACTTTCTTGAATTTTTTTTGTAAATTGTCTTCTATATTCTTGAGCTTCTATATTCTTAGCCAGGTCTCTTTTTCATGCTTCTGAATATGCAAATAACACATCACATATTTTATTTTCCTCTGAACCCTTGTTTTACTGTTCTACCCAATCCCAGATTTGTAGTATACAGTCTTTTGTCAGGGTCCTACTGTGCATTTGACTGAATGGAGGTTCTCCATCAGCATGGATGCCATAATACATGAATTAATTTTTCAGGTGTCATAAAACTAGTTGATTCCCTCTAATTGCCAATGTATTTAAACAATATTTGATGTTTCAATATCTCTACCATTGTTTCTCACCAGCCAGATTTCCTTTTCTGGAACTCTTCATGAGGTAAGAACCTCATTTTGTTCTTATTTCATTTTGAAAAATGGATTTCCCCCTTAGGCAGATGGGGGGAATCTGGAATCAGTGACTGAATCATGAATTGATGTAGGAATGGCAATCATTGCCTGAAAAATTGAGAACCAAGCTGCAACAATCTGGATCTTTTTTGGATTTTTACTTTGTCCTTCTCATCTCATATTTCCTTATCCTATCTCTTCTCACTTTCCCCCTTCGGAAGCCAATTTTGCTGCTCCATTTCAAAGCATATATAGATTAAATAACTGATGTCAAATAATTGCTCAATTTGAAGAGAAATTGATATCTTTTCTATAGCTTTACAAATGGCTTTTTATTTCTTCTACTATTCTTTGGTAGAGGGCAGCTTCTTCATGACTCACAAGTTGTTCCAAGTTTCTGACATAGAAATGATTAATAGGCACAAATGGTGCCAAGAAATTGTATAGATTGCAATACTTACGGATGTGAATCATTTCTGTGAAAAGCTGCAGAGAAACATTCATGATAATGAGACTGTTATGGGGAAAGCAGTCTCAACTCTCATTATTTCTAAGGAAACTAATGTTTGGGTATCATATTATTCTTAGTGGGTTTTTGGTAGTTGTCTGATCTGCAATATAAATTTAATTTATTATAATGGTTGAAATAACCACCAAGGATTGAAAAGAATTCCTCCCTGAATTACTACTCTAATTTTCTTTTAACTTTTTTTTTCTCTTGAAATTTAATAATCACCATTTTTTTTTCCCTTGGCCATTTCCTAAAATGAGTTCATCAAACCAATATCAGCATAGCCAAAACATGAATGAAAGTTTTTAGTAGAATACTTTTTAAAAACAAAATAAGGACTGTCAAAATTCACAAATATATACTGAAGGCTTTTTTTTAGAAAAAAAAAAACAAACACAATCTTGTCAGTAAATAATACAAAGTAATCTTCTCCATCCTGCAACTAACTCTTCTTACCAAATTTAATCAGAATAGATGTATGTTATTCATGTTAGTTTTTAATCTGATTATTTCTCCCTTAAAATGAGGTAGAAAAACATTGAAAGTAAAAAAAGGAAGATATTACATGTGTGAAATAAATCCCACAGATTTCTTTTCAAATGCAGGAGAGGTGATGTGCAAAAATTGAAATGCATTGAAGCCCATTGAAGCATGGAATTGGCTAACATTGATCTTAAAATATTTCTAGTGGTGGAAATTACATACAAAATCAGCACTCATATTTTGGAGATAATTTTATGAAATTATATTTTGGAGAATTGTATCTAAGAAAAAGCTAATGCAATCCTAAATTGTATTAAGAGAGGGATACAGTCAAGATCAAGGGAAGTACTAATACCACTCTATAAAGCCTTAGTAAGACCACACCTAGAGTACTTCATCTAGTTTTGGTCACCACATTATAAAAAAGATGTTGAGACTTTAGAAAAAGTACAGAGAAGAGCAACCAGAATGATTAGGGGACTGGAAGCTAAAACATACAACGAATGGTTGCAGGAACTGGGCTTGGCTAGTCAAGTAAAGAGAAGGACCAGGGGAGACATGATAGCGGTCTTCCAATATTTGAGAGGCTGCCACAGGAAGGAAGGGGTCACGCTATTTTCTAAAGCGCCTGTAGGCCAGACAAGGAATAATGGATGGAAACTGAACAAGGAGAGATTTAACCTGGAAACAAGGAGAAACTTTCTGACAGTGAGAACAATCAACCAATGGAACAGCTTGCCCTCGGAAGTGTGCGAACGCCATCACTTGAGACTTTCAAGAAGAGATTGGACTGCCATTTGTCAGAAATGGTGTAGGGTCTCCTGCTTGAGTGGGGGGTTGGACTAGATGACCTACAAGGCCCCTTCCAACTCTGATAATTTGTATCTATAGAGGACAATGCTGGAAATAGCTAACATACTGTGCAGAACCATCAAAGTTCCAGGCCTCTGGTAAGGAACCTGAAATTGATTAGGAATTGAAAGGGAGTTTGTTTGTTTGTTTGTTTGATTGATTACATGCCTACATACTGTATGTCAAGAGAGCCAACTGGCAGAATTCGATCACTGAAGCATGAATGATAAATATCCAAGCTAAATAAAAGGACAACTGCATCTCAGTCCAAAAGTGACTTGTATAGAGGGGTCACCAAACCTTTTCAGAATAACTGTTTAGTAACTACTGGATTTTAGTGTGATGGTTGACAAACTGGATGAAAATTTCTTAATGTGGGTGTGAGCCTTGAATAAGGGGGTTGGACTAGATGACCTACAAGGTCCCTTCCAACTCTGATTATCTGTATTATCCGAAAGCATATGCAGTATACCAGTTTGGTGTATTGGGTTAAGGCACCAGGCTAAAAACTGGGAGACTGTAAGTTCTAGTGTTGCCTTAGACACCTCTGAAAATATCCAAGGCATCCTCTTTCTATCTGAATAATTTGATTTGTTTCTTGCTTTTATTTTCTGTTAACTCAAGACTGTATACTTACCTAGTGTTTTAAGTTTATATACATATATATAAAGATTTTCATATACAAGAGAATTTTCAGGAGAAAATATGCATGTACCTGTTAGGAAGGAACACAGAAGGCATCCAATATATGTGTATTTAATACAAGATAGTTCACAGAAATTTGAGAGAAGTCCTACATATAGACCAAACTGATTGAATTTATTCTAATTCACACATCCCTAGGAAAAATTAAAACCAACAAATCCACACATGTCCTTTATTTTAATAACATATTTTGGGATTATTTGTCATAGGAAGGGCTTCTTGTCATAGGGAAAGCTGGATCCAACTTGGGATGTCCTGTCTCAAGCCTGCTGGAAACTCCCAAGCTCCTTATCTCATTGAAAATTAGATATTGTAGCAGACAAAAGAGTCAGATTGTGTGATGTGTTACAAAAGGATAGCAAGGTATTAGTGCTTTCAGATCCAAAGCTCCCTCAATTCACAGATAATGGGCCTCTCCTATCAAAACAGGGAAAATACACATCAGCTAGATCTGGCAAGACATAATAGAAACAATCGAATAAAACAAGAAAGAGGAAAGGAAATGACAGGAAAGGAAGGGAAAGGAAAGGAAAAGGAATGAAAGGACTATACTCCTGCAGGATTCTGGATGAAAAGTTTCCACCTTCCAATCTCCCTAGGGTGAACAGTAGAATTTTTCTGTCCATGGTTAATGCATAACATGTATCTTTGCTATTCTTGATTTCCTATGTGTAAATCCATCATACTTCAAAATTGTTGCATCCACATCCCATTTTAGAAGGCATGCAAATTACTGTCATATTCAAGATGAAGCCATTTAAAATGAACAGCTTTCATTTTCAATGTTTCCTGCATTATCTTGACAATGGCTTTCTTCTCTTTTGCTTGTTTGCCCTTGTCTTACAAAGGGCATTTTGCATAACTTTCACTATTCTATTTATCAAAACATAACATAATCACTTTTGAATGTCTTTAAAAGGCTTTTACTTTAACAATTTATTAGAATACATGTTAGGGATAACATTGTTTACCCTAACTGGTTTAGGTAAAATAATAACTAAGTAATCATAGTTTGTATGTTAAAGTGTCTGCAACTTTAACTGTGGGATAGTAATTAAGGGAGTGGTTGTGAAAGCACTTTAAAAGAGGCAAGACTGCAGCTTGCTCTCTCTCTGGCTTTGATGATCCCTGATTACTGCAAGGACTCAAGACTGCATTGCTCGAACGGGAGAGAAAAGCAAAGGACTGATTTGTAAGTGAACTGACATAGGATATTCTACATGGACTTTGCTAACTGAATATCCCTGAATGGACTGACTAAATGATACATGACTATTGGACTGTTATTTTGACTATGTTATGAACTCATAATGGAATAAACTATATTTTTGATAGCACAAGCGTATCTGTTATTTTTACTGTATGTTAATAAACATACAAGCTTAGCTCACTCATTTATCTGTGTGCCTATCTGACTAACGCTGCACATTCTGTTTTAGCTTGTCTCCCTAACCCTGGTTGGGGAAACCAGGTTTAACACTGGTTATGGGCCCAGAGGCTGCAAAGTCAGTTTAACTAGGATAAAACAGATTTATGTAAAAGTGAGAGTTTGTGTTGTTATACATTACAGTAAACAGACAGCTGTGTTTTATTAATTATAGTTTTATATCCATATAAGAAAACATGGCACAAGTCAATCTACAAAGTTTGTCCCTGATATCCAAGTTGGATGGAACAAACTATGTATCATGGTCTATGAAATGTAGTCTGCTTCTACGAAGAGAAGGTTTGTGGAACATAATTGAAAATCCACCAAACGTAGAAGAATGGGATCCAGAGGATGATGAAGACAAATTAAAGATAGAAGAATTTATGCATAAAAATCAACAAGCTATTTGCATAATTGCTTTAACCTTAACTGATCAACAGCTTGTTTATATCCACGGAGAGAAAACGGCTGTTGGGTGTTGGCAGAAGCTGAAGAGGATTTATGTTCGAGATAATGTTGGTGCTCACATAAATCTAACACGGAAGCTTTTCAGTACACATCTCCAAACAAATGGTGATATGCTGAGTCATTTGAAAATTATGCAAAGCATTTTTCAAGAACTGCACGAGAAAGAGCTTATTTTCTCTGAACTACACCAAGTCTACATAATTCTATCTTCCCTTGATGAAAGTTATGACAACTACGTAACTTCCCTTGAAATATTGCCAAAGGAAAGTTTAACTTTAACTGATATAACTGGCAGATTGATTGAAGAGGCCAGAAGAAGGCTTGAAAGAGATCAATTAAGGAGGCAGCAACCTCAAAAAGAAGATAATGAATCTCCTACTGCATATGCAATTAAAAAGTGTTTTAATTGTGGAGGAAGAGGACATTTGGCAAGATTTTGTAAAAAAGCAAAACGCCAGAACGCTGGCCAGAATACAAAAAGTCATCAAAAGATAAATAAAAATTTAGAGTTAGCCATGTATAGTAACGGAGCTGTAAAAAATAATTTATGGGTGGTTGACAGTGGAGCATCCCATTGTATAACAAATGATTACAAAATTTTTATTAAAATGTCCCAGAGTACACAGCAGATATCATTAGCCAATGGCTGGAAACTGAAAGCTAAAGGTCAAGGTATAGCATATTGTTCTTTTATAAAAGAGAATGTAAAAATGTTATATGTACCACAACTTAATTTCAGTTAGAATTTTGGTTAAACTAGGATATGTAGTTACTTTTAAAGGAGATAACTGCATAATTGAGAAAGAAGATAAGAAAATTACTGCATCTTTAAGAGGTGAATTATATGTGTTAAATGATGATGGTTTAAAGGTGGCTAACACAATTTATGAAAATAAGAAACCTCATGATGAATGTATTCACTTGTTACATCGAAGGCTAGGGCATTTAAATTTTAAAATGCTTAAGAAAACTGTTGAATTATCTAAGGGAATAAGTTTAAAACCTTGTAATAAGTATTTGCAATGTAATGCCTGTAATCAAAGCATAGCAAGGGTCATGCCGGCTAATAGAGTTGATGGATTTACTACCAAAGAACCTTTAGAGGTAGTATTTGCAGATTTAATAGGTCCGAAAAAACCAAGTGTAGGAGGAGCTCGTTACATATTAAGTATAATGGACCACTATTCTAGATATGGGTTTTGCTATTTAATGAAGAGCAAAACTGAAACGTATCAAAATCTCTTTAATTGGATAAAATTTGCAGAAAGGAAAACTAAAAAGAAATTAGTAACTCTTATAACAGATAATGGTATGGAATTTACAAATAATAAATTCCAGAACAGACTAAGAATGTTAGGTATTCAACATAAAATGTCTGCACCATATAGGCCACAACATAATGCCTTTATAGAGAGAAAAGGCCAAACATTACAATCAATGACACGAACTATGATGTCTGATTCAGGATTACCTGACAATTTATGGGGAGAAGCAATAATGTGTGGTAATCATATATTAAATAATGTTGTTAATTCAACAACAGGTGAATTACCATTCACACTGTGGCATGGTACAAAACCTGATTTAAGTTACATGCACACATTTGGAGCACCAGCATGGGTGCATATCCCTTCACAACTCAGACACAAAGAACAGCATAGAGCTAAAAGATTATATTTTGTAGGATATACATCTAATCATAGATCTTATAGATTCTGGGAACCAGATACATCTAGAGTTTACACCAGTGCCAGTGCTAAATTCCTAGAACATGTAGGATGGAATAGATTAGAGCAAGAGTTAAATAATGAAGTAATTATTGAACCCTACAAAAGGCAGAAAGAACAGACTAGTTATAAGAAGAGTCCAATTAAAGAAGAAGTCCACGAAGAGCAAATAGGACCAGAACAAGAGGAAACAGTTGATCAGGAAGAGTTAGATAATCAAGAAGAGTTAATAAATGAAAGTCCACCTGTAAGTCCTGTAATACCTAGACGTACTACACGTGTAACTAGACCACCTGATAGGTATCAAGCAAGTATAGTTTGCCAAGTAACTAAAGTTCCAACTAGTGTAGATGAACTTAGGATGTATCCTGCTAAGGATCAGGAGAATTGGCAAAAGGCAATGAAAAAGGAACTAAATTCATTAAAGGTAATGAAAGTTTATGAAGATGCTAAATTACCTCCAGGTGAAAAATCCATTGGGTGCAAATGGATATTTAAAGTAAAAACTGGAAATGATGGGACTGTTACCCATAAGGCTAGGTTAGTAGCTCAAGGATTTAATCAAACTGCATCTGATTACGATGAAGTTTTTGCACCAAGTCTTAAAGCAACATCTTTAAGAGCAGCATTAGTGTGGGCAGCTAAGAAAAACTATGTCATTAACCATTTAGATGTAGAAACTGCTTATCTACATGCACCATTGCAGCACACTATATATTTAAGAAAACCAGTAGGTATAAAAGACAATAAAGTAAATAGTAATGATTGTTGGAAACTCAAAAAGAGTCTTTACGGGTTGAAACAATCTGGGTTTGAGTGGAACCAATATATTGTGAAAGAATTAAACAATATAGGTTTTAAATTTGGTTTAGCAGATCCATGTGTGTTTAAAAGAGAAAATAATGGAACGGTGTCATTATTGTTATTATTTACAGATGATATTGCTTTGATAACTAAGACTAATAATGAAGCTAATGAGATTATATCATTATTAGCCAAAAAGATAAAATTAAAGCATTTAGGTAAAATTAAAAAGTATCTAGGATTGACAATTAACAAAACAAAAAATGGATTTAAGATATCTCAAGAAGATTTGCCAATTAATTAAAACGTTTAAAATGGAACTTTGTAAACCGGCAAAGACTCCAATGAGTCAGGAAGTTTGCCAAACTGATGATCAAAGTCCCAAATTTGATAAGTCCATATATCAATCTTTGATTGGAAGCTTATCATATAAAAGCAATTGGTCTAGGCCTGATATAGCTTATAGTGTAAATCAGCTGGCTCGTTTTAATTCAGATCCACAACAATGTCATTGGCAATCATTGAAGAGAATTTTAAGATATCTTAAAGGAACAATGAACCATGCATTGTATATAGAACCAAAGGGTGATTTGAGTCTTAGAGCCTATGCAGATGCAAGTTTTGCAACTGATATAAACACAAGAAAATCAACATCTGGGATGGCTATATTATTTGGTAAGACACTAATAGGGTGGAGGTCAATCAGACAACAGCATATCAGCTTGTCCACGACGGAAGCGGAATTTTCATGTCTGTTATTATTATGCACTGACTTGATTTTGTACAAACAGTTATTATTAGACATGGGTATAACTGTAAAAGATTCCATTATTGTGTACGAGGATAACCAAGCAGCTATAAAGTTAGCTTCTAGTATTGCTGTAAAAACTAGATCAAAGCATACTGATTTAAGATACTTAAATGTTAGAGAATCTGTAAAGAATGGGCTAATTAAATTGGAATACTGCATGACAGAAGAAAACATTGCAGACCAATTTACAAAAGCTCAAGGAGTAATTAAGTTTAAAGAGAATTGTAACAAATGTGATTTAAAGATGCAAATAGTTATATTTTTATTTAACCTAAAAGGGGAGAATGTTAGGGATAACATTGTTTACCCTAAAATAATAACTAAGTAATCATAGTTTGTATGTTAAAGTGTCTGCAACTTTAACTGTGGGATAGTAATTAAGGGAGTGGTTGTGAAAGCACTTTAAAAGAGGCAAGACTGCAGCTTGCTCTCTCTCTGGCTTTGATGACCCCTGATTACTGCAAGGACTCAAGACTGCATTGCTCGAACGGGAGAGAAAAACAAAGGACTGATTTGTAAGTGAACTGACATAGGATATTCTACACGGACTTTGCTAACTGAATATCCCTGAATGGACTGACTAAATGATACATGACTATTGGACTGTTATTTTGACTATGTTATGAACTCATAATGGAATAAACTATATTTTTGATAGCACAAGCGTATCTGTTATTTTTACTGTATGTTAATAAACATACAAGCTTAGCTCACTCATTTATCTGTGTGCCTATCTGACTAACGCTGCACATTCTGTTTTAGCTTGTCTCCCTAACCCTGGTTGGGGAAACCAGGCTTAACAATACATATAATACTTAGGACAGAACTGATGAAATTAATAGATTTTAAATGGAAACTTGTGCATCCTGTTTTTATAGATGACAAAATCCTTTGATCTCCCAGAGAATATATAATGACCACATGATAGATAGCAATAGCAATAACACTTAGACTTATATGCCACTTTATAGTGCTTTACAGCCTTCTCTAAGTGATTTACAGAGTCAGCATATTGCTCCCAACAATCTGAGTCCTCATTTTAACCACTTCAGAAGGATGGAAGGCTGAGTCAACCTTGAGCCTGGTGGGATTCGATTTGGCAAATTGCAGGCAGCTGACTGTCAGCAGAAGTAATTTACAATATTGCGCTCTAACTATTGCACCACCAAGGCTCTCAGATGGCCTACTTTGAAGAGGAACATTTCAACTTAAGTCTCATTAAAACTTATCAAACTCTGGGACACTGGAGATCATTTTTTGCAGGGCAGAAAATAGAGATACATGTCTTCCTTCATATTATCACAACCAACTGGGAATAAAAGTAGATATAGTAGGCTCCTGACTAACATACTCCTTTGTTGGGACATATTAAGAGAATGGGGTGGTTTGGAATTCTGTGACTTCCAAGCTTACCTCAATTTGCCCCTTAAACTGTTCCTTTCTGATTTCTAATTGGAATCTTGATGCTAGACAGCCAAGGTTCTTGGAGAGTTCCATAGTGGGGAAAGCAGAAAGCCATCTGTTGTGAATTAATAAAAGTGCTTACATAAAGATTATTAAAACCTTTAGAAAAGTGCAGGGTTCTGGCCCTGCACTTCTGATTGGCCAATAATAGCAACATCTGATTGGTCTGGTCAGGAGAATCTGATTGGCTATTAGCGGGCCTCTTTCATTGGTTAAGGGAACTAACGCTTCCCGTTTCTTATTGGTTATTTGATCAGCAGCTTGCCTATAAAAAGGGCTATTGCTGCCGCAGATTTTGCTCTGTTCCACAATGTTAAATAAAGAGTTGAAGTTCACTGTTCATTGTCTCGTCTCCACTTCTTGCGCCCATGTGCAGAACATAACACTGGCAACGAGGATGGGATTTGGAGACGTCAGAGCTGACTGAGCACTACAGAGCGCTAAACAGAGCACGTGGCTGAAGATGCACCAATGACTGAACCATGTCTAGCAGCTTCATACCACCCGCTCCATTCGACCCGGCACAAGAAGACTGGGACTCATATATGGACTGATTCCAGATGTTTCTGGAGACCAACAACTTGAAGGATACCACTACCGGAAAGAAGCGAGCGGTATTCCTAACTCACTGCGGGCCAACCGTGTTTAAGATGGCCAAGGCACCAACCAAACTGGCTGAGGTGAAGTCCATGGACTGGGACGTCCTCGAGCCCCTTCTATGGGCCCACAACACACCAACCTTACCAACGCTTGTTCGAAGACATGAATTTTATCAGAGAGACCAGTGGAAGGGAGAAAGCGTTGCAGATTTCATTGTGGATCTCTGGAATTTGGGAGGCCTCTGTGGGTTCGCCGACCTCGAAGAGACCCTGAGAGACTGAATAGTTCTGGGATTAGATGCATTAGCTACACAAAGTAAGCTGATGGCGAAAGGCGACATTAGCCTTACAGATGCCATCGCTGATGCTACTGCAGCAGAAGCAACCAGGAAGTCAGCTGCCCGAATGCGCCGCACCCACGCCCCGCTCCGCCAACTCGCCGGCGAAATCTCACCTCACCTGGAAGGACAGGCAGCGACAGCCCACCACGAGGACCTCGAATCATCATCAGAAAGTGATGAAGAAGAGATCAACCGACTCCGGTCTGAATGAGACCAACGCCATCAACGTAACCAGAGAGTGCAGTACCAATGAGCTGGATGTGGGGCAAACCACCCACGATCAGACTGCAAATTCCTCGATGCGCTCTGCCATGTGTGCGGGAAAAGAGGTCACATCCGAAGAGTCTGTAGAAGCAAGCAAGGATCCAACCCACCTCAGAGGGGGACCAACTACCGCCAGCCCACAGGAAGTCGTCCTGTGAATCGGGAATACTTAACCCACCAATGGAACAACCACTCCTACAGAAACAAACCACCAGCCCAGTCAACGAAATGAGAAGAGGCACACCAAACCATTACGATTAGTCACGCCTCATCATTAGACACCAAGAACATCTGGGTGAAGGTCGCCATCGAAAACCAGCCCTGCCTGATGGAAGTCGATTCAGGATCGTCCCTCTCGATGGTTTCCTAGAAGACCCTTAAACAATTAATTCCCACCGTCCGGCGGCAAGACCTCAGTTTCCAAAGAATCATACTCAAGGACTATCAGGAAAATCGAATTCCAGTCGTTGGATCCAGCAAAGTCCGTGTCTCATTTAAAAATCGTACTGCATCCCTATCACTAACTGTAGTCGACAGGAATCGGCCTAGTTTGTTAGGCCTCCAATGGTTCGCCCCACTTGGAATTGAAGTAGCCGGCATTCACCGAACCAACAGCGATGACTGGGAAGAGGCCATCGTCCGGGAGTTCCAGGATGTCTTTACAGATAAATTAGGTGAGTACAAGGGGACCCTGGTATCATTTAACCTTAACCCCAAAGTAGCTCCCATCCGCCTTAAGCCTCATCGAGTTCCATTTGCCCTTAAACCAAAGATTGACGAGCAGCTTGATAAATTAATAGCCCAGGGTGTGTTGGAACCAACCAACCATGCTCTCTGGGAAACCCCAATTGTAACACCCATCAAGCCGGATGGATCGTTAAGAATTTGTGGGGACTACTGAGCCACCCTGAATCACGCCCTTCAGCAGAACGCTTACCCGGTACCGGTGGTACAACACCTTCTCCATTCCCTGGGGGGCAGAAAAGTCTTCGCTAAATTGGATTTAGCACAGGCATACCAACAACTGCCTGTAGATAAAAAAACAGCAGAGGCACAAACAATAGTTACGCACCGAGGTGCATTTAAGTGCAACCAACTCCAATTCGGAGTTAGCATGGCCCCAGGAATTTTTCAGAGCTTGATGGAGAGACTACTACAGGGTATAAAAGGGGTTGTACCTTATTTTGATGACGTTTTAATTGCTGCTCCGACTAGAGAAATACTAAGGGAGCGCCTGAGGTTAGTTCTCCAGAAATTTAAAGACTCTGGCCTTAAAGTAAAAAAAAATAAGTGTCAACTGTGTACGGATAAAGTAGAATTTTGGGGGTACTTAATCGATAAACAAGGCATTCACCCCACCGATAGCAAGCTAAGGGCAATCAAAAATGCTCCAAGGCCCAGAAATAAGACTGATCTCCAAGCTTTCCTGGGCCTTATCAATTTTTACAACGTGTTCCTGCCCCACAAAGCGACCGTAGCCGAGCCCCTACATCGTCTGTTGGATAAAAAGGCAACTTGGGTCTGGGGACACCGAGAGGAACACGCGTTCCGACAAGTCAAAAACTTATTGACTTCAGACGCTGTTTTGATGCAGTATAATGAGACTTTGCCTTTAACGATTACATGTGATGCATCACCATTCAGAGTGGGTGCCATTTTGAGCCATGTGTTACCAAATGGTAGTGAAGCCCCTGTTGCCTATTTTTCAAGGACCCTATCAAAGGCTGAACGCAACCATAGTCAAATTGATAAAGAGGCTCTTGTTGTCGTTTCTGCTGTTAAACGATTTCATGAATATATTTATGGGCGAGTTTTTACTATAGTTACTGACCACAAACCTTTGCTGGGGATTATAGCGGGGGACAAGCCAACCCCTTATATATTATCTCCCAGAATGACTCGCTGGTCAGAATTCTTGGCTGCATATAATTATAAGCTGCAACACTGCCCAGGGAAAGCCATCCCCCACGCTGACGCACTAAGCCGTGCACCACTTCCAGAAACCATTGATGACCCAGCTCCAACCATCACAATGCTCCAGATTGAGACACACCAATCACCACCACTGACAGCTCGAGATATCGCGATCGAAACCAAACACGATCCCATTTTGGCGCGAGTTCTTAGCTGGGTCGAGCGAGGATGGCCATTGGATCAAATCCCTGACAACTTCAGTCCTTTCAAGAATCGACAGACCGAACTGTTTTCCCAGAAAGGCTGCATCATTTGGGGGGATAGAGTCGTCATCCCAGAGTGGCTGCAACGAGCGGTATTGAAAACCTTGCATGAAGGCCACCCCGGCATCGTGCGCATGAAGGCGCTTGCACGAAGCTACGTGTGGTGGCCGGGTATCGACAAGCAAATCGAGGCCTGGATAAAGACTTGTTGCAAATGCCAGGAAGTTAGCAATGCCCCACCGAAAGCAACCCCAACAGAGTGGGAAACACCCAGGGGACCATGGTCCCGTATTCATATTGACTTTGCGGGACCAACTAAAGGACACACATTCCTAGTAATGGTGGATGCCTACTCAAACTGGCTTGAAATCCATGAAATGAAAGGTACCACAACCAAATCCATCATCAGGAAATTGGACAGATTATTCGCAACCCATGGACTGCCAGACATTCTGGTATCCGACAACGGCCCCCAGTTTCTTTTGAACAGTATTTGGCGGACCGTGGTATTCGCCATGCGCTAACTTCGCCGGCGTATCCTGCGGTCAATGGAAGAGCCGAGCGCATGGTACAATTTGTCAAAAAGACCCTACATAAAATGGACTATGGCGATATCAAAGATAAGATTAACTGGATACTCTTTCTTCAACACATCACTCCACACAGCGTCACCAAGACAACTCCGTCTGAATTGTTAATGGGACGAAAACTCCGCTCCCACCTTGACCGACTACACCCATTGTATGAACCAGAAAAACCACACGGATCCAGTGGGAAATGCCACAAATTCCAGATAGGCGACTTAGTCTTCACTAGAAACTTTTCTGGCGATCCTTTGTGGGTCGAGGCAACTGTAATCCAAGTCACAGGACCCAGGTTATACCGAGTAAAAAGTTGTGACAGAAGAATATGGAAGCGCCATATTGATCAGCTGTGTTCAAGGCTGCAACCTGGTTTCTGTGACTCCGGTAACTTCCAAACTGAGGGGGGAGGAGATGCCGAGGAGACCGAGTTTGAAATGGCAGAAAGCACAAGTGGAAGAAGTGAGCATTCGGACTTAACGCATAAAGAAGGATCAGAGAGGGTGGTGGACTTGCCTCAAAGAGACACCTCGTCAGAGGCAAGCCCACAAAGGCTAGAGGACAACAAGAACATGAGCGGCACCGAGTTTTTAAATGAAGGACCGGAGGCACCCTACTCGCCAGAAAACATCCCGCCCAAACAAGATTATAAACAAGTACCGGGGAGACAGCGAAAATCTAATAGACAATCTAAACAACCTGCCTACCTCAAAGATTACATCACCGCACCCCTTAAACGGAACCCGGGGGGAAGGGGTGTTGTGAATTAATAAAAGTGCTTAAATAAAGATTATTAAAACCTTTAGAAAAGTGCAGGGTTCTGGCCCTGCACTTCTGATTGGCCGATAATAGCGACATCTGATTGGTCCATTCAGGAGAATCTGATTGGCTATTAGCGGGCCTCTTTCATTGGTTAAGGGAACTAGCGCTTCCTGTTTCTTATTGGTTATTTGATCAGCAGTTTGCCTATAAAAAGGGCTATTGCTGCTGCAGATTTTGCTCTGTTTCACAATGTTAAATAAAGAGTTGAAGTTCACTGTTCATCGTCTTGTCTCCACTTCTTGCGCCCATGCGCAGAACATAACACCATCCAATGGCTATAATCCTCCAAAAGTAGATTATTTATATTCCTAAAGCAAATATTTATCCAGTAGATTTATCCCTCTGAAGATGGAGCTTTTGACATTACTTTAAAATGGGACAGTAAATGCATTGTACGATCCTTGAAGCAGATCATCCTAAAGAATAGAGAGATGCAATCAGAATGCATAGATTTACAAACAAAATATCAAAATATTTGATTTTTGCTCCAGAAGAAACTAAAGCAATTGCTGCTGCAGAGTTCTAGTACTGCATGTCTGGGTGAGGTCCTCTCTTAAGCTTCTGTCTGCCAAACAGTTCAAAAGCATGCTCTATGCGAGTAGATAAAATAGGTATCACTTCTGTGGGAGGATAAGCTGGCACTCAGTGCAGGCTGTCAGATTCCTGCCCTCTGAACCTTCCCGGTTGCAGTGCCCATTTGTGAGGCATCTCTGGGCAGGGAGAGGGCACTGAATGACACTGCATGAACAACCACTTGTCTTTCTTTCTGGTGCAAAGCCAATTTTCCCTTTTGTGGGACACCAAAGGAAGTGCAAAGTACAGGGTTGGTACTTTGGCAGCCAAATTACTACTCTGTAATTGCATTGTAGTATTCTGGCTTAATGTAACAATGCCATATGGCAATAATAATAATAACACAACCAGATGAGATAATTCTAATTTATTCTAAGACTATATATTATGGATACACCCTAGCAGAATCTGCACGGCAGTCAGGCAGGCAGGCAAAATATTTAAGATAAACGTTTTTGTAGCTTACACTCAGTAAAACAGATACACTGTGCTAGTTAAATAGTTTATTCCAGTAAGAGTTTTAGCACAGTCAAACAGTCCATATATCATTCACTAATTCAGTCCGTCCGGGGATTATTCATTAGCAAAGTCCAGTGTTGAAAAAGAGGTCAGTAAACTTACAAAATATCTGTCCAGTAATAAATCTCTTCACAGTAGAGATAAGAAGAAAATCAAACCTTCTCTTTTTCTTCCTTCGCAGTTGAATAAACTCAGTAGCAGGGAAAACACACAGTTTAGCAAACCATCAACCATCAATCCAATAAGCCAGCAAACAGTTCAGTAAGCCAGGAATACAGTAAGCTCTCTTGCTCCCTCTTATGGCGATTTTACCACCGCACCCAAAATTATATGCTTTGCTGTTTAAAGTGACACACACTTTAACTTACAATCATAGTTTATGTTGTGAATGAATAATACCAATAAAGTATATTGAGCTTGAAGTCAAGTGCAAGGGTTCTGGCCCTGCACTTCTGATTGGCTGTTAATGGCAGGATCGGATTGGTCCATTCAGGAGCATCTGATTGGCCATTAACAGGCCATTCCTATTGGTTAACGGAGCTAGCGCTCCAGGTTTGCTATTGGTTGAACAGTTAATAAGTTGCCTATATAAGGAAGTCTAAAGCAGCCCTCGAGTTGAGCTGTCACAATATGTAAATAAAGAGTTTGAAGTTCTGTTTCTACCGGCTCGTCTCCATCATTCACACCCATGCTCCAGACTTAACACTGGCGACGAAGGTGGGATTGGATGACATCAGAGCCAACTAAGCACGTGGCTGAAGCGCACAACGGCGGAACCATGTCCGGCGGCGTAGTACCACCCGCTCCGTTCGATCCAGCTCAAGAAGACTGGGAGTCCTACATGGATTGTTTTCAAATGTTTTTGGAAACGAATAATCTGAAGGATGCCACACCCGGGAAGAAACGGGTGGTATTCCTAACACACTGCGGCCTGGCGGTTTTCAAAATGGCTAAGGCATTAGCAAAACCGGCAGAAGCGAAGGCCATGGACTGGGACATCCTCGAACCGCTACTAAGGGCCCACTATGCACCAACCATTCCAACGCTCGTAAGATGACACGAGTTCTATCAAAGAAACCAGTGGAAAGGAGAAAGCATCGCCGATTTTGTTGCAGACCTCCGGAACTTGGGAGGCCTTTGCGATTTCACCGAACTAGAAGAGGTCTTGAGAGACCGAGTAGTCCTCGGGCTAGATGCTCTAAACGTACAGAGCAAAATAATGGCAAAGGGCGACATCACCCTTAAAGACACCATAGCTGAAGCTACAGCAGCGGAGGCAACCAAGAAGTCGGCTGCCCAGCTACACCGAAATCATGCTCCAGCACACCCACTGGCCGGCGAAATTTCACCTAACGCAGAAGGGCAGCTACCGACGGCCCACCATGAGGACCTCTCTTCGTCATCAGACAGTGACGAAGAAGAGGCCCATCGCCTGCGGTCCAATCGGGAACTATGCCCGAAGTCCCAGCAACCGTGCGCTGGCTGCGGGGCCAACCATTACTGCTCTGACTGCAAATTTCGCGACGCGCTCTGCCACGAGTGTGGGAAACGGGGCCACATCGGACGGGTCTGAAGAAGCCTCCTCGGACCCAGCCAGACCTCGAAAGGAACCAATCTCCGCCAATCGACAGGGAATCGCCCTGTAAGGCGAGAACCAGTAAACCACTCCTACAGAAACCGACGCGTGAATCGTCTTGTGAGATAGGAAGAGGCCCACTAAACACTCACTATTGGCCATGCCTCTTCACTAGACGCTAAGAAAATTCGGGTCAATGTGAACATTGAAAATTGGCCTTGCCAAATGGAAGTTGACTCGGGATCATCTCTTTCAATGGTCTCATGGAAGACTCTCAAGCAACTCATCCCCACTATCCGGCGCCAAGACCTTCAATTCCAACAGCTCGTGTTAAAGGACTACCAGGGGAACCGAATTCCAGTCGCAGGATCCAGTCGAGTCCGGGTTGCATTCAAGAACTGCACAGCGTACTTACCCCTGACGGTGATCGATAAGGACCGGCCTAGTCTGTTAGGCCTGCAATGGTTCACACTACTCGGCATTGAAGTGGCTGGCATTAACCAAATCGGCGGCAGTGACTGGGAGGAAGACCTCGCCCATGAATTCAGGGACGTCTTCGAGGAAAAGCTAGGTGAGTTCAAGGGGACCCCAATATCCTTTAGCCTTAATCCAAAGATAGCTCCCATCTGCCTTAAGCCTCGTCGAGTTCCGTTCGCTCTAAAGCCAAAAATCGACGAGCAGCTTGATAAGTTGATTGCCCAGGGAGTGTTAAAGCCAACTGACCACTCCCCATGGGAAATGCCGATTGTGACACCAATTAAGCCGGACGGCTCCATTAGAATTTGTGGGGACTACCGAGCCACCCTAAACCACACCCTGCAACAGAACCCATATCCGGTGCTGGTAGTACAACACCTCCTCCATTCCCTGGGGGGCAGAAAAGTCTTCGCTAAACTAGACTTAGCTCAGGCTTATCAGCAACTGCCGGTTGACGAAAAAACGGCACAGGCAAAGACTATCGTAACATACCGACGTGCCTTTAAGTGTATGTGGCTTCAATTTGGAGTCAGTGTGGCCCCGGGGATCTTTCAGAGCCTAATGGAGAGACTATTGTAGGGGATCCAGGGTGTTGTCCCCTATTTTGACGATGTGCTCGTTGCCGCCCCCATTCCAAAAATCTCACAGGAGCGTTTAAGACTGGTATTTCGAAAATGCCAGGAAGCAGGCTTGAAAGTCAAAAGAAATAAGTGCAAACTGTGTACCGATCATATTGAATTTTTAGGGTATTTAATTGACAGTCAGGGTATTCGCCCTACCGATAGCAAATTGAGAGCAATAAAAAATGCTCCCAGACTCCAGAACAAGACCGACCTCCAGGCGTTCTTAGGCCTCATCAATTTTTATAATGTATTCTTGCTGCACAAGGTGACTGTCACTGAACCATTACATCATCTATTAGATAAAAAATCAATTTGGGTATGGGGTCACAAAGAAGAGCAGGCGTTCCGTAATGTGAAAAAACTACTGACTTCGGATGCCGTACTAATGCAGTACAATGAGACCTTGCCAATAAACATTACATATGATGCATCGCCTTTTGGAGTGGGTGCCATTTTGAGCCATGTGTTACCTAACGGTAACGAAGCCCCTGTTGCTTACTTCTCAAAGACGCTCTCGAAAACCAAGCAAAATTACAGCCAGATCGATAAAGAAGCCCTGGCGATCGTATCAGCTGTTAAAAGATTTCATGAGTACGTGTACGGCCGGATTTTCACCATTGTAACTGACCACAAACCATTGCTGGGGATCATCGCTGGGGACAAGCCAACTCCCTACATACTTTCTCTCAGAATGACCCACTGGTCAGAATTCTTGGCTGCCTACAATTATCGGCTACAATATCGTCCCGGTAAAGCCATTTCCCACGCCGACGCACTGAGCCATACACTGCTCCCTGAAACTATCAATGATCCTGCACCAACGATGACAGTGTTGCAGATCGAGACACTCCACATGCCGCCATTAACGGCCCGTGACTTTGCAAGAGAAACAAAACGCAACCCCATCTTAGCACGAGTCCTCACATGGGTGGAACGCGGATGGCCATTGGACCAAGTATCAGATGACTTTGCACCATTCAAAAGTCGTCAAACAGAATTGTTCTTGCAGAAGGGCTGTATCATCTGGGGCGATAGAGTCGTTATCCCAGAATGACTCCAACAGACATTGCTAAGAACCTTGCACGATGGCCACCCTAGCATCATGCGCATGAAGGGCCTCGCACGAAGCTACGCATGGTGGCCAGGCATTGACAGACAAATCGAATCGTGGGTTAAAACTTGCAGGAGATGCCAAGAAGTAAGCAACGCTCCACCAAAGGCAACTCCAACTGAATGGGAGATGCTGCGGGGGCCCTGGTCCCGCATCCATCTGGACTTTGCTGGGCCGACCAAAGGCCACACGTTTTTGCTAACCGTCGATGCCTACTCGAATTGGCTCGAGCAACACGACCACTGACGTGGTCATCAAAAGACTGGAAAGACTGTTTGCAATCCACGGATTACCAGATGTTCTGGTATCCGACAACGGACCCCAGTTTACTGCGCTGTCTTTTGAGAAGTACCTGGCTGACCATGGTATCCGACATGCGCTCACTTCACCTGCACACCCTGCTGCCAATGGTAGGGCTGAGCACATGGTACAATTCGTGAAAAAGACTCTTCAAAAGATTGACTATGACAACATCGACGAGAAAATCAACCGGATCCTCACAGCGTCACCAACAAAACTCCCACCGAGCTGCTAATGGGACGAAAGCTCCGCTCCCACCTCGATCGGCTTCACTCAGCCTACGAACTGGAAAAACCACTCGGATCCAGTGGCCGATGCCGTACCTTCCAGGTAGGCGATTTAGTATTCACTAAAAACTTATCGGGCGATCCGCTGTGGGTAGAAGCGATCGTAATCCGCGTAACCGGCCCAAGATCATACCTCGTTCAGTGCCCTGATGACAGACTTTGGAAGCGCCACATAGATCAACTACGATCGCGGCTACCGTCGCGCACTTCCGAACTCCCTTATGACCAAACTGAGGTGGGGGGGAGATACAGAGGAAAGCGAATTGCAATTTGAGGGAAACCTTTTTGAAGAAACTGATAATGGGACTGAAACACAGGAACAGGAACCAGGGACCGGAGTAAGTTCACCTCAGGGAGTGGCCAGTGATATTGGTGACGACGGGAACGCGAACTCAGAACCAGAGGCACCCCTACCGATAAACAATGATCTACCTCAGCAGAAGTGCAGCCAATTGCCAGGCACTTTGCAAAAATCGAAAAGACTAACAAAACAGCCGTCCTACCTTAAGGACTATGTAACCATGCCCTGTGGGCAGAAGCCGGGGGAAAGGGGTGTTGTGAATGAATAATACCAATAAAGTATATTGAGCTTGAAGTCAAGTGCAAGGGTTCTGGTCCTGCACTTCTGATTGGCTGTTAATGGCAGGATCGGATTGGTCCATTCAGGAGCATCTGATTGGCCATTATCAGGCCATTCCTATTGGTTAACGGAGCTAGCGCTCCAGGTTTGCTATTGGTTGAACAGTTAATAAGTTGCCTATATAAGGAAGGCTATAGCAGCCCTCGAGTTGAGCTGTCACAATATGTAAATAAAGAGTTTGAAGTTCACTGTTTCTACCAGCTCATCTCCATCATTCGCACCCATGCTCCAGACTTAACAGTTTATATATATTATTTTACCCAAACTAAGTTAGGTAACCTTGTTATTCCGAACACTACAGTAATATAAACATACATGACTGATAATATAAATATTCCACTGTCACTTTTAATGCCCTGATTAATTAAGGTGTGTCCTTCCTAAGTAAGGGTTTGTGGTCTCCTGCCTCTCTTGTCTGAGGCAGCATCTCTTCCTTGCATGCCTCAAGATGATTCTCACATACCATTACATCTGGTCACATTCCCTGTTTGGTCAATCTAGTAAGGTTGAGAAAAATATGGTAGTATAAAATAATTTGTGATAATGCCAATTATCCTTATATCCTTCTTTGGAATCATTGGCTAATTTCTTGAAAACCAGGGCCCTAACAAAAGTTTGTGTTTTGCAAACCCATAAAACACAAGAAAAGAGGAAAAGCTGAAGAGGGGAAATATACGTCTTTTTTCTTTTTTTTTTAGGAAGGGAATGGTGGCAAGACCCCATGGCTCAGCTCACTCAAAGGATATCTGTTCTGGACTAGCAGGCTTGAAAGCCTGCAATTCGGATTGGTCCGCTAACAGCGGGTCGTGATTGGTCACTTCAGACTGATCCAATTGGCTAGTAAACGGGCTGCCACGATTGGGCAAACCAAGCGCGGCAAGCTCAAATCGATGTCTTTGGCCGCTTAGCCACAGCCAGCTCTATAAAAGGGGCTTCTGCGGCTAGGATATTTTGCTCAGATCAGAAGTCACTAATAAAGAGCTGTTGTTGCTATCTGAGTCTCATCTCCGTTCTTGGACCTATCCTTCCAGACTTAACACTGACAACGAGGATGGAATCCGGAGACAGCAGAGCTGACTGAACACTCACAGAAGATTAACAGAGCACATGGCTGACAGCGCGCAGATGTCGACAGAATGGCCAGCAGCATTATACCACCCGCCCTTTTCGATCCAGCCAGCGAGGACCGGGAGTCATATATGGACAGGTTTCAGATGTTCTGAAGGATCTGAAGGATGCCACTCCCAGCAAACAATTTGAAGGATGCCACTCCCAGCAAAAAACGAGCAGTTTTCCTGACGCATTGCGGAACCGCCGTCTTTAAGATGGCCAAAGTACTTGCAAAACCGGCTGAAGTCAAATCAATGGACTGGGATACCCTTGCTCCCATCCTTCGCAACCATTACACACCAGCAGTACCGATTCTCATCTGCAGACACGAATTTTACCAAAGGGATCAACGTGAAGGTGAGAGCATCGGGGATTTTGTGGCTGACCTAAGGAACTTAGGAGGATTGTGTGGTTTCGTTAATCTAGAAGAGGCCATGCGAAATCGAGTCGTCCTTGGCCAAAGAGACCCAACGGCCCAAAGCAAGATCATGGCCAAAGAAGACATCTCCTTTGCAGATTCCATAGCCGACACCACTGCAGCTGAAGCCACCCATAAATCAGCAGCACGAATGCGCCGGGCAAATGGGGCCAACTGCCAACCCACCAACGATATGGCAACGCCATCAGAGAAATACACATCAGCCACCCATCATGAAGACATTGAATCCTATCGGATAGTGAAGAGGAAGAAATCCACAGACTCCAGTCAGAATGTGAGCAACGAGACCATCAGGGTTGTAAATGGAATTTCCAATGCGCTGGATGCGGGGGAAACCACCCATGATCCGAATGCAGATTCCTAGATGCCATCTGTTGTTTTTGCGAAAGACGAGGGCATATTGCTAAAGTATGCTGGAACAAAAGAGGTTCCAGCCCCAGACAGAAAGAAAACAGCTCCAGACAAACTGAGGGTACCCCCACCACAAATCGAGACCACCCAAACAACCAGTACAACAGACCCTGGAAGTTTACTGATGCACCCAGATGGGAAGAAGCACATCAGACTATCACCATCGGCCACACTTCATCCTTGGACACCAAAAAAATCTGTGTAGAGGTCACCATTGAAAATCAACCTTGTATCATGGAAGTGGACTCTGGGTCTTCTCTATCCATGGCCTCCTGGAAAACCCTAAAGCAGTTGATTCCCAACATCCGCCGCCGAGACCTCTGCATCCAGAGACTCATATTAAAGGACTACCAGGGCAACCGGATTCCGGTCACTGGCACCAGTCATTTCCAGATCTCCTTCAAGGACCACACCGCAATACTACCACTCACCATTGTTGACAGAGACCAACCCAGCCTACTGGGTCTACAGTGGTTCACGCCATTAGGAATCGGAATGGCAGGCATCAACCAGACTGAAAATGAAGACTGGGAAGCGGCCCTCATCCAGGACTTCCAAGAAGTCTTCAGTGAAAAACTAGGCAAGTACAAGGGGTCCCCTATCTCTTTTAATCTCTGTCCTGACATCGCGCCCATTCGCCTAAAACCACGCCGAGTCCCTTTTGCTCTCAAATCCAAAATTGATGAGCAACTGGACAAACTAATTGCACAAGGTGTGTTAGAACTCATTGATCACGCCCGATGAGAGACCCCAATTGTAACTCCCATAAAACCTGATGGGTCTTTGAGAATTTGTGGAGATTATAAGGCCACCCTCAACCACGCATTACAGCAGAGTGCCTATCCGGTATCAGTGGTCCAGCATCTCCTTCACTCACTTGGGGGTGGCAGAATATTCGCAAAGCTTGATCTGCTCCAAGCTTATCAACAGTTGCCAGTAGATGCTGAAACCGCTGAAGCCCAAACCATAGTTACACACCGAAGCGCATTCAAATGCAACAGGCTCCAGTTTGGCGTAAGTGTAGCACCAAGCATCTTCCAAAGTCTGATGGAGAGGCTGTTGCAGGGCATTAAAGGGGTCATGCCCTACTTTGACGACGTGTTAATAGCTGCCCCAACTAGGAGTCAGTTAGAGAAACAACTAAGAACAGTCCTACAAAAGTTCCAAGATGCTGGCCTCAAAGTAAAAAAGGAAAAGTGCCAGTTATGCACTGAAAGGGTTGAATTTCTTGGTTACCTCCTTGACAAACAAGGAATTCACCCTACGGAAAAGAAATTGGCAGCCAGCAAAAATGCCCCGAGACCAAAAAACAAAACAGATCTTCAAGCCTTCCTGGGACTCATTAACTTTTATAACATTTTCCTACCCCAGAAGGCGACCGTCGCTAAACCCCTTCATCGACTCCTCGATAAAAAGACTTCCTGGATTTGGGGATGACGGGAGGAACATGCCTTTCAACAAGTAAAGGACCTTTTAACTTTGGATGCAGTGCTCATCCAATATAATGAAACACTCCCATTAACTGTGACTTGTGACGCCTCACCTTTTGGGGTAGGAGCCATCCTGAGCCACGTCCTACCCAACGGTACAAAGGCGCCTATTGCATTTTTTTCAAGAACTTTGTCAAAAACAGAAAGGAACTATAGTCACCTAGACAAGGAAGCCCTCACCATTGTATCTGCAATCAAAAGGTTCCACGAGTATGTGTATGGGAGATCATTTTCCATCATCACAGATCATAAACCATTACTTGGCATCCTGGCAGGCGACAAACCTACTCCACATATTCTATCCCCTAGAATGATGCGATGGTCGGAGTTCCTAGCCGCCTACGACTATCAATTAAGACATCGCCTGGGGAAAACCATTCCCCACGCAGACGCTTTGAGCCACTCTCCACTGCCAGAACTCCAAGATGACCCAGCTCCCACACTATCAATACTACAAACTGAGACACTTCCCTCACCTCCACTAACAGCACAAGACATCGCATTAGAAACCAAAAAAGACTCATGTTTGGCATGAGTTCTTGGCTGGGTGGAGAGGGGATGGCCAGAAATCGAACCCAATGAAACCTTTAAACCATTCAAGAACAGACAAACAGAACTCTTCTCACGAAGAGGGTGCGTGTTATGGGGAGACCGAGTGGTCATACCTGCAAAACTACAAAAAAAAGTTCTACAATTACTGCACGATGGGCACCCGGGCATCGTACATATGAAAGCTCTGGCAAGGAGCTACGCCTGGTGGCCAGGTATGGACAAACAAATTGAAACCTGGGTCGCCACCTGTAGCAGATGCCAAGAGACACGTTCGGCCCCACCAAAAGCTCCACCAGCTGAATTGGAAACGCCCAGAGGTCCCTGGTCGCGCATCCATATCGATTTCGCGGGACCTACAAAAGGGCATTCTTTCCTAATAACAGTAGACGCATACTCTAACTGGCTCGAGGTTAACAAAATGAAGACTACCACCACAGATGCAGTCATCAAGAAATTGAACAGACTTTTTGCAACACACGGCTTACCAGATGTCCTGGTATCTGACAACGGCCCTCAATTTACCGCCTTAGCCTTTGAACAATACTTAGCAGACCATGGCATATGACACGCATTGACATCACCAGCTCACCCAGTGTCGAATGGTAGATGACACGCATTGACATCACCAGCTCACCCAGTGGCGAATGGTAGAGCTGAACGAATGGTTCAGTTCACAAAAAAAAAAACTCTACAAAAAATGGAACAAGGCAACATCCACGATAAAGTTACTAGGATGCTCCTTCTCCAGCACATAACACCAAACAGTACGACCAACAAAAGCCCAGCTGAACTTTTGATGGCCAGAAAACTCAGATTGCCCCTAGACCGCCTACACCCTGCGTACACCCTGGAAAAGCCCCTGGGTTGCAGTAGTAAACACCGCACCTTTAAGGTAGGAGACCCTGTATTCGCAAAAAACTTTTCAGGAGACCCATTGTGGATCCCTGCCAAAATAATTCAGATTACAGGCCCCTGCTCCTACCGCCTAGAAACCACAGATGGGAGAGTGTGGAAACGCCACATCTACCAACTACGATCCAGGCTGACCACATCTCCCATCAGTGACCCCAACCACGAAACCAGACAGGGAGGGGAAACTGGGGGTTCTGGAATAAAACCAACATCTGGCCTAGAGGAACAAACCCCACAATCACCACATCAAAGCCTACAATACTCACCAGCTGATGTAGAGCCGTGGCAATCGGGCATCTCACCTAATGGCAGCAGCCGAGCGGGTTTGGCGAGCCCTGAGAGCCCAGGAGATAGCAATAAAGGAGGTGTTTCAATCATCCCGAGGTCACTAGAAGGGAGTCACAGCTATGGAACCGGCTCGCTGTTCTAGGCATTCCCAGCGAGCAGCCCATCTGAACCCGAGACCCAGCACAGACCTTTTGAACCACGCAAGTCAGGTAGACAGGTGCGAAGACCCGCCTACCTGCGAGACTACATAACCCCACCCCTTAGACGGAACCTAGAGGGGAGGGGTGTTCCAGACTAGCAGGCTTCAAAGCCTGCAATTTGGATTGGTCCGCTAACAGCGGGTCGTGATTGGTTGCTCCAGACTGATCTGATTGGCTAGTAAACGGGCTGCCGCGATTGGGCAAACCAAGCGCAGCAAGCTCAAATCGATGTCATTGGCCGCTTAGCCACAGCTAGCTCTATAAAAGGGGCTGCTGCGGCTAGGATATTTCGCTCAGATCAGAAGTCACTAATAAAGAGCTGTTGTTGCTATCTGAGTCTTGTCTCCGTTCTTGGACCCATCCTTCCAGACTTAACAGTATCAAAATTTCAAATTCTGTTTGTTCACTGGTACTGTTTTTATTAGAAAATGTCTTCTGTTGGCTTCTGCTAGGGAGACACCAAGTCCTCTGAATTGAATGAATCACCTGAGTCACACTTGTTCATTGCTGAAATGGTTTTGAGTGGGTCAATCATAGTATTATGAATGAATCACAAACTAGAACCTGCATTGTTCTTTACCAGGAGGCTCTGGCTCAGCTTTCATGTCATATAGTGGAAAAAATGTCTACCCTTCCTTGTTCTCTTGTTTGAAATGCAAGTGGCAGCAAGGCATACTGAGAACAAATTGCATAACAATGGGCCCCTATTGGGATTCAGAAAGGTATTAAATATTTATTACTTTCTCTAGGCTGGTGGATGTAAGAAGGCTATGTACAATAGAAGAAAGGTGACAAATTGGACATAGTTGGGGGAAAGCATAGTTTAATCAGCAGAGATATATTTATATTTAATTTCTTTTTTTGTATTTAACTGTTTAACTATTTTAATTGTTTTGATGATTGTTCGCTGCCCAGAGTCAGTGCTTTGAGGTGGGTGGCTATACAAATTGAATTAATGAAAGGATGAATGAATGAACAGATGGATGATGAAAGAAAGAAAGAGAAAGAAAGAGATATAGATTTTGTTAAATGGAAGAAGGTAGAAAACTCAAGTGAGATATCAGGCATCAAGCTTGCCTGTTTTCAGCCAAATTCTCTGAAATGACGCAAGGGCTGTTACTTAGAAATAACTAGATTTGCTCTATTTTGAGGGAAAGGAACTATGTACATCACAGAGCTGAGAAAATATGTTCTATATTTTGAAAATTTAGGATTCCATATAGGCATTCAAACAATAATTATCTCTCATAAACTATAAATGCTGACAGAGACAATCATAAGCCAGGGTTACTAAAAATAATAATAAAAAGCAGCATATTTAGGGGAGTCTTGGTATTTGCAGATGTATAAGACTTTAAAAGATAGGGAGATATCACCCTCCCCCCTCCAACATTCCAGTGAGATTTTGGTAGATATAGTGTTAAATATTGATTCAAAAAAGAAAATGGGGCACATTCTTCTGTTAGAATGTGCTTTTGTTGTACCAAGGGATGCAAAAGAAAACGACAATTTGCAGTTTTCAAATCAAGATACTGTGATTAATGATGCTACAATCTAGTATGATAGAGACAGGGATATAATTCATGGAATCCATTAGCAACTCTACTGAAATGGTTTTATGGATCAAAATTTGCATACAAAAATATGAAGACAAAAGAATAGGATTAGTTCAACACAAAGCTTTTTTTTTCCACAATTCCAAATATCAAATAGAAATAACTTTCCTAAAGGTTTGTGATTGTAAAGGATTCTACCTCCTCCCATTCTCATCCTTTTTTTAAAAAACAATCTTTATATTTTCAGGATCAATCTGTGGGATCTCTCATTTCTAAACAAAAATATATAATCATGAGGATCACGTTGGCTTTTATGGAGTCTTTACTAGTTACTTTGCCTCTGTGGCCACTCTGAAAGATGCAGCTTCAGTTACAGATCCTTGAATAGCACTAACAAAAGAAATCATTTCTCAAGTACCCTTTAAAAATCTTTACCTTGTTCTCTCTTGGTGTACATATCAGAGAATTTAATCAATAAAAAAATGTAAAAGAGAGAACAGTGCAAATAAAAGCCCTTAATATGCAAAGCCCTTTGCTTTCTTTGATTGCACTGCTAGAAATGTATTTTTGTTAAGCGCTTTTCTTGGAAGACTGGTAGGCTTTTCCTATAGGAAAGCCAAAAGCATCTATACTCATATATAAATGACTAATTCCCTAATGAGCTGTGAGGATAATACCTTGCTAACTTTTTTCACAACAGACCAAAAACAGATGCAGATAGCAGAAGAAATGAACATTTCCTGTTAAATGGGAAAAAAAGGAAAAAGGTAGCAATGGGGAAAAATATGTAGAAATACATTTTGCAAACAGTATAATTACATATAGGATTGTTACTGGACATGATGGGTATAAAAATCAGGTAGACAGAGTATCCAGTCCAGAACTGGTGAGCTATGAACAGTTCCATTAACATAAATGCTATGGAACATAAGGCATAATCAATTGACAAGTTAATGAGTCATAACAAATCAATGCTTTTTTTATCTAAATTGACTATGTTTCCAATATTCAATTACTCTTTTGATTATCATTAGGCACATTTATAAATGGCTGCACCTACACTGTTAACTGTACATGGTCGTTCTGTAATAAACTCATGACATGGGAGGGATAGCTGTAAGCTCATAACCATTTCAATCACTCTCATGATTGTGAAGAGTACTATAAACTCTATGTGATAACCTGTAGTCTCTCAAAATAACCCCAAACCCAAAACATATATTAAAGTCCGGTAAGGCCTTCAACTTAACTTCACTGTTTTATTAGGCACAGTTTAAAGTCACAAAAGTAAATCATGAGGCTAACAGAAAACCAAAACAAACTGCATTGATGAGAGTTCTGAAGCAAGCCGAGATAACTAACTATAAACTCCAGGCAAATAACCTAGAAAAGTCCATGGGAAGAATGCCAATAAAGATAAATCTCTTTCAAGGTAAACACTAATTGACTCCAGCAATTCTAATTAGGTAGCTGAAAAACTTATATACATAGTTCCCACCTGCAAGCCACAAGGAGGATCATGATAATCTCCTCTTGAGTAGACCTCACTTTTCCCTGATCCTCTCCTCCCTGCATGACCTAGGATGGATAGGGGATGGGCCTGGATCCTTCTCTGACTGCTCAGCTGGACTCTGCCCTTCCCCAGCCTCCTCCACCACCTCTGGAGCCACACTCTCACTCCCTGTTGGCTGTTCTTCCTCTTCCTCAGAGTCAGATTCCACCGGGGCATGACACTCTATCTCAAAGACTCTATAATCTTTGAGATGTTTTGGGGGCACAAAAAGTTATTTTGTAAGGATACCAAGATTGAATTTGTATCTGCAGAGCATATAAGAGTTGGGGGATTTAGGAAGTTGGGGGTGAAAAAAAGTGGGGTGTTGAGTGGATATATTTCAGGTGTGGTAGGAGTTGGAAGTTGTGCTGCCTCACGGATATAAAGCCTGAAGAAGCACAATCCCACTGTGACAGTCTCTGGGATGATCAGAGAGGCAGAACTGTAGAATAGCTGGGATGATAACAAGAGCTATCCAGGTCTTTTGGTCTGAACCCTTTGATGGTGGCTAGAGCAGCAGTGAACTATGAGCTGGGCTTATAGCCATGCTGCTTATCAGTTGTATGGCAAAAACTGAGACTCCACTGCTCAGCTGTTGGAGATCATCAGACAATATGGTATCAACAGTCAATCTGGTGCTTCTTCTCCAGATAGCAGAAGATACAATAGCAGTGAGCTCTGTGGTATAAACCAACTTCTGGACTGCAGTGACATGATATAGATGGCTGTATGAGATTTGATTTGGCTTTATGTTGGTAACTGATCTTTTTTATCCAGGAAAAATTATAGTTTTGATGACAACATAAACGATTTCTCTCAAGGGCCTGGCTGTATGGGTGCTCAGATTTCTCCTTCCTACTCCTATTTAACATCTACATGAAGCTGCTGGATGAGGTTAGTATGTTGATGACACTCAGCTGTATTTCTTTGCCATGGGCAAACCAAATGATGCCACAAAGTGCTTATTACCACCTATAAAGACCTAGATCAAGGGTCTTCAAACTCAGCAAGTTTAAGACTTGTGGACTTCAACCCCAGAATTCCTGAGCTAACATGACTGGAGGAGGAATTCTGGGAATTGAAGTCCACAAGTCTTAAAGCTGTCAAGTTTGAAGACCCCTGACCCAGGTGGTGTGGAGGCAGGCTATTTACAGGACTGCATGCTGTTTCTCAGATGTTTCTTCTTTCCCCTTCAGAACCAGCAGGAAGGACATACTCAGGGTTCCTTCCATTAAATAATGTCACCTTGTTAGAGTCAGGAATCATGCCTTTTCATGTGGTAAACACTCTATGATCCTGATCCTGCTAGCATCTCATGAGAATCAAGGATATGGCTATTTCCTGCAGTTGGACAAGGGTGGCAACATAAAAGCAACATAATATAAAAAGCCCAATAGATATAAGAGAACAGTGCAAAAAAAAAAAAAAAGATATATCTCTATGTCACTTCCAACTCAGAAAGAGCCTGGCCAGTACTCTAACCCAAGGTCTTAGGGAACAGTCACACTTTTTATGCTTGCTTGAAGGTGTATGAGGTGTCTCCACTGCTCTTTGTGCTTTCTACTCTCCTGATTGATAAGTAACAGGAGAAATAATACAATGGTAATAAATCAGAGGTTTATTTACAACTGGTAAAGCACTCTAAAATGAAGCATTCTTTATCAGATACATGAAACATCCACTTTCCAGCCAAACAGCGAAATATAACTAGAATTCAGTGTTTTATTCCTACTTCATACTTATTGGTAGAAATAAAAATGGCTAATTATACTGAGTGATATCTTTCTCCCCTCCCTCCCTTTCTTTCTCACTTAGTTAAACATCTGGCTGGTCAAATGTGCTCTCCCTCAGTTTTCCTCTTTCCCATGGAGATCACCTGTATCTCTGAGTGGTCCTTCCTTTGCTTCAGCTGTTCCCTTCAGATTGTTCCCTTCTCCATTTCAGATGTCTTACCCAAGATATCCCACAAACAATAAAGACTTTCAGCAATGCAAATTTGATCAACCCATGTCAGGATCTGCAGCCTTCATTGTTTTTTTTCCTAAAACAGTGAGCTTCAACACCCATAGCTGCCTAGAATCCTTTATGATTTCCTGCTTTCCTTCTAAAAATTTCTTCTTCTCAGAAGTTCCTTTTCTGAAGATTTCATCTTTGCCAGCTCAGCAGTTACTCTTCCATTCACTTATTCCAAAAATGAAACTAAGCTACCTCCTTCTGCTTCTACCAATCTGGTAAACAGAACAGATCGCCTTGTTTTGAGTCTCTTAGTAACTACATGTGAGGATGCTAAAAGTTCATGAGGGAGAACAGGCTGTTACACAATCTTTGCTAATACACAGATACTATATGTCACTTTATACAATGCATGTTTTCTGAGGGGATGCACTACACAATTCAGAAATGTTTGCAGTCAGAAATGAAAATGGGATGGCTCATTTACATGCACACATAAAATGGAATTGTCCCTGATCCTTAGAATTGATAGCGCCTAAAAATGAAGACTGTGAGGCAATCACCAAATAGTGCTTATAGAACTTAAGTTCATAATATGTTTGAGTAACATAGATCTATACTGTTTAGATTAGCTTAAGAATACATTTGTACTGAAGTGTTTTTTTTATAAACAAGTTTTATTATTTTAAAGACAAACAAAACATAAGACATCAAAGTATAAAACCTCCTTTCTCAAAAATTACTTATAAGTTTTAACAAGACAAATAAACATTATTTTTAAGACATTGTTCCACATTATCACATTTCCATTTAGACACATATATATCTTTTCCAAATTTCTCATTGTTTCTCCCTTCACTTTTATTCAATTATATTTCTTTCTATCAAGGTTTTATTAATTCTCAATCAAGCATAAACACACAAAATACAGAACATAAAACAAAACTGTTAAGTACTTGGACATGGGTTGGAGTAAATGGAGACAGCCTCTGAATAGTGACTTTCAGCTCTTTATTCGCATAGTGACTTCTCAAAACAACAACAGTAAACTCTGCCTTATATAGGCAACCCTTGTAAGAATTGTCCAATAGCGAGCTATGAACGCTCGCTCTTTTAACCAATAAGAATCCTCTGTTAAGGGCCAATCGGATTCCTCAGAACTAACCAATCCGATCTGGCCGCCTAACAGCCAATCAGAAGTGCAGGACCAGAACCCTGCACTTTACCTCAAGCTCATACTTTATTAACTATGGTACATACACAACAAAAACATAAAAAGATAAAACCTTCTTAATTATCATTTATACATGTCTTTTCCAAATTTCTCTCCCTTTAGTTTTATTCCTCCAAAGTTTTATTAATTCACAATCAAAACATAGCTAACCAAAACATAAAACTTCTTTTGAAAAGTGGCTTAGCCCTGGGTTACATCTTTTTTACAGACCTAAATCAAATTCATGCTCACCTTATATACCATTCATATCTTATTAACCATTCTATATTTTCTATATAACTTCTCCCTTCTTTTCACTCTCTTAATTATATTTTGTTTATTTCATCTTATTTCAAAATCATTATGTTTGTATCTTTTGTCCGTTCTTTTCCAATCATCTATTTATCTCTTCTCTTTAGCAAAGAGTTTCCCCTGTAATAACTTTTAAGGTGTGACACCTTCCCCTAAAGTAACACTTAAAATAATACATAATTTCTATCCTGATTCTGCTTAGTACATTCTACATGTTGCATTTTGAAAAAAAAAAATAATAAACTTATGATATAGTTAAATATATAATTTCCATTCTAATTCTAATTCTAATTTATAGTATAACTAAGCATTAATCATTTTACACATTCTCTTTAATATTTTATTACATATTGAAATCTATCATTATAAAACATTTTAATATTTTAATATTTTGTTAAGTCTTATAATATTCCAATAGACTATTTCAAATGCAAATACTACAATACTATCTTATGTACTCTTGCAGAATCTTTCTTAAATTATACACTGTCCTTTATCCTTTATCTCTAAAAAAGATATTTTGTTCCAGACCGTGGCTTTTCCCCCCTTTTCCCCTCCCTTTCTTTTCCAGTCTGGTCTTTTTGCTCCCCCCTCTCCTAACCTCCACCTTTTTAGCTTCCCCTCTCTGTTGTGATTCTCTTTTCAGTTGCTTTCTAACATTGTACCTTTTTTTTCACCTTATTTTTCTTTTTTTTGATTATTTTATTGAATCTTAAATTCTCATTTTTCCTTCCTCTCTTCCTATTTTCTTTCTTAATCAAACTTTTTTGTCCATTAAAGATGGCTTCCTTTTCTTCTTCTTCTTCTTCTTCTTCTTCTTCTTCTTCTTCTTCTTCTTCTTCTTCTTCTTCTTCTTCTTCTTCTTCTTCTTCTTCTTCTTCTTCTTCTCCTTCTCCTTCTCCTTCTCCTTCTCCTTCTCCTTCTCCTTCTCCTTCTCCTTCTCCTTCTCCTTCTCCTTCTCCTTCTCCTTCTCCTTCTCCTTCTCCTCCTTCTTCCTCAAGTATTGCTGGTACGTAGAAACCGCCATTTCTATAAAAAGTGGAAGACAGCTCCCAATGAATCCTTGCCATTTGGTCCTCTTTCTTTTAATTTTTCATATTCCATTTTTAGTTGATCCACCAAATAGTGCTTATAGAACTTAAGTTCATAATATGTTTGAGTAACATGGATCTGTACTGTTTAGATTAGCTTAAGAATACATTTGTACTGAAGTTTTTATTGTAGCTATGTCACTAAGACATAAGATGGGAATTCAGACAATCAGTTTTTCAATATTCTTTAAAATGAAGCAAGGGAACTGATATCTTTGAAGTCAAATGATCCAGCTGGTTGCATGTAAGCTTTCTTTCCTGCTTTTCAAATTGGCTAAATTGAAAATAAACCTCTCTTTAATAAACAAAAGATAGATGTCAAATGGTTATTTTGAGTTTATATGATGCTAATTCACAATATGATGAGTCTACCTGTGGAGACTGACCAGCAACCTTGTGGAATGTTTAAATGGAGGTTTTTCCTATGCATGGGAAATGATATAGGTTAGAAGATCCTTGTGCTCTTTTATACTCTACAATTTTATCATTTTTAAATATTACAAAGTATTTACTTTTTATCTCTCAACTCTGTTGAGGTAATTCCCCGTTAGGAGAATGAGCGCATACAGGGAGATGTATTTGAGAGTAGTGTTTGAATAATGCACACACACAGCACACAGATACACTGTACAGTAAATGTAGGTTTTTACTTCCAGAAACATTAAGCAAAGTCCAAAATAAGCAATCCAAAATCATTCACAGGTAAAATCAGTCAGTTTTCATCCAGGGATAATCCAAAAACACATTCCAGTATCAAAAACAGTTCAGTATCAGAGTTACATTAAATCCAGAAATATCAGTCAATTAGGAAAAATGGAGGAACGGCAATACTTTCCAACAGAAGGAAACAGAGACTGAGACACACACTCTTCTGAGATTAAGACTAAGACAACCCAGGTTTCTGGCTCTATCTTATGGCCGTTTGAGAAACCACACCTAATTACAGTTTTGCATTTTCTTAAAGATACAGTTTTAAAATGTTTATCCTGGTTTATATATTTCTAACCCAAATATCTGTTAGGTGACTTATATTCTGAACAAACTCTCTCCCATTTGTGATCTCATTTAAGCATTTACACTGCTCCTTTATCCCTGGAGAACGTCAAGCTCTTCAGCAGTTAATCTAAACTGCACTAGCTCCTGAAATAGGACCACAAAAGCAAGTGAGAGAAGGGGACCTATGACCAAAAATAGGCATCTTGTGAGGCAGGACCAATCCCTGAAAGGAAATGGCAGGCACAAGGAAAACTATCCATACTATAGCATCCAATAACACTTGACTTCTTTGAGGTTGGAAAGTACTAGAAAAAGGAAAATGTCAGGTGCTGTGTGCTTCCTAATCTAGCGTGAGCACCAGCCTACTATAGTTATCAATACAAAGCAATATGGATGGGAATTCTACATCAGCTTTTTTTTTAAAGCCAGGAGCAGTGTAGGAAATGCACAGCTAGGCAGAAATGCCCATAGAGTTGCTAGGTGACAAATTGGATAGATCTGACATGTGATTCCTCTCTTTGTCAACAGAATTTCTTCAGAAAAGGAACCCTAAAGCAATCAAATCTGTCCTTCAGTTTTATGAATTGTACATTGAAAACATAACATAGTGCTATGTTAATGTATTATTAATCAGAAACCAAAATTACTTTGTTCAAATCCAAAGGAACAGGGAGAAGTCTACATGTCATCATAAAACAGACAGTCAAAAAATCTGTACAAATTTTGCAGCATTTCATGGATTGTACTCTGCTGACTTAAAAATGTAATAACTCCCTTCCTCATCTCATTCCTTGTGATTATTATTTCTATCATACTAGAGGGCAGTCCAAGTAGTAAAATAGAAGTTGGAGCATTCAAAAGGAAAATGAGGGTAGATTTGCTTGCTCAGTGAAATACAATCAAGTTATGAGCAAGTTTTTTTTTTTTTTTTACTGACTCCAAAATGTTCTTTCTAGTTCAGTCTTTGTTTTATGTCCTTGCAATCTCTTTGGACTAGTGCGGTGCATCAAGAAAAAAAATCTCCTCTGGAAATTATGCTGCAATAGCAAGAACATATTTTGTCAGAGAAGTCCATACTGGATTCTTATTTACTGAAAACCTCACTGACCTTTCTAAGAAGACCAAAATGGCTCCAGTAAAAGAGGAAATAAGAGTTGTGAGAACAAGTCAAATTCATAATGAGAATGAAGAAAGAGATAGACAGACTGAAAGACATATGCATTGTCTGGGCATCAATGTAAATTCCATACTTTCTATACAACTGCTAAATGAGTTTTTGCATGCACAAAATAATTTTTCTTCACCTTTGATCAGTTTCAAAGAAGGAAGGATGTATTTACAATATTGACAGAATTATCTTAATTGTCCAACAAATGTAATTAGAGCTGTAACAGAGGCCTTTTTAAAATAATAATGGATCATGTCAATGTGCTTGTAAACAATACAATAAAAAGCAGAAAAACAACAAAGCCATTTCAAACTGGAAATGCCTCTCCCAAGATTATATTTTATATCCTATTTTGTTTTCTAATGATTGCATCCCTTGTATATCACTTTCTCCCCAGAATGGCTTCGTAATTCTTGTAAGAAAAAACCTGATATTTTACTGGCCCCAACCCTGCTTGCCTCTGCAGACCTGGTTAATCCCTGAGGTACTGTCTACTTTCTGGATATTCTGCTACTGGTGATTCTCTAATTCTGTTTTATTGCTGTTTGCTACCTGGAGACATGTTTTGTGTGTTGGGCAATCATCTAAATCCAATAAATGAATAAATCCTGCAGCCATTCAATCCTTCTAGCTCTAAAGCAGAGTGCTATAAAAGGCCACTTGAATGAATGAATGAAGTTGAGTCGGTTAATGGATGGATGGATAGATAGAAAAAAAGGGATGACCTTGACATAGATATGTAGGGCTCCATTGCCCTAGGAAAAAAAGACTGTAATATTTTTCAAGTCCAGAATGTTAGGGATAACATTGTTTACCTTAACTGGTTTAGGTAAAATAATAAATATCATGGTTTATTAGTTAAAGTGTCTGCAACTTTAACTGTAGGAATGTAATTAAGGGAGTGGTTGTAAAAAGCACCATAAAAGAAGCAAGGCACTGCAGCTTGCTCTCTCTGGCTTTGATGATCCCTAATTACTGGATGAAGACTGCGTTTTTCCTTACTCAAACAGGAGAGAGAAAAGACTGATTTATTGTAAGTGAACTGACATTGGATATTCTACACGGACTTTGCTAATTGAATATCCTTGAATGGACTGACTAAATGATACATGACTAATGGACTGTTATTTTGACTATGCTATAAACTCTAAATGGAATAAACTATATTTTTGATAACACAAGCGTATCTGTTATTTTTACTGTATGTTAACAAACATACAAACTTATCTCACTCATTTATCTGTGTGCCTATCTGACTAACGCTGCACATTCTGTTTAGTTTGTCTCCTTAACCCTGGTTGGGGAACACAGGCTTAACACTGGTTATGGGCCCAGAGGCTGCAAAGTCAGTTTAACTAGGATAAAACAGATTTATGTAAAAAGTGAGAGTTTGTGTTGTTATAGGTTACAGTAAACAGACAGCTGTGTTTTATTAATTATAGTTTTATATCCATATAAGAAAACATGGCACAAGTCAATCTACAAAGTTTGTCCCTCATATCCAAACTGGATGGAACAAACTATGTATCATGGTCTATGAAATGTAGTCTGCTTCTACGTAGAGAAGGTCTGTGGAACATAATTGAAAACCCACCAAACGTAGAGGAATGGGATCCAGAGATTGAGGAAGATAGACAAAAGATAAAAGACTTCATGCAGAAGAATGAACAAGCTTTTTGCATAATAGGACTAACACTGTCTGACCAGCAACTTGTTCATATCCACAGAGAGAAAACGGCTGTTGGGTGTTGGCAGAAGCTGAAGAGGATTTATGTCCGAGATAACGTTGGTGCTCACATAAATCTAACACGGAAGCTTTTCAGGACGCATCTCCAGATGAATGGTGATATGCTTAGACATTTGAATTCTATAAAAAGCATTTTTCAAGAACTGCACAAGAAAGCTTATTTTCTCTGAACTACACCAAGTCTACATAATTCTATCATCACTAAACGAAAGTTATGATAACTACGGCACTTCCTTTGAAATATTGCCTAAGGAAAGTCTAACTTTAACTGATATAACTGGCAGATTGATTGAAGAGGCCAGAAGAAGACTTGAAAGAGATCAGTTAAAGAGCAAGCAACCTCAAAAAGAAAATAATGAATCTCCTACTGCATATGCAATTAAAAAGTGTTTTAATTGTGGAGGAAGAGGACATTTGGCAAGATTTTGTAAAAAAGCAAAGCGCCAGAATGCTGACCAGAATACTAAAAGTCATCAAAAGATAAATAAAAATTTAGAGTTAGCCATGTATATTAACGGAGCTGTAAAATTAATTTATGGGTGGTTGACAGTGGAGCATCCCACTGTATAACAAATGATAACAAAATTTTTATTGAAATGTCCAAGAGTACACAGCAGATATCATTAGCCAATGGCTGGAAACTGAAAGCTAAAGGTCAAGGTATAGCATATTGTTCTTTCATAAAAGAGAATGTAAAAATGTTATATGTACCACAACTTAAGTTTAATTTAATTTCAGTTAGAATTTAGGTTAAACTAGGATATGTAGTTACTTTTAGGGGAGATAACTGCATAATTGAAAAAGATGATAAGAAAATTACTTCATCTTTAAGAGGTGAATTATATGTTTTAAATGATAATGGTTTAGAGGTGGCTAACATGGTTTATGATAATAAGAAACCTCATGATGAATGTATTCACTTGTTACACCGACGGCTAGGGCATTTAAATTTTAAAATGCTTAAGAGAACTGTTCAATTATCTAAAGGAATAAGTTTAAAACCTTGTAATAAGTATTTGCAATGTTTTGCTTGTAATCAAAGCAAAAGCAGGCTCATACCGGCAAATAGAGTTGATGGATTTACTGCCAAAGAGTCTTTAGAAGTAGCATTTGCAGATTTAATAGGTCCGAAAAAACCAAGTGTAGCAGGAGCTCGATACATACTAAGTATAAAGGACCATATTCTAGATATGGGTTTTGCTATTTAATGAAGAGCAAAACTGAAACGTATCTAAATCTCTTTAATTGGATAAAATTTTCAGAAAGGAAAACTAAAAAGAAATTAGTAACTCTTATGATAGATAATGGTACAGAATTTACAAATAATAAATTCCAGAATAGACTTAGAATGTTAGGTATTCAACATAAAAAGTCTGCACCATATAGGCCACAACATAATGCCTTTATAGAGAGACGAGGCCAAACACTACAATCAATGGCACGTACTATGTTGTCTGATTCAGGATTACGTGACAATTTGTGGGGAGAAGCAATAATGTGTGGTAATCATATATTAAATAATGTTGTTAATTCAACAACAGGTGAATTACCATTCACACTGTGGCATGGTACGAAACCTGATTTAAGTTACATGCACACATTTGGAGCACCAGCATGGGTGCATATCCCTACACAACTCAGACACAAAGGACAGCATAGAGCTAAAAGATTATTTTTTGTAGGATATGAATCTAATCATAGATCTTACAGATTCTGGGAACCAGGTACATCTAGAGTTTACACCAGTGCTAGTGCTAAATTCCTAGAGCATGTAGGATGGAATAGATTAGAGCAAGATTTAAATAACGAAGTAATTATTGAACCCTACAAAAGGCAAAAAGATCAGACTAGTTTTAAGAAGAGTCCAATTAATGAAGAAGTCCACGAAGAGCAAATAGGACCAGAACAAGAGGAAACAGTTGATCAGGAAGAGTTAGATAATCAAGAACAGTTAATAAATGAAAGTCCACCTGTAAGTCCTGTAATACCTAGACGTACTACTAGACCACCTGATAGGTATCAAGCAAGTATAGTTTGCCAAGTAACTAAAGTTCCAACTAGTGTAGATGAACTTAAGATGTATCCTGCTAAGGATGAGGAGAATTGGCAAAAGGCAATGGAAAAAGAACTAAATTCATTAAAGGTAATGAAAGTATATGAAGATGCCAAATTACCTCCAGGAGAAAAATCCATTGGGTGCAAATGGATATTTAAAGTAAAAACTGGAAATGATGGGACTGTTACCCATAAAGCTAGGTTGGTAGCTCAAGGATTTAATCAAACTGCATCTGATTACAATGAAGTTTTTGCATCAAGTCTTAAGGCTACATCTTTGAGAGCAGCTTTAGTGTGGGCAGCTAAGAAAAACTATATCATTAACCATTTAGATGTAGAAACTGCTTATTTGATTGCACCATTGCAGCACACTATAAATTTGAAAAAGCCAGTTATTATAAAAGACAATAAAGTAAATAGTAATGATTGTTGGAAACTCAAAAAAAGTCTTTATGGATTGAAACAATCTGGCTATGAGTGGAATCAATATATTGTGAAAGAATTAAACAATATAGGTTTTAAATCTGGTTTAGCAGATCCATGTGTGTTTAAAAGAGAAAATAATGGAACGGTGTCATTATTGTTATTATTTACAGATGATATTGCTTTGATAACTAAGACTAATAATGAAGCTAATGAGATTATATCATTATTAGCCAAAAAGATAAAATTAAAGCATTTAGGTGAAATTAAAAGGTATCTAGGATTGACAATTAACAAAACAAAAAATGGTTTTAAGGTATCTCAAGAAGATAAAATTTGCCAATTAATTAAAACGTACAAAATGGAACTTTGTAAACCGGCAAAGACTCCAATGAGTCAGGAAGTTTGCCAAACTGATGATGAAAGTCCCAAATTTGATAAGTCTATATATCAATCTTTGATTGGCAGCTTATCATATATAAGCAATTGGTCAAGGCCAGATATAGCTTATAGTGTTAATCAGCTGGCAGGTTTTAATTCAGATCCACATCAATGTCATTGGAAATCATTAAAGAGAATTTTAAGATATCTTAAAGGAACAATGAACCATGCATTGTATATAGAACCAAAGGGTGATTTGAGTCTTAGTGGCTATGCAGATGCAAGTTTTGCAACTGATATAAACACTAAAAAATCAACATCTGGGATGGCTATATTATTTGGTAAGACACTAATAGGGTGGAGGTCAATCAGACAACAGCATATCAGCTTGTCCACGATGGAAGCGGAATTTTCATGTCTGTCATTACTATGCACTGACTTAATTTTGTACAAACAGTTATTATTAGACATGGGTATAACTGTTAAAGATTCCATTATTGTGTATGAGGACAACCAAGCAGCCATCAAGTTAGCTACTAATATTGCTGTAAAAACCAGATCAAAGCATACTGATTTAAGATACTTAAATGTTAGAGAATCTGTAAAGAATGGGCTAATTAAATTGGAATACTGCATGACAGAAGAAAACATTGCAGACCAATTTACAAAAGCTCAAGGTGTAATTAAGTTTAAAGAGAGTTGTAACAAATATGATTTAAAGATGTAAATAGTTATAGTATTATTATTACCTAAAAGGGGATAATGTTCGGGATAACATTGTTTACCTTAACTGGTTTAGGTAAAATAATAAATATGTTATCATGGTTTATTAGTTAAAGTGTCTGCAACTTTAACTGTAGGAATGTAATTAAGGAAGTGGTTGTAAAAAGCACCATAAAAGAAGCAAGGCACTGCAGCTTGCTCTCTCTGGCTTTATGATCCCTAATTACTGGATGGATTCAAGACTGCGTTTTTCCCCTACTGGAACGGGAGAGAGAACGGACTGATTTGTAAGTGAACTGACATAGGATATTCTACACGGACTTTGCTTATTGAATATCCTTGAATGGACTGACTAAAACGATACATGACTAATGGACTGTTATTTTGACTATGCTATAACTCTAAATGGAATAAACTATATTTTTGATAACACAAGCGTATCTGTTATTTTTACTGTATGTTAACAAACATACAAGCTTATCTCACTCATTTATCTGTGTGCCTATCTGACTAACGTTGCACATTCTGTTTTGCTTGTCTCCTTAACCCTGGTTGGGGAACACAGGCTTAACACAGAGCATGATAATATTTGGAAGAGGCTTAGTCAGACATTTCCTAATTGACTATACATAAAACTAGAAGAAAGGCAGAGGTCTGTCTAGTGGAAAAGATAGATTAATAGATACCTGGGTAGATTTAATATAGGACTATCAATTTATGAGGGATAGATTGCCTTATGTTAGGTAGGAAGGAAGAAAATAGAGGGTTATGATTTTAATGCTGTGCTGCCATAGGCATGTACCTACAGGCTCTAGGATGTTTCTGCAGTGAACTCGGAATGCGATAGAGGGAATATAATGAGGATAAGCAGTGAAGAATCTTCATACTATAGAAGGCTGGATGTGAACATGAATCTAATGACTGTAGATATGATTTAGATCTTTCTCAATTTGGTACCCTCATCAGGGTTAATCTGGCCAAAGATATCAAAGGTTTTAATTTAATACTTCTGGTGGACTAAACTGTGGGTGTCTGTTTATGTCCACTTTGCTATTTGATGTATATGCATGCATGTCTCCCTGTGAATAATCCTATTAAAATAACTCTCTGAGTGAGTATTGATCAAAACTAAGACTGCCAATAAAAGTGTAGGAGAAATTTCCACAGGAAGTTCCTTAATAACAGAGATGAAATATCTCTTTCACTGAATCCCAAATATTTTATTACAGTACTTGAATCAACAAAGACAAACCCCAAAGGGGTATTGTTGCAAATGTAAAACACAGATTATATATACTGTAGATTAATGGCAATTATATTAAATCTATGATCAGTATAGTAGAATAGCCAATTGGATATGTATGGTGATGAGGGTAGTATTATAAAGACAAGCGTTCACTGAGCTAGACAAAATCTATATTCTTTGAATAGATGTTACTATTGATGTGTTATTTGCTTTAGGTGCTATCTCCTAATGTCCTAGCTTTCCACTGCTGTTCTTGGTATCTGATTAACATTCTTTGTGTTTAAAAGCTTTATGTCTTCACTGACAATTTATTTGTCTATGGGAAAATGAATTTGGGGAGGGAGTAATTAACACGCTCTAATTAATGCTATTTTTCTTTTCCAAACTCTACCCATTGTTTATCTGTTCCACATGTTTACCCTTGTGGATCAAAACACAAAGCCTTACAAGTTCCAAAGAAAAATAATTATGGAGATGGAGATTATAGGAAATTCACAAAAAATGTCATCCATAACTTTGCCCTTGTTTGCAAAATAACTCTAGTTGACCAAGTACTAGCTGCGGCAAAAGTTGCATATGAGAATCACCACTAGATATTGACAACATTTGGATTTCCTAAACATCACATTCCACCTTCATCTATAGACAGACAAACTGGACAAAGTGATTTCTTTTAAAGTAGTTCAAGATATGCAACTGAACAAGTGCACATATTTCTTCCCTAACCACTTAGACTGCCATTATCACGTTCACTATCTCAACATGGTAACACAGGAAATTATAATACAAATGCTTTCTGTGCAATTCTGATGACTTGTAAAAATTTGTAGCAGGAGTCAACTACTGCACATACTTATGAAAATATGTGCATGTGTTCCAACAACTTGCTGATCAGTGACTGAATTTTTTTTTTGCTATTTTAAATGACACATTGAGCCATTAAATAATAACAGAGGCTGACTTCAACAACCCTTTAATTAAAAAGTGGTTTGCTAGTTTGAAGTATATTATATTCAACTATTTTGTCAGTCTAATATTAAACACAATTAAGAGATCACATACTACTTAATATGGAATTCTCTAACAACCATCAATTATCAAATGCTACTGGACATCAAATACTGATATCAACATTTATAGAGGAAGACTTTTAAGAAAATCATATGTATTTTCAAAGAGAAAAACAAGGCTTTTGGATTTCTAAATCAAAAGTAAATCCCTAATCTAGAATTAAAGCTTGATGTAAATCTATCATATTTCATAAGCAGCTAGCTCCTTTCTAGCATCCTACAGGGAAAGTCAATGCGGAAGATAACAGGAAGTTAGAAATTACCCCAACTCATATTGCCTTTTTTGCCTACCTGTTATAGCAAAACCCATTCTTTGTTTAAGTAAGAAAATATCTCTGAAACTATGATCCAAGAGGTCATGGATTGTCTGGTACTTTCCTGTATTTGCATCAAAAGAGAAAAGTAAACACAATGGAATATCAATTTGTATGCAGTTAGGTGTGTTTCTCTATATATATATTTCAGAAGGCAACCTTTCGAAGTATATTTTGAAATGTAAAGAAGCCAATCCTGGTTATTTGCATTTCTCATAGAGATTTCCCCAAAGTTGCCATTTCTTTTCTCCACCCTCCCAAAGAATTATTTCCCTAAAGTCTGAAATTACAAACCCTTTAGCTGCTTGCCTTTAACCTACTGGCAACATTAATTAACCAGAGAAATGTCTTGGCAAATATTAATTATGAACTGTAGGCTTTCAGAGAGCAAATATGCTTGAATGTTAACATGAACTATCCAGATTTACTAGATATGGAAATATATGTGTTATGGACTAAGCCAACGCAGCGATACAACCCTCAACAGCTTCATCTTGCAGCAGGCTTGCAATCCTGCACTTCTCATTGGCCCGTAGATAGCGAGTCGTGATTGGTCGTTTTTTGGCCAGCCTGATTGGCTGTTAACGGGACCCCCTGATTGGACGCTTGTGAAAGCGGTAGACTCAGTTCATTGGTTGTTTTGATGGCAGCCAGCTCTATAAAAAGAGCTGCTGCCGCCCAGGTATTTTGCTCTGTTCTTTCTTGTTAATAAAGAGTTGAAGTCTCTGTTCGATGTCTCATCTCTGTTCCTTGCGCCCATGCCCAGGACTTAACACTGGCGATGAGAATGGGATACGGAGACGATAGAGCTGACTAGAACACATTGAACACGTGGTGAAAGAGTGCACGCAACAAACGGCAAGATGACCAGCGGCGCCATACCACCCGCTCCATTCGACCCAGCAACCGAAGACTGGGACTCGTATATAGATTGCTTCCAGATGTTCCTGGAAACCAACAATTTAAAAGATGCTACACCTGGCAAGAAACGAGCGGTGTTTCTGACTCATTGTGGCCCCGCCATTTTCAAAATGGCTAAAGCACTAGCAAAAACGGTGGAAGTGAAGACCATGGATTGGGATACCCTCGCTCCAATCCTCTGGGCCCATTACTCACCCGCAGTACCTACACTGATACGAAGACACGAATTTTACCAGAGGGACCAACGGAAGGACGAGAGCGTTGGTAATTTCGTAGCCGACCTCCGGAACCTAGGAGGCCTTTGTGGTTTTGCAAACTTAGAGGAAGCCCAAAGAGACCGTATAGTTCTGGGTTTAAATGCACCACATGTGCAGAGTAAGCTGATGGCGAAAGGCGACATCAGCCTTACAGATGTCATCGCCGATGCTACTGTCGCAGAAGCAACCAGGAAGTCAGCAGCTCGAATACCTTCTGTGAAGGTCTGCAGAAGCAGACGAGAGTCCAGTCCCAACTGAAGGGAGAACAACCTCCGTCGGGAGATAGGCAAACCTCCTGAGAACCGGGACCGTCTGAACCACCAATGGAACAACCACTACTACTACAGAAACCAAGCACCTGCCTCTTCAACGAGACGAGAAGAGGCCCACCAAACCATTATCATCGGCCACGCTTCATCGTTCGATGCAAGAAAGAACCGCATAAGGGTTACTACTGAGAATCGACCGTGCGTGATGGAAGTCAATTCGGGATCATCCCTATCGATGGTATCCTGGAAAACCCTCAAACAGCTGATCCTTGCCATTTGCTGCCAGGACCTCAGCATGCAATGAATCATCCTGAAAGACTACCAGAGAAACAGAATCCCAGTTGTCGGTTACAGCAACGTCCAAGTATCCTTTAAGGACCGCACAGCAACGCTTCCCCTGACTGTTGTCGATCGTGACTGACCCAGCTTGTTAGGGTTACAGTGGTTCACCCCACTCAGGATTGAACTACCCGGCATACACCAAATCAGAAGCGATGACTGGGAAGAGGCTCTCATCCAGGAATTCCAGGACGTGTTCACAGGAACATTAGGCAAGTACAAGGGGACCCCTATATCATTTAATCTCAGCCCTGATGTAGCTCCCATTCGGTTCAAGCCTCGTCGAGTACCTTTTGCCTTAAAACCGAAGATCGACGAGCAGCTAGATAAACTGATAGCCCAGGACATATTGGAACCGATTGACCACGCCCGCTGGGAAACCCCGGTAGTAACGCCCATGAAGCCAGATGGTTCGTTAAGAATTTGCGGGGATTACTGGGCCACCCTAAATCATGCTCTTCAACAGAGTGCTTATTCAGTACCGGTGGTTCAACACCTTCTTCATTCCCTGGGTGGTGGAAAAATATTTGCGAAATTGGACTTAGCTCAGGCGTACTAGCAACTATCTGTAGACGCAGCAACTGCAGAAGCCCAGACAATAGTTACACATAGAGGCGCTTTCAAGTGCAATAGACTCCAATTCAGAGTAAGCGTGGCACCGGGCATTTTCCAAAGTTTAATGGAGAGACTATTACAAGACATAAAAGGTGTCGTGCCTTATTTTGACGACGTCCTAATAGCTGCCCTTACTAAGGAGTTATTAGTACAACGACTCAGAAAAGTCCTTCAGAAATTCAAAGACGCTGGTCTAAAGGTAAAAAGAGACAAGTGTCAACTTTGTACGGAAAGAGTGGAGTTCCTGGGATACCTTCTCGACAGACAGGGAATCCACCCCACCGAAAAAAAACTAACTGCAATCAAAAAAGCCCCGAGACTTAGGAATAAGACAGACCTCCAAGCCTTCCTGAGACTCATTAACTTTTATAACATTTTCTTGCCCCAGAAGACAACCGTAGCTGAGCCCCTACATAGACTTCTCGATAAAAAGGCTTCCTGGGTCTGGGGATGGCGTGAAGGGAAAGCGTTCAAAGAGATAAAAGACCTTTTAACCTCCGATGCTGTATTAATGCAATACAACGAGACTCTACCTTTGATGGTTACCTGTGATGCCTCACCATTTGGAATAGGAGCCATCTTAAGCCATGTCCTACCAAATGGAAATGAGGCACCCATTGCGTTCTTTTCGAGAACTTTGTCTAAAACCGAAAGGAACTATAGTCAACTTGATAAAGAGGCCCTCGCTATTGTATCCGCAATTAAACGTTTCCATGAATATGTATATGGGAGACCCTTTACCATAATTACAGACCACAAGCCGCTACTTGGTATTTTGGCGGGAAACAAACCAACTCCCCATATCTTATCAACAAGAATGACACATTGGTCAGAATTTTTAGCCGCCTACGATTACCGATTGCAACATCACCCGGGGAAAACCATTCCCCATGCTGACGCTTTGAGCCGCTCTCCACTACCAGACATTATAGAGGACCCTGCTCCAACCATAGCCGTATTGCAAATCGAAACCCTCAAATAGCCGCCACTAACCACTCAAGAGCCTTGAGGACCCTGTTTTGGCACAAGTCCTCAGCTGGGTGGAATGGGGTTGGCCGGTCAGTGCAACCAATGACACGTTCAAGCCATTTAGGAATCGTGAAACAGAACTATTCTCCCAGAAAGGCTGCATAGTGTGGGGAGACAGAGTCATAGTCCCGGAGAAATTGCAATATAGGGTATTGAAAATGCTGCATGATGGACATCCAGGCATCATGTGGATGAAGGTATTAGCCAGGAGTTACGCATGGTGGCCTGGTATAGATAAACAGATAGAGACCTGGGTAGCAAAATGCAGTAAATGCCAGGAGACTCGCTCCGCTCCTCCAAAGACTCCCCCAACTCAGTGGGAAACGCCTCGAGGTTCTTGGTCCCGTATCCACATCGATTTTGCGGGACCCACAAGAGGACACACTTTCCTCCTCACAGTGGATGCCTATTCAAACTGGCTCGAAGTCCACAAGATGAAAAGCACCACCACGGAGGCGGTCACTAAAAAACTGAATAAGCAATTCACTACCCACGGATTTCCGGATGTCCTGGTCTCCGATAATGGCCCCCAATTCACTGCCCTGCCATTCGAACAGTACCTGGCAGATCGGGGCATCCGCCATGCCTTAACATTGCCAGCTCACCCTGTGGCCAATGGTAGGGCTGAGCGAATGGTTCAATTTGTAAAACAGACCCTGCACAAAATGGACCAGGCGACATTGACGACAAAATAAACCAAATGCTTCTTCTCCAACACATAACCCCAAACAGCAACACGAACAAAACCCCAGCTGAACTCCTGATGGGCCAGAAACTTCACTCACATCTCGATCGCCTCCACCCAAACTACACGCCAGAACAACCCCCAGGATCCAGCAGCTAGTGTCGGGCATTCCAGGAAGGGGACCTTGTGTTTGCAAAAAACTTCTCGGGTGACCCATTGTGGGTCCCCACGACAATAACACAACTTACAGGACCTTGATCCTATCACCTACAAACGGCAGACGGTAAGATGTGGAAATGCACATAGACCAACTCCGTTCCAGATTAGCACCGGAACCTCTAGCTGGGGGGGGGAAAGGAACATTGAGGAGGACGAAGAAGAAATGATAATCGAAACCCAGCTAGCAGCCCACCGGAACCAGAACCAGAACCAGGACAGAACCCGGTGGAACAGTGCAGGTTGAGCAGACAGGTGAAGCGACCTGCCTACTTGCGAGAATACGTCACCCCACTCCTCAGATGGAACCTAGGGGGGAGGGGTGTTATGGACTAAGCCAACGCAGCGATACAACCCTCAACAGCTTTGTCTTGCAGCAGGCTTGTAATCCTGCACTTCTCATTGGCCCGTAGATAGCGAGTCGTGATTGGTTGTTTTTTGGCCAGTCTGATTGGCTGTTAACGGGACCCCCTGATTGGATGCTTGTGAAAGCGGTAGACTCAGTTCATTGGTTGTTTTGACGGCAGCCAGCTCTATAAAAAGAGCTGCTGTTGCCCAGGTATTTTGCTCTGTTCTTTCTTGTTAATAAAGAGTTGAAGTCACCGTTCAATGTCTCGTCTCCGTTCCTTGCGCCCATGCCGAGGACTTAACAATATGAGACACCTTTTATCTTTGAACAGGAAGACTAAGGAATAGACCATCTGAAAGGAGCATATTGTCTCTCAAAATTTCCTCCTCAAATGATTCAGCATGGTTATATAGCCAAAGATGGGCAATCCTATAACTCGTTTAAAAAAATAAAAAATGGCAGTGAATGTCTACAGCACAACACATCTCAATATATTGTTTCTAACCAAATGCTTAGCTACATGTTTTATGTCTGGTCTGCAGAAAATGAACCAGGGAATTCTAGCATTCTTGGTTACATATTTGCCACCAAAATTTGACAGCACAATGCTTAGGGGTTCTGGTTTTTAAAGAAAAGAGATCATACACAATGATTTACAACCTGTGAGTCATCCATCATCCTATACCATGTGGTATTGGGATAGATCAAAGACATATATTGGAATGATATTTTCCACGGGGAAGCTATTAAAATGCTTCTCCTATTATGCTGCTGAAAGGAAATGTCAGCTCAGGTGCCTAAATGAATTATCCCTCCTTAATAGCAATCCTTTCCCAATTTCTGGCAAAATCATTTGCAGTATCACAGCATGGGCTTCCCTAGCTGCCACAATCCTTGGGCAGTGCAGGTGAGAAGAAGCAGCATCAGCAGCACAATACCAAACATTATATACAGGTGATAAAATTGTAAATTGCAGGATGTATCAGGTTTTTCTAATCTAAAAATATAGACATCTCCTGGCAGTCAATATATTGCTATCATCAGGAAGAATTTTAAAAATATGACATATATCATAGAGCCATATATTTGAAGATGTATTCCAGAATATAAACCCTAGACTTTTGCTTCATTCCTAAAATGTAGTATATAGAATCAGATACCAGACTGTCACTCGTGTGAATATATTCTGATTGAGCAGTAGCATAATCAGTGATGAGCGCCTGTAGCATCACCTTGTCTTTGAGCAATAGCAGTCATTAGATTTGATTTCTGCACATATGGGAGAGGAAATACAGATACTCGGGGATCTGGTTTCATTCGTATTTTGAAATGAAGCAATCCTGGCTAAAGACTAATCCTGGCTAAAGATGTGTGCAGGCTGAATTTTAGTTATATTTTGGGTTTTATATTTCTTTATTGTGTCATCCATAGTGGCTTTTTTTGGCTTTTGTTAAAACCTAAATGTTCATAAAATGCACATTATCACAAGTGTCAATTTAAAGATGAATACTTTAATGAAATCTGTAAGAAAGTACATTTAAAAATACATATTCAAGTGTTTAGATACACATTTATATGCAAACCACTGAAGAAATGGACTATGAATAAACATACAGAAAACTGATACAGAAAATGCATGCACTCATCTGTTCATAGAAATTAGAATTTTGCACAAGTCGTCTTCACTTTTACTGTTTTTAGGCATGCAAATTTGCTGATATATCATCTGAATCATCTAGCTCTAGACTTGGGTCTCCAGTGGTAGTAGAGAGCAGCAATTACATTAACCTTCACTGATAGGATTACAATATCTCTTATCAGATAGTCTATTTCCTGGTTGGATTTTCCTAAACAGAGCTCTATTTACAGCATATAAAAATTGGTGGAATCAAAGTTTAATACTAGGAATATTTACAGAAGAAATCAATTTCTGAGAAGATCAGTTCTCTGATAATTTTGCTATGTTCTTAAAGGGAGAAGAGAGTCAGAGAGAGGAGGGAGATGTATCTTCTCAGCACAAGCTGACATGCTAGCCAATTTATTGTGCTCATATTCATGTAATTATTCATTTAAAATTCAGGTCCTGACCTTGTGCTTATGCATCACTGAGGGTGACAAAAATCATTTAACATCAACTGTAAGATGAAATGTTCCTTTTCTCCACCCTCTTTTATAGAACGACAATAAAATAAAAGGGAACATGAGTAATTATCCTTCAACTGTAGGCATCTCTGGGTGCTCACCTAGATAGCTTAGATATCTATGGCATCTGCATTTCTGGCATTGCTCATCTAGTGATATCACATATAAACAGATTGTAAATAAACAGTTGCCAATAATACACACTAAAGCCTTTTAACCTCTAGATGTGTTGGGACTATATATCACAAAATTCAATGGCCATGTGGACAATGACATACACATTCTGCTCAGAAGCAATGTAAATGGGAAAGTGAAGAGAAAGTTGAAGGATAGAAAAGACAGTAGAGCAGGAGTGTCAAACTCACGTCATCATGGTGGGAGCACATGAAGTATTGGGACTTTTCCCCCCTTTGCTAAATCAGGTGAGGGCATGGCCAGCATGTGACGTATCTAGCCCATGGGACAGGAGTTTGACAGCCCTGCAGTAGAGCATATTGTTTTTGCAATGCATGAACCTCACAGATGAGCTCATTCTATAACACTTCCTTTCTTTTTATTCCCAAGAGAAGAGAAGGCAATGCCACCCACAAGAGACTTCCAGGAGAAAAGGTTTTATCATTCTCCTAAAGATATAGGTTCCCAATTGTTGAAGGATCAGGAAGCTCTGCTGGAGAAAATATGCTGGAGAAAGAGAATTTCTCTTTCTATCACCTATCATAATTAACCTCATGTATCATGGTTGCTAATGCAGGTTATCTATCAAACTCTTGAAAACTACAATATAACTTCAAGGCTAAGCTGAAAATCCCTTGCTCGGATTATATCAAAATTAAAATAAAATATTTTAAGAAAAAAAACCCAAACTCTTTGCTTTAAACATTATGCCCTAGAGAAGAGATCAATGCTTTTAAAATTAGGTAAATAAAGTTGGCTAATAATTGCTTCAGATGCTGGAGAATACATACTGATTAGCATAAGTCAAGACAAGTTGAGATTTAAATAGCTGCCTTTTTTTTTAAAAAAAAAGTGATGGCTAATAGCTTAGTGTGCTCCGAAGGAGCATGATTTCAACATGCCTCTGCGTGAGAAAGCATATCTCACACTTATGAATTTTGAGAAGGGGGATGGAGACCAAAAACAAATTTATTACTGATAAAAGGAATCATAAATTAAGTCTTCCTGAAAAATAGATAACTGCCTACTAAATATAGAGACACGCATTATTTAGTACTTTTCATGATGAAAAAATAATGAGATCAAAGCTGCCAGTATTAAGGAGCACTTAATTAAATAAGCATATTTCTTTAATTAAACAAAGATAAATTAGAGAAGAATCCTATAGTTCTAGAAACCAAGGTTAAATTGGGTATATTCAAGGCAAAAGAGAAATTATAATTAGCAATACAAACCTATATGTTTGTACTGAAGGATGGGCAGGGGTAAACCTGCCTTGAACCTGTTAGGTATTACTTCAGTGGTATATATGCTTGCAGAAATAAAAGTATTTCTAGATGTAATATTTTTTTTCAAAATGCAAAAAGTAGCTTCCTTTTTGCTTCCATCCTTCTAGGCCAAAGCGACATTGTGTGTGTCTTTTGTCATATTCACAAGGCCTCTTGTGAAGAAGATTAGACTGAGGGATAGTACAGTAGCCTATCCAAGACCACTCAGTGAGCTTTATGATCAACAAAGAGTTCCTTCTGACTATTGTTATCTGACTATTACCCTGAGCAAAACTTCACAGAAGCAGAACAGTTCACAAGACTTCGGTTTATGCTTCCAATCCATCGTCATATCATAACTTGTCTTTCAGCCCATATTGGTTTTCTCTGAGGCTTTTGCTTAGGCTCTCCAGTTTATCAATAAATGGATTGGAGTAATAAGGAATTCAAATCAACACTTGCCCATTGCTTGCTCATCCTATTGTCTAGAAATGCAGCTCCTGTTTTGCTGTCTTGGCAGAATACCTTATCTCTGTCACTCCTAGGGAGTCTAATAATCGAACCATGTAAGATGCCTTTGAAGTCATCCTGCACAGCTGTGGCTATGGCTTTACTGATATTATCTTAATCTTGACTGCTTCATGTTTGTGTAATGGTTTCTTACTATCTTTTTATTTGAGAGTGAGATTTTCCTGATCTGCTCACTGGAGCTTTTCCTTTTAAAGAATTCTCAAAAGGATTCCATGATCTGTAAGCCTGTGGAGAGAATATCTCCTCTTTGCATAAGTATTCAGGCTCATTTGGAACAGAAATTGTAAAACTCTGTCAGAAACATATCTATGACATTTTTCTCTCATTTTATAGGCAAGGTCAAGTAGAAATAATTGAGAAAGACTCATATCCAAGTGTCTAACAACTAAGTTTATATTTCATGGAACAAAATTTCCAAGACATCAAGATTGATGATTTACTTTGAAATGTATTAACAAATTAACCCTTAATATCCTTGGATATATGTTCTGGCTATTGTTTGACTCATCCAATACGATCTGATAGAAAAGACATATTCCAGGTTCCATCTGATGAAATGTTTTCTCTGACACAGCATTGTAAAGTTCAGGTTGCTCTGACTCTTTGAAAAGCGCTTTGAAGCCCTAGATTTTCCCTAGTTCCTAGGTTAGAAAGTCTCTTTCCTGTGGAAATTTATTGATATATTACTCTCCAGATTATTGGCTTCTTCTGTTGGTATTGTATTGACTAGCACTGACGATGTTACCTAATTTGGGTAATGAAATGTCTGCAAGAAAACAAGCAAGCTCAGGGAGCACCAAGGAGTCCTCCTGACTATTTTTATTTTGTACATTGTTGTGAATGAATCAGCTGATTTGATTTATAAAACAATAAATCATAATTTTGACTTTGAATAATTATGTATTTTTTATTTATTTTACAAGACTTCCAAGCTGTTCCAGTTAAAATCAGTTCTGAGGAGTGTACAATTCCCACCTTCATAAACTCAGATGAAATTATATGTTGCTGGTTAGAATTATACAAAAAAGTATATGATTTAATAAAAAGTAGATTTTGCTCCAGTGTTGCGTTTCAATGTACTGATTATGTTTTTTTGTTTCTCCTAACTAGCTGAGCAAAGTATCATAAAAACACATTCTTATAATTCCATCTTCTTTATTGTAAGTAGAAGGAAAAGGTGTAACTAACAGACAGAACTAAAAAAAATGATTTTTTAAAAAAAATTTTAATTGGTTTATTTTCATACAAGTTGAAGTTGGAACTATCTGGTGACAATCAGATCTTTTTTTATCGACTCATGCAAGAAACCTGGCGGAGTTGCAGGCTAATCCTTACAGAACATGAATAGTATGAGCCTAGTCAACATTGCTTGAGGTGAAGAAAGATAAAGCTACTCTGGAAAGGTCAACAGAGCTCATAAAATTTCAAAAGCACTATAGTCTATTTCTTCTTGCAACCACAGCCATTCAATTAAACCAGCAATTGAGGGCAAAAAGAGGAGAAATAATGGGCCAAATTCTTCTTAGCAGTTAGAAGGCTGTAAATCTGCACTTCCATGAGCACTGAGGAGTACTTCCAGATTAATTCTGACAAAATGGATTTCCAATTTGATTTATGGTTTCTGTTAATAGAATACTTAGTGCCAGCAATAAGAATGTAAGGGATATGGTAATGAACTCTGAATCACCATCTTACCTGTTCATATTTCATTGGAAGTGTTCAGATCCTGAAAGGAGTTGCAAGAAAAGAAAGTGCTGTAAAAGTGTGACACTAAATGCAGAAAAGAAAATATTAGATGTGCTAATCTATAGCTAACAGTTTCAACAATCTATGTTAATGTCAACTGATGGCATGTGGCCTAAATACATTGTAGCATGTTTTAGTTTCACGGACATTGATGAAAGGGTGTCTTAATTCAGAGATAATTCTTTGTTCATCCAGGTGTTGGTTGCTCTAAGGTTGCTCTGAGTAGAGAGCAAAAGACTCAGAGATTGGAAAAGAGATCTTATCTTGATTTTTTAATAATGCCTATAAAAGAACTGTAGAATGGTGAATGAAACTAAGAGCATCATGGAATAACACGTTAATCACTGGATAGTAGTTTGCAGAAAAGAAATCAAGGGAAGTCTCCAGCTTTTAACATCTTCATTTTACTAGCCTACCTTTTTGAAATACATGTAATAAAATTAAGCTCATTCATATTTTACATACCTCTGGAAATGTATGCTACTTATGGCAATTAAGCTATACAGGAATGCAGCCATTTTACTATGGGAATGAAGGAATTAGTGAAAAGTTTGAAATAGACTGAAGTAAGGCCAGCATGAAGCTTGGGATAGACTCAGATCAAGCAAGCCCAAAGATGATGAACAGGATACAAGGAGGTACAGAAAGCCCTAGTATGTAATGTCAACAGCCCTATTGAGGCCTAAGTCTAAGCCTTCTGAGCAGGACGTATATGTCATTGTCCACATGGCCACTGAATTTTGTGATATATAGTCCCAACACATCTAGAGGTTGAAAGGCTTTAGTGTGTATTATTTGCAACTGGCTGATCTGTTTATATGTGATATCACTAGATGAGCAATGCCAGAAATGCAGATGCTATAGATATCTAAGCTATCTAGGTGAGCACCCAGAGATGCCTACAGTTGAAGGATAATTACTCATGTTCCCTTTTATTTTATTGTCGTTCTATAAAAGGGGGTGGAGAAAAGGAACATTTCATCTTACAGTTGATGTTAAATGATTTTTGTCACTCTCAGTGATGCATAAGCACAAGGTCAGGACCTGAATTTTAAATGAATAATTACATGAATATGAGCACAATAAATAGGCTAGCATGTCAGCTTGTGCTGAGAAGATACATCTCCCTCCTCTCTCTAACTCTCTTCTCCCTTTAAGAACATAGCAAAATTATCAGAGAACTGATCTTCTCAGAAATAGATTCCTTCTGTAAATATGGCACTGATTTCCCATGGTTTTAAACATAGCCTTGTTCAACAGCTCTCCTTTGAGGTGCCTGTGATTGAATATGTGACCTTCTAAAGGCAAAGCATGTCTACTACCATTGAGCTGTGACCCTTCCTTGTGGATGGAGAGCAGTGTGTACTTTAAAGAGAAATTTTACTTTTTACTATTTGATGAATTGACCACATATGTTTAATGGTTCTGTCTGTGTTAGACAGCTGTAATTTGCACCTAAGATACCTTCTCCCTTTTAAACATAAATATAATATTAAATAAATATATCATAAATGTCATATTATTACATTATTTATTGTCTAAAAGTGATGAATGTAGATCTTGTTTGAATTCCGATTTTCTGATTAATTTTGTTTGTCTTATAGGGTCTAGAACTTGGCAAATCAGTAAAGATTTCAAGAAAACTTTCCTTTCAAACCAACAATGAAAGATAGTCCTTTACTGACAATGACAGTTGATCCCACAATTACATTCATATGTCATGATGGTCATTAAGCTGGTCATTGTATGCCATCTCTGATTTTTATGAGCATTTGCAAGCAATTGTTAAGGGAACACGATAGTTATAAAGCAAATTTCACTGTCGCTAAGTTTGCTTTGAGACTTTTTTTTACTGGAAACCAGAAGTAAATGACAATTTCTGGCAAAAATATTGTAAATTGTGGTCACATGAATGCAGGACACTGCAAACAATCATAAATGCATGTTGCCGAATGCCAAAATGTAGTCATGTGATGGCTGGGTTGGGCATCCATCAGAATGTCAAATCTGGGTCCTAAGCTTTTTTTTAGGAGGGTGGGTGGGTCTGTTGTAACTAAGTGACTGTTAGTAAGTCAAGACTACCTGTATGGTTCAGCTCCAGAAGCAAAATGATTTCATAATGATTGATGTTCATGATAGCAGCCAGGACTTAGGAGATCTCCCAAATATCACTTTTCTATGCCCCAATGTTCCTTTTTACCATTCAGAGGTGGGATACTATCGGCTCGGCCTGGTTCTGCCGAGCTGGTAGCTCTGAAAATCAGCTGAGACCAAACTGGTTCTCTCATACAATCTGCTGTTGGTCCCACCTGCCTGCCCAGGCTCCCATGCTGACCTTTATTTCCTGCTTTTGAAGCACAGCTGTTTTTATGCGGCACAGCAGATTGCCGCACATCAGCTGTTGAAGACACAGGGAGAGTGCAGGAGTGGAGGAGGTGAGGAGGAAAACCCCTGCGCATACGCAAAGTGTGTCCACCCAGCCATGCCCACCGAACTGGTGGTAAACCACTTTGAAACCCACCACTGTTACCATTATTATTAAAATATGATAAAATGATTTATTGCCATTTTGAAATAGGGAATATTTAGAACACACTACTCAGTTAACTTTCAATCTTTCTCCAAATGTTAATTGTAACCCTGAGCCATTAAATAGTCCTTCTAAAGATGTTCAAGATATGTAGAACCACATTAGGTTCATCAGGAAACTTTCCCCAGTATTAAAAAATAGCCAATATAGTTAAATTCTAGAAAGGTAAACTACATTAGTCAGTTGAAGCAAAAAAAAAAAAAAAGCCATAAAGGACCCCCAAGATTGAAAAATGCATTGTGCAGGGGCCAGAGACAACATAGATCCAATGAAATAGTCTTGGCGCCATGAAAAATTACAGCATAATAAATTTGTTAATCTTCAAGATGGAGTAAGGCTCAGTATTGTTTATAATTCTCCATGTTTTCGTGACAGGAAAATATGTAAGACCAAACAGAAAAATTCAGAAAAGTGGAAACAAGGAAGGTTTATAGCTTTTATTTATTGGTGTTCATTAACCCAGGGGTGGTCTCTGTTCATAAATTACAGTGGAAACATTTGTAAGTTCAAGTCTACAACCACTAAATATAATTATTGGTCAGCATGAACCAACAGATTTATATCCTACTCACTTCTCTAAAGATATAAGAAAAAAATACACTAAAATGATTAAACAATATAACATCCATTAGCTACAATTTTTTCAATATAGTCGTCTAATTTAAAAGAAAAAAATAATTGCTGATCTTATTGCATCTACAGAATGAACCAAATCTCTTTCTCTCTCTCTCCCTCCTTCCCTCTCCCCTCTCCCCCTCTCTTTCATTCATTCATTCATTCACTCACTCACTCACTCACTCACATATTATCATCATCACCAGCACCATCATCTATCTTTCTATTGATATCTATCTCAATTTATTGGAGGAGTTTCAAAAATGAGAGACTACCATTGGAAAAATATGGGTGTCTTCATCTTATAAATATCAGCAAGAGATTTTGTGGAATTTTAAAAAAATGGTAAATAGGTCAACATCAATTTTATGAACTGTATGAACAGAAACTTCTTGTTCTTGATGCCAAGAAATATAAGGATGCTTCTCTGAGATTTTTCTTACATTTATGTTTATATTTCCCTTCAACTTCCTTCTGAAGTTGTGAGTGCTCCATCTCAGGAAACTTTTAAGAAGAGACTGGACAGCCAACTGTCTCAAATGGTATAGAGTCTCCTGTTTGAACAGGTGTTGGACATTAGAAGACCTAGTTGGATTAGTTCCCTTGATTATGCATCTGTACATTGCATATGCTTCACTGTACATCTGTGCATTGCAAGTCTCACGTTTGCAAGACAGCCTCTGGTATACCTGAATAAAACTTTTGTTTTTCTTGTACCTGTTGCTTACTCTTTCTAATATTAGTAAGAGATGCTGCTTATGATACAAATACAATTAAGTCTACCTATTTTCTATATTACTAAAAAGTGTTATGTGAAAACTTCAATTGATTAAAACCATGATGTGAGTGAAGGTCAATACTTTCAGCTTCCCTTGGTTATGAATGTGAGATATAGAAGACTAATTTGGAAAACAAAAGGAATAAAAGATTTAACAGATAATCAGAGTTGGAAGGGACCTTGTAGGTCATCTAGTCCAACCCCCCACCCACACCATTTCTGACAAATGACAGTCCAATCCCTTCTTGAAAGTCTCAAGTGATGGCACTCCCACAATTTCCAAGGGCAAGCTGTTCCATTGGTTGATTGTTCTCACTGTCAGAAAGTTTCTCCTTATTTCCAGGTTAAATCTCTCCTTGTTCAGTTTCCATCCATTATTCCTTGTCTGGCCTACAGGAGCTTTAGAAAATAGCTTGACCCCTTCCTCCCTGTGGCAGCCCCTCAAATATTGGAAGACCACTATCATGTCTATAAATAACATGAATTAGCAAATAATGAACAAAAAAAATGCAAAATGTAAATCAGAAAGTATGAATTTGTTTTGTGTGCTATAGGCTATGGTAATAGTTACATGTTACACTTCAGTGAATGGCAATAATGGAAGAACCAGAAACAAGATTTTGGAGAAACTGTATAATACTCTAAATTAATTATTGTACTGGAAAGCAAACATGGATAAGTGAGAACAAGACAAGAGAGTAAAGAAAAAGTGACTGGGCAATTAGGAGACCCTAGAGTTAATGAGAATGCTGACTGGTGAATATCTGTTTAGAGAAATTTTGAATATTGGTTTACACTTAAACAATAATATGTTATGTATTTATGGGAAATGAATGAATATAATTGAAAAACCATGACTGATTTGATTGTTTATGATGCATGACTGAGGAAAATTAGTATAGGATAGAAGAATGAGGAAAGGTAGTCAAGACCGAATCCAAGGAAAAAAATGGATACAGAAGAAAGGGGGGAAAATAAAATAAATCAAAACTGAAATGATGGTCACTAAGTGAAAGTATGCCAAAGTATTAGAAAGTAGATTGAAAGAGTATAAAATACTCCTGAAAGAATATAAATAAAAAGGGAGCATAAGGGAAAAGGATTTGAAAACTTGGGAACACAACAAAATAATTGTGTATGATACATACGTTTGATATATAGGTTGAGATGCTTTGAACATATATCGAGAGAACAGTGATTGCAGAATGAACAGATAAAGGAAGAATGCATGTGATGAAAGGAATGACAAAAAAAAAAGATGGTTGGAATTAATAAGATCTTCAAAAGAGAAGTGATCAGTTTGGAAAACAAAGTATTGTGTGAAGCAGTAGAGGGACATGTCTGAAGCAAGGAAGATTGCAAAGATGAAACTATGGAAAGATATAGGAAGTATGTTTGGCAGAAACTAGATTTAGCTATATTTATTTGTTTTGTCTCATACTTTTAATTTCTTTGCTTAGTTATATTGTATCTTATTCCTTTTTTTGCATTTTATGTAATGCTTCTTACTCTGAGAGGGATTACTGTGATAAATACTGTATATGTATGCATGTCTATTCCATTACTGATATTAAACATTGGTATAACAATGTTAAGCCTCTGGTATAATTACAAAAAGATATTAATTAAAAATAAACAAAACATAATATTCTTCTAAAATAGTATCAGAATGGACACCAGAACATTGGAGAGAAAATATATGCAAATATATTTGTTCCAACTATTAAATATGAATTAATAATTTAAAAACAATTTATCCAAAATATTGAAGCCTAGAAACACATCATATAACGTAAAATTAACTTATTTAAGTGACAATATATCCCTGTCTGTTTTAATCTATTGAAACACAGAAAATAATCTTGTACAAATAGTGCAAGTATTAAATATAATTCCACATCTCTATAATGTATTATGTAACAACATGCTGTAAGAAAAACTACAAGGACTATATTTCACACATTTATAAAATTGACATACAGGTAGTCCTTAGTTAATTATCACTCATTTAGCAATATTTGAAGTTATGATGGTGTTGATCAAGAGGTGCTTATGACCAGAGGTGGTATTCAGCAGGTTCTGACCAGTTCTGGAGAACCAGTAATGGAAATTTTGAGTAGTTCAGAGAACCAGCAAATACCACTTCTGACTAGAGATTTTACAGTAGCCTTCCCCTGCCATGCCCACCAAGCCATGCCCACCAGGCCATGCCCACAGAACTGGTAGTAAATTTTTTTGAATCCCACCACTGCTTATGACATTCCCTGAAGTTTCAGCTGTTCCAGCATCCCCAAGCAAAGTCAGTGGGGAAGTCCATGGACCAGGTCGCAAGTTGCTCCTGTGAATTGCTCCTATTCTTGTTGCATGCAGTTTGTTCCATGGACTATGAGATCCTGGACCATCCATACTCCAAAGTGCCCACTCGCTTGCCTGCCTGTACTTATGTCATGGCAGAACCTCTCTCCTTCCAAATGAAATCACTGAAGTAGCTCGAATAGCTCAGGGCAGGAGCTGAAAAGTATCTATCCAAACTCACATTGCAAGCAAACATGAGCTGTACAAAAGGATTGAGCTTTTGTATTTTATTTCAGGTACATGGTAAAATATTAAACTAACTACAAGGATTAGACTTCGAACAGGCAGGGCAGAAAGATCATTGAACTTCTGAAAACTCCTGATAATAGCATGGATATCCAAGGAAACAAACACATGGATTAAAGAACAAATCTATCAAAAGTTGTCAGTTGAGGCGCAAATCCCTAGGCTCAAATTATCATATTTTGGGCACCTCATGCAAAAAAACCTAGTTCTCTGGAGAAAGATGTAATGTTGGAAAAGGTGGGAAGAAAGAATAAAGAATGTCCATCAGCAGGGAGAATGGATTTGATTATAGTTCTGATGGGTACACCATTGGAATATTCGAAGGGCCAGGTTGGGGACAGATAATCTGTATCTATGTCATTGCCAAATGTTCACCAATTTAATGGCATATAACTATTAGTCAACAGGATGGGGTATATACAGGAGCATCTGTGGCACAGTGGCTAGAGTGCAGTACTGCAAGTCACTTCTGCAGCCAGCTGCCTACAATTTGGCAGTTCAAATCCCACCAGGCTCCAAGTTGACTCAGCCTTCCATCCTTCTGAGGTGGGTAAAATGAGGACCCAAATTGTTGGGGGCAATATGCTGACTGTAAAACTCTTAAAGAGGGCTGTAAAGCACTATAAAGTGGAATATAAGTCTAAGTGCTGTTGCTATATGCACATAACTGTATGCAACTAGTTGAAGTTCAGTTATGTTTGTTTTTTGCAAAACCAATTGTGATAAGCAATCATTTGGCATTCTTTGCCTCACATATTTCTTGCCACTATTGAAATTGTTTTCTGTGAATGAGGTTTGGGTCTTGTCTGGGTAAAACAGTAAATTATAGTTTGTGTCTCTAAATTACTATTTGTATGCTAATTTTATTAAGTGTAACAATTAAAAAGATGGAAACTGAAAAGAAAAGAAAAGAAAGAAAAGAAACAGAAAATGTGGAAAAGATAAAATAGGAAAAAAATGGGAAAGAAAAAACAAAGAATATAGTAAAGGGGAAAAAAGAAATATAGAGAGAAATAACTTCCCTCATCACAAGTATAAACAATAACTAATCACTTCTTTACATGCAACAAGTGATCTTTTCTTCCCATATTCTATCCCTAGCTATGAAAAAATTCTTAAAGCCTCATCATTCGGGTCCTGAGCAGAAAAAGTCCATTAAAGGTTACCAGAGATAAAACTTATCTATTTTAATATTGATGAAATAGACCAACTTTATATTCTTTCCTTTCACTTTTAACAATCTTAATCTTTCATCCATCAAAGAATGCCCTAAAACTTTATTTCTTTTCATTTTTTCTTTATTTATACTTCTTGTAGATAGCTAGTCATTTTAGAGAATCATGACTCTCTAAAAGAATGCAAATGACCAGCTGCAAGGAGTATAAGTCCTTCCATTCCCTACCACCCAGTCAGAGCTGAAGAAGCTTCTTAGATGAGAAGTGAAACATCTTGAAAGAAAAACAAGAAAGTCCCACTTCCTCTTGAAAAAGCACCTTTGGGATATTCTTGGTCTATTGTTTATATCATCAAGGATATATGCCATATATCCTTCAATGCTTCCAATGTTATTTTGCTCAATTTTGTACTGCTAAGTCAAATTTAGTTATTTTCCTTTAATTGTAATTTTTAGTTTCTTCTGATTCCCTCTAGTGTATACTCTTCAAAGTCCCATCCTACATTGTTTTGAAGAATTCAAAACAACAGCATAATTCCATGAAAAGAATTGTGTTGATTAATTTCAAAAATCTTATTTCAAATTCATCTAGACCTTTAATTCATTTGTAATTTCCTAAAATCAAAGTCCCAATTACTCTTTTGCTCTTTAAAAATATTTTTTAAATGAATAACATTTTAAAGTTGTATTTAAAATGTCTTTTGCTAAAGATTGATGGAAACTCATAATAGTGTCTTAAAAGATGTCATTCCAAAGATCATAATAGCTGAAAGCAGTTAACAAGCAATTTCCAAAAGTAATTGGAAAAGGAAGTATATGAATCCTATATCCATAAAAATCCACCACACTTTTTGCTAAAGATGCTTTTTCTCATCTCCCAGATCAATAAAGCTACCAGACACTGCTGTCTTGTAGACTTCTCAAGATTACTGGATCAGTCTGGGTAATCCCAAATCCTCGTAAAGAGTCAATCTACTCACAGTCTCTTTATTCTGCTGTGATTGTCAGCTATGCTCTCAAGATCAGTAATTTCTCTAAATTACTGAACATTTCAAACTGGAATTGGACAACTCACCATGAGACAACTCACTGTGGGACAATCCAACAATTCAATCTAATTATTTAAAATAACTTAAAATATTTAATTTTTGTTGTTTTTCTTTAATGATTCTATTCCACTATTTCTTCAAAATTAAAATAACTCTTGTCCCATGATGAGTTGGCCATGGTGAGGTCTGTGGTGAATTTGCCATGGCAAGTTGGCCACAGCAAATTGCTGTGGTGAGTTGGCTTGGCAAGCTGTTGCACATTCTTTCCAACTCTGCTAAAGCAAAATGATTTATGCTATGAAACCCAACTTCTCTGCACTGTGCATATTGTCTGGCAGAAAAAGATACACACCTTTCACTTTCTTTCTTGGCTACTGTAGGTTATAACGATAATAAAAGTTAAAGCCAAATGTAGTGGCATTACAAAACATTTCTATTATTACTAGAAGGTTATAATAGCATTCAATTTATTAATCCAAAATAGCATTATTCAGAGCATAAATCCAATCTTATGTTTTATAATTGGAGACATTTAAATAGTCTAAAATTGAGTTCTATTTGCTTCAAGAAATATGCTGGCTTGAATTTAAAATGAGGTAAAAAAGCCAGCTTCAGCTCTGAATTCTGGTTTTTTGGGCTGAACAGAAAAATATTAATATGAGACTTTAATATAGAAGTTAATTTCTTCATATGTACTTAATAACCATGAGCATATTAAAGTAAGAAGTAAATTAAGAGTGGATGTGTATACACACACACACAAACACCTTATTTGCAAGAATGCCTTTGTATTTATGAAGATACCACAGGGATTGTAGAAATATCACAGGGAATTACTTTCACTTTCTGTAAATGGTTGTATTGTGACTAGCCATGTCTATGACTACTTTATGAATAATCACAATACCAAAATTGCCTATCTGGCCCTAGACAGTCAATTGGTGTTCCCAACAAGAGTAAGCAGAAAAAAAGAATATTTTAAGCAGATACATGATGGAATATTTAGATTTATTGGATTCAAAATATTTCAATTTTCTTAGAGGATACCTAAAATCAGACTCAACAAATGAAGGTAGGCTACTGGGGAAGGAATGGAGAAAGGGAAGGAGGAAGTGAAGTCAAGGTTTCTTAGACCATAAAGTCTGGTAAAACTGCCCTCTGAACTAGCAGGCCATTATGATGTGCCTCATAGCATAAATGACTTGACTAATCTACTTATGATGGTTTTGTTTGTTGTAAACTTCTCTTTATGATTCTGTTATTTTGATCTAGTTCAGGTATCTCATAGTTAGATCTATTAATGTCATTATTAAATGTTTTGCTTAATGTATAATGTAATATAAGTATAATATTGGTATTAGCAGTGGAAATTGTTAGCTGATGTGTTTTCTTCTTATTTAAAATTTGTTACAAATAAAAAATCAGTTTCCTCCAATCTGGTGCCTTTTGAAGTATTATACATACATTCCCAACACCTGTGACCATTTTGATATTAGTTGAGATAGGAGATGAGGGGGGGAATGGGATGATGGGTTATGCAATGATAAGCCAAAACTATAAGACCAGACTAAAGAAAGTTGCTCTAAATCAATTTTTTTATTTGCAGAATTGCCTATGTTATTTTATAGAATATTGTACACATCTCTTACCCTGATTATTGTTTCTATTTTTAAAAAAATTAAATTATTTACTGCAAAGTGCTTCAAAAGCAATGCATTTCCTGAAAGTGTGTGATATATTATATCTAGGACCTTGATTTCAATGAAATCTTTTCTCATTAGCCATCCTTAGCAAGAGCTTTTAAAAAGAACTACTGGCATAATGAAATATTATTCTGACTCTCTTTCATTGTCCTACATATTTTGTAGCTGACAGATATAAATTATGACTGGAAATGAAATAAGTTCAACATCAGAGGAAGGAAGAGAAAATTGAGGTTATCAGGCCATTCTGGTGATGTAAATAACAAACATACACACAAATATACATAAACTACAATGATATTTCTGCATGTGCCTCTAAAGAACAACTTTCAACACTGTAAATTCAGCTGGACATTTGCTTGTAATCTAGTAGGGTGGTCTTCTATTCAAACAGAAAGAAAAGTTATCTGAACCATTGGATCTTAGTTTGAAATAATAGTTGCAATTGTTCAGCCTACAGGGACTAAAATGAGCTGACCAACAACTCTTAATCACTCATAACAGCAGCTACTATTATCTGAATTCATTTTTAGATAACTGATATCTGATTTCCTTTCCTCCTGTCTTCCTTTAATAGAGATTCTGAAGAGAAAAAGTTTCCAGAGTTAACAGCAGCTACTTGGTGCCATCACAAGATAGCATGGTGCTAATGGCATCATCATACATTAAGAATCATGAATCAGTGATAGGGTAGCACATGGTGTACCAATTTTTCTACTTTATTGAGATATTAGGGAATGAAACAAAGCTACTGCTTTGGGCTACACTAATAGCTATACTGTACATACAATGTACAGAATATAAACAATAATAAGCTATACTTTTTGCATAAATTGGTTGTTGCTGTTGTAATTTCTAGAAAGCTTCCACACTCAACTTCAGTTAACATTTTTCAGCAGAATAGTTCAAAACTGAAAAAAGAGCAATAGCAACAATAATAATCATGTTTTTTCCACATTACCTTTTAATGAAGCACATAGAATATGCATAAATATTCCAACTTATATCATCCACAATTTTTCTGATGAAACATAGCCAATGTTTCATTTACTGACTTATTATTTTATTAGCCTGCTCCACATTTGTCTCTCTTCTAGAATAATTTAACTCTGTTCATTATGTGAAATGATTTCTAATGCCATTTTTGGTATCTTCATAGATATGACACTTCATTCATATTAGAATTGTAATATTAGCCAAAGCTGTGATGTTAATACAATACCATATAAAGCATGTGCTTATCAAAAGTAATCTAAAAATAAGAGTTTTTTTTAACCAGGTCTTTTTGTGGCACAATTCATATATAAATCTGCATCATTTAATAATAAGCAATCTTATTAAATGTCAAGATTTGAGTGACCTCAGATTTGCAATACTTTTGTAGGGTTGCAATAGCTTCTCTTCCTAGCTGTGCCTCATGAATGCTTGTTTGTAGATAATTTCTGTGTCAAGTTGTTTTTCACAAGAAATCCTGCTGTTATTTGTGCTCTGTCCAGATATCTCTGTTTCACAAAGCCATTAAATCAAATGGGTAAAAGTTGGAACATTGGCAAGAATGATAAGAAAATGATAAGATTTTTCACTCTATCATAAAAGTTCTGACAATGCTGGAAAGCAGGCAAATATAAATATCAATATTTTTTTCTGATTTGGAGATAGAACAAAAACTGAAAAGGGAAAATTCTCCCACCTATCAATAATGTTTCTAGTAATAGAAAAAGTATATGGAATAGTATGGTTTGCTGCACATTTGCTGCATATTACTAATATAAAATCAGATTGAAAGTCATTCCTTTGAAGGGAAATTCCTGAACTATGTTCAACACCTCTAGTCCCTATATTGGAAAAGACTATATTTGCAGTTTTCACCCTGGGAAATTAACAACAATAACAAAATTTACTAGAAGAAGGCACTAGCAAACCACTTCCACTTCATGCAAAGAAAATTGAATTAATGTGGCCTGTAGGGCATAGATTAACTCAATGGCAACTTGACTTGCCATCTTGCTCTGGTAATTTTCTTTTTATCCTGCTTAAATCCAAGAATGCAAACAGCAGGAAAATCACCAACAATAATGACAAATGTTGGCCTCTTAATCACACACTTTATCACAGTGAATGAAGTAAAAGTATTTATTGCTGGTCACTATTAGAGCCAACTAGATCTTGGATTAAATGCAATATTGAGCCAAATTGTTTAACGCAGGATTTTTTTGGCATATTCAAAGAGTAGAAGAGAATGAAAATCCTTCTTCACTGGAGAGGACTTCCATGGCTGAAAATTAGCAACAATTCAAAGTTATGGTTAAGTATTAGTTTGTAAAAATTTTCTGCCTTGAAAATTAAACTACCTTTTATTATGTTTATGAACAAAATGTAACTAATAGGAATGCCAATAAGATAATATTTTTAAACAGTTTATTTATACATTTTCACTTTGCTTATATAATACTTTTCCCGCTCCTAATTTCTACTTCTATTATCCAAACATTTGTTAAACAAATCCCATGTTTGAAAATACTTTGTATCTTCTTTTTCTCTCTTCTTTGATGTCAATCTGTCCATTTCTGCACAAAAGATAATATTTTTGTCACAGGATTAATAGATTGGTTTTATAGGGAGGGATTCATTGAGACTGTAGGAAATGGAAAAGGTTAAATTAAAAGAGTTCCCCCCCCATTCTCCAGTGTGGTTTGCAGGAGGGCTCAACGGCTTTTCCTATGCAGCTGCTAAGTACACAAAAATCTATTCATGCAGTAACATTACTTCATTCTTAGTGAAAATCTCTGGAAATACTGGTGGTGCTTTAACTTAGAGTGCAACTCTGGATGATCCTGTCTGTCTCCCTGCCAGCCTGCCAGAACTTCTCAGACAATCCTTAGTCCAAGCTAAATCTTTCTCCTTTATTCCAGTTGGTACCAGCATTGATTCAGATTGTCTTTTGCAATAGAGGCTTGATCAGCATGGGTCCATCTTTCAACTTTCCTTTAGTATGGTGGTGCTTGCTATAGGTGGATGTGCATTCATGAAACACACACACGCCCACACACACCCTTTATTGAGCAATGTTCTCCTTTCCCTTCTCTGAAAGGCTGCTGCTCAGCAAACAGCCAGCTCTTTTTATGTTTTATCTATTGTTCCACCACAGGAGAGCAGGCATCACACTAACCTGCATAGAGTTTGGTCTTCCATTCTTTTAGAATTCTATTGCACTTAGTGATGACAAAAAAATTAAAGTTTTTTGCACGTGGATCTGAGCAAAGGAAAGCAAGGTGAAGAAATTATTTCCTGTGATTTGGAAATTATACCTTTGTTGATGTGGCCTAAGATATATTTGCTCTTTTATAACTGTAAATACACTGCTGTTCTTATTCAGTTTGCAATCAATTACTATTTGATAATCTTTAAGCTACCAAAAGATTTGCATTTTATTTTTGTTTCTTAAGTGAAGAATTTTGCTTTTATGTTCAGACTTTTGTTTTAATCTATCAAGATATTTATGAATTTCATTTATTTCTTCCAGAGCATTGACTGTTCCATACAATTTTGTGTGATCTACATATTGAAAAGTATTCTCTGCACTTTCTCTTCCAAGTAATTAATCAGAATATTGAAGAGTAAAAAACTAGAATAGATTTTTGTGGGATCCCATGCAATAAATGTCTATGTTTGATGAGGGAGTATTGATGAACACTTTTGAAGTATAATGTTAGTGGGAGTGCATCATGTAATTATCATACTATTGGACCCACTTAATTATCCTGGGATGTTTCATCAAATGCATTTTTGAAATTAAGATATATTGATTCAATATTGATTCAATATAAATGCATTAGAAACATATGTATTTGAATAATAATTGCATTAGACAAGCATATATATAATTATAACTATTATTATAATGTCATATATTAAGGGTTTTTTCTTTGTCATTTCTTTTTTTTTCTATAGCATTTTTTATTACTTTTCCCTCTCTTTGACAATTATGTATCACCATCTCTATTATTTTTTTATTTTACCCGTTTGTTTTTCATTTGAAATAAATACAAAAATTAATAAGATATAATATATCCATAGCATATCTGCAGCCTATTAAGGAAACCTGATCAAATCTGATTAATTAATTTTAATCCTGCAAGGTCTATTCCTCACAAGCTAAAAATACCATATCTATTTTTAAAATTTATAAGTTAGTATTTATTTGCAATATTTATACACCATCAACTTTGTAAGGACTCCTGATAGTTTTCAATGTCCCATGTATAACCAAAACAAGTTAAACATAAAAGAAACCATTCACTCCAGTTATAATCTTAGCTCTGTGTTAAGTAGAAGCTGCCTCACTTTGTCTCCCTCCTGCCCAGGTATGGCGCGCCCAGATCGAGTTTCGACAGTAACATTCTGAAGGCTACCTGTGACAGCACCATATGAATTTCCAGAAGGAATTTATTGCAGATGAATAGAGTAAAACAACCAAAAATATTGCCTCTTGATTACTTCTTGTGAGTCTCACAAATGGACAAGGTGTGTATAAGATGGGGATGGGGTACCCTCAATATTCCAATTCAAGAATTACAAGTGAATCAAGTGAGTCTAGTGAGTTTGTTCTATTTCAGGGAATTCAATAAAGGTATCTTGGTATTAGGCTATAAAGGGCTTTAAAGGTTCAAACTGCACTGATCTGAAGATTGACGTTATGTAAGGGTAGCATCTCTCATCTACAAATAGGCAGCCTACTGCATTTTGCACCAACTGTAGTTTCTAGTTAGTCTTCAAATGTAGCCCCATTGCAGTGCATCCTAGAGGCTAATGAAGTTTGAAGATTAGGATACAGAATATAGTCATTTATAAATTTCCTATAAAAAGTATAATATAAAAACAGTGGAGATGAATATGCAAAGAAGGGCCTTAGTTCTACCAGGGAAATATAATTAGCTCCTATATCCTCTTCAGTTAATTTATTTCTCTACCACCTGAAGCACTCATCATAAGGCAACTAGTCAGAAGAATGTAAAACTATCCGGAAAGTCTTGCTGGATTTCTCCTTGGATTTGTTGAGTTCTGTTCCTCAAAGGCCGATACCAAGAGAAAGCCACAAAAAGGAATTGGTTACAATAGGAACTGATACCTCATATTTTCCCTAGTTTTTTTTTTTCTTGTGAAATAAGGCGTTATTGAAGCTCAGAGACTCATCTTCCTTGCTTTTATTTATGAAGAGGGTGGACAGATGAGGCTTTTATTGTACCTTGGTAAAGCCCAGAGCCATTAAGGACATTGACAGCATATAAAGGAATGTATACATATATGTGTGCCTCTGTGTATATATATATAGTCATACATCATATATATATCATTCATAGGCATACTTCTCCAGTAAATAAGAAAATATATAGTCATGACCAGTTGCCATTCATAACTTATGAATTTCTTTTAAATCCTCTAAAGCTGTGGAAACTGGTAGTAAATTTGCACTTGGCCATGTACTCTGCATAAATATTTTAGTTCTTTCATTGTAAATCTCCTTTTCTGCAATTGATTCTGAGTTCTAGTCTCACTATCTAATGTGTCTGCATCATGTAATATAAACACAACTACTGCATCCACCTGATATTTTCATTACCCATAAATCAAAAGCCCTGAACATCAAAACTTTTGTTTTATGGATATGCACCAGTTCTTGAACTTAGAGTAGGGTGAAAAAAGTCTTTCAAAATTATGCCCTGAGTTTGTGGATAGAGAAATAAGATGTCACTTTCTCCAAGTTTCTCCAGTTAAAGAGAATTTATCTGTGCTGATGACAGTAGCATCACTGCTGAGAAATCCCAGTGGGAGAAATTTTCCTCTTGGAAATCAACTGAAGTGTGTGAAACTAGGAAACTGCAGACCACTCAAGGTATAATTGCACAGTGAAATATAGAACAGTCACAGGTACATGTTAGCAACCTTGTAACTAAATAAGTGCAAGAATATTTCTCTATCCATTCCTATGAAATGGCTTTTTTTTAAAGAAATGGGAATGGAGAGAAAACAATGCAGGGGAAAGTTTGGCTCAATGCTACCTTGATCGTTTTGATAGTCTCTTTCTGTGAATCCTTCAAGTTTAGGATAATATTTCTGAGGTAAGGTGATGTGAACTCTATGCAATCTCCAAATTAGCTCACATCAAGATATCATTAACCCATCTGTTTTACTTCTGTTCATTTACTAATGATCCACAGTAGGGAATCTGTGTTTTTTTGGACTGGCCACATGGGGCCAGTGTTTTCATCAAACTGCCAGGATCTCTTTCCTGATTCCTGTTTAATAGTTCGAACTCATCAGCGGACATGTGATTTTTTTAAGATTTAAAAAACTAAACCAAACTGATATGTATGGCTTTGCAGTCATTGAAACTGAACGGAATGTACATTTTAGTGTTCCATTCCCTGATTTGCAGCAGCTCATTTCTTTTAATAACAATTCTAAGTGGCATTCTCTGGCCATTTCCCAGGACACCCCAATTTTGAGTCTGTTCTGTACAAATTAAAAAAGCACCATTAATATAAAACCTTCAAAGAGAATATTGTATGTATCCCATTATTGTGCAAGCTGTTCATTTATTCTCACTCACATGCTTTTTATTCTTTTATAAGTTAGTTTTGCCCAAGAAAAACCTTACATCTAATCCCATGACTGCTAAATTTTCCGAGAAGTGTTTGTAAAGGGACTCTACAGTATAATGAAAATGTTACCTCCATGTGTAACCACCATGAGAAGGGCAAGTATAATTTTTATGCTCCAGCAATAAATACAAAAAAGGCAGAGATTAATAAGACTGGAGATGACTAAGACTCACTAAGATGGTGAGTACCAAAAAAATGGGGGAGGGGGAATCAAAACAAGGTGTTAGGTTCCTTGTGTAAACCAGACGGTTATTGTAGCATTGATAAATGGATAAATCTTGGATAAGTGGATAAATACAGCAAATTGTAGGGAATTGTCATGAGAAGCAAGGAAATCAACTTGTCAGTAATTGGAATGAGTTAAAAGAAGAAACAGAATCCTTAGATGTTAAAAGTTAATAGGAGGAAATAAAGGAAAAGAGATAATTGGAAAGAGAAAATGTGCTTCTTAGCAGACAGGTTACCTACAAGGAAATCAGAACTGGGACCCTCCCAAAAGTCCATGAAAGGGAAGAGATTCACTTCAAAGAGTTACAGAGAAATGAAAGTGATTTAAGGGAAAAGATGATAAAAGTGGTGAAGGGTGAACTAAATACCAAGAGATACACAATGGGAAAAAGGAGAGAAGCAGAAATGAGCCTAATGGGTTGGAAAAATGGAAAGAACTGTATTGTAGTGGGAGTAGATCATGGCTGTCCAATAAGAGGAGCAGCCAGGTTTTAGATGAAGCCTTGTAAATGTAGCTTACCAAGGGGAAAGTAAGAGTTGAATTGTTTAAATATGAACTGTGAATTTGAGTTGTACTGCCCTGTTAAGGAGCTTGGAGGAGGGGCAGAGCTGGTGCGATGGAGGGAAGATAGAGAGAAAGAGAAACTGAAATCACTTGTACAGTATTGTCAGTATATGCATAAAGCTGTTGGTTCTGAAAGCAACAAAGAAAGTTAAACTACTCTAGTCTTTTTTAAGAGGCTTTCGTGCTACTTATTGGGTCTGGAGGAAGAGGAAAACCTGACCATTACAAATCTTGGTGGCAGAGGAGTTAACAACCAAAATGTCTGAAGTAATTAGAGAAGACACTGAAGGGAAGTACCCTTCCAGGGGAAGATGGCAGACTGAAGGCAGTTCTGCAAAAAAGCAGAGCTAACATTTGCGGACATTAATAAAGAGCCAATTAGTAGATCAGCTCCTATGACCTACTCTCGATGAAAGAGAAGATTCAAGTTCACCCAAGCTGCTTCCCTTTTGATTGCTCCTCACAGAGCCTGAAAGACAGCTACGGTAATTCTGAGAGTAGAGGTGGGGAATCAGGAGATGGGAGAATTTCACAATAATTGCTTGGGTCCCAAATAGAGGTTTTTCAAAGGAAACTAAGTTTGCACATTTCCCTTGGTAACTATTTCTGGAAATTGCCTATTAACTATATCACAAACATCTTCAGAATGTTGAGATTGCAAATGCTGAGTAAGTTCCTTAATTCCTCAATGTTATGTCCTGAATTTGAATACTCGAAATCCCCGTGCCTTGATTGGCTAAGGCGCGGGGATTTCTGATTGGCCAGGCGAGCCGCGCTGATTGGCCCGATTGAAGTCTCCCGCGATTGGTTCAAACCAAGAGCGGGAGACTTGAATCGCTACCATTGGCCGCAGCCGCCGCAGCGAAGGGTATAAAAGCCGCGGGCTTTTTGCCTTTCGCCGGTTCGGTTCTCCCATTGTAAATAAAGAGCTTTGAATGAAAGTCACCGACTCCGAGCATCTTTTTGCGGACACGACACTGGCGACGAGGATGGGATCTCGCCCCTGAACCGAACCCCGTGTCCACCCAAGAACCAGCTCCAGCGCAGAGATGGCGAAGATAGCACTGCCCGCCCCCTTCAACCCCGCCTCCGAGGACTGGGAATCGTACTCGGATCGGTTCCGTATGTACCTGGAATGCGCCGGAATGAAGGACGCCCCGGGCCCACTAAAATGCGCCGTCTTCCTTACTCACTGCGGACCAGAGGTCTTCCAGATGGCCAAAGCATTGGCCAAGCCGGCAGATGCAACCGCCATGGACTGGGACGTCCTCGAACCTATACTGCGGCACCATTACGCCCCCGAAGTCCCCATCCTGATACGGCGCAACGAGTTCTACCGCCGAAACCAGAAACCAGACGAAAAATTGAGCGATTTCATCGCAGAGCTACGGCGCCTAGGAGGACTCTGCGAGTTTGAAGGTCTGAACAGTCTCATAAGAGACCGCTTCGTACTCGGCTTATGGGATCCTACACTCCAGAGCCGACTTATGGCCAAGGGCGACATCAGCCTAGCCGATGCCCTTACCGCAGCCGCAGCCGCAGAAGCAACCCGCACGTCAGCGGACAGCATGCGAAGATCTGACGCGAAGGGCGGAAACAACAACCCGGCAAGGTCGGCCGACACAAGAAACGAAGCAACCGCACACTATGGTGAATACCAGTCAACCTCCAGCACGTCGGAAGACGAGGAGGACATACATCGCGTGCAGACGGGACGCGGCGACCAACGAAGTCAAAAAGGTCGTAGGTCGAGGACCAACTGCGCCGGGTGCGGCGGCAACCACCCCAGGTCAGAATGCCGATTCTTTGACTCTATCTGTAGGCATTGTGAACGACGGGGTCACATCGCTCGAGTTTGCCGCCAAAAGAAGACCTGCAGCCCGCCCAAATGGGAACAGCACGACAGAAGGAGAGAAAGCTCCCCGCCCAGAGCCAGAGAGCGCCAGCCAGACGGTCGCTGGGACCGTACTCAACGATCTCAAAGAAGCGGCGACGGTCGGCGAAAAGAAGAGACCCACCAGACGGTGACCATCGGCCACGCCATCTCCGACGGCGCCAGAAAGGTACACGTAGAAGTCCATATCGAAGGCCAGCCATGCAAAATGGAAGTGGACTCCGGGTCCTACCTTTCCATGATTGCATGGCGCGAAATCAAAAGACTAGTGCCTACACTACAAAAAAGAAACGTGCATGCCCAAAAGATCATCATAAAAGACTACCAAGGGAATCGCGTCCCGGTAGTGGGCACCAAGAACTTTAATATAACTTACAAAGGCCACACCGAACAACTGCCACTCACGATTGTCGATCGCGACCGCCCAAGCCTACTGGGCTTACAATGGTTCACCCCGCTTAACATCGCGCTGACAGGTGTCAACCACGTCACCATCGAAGCTTGGGAACAGTGGCTAGCCCAGGAGTTCCAGGAGGTCTTCGATGGAGGCTTGGGCAAGTACCAGGGGCCCCTTATCTCGTTTGACCTAGACCCAAGGGTTCCCCCTAAGCGGCTTAAACCTAGAAGGGTACCATTCGCCTCAAAGCCTAAAATTGACGAGCAGATCGACAAGCTCGTCAAACAAGGGGTATTGCAACCGATAGACCATGCCAGATGGGAGACCCCTATAGTGACCCCAGTAAAGCCAGACGGGTCCGTGAGAATCTGCGGGGACTATAAGGCCACCCTAAATGGCGCGTTGCAACAAAGCGCCTACCCAGTCCCAATAGTACAACATTTACTGCACTCACTGGGAGGGGGCAAAGTCTTTGCCAAGCTCGACCTCGCCCAGGCATATCAGCAGCTATCTGTGGACGAGAAAACGGCAGAAGCCCAAACAATCGTGACCCATCGGGGGGCCTTCAAGTGTAACCGACTCCAATTTGGAGTCAGCGTGGCACCAGGCATCTTTCAGAGCCTGATGGAACGTTTGCTACAGGGCATCAAGGGGGTGGTGCCCTGTTTCGATGACGTATTAGTGGCGGCGCCAAACGAAGCCGAATTAGAAAACCGACTCAGACAAGTCTTAACAAAATTTAAAGAAACAGGACTTAAAGTCAAACGAGAAAAATGCCAACTATGTACAAAGCAAGTAGAGCTTTTGGGCTATCTCCTAGATCGGCATGGCATTCACCCTACGACTAAAAAAGTGAAAGCCATCAAGGAAGCCCCCACCCCAAAGTCCAAAACGGAACTACAAGCATTCCTAGGCTTACTAAATTTCTATAATGTTTTCCTACCTCAAAAGGCAACGGCGGCGGAACCTTTACATAGACTCCTAGACAAGAAGGCAGCCTGGACTTGGGGGAGACGAGAGCAAGCCGCCTTTCAAAAAACCAAACACCTCCTCACCTCCGACGCCGTCCTGATGCAATTCAGCGAAACCTTGCCCTTAGCTGTCACTTGCGACGCATCACCTTTCGGCATCGGCGCTGTCCTCAGCCACACCCTCCCAGACCAGAGAGAAGCACCCATCGCTTTTTTCTCCAGGACTCTGATTAAACCGGAACGGAACTATAGCCAGCTGGACAAAGAAGCTTTGGCTATAGTTGCCGCCGTTAAGCGTTTCCACGAATACCTATACGGCCGCCCGTTCACCATCGTGACGGATCATAAGCCATTGCTGGGCATCCTCGCTGGAAACCGAGCCACGCCGAACATCTTGTCACCCCGGATGACAAGATGGTCCGAATTCCTGGCAGCCTACAGTTACGAACTGCTACACAAGCCAGGTAAGAAAATTTCGCACGCGGACGCTTTAAGCCGCTCGCCTTTACCTGACTCTGAACCTGACCCAGCACCAACAACAAACACCCTAAGTATCGAGAGTTTACCTATTACCGCATCAGACATTGCCAGAGAAACCGTTAAGGACAGGCGTCTGGCGCGAATCTTACACTGGTTAGAAAAAGGCTGGCCGGAGAAAGACAATGACGAGACTTTTAAAACATTCCGTCAGCGCCAGACTGAACTTTCACTACTGAGAGGATGTATTCTGTGGGGTGACCGGGTGGCAATTCCGGACAGATTGCAAGAGAGGGTATTAGAGATGCTACATGAGGGTCATCCTGGCATCGTCAGGACTAAAGCCCTGGCCAGGAGTTACGCTTGGTGGCCAGGGATGGACAAGCAAATTGAAGCATGGGTCGCCAAATGCCACCGGTGCCAGGAGACCAGATCCAGCCCACCCGCGGCACCTATCCGGGACTGGGAAACACCACGGGGGCCCTGGTCCAGAATCCATCTAGACTTTGCTGGCCCCACAAATGGGCATACTTTTCTAATTACAGTTGACGCGTACTCCAATTGGTTGGAGGTAAGCGACATGAAATCCACTACCACAGAGGCCGTCGTTAAAGAACTGTGTAAACTGTTTTCCACACACGGCCTCCCAGACGTCGTCGTCTCAGACAACGGGCCCCAGTTCACTTCCATCGATTTCGAACGGTTCCTGGCGGAGAGGGGTATCCGCCACGCATTAACAGCACCGGCGCATCCGGCGGCGAACGGTAGGGCGGAACGGATGGTCCAGTTTACGAAAAAGACCCTCCGGAAAATGGACCACGGGGAGATCAGCGACAAAATCAACAAACTGCTCTTCATACAGCACATCACTCCCAATACCACAACTAACAAGAGCCCTGCAGAACTTCTAATGGGCAGAAAGCTGAGGTCCCCACTCGACAGATTACACCCAACCTATAACCCGGAGCGGCCCCCAGACTCCAGCTCCAGGTACCGGACATTTGACCCAGGTGACTTAGTCTATGCAAAGAACATGACGGGGGACCCCCTATGGATCCCAGCCGTCATAACTCAAGTCACTGGGCCACGGTCGTACCGGCTCCAAACCATCGATGGGCGAGCCTGGAAACGACATATCGACCAGCTCAGGTCACGAACAGCGACTGACCTCAACCCCCAAGACACGAACCAAGGGGGGAGGGAATACCCGGATAGACAATCGCAGGAAAAAATAAACCAAAAATACTCACCGGAACACAGCCATCGCGAGTCCCCTCCGGAGAAGAACCACCTGGCCAGCTCTACCGACTCGGAGAAGCCAAGCGGGAGCGGCGAAATCCGTAGCTCAACCGACCCGGTAGGCCCAGGCGGGAGCCACGGCGAAAGAACCGGCCCGATCATCCAGCCGGTTCGCACAGAGGCAGGAGCAGCCAAAAAGATGACCGCTCCGGCCGAGTTACAGCATGCAAGTGAGTTGCGCAGGTCAACTAGGACTCGACGGAGCCCCGCCTACCTGCGTGACTACACCACGTGATGGACCATACCAAGAGGGGAGGGGTGTTATGTCCTGAATTTGAATACTCGAAATCCCCGTGCCTTGATTGGCTAAGGCGCGGGGATTTCTGATTGGCCAGGTGAGCCGCGCTGATTGGCCCGATTGAAGTCTCCCGCGATTGGTTCAAACCAAGAGCGGGAGACTTGAATCGTTACCATTGGCCGCGGCCGCCGCAGCGAAGGGTATAAAAGCCGCGGGCTTTTTGCCTTTCGCCGGTTCGGTTCTCCCATTGTAAATAAAGAGCTTTGAATGAAAGTCACCGACTCCGAGCATCTTTTTGCGGACACGACACTCAATATAATAGAATATATTTTATAATTTTTAAGAATTTAAAATAAACAGCAAAAAGCAATACAAGGATCTGACTACAGGAAGTTTTAAATGGATTAAGGGCTCGAAAATATTCAGATTTTGAATACAAATAGTCCTCAACTTACAACCACAATTAAGCCCATTTTTTTTTATTGTTAAGTGAGTTTTGCTACCTTTCTTTCCACAGTTGTTAAGTGAATCAGTGCAGTTGATAAGTTAGGAACCCAGTTGTTAAGTGAATCTGGCTTCTGAATTGACTTATGCTAATATGCCTATATATGTCAGCTATGTTGTGTCTTCTTGTGAACAGTCTGTCTGAAGAAGAAATTATAGAACATGATATGCAAAAAAAATCCACTTGAAAACAATATGAACAGTCTCTGAATAAGAAGTCCCCATAAGATGTAAACAGAAAATTAATGAGGCTTTAAAAATTAAGAAGGAAATGAAAATGAAAATCCCAGAGGCAGATGAAACAATTTATTTTTGTTAGATTCACAAAAGAGACTGGTCGAAGTAGTGAAAACATTTGTAACAACAGCAACTATTGGAATGGATTATGGAAAAAGATTGTTCCAGTTTTGGATTATGGGAAAAAACAGAATGAATAAAAAGTTAGTTTATTTGACCAGGGTTAAAATTGGATACATTGTTATTCTGAGTGATTCTTTTTGGATTTACTGACACCTTTAAGCTTAAGGTATACTAAAATTGCTGATATGATATTTAAGCTTTGTACTCTGTAGACATTTTATGTATACTATTTTTTTAGCATCTAAATGCTCTATATATCGTTGTTTAATTCAAGGAAGTTTGATGGATTTGTATTTTTTAAAAGGAGAAATTATCTCTTTTTGTTGTGTTAAACTTTCATCTTTTGTTTATATTAGAATGCTGAGATTATATTTAAAAAATGTAGATTTGTTTATAGTTTCAGGTTGTGATGTGGAATGTTTTCTTGAATGGGAGGTGTTTCTATTTGGAGTGGTTTTATTTGGAGCTGTTGGTATTTGGAAGGGAAAAATATTGTGTATTAGAGCTTGTCTATTTTTTAAAAAGAGAATGGTCTTTTTTAATGTTAAATTTTAGGTTTTATTAACTTATGCTAGGATATCAGTATCTTTTTATGCCTTTTAAATGGGGTTTTGCTTATACCTAAGACTTGAGTCATGGAATACTGAGTTTTATATACATTAATTAATGCTAATATTTTATAGCTCTGTTTGGACTTTTTGCTGATAGTTGGGTAAGTAGAAGGTACTACTTATTTGATATGCATATTAGTAAAAGACAGATTATGGGATAAAGAGTTTCATATGTGTTAATTAAGAGAAAGTAAAGAGTTCTAATACTCTTCCCATTCTTGGGGGTGGGAAGAGAGAAGACACCTAAGGGATTCTTCTTCCCAGGTGTTAGATCTGGGGTGGGTCGGGTCAAAGGAGACGCGAGACCATTCAGTGAGTTCAGCTCTTTATTATAGTTAGGAATAGTCTGGGAGAATGCGAGCTGCGGCAGCCCTTCATATAGGGCTGGCTCGTGGCTCAGCGGCCAATGGCAGCGCTTTGAATCTCCAGTGATCGGCACAGCCAATCACGGTCGATTCCCAGAGCTCCAATCCCGGCTGAGTATTCAACCAATCAAGTTGCTGTCCATTCTGACCAATCAGTTACAAGGATTTGGAGTATGCTAATATCGTACACCCCTCCCCTCTTGGTTTCGCCCGTCAGTGCGTCGTGATGTAGTCACGTAGGTAGGCGGGGCTTCGTACCTGCCTACTTGACTTGCACAGTTCAGTTCTGGTGTGGTCGTCGACTGGTTTGGATGTCTTCTCTGTCGCTCCGGTTCCTTGGGATGGAACCACCTGGAACGTTGAGCTGGGCCTCTCTCGGTAGCTCCCTTCCAGTCTACCTGGGCTGGTTGAGCTGCCGCTTCTGTTGTTCCTGCCGGATCTTTCTGGGCTGGTTGAACTGGTTTGGCTGCTCCTTCCAGGTGAAGGTTCTGGGGTTTCGTGTTCCAGGGGTCCTGCATCTTCAGGTGAGTAGCCTCGGTTTATTCGTGGTTTATTTATTGAAGGTGGGGGGTGTTCTGTTTGTGTTGGTTCCCTTCGGCTCTTTCTTTTTCACTTGCCAATTCCCCCCCCCCCTTTCTAGTTACTTGCTCTGGTAGTTGGTTGTTGGTGACAGCTATCCTTGATCTTAGCTGGTTAATGTGTCATTTCCAGCTTTTTCCGTCGCTTGTCTCTAATCGGTAGGATATGGGGCCGGTTATCTGGGTGATGGTTGCTGATACCCAGAGTGGTTCTCCTGATAGGTTTTTTGCAGATACCGTACCCCTATTTTAAATGTTCTGTGTTTGCTTGAGGAACCCGGGGGTTTGTCCGGGTTGTATGTTGGGTGCATTCTATCTAGGGTTGACCGCAGTTTCCTATCATCAGTTCTGCTGGGCTTCTATTTGTGGTTGCGCTAGGTGTGATGTGTTGTATGAGGAACATTTTATTAATTTTGTCCTGTATGTTGGCTGCTTCTATTTTTTGGATGGCTTTCTTAGTGTATTGGACCATGCGTTCCGCTCGTCCGTTCGCCGCTGGATTTGCTCGTGCGGTTAATGCATGGTGTATTCCTTGGCCTGCCAGGAATTGCTCGAATGCTAGGGTGGTAAATTGGGGCCCGTTATCTGATACTATTACTTCTGGCAGGCTGTGCGTGGCAAACAGTTTGCTCAGTTTTCTGATTACTGCCTCTGTTGTGGTAGATTTCATGCTGCTTACCTCCAGCCAGTTGGAGTAAGCATCCGCTGTGATAAGGTACATGTGTCCCTTGGTTGGCCCTGCGAAGTCTATGTGAATCCTAGACCAAGGGCCCCTGGGTGTTTCCCATTCCTGGGTTGGGCTGCGGGAGGGTTAGGTCTGGATTCTTGGCATTGCTTGCATTTGGCCACCCAGGTTTCAATCTGTTTGTCCATTCCTGGCCACCATGCATAGCTTCTGCCCAGGCTTTTCATTTTGACCATCCCTGGGTGCCCCTCATGCAGCATCCCCAACACCCTTTCCTGTAATGTTTCCGGGATTACCACTCTGTCCCCCCAAAGTATGCAGCTCTTCTCGGTAAAGAGTTTGGTTTGTCTGTTCCGGAAGGGTCTGAATAGTTTGTCCTTGTCCCCTTCTGGCCACCCTTTTCCAACCCAGCTCAAGACTCGCACCAGCCGCTTGTCTTTATTTGTTTCTCTGGCAATGTCTGGCGCGGTCATGAGTGGGTTGGGTATTGTCCCTATTTGGAGTACCTCTGTTGTGGGTGCTGGGTCATCTTCCTGGTCCGGTAGGGGGGAGTGGCTCAGGGCGTCTGCGTGGGCGATGTCCTTGCCAGGTCGGTGTATCAGCTGGTAATTGTATGCTGCTAGGAATTCGGATCACCTAGTCATTCTTGGCGATAGAATGTTCGGTGTGGCCCTGTTTTCCGCCAGAATTCCTAGCAGCGGTTTGTGGTCCGTGATTATTGTAAAAGTCCTACCGTAAAGGTATTCGTGAAATTTCTTGACACTGGCGACAACTGCTAGGGCCTCTTTGTTGAGCTGGCTGTAGTTCCGTTCTGGCTTTGAAAGTGTCCTTGATGAGAAGGCGATGGGTGCTTCCCTCCTGTCTGGTAGCTGGTGGCTGAGGATGGCGCCGATCCCAAATGGTGACGCATCGCAAGTTACCGTCAGTGGCAGGGTCTCGCTGTACTGAATTAGTACCGCGTTGGATGTTAGCAGGTTCTTTGTGTTGTTGAAAGCGCTCTCTTCCCATGCTCCCCAGGTCCAGGTGGCTGTTTTATCTAACAGCCTATGCAGCGGTTCCGCCTTTTGCGGTAGGAAGACATTGTAAAAGTTTAACAGTCCCAAGAAAGCTTGCAATTCTGTTTTGTTTTTGGGGTCGAGGTGCTTCCCTTATGGCTCTCAGTTTCTTTTCTGTGGGGTGGATCCCTTGTTTGTCTAGGAGGTACCTTAGAAATTCGACCCTCTTGGCCCATAGTTGGCACTTCCCCTTTTTGACTTTAAGTCCCGAGTCTCTGAATTTCTTCAGTACCTCCCTCAATCTGGCTTCTAGTTGTTTTTCATTTTTCGCGGCCACCAAGACATCGTCAAAGTAGGGCACAACCCCTTCTATGCCCTGGAGGAGTCTTTCCATAAGGCTTTGGAAGACCCTGGGTGCCACACTGACTCCAAATTGGAGCCGGTTGCAGCAAAAAGCCCCTCCGTGCATTATGATTGTTTGGGCTTCTGCTGTTGTGGCATCGACTGGCAGCTGCTGGTAGGCTTGTGCCAGGTCGAGCTTTGTGAAAATTCGGCCTCCCCCCAGTGAGTGCAGAAGGTGCTGTACTACTGGGACGGGGTATGCGCTCTGTTGGAGCGCATGGTTTAGGGTGGCCTTGTAGTCACCACAAATTCTCACAGACCCATCTGGCTTGATGGGGGTGACAATTGGGGTCTCCCACCGGGCATGATCGATTGGTTCCAACACCCCTTGCGCGATGAGCTTATCGAGCTGCTCATCGATCTTGGGCTTGAGTGCAAACGGCACTCGCCTGGGCTTAAGGCGGATTGGCGCGATGCTCGGGTCTATGTTAAATGAGATAGGGGACCCCCGATACTTGCCTAGGCTGTCATCGAAGACTTCCCGGAAATCCCTCACGAGCGCCGCTTCCTAGTCTGCCTCTCCGATGTGGTGTATTCCGGTTACTTCGATGCCCAGGGGTGCGAACCACTGTAGTCCCAACAGGCTCGGGCGGTCTCGGTCGACGATCATCAGGGGTAGCACTTCTGTGTGGCCCTTGAAGGTGACCTTAAAATGGCCTCTGCCAACTACAGGGATTCGGTTCCCCTGATAGTCTTTGAGGGTGAGTGTTTGGTCTTCCAGTTTGTGGCGGCGGATGGTGGGAACCAGGCGCTTGAGTGTGCGCCAGGAGACCATTGAGAGGAAGGACCCTGAGTCCACCTCCATGTCGCATCGCTGGTCTTCTATCTCAACTGTCACATATACTTTCCTGGCGTCGCTGGTGGAGGAATGGCCGATGACGACGGTCTGGTTTGTTTCCTCCCTTTGTCTCATCTCCTGGAGTCGCCTGTTCTGACCTTCTCGGCTCCAGTGGTTCTCCATCGGGCGATCGCGGTTCCTGGTGGGAGTTCTTTCTCTCCGTTGGGGGCTGGTGTCTCGTTGTCACGGGCTGTAGTGTTTTTTATTCCGGCATACTTTGGCAATGTGCCCCCGTTTCTCGCAATGCCTGCAGATGGCATCGAGAAAACGGCAGTCCGCTCGGGGGTGATTGCTGCTGCAGCCGGCACACTGGAACCTCGACTTACGACCTCGTGGTTCCCGCTGCTCCCGCGCTGATTGGAGGTGGTGGATCTCCTCCTGCTCGTCTTCGGTTTCCGAGAAGGAGTCGATGTCGCCATGGTGTGTGGTTGTGTGGTCTGCCTCTGGTCGCCTCTCGGGGGTTGACGTGGTCTCTCCGGCCGCTGCTTGTGGCATGATGCTCGATTGTCGCATCCGAGATGCTGACTTCTTGGCCGCTTCTGCTGCAGCGGCTTCGGTGAGAGCATCGGCAAGGGAGATGTCTCCCTTTGCCATGATGCGGCTCTGGAGGATGGGGTCTCGGAGTCCTAGGATGACGCGGTCTCGCAGGGTCTCGTCCAGGTCAGCGAATTCGCACAGACTGCCCAGGTCCCGTAGCGCTGCTATGAAGTCGCCCAGCCCCTCGCCTTCGCGTTAATCCCGCCTGTAGAAGTCGTGCCGCCGGATAAGGATGGGCACAACGGGGGCGTAGTGGCTTTGCAGCAGGGGCTTGAGATCGTCCCACTCCATTGCCTTGACGTCCTCCGGCTTGGCCAAGGCTTTGGCCATCTTGAATACTGCGGGCCCGCAGTGCGTGAGGAACACGGCTCGTTTCTTGTGGCCATTGGCGTCCTTGAGGTTGCTACTCTCGAGGAACATTTGGAACCTATCGGTATAGGATTCCCAGTCCTCGGTAGCAGGGTTGAAGGGTACGAGTGGCGAGTTGATGCTGACCATGCTGCCTGTTCAGTGTGTCACTCCACCACGTGCTGGGGTCTCCTTGTTCACGATCCCACCTTCGTCGCCAGTGTTAGATCTGGGGTGGATCGGGTCGAAGGAGATGCGAGACCATTCAGTGAATTCAGCTCTTTATTATAGTTAGGAATAGTCTGGGAGAATGTGAGCCATGGCAGCCCTTCATATAGGACTGGCTCGCAGCTCGGCGGCCAATGGCAGTGCTTTGAATCTCCCGCGATCGGCACAGCCAATCGCGGTTGATTCCCAGCGCTCCAATCCCGGCCGAGTATTCGACCAATCAGGTTGCTGTCCATTCTGACCAATCAGTTATGAGGATTTGAAGTATGCTAATATCGTACACCAGGACTAACTACTGTGAAAACAAAGAGGGCTACCCAGGAACTACGTCATTAGTTGAACTGAAGGAAGGAGAGATTTTAAAATTAAACAGGGAAGAATGTTCAAATATAGGAATCAACCAACCCTGCTCCCACCTCAGCTGCATTTAAAGTAATGATGGTTCTTGTTGGGGTGGGATGGGGATGACAGGAGATTAAACATTGAAAGAAGAGACCAGAGAGACTAATCTGGAGAGACACTCCCAATCAGAGCAAATTTATGATTCTTTAGGGAAGGATTTGTTGGCAGGCTATTCCCCTGTCTGATAAGAAATTACCATCTTTAAACATTATTATTCCTAATTTTATTGCTTGATTTTGTTAGTCTACATTCCTTTTATGGTGGATATGACCTTTTGCAAACTATTTGGGAAAAATTGAGCTTCTTCATTTTCTACTCATCATCACCATCATTATCAATTTCATCCCTCTCAATTTAGAAAGATCTCCTCATTTGAATCAAATATAATTACATTAGCAGTTTTCTACTTATAGATATATAACATTTAATGGAACCGTGGGAAGTATCTTGTCCATTTAACATTTTGCATTACTATTTAGCATTTAAGTCCTTGATTAGTCCTTCTTTGGATGGCTGCATGACTAATTGTGGTAGGGCATAGTCATCTATTCTGAGTTCACACAATATGCTTAAGCAAGATAGTTAAAATTCTAGATGCTCTACTGTGTTCTTGCTTAGCTTGGCTGGTTTCATAAACATATAACATTTGCTTAATTTATACTGCAGTCAGTGTGGTTTATGCAAGTTATATGAAGCCAGCCTATTGGGGTATTTATATTTCAATTCACCGTACAAGCTCAGAATGTTCGTTAAATTCTGCAACTAAATTAATGGAACCAAACATAAAATATCTAAAATTGTACTTCCACTCATTGTGGAAACTGAAGCACAATTATTCGGATGGTGTGAAAATAACCAAGGTCATATCATGCTTGTAACACTTTCTATTTGGAGTCTCCTTAGTTTTATTTTTCATTCCAAGATTACCTTAAATATTTGATTTAAGGGAAGATAATATGCTTCTAATCTAACACCAAATTTCATTGGATTGTGACATATAGTGCTTCTGTAGAGAAGCCCATGGTTTTAAAGTTTCTATTTAATATCCTTCTCCTTTTGACATACAAAACGAAATTGCTCCTTTTACATGATTTTACCCTTCTGTCAATTTATGTTCAGAGATTATCCATTGGTTATCCCTATTTTAGGACACAAATTGTTGGGGGCAATATGCTGACACTGTAAACCGCTTAGAGAGAGCTGTAAAGCATTGTGAAGTGGTATATAAGTCTAAGTGCTATTGCTATTTACCAGTTACTTACAACTCACTGACATACTATGTGTTGCATATAGAGGCAACTGGTCTTACAAGACATTGTGTCAGGTTCACCAAAGTGAATGTTAGAGTCTTGGTATATACTTCATAATCCTTAGTTTATGAACTTAGAATTTAAATTGCAATGTGGAAGGAAGGAAACCATCTCATGACAGGTTAAGATAGTATTTTTTAGTCAAGGGTCTTTTTCAGAACTTTAGGCCATTTCTGTTTCGGTTAGGACAGTCAGTATAATTATACCCAACTCTGAGCAAGAAAATGTATAAAAGCACCAGTATATTAAATATATCTGCCACACATTTGACATCACTAATTTATGCTTCATGGCAAACCATGGAAATACATCCTTTCATTATACTGTACGTGCTAAGAACTGCTAGCAATTCTATTTAATGGCTTTATTCAATTTCCCCATTTTATATTTAAAAATCATATGCAATTAAGAATGGAATGAGAAAATCTAAAAAAGATGTCAGTGTTAATTTTATTTAGGGCTACAATACCTACAGGTAAAACCCAGAAAACTGCTAATGGCAGTAAGGAGACAAAGAAAAATCAAACCGTTTCCTGCTTTTTAATGGTAGAATTTTTTGAACAAATTCTGGTAGCCCTCATCTTATTCTCACCTTGTGGCAATCATTTTGAAATTTCAACAGCATTTCAGTACAGCTATTACCACAAAGGGACTACAACAAATTTATTGGGGCAGATAACATTCGTGGTCTATTTAATCAGATGTAAATCTGTAAGTTAAAAGTGTGTTTCTGTATTTGCATACACACAGAGAGACACAAACACACCTTTAAGTCAGATATTTATATCTGATTAAGTGGACCATGAATATTATCTGCCCCAATAAATTTGTTGCAGCACCTTTGTGATAATAACTGCACTCTCATTTAATATCATCATTTTCTCTTTCCAGAGTTGCTCTTTTTCAAAGACAGCATTTGAGTCAGACATTTCCACTAATTACAGCACCATTACATGATATTCACATCTGCAGACCCTCAGAAATCACGTGTGGATATTCTTGCTCTTTTAGTGTCTAGAAAAATATAACAATGAATCTCCTGTATTGAAAGTTACTGAGCAGGAAGTCAAACAAATCAATGTGCATGGACTTAAATTTCTCCACATATTGAATCCCCTACAATATATTCATAATTGAATATATTTGAGTTCAGTTATAACTGAGGACATTCATTTTCTGAAGCATTTGTTATGTAATGTGCTGTGCAATGCTGTATGTAAATATGGATACTTTTGTGAAATTGAACAATCCATGCAGGATGGAATTTGTTTCAATGATTATCTGGATTCAGACTGCAGATCTGTTTACTGCATTACATCAATGGCAATGTGCATAGTAGATATAAGTGAATGATCCAGACTAGATTTTGGCTTGAAAGCCACTTATTCACATAACGGGTACTGTAAAGCTTGCCTTTTGACTGTAGGATAAGTAGCCCACAATTATTGAGTGGCTGCAGCTCAGCTAGTTTAAATCCAAGTTTGCTGGCAGAATATAACTGTTCCAGACAAATAGCAACATATCTTTTGAATTCCCTTGAGGAGGATAATACAAGAAGGAAAGATTTGGAAATCTTTTCCCTCTTCCTTTTAATTTCTTACTATTAGGAATCTTATAAGAGAATATATACTATTAAAACATGTTTGAGCTCAGCCCGCAAGCTGGGAATCAGTAGAGATGATAAATAGAAGGGCTGTGAAGAGTGAGCAGTTTATTTCCAAGCTCCTTATATTAATATTTACTAGGTTTTCATGCATTAAAGTCAGAATGCATGGATGGCATAAAATTCTCAAAACTTAGATAATCAAGATCCTCTTTGCAAAATCATTTTGGTATATAAATTCCCAGACCCTAGCAGCTACACAGTAGTATTTTTGGGCTCTGTGAAGAAAAGGCAAAATATGTAGATATGTTGTTAGGGATAACATTGTTTACCCGAACTGGTTTAGGTAAAATAATAAATATGTTATCATGGTTTGTTAGTTAAAGTGTCTACAACTTTAACTGTAGGAATGTAATTAAGGGAGTGGTTGTAATAGCACCATAAAAGAAGCAAGGCACGGCAGCTTGCTCTCTCTGGCTTTATGATCCCTAATTACTGGATGGATTCAAGACTGTGTTTTTCCCTACTGGAAAGGGAGAAAGAAAGGACTGATTTATTTGTAAGTGAACTGACATTGGATATTCTACACGGACTTTGCTAATTGAATATCCTTGAATGGACTGACTAAAATGATACATGACTAGTGGACTGTTATTTTGACTATGCTATAAACTCTAAATGGAATAAACTATATTTTGATAGCACAAGTGTATCTGTTATTTTTACTGCATGTTAACAAACATACAAACTTATCTCACACATTTATTGTGGTGGTCTCCCATGGAAAGAATGAGACACAGAGGCTGGTGTACTCGGGATGGGAGTCTAGAGCAAATTGTAGTGCCCCCTTTTATTGAGAAATTCGTACATAGTAAGCATTCACATTGTGGATTAAAATAATTACACAGAATTGTTTACAGTCATCTGAGCTGCTTAAATGTTCCTGGTGTTTGTTTTTAATTTCCTTGCTTATCTCAGTGACCCTTAGGCAGACATGTATGTATAAGGTCTTAGACTAATCATTACCCAATACTGAAGTCAAAGTTTATTCCCACATCTCCCCTGTTTTAGTTTTTTGATGATCGCGGATGCCTCGGTAGCTTTTCGCCATCTGCAACAACAGTTCTCCTTCCGTAGACTTCACCGACACATTCCTAAAAGTCCAGGGAGACATTGGATACAACAGCATACACAAAGAGAAAGTATAAAAAGCAATATCACTCCAACAATTAGGTGACGAATCCATGAACCATCTGGCAACCAGGACCAAAGTGCAGACCACACGTCCAGTCCCTCGTCCTCCGATTGTAATGGATTCTCACTCAGGGTTTGTTCCATATGTTGTATAGTAGCTGTAATGTTTGGAGAATAATCAGAGATATACATGCAACAATGTGTATGAATCACAGCACAAACTCCCCCTTGTGCAGCCAAAATAGTGTCCACCACATATCTGGTTTGCAGGACAAAGTCAAGGATTTTTCCTTGTTCTTCTTCAAGCAGCTTTAGCGTTTTAATGGTGTCTTTAAACATAGTAACTGTCCAATTGTTTAAACGATGCAAATCTCTATAGTTCATCATGACTCCTAAAGGAGGAATAACTCCCCTTGATATCTGTGTCCAGTAGTCATGATTCAAAACAGAGTTTACTTCTGTTGCGGAACGCGCATTGCGGATATGAGCAGTCCCCAAAGATTTTAAAATGACATGAGATGGGATTACTTTCCCAAAGGTGCAGACTCCTTTCCATCGTGCTGGCATGCGATCATAGGCCATCCGTCCACACAGCAACCATAGATTTGCTCCCAGGAGATGACCAACCGTATTTGGTTCAGCATAGATTAATCGTACAAAAGATTCCATTAACATAGCCAAATAAGTGGGCGGTGGTGCGTATTTCCCATTTGCACATTTGGGCAGCTGGTTTTCTATCATGATGGGACAACATGTGGCAGGGATAATTGGACACCCATTTTCATTGATCAAAGATATGATATCAAATTTAGAAATATTATGTACAAAGTAAGTGAGATTTTTAGTTTTCATGTCATCCGGATAAACCCGACTTCCATTGCCAATAACAATTGTTTTGTTGCAAAATGGATATGTTCCCAAGTAAGTCATATTCTCTACTGTCTCATTGTGAGTCCAGCAGATTCCCGCCACCTCTTGGATTCGGTTTCCAAGATGCAATGTATTTATGTTACTTTTAGTCCAACTATTAGACCACATCCCTGAACAACCATAGCATTGTCCCTTATACCAGTCACCTTCGGCCAAAGGTACTGAAACCATTGGAAGCCCTGATGTTTTGTGAGTTGGCATGTGCATACATACCCAACAATCAGTTTTATTATGAAGGTTTGCTAGCTACCCCATGTCCTGGATCAATGTGTTTCTTTTCCATTCCCCCAAATCCATCCCCTTGCCCCTTTGGCTGATGATAAGGACGTACACAGCGAGCAGGAACCCAAACAACTGTCCCCTCATCTTTAACAGCAGCGTATCAGCAGGACAGGTCCTTTCCACGTTGGATCTGGTAGTCTCTTATACCAAACTTTTGGTCTTGGCGTACCTGCAGAAGGAGAGGAAGCAAAATGCCTACAACCCTCCCCCCAGGGGCACGGCACTGGACTTTAAAATGGCCAGGCTTTCCACAATTAAAACAATTCCCTGTAGGTTTCATCCGTTTTTGCAATGCCATAGCCAAAGTCTCCATGTTGTAAGCCTGAGAACCCACCACTGCACATGCTTTTAACAGGTCAGCCAGAGTAACCTCACCTCTAGCCACCAAGGGCTGCAAGATACGTTTGCAGTCAGCGTTTGCATTTTCAACTGCCAATTTCAACAAAAGTTCTTTTGCAGCTTCCTCATTAGAGATTTGCCTGGTAATAGCCAATTGTAGCCTTTCCACAAAATCATTATAAGACTCAGATGCTGTTTGCTTAATTTGAGAAAAAGACCGTGCTGGGGTTCCCACATCCTGAATGCGGGACAATGCCACAAGGACAGCTGCCATAACCACTGGAAATACGTGATCAGGCAAATTAGCAGCTTGATTAATTTGAGAAAAAGACCGTGCTGGGGTTCCCACATCCTGAATGCGGGACAATGCCCCAAGGACAGCTGCCATAACCACTGGAAATACGTGATCAGGCAAATTAGCAGCTTGATCTGCAGTGGATTCAAACAAGCCTGCCCCATAGATTTGATCTGGTGTATACAGCCCCCCTGAATTCCTTCCCCTAGTGACAGCTTCCCTTTGGTATTCTGAGTCAAAGACCACATACTGAGTAGAGCTCAATATCATTCTCATTAAATCTTTCCAGTCACTAGGAATCATGCGTGAGGTAGCTAAACTTGTCAGAATCAGAATCAGAATCAGAATCAGAATACCTTTATTGTCACTATCCACGTGTACAATTTGCATCATACGCATACACAGTGAAATTAAGCGACTCGTCCTTCAGTGCAACATACACACCAGAAATATACATAAATCTCTAAAAAATTATGATAAAAAGAGTAAAAAGAATAAAAGAATAAAAGAATAAAAAATACCCTACTGTGCCTGTCCCAGTAGGAATTATTGCACATGCCCACCAACACAACAACAATAGTGATCATATTGCACAAGATTTGTTCACAATTATTTACAGTGTATCTGGCAGTATTTAAAATCAGTGCATGTGTAAGTTCAAGGTAGTTATGGCTTTAAGGAAAAAACTGTTTTTAAGGCGGTTTGTCCTTGACCAGATGCTCCTGTAACGCCTCCCTGAGGGCAACAGGTCAAACAGTCCATAACCAGGATGAGAACTGTCTTTTATGATGTTCACAGCTCTACTAAGACAGCGGGAGGAATAAATGTCCGACAGGGAGGGAAGAGGGCAGCCGATGATCTTCTGAGCTGCTTTGACTACCCTCTGTAATCTCTTCCTGTCTGCCATGGTGCAGTTGCCATACCACACTGTGATGCAGTATGTCAACAGACTTTCAATGGACGCACGGTAGAAGGTAATCAGCAGGTTAGAGTCCAGGTTGTGCTTCCTGAGCACCCGCAGGAAATGGAGTCTCTGCTGGGCCTTCTTAATGACCGCCGTGGTATTTTCCGTCCAAGAGATTTTATCAGCAATGATGACACCCAGAAACCGGAAGGTGTGGATCCTCTCCACCTGCTCTCCATCGATGTAAAGGGGAGCCAAATCGGTGTTATGCCTCCTAAAATCCACAATGAGTTCCTTAGTTTTCTTGGTGTTCAGAACTAAGTTGTTGTCCGAACACCAAGCTGTTAACATCAGGACCTCCTTCCTGTAAGCTGCCTCGTCTCCCTTCGAAATGAGTCCAACCACTGTGGTGTCATCAGCAAACTTCACAATGAGGTTGCTGTCGTGCTGTGGACTACAGTCGTGGGTGTAGAGGCAGTACAGGAGTGGGCTCAGCACGCAGCCCTGTGGAGAGCCAGTGCTGAGTGTACAAGTGGAAGAGAGGTGGGGGCCAAGCCTCACAGTCTGGGGCCGATCGCTTAGGAAGTCTTTTATCCAGGCACATGTAGGGGAAGGCAGACCTAATATGTCCAGTTTTTTAACCAGTATTCCTGGGATAATTGTGTTAAAGGCAGAGCTGTAGTCCACAAAGAGCATCCGGACATAGCTCTGCTGCTGCTCCAGGTGGCTCAGCGCAGCGTGCAGAGCTATGGCTATAGCGTCCTCTGTAGACCGGTTTGTACGGTAGGCAAACTGGTGAGGGTCGAAATCCAGGGGGAGATGATTGATGATGTGCCGGAGCACCAGCCTCTCAAAGCACTTCATAACTACAGGAGTAAGCGCCACTGGACGATAGTCATTGAGGCTGGAGATGGGGGATTTCTTCGGCACAGGGATAATTATAGCAGATTTCAGACAAGATGGTATAATTGCCTGGGCCAAGGAGAGGTTAAAGATGTCTTTGAAGATGGAAGCAAGCTGGGGAGCACATGCCTTGAGCACCTTGCCAGGAACTCCGTCTGGACCGGCTGCCTTCCTGGGATTCACCGCACGGAGCACCCGTCTGACGTCATCCTCCGTCACAGAAAGTGTACTGGGTGGAATAGTGGAGCTGGGTATAGTTGAAGGTGGGAATAGGGCTGGTACGGCTTTATGATGTTGAGGGACTTCAAAACGAGCAAAGAAGTTATTGATCTGGTGTATACAGCCCCCCTGAATTCCTTCCCCTAGTGACAGCTTCCCTTTGGTATTCTGAGTCAAAGACCACATACTGAGTAGAGCTCAATATCATTCTCATTAAATCTTTCCAGTCACTAGGAATCATGCGTGAGGTAGCTAAACTTGTCAGAAGCCCCTTTGTAAAAGGACTTTGAATACCATAATCTTTTACTGCTTTTTAAATTTCCCTAAGAACTGTTAAAGGAATCGGAACCCATTCAGTCTGCAGATTGCCTTGAGCATCCACTTGCCTATTGACTGGACACAAATTCATCTGGGTAATCTCATCAGACTCTAACTTCCCCTCATTGAAAGCCTGATGCATCATGGCTTGAACTTTTCCCATTTTTGATTGGATTTTATCATCCACTGGAGTAGGCGTTGTTGGAAATGATAAAGCACACTCCAGTTTTGGAGAAGGCGGGTGCAATACAATTCCTTTATAAGGAAGAGGTTCTACTAAAGTTTTTAAAAGAGGTTGTTGCTGGGTCTCTAAAGCAGTCATAACAATCTTCCAAAATATCAAAATTTCAGCTGTTGCCTGTGGCTCTTCATGAAGGATATTTCCAATTCTCCTCCATGTGTCTAACTTTAAAGAGCCTTTCTCTGGATACCAGGGACATTGCTGCCAGATCTCCTGCAGCAGCTCTCTCACATTATCTTTTGAAAGAACTATTTGCTCCCCCCCAGAGGGTTTAAAGATAAAGTAGTTTGTCCTGGCTAACTTCAGCAGCTCACTAACATGCCGTTCCTGTGGCTGAGAGAGTTTTCCCCCCATGCTCCCTGAATAATCCTATTGTCCAGCAATAGTTAAGTACGTACTTTACCTATTCCAGGCGAGGAAACACGGAGGTCCGGACATGTACCACCTGCAGTGGATCACGTCGGGGTCACCACTTGTGGTGGTCTCCCATGGAAAGAATGAGACACAGAGGCTGGTGTACTCGGGATGGGAGTCTAGAGCAAATTGTAGTGCCCCCTTTTATTGAGAAATTCGTACATAGTAAGCATTCACATTGTGGATTACAATAATTAGATATAGCACACAAAACTGTTTACAATTGTCTGAGCTGCTTAATTGTTTCTGGTGTTTGTTTTTAATTTCCTTGCTTATCTCAGTGACCCTTAGGCAGACATGTATGTATAAGGTCTTAGACTAATCATTACCCAATACTGAAGTCAAAGTTTATTCCCACAATTTATCTGTGTGCCTATCTGACTAACGCTGCACATTCTGTTTAGCTTGTCTCGTTAACCCTGGTTGGGGAACCCAGGCTTAACACTGGTTATGGGCCCAGAGGCTGCAAAGTCAGTTTGACTAGGATAAAACAGATTTATGTAAAAAGTGAGAGTTTGTGTTGTTATACATTACAGTAAACAGACAGCTGTGTTTTATTAATTATAGTTTGCTATCCATATATAAGAAAACATGGAAGAGTTTCCGGTTTCGCGTGGCTTCGGGGCAGCAGGAATTCGCGACAGCTCGCGATTCCTGCTGTGCTAGCTGTCGAGGTACCCCCGATCCAGATGGGTCAGGGGGATATGGCTGCCCTGTAGGGACAGCTGAAGAGAGAGGGGAGTCGGATAGGGGGGTGGGGGTGTCGCAGACCCCCCCCTTCTCCGGAAAAACCCCTTTTTCCCAAGGCGGTGGAGCAGCGGTCAGCAATGGCCGCCACGAAGAAGCCAGCAACCGGGTAAGATTGCGCTGGAGGAAATGAGAAGAGTGAAAGTGTTGTCTGAGCCGGGTCAAGTAACATCTTTTAAATTGCTTGGAACTGAGCTGTTTGAATTGCTGGAGGATACATTGTATCCCTAAGAAGAGCGAAAGCGGCGGAGAAGCTGTTAAAGGGAACTTTTTTTTTCTTCACTCTCCCACCCCATGGAAACAGCAGAAATGTTTGGATATATTGGACATTGAAAGTGAATTGTTTTGAGAGTTGAAGCTAAGGGACAAAAGGATTCTTGGACATTGAAAAATTTAAGAAATTGGAAAACCCTTGTTGGAGGTATGGATTTCTGATTATTTAAAATTGATATTGCAAGTGGGAAGGGAGAGGAAAAAAAATTGGAGCAGAAGCTGAAAAAGGAGGAGATTGCCTAGAATCCCAAAGAAAGATATATGGTAATTGGACCTCTTTGATTAAACATTAACCCCAGAAAGAGAAAGAGAAGAAGGAAGAAAAGTATTAACTTTTGGAACTTTTTTTTGAATTGTTTTTGATTAAAAATACTTGTGATTGTTTTGGGAAAAGTTTCTCTTTTCATAATGGCATCGCTTGTGGATGAACTAAAGACTGAATATCAAAAATATAAAAAGGAAGATACTTTGGGTGCTTTGTTTCAATTCTTAGAAATGGCGTTATGTACTTATGAAAAGTTGATTACGCACCAGAAGGACTGGGACAAGGAAGAAGAGGAAGAAGAAGCCATCTTTGATGAACAATGGGTCCCTTCCGGAGAGGAGGAGAAAAAGGATAAGAAAAAGGGGATTTTAAGAATTATAAAAACAACCAAAGAAGAGAAAAATGAGCAAAAAGGTGGAGGCAAGGTTAGAAAGCAAAGGAAAAGGAGTAAGAAAAGGGAGGAGGAAAAACAAAGGGGTAAAAAGGGCAAGGAGAAGAATAAGCAAGAGAGAAAGGGGGGGAGGAGAAGCCTCAATGGGGGGAAGCAAGATCTAAAGAAAAAAAGTTTATTCAGAGACAATGGGTGAATTTAATTTAGGATAAAAGAGGGATTCTGGAGGGTATATAAGATTGTGTTTTTATATGTGTATTTAGAGTATAAAATTCATTATGTAATTTTAGAATCTTTTAAACAGAATCCCAAGAAAAATTGTTATACGAAGTACTTTTAAGTTAGGGTAACGAGTTATAGACGTTACTCCAATTGGTGTATAGGAGAAGTATAGTAAAAGAAAAAAGATGAATGGATAGTTGGAAATAGAACAGACAAAGAATGTTATTGAAAATGGTAATAAGATATGAAAGGATATATAAAGGTTTTGTTATGGTTTTTTTTTTTGGATTTTGTATATTGATAAAAGGCAATAAAATTTTAATTAACAAGAAATAATTTGGATGAAAAGGACAAGTAGGGATAAGATATGAAGTTAAATAGATAAAGTATTGATACTATAATTTGGAATTATTATGTTCTATTGGTTTTTTATTATTATTTTTTCCTAGAAAAGAATTTATAAGCTGTTATGCCTTGATTCTTTGTGCATTGTTTTTATAAAATTGATAAAAATGGTTTATATATATATATAAAAAAAGAAAATGATAATAAGATATGGAAGGATATACAAAGTGAATATGATGTTTGAATTTGTGTCTGTGTGAAGAGTTTTAACCCGGGATCAGACAACCTTCAGAAAAGATCTTTTAGTTTTGTTTATGTTTTGTGTTTTGTATGTTTGTGTATTGTGTTTTCTGTAAAATTAATAAAATTTGTTTTAAAAAAAAAAAGAAAACATGGAACAAGTCAATTTACAAAGTTTGTCCCTGATATCCAAGTTGGATGGAACAAACTATGTATCATGGTCTATGAAATGTAGTCTACTTCTACGAAGAGAAGGTCTGTGGAACATAATTGAAAACCCACCAAACGTAGAGGAATGGGATCCAGAGATTGAGGAAGATAGACAAAAAATAAAAGACTTTAAGCATAAGAATGAACAAGCTCTTTGCATAATAGGACTAACACTGTCTGACCAGCAACTTGTTCATATCCGTGGAAAGCAAATGGCTGTTGGGTGTTGGCAGAAGCTGAAGAGGATTTATGTCCGAGATAACGTTGGTGCTCACATAAATCTAACACAAAAGCTTTTCAGGATGCATCTCCAGACAAATGGTGATATGCTTAGTCATTTGAATTCTATAAAAAGCATTTTTCAAGAACTGCACGAGAAAGAGCTTATTTTCTCTGAACTACACCAAGTCTACATAATTCTATCATCACTAGACGTAAGTTATGATAACTACATGACTTCCCTTGAAATATTGCCAAAGGAAAGCCTAACTTTAACTGATATAACTGGCAGATTGATTGAAGAGGCAAGAAGACTTGAAAGAGATCAGTTAAGGAGGGAGCAACCTCAAAAAGAAAATAATGAATCTCCTACTGCATACGCAATTAAAAAGTGTTTTAATTGTGGAGGAAGAGGACATTTGGCAAGATTTTGTAAAAAAGCAAAGCGCCAGAATGCTGGCCAGAATACTAAAAGTCATCAAAAGATAAATAAAAATTTAGAGTTAGCCATGTATATTAACAGAGCTGTAAAAAATAATTTATGGGTGGTTGACAGTGGAGCATCCCACTGTATGACAAATGATTACAAAAATTTTATTAAAATGTCCCAGAGTACACAGCAGATATCGTTAGCCAATGGCTGGAAACTGAAAGCTAAAGGTCAAGGTATAGCATATTGTTCTTTGATAAAAGAGAATGTAAAAATGTTATATGTACCACAACTTAAGTTTAATTTAATTTCAGTTAGAATTTTGGTTAAACTAGGATATGTAGTTACCTTTAAAGGAGATAACTGCATAATTGAAAAAGAAGATAAGAAAATTACTGCATCTTTAAGAGGTGGATTATATGTGTTAAATGATAATGGTTTAGAGGTGGCTAACACGGTTTATGATAATAAGAAACCTCATGATGAATGTATTCACTTGTTACATCGACGGCTAGGGCATTTAAATTTTAAAATGCTTAAGAGAACTGTTCAATTATCTAAAGGAATAAGTTTAAAACCTTGTAATAAGTATTTGCAATGTTATGCTTGCAATCAAAGCAAGGTCATACCGGCAAATAGAGTTGATGAATTTACTACCAAAGAGCCTTTAGAGATAGTATTTGCCGATTTAATAGGTCCGAAAAAACCAAGTGTAGGAGGAGCTCGATACATATTAAGTATAATGGACCACTATTCTAGACATGGGTTTTGCTATTTAATGAAGAGCAAACTGAAACGTATCTAAATCTCTTTAATTGGATAAAATTTGCAGAAAGGAAAACTAAAAAGAAATTAGTAACTCTTATAACAGATAATGGTACAGAATTTACAAATAATAAATTCCAGAATAGACTTAGAATGTTAGGTATTCAACATAAAAAGTCTGCACCATATAGGCCACAACTTAATGCCTTTATAGAGAGAAAAGGCCAAACACTGCAGTCAATGGCACATACTATGTTGTCTGATTCAGGATTACCTGACAATTTATGGGAAGAAGCAATAATGTGTGGTAATCATATATTAAATAATGTTGTTAATTCAACAACAGGTGAATTACCATTCACACTGTGGCATGGTACAAAACCTGATTTAAGTTACATGCACACATTTGGAGCACCAGCATGGGTGCATATCCCTACACAACTCAGACACAAAGGACAGCATAGAGCTAAAAGATTACTTTTTGTAGGATATAAATCTAATCATAGATCTTATAGATTCTGGGAACCAGGTACATCTAGAGTTTACACCAGTGCTAGTGCTAAATTCCTAGAACATGTAGGATGGAATAGATTAGAGCAAGATTTAAATAACGAAGTAATTATTGAACCCTACAAAAGGCAGAAAGAACAGACTAGTTATAAGAAGAGTCCAATTTAAGAAAAAGTCCACGAAGAACAAATAGGACTAGAACAAGAGGAAACAGTTGATAAGGAAGAGTTAGATAATCAAGGAGAGTTAGTTAATGAAAGTCCACCTGTAAGTCCTGTAATACCTAGACGTACTACACGTGTAACTAGACCACCTGATAGGTATCAAGCAAGTATAGTTTCCCAAGTAACTAAAGTTCCAACTAGTGTAGATGAATTTAAAATGTATCCTGCTAAGGATCAGGAGAATTGGCAAAAGGCAATGGAAAAAGAACTAAATTCATGAAAGGTAATGAAAGTATATGAAGATGCTAAATTACCTCCAGGAGAAAAATCCATTGGGTGCAAATTGATATTTAAAGTAAAAACTGGAACTGATGGGACTGTTACCCATAAGGCTAGGTTGGTAGCTCAAGGATTTAATCAAACTGCATCTGATTATGATGAAGTTTTTGCATCAAGTCTTAAAGCAACCTCTTTGAGAGCAGTTTAGTGTGGGCAGCTAAGAAAAACTATATCATTAACCATTTAGATGTAGAAACTGCTTATTTGCATGCACCATTGCAGCACACTATATATTTGAAAAAGCCAGTTATTATAAAAGACAATAAAGTAAATAGTAATGATTGTTGGAAACTAAAAAGAAGTCTTTATGGATTGAAACAATCTGGCTATCAATGGAACCAATATATTGTGAAAGAGTTAAACAATATAGGTTTTAAATCTGGTTTAGCAGATCCATGTGTGTTTAAAAGAGAAAATAATGGAACGGTATCATTATTGTTATTATTTACAGATGATATTGCTTTGATAACTAAGACTAATAATGAAGCTAATGAGATTATATCATTATTAGCCAAAAAGATAAAATTAAAGCATTTAGGTGAAATTAAAAATTATCTAGGATTGACAATTAACAAAACAAAAAATGGATTTAAGATATCTCAAGAAGATAAAATTTGCCAATTAATTAAAACATATAAAATGGAACTTTGTAGACTGGCAAAGACTCCAATGAGTCAGGAGGTTTGCCAAACTGATGATCAAAGTCCCAAATTTGATAAGTCCATTTATCAATCTTTGATTGGTAGCTTATCATATATAAGCAATTGGTCAAGGCCAGATATAGCTTATAGTGTTAATCAGTTGGCACGTTTTAATTCGGATCCACATCAATGTCATTGGCAATCATTAAAGAGAATCTTAAGATATCTTAAAGGAACAATGAACCATGCATTGTATATAGAACCAAAGGGTGATTTGAGTCTTAGTGCCTATGCAGATGCAAGTTTTGCAACTGACATAAACAGTAGAAAATCAACATCTGGGATGGCTATATTATTTGGTAAGACACTAATAGGGTGGAGGTCAATCAGACAACAGCATATTAGCTTGTCCACGATGGAAGCGGAATTTTCATGTCTGTCATTGCTATGCACTGACTTAATTTTGTACAAACAGTTATTATTGGGTGTAACTGTTAAAGATTCCATTATTGTGTACGAGGACAACCAAGCAGCCATAAAGTTAGCTACTAATATTGCTGTAAAAACTAGATCAAAGCATACTGATTTAAGATACTTAAATGTTAGAGAATCTGTAAAAAATGGGCTAATTAAATTGGAATACCGCATGACGGAAGAAAACATTGCAGACCAATTTACAAAAGCTCAAGGAATAATTAAGTTTAAAGACAGTTGCAACAAATATGATTTAAAGATGTAAATAATTATAGTATTATTATATTTACCTAAAAGGGGAGAATGTTAGGGATAACATTGTTTACCCTAACTGGTTTAGGTAAAATAATAAATAAGTTATCATGGTTTGTTAGTTAAAGTGTCTGCAACTTTAACTGTAGAAATGTAATTAAGGGAGTGGTTGCAATAGCACCATAAAAGAAGCAAGGCACGGCAGCTTGCTCTCTCTGGCTTTATGATCCCTAATTACTGGATGGATTCAAGACTGCGTTTTTCCCTACTGGAAAGGGAGGGAGAAAGGACTGATTTATTTGTAAGTGAACTGACATTGGATATTCTACACGGACTTTGCTAACTGAATATCCTTGAATGGACTGACTAAAATGATACATGACTAATGGACTCTTATTTTGACTATGCTATAAACTCTAAATGGAATAAACTATATTTTGATAGCACAAGCGTTTCTGTTATTTTTACTGTATGTTAACAAACATACAAACTTATCTCACACATTTATCTGTGTGCCTATCTGACTAACGCTGCACATTCTGTTTAACTTGTCTCCTTTAGCCTGGTTGGGGAACACAGGCTTAAGATATGTATATATATTTTGCTACAAGCTTGGATTGAGATACACTTGATAAACATACTATTTAAGTAGACAATCCATTTATTTGTTAAGTAATGGAAATAGAAAGGACATTAGAAATACTGATTGGAGTTATTTATATTATCCTTTAAACTGATTGCTCTTTGTTAGGGATACACCCAAGCAGAATCTGCAGGGCAGGCAGGCAGGCAGGCAGGCAAAATATTTGAGATAAACGTTTTTGTAGCTTACACTCAGTAAAACAGATACACTGTGCAAGTTAAATAGTTTATTCCAGTAAGAGTTTTAGCATAGTCAAAACAGTCCATAAATCATTCACTAGTTCAGTCCGTCCGGGGATTATTCAGTTGCAAAGTCCAGTGTCAAAAAAGAGGTCAGTAAACTTACAAATATCAGTCCAGTAATAAATCTTCTCTCAGTAGAGATATGAAGAAGTTCAAACTTCCTTGGAGTTCTGATTTGTCAGGCTTCGGAGGCAGCAGGAATTTGCGTTTGTGCATGATCCCTGCTGCGCCCGCTGCTGGAGTGCCTTCGATCCAATTGGATTGGGAGGCTATAGTTATCCTGTAGGGATAACTGAAGAGAGGGGAGATCCAGGCAGGGGTCGGGGGATGTCGCACTCCCCTTCCCTAGCCGGCTTAACTCCCTTTTCCAAAGGTGGTGGAGTGGCGTTCAGCAATGGCCGTCACAAAGAACCTCTCAGCCGGACAAGTTTTGTGCAGGAGGAAGTGAAGAAAGAAAAGGCTTTTGGCTGAACTGGGAGGACAATTAACATCTGAATAACCCGGAACTTTGGCTTTTTAAGTGATATATTGTTTCCCCGAAGATCGTTAAGCTGGGGTGGAAAGTAAGGGAAAGGTGTTTTTTTTTTTACCTCATTTCCCCATGGAAGTAGCAGATGGAAATCGGAAATACCCGCTTTGGCAGCAGAAGGTACTAACTTTGAAAATTAAAGCCAAGGGGACATTAGATTTCTAAACACTGACATTTAAAAATTAAAATCTTTTTGCTTTAAGTGAGAAGGAAGAGAGGCAAATGATTTATATTAATGTTTGTTGAAGGAGATTGCTTGGAGTTTTACAAGATCAGAGATTAAATTGCAATAAAACTTCCAAAAAATACCTTGGAATTGTGTAATTGAATGCTACCCCAGGAAGAGAAAGTAGAAGAAAGTGCTAAATGAAACAGACTGTGCTGATTGTGCTGACTTTGATTGCTTGATGACCTTGGGACTTTTGTGAACTATCGTTTGAAAGACAAAGAAAACATTTGGACGGTTTAAATTTTTTTTTACAATGGTATCTGTTGAAGAACTGAAAATGCAATTTGAAAAATTAAGAGAAGAAGAAGAAGAAGGCAAGAGCTCCTTTGGATCTATCCTTTGCTTCTTAGAAATGGCGATTTCTACTTATCAGGAAATGCAACAAGAAAAAGGCTGGGAAGAGGAAGAAGAAACCATCTTTAATGGACATATGATTTTAAATGAGAAAGAAAAGGGTAAAAAGGAAAATAAAATGAAGAATTTAAGCTCTAAAAAAACAACCAAGAAAGGGAAAAATAAGGTGAAAAATTGATATAATATCAGAAAGCAACAGAAGAGAGGAATACAACAGAGAGGGTAGACTAAAAGGCTGGAGATTGAGAGAGGTGGGGGGTAAAAAGGCTAGATTTGACCAGGAAGGAAGGGAAAAAATGAAGGGAAGTTATAAAGGCTTAAAACATGCTAATAAACAGGTTTTTTTTTCAGAGATAAAGGGTAAAACATAATTTAAAAAGAGATTCTGCAAAAGTATATAAGATTGTATTGTAGTATTTGTATTTGAAATATGTGTTAATAGAATATTATAGGGAATGTGTAAAATGTCTAAGATTTAATTAATAGAGTTTAATTATTTAATTTGTTATGGAACATTATTTTTAATATAAGATCATTATGTTTTATATTTTAAAATGTTATGTAGAATGTACTAAGCAGAATCAGAATAGAAACCATGTATTATTTTAAGTGTTAAATTTGGGGGGAAAATAGAAAGTTATCATACTTCAACCAGTGATTACAGGAAAAAGTTTGTGGTAAAGAGAAAAGATAAATAGATAATTGAAAAAGAACGGACAAAAGATACAAATATAATTATTTAAATTGAGATTAAATAAATAAAATAGAATTAAGAGAGTGAAAAGAGAAGATATGAAATAGTATATAAGGTGAGCATGAATTTGATTTATGTCTGTATAAAAAGTTATAACCCGGGGTTAAGCCGCTTTCTAAAAAGAAGTTTTATGTTTTTATGTTATGTATTTTGTTTGCTGATGTTTGTTTATCGAGGATTAATGATGTTGGATAAGAACATATGAAATAGTAATAATATGAAATATAGTAATATGAAACACATGAAAGTATAAGTTTAATGAATAAAATTGAACAGAAATAAAGGAAGAACAGTGAGAAGTTGGAAAAGAGTAATGTACTTAAATGAGATGTTTTATTTGTTTTGTTAAGCAGTTTTTAGAAAAGATGTTTTGTGTTATATGTTTTGTTTGTCTTTGTATTGTCTTTGAAAATTAATAAAATTTGTTTTTTTTAAAAAAAGTTCAAACCTCCTTTCTCTCTTCAGCAAAAGCAGCAGGGAACCATCAATCCATCATTGTCAGCAAGCAATTCAGTAAGCCAGCAATACAGTAAGCTCTCTTGCTCCCTCTTATGGTGGTTTTACAACAGCACCCAAAATTACATGCTTTGCTGTTTAAAGTGACACACACTTTAACTTACAATCATAGTTTATATATATTATTTTACCCAAACTACGTTAGGTAACCTTGTTATTCCTAACATACTCCCCTTTTGGGTAATATTATAATATATATATATCTATTTACAACCTTAAACCATAGTTATCACAACTTTTTTTGTATTTGAGTGAACCTTGGACTTTTGTAAATTGATCAGCAATATTTTCTTCAGTTATGCAATATTCCAGTCTTATTAAACCATTTTTTTACAGATTGCCTTACATTCAGATATCTAAGATTTGTATGCTTAGATCTCGTTTTCACAGCAATATTTGTAGCCAACCGTATGGCTGCTTGATTGTCCTCATATACAACAATGGAATCATTAACACTTATTCCCAAATCCAATAGCAACTGTTTATACAGAATTAAATCAATACATAATAAAGATAGACATGAAAATTCTGCTTCCATTGTGGACATACTTATGTGTTGCTGTCTAATTGACCTCCAACCAATCAGTGCTTTTCCTAACAATATAGCCATACCTGAAGTTGATTTCCTAGTGTTTATGTCTGTTGCAAAACTTGATAAACATACTATTTAAGTAGACAGTCCATTTATCTGTTAAGTAATGGAAATAGAAAGGACATTAGAAATACTAATTGGAGTTATTTATATTATCCTTTAAACTGATTGCTCTTTGTTAGGGATACACCCTAGCAGAATCAGCACGGCAGGCAGGCAGGCAGGCAGGCAAAATATTTGAGATAAACGTTTTTGTAGCTTACACTCAGTAAAACAGATACACTGTGCTAGTTAAATAGTTCATTCCAGTAAGAGTTTTAGCATAGTCAAAACAGTCCATATATCATTCACTAGTTCAGTCCGTCCGGGGATTATTCAGTTGCATATGCACTTAAAATCAGATCATCTTTTGGCTCCAAATACAATGCATAGTGCATTGTATTTGGAGATACGTTAAGATACGTTTTGACGCTTGCCAGTGTTGTTCAGTGGGTTCAGCATTGAATCTTGCCAATTGATTAATGCTATAGGCAATATCTGGCCTTGACCAATTACTAATATACGATAAAATACCAATTAACGATTGATAAATGGTCTTATCGAATTTTGGACTTTGAATATCAGTGTGGCCAAATTCCTGACTCATTGGAGTTTTTGCCGGTTTACAAAGTTCCATCTTGCATGTTTTTAGTAATTGATAAATCTTATCCTCTTGAGATATCTTATAGCCACCTTTAGTTTTATTTATTGTCCTAGATACTGTTTTATCTCTCCTAATTGCTTTAATTTTATCCTCTTACCTAATAATGATATTATTTCAGTAGCTTCATTATTAGTTTTTGTAATTAAGGCAATATCATCAGTAAACAACAATAATAATGACATTATTCCATTTTTCTCTCTCTTAAATACACATGGATCAGCTAAACCTGCTTTAAATCCTATATTCTTTAACTCCTTAACAATAAATTGGTTCCATTCACAACCAGATTGTTTTAATCCATAGAGACTCTTTTTAAGTTTCCAACAGTCATTATTTGTTTCATTATCCTTGATTCCTACAGGTTTCTTTAGGTATATAGTATGCTGCAATGGTGCATGCAGATAGGCAGTTTCCACATCTAAGTGATTTATAATATAGTTCTTCTTAGCTGCCCACATTAAAGCTGCTCTCAAGGTTGTTGCCTTTAGACTCGGTGCAAATACTTCATCATAATCACATGCAGTTTGATTAAATCCTTGAGCTACCAACCTCGCCTTATGGGTAACAGTCCCATTTTTAGCTGTTTTTAATTTAAATATCCATTTACAGCCAATGGACTTTTCACCTGGAGGTAATTTGGCATTTTCATAAACTTTCATTTCTTTTAATGAATTTAATTCTTTCTCCATTGCTCTATGCCAATTTTCTTGATCCTTTGCTGGATACATTCTAAGTTCTTCAACAGTAGTTGGAACTTTACTAACTTGGCAAACTACACTTGCTTGATACCTGTCAGGTGGTCTGGTTACACTTGTTGTACGTCGAGGTATTACAGGGCTTACAGGTGGACGTTCATATACTACCTGTTCCTGGTTATCTATTTCTTCCTGTTCACTTATTTCTTCCTGTTCTGGTCTTATGTGCTCTTCTTGTACTTCCTCTTTAATTGTATTCTTCTTATTACTGATATGCTGTTTTGGTCTTTTCTAGGTTTCTATGATTACTTCCTTACTTGAATCTTGCTCCAGTTTTTCCCATCCTACATGTTCAAGGAATTGTGCACTAGCACTACAGTAAACTCTAGATGTACCTTTTCCCCAGAATCTGTATGATTTGTGATTAGATTCATAACCTACAAAGAATAACTTTTTAGCCCTATGCTGCCCTCTATGTCTCAGTTGTGTAGGAATATGCACCCATGCTGGTGCTCCAAATGTGTGCATGTAGCTTAGGTCAGATTTTGTACCATGCCACAGTGTGAATGGCAATTCACCTGTTGTTGAGTTAACAACATTATTCAATATATGATTACCACACATTATTGCTTCTCCCCACAAAGTTTCAGGTAATCCTGAATCCGACAACATAGTACTAGCCATTGCTTGTATTGTTTGGCCTCGTCTTTCTATAAAGGAATTATGTTGTGGCCTATATGGTGCAGACTTTTTATGTTCAACACCTGCCATCTTCAGTCTATTTTGGAATTTATTATTTATAAATTCCGTACCATTATCAGTTACAAGAGTTACTAATTTCCTTTTAGTTTTTCTTTCTGCGAACTTCAACCAATTAAAGAAATTCTGATATGTTTCCGTTTTACTCTTCATTAAATAACAGAAACCATATCTAGAATAATGATCCATTATACTTAATATATAACGAGCACCTCCCACACTTGGTTTTTTAGGACCTATAATATCAGCAAATACGACCTCTAGAGGCTCTTTAGTCTTAAATCTATTAATTCTATTTGCTGGTATTACCTTGCTTTTTTCTTGACTGCAAGCATTGCAGTGCAAATATTTACTGCAAGGCTTCAGTTTTATACCCTTAGATAGTTCTACTGTTTGTTTGAGCATTTTAAAATTTATATGCCCTAAACGTCTGTGTAACAAATGTATGCATTCATCATGAGGTTTAACGTTATTATACACTGTGTTAGCTACCTCTAACTGATTATCATTTAACACATACAATTCACCTTTTAAAGTTGCAGTCACTTTTTTACCTTCTTTTTCTATTATGCAGTTTTCTCCCCTAAAGGTAATTACATAACCTAGTTTAACCAAAATTCTAACCGAAAGCAAATTAAACTTAAGTTGTGGTACATATAACATTTTTACATTTTCTTGTATGCAAGAACAATGTGCAATACCTTCGCCTTTTGCTTTCAGTTTCCAGCCATTAGCTAACGATATCTGTTGTGAACTTGTGGACATCTTAATAAATCTTTTCTTATCTTTCGTTATGCAGTGCGATGCTCCACTATCTACAACCCATTGCTATACATGGCTAACTCTAAGCATTCTTTATCCTTTTGATGCCTTTTAGCATTCTGGCTGGCATTGTGGCATTTTCCTTTCTTGCCGAATTTCCTTTTCCTCCACAATTAAAACATTTTCTAATTGTGTAGGCTGTCGAAGATTCTTTATCTTCTTGTGGTTGTTCCCTTCTTAGTTGATCCCTTTCAAGCCTTCTCCTGGCTTCTTCAATTAATCTGCCAGTAATGTCAGTTAATGTGAAGTTATCTTTTGGCAGTACTTCCAGTGAAGTTACATAGTCATCATAGCTCTCATTTAACGAAGACAAAATTATATAAACCTGATGTAGTTCTGTGAAGATAAGTTCTTTTTCATGCAGTTCCTGAAAAATTCTCTTCATAGTGTTTAAATGAGTCAGCATGTCTCCATTCTTTTGAAGATGTGTTCTGAACAGCTTTCGTGTAAGATTTATATGTGCTCCTACACTGTCTTGAACATAAATCTTCTTTAAATTCTCCCAACATTTCGCAGCTGTTTCTTCTCTACAAATATGTACAAGCTGCTGGTCACAGAGTGTCAGTCCTATTATACAGAGAGCTTGCTCATTCTTCAGTTCATATTCTTGTATTTTCTGGGCATCATCCTCATCCTCTGGATCCCAAGCATCTACCTCTGGTGGGTTTTGAATTATACTCCACAAACCTTCTCTGCGTAGAAGTAGCCTGCATTTTATAGACCATGAAACATAGTTTGTTCCATCCAGTTTGGAAATTAGAGACAAACTTTGTAAATTGACTTGTGCCATTTTTCTCTGGATATTAAACTATAATTAATAAAACATAGCTGTCTGTTTACAGTGTTGTGTAACTACACAAAACTCTCACTTTATATAAGCCTGTTATATCCTGGTTAGTCTGACTGTGCAGCCTGGGCCCATAACCAGTGTTAGGGATACACCCTAGCAGAATCTGCACGGCAGTCAGGCAGTCAGGCAAAATATTTGAGATAAATGTTTTTGTAGCTTACACTCAGTAAAACAGATACACTGTGCTAGTTAAATAGTTCATTCCAGTAAGAGTTTTAGCATAGTCAAAACAGTCCATATATCATTCACTAGTTCAGTCCATCCAGGGATTATTCAGTTGCAAAGTCCAGTGTCAAAAAAGAGGTCAGTAAACTTACAAATATCAGTCCAGTGATAAATCTTCTCTTAGTAGAGATATGAAGAAGTTCAAACCTCCTTTCTCTCTTCAGCAAAAGCAGCAGGGAACATCAATCCATCATTGTCAGCAAGCAATTCAGTAAGCCAGCAATACAGTAAGCTCTCTTGCTCCCTCTTATGGTGGTTTTACAACCGCACCCAAAATTACACGCTTTGCTGTTTAAAGTGACACACACTTTAACTTACAATCATAGTTTATATATATTATTTTACCCAAACTAAGTTAGGTAACCTTGTTATTCCTAACACTCTTCAAGAGTTTAGAAAACAATTCCAGAACCTTTAAGAATAATTATACTGGTTGAAGAACTCTGGGAGTTGAAATCTTCATTTCTTAAGGTACCCATATAGGAGAAGGCAGATCTATATAGCTATGTCCCTCCACTAGCTTAGTACTTTTCTAAAATTCATTTTAATCATGCTACAGTACAATTCACCAGCATAGGTACCCTCCAGATGTGAGATTCCCTTTCATAATTTTGCAGTCATTATGCCATAATTGAGAATTTAGGAAATTGAATCCATACATCTGAACAATGGTTGGGTTAAAGAAAGTTAACAATAATATGTAAGAGTAACAGAGTTGAAAGGGAACTTGAAGGTCATCTAATCCTATCCCTGCTCTCACAGGAGACCTACTATTTCTGATAGATGGCTATATTTCTGATAGTTGATAGTTATTGCAGAATATGTCAAAATAGCACAAACTAGTCTACACATGTGACTGTAATGCTCTAAATTGATTAAACCGAGATTAAATTCGTAACTTCATTGTTCAGGAAAGGTGCCTGGATTCTCAAATGGCACTCTGTGTTTAGGAAGCTTTATTTCTTTGGCAGGTCTCTAGTTGTGATTACTTGCTAGGATATGACCTTGAAAGACCATGCTTCAATGAGCAGTGATAATCAGCCATGCCTTGGGGCATATCTGATGAATTGTGTGAGACAACTGCCCAGACATATTAAGTTGCAACCCTTGCACCTAAAGATGCCATTCTGATAATGCATCTTTACTTCATTGCTTTTTGAAAGCTTGCTCTTCTCTCTGCTATATGAAATAGTGATATGTCCTGAAAAACCCATATTGCTATCTCAACATTTAATTTAAGATGAAATCAAAAGACTAATTACCTATAAAATCCATTGAAACCAGCAAGGCATGATTCAAGTACGTATGTCAGTAGTATTTTTAAATGGGAGCAAAGATGAATTCATCTCTTGAATGTGACCTAGATTAAGGCTTTCTAATCTATTTTGTATATCTCACAAACAAGATAACATTTCATAAAAGAGCTTGCATCTGCTAGAATTATTAGATGTTTAGGATGTTGATATATTAAATATTAGCTGATTGTTGAAAGGACCATGAGTCAAATTTTGAGCATAGTGCAGTCACATAGTTCAGCTTGTTCATTTACCAATCAACTAAATAAGCAATTATATCCTTATCTAATGTAATATCCTGACTTTGCATGCCTTGCATAAAATGAGCTTTCATCTACCATATTACATGATATATATCTGAATATGGAAATTCCAAAAGAATGAACCCTGATTACTTCCACAATTTTAAGATGTAAATTTTGCTGATAATCCTCCATCTATAATAATTTTTTAAGAGTCTTAAAGGAATGGAGCAAAATTGAGGTGCTGAGAAACAAAAGCTAGGCATCTGAGCAAACATTGATAGAGCTAGATATAAGTAAAAGTACAAGTACAAAATATTTTTGAAAGCTCAAAAGGGCAAAAACCACTTAATAATCCAAGGTCTGAATATATATGATGGCCTTCAGAAGGTACAAAATGTAGAATATCACTTTGTACAGAAAGTCAGAAAAGACATGAAGATGAACTGGTCTGCATAATTCCACAAATAACAACTTTTTTCTGCCTCTTTTGCTGTAATGGTATGTAATGGGAATGACTTGGGAGATGTGGGAGGAAAGAACCACAGCTAGGGTAACAATTAGATAAGAGGCAGCTTAGCTGGTAGAAGCAATAGAGATATGATAAATTTCTCAAAAAGGGTCCTCTTTCTTAGAATGTAAAGGTGATGGGGAAAAATGTACTTTCAGACTTTAATTAAAAGATTCTGTCAATGTAACTTATAATAAAATAGAATGTGTTCATCTGGGCATGCTTTTTGTTTGGACTTCCTTGCAATATTGATAACTGTCAATGTTATGGGTATCAAGCACAATATGTCCCATACCCACTCTAAAATCTTATACAATGGATAAGATCATCAACATATTGTGAATTATCCAATAAAACCACTACCATTACGCAAGATTTTTGTGAGATTAAAGTGAATCTTTGATTTGATTTTAGGATGTAAGTCTACCTTTTTGATAGAGGATCTGGATCTTCTAAGACAGAACATTGGTATAGTTCTTTTTTAGCACATATAGTTCTTCTTTAGCACGTATAGTTTTGAGAAAAATATACCGGCTCTGCTGATAGCATCCAGAATAAAGAATTTAATTTGAAGGAATGAGAATATATCGTAACTGCTATTTTCATATATAGATTTTGACATTAGATGGACATTTTTCTTATTAAGTGAATCCATAATAATAGTTAGTAATTGTATTACATGTGATATTAGAAATTTCTGGAAATAAGAAGCAAAAATGAAAAGAAATAACAAAATTGGTTAAAAAGTAGGATTTGTTTTAAAATGTGACTTTTGAAATTCCTGAATTGGGTAGGTTCTGAATGAAGGAATGTTTTTCAAATTTGGCAATTTTAAGATGTATATACTTCAATTCCCAGAGTATCTCAGCCAGCATTTGAAAAAATACTGACATAGAGCATTTATTTACAAACACCTGATATCGATATTGTTAGTATAGATATTTCAAGAAAGATGGAAATAAGATTGTTGCTCTATTAAATATTCAAAGCAATGTAGGAATAATGCAAATGTTTCTTGAACCTCTAGCATATTCTATCATTGCTTTTTCTTATTATAATGAAAATCAGAATACAGATGTTTTCTAAAGCTTCAGCTATTATCTTTTGGCTTAGATAGGATTGAGGTAATATTTTCAAGGTTATTTAATATAAATATAAAATTAGATAGTTTTTTAAAAAATCTGACCATTTTTTTCTTTCAAGTAATTTGATTTTGTAATTTATTACAAAAAAATAAATCTTTCATATACACTTTTTCAGTTATGCTAATTTTTATATATAGCTTTCCTTGGGCAATTTTTTCGGCAGGTAAGATGAAACGCAGGTTTTTATCTTTTTTGCTATTCTATTTATTTAGGAATAAATCTTCCTTTTTATAGTTACATATTTCCTCCCTCCCTCCCTCCCTCCCATCCTCCCTTCCTCTGTTACTCCTTCTATTGGCAGCAAATAGAAACTGAAAACTCAGAATATATGCTGCCAAATTAGTGGGTGTTTGGAAGTTTGTATTCCAGATATGGTAAATCTTACCGCAAGGTACAAGGTTTGTTAAAGGCATTAGGCAAAGAGTGGGAAGAGTAGTAGGCCCTGTGTGTGGACCCCCGAGGCTATTGTCTCCCTTGCCTTCAATAAAATTACATCTCTGGCATCACCAGCTTTTTTAATCAATGAAAATTGATTATTTCCTCACCACCCCTTATTCCTTCTATTCACCATTCTACCCCATAGGAAGGAATTCTTTAAGTCTGCACAATAAAAGTATATATGGGTCTTTTTAAAGGAAATTTTTTTTTTCTTCTTTCACTTGGAGATACAAAATATCATGTGAGTCATTCTTTAGCCTTTAGACTGACAGCTCCCCAGACTTCCTGCAGAAGATATTCTGGTGGCATGGAAGAAACTTTAAAGTTTTAGCTACCATGCTGGACCACTAAATCTCCAAGGCACCTTAGGAAAACACAAAAGGACTGCCAATGTCAGGTCTGAGAATGCAGAAACAAATCTGAAATACAGGAGACAATAAAAGGAAATGTCTCTGCAGGACTAACTAGCAGGATAGAGGAAAAACGAATAGCTTGGAAAAGCAGCTGCCCACCCCACTCCCTTCTCATATATGCGCAGATCTCTATTTTAAACCCAACCCTGAAGAATAACTGCTTCACTAAGTCCTAAGAGTCCATAATGGTTACAAGCCGAGTCGTGAGCAAACAAGATATGCAGAAGTGGCAGACTAAATGAGGCCTCCAGGTGCTTGTTTTATGTAAGCACAGCTCAATGTAAATTAGGGAGGAAGGTAATATATTTTACCCTAGTTGCTTATTTAAACAAAAAAAAAATCAACATTCTATCCTAGAGGATAGCAGCAGAAAGATTTCATGAACAAAAATAAGGTCAGTGATGAAGCAACTCAATGTTGATTAGGTTTTTAAAATGGTTGCTGGGGAGATATTTATAATAGTAATATATTTTTGAGAAGACAAATGTGACAGGAATTGAGAGCACACACACACACATGTGGGGGTGTGGGGGGGTGTTGTCTGTGCATCTCTCTCTCTCTCTGTATGTAATATACATATACTATACCGCTCTCTCATGAACAGCTTTCTTGATTTACCCAGGTTTCCTTATCAAAATGTATCAGTAACAGCAATTTCCGAGAATGATCTGTCTTAATGTCTTTTTTTGGTTGTGTCACTGTGATTTACATTTGCATTAAATATGCATAGATTCTATCAGATCTCCATATAAGGCAATTTATAAACAGAAAGTAAATGCACAATAATTTTAAAAGAAACACAAATAAATTCATTGGAAGAACAAGTAGCTATAGCATGGATTGGAACAAGAAGTCTTGGGACCAGATCCAACTCAGGAAAGCAGCTCATTAGACAAATCTCTCAAAACTGTACTTAGTCCACAGAGTTGATGTTGGAAAGAGACAGCTAGAAGAGAGGATTCTAAGTTAGCTACCTTGAGCTTTTGGTGGAGGAAATGCAGGATATAAATCTATCAAATAAAAACATGAAAGAACATTAAATTAGAATTCTTTTCTGAAAGTTAACTCTGCATTTCATTTTTTCAGTGAGGTACTGCCTGAAGTATTTGTCCAGTTGCACTTTTAGTTATTTAATTTAGTACTGTCATCTTAAAAAAACATTTGAAACTGCATTTTGGTTTAGTGTAAACTGATGATGTTTTATGAATTTGCTCTGAGCTTCTTATTTGAAGAACAATATTAGACTTGATTTTAAAAGATTGTAAAGTTAATCTGCAAGTCAGATACCCAGAGAAACTAAAAATATTAATCTGACACTTGGAAATATTGGAATCCGCATTCATGCCCTAATTCTCAACCATGGATACTTGGTATTTAAACTGAATGCTGACTTCATACACCAAACCAACTAAAGTAAGTTCAAAAGTGATAGCTGTCTGAACTCAAAGAACATATCAAACCATAAACCATGGTTTAGAAGTTGCAATACTTGGTGTCAAACAAGGGGCTAAACTAGAACCAGACAGATCATATTATAGCTTAATATGCTGTTTGAAACCAATCAATATATAAAATCAGAGTTCCTTTGGCTTCTTCTGAGTGAACTGTGATAGTGAATTGCTTTTTTATTATTTATTTATCAAATCAGTAATGACTTCCAGGGGATTAAAGCAAAAAGTTAACCATAAACCACTATTAAAAAGCAAATATGATCCCATTGTTGTCATGAATCAATAATAAAACTAACATAGAAATGGGAACACATTAACAATAGCAATGCAATAACAGTGCCCACCTTAACTAACAGCAATATTGCTTCCTGAGAGCCTAAAAATGTTTTGTCTTTAACAATTTTCTGGAAAAACATCAGAGAATGTTCTCACCTTTCTTTAAATAGGAGTTTAAAGCTGTTCCTTCTCTATGGGAAAAGACTGCTACTGGATCTCCACATCCGTTACTTCATGTACCTGGGGATCATTTGAAAGCAGCACAAGCATAGAACAGGGTTATCAGACCTGTTCAAGTATAAAAGGGAAAAAACAGCATTTTGAAATGTCTTTTCAGGCTGGAATCTTTGATTGACAGAAGTATCCATGTCAACAGTGTGTGACTTTTTCACAACCATATTTATGAACTGCATCCATTAAAAGTAACATATTATTGTGGAGCGGCGGAATAACCTGAGGCAAACTCGGAGCGAACTTCAGCTTTTACTTTATTGAAACAATAAAGGGTTGCCGCGGCTGCCGCGCTAACAAGGCAGCCAGCTGGCGGACAACAGCTGATGCCGTTTGACAGCTCCCTTTTATAGCTGGCTATCAAACGGCATCAGTCAATAGGAATGGTCCATGTTCCCGCTGGAAACACGGACTGGAGTGAAGACTTCAGCTCAGTCTTTTCCGAATGCCACACTCCTTTCCCCCAGAACGGAGTATGCGTAGTCCTTTAGATAACTCAAGAGCTTGTGCAGGAGGCCGGATCTTCTAAGTCCTGATGAAGCTGCTGCTGGAAGGAACTTTTCTGCTTGCTGGGCAACTTCTGGTGTCAACGAAGCTGGCTTCTAAGCTTCAGGCATTCCTGGGCGGGGGACCAATGACTGTTCAGGTAGGCTTGCGTTCTTGTCAGATCCGAGGGAAGTTTCTTTGGGCACCAGCGGTTTCTCTGTTGCAGGAACGTCTTGAGGGCCATCTGCAGACACACTCCAACGCCTCTAAGCTGATTGATATGGCAGTGCCATATGCACCCATCTTGCAGTAGGACCCTATAAGACTTAGGACCAGTTACCGCCACAATTTGCCCAGGCATCCACAAAGGGTGTCCCCCATAGTTCCGGGCATAGACCTGGTCATTCTCAGTGAACTCCCTTTCCTGGCTTTTTGACCCTAGGGGTGTTACTGGGGCATAATGCAGATGGAGTCTGTCTAGAGTGGTCCTCAGACATCTACCCATGAGAAGTTCAGCTGGAAACCTATTAGTGGTGGCACAGGGGGTTGTGTGCTGGGTCAGGAGGCCTAGAGTGCCAATCTATAGGCCCAAACCTTGCCAGGGCCTCCTTAACTGATCTGACCACCCTTTCAGCCAGGCCATTACTGGCAGGATGAAAAGGAGCTGTAAGTGCGTGGTTTATTCCTAGGTTGGCTAGGAAGACCTCAAACTCACAGGAAGTAAACTGGGGGCCATTATCAGACACAATGGTGTCAGGGAGGCCATGGGTAGTGAATATCATTGATAGAGCCTTAGTGACAGCTTCTGAAGTTGTGGTGGTCACCAAGGTCAGTTCTACCCATTTAGAAAAAGAATCAACCATCACCAGGAATGTACGCCCATGAACAGGGCCAGCCAGATCAATATGCACCCGGGACCAAGAGGCCGCAGAATCTTCCCACCTGCCTGGAGTGGATGTGGGTGGAGCAGGTCTGGTAGCTTGGCATGGCTGACATTTACCCAACTTGTAATTTGAGCATCCATGCCTGGCCACCATACATAACTGCGAGCCAAGGCCTTCATCCTGACAATGCCGGGATGGCCCTCATGCAGGACCTTTAAAACTGAGTCTTGCAACTTGGAAGGGATAATTACCCTCATTCCCCAAAGTAAACAGTCTTGCAAAGAAGATAGTTCTTGCTGGCGAATTTTGAAAGGCATGAATTCGGGGGCATAAGGAATTTCTGGCTACCCCCTTCCCACTCAGTCAAGAACCCCCTTCCCTCTCAGTCAAGAACCTTGTCCCTGTAAGAGTGGACAGCAATATTGAGGGCAGTGATGGGGAGTTTGAGATCGTTGATCTGGAAAACAGCATTAGTTGGTGCAGGTTTTTCCACAGGAACAGGCAGGGGGCAGCAACTAAGAGCATCAGCATGGCATAGACTCTTGCCAGGTCGATGAACCAGTGTATAGGAATAGGCAGCCAGAAATAGGGTCCACCTGGTCATTCTTGGAGACAAACTCTGAAGAATTTGTCTCTCACCAGACAGAAGGCCCAACAGAGGCTTGTGATCCGTGATCAACTTGAAATAGTGTCCATATAGAAACTCATGGAATTTTTTGACAGAAGCAACTATAGCCAAAGCCTCCTTGTCAATTTGGCTGTAGTTGCGCTCAGCTGGGGAAAAAGTTCTGGAGAAAAAGGCAATGGTTGCCTCAGAACCGTTAGGCAGTCTATGACTTAAAACAGCACCTATGCCAAAAGGAGAAGCATCTGCTGCTAAAACTAAAGGTAGATGTTCATTAAATTGTATCAGGACAGCATTGGATGTAAGTAATGATTTGACAGTGTGGAAGGCATGGGCTTCCCTAGATCCCCAGTGCCTGGGGGATTGCTTGTCCAAGAGTCTGTGCAGAGGCTCTGCAATGGAAGCTTTATGAGCAAAAATGAAGCATAAAAGTTAAGGAGTCCTAAAAAGGCCTGGAGCTCAGTTTTGTTAGTTGGCGTAGGTGCCTCGTGAATAGCCCTTACTTTGGATTCGATTGGGTGAATACCAGAGGCATCAATTCTGTATCCCAGAAATTCTACCTGTGGGGTGGCAATAGTGCACTTTTCTTTAACTTAAGATCATGCTGTCTGAAACGATCAAGGACTCCTCTGACTCTTTGCAGTAACTGAGGCTTGTCAGGGGCAGATATTAAAATGTCATCAAAATGCGGAACTACACCCCCTGTAATCCTTGAAGAAGTCTTTCCATTAAGGATTGGAAAATTCCTGGGGCTACACTTATGCCAAATTGGAGGCGCCTACATTTGAAAGCGCCCCTGTGCGTTACAATAGTTTGTAGTTCAGTGGCTGTGTCATCAACAGGGAACTGTTGATAGGCCTGTGACATGTCTAATTTAGCGAAAATGGTTCCTGGCTCAAAAGAATGTAGTAGGTGCTGGATAACAGGGACTGGATAGGCACTGATTTGTAAATATTTGTTCAATGACGTCTTGTAATCCGTGCAGATTCTTACGCTCCCGTCTTTCTTCAGGGGTGTCACTATTGGGGTTTCCCATTTTGCAAAGTCCACAGGCTCTAATATACCTTGTTTAATTAATTTGTCAAGCTCCATGTCTAATTTGGGGCAGATTGCAAAAAGTACCCTTCGAGGCTTTAAACGGATTGGTACTGCCTGAGGGTCCAAGTTGAAAGATATTGGGGTTCCTGAATAACAGCTCAGCCCCTCACTGAACACATCAGCATAGTCATTAAACAAGGTGTCCACTTCAGCATTTCTAATAGAGTGGATTCCACTTATATGGAGGTCAAGGGCAGGGAACCAGTCTAAACCCAACAGGCTAGGGAGGGCACCATCCACTACCACTAAAGGCAAGTAACCTTTAAATTTTTGAAATTGTACAAAAAACTTGCCTTTTCCAATGACTGGGATGGTTCTGCCTTGGTAGTTGTGTAGGGTTAACTGGCAGCTGAGAAACTTCTTCTTAGCCATTCTGGGAAGTAGCTATTTCAAGGTGCTGCAGGAGATGATAGACTGTGTCAACCTCCATCCTGCTGAGCCTGTGTCAACCTCCATCCTGCAAGGTTTTCCTTCTATAGAAACAAAAACACTAATTTTGTTAGAGACTTTGTTAGTCAGCTTGGCTTGAAAGCAGGTAAAACAGTCTTCAATTTGTTTTTGGAAATGTTGGGTTGTCTGAGGCTTTTGTGCAAAAGTCTTTCCTGCTTGACAGACCCTGGCTAAATGACCCTTCCTTTGGCATTTTAGACAAATGGCATTCCTGAACTTGCAGGATGCCCTGAGGTGGTTTCCCCCACAGCTTAGACAAATGGGCTGATACCATGGAAGTAGATTGGGGTTTGGCCTGTTTTCCCCTTGACTGGTTTTTTGCTGCCTGAGGCGATTTACATCATTAGCCTCTTCATAGCCTTCTTCTGAGAAGGCTTCATCGTAATGGATGCCTGAGCTGCCCTGGCTAATTGGATTTCCCTGAATTTCTGCTGCTGAAAGTGCTGATAGTTCAGCAGCTTGAGACTCTTCAATTGCTAATTTAAGGATTAAATCCCTTTTAGCCAATAGATGCCTTTGTAGCCTTAAATCCCTGACTCCACAAACTAGTTGGTCTAATAACATGTCTTCTCTAAACCCATAATGCAATGCAGCTGTTCGTAGGGCAGCCATGTACTCAATAATAGTCTTTCCCTCAGCCTGAATCTGTCTCCTAAAAGCATGATGCCTAGCAATTTGGGATGGCTTAGGGGAATAGTGGTTGGAAAGAATTTCCTGCAATTCTTCCCATGGAACAGTCTTAATTGAACGTGGAGCCAATAATGCCATAGCAGTGTCAAATACTGTGGCTCCTCAAAAGCTTAAAAAGTAGGACTTTTTCCTATGGTCGGAAACGTCAGCAAGGTCTATGGCATCTAGAAAATAGCCAAATCGGTTTCTGTAGGACTCCCATGTTTCCACTGTCGGTCTGAAAGGTGGGAATGCGGGGTTTGAAGTCATCTCACTTCAGTGGTGCCGTATCTTTCAAAGAAAGTTGAAATTCGCGTTCACAAATAGTGACAGTAGCTCTTAAATGACAATCAGCTTGGAAGTGACTTTGGCTCTTTTTGTAGTGACTTCACTCAGCAATTCTTTGTCCGGTTGCCTCTTATAGGAATCCTGCCCTCGTCGCCAGTGTTGTGGAGCGGCGGAATAACCTGAGGCAAACTTGGAGCAAACTTCAGCTTTTACTTTATTGAAACAATAAAGGGTTGCCGTGGCTGCCACACTAACAAGGCAGCCAGCTGGCAGACAACAGCTGATGCCGTTTGACAGCTCTCTTTTATAGCCGGCTGTCAAATGTCATCAGCCAATAGGAACGGTCTGTGTTCCCACTGGAAACACAGACCAGAGTGAAGACTTCAGCTCAGTCTTTTCCGAACGCCACATATATTTTGAAGTAATAAAAGGTCATAATGTTACCTTTTCTGTTAATGTTCCAGACCAGACTGTGTCATAAGGCCTAGGGTAACTGGAGCAATCCTAAAATGGTTTCCATACTGAATTAATATTCTCTCTCTCTTGTGCCTTGTGTGAACGCATGTTTTTAAAATATTTTAATTATCATTCTCCCTGTGCATGCATGTTTATTTTTGTGTGTGTGTATGTATGTATATATGTATGTATCTATCATTTATATGTATATGTGTGTATTACAATGTGTGTGTATGTTTTAATTAATTGTTATGTTGTAGGCCACCAATGTCATTTTGTGTGAGACATGCAGCCAAATAAATTTTGATCAATCAATAAATAAGAAAGTTCAGCTTGTCATGTTTGATCATGAATCATTGCTTGATGCTGGAGTCATCAAATAATAAATACTTACCTCAGACCTCAGCTTCAGATGCCACATAAAGGCTTCTATAAATACAGGATAATCTTTCCTGAAAATAGAAATAGAAAATTATCTTTAGAATGGAACAAAGTTTTCAGAAAATAACTGACCATTTACAACAGAGATTCTTTGAGGTATGATTTCTTTCCCAAAGAAGAGTGTGTCCTGAAGTATTTTCCTAGAAATAATGACTTTGTTGTGTGCTTCATTTTCCTTTCTTTTACTGATCACAATAGAAAAGCTATTAGGAAATTATTTTGCACCTTGAAAGATAAAGATGGTTACACTCTGGCATCTATGAAGAGGACCAAATGTGCTTTTGTTTTTTCTAATCTTGGTGTTGTTTCAGCAACCAGGATGCTGAATACGATAATAAGATATTGAATTCTAAAAATAGTACCTGTTCTATCTTTATGTCATCATATCCCTGAAGAAAATTGCTGAATGATTTGCAGCTAACCATTGTTAACTGCTTTTCAAGTCAGGAGCTTCTAAAAATTGAATTTCAGTTTATGAAAATGTGAGATTTATATTCTCAGGGAGTGATCCTTTCTTTTCTGAATATGTGGATCATGGCCTGCTGCTTAAAAGGCTCTCCTTCTCTTCAAGCAAAATACTTTGGCTGGGTTCAAGCCTTGACCTTTCTATGGGCTAGAATTTAGGATTCTTTCATGCAGGGGTCTCCAACTTTGGCAACTTTAAGACTTGTGGACTTCAATTTCCAGAATTCCTCAGCCAGCAAAGCTTGGATTGAGACTCCTGCTTTAATGGGTGCCCTCTTAGGTAAAATAAGTTAAATGTGTATTTAGTGATATATTATTTTTTGAACAATCATTTTGCACATATTAGTAAATGAGACATGAAAATGAAATGTAATCGCAAGAATGAGTAAGCATGGAAGCATTCATATCCTTTCATCTGCACAAAGTGTAAGTACATTGCCAGGAAATATCAACTTCTACTTTAGCTGCTAATACTTCCTAGTAATGTAGCCATACCCTATGTAGATGAGAGGACATGAGATGCTTTCTATGCTTTCGTACTTATTTCTTCTGATTACATTTCACATTCCTTTCAACTGAAGAATTAAATCAGCTATGGAATAAAATAACTCCAAAAGTGCAAAAGTGGAATCAAAATAATTACAAATTACAAATAATTTGATGTGTTCAGTGCCTTGCATGTTAATATGTGTGCATTTGTGTCTCTATAGCCATTATTTGTTGATTGATGACTTTCAACTATACATGCAGCATTGTTGGTGAGCATCTCTATGGTTGGTGGCTGTTTACTATGAAGAGCATGTCCTCATTATCTAGCAATCTTGAGCTAGCTGAAGGCTCTACTTTGCAAGCTTTTGCTATTTAGCCATTGACTTACATTCCCCAAGCTGTATTTAAAGCAGCCAGTGTCAGTAGTGGTGCCAAAGAATGATACCTCAGTGGGTAACTTGTATGGAAAAACTGGTTTAGGTGTTCCAATGTGAAGTTCATGCTATGGTTTCTGAAAAAAATGAATGTGGACTATGTGAGGGTATTTTTAGGGAAAAATTGAGAATTCCCCATGGTGGGAATAGTGCTAAGAGTATCCTATTTTAATGAAGATATGATAGAACAACAATGTTTTATATAGGAACTAAGTCTCTATCACTGAATTCGTACATTATAAGTTTGTGTATTCCAGGGCATATGGTTGACCACTGCCCACTGTGAAATGCAAATTTATTCCTGTTTACTTTTCTTTATATGGATGTTGGAACTGGAATCTGATTAGCGGGCTTCAAATCCTAGGTGACTTTCAAGGTTCTCTGATGGATGGATTTTATAAATTTATTGACTTCTATGGTAACTAGATAATCAAAATTATTATTTTTATAATGAAATGATAGTGCTTGACATGTTATGTGGATTCTAAGAAGGTTATAATATATGCCACCATATTCAGTACCGTAAGTTAACAGAATTCAATTTATGTCAGTGTAAGGATTTATCTTACCATCTTGGAAGCAAATGTGAAGGAAAACATTCATTTTACACTTAAAACTGATTAAAAATATATCTTTGATCAGCCATGAGGCAATAACATTTGTTTACAATCTCATTCTCTACTGAGAATGAGATTGTAAAAACATAATTTGAAAATGTTATTGTTAATTTTCAGTGAACATATTTTGAAAGCTTTGTTTCAGTGTTAATTTGTTTCATATTACAGCTGTTTTATGTATTTATACTATCTATCTATCTATCTATCTATCTATCTATCTATCTATCTATCTATCCATCCATCCATCCATCCATCCATCCATCCATCCATCCATCCATCCATCTTAACTGATTTTCAAGAAAATATGTTAGTTATATTTTTATCTGATACATTCAAAATAATTCCAGACCTTGTGGGCACTTTTCTTAGAGTGCCTAATATATGACCAGGGTTAGAATATGTGTAAAGAATCAGACTTCTTTGGGATTTCCGGTCTGCAGCGCTTCGGAGCAGGCTGGAATCCGCGACTGTGCGCGGTTTCTGCCTGTGTTCACTGCCTGAGTGCCCCGAGCCATTTGGCTTCGGAGCTAAGCCACCTCCGTAGAAGGTGGCAAAGACGGGGGGGGGGGGGGTCTGGCAGGGTCGAGAAATACCGCACCTCTCTTCCCTAGCCAGTGAAACCCCCTTTTCCAAAGGCAGCTGAGCGGCGGTCAGCAATGGCCGCCACATAGAAGAGCTCAGCCGGAAAAAGAAAGTGCAGGAGGAGCTGTGAAGAATTGAAAGTGATCTTTGCTGACCGGGACAAGCAACAGTGAAAGTACCCTGGAATTTGAAACTTGCTAAAGAAACATCGTTTCCAGAATGTGTCAAGTGGCGAATGTAAATTAAAGGAAAAGCTTTTTTTTTTCTTTTCACTCTCCTTCCGAACGTGACAGAGATAGAACCTTAAGAGAAATCGGAAAACCCGTATTGGTATGGATTTCTGAACACTTAAAGGAAAATTGTTGCTGTAAGTGGGAAGGGAGAGGGAAAAAAAATTGGAGCAGAATTTGAAAAAGGAGGAGATTGCCTAGAATTTTAAAGAGCTTTGAATATTAATACAGCTTCTAAAAGATATATCTTAATTGGAACTCTTTGACCAAACAGCAACCCCAGAAAGAGAAATGGAAGAAAGAAAAAAAATTAAAAGAAATAGTTTATTTGGATTCTTTGGTGACTTTGGAACTTTGGGGAATTCTTGATTAAAAACACTCAGATGGTTGTTTTGGAAAAAAAAATTCTCTTCATGATAGCATCGCTTGTGGATGATCTAAAAATTGAATATAAAAAATATAAAAAAGAAGAACAAGATGGGAAAGATACTTTGGGCACTCTTTTTCAATTTCTAGAAATGGCGGTATGTACTTATGAAAAATTGACTGTGCAGCAGGACGACTGGGACAAAGAAGAAGCCATCTTTGATGAACAAATGACTCTGTTTGGGGAGGAGGAGAAAGAGGAAAAGAAAAAGGGGATTTTAAGGCTTGAAAAAACAACCAAAAAAGAGAAAAATGAGGTGAAAGGTGGATACAAGGTTAGAAAACAACAGAAAGGGGGAAAGCAGAAGAAGAAAAGGGAGGAAGAGAGACAAAGGGGTAAAAAGGGCAAGAAGAAGAATAAGCAAGAGAGAAAGGAGGGGAAGAGAAGCCTTAATGGTGGGAAGAAAGATTTAAAGAAACAAAACTTATTTAGAGACAATGGGTAAATTTAATTGAAAAAAGGGATTCTGTAAGGTACATAAGATTGTGTTTTTATATGTGTATTTAGAATAAAATGCTTAAGATATAAATGAGTATTAATATGTATGATTAGTTTCTTAATGGCATTGATAGTGGTCTTATATGCTTTTTCTTTGTTATTGTTGTGTTTTTTCCTTTCTCATAAAATTCATTGTGTAATTTTAGAATGTACTGAACAGAATCCCAATATAAGTTAAGTGTTATATTAAGTATTATTAAGCTAGGGGAAAGAGTTAAAGGCGTCATACTCCAATCAGTGTACAGGAGAAGTTTGTTTAAAGAGAAAAGATGAATGCATAGCTGGAAATAGAACAGACAAAGAATGATAAGTATTATGAATTGAACTGAGATGAGATAAATAAAATAAAATTAAGAAAGATAAAAGAGGGAAGAAGCTATATAGAAAATTGAAAATGGTAATAAGATATGGAATGATATATAAAGTGAATATGATTTTTGAATGTGTGTCTGTGCGAAGAGTTTTAACCCGGGATCAAGCAACTTTCAGAAAAGATGCTTTATGCTTTTATGTTCTATGTTTTGTTTGTCTGTGTATCATTTTTGAAAAGCAATAAAATTTTAATTAGCAAGAAATATAATTTGGATAATAGAATGAAAAGAAGAAGTTGGGATAAGATATGAAGCTGAACAGATAACGTAAATATATATATTATAATTTGGAATTATTTTGTATGTTCTATAGGTTTTTTCAGAAAAAATTTTTTATATTATGATGCCTTGTTTGTTTGTGTATTGTTTTGTAAAACTAATAAAATTTGTTTTTAAAAAAATAAAAAAAAGAATCAGACCTCTTTGTTTTATAGATGCTAGAGCCAGTTATCTTGTTGAGCCCTTGATGATCTATAGGTGGGGAAATACATATAGGTTATTGTTGTAATTGACCCAATGCCCTGTGTAAGTCTGTAAAATTACACTATCTAATAAAAAAATTGATTTATTGAGTTGGATGCTTTTTGACATTTCAGTGAATGTTTAGGAAAGATTGGGACTTTTAAAAAAATGTAATATATTTGAAGGGATTGCAATAAGTATGATTTAGACTTTTGTTGTCCCATATTGGCCTTTTATTAATATTGCTTTAAAAAAGAGAACTAAGATTTAGATATGTGAATATCTAATATAATATATTCAGTAACAAAAATTTGGAATTTCTCAACCTGTGCAGAACTTTGGATATATAGTGTTGGAGGATGAAGTGTTTTGTGAATGTCTGAGAAGATACGCACCAAACTTGATTGCAGGAAATACAACTTCAGCAACAGAGTGGTCAATGTCTGGAATACTTTACCTGACTCTGTGTTTTTTTTCCCCAAAACTTTAACCTTAGACTGTCTACTGTTGACCACACCCCTTTCCTAAGTTGTCTGTAAGGGGCATGCATAAACGCACCAACGTGCCTACTGTCCCTGTCCTATTGTTTCTTTATATATTTTTTATTTTTCTTATATGTATCCATGTATTCATAACTATATTTTTTACTTGTAAGCAATTGACAAATAAAAAAAAAGAAGGGGAGAAGGAAGTGATCTCAGAGAAACAATTTTATAGACAAAGAATAGACAGAATAATAGACAAAAAGAAGATGCAGAATTAATCCTGACTTGTGCTCTTCCTCCCCTTTTCTGGTTAGCAGGTCATGAAGTACTAAAAAGTCAATGCCAATAGATTTGCACAGCTAACACATGAGGCTTGTGATATAGCAAAGAAAATAATGCACAGCTGGAAAGAAACTACAGTCCCACATGAACAATCCTGGATTGAAGAAATGGGCTCACTTCCATCCTTTGAGTTAGTTCTTTATAGATTTAATGGAAAGACTGATCAATATGACTCCTTGTGGTGAATGTTCGACTTTTGAGCCACTTTATATTATGATTATACTTGACACCCAGGTTGTAAAGTAATTTGTTATATTTTAGTTCTGTTGTTTCCTTTTTATATTCCTTTCCCCCTATTTCTTTTACATTAGCACATCGCACAGTAAAATATTACTAAAAGATATTAAGAAATGAAGACTTTGGGAAAATAATCAGAAGTTTCCTCAAGATGAAATGACACACAGCTTCGTAAAATGTGAAATAGGAGAAGTGAATATCTCAGCCCAGTGGCTGGATGCAATAATGGAGAGGATGAGGAACAATAAACAAAATATGCATCTTGGAAGTTGGAGATCATGTGGATGAAATGGAGTTTCATCTCTAATCATGTAATAATGTTTATTATTAATTCAATTTATGAATCTATTAGACCAGGGCTGTCAAACTCATGGGTTGGATATGTCACACACTGGCCATGCCCATGCCCGGTTTAGTGAAGGGGAAAAAATTGTGATACATCACATGATGCCACTGTGATGATGCAAGTTTGACACCCTTGTATTAGACCTACTCTCTTTTTCCAGGCCTTTCCTATATGAATGCTATATGGATTGTTTTGAGTTTGGTTTGTTTGGTTTTGTTTTTTCTTTTTGTGTTTTTCCTTTTTGTACTATTTTCATCTGTATTGTTTTAACTGACTCACTTTAAGATTTGAATTTAAAGTAATCGCTGTATTAATATGAGAAAAATGTAAATATTTTCTCTTATTTTCTGTTCTGATTGACATAGTTGCTAGGGAAAGTATCCCTAACCAATGTTAATTGGAGGTCTGTTTTTATATCTAGCATATAAACAATAATCCTCTGAAGTTTCTCTTTTCAAAACAAGGCAAAGAGAAAGAAAAATAAAATTAATTCATTGGTTAATCTTTGTAATAAAATCAGTTTCTTAACTTTTAAACAACAATGAAGTGCAAGATTAGGAAAGTATATGAGAGGCCTCTCTTCCTGTTGGTATATGGAAGTGCTAGGACTAAAATTAATTGCATTTTTTATTCTGGCTACTAATTCTTAGAGTTGCAGTCCCAGCACATCTGGAAATGTGCAAATTTTGAAAGGTCCATATAAAGAAAAAGCTGGATTGAAATCACTGGATCCTTGGAAAACATTTTGTAATACCTTTTAATGAAACCTGGCTTGCTACAACAATCCAAAAAACTTCTCTAGAAAAGAGAACCTCCAACTTCAGGATGTGTTCAGAAAAATCACCTGTGATAGAAAGGTAGTGGGAATTGATCAAGTATACTGTTTATTCTGAGCAGAATCTCCAAATCATGTTTATTCAGCAGCCAGCAGAGCAGTATCTGTGGTTTTGATTTCAATGTGAAGAATAAAATACTGATCTATATATCACCATCAAAATGTCCAGAAATTTACAAAACCATGCTGCAAGTTTTATGTGCTGAAACAGCAATGGGACACACCATTACTCTACTGGCAGATGAGAAATCTAGAACAAGGGCAGCAGTGTCACTATTTCATAGCAAGAAGCTGGTTTCAGATTGAAGCTTTATATATTAGAAATAATATGTAGAGAAAGAAAACCAAAAGTTAGAAGCATCGCTTTTATAAGAAAGTATCCTTGGGGCTGCTGTCTGCATGGAAGAAAAATAAAGAAAGGCTTCATTTATGATATAACTTGGTGATAGAAAAGGCAAGTGCACAGGTCAGAGTCAGAAGAAAGAAAGACAACTAAATTGAAAGAAGAAGGTTGTAGTAACAGTTCTGAGAGTACCAGTCTAACCAAGAAAGGATAAAAGTGAAGAGAACACTGGTTAATAGGTACACATAGCTGATGTATGAAAAGCTGAATTCCAACTGCCAATAATAGCCAGTAGAGATGACAGCATCATAGATATAAAAAGAGATCATGTATGGTTTTCCTGCTGTTTTTATGTCTACCTTTTAAGTGAATGACAGGATGCAATATATGCTGAAGCCCATTTTTACCTTCTTGGTCTTTACTACTGCAGGCACTTTCTCTCTTAGGCTAAGTCTGATAGTATGAAAGAATTGGATTTGAACTAAGAATCTTGTTAGGAGCATAGGCATCTAATAAAATCCACGATGGTGTCAAAATGATCCAAATTAAAATACATGTTGACAATACAAATGATGCAATATTACTTCTTCACCTAGAAAAATCTAAATTCTACAGGTGAAGAACAGCAATGATGTAATAATTAAATCAGCCATTGCCTTGGGTATCATCATAGAGTTACATGTGTCTATCATTGCCCTGAATGAAGTAGAACCTGGGAGAGTCCTTATATCAGGGTTGGACAACCTGTGGATGTCAATTCTCAGAATTCCTGAGCCAGCCATGGAGGAAGTAAACAAGATCTGATATGACTATCAACTATATTTTTAAATCAGTAACCTATAGCATCTTATATCATTTAGCCATTGCTTCTAATTATTGAAATATTACCACAGCAACTTCAGGGTAATGTTACAAAATGTTATAAATCATTAATGTGAAATTGATTGAAGTCCTAAACCTCATGTAAAATTGTAAAGAATTTCAAATGAATTGATTTTTTTAAATTGAAAAACACATTGAAATTTAACTGGATTAAATCCTGCAGATGGGAAGGTGATTAAGGATGTGTTCCTACATTCATTTCTATGTAGTTTGATAAATTAATAGCCCAGGGCGTTTTAGAACCAACTGACCATGCTCCCTGGGAAACCCCAATCGTAACACCCATCAAACCGGATGGATCGTTAAGGATTTGTGGGGACTACTGTGCCACCCTGAATCACGCCCTTCAACAGAACACTTACCCGGTGCCGGTGGTACAACACCTCCTCCATTCCCTGGGGGGTGGAAAAGTCTTCACCAAATTAGATTTAGCACAGGTGTACCAACAACTGCCTGTAGATAAAAAAACAGCAGAGGCACAAACAATCGTTACGCACCGAGGCGCTTTTAAGTGCAACTGACTCCAATTCGGAGTTAGCGTAGCCCCAGGGATTTTTCAGAGCTTGATGGAGAGACTCTTACAGGGGATAAAAGGGGTTGTACCATACTTTGATGATGTTTTAATTGCTGCCCCAAATAGAGAAATACTAAAGGAGCATCTTAGACTGGTTCTCCAGAAATTTAAAGACTCTGGCCTTAAGGTTAAAAAAAAAAAGTAAACTGTGTACAGATAAAGTAGAGTTCCTGGAGTACTTAATCGATAAACAAGGCATTCACCCCACCAATAGCAAGTTAAGAGCAATCAACTACGCCCCAAGACCCAGAAATAAGACTGATCTCCAAGCTTTCCTGGGGCTTATTAATTTTTACAACATCTTCCTGCCCCACAAAGCAATCGTAGCTGAGCCCCTACATCGGCTTCTCGACAAAAAAGCAATCTAGGTCTAGGGGTGCCGAGAGGAGCACACGTTGCAACAAGTGAAAAACCTATTAACTTCAGATGCTGTTTTAATGCAGTATAACGAGACTTTGCCTTTAACAATCACATGTGACGCGTCACCATTTGGAGTAGGAGCCATTTTGAGTCATGTGTTACCAAACGGTAGTGAAGCCCCTATTGCCTATTTTTCAAGGACTCTATCAAAGGCTGAACGTAACTGAAGTCAAATCGATAAAGAGGCTCTTGCTGTTGTATCTGCTGTAAAACGGTTTCATGATTATGTATATGGACGAGTTTTTACTATTGTTACCGACCACAAACCTTTGCTGGGGATTATAGCGGGAGACAAGCCAACCCCCTATATATTATCACCTAGAATGACTCGCTGGTTGGAGTTTTTGGCTGCGTACAATTATAAGCTGCAACACCGCCCGGGGAAAGCCATTCCCCACGCTGATGCGCTGAGCCGTGCACCACTTCCGGAAACCGTCGACGACCCAGCTCCAACCCTTACAACGCTCCAGATTGAAACGCTACATTCACCGCCGCTAACAGCTAGAGATATCGCAATTGAAACAAAACGCGATCTTATCTTAACACGAGTTCTTATCTGGGTCGAATGGGGATGGCCAGTAGATCAAACCCCTGACGACTTCATCCCTTTCAAGAACCAGCAAACAGAACTTTTTTCGCAAAAAGGCTGCATCCTATGGGGGGATAAAGTCGTTGTCCCAGAGCGGTTGCAACGAGTGGTATTAAAGACACTGCATGAGGGCCACCCTGGCATCATACGTATGAAAGCGCTCGCACGAAGCTACGTGTGGTGGCCGGGCATCGACAAACAGATCGAAGCCTGGGTAAAGACTTGTTATAAGTGCCAGGAAGTTAGCAATGCCCCACCTAAAGCAACTCCGACAAAATGGGAAACATCCCAGGGACCGTGGTCCCCCATCCATATTGACTTTGCGGGACCTACTAAGGGACATACGTTCCTCCTAACAGTGGATGCCTATTCAAACTGGCTCGAGATCCACGAAATGAAGAGTACCACAACCGAGTCCATCATCCGGAAGTTGAACAGACTATTCGCAACGCATGGACTGCCAGACATTCTGGTATCCGACAACGGACCCCAGTTTACCGTTCTCCCTTTTGAACAATACTTAGCGGACCGGGGTATTCGCCATGCGCTAACTTCGCCAGTGCACCCTGCGGCTAATGGAAGAGCCGAGCGCATGGTACAGTTTGTTAAAAAAACCCTCTGCAAAATGGACTATGGAGACATTGAAGATAAGATAAACAGAATACTCTTTCTCCAACACATCACTCCACACAGTGTCACCAATAAGACTCCAGCTGAACTATTGATGGGACGCAAACTCCGCTCCCACCTCGACCAGCTTCAACCGTCTTACGAGCCAGAGAAACCCTGTGGATCTAGCGGAAAATGCCGCGAGTTCAAGATAGGCGACTTAGTTTTCGCCAGAAACCTTTCTGGCGAACCATTGTGGATCGAGGCAACTGTAATTCAAGCCACTGGACCCAAGTCGTACCGGGTGAAAACCTGCGATGGAAAAATATGGAAACGCCATATAGATCAGCTTCGCTCGAGGCTACAATCTAGTTTCCGTGACTCCGGTAACTCCCAAACTGAGGGGGGAGGGGATGTCGAAGAAACCGAATTCGAGATGGCGGAAAGCAGGAACGAAAGAAGTCAGCAATTGGGCGTAACAAATGAAGAAGAATCAGGGAAGGGCGTGGCCTCGCCACAGAGGAACACCTCAACAGAGGCAAGCCCGCAAAGGCCAGAGGACAACGACGAAAACATTAGCGGCACTGAGTCTTCCAATGAGGAACCACCGGCACCCGACTTGCCAAAACAGGGTTACAGACAAGAACCGGTGGAACAGCGTAAATCCAATAGACAGTCAAAACAACCTTCATACCTCAGAGATTACGTCACCGCACCCCCTAAATGGAACCCAGGGGGAAGGGGTGTTATGAACTAATAAAACACTTAAATAAAGTTTTATCAAACCTTTAGAAAATAGCAGGGTTCTAGTCCTGCATTTCTGATTGGCTGATAATAGCGATATCGGATTGGTCCATTCAGGAGAATCTGATTGGCTGTTAATGAGCCATTCTCATTGGTTAAGTGGGTTAACACTCCATGTTTCTTATTGGTTACTAGATCAGCAGCTTGCCTATAAAAGGGCTGCTGCTGCTCTAGGCTTTTGCTCTGTTCAGAATAATTAATAAAGAGTTGAAGTTCACTGTTCACCATCTTGTCTCCGTTCCTTGCGCCCATGCGCAGAACTTAACAGGTGGTTTGCCCACAAAGATAATACACACCAGTAAACATCAGAAATGGAAGGGTTACACTAAATAATCCACATGAAGCACCACCAAATGTGAACAGTTTGCTATCCAGATTGAACGATATGGCTCTTAATGATAACTGGAGCCAACAAGTAGAGGAAACTGCCAATATTTGGGCAGGCCCTTGTAGAAGATACTTATTTTATTCATGCAAATCATAATGAATGTGAAGTAATGACAAGGACTTCTACTCTCTTAACTGAAACAGTTCATGAGGGTAACTTTAATTTATTAAGAAAAGCCTTACTGTGTTTCCATGAGGACTCATGGGCCCTATTTCCAAAGTGCACTTGATCCAGCCAGCAATTTGTCACAATTGTCACAAGCTACACACAATCATACTGAGTTAGAAGTACCATTTTGGGAACACAACCATTTCATCTTTTTTCTTCAGGAAGTACTTGGCATTCTTTAGGTGCCAGAGCAGAAAAGAGTCTTCTCCATTGAAAAATAGGTAGGTGTAGGCCAAAGTTGTCAAACTGGTGGCCACCAGATGCATCATGTGCTGGCCATGCCCATTCCCAGTTTAGTGAAAGGGGAAAAGTCACAATATGTCATGTGACTCTGCTGTGATGCTGTGAGTTTGACACTCCTGGTTTAGGCAGTACTAAATGTATAGGAGGCATGTTCTGCTGCTAGGTCTTTACTTCTGTAATGTTAAACTTTGCTTTTCTAGATATTTTATCTGCGACTCTTTCTTCTGGAAGATCAGATACAACATGTACAATGAGTTGACTAAAAGGCACTAAGTGTTCCTAAGACATGATTGACTAGGTGGAATTTTAACTTGATATATTTTAGTTTAATAAGATGGATTTGTTTAGGCTGAATTTTGTTTATTTTCTAATTTATCTAATCTGGGAGGGGTATACCATGCCAAACAATAGGATTTTGAGGCAGTGTAGCTCTTTCACATTAGATAGACTGAGTTTCAGTATATTTGGTAGTGTCATCCTATATTTAATTTCTACTGACCCAGTTTTATTGTTGTGGGGGGAAAAGTTCCTCATATTAAATACCAATTTCTGAAGAATTTTGCTCCTTATATTAAATTACTAATTGTTATTCTACAGGAATTTTCTAACAAGCTAAGCACTTCTTTGATAATCACCATTCCTTTATTTTTAATAACTAGGACAAGGTTGCCCAAGAATTTGCTTTTCTCCCTCTCCCTCAAAATGTGCTATACAATTTCTCCTAAACTTTATATCATGATATCTGAGATACTGAACATTATAAACTGGAAAAGGCTGGAGAAATTGCTGAAGACAGCAACCAAAAGAATCTGGGATTCAAATATTATTTTAGAATCAGGAAAAGCAGTTTTATACTCTGGCTTAGAAAAAGGCAAATGACTTAGGGACAAGAAAGTGTGTATTAAATAACTCCTGACATGGCAAAGCAAACAGGAAGATTATTTTCCATCTCTTAAAATATCAGAATGAGTGAGTTATCCAATGGTATTTTGGAAGAGTCTGCTGGATTGAATTAAAGACTCAATCTGTTCAGCACTTTTGATCCAACACTAGCACCCTGGATGCCCCTGAGTAGTTTACATGCCCCCTCTGAAAATGATAGTCCTGTTCTCACATTTGTTCCCAGAATCTTGTATTCAAGATCAGTTTAGTTAGATATTCAGGATAAGAAATTGATCTGAACAGAGACCCTGCATGGACTAATTAAAGGCTTTAATTCCTTTTTTCTCATGTTGCTTTCAAAATGATTAGGACCTCTGGTGAGATAAATTCAGAGAGGAGGAGGCACCATCCATTGAAATAATCTAGACTGGAGTTATTTGAGGGATCAAAAAGTTAACTGTCTTCTTACAATAATTCAAAAGGTCTGTTGTTTATTTTAAAGTAAATATAGTAATGAACACTTTCACCACACATAAGCATTTATAAGGGTTGGATTACATGGAATAGCAGAATGCTTCCAGTAGCTGTGCCCCTTGAGATATTTTTGCAATGGTTTACCAATCTGTAGTTGGATTTCTTATAATATGAACCAGACTAAATCATACTGAATCTGGCCCAACTGGACACAGGACTGTTATACATTGGTTAGTAAAAGACTAATTCTCCTCCAAGTCCTTACTTTTGAAAAAAAAAACCCAATCCTTAATCCTAAACACTTACAGATTGTTTGAAGAAACAGAAATGCTCCAGCAGAAATGCTCCAGCTGCCTGGTTCTGTTAAGCCAAAGGAAAGTATAATTAATTAGTTAATACACCTTTGATTCACATGTTAAGATTCACCTAGCATGTTCAACTATTCAGGTAAATACAAAGAATTTCAACTGTAGTTAAAATTCTGTACTTTAGTCACAATCTGAATTAATTTCCCAGTTTTAGGTGAGAAGCTAAAATCAATTCAAATAGGATTTATTTGTTTGTGAATGCACCATTTATTATCCCTACTTATACAACTGTTATGTGGGGAAAATAAAGCCTTCCAGGCAATGCACTTGATTTGGCATTCATTTGTTTGACTGAACATTAAAAATGAAAACAACACTTAAGAACACAGTGGTCATTTTGCAGAAAAAACCAAGAACCTGTAAAAATATTTCCATATGCAGAGAAACTGACATGGAACTTCATATGGTCCTATACAAAAAAAAATGACACTCTGATTATCAGGATTCATTTATAAGTTGTAAGCAGTTGGTGGTGACAAGCCAAATCTCTGGTAATTTACCAGAGGCTATGCATAACTTACAATAGTGTTCTGTATGCATAAAGATTAATAAAGTGTGAGCTTAGAGTAAGTGCACAGTTCTGGCCCTGCACATCTGATTGGCTGTTAAGCGGCCGGACCGGATTGACCCGTTCCGGGGAATCCGATTGGCCCTTAACAGAGAGTTCCTATTGGTTCTAAGAGCTAGCATTCCTAGCTCGTTATTGGTTAAAGGTTACAGGGTTTGCCTATATAAAGCAGGTTCAACTGCTGTTAAAGTGAGAAGTCACGATGTAAATAAAGAACTGAAGTTCACCGTTCAGAGGCTTGTCTCCATTCTTTTTCGCCCATGCTCAAAACTTAACACTGGTGACAAGGATGGGATATGGAGAAAGCTGAACCAACGAAACTTCGAAAAACACTGAGCATGTGACAGACGACGCCAACAATGGAACCATGTCCAGCGGCATCGTACCACCCGCTCCGTTCGATCCAACACAGGAAGACTGGGAGTCGTTTCCAAATGTTCCAAGAGATGAACAACTTAAAGGACACCACAGCTGGGAAGAAACGGGCGGTGTTCCTAACACATTGTGGTCCAACCGTACTTAAGATGGCTAAAGCACTAGCCAAACCCCAAGAAGTGAAGGCCATGGATTGGGACGACCTTGAACCTATTCTACGGGACCACTATGCCCCAACCGTGCCTACGCTCGTGAGACGCCACGAGTTTTATCAGAGGAGCCAGCGGAAGGGAGAAAGCGTGGCCGACTTCATAGCAGACCTCCGAAATTTGGGAGGCCTCTGCGGATTCACCGATTTAGAAGAGGCACTAAAAGATCGCATAGTTCTGGGATTAAATGCACCAGGTGTCCAAAGCAAGCTGATGGCGAAAGGCGACATCAGCCTTGCCGACGCCATCGCCGATGCTACTGCAGCAGAAGCAACCAGGAAGTCGGCTGCACAACTATGCCGAAACCGTGCTCCGGTACCACCACCGACCAGTGAAATCTCACCTAGTTCAGAAGGGCAGCTTGCAACAACGCACCATGAGGACCTCTCTTCGTCGTCAGACAGCGACAAAGAAGGGGTCCATTGACTGCGGTCCGACTGGGACCACCACCCGAAGCCCTTACGCCCTTGCGCTGGCTGCGGAGCCAACCATGCCAGGTCCGAATGCAAATTCCACAATGCACTCTGCCATGAGTGCAGGAAACGAGGCCAAATCGGACAGGTCTGCCGCAGCTTGCCAGGACCCAGCCAGGCCTCAAAAGGGGCCAACTATCGCCAATTGACAGGAAACCGTCCTGTACAGCGAGAGCCAGTAAACCACTCCTACAGAAATTGAGCTTTGCAGAGAGAAGAGGCTCACCATACTATCACTATCAGACACGCCTCAGCCTTGGACACTAAGAAAATCCGAGTCACGGTAGCCATCGAGAACCAGCCTTGCCACATGGAGGTCGACTCGGGATCATCCCTCTTGATGGTGTCCTGGAAGACACCCAAGCAACTCATCCCCACAATTCAACGCCAAGATCTCCGCTTCCAACTCCTCATCCTCAAGGACTACCAAGGTTATAAAATCCCTGTCGTCGGGTCCTGCTGAGTCCGAATCTCCTTCAAGAAGCACATAGCGTACTTACCTTTAATGGTCATCGATAGAGATAGGCCTAGCCTACTAGGCCTCCAATGGTTTGCGCCACTCGGCATTGAAGTGGCCGGCGTAAACCGAGTCAGTGGCTGTGACTGGGAGGAAGACCTTGTCTATGAGTTCAGGGACGTCTTCACGGACAGCTTAGGTGAGTACAAGGGGACCCCGATTTCATTCAGCCTAGATCCAAAGGTAGCGCCCATTCGCCTAAAGCCCCGTCGAGTTCCGTTTGCCTTAAAATCAAAAATCGACAAACAACTCGACAAACTGATAGCTGTGTTAGAGCCCATCGATCACTCCCCTTGGGAAACCCTATTGTAACACACATTAAGCCAGACGGGTCAATCCGAATTTGTGGGGACTACCGGGCCACTTTGAACCACGCCCTACAGCAGAACGCGTGTCCAGTTCCGGTGGTGCAGCACCTCCTCCATTCCCTGGGGGGCGGAAAAGTTTTCGCTAAATTAGAGTTAGCTCAGGCATATCAACAATTACCAGTAGATGAAAAAATGGCACAGGCCCAAACTATTGTGACATACCGAGGTGCCTTTAAATGTACCCAGCTGCAATTCGGAGTGAGTGTAGCCCCGGGGATTTTTCAGAGCCTTATGGAAAGGTTATTGCAAGGAATTAAGGGCGTGGTCCCCTATTTTGATGATGTATTAATCTTACAGGACCGGTTAAAATTAGTCCTAAAAAAATTCCAAGAGGCCGGTCTTAAGGTTAAAAAAAACAAATGTAAATTATGTACTGACAATGTTGAGTTTTTAGGGTACCTGATTGATAGCCAGGGCATTCACCCTACCGAAAGTAAATTAAAAGTGATCAAAAAATGCTCCCAGGCCACGAAACAAGGCCGATCTCCAGGCGTTACTTGGCCTCATCAATTTTTGTAATGTATTTTTGCCGCACAAAGCAACTGTCGCTGAACCGGTTGTTAGATAAAAAAGCAAATTGGCTATGGGGTTACCGTGAAGAACAGGCGTTCCAAAACGTTAAAAAACTGCTCACTTCTGACTCTGTACTCATGCAGTATAACGAGACTTTGCCGTTAGTTATAACCTGTGATGCATCGCCTTTTGGGGTAGGCGCCATTTTGAGCCATGTACTGCCTAATGGGAACAAAGCCCCTGTTGCATATTTTTTAAAGACTCTTTCAAAGACTGAGCAAAACTATGGACAAATTGATAAAGAAGCCCTCGCAATTTTCTCAGCTGTGAAAAGATTCCACGAATACGTGTATGGCCGGGTTTTTACTATTTTTACTGACCACAAACCTTTTTTGGGGATAATAGCCGGAGATAAGCCGACTCCCTACATATTATCCCCTAGGATGACCCGATGGTCAGAATTCTTAGCTGCTTATAACTATCAGCTGCAATACTGCCCGGGGAAAGCCATTCCCCACGCCAACGCATTGAGCCGAGCATTGCTTCCAGAGACTCTCGACGATCCTGCACCAACGGTAACCACGTTGCAAATCGAGGCACTCAACTCGCCGCCACTAACCGCCCGAGATATCGCGAGAGAAACCAAACACGACCACACCCTAGCACGAGTCCTAGGTTGGGTAGAACGCGGATGGCCATTGGACCAGCTATCAGATGACTTCATACCATTCAAGACTTGACAAACTGAGCTTTTCTCCCAGAAGGGCTGTGTCATCTGGGGCGATAGAGTCGTTATCCCAGAACGGCTCCAGAAAGCGCTGCTGAGAACCTTGCACGATGGCCACCCCAGCATCGTGCGAATAAAAGCCCTTGCGCGCAGCTATGCATGGTGGCCGGGCATTGACAAGCAAATCGAACAGTGGGTTAAAGCTTGTCCCAAATGCCAAGAAGTCAGCAACGCCCCATCAAAAGCCATGCCTACTGAATGGTAGACACCACATGGACCCTGGTCCCGAATTCACCTGGTCCCGCCACACCTTCCTGCTTACCGTCGACGCCTACTCGAATTGGCTCGAAATCCATTGCATGACGACTACGACCTCTGAGGCGGTTATCAAAATCTTAAACAGACTCTTTGCAACCCACGGATTACCAGACATATTGGTATCCGATAACGGCCCTCAATTTACCGCACTAGCGTTCGAGCAGTACCTCACTGACCGTGGCATTCGCCATGCGCTCACCTCACCTGCGCAACCGGCGACCAATGGCAAAGCAGAACGCATGGTCCAATTTGTGAAGAAAACCTTGCAAAAGGTAGACTATGACAACATTGACGACAAGGTCAATCAAATCCTCTTCTTGCAACACATCACCCCACATAGCGTCATCAACAAAACTCCCGCCGAACTGCTAATGGGATGAAAGCTCCGCTCCCACCTCGACTGGTTGCACCCAGCTTACGAACCGGAGAAACCATTAGGATCCAGCGGCTGCTGTCGTACCTTCCAGGTAGGAGACCTGGTTTATGCTAAAAACCTATCGGGCGACCCGTTGTGGGTGGAAGCGACAGTAGTACGTGTAACCGGCCCCAGATCCTACCTTATACAATGCCTTGACGATAAACTTTGGAAACGGCATATTGATCAGTTACGATCGCAGCTTCCAGTGGCCAGTCCGCAACTCCCCTATGACCAAACTGAGGGGGGGGGAGGTACGGAAGAAGATGAATTCCTAGGAAACCTGTTCGAAGGAAATGACAGTTTAATAGAAACTCAGGAAGCGGAGCCGGAGGGAGAAACGGTTGCACCTCAGGGAAGTGCAGAGAATGTGGGCAACGACGTAGAAGTGAACTCTGAACCAGAAACAGCCCCACTGCCAAACAACGATCTACCTCAGCGTGATTGCAACCAGCCGATACAACGGAAATCAAAGAGACTAATAAGACAACCGTCCTACCTAAAGGACTATGTAACTGCACCCTGCAAATAAGAAGCCAGGGGGAAGGGGTGTTGTGTATGCATAAAGATTAATAAAGTGTGAGCTTGGAGTAAGTGCAGGGTTCTGGCCCTGCACATCTGATTGGCTGTTAAGCGGCCGGACCGGATTGGCCCGTTCCGGGGAATCCGATTGGCCCTTAACAGAGAGTTCCTATTGGTTCTAAGAGCTAGCATTCCTAGCTCGTTATTGGTTAAAAGTTACAGGGTTTGCCTATATAAGGCGGGTTCAACTGCTGTTAAAGTGAGAAGTCACGATGTAAATAAAGAGCTGAAGTTCACCATTCAGAAACTTGTCTCTATTCTTTCTCGCCCATGCTCAAAACTTAACAAATAGCATTCAGGAAAGAAATTACTTGACAAAGAATGTAAAGCCTTGATAAAAAGATTAATAAGTCTGCAGGCTGTCTTTATGCATTTCAAGTTAACTAGCATTTCTCTATCAGGGGAAAGAATCAAAAGTGTTCATTTTCTCATAAAATATGCACTATTATTTTTTTATTTTAAAGAGAAGAAACAAATCAATTTTAGTTTGAAAGGCACATTAAAAATGTAAGCTGAATAGCACAGGATACATTTCACAGAGGAGTGTGATTGCTACCAGCATTTTTTGAACTATCAGAATAAATCAAATGAAAGCAGTTTGCCTCTGGGGTTTGGAACATCATTACAATTTATCTTAATAATAAATATAAAATTAACTGAAACAAGACCTTTTTAAAAAAACAAAAAACCTGCCCTTTTCTTTTGCCCATTCTCCATACTGTATGAGAACATTCACCAAATAGGCATAAAACTAATATCCTTAGAAGAATATTTAAACAAGATAGCAAAATAGGAATATTATAATAATAATACTTTATTTGCCGTCACAGACGAAAACACAAGTACAACAAAAGAAGAACATGGGAAAAGTAATCATGAACAATTGGTCACCAAAAACTTGACAAATATTGCTAACATTGGATTTGGAGCAATATAGTAGTGCTATCAATGAATACTATATTTACTTTCATAGTTCAGTGCTATCTTTAAGAAGTTGGTTGTGGAGACTCAGCTTCCTATGAAGTAAGAAATATCTCCTGTTCTATAATTTTCATTGTCTTATGTGCATTTCTTGCACTAACCCTCTGATTCTTTGCTCTACTCATAGAGGTCCATGTTTAGGAGCTGAATGCTAGAGCACGTAAATGAGTAATAGAGACAAAAGCATTAGTGAGAACATACAATGTGCCATCCTTATATTGAAGCAACTGGAACAGGTGATTATACCACATGTTTTCAAAGATGTAGAGAATGTGAGCTCTACCATAGCTTTGAAAGCAATGAGATTTACACTGTGCGCACCTACACCACAGGAGTGGGTTTCTACCGGTTCTGTCCATCTCTGTAGAACCAGTAGCTCTGAAGAGCAGCAGACATAGAACAGGACATAAACATACATAGAACATAGACATAAACTGTTTTTGCCCACCCACCAACCTGGGCTCTTACCTGACCTTTATTTCCTGATTTTTCAACTTCAGCTGCCAAACGAGGCACAGCTTCAGTTAAAAAAGCAGGAAAAGAGGGCAGTTTCAAATGCAACATGCTGATGATGATTTACAGGCATGTGCTTGCAGCATCATAAATCACTGAACCTCGTAAATCCTGAACCGGTAGTTAACCCTGTCGTATCCCACCCCTGCTACACCATACTGACAAGTTACCATGTTGTGAGAAAAGACACAAATTCCTCACTCATTTTGGGATCCTTATTTCTGTGGAATTCAATTTCAGCACTGGGTCTCTTTTGTCAAATTATATTTGAGTTTGATTTTACTTGGTGCTTCTGGATAATTATTTTACACCAGCATTTGTTAAACTTAATGCCATTACTGCTTTTGAAGTTACTGGTTGGAAAGAATCAACTGAGAATGGTAAGCCAGTAATGTATTTTTATAGAAAATTGGAGAAACTTTAATTAATTCTTGTTAATTATTTATGTAATCTCTGGAATAATTAATGTGAATATCTTGGGAATCCAGTGGAACTTTGCTTTAAAGAATATGTAATAAATTTCTTCTGATCTTAAAATGAAGTTGATAACATAACACAATATATTATTGAATGCCTCAGAAAATGTTTAATGAGGGTTAGCTACAATCATCTTCTTACTTCAGACGCACCTCAGAACTTGAAACATTCGCTAAGGCTTGTCCTCTTATTGCCATGTTTTCAGCTGAAATCAACAGGATTTTTAATATTTTAATATGTTGTATTGATTACTGTCTTAAAGCTATGTGTTTTGTTCTTCACTGAGAAGTCATGAATTCTAGGCTTTTGGGGCACCAGACCTGGTTAAATAATTTATACAATGCTCAGAGAATAAATTTACACCATAGGTGTAGTCATGGATTATTGAGATTTTTTTTTTAGATCAATACTTGAATTGGTCCCAACAAAGGCTTTCAATCAATGAATTAATTTCTTTCTTTCTTTCTTTCTTTCTTTCTTTCTTTCTTTCTTTCTTTCTTTCTTTCTTTCTTTCTTTCTTTCTTTCTTTCTTTTCTTTCTCTCTCTCTCTCTCTCTCTCTCTCTTTCTTTCTTTCTTTCTTAATATTCTGTCACATTGTTAGTACTTTTAAATGCACAATTTTTCTGTTAATTTAATTAACATTTTTTAAAAAAGGAATAAGTATAAATTATTATATCAGTATTGTACACAGATAGACACATGCATAATATTTAATGCAATAAAAATGAACTTTAAATATTCTTGATGTTGATCAGACTTAGGAAGCCAAACAAATCATTGGATCATATAGTTCACTATTATCAATCTGATTCGTAATCATTCTCCCAGATGTCATACAGGTAGTCCTCGACTTACATCATTCATTTAGTGACTGTTCAAAGTTACAGCAGCACTGGAAAAATGACATGATGAGTTCTCATATTTATAACTGTAGCAACATATAGGCATGTGATCAAAATTCAGACACTTGCCAACTAGCTCATATTTATGACAGTTGGATGATCCCAAGATTTGTGATTGCCATTTGCAACCTTCCCAGCTGGCTTGTGATAATGGGGGAAGCTGGATTTATTTAATGTCCACTGGACTCACTTAACATCTAGATTGATTTATTTAACAACCTTGGCAATAAATGTCATACAATTGGGCACGACTCAAAAACGTCTTACTTAACAAGAGTAATTCTAGTTTCAATTGTGGTCGACAATTATCTGTCTATTAGTATTTTCTTGTCAGACATACAAACATAGTGGGTTTGGGGATTACAATTAAAGTCATCTGTATTCTCAGTAACTTCCAGCAACAAAAATTGTGAATATGTATTTTACAAGCAGTAGTGTATTTACTTATTTATTTATTTTGTCAAGCATGCATTTGATAATATATATAAGTATACACATGATTATTAATACATGAAATAGATGCGAATAAAAGGGAGCATTAAGACAGGGATGGTAGCCATGTTGGTGCACGTATGCACATAATATGTAGTAGATGCATGAACTTAGAATGAATTTATCCTCATGTTCCAAGCTTGAATCTGAATAGAAACACCTTGACATAATATAAAAAAGTTTTCAGTACCTCACTGAGATAGTCAATGGCTTCCTGAGCTGAGCCTCAAAGTGTATATTATGTTTAAGAAATCAGTTGTATGCAACTTAATTAAATCTTCTAAGAACAATAAGATTGTCACATCCCAGTCAAAACTCTGAGGCTTACAATAATGGATTGTGCAATAAAGCGTGGTGATTTTAGCAAGTGTCAGGAAAGGTCTCTTTCCCATTATCTTTCACACCTTACTCGGAATGTAAACTTTCAAAAACATAATTCAGCTCTAACTCTTGTCCTGGACATCCATTGTCCTTCAATTTTAGGACAAGCAGTGTAAACCAGTGTATGTTTGTGAATGTAAATGTACAGTATATGAGAAAATATGCCTAGAAGAAAGAAAAAAAATACGGGTCAAAATTTTAAAGCCATATAATTTGCTTTTCTCCTTAGGACAAATGTTCAAAAATGAATTTTAAAAACAGGTAGAGACAGTCTGGGTTATGATGACAACTGAGACCAGAATTTCCATTGCTAAACAATACAGTTTCAAAGTGCAATGCCATGTGACCACATTGCTTAGAGATGACAATTCCAGCAGTCCTGCTTACTGTCATAAACCCAGCATTGCACAAGTCATTAAGCAAGGACCTCATGTGATTGCCACATTGGAAAATGAGGGAATTGCAGATAAGCAAACAAGAGCAACAAGGGGGTAGGTGAAAGCTACTGGTAGGCAGGTGAGTGTCAAGGGTAGGTGCTATAGAGAGTGGGCACTTAGTAGGCACTAAGGAGATCCGGTAGGCATATACCACAAGCAAACACTACAGATCACAGGCAGGTGGGTACCACAGGCAGGGGCGATTGAATATGAGAGGGTGCTATGTGTCTGGGCAGGCAGGTGCTTTGATTGGACAGGTAAAACAGCAGCAAGAGTGAGAGCAATCTTGAACCTCCTGATGGCTTCCCCATTGACTTTGCTTGTGGGAAGCTTGCAGGCAAGTTGCAAATAGCAATCATGTGACTTCAGGATGCTGCAATTATCACAATTGCAAGCCAGTTGGCAAGCATCTCAGTTGCAATCATAACAGTGAGGATGTTGCAACAGCTGTCATTTCAAGGACCAATCATAAGTTCCCCTGGTTCATTGCCATCATGACTGTAAACAATTACTAAGCAAGAGGTCATAACCCAAGAACTACTTGTAGAAGTTAAGTGGTTGACTTATCACATGGATTTCTTTTCTTTCTCAATAGTTTCCTTTTCACTCAAAACTATAAGTTCGTAGCTGAAGTAGCAAGATCAAAAACTACATTTTTATTTTGAAGAGAACCATGATGAAAAAAAACATGGATTTACCAGAAAGATTCTGAATTTAAATCAGACCTCCACATAAAATAGATATTAAAAAGTTATTAGATGACAATAGTCCTTTTTTAGGAGTGGAACTTGGTAATTTAGTGAAGTAGTCATTATATGAAACTACAATTGCACTTAAAATCTTACTTAAGCTTTGCTCTGCTTTGCAGACCTGTGAAGATATCATATATGTGAGTACTGGTCATTAAATTACTTTTTCATCACTCTCATAACTGTAAATGGTCACTAAATGAGATAGTTGCTAACCAACAACTATCTGCATAGAGAAAATTAAAAGAGAAAAATAAATCAGAACAGGCATAAATGCTGTGCTCTTTGGTCAGCAATGGATGGGAAACTCAACCTGAAATAATCTTGGAAATTGTCATATATTGAACTAAGTGTTGGTATGGTGCGCACACACGCACACACACACACACTACAGATATATTTGTATGTGTCTATCATTTGCTAAAACCTAAGCTACAAAAAAAGAAAGGTCCATAATAGAAAATATAAATTAATAACTATTAATTAAAATTGCCCACAAGATGATGGATGGAAGGGATGAGGTTTTTCGTGTCTATACAAGATATGCGATGAGAAATAAACTGCCAAGAGAAGTTCATATCAGATTTACTAAGAAAATAATTAAATCACAAATACTGCAGGTGGCAAGAGAAAAAACACTAAAGTATAAAGATAAAGAAATAGTAGTACTGAAACAGGTATTGAGAAGAGTGAGAGAGATAAGAGGAGAATATTTATTCTTGACCAAAGAGTTACTTAAGAGAGGAATAAATTACAGATGGCTGATACCAGAAGGTGTCATGTTTACCTGGCAGGAACAAAGACACAGAATTGATACAGTTGAAAAAGCTGAGTTATTCTAACTGGAATATTTCAGAGGAAGGGAGGAAGATACAAGAAAAGAAGAGTCATTAATTGAATTTCAAGAGAAATGTATAGCAGTAATTGAAAAAGAAGAAGGAGACGTAGGTGGTGTACCCAGAGAGCAACAAGAATCGAGATCTACTAGAGCAACAGATCCTTCTTATAAAGTCTAAAATGGATGAGAGAAAACTGATTACAATTAATATAAATGGACTTAATTCAGCTACTAAAAGAAGAAAAATATTTCATAAGTTAGAGTAATTAAAATCTGATATAATCTGCCTACAAGAAGTACATATTAAAAAAACAACATGATTATATATTGAAAGAACAAAAATTAGGGAAATTATTTACAGCGTTGACACAGTGTAAAAAGAGAGGCATGGTGTTATACATTAGAGATACAACCCCTGCGTAACAAATATATACAGATGATGACAGAAGGATTTTGATGGTGGAGATGATGGACAATAATCTAAAGATACTTTTAATAGCAATTTATGCTCCAAATCATAATCAAGAAGATTTTTACAGGAAATTACATAAGAAAATAATTGAACTGGACTATGTTAATATCTGTCTGATGGGAGATTTTAATGGAATAATAAATGACAAATTGGACTATAAAACACAAAAAACAGCAAAGCTAGAAAGACATTGCAAAAATCCTTCTTTCAAATGGTAGATGAGATAAACTTAAAAGATGCAGGGAGAGAGAGAAATGTGGAAAATAAACAATATACTTTTTATTCAATTAGACATGTATCATGGTCTAGAATAGATATGATATGGATGTCAACAGAATTGCTTTTTAACATACAAGACATTGAAATAGAAGCAAGTGCCTGGGCAGATCACAATCCAATAATACTTGTATGGAAAGGACAAAAAAGGAGATCTAGATGGACTTTAAATAATATGATATTAAAGGAAAAAGATTTTAAACAGAAAATTGAGAGAGAATTGACTTTTTTCTTTAAAGAAAACACAAAAGAGGATACATCATTACAGAACCTCTGAGACACGATGAAGGCTTATACAAGAGGCTTGATAATGGACTATACAAGGAAAAGAAATATAAAACAGAAAAAAACCTTTAAAATATTGGAAGATGACTACAAGAAGTTGGAAAAAGAACTTCAGAAATTTCCACAAAAAAAGGACATTAAAATTAAAATTGACATAACTAAACATAAAATGGGGCTAATGGAAAAAAAAGAAATAGCACAAAAAATTAAAAATGCTAAGCAGAACTATTTTGAAGATGCAAACAAGCCAGGCAGATGGCTAGCATATAAATTGAGAAAGGAAAGAGACTCAAGAAGGATAAATCAATTGATAAATGAACAAGGATATGTATGCTATGGAAATGAGGAGAAGAAAAAAATTATTCAAGATTATTATGGAAAACTGTACCATCAAGAGAATGTTCAGGAATGTTCAACAATACTTACAGGAAGCAAATTTGCCTCAGATACCCAAAGATATTGAAATAATGTTAGTAAGTGACATAACAATGAGGGAATTAACAGAAGCTTTAAAAAAACAAAACATTGAGAAAGCATCAGATCCGGACGGTTTGCCAGTGGAATTTTATAAGATATTCCAGGAATCATTGAATCTTCACTTATCAAAAGTTATGAATGACGTTATGACAAAGAGAAGAATACCCAAAACATAGTCAGAAGCATATATCAGACTTGTACCAAAGGACGACACAGACCCACAACAAGTTAAAAACTACAGACCAATATCACTATTAAATTCAGATTATAATTTTTTTGCTTCAATTTTGGCAGAAAGACTGAAAAGATACTTAAACATTTTTATTCACCCTGATCAAAATGGATTTCTGCCAAAGAGACAGATTAAAGATAATATGAGAATAATTTTAGATACACTGGAATACTATGAGGCACATCCTGAAAAACAAATGGCTCTGATGTTTTTAGATGCACAAAAAGCTTTTTATGATGTGAATTGGTGTTTTATGTTGTTACAATTGGACCAAATGTGCTTTAGTAAAAATTTTTACTCAACCCATAGAAATGATATATCATAAACAAACTGCAAAGGTTATGATAAATGGAGAGTTAACAGACTTTATAGATATAAGAAAAGGGACTAGATAATGCTGCCCACTGTCGCCTCTGTTGTTTGGTTAACATTGGAAGTGCTGAATAGGAACAGAAAGAAGGAGAAGAAAAAGAAATAAAAGGAATGAAAATTAAAAATGAAGAGTACAAATTACAAGCTTTTGCAGATGACCTGGTATTTATATTATTGGAGTCAGCACCTAAACTGATAGAAAAGATAGAAGACTATGGGAAAGTAGCAGGTTTGAAAATAAATAAAGATAAAACAAAGATTTTAGCAAAGAACATGTTAGTAAGATGAAAGAAAGAATTGGAGGAAGTTTTGGGGATCCAGGTCACAAATACACATAACACCACGATACACATAACACACGATGTAGCACACTTAAGGAGGACAATTATCTTAAATTTAAACAACAGATTGCGACAGACTTGATAAAATGGGAAAATTTACAATTATCACTGATTGGGAGAATATTTACAGTTTTGTATTTAGTATTGCCTAGAATCTTATACTTATTCCAGACAATTCCAATCAGATTAGGGAAAGAATATTTTGAAGATTTAAACAAAAGAGTGCTAATATACATTTGGCAGGGGAAGAAAGCGAGAATAAAACTTAAATTGCTACAAGTTGCAAGAATAAGAGGAGGATTTGCTTTGACCAGTTGGGAATTATATTACCAAGCGACGAGTCTGATGTGGGTAAAGGAGTGGATAACACTAAGGAATACTAGACTTTTGAATTTAGAAGGGCATGACCCACTATTAGGGTGGCATGCCTTCCTCTAGTATAAGGGAACTAAAACGCAGGGGTATTTTAGAAGACATTATATTCGAGAAGCATTGTTTCTAAACTGGGAGAAGATAAAAAAAGCAATATTATTTTAAAATTCCACTATAGTTATTTACTATTGAAGCTTTTTCCTATCCAATAATATATAAAAAGGAACAAACAGTTAGATATGGTGAGATATTGAATGAAAAGGGTGAACTAAAGTCTATGCAAGAGTTGAAAGAAGGTGTAAAAATGAATTGGTTTTCATATTTGCAAATACAATCTAGATTTGATAAAGATGTTAAAACAGAAGTATTTATGATAAATTGACTGATCTAGATAAAATTTTGAGAGGTACTGATGAAAAAGTAGTCAAAAAACTATGGACATTTACTAGAATTTAAATTAGAGGAAGAACAAGTAAAAGAAACAATGATTGCATGGGGGAAAAATTTTGGATATGGGATTGACTTAGATAAATGGAAAAAATTGTGGCCTCAGAATTATAAAATGACAATGTCAACTGCATATAAAGAAAATTTGTATAAGAAGTTTTACAGGTGGCACTTACCCCCGATGAGAATTGTGAGGATGTTCAAGAATAAATTGGATAAATGTTGGAAATGTCATCAGATACCTGGTTCATATTACCATATCTGGTGGACATGCCCGGATGCAAAAAGATATTGGACTTTAATCCACACGTGGTTGGAAAAAATGACAAAGAAACACATAGACTTTAAACCCAAGATATTTTTAGTGGGAATTATACCAAAAATATATTGTAAAGAATTGAAATATTTAACTGTAAATGTTTTAACAGTGGCTAGAATTGTATTTGCTAAGAATTGGAAAAATGAAAAAATACCTATGCAGGAATAAATTATTAAGAAAATCATGGACTGTGCCGAAATGAGTAAATTGACATTTCAAATTAGAGAACAAGAGGATAAACAATTTTATATGATATGGGATTTATTTTATCAATGGTTAGATAAAAAGTCATAGTAAAGAAATAGATGAGTAAGCCGTACAATAAAAGTTAATAGATTGATATAGAATACAATATAACATATATAACCATTGGATGAATGTATCTGATTAAATCATAATGAAAATTAGAATATCTCGTGTAAAATGATGGAAAAATAGTTTAGTCAAATGAACATTTAATAATTGATATTACATAAGCACAAGCTAGACTGATAAGGTGAGAATTTATATAATTTGTGAGTAATGGTAAAAAAAGGACAGCACAAGAGATTGTAACCAATTGACACAGTGTATGCATATAATTGAAAGAGGGTTTTATGTTTTTATGTTTGTATGTTTTTTAGTAAAAAAAATAAAAACTTTGTTTAAAAAAAATTGCTTACAAAATGAGATATCCAATTTTAAAATTAATTAATTCTCCCATCTGCTATACCAATCCTTATCTCAAAACAAGGAAAAGGGCTAAGGGAAGTGATCACTGCACTGTGAAGGAAAGGAAAGAGAAAGCAGGAAATAATACTAAGACAGAGATAAGTGACAGGGAATACTGGAATAAATTACTGACAAGGAGAAAAAAAGAATAGACAAATTTTAAACAGAGTATTAAGAATTACAAAAAGAGTTAAATTCACCAGCTATGCAGGAGGCCAAAGCAATAGCTAACTTTCAGGCTATCCTTCAAAGGCTAAGTAGAGAAGTCTGAACTCATTCCATCTTCTGTCCATATGCCTGTTTCCAAAGAGGGTTTTTTTTTTTGTAATTTTCTTGGTGGATATAAGACAACCATCTCCCAATCTACCCTCTGCACCTAATTTGAAGAAAAAGCCCATTTTCCTCTTGGGAAAATACAATACCAGAATGGAGACTGTGATTTCAGTTTTATATAATTCACATTTACAGTTTTACATAATTTGCATTTTGAAGAATGAGGCTAAATAAGAAAGTGTTCGTTCTAGTAACAGTTGTGAAAAGAAGATATTCCCCTTCTAACTACTGGCATAGTTTTTGGGGTCAATGTTGACATTCTCTTGCTTTTGTACAATGAGTTAGACCAGGGTTGTCAAACTCGATTTCATTGAGGGCTGCATCAGGGTTGTGTTTGACCTCCAGGGGGATGGGGTGGGTGTGACCAGGGTGGGTGTGATCAGCTCAATGTCACTCATGTAGGGGGTGCCTTTGGCAGCCCAAGCACTGTGCCAGTGAAAATGGGCCCCCAAGCTTGGTTTCTGGCTGTGATGGCCTCCTGCAACCCTCTGCCAGCAAAAATGGAGCTGGGGAAGGCTGCACGCAGCTCTCCCGAGTTCTGTTTTCACTGGCAGAGGGACCACAGGCCAGTCCCTCATTGTTTCCAGAGTGGCCCTGTGGGCCAATCTAAGCACCCTATGGGTCGGATCCAGCCCATGGGCCTTGAGTTTGACACACCAGGTTAGACTATTTCTGTCATTTATTTCTTTCATCATGTATTCCTCTACTCAACATACTCTTACCTAGCCACAATTTTACTTGAAAAGACAGAAATAAATGTAAATTAAGGTGTAAAACATGGTGACTGAACTTTTATAAAGGAGTAGTCTCTGGTGAAACAACGAAGGTACTTTATTCTCCATGCCATCATGACGGCTCTCCAGAAAATGTGATTGATGTTTTGATCTTGGCTAGACTGAGTTACTATCAATGCAGAAGTAGAACTTGTGCTTTGTTTTGTTCAGAAAATTTTTTACCCTGTGCTGTTTTGTTCTTATTGATAAAATAAAATTGATTTTCATAATTTATCTCACAGGAAAAGATAATTTTGGTGAAATTTTCAACAGTAGAAGGTATAGTTTTGTACTTATTTGGCTACAGATATGCCAAGGAATGTTTAGGAATGACTTATATAAAATTAGACAATCATTTCTCCACATGCCTGGCTTCCCACACTTTTAATTAAATACTATGAAAGGGACATCTTTAATGAACTCCTATGCAACTTTTGCAAACTGGAAAGTATAGGAGATAGAATAATACAAAGATGGAATAATAATCCCAAACCTCAATCATTATACTTCAACCACCTCAAACAATAAAGTAAGCTCAGAAACATTACAAGGACACATAATTAGAAAAGAGACCTTGTATGTGAAGGAGGAAAATGTTTAAGCAACTGCAAGGCTGATTTTGCTATTACATCATTCAGAAGAAATATGATCCCTACAGGTTTTCCTCCTCAGTATTCTCCATCTGATTTCTTGAGCTCTTCAGGACCTAACATCAAGGTCCATTGTTTCCCAGTAAGAAGCTGTCAAGATTCATTAGAGTGAATGATAGATAAGATATATTAGACTGGATGTATTAAATTGGATGATAGGAAGTGGGGAATCTCTTGGGGAATGCAGTCTTGGTGTTTAATACTGATTCCACATTCCCGTTCTCTGTGCTCAGCTACAATTCCTGATGATCAGATCTTCAATGCCCTTGGATTTTGGCTGTTGCTGCTGAAGGCCAAATTGGCTTGTAATAATCTTCGCATTCACAATCTGTAATGGGATGAGATGGCTGACCTGGATGTGGAAGGAGGGTCCCTTTCTCAGAAATGTGTCCAACTGGATTTCAAGTATGGCATCAGTTTCAATCATAGGGTAGATACAATAAAGTGAAAAACTGTTTATTCCTCTGAGCATTGGATCTCAGCATGGAATGAGTCTGTCCACAAATGAAAGATCTTGAAGGGAATATGTGGTAGTTAGTTTTGGTTATTCTATTTTTCTGCTCTGGATGCTTCTTGTCAAAGCTCCTTCATTATTATGCTCCCAACCATTTTGAAGATGCTGAGTGTTGCTTATGTGTGTTGGATGGCCATATCAACTGAATTAATAAAATAAATAAACATAATTGAAAAAAATCCTTATGACTTATGGGCAAGCCTGCTAGAGTAGATTTATTAGGTCTTACTTTCTCATTTTAACTTACTGGGAATACATATACTTAAGATTATATTATCTTGGTTTAAATGTGACAAGGGTGCTATTGGTATGCCTGGACATTGCCTAGTTAATATATTATAGATGGTGTGTATTAATATTATTAAACATTATCTGTAATTGTCACTTTAAATGAAATCATCAACAGTCTTGGCCCTTCACTGTCCTACAGTGTAGTTAAACATGATGATGAATGAGTAATTTGTGTAATATAATAGTTTCATTTTTCATGGATAAATCTATGAAACAATGCAGTAAAAAATTGCTGTTGTTCAAGTTATCCCAATATTTTTGTCTTTGTATGAAGAATGGAGTATGAATGTTAAATTTCTAAATGCTCTTTCATACCAAATTTATAAAGCATTTAAGAAATATTTTCAGAGCAAGACATAATCTTATATGTTAAATAATGACTATTATAAATTGTCCTTGAGGATACCTGGATTTTAAAATAGCAAATTATGGACTGCTTTTCAGATTAGTTTATAAATCTGAATCTGATATTCCACCCAAAAATGTATCATAATGCAATTGAACATTCTGAGACTAATTTAATTTTAGCCTACACACCTACCCAGAATTTAATGTCATTTGGGTGACTTGATAGCTATCTTCTAGTACCTGAAGCGCTATCACCGAAAATACTTACTTTTTTCACCATTGAATTACATTTTGTTAGACAGCGCGCCCAATGTTCAAGTCTATCAAGGTCCTTCTTAAGCCTATCTTCTGGAGTGTTGGCTATTCCTGCCAACTTAGTGTCATCTGCAAATTTGATGAGTTTCCCATCTATCCCCTCGTTCAAATAATTGAAGAAGATGTTGAAGAGTATTGTACACTATTAGAAAGCTTGTGGGTTTCCATATATGGATATTACTGATAAATGTTTCCATGGAGATTTAAGAATTGCCAATCTGAGCCTCATAACCTGAAACACCAGTAAATATACCCTCTAATTGCAGGAGAATACATTTGTAAAATAGTGTTTTAGGAATGCACACAACACATATATTAAAAATAATAAAAAGTTTGTAGAAATTTGCTTAAACTTCATACAGTGCTCATACAGAATATTATTATTCTGTATTGTTATGGAATAATATATTCAAAAATCCTGATTTCTACTGAAGCTCAACTAGCAGTTCTCTAATAAAGTAAAAGATCTAAAAATGTTGTCTGAACTGTATACACTGATATTTCAAATTTCAGAACTCTAGATAAAATAACAGTAAATGAAGCTAATATTAGTCATGCTACATTGAACTAAATGAAAGAAAAATACTGCATAAACTTGAGATTGAGTCTAAAATCAGACTGAACCTCTTTTAAACAGGAAATGTTATCTTTTAGTGTTCATGTGAAAACTAAAGCTGTTCACAAAAATAACCATTGGGAGATTCCAGTTAGGAGACTTCAGAACAAAAGAGCAGGAGCACAAAAATCCACCCGTCATTGGTGGACACTATGAAGACTAGAAACAAGAAGAAATCTGAATCAGCTCTTCTGTTGCAATACACTGGAATAATATAGGTAGGAAGGAGTTGATGAAGAAGCAGATTTGCCCCCCTCTTATTCATGAATTTTTTTCCCACCATTTTTGTGATTTATGTAACTTTATTACTGTCCAAAACATTTAGGTTAAGAGAAAAAAATGAGCACACGAGTTGTCTCTTCTTCAGTCATTACATTTCTGCCCCTTTTGGCTCCTAAACTGCCAAAGTTATTCAAGTGTAGAAAATATTCCTACAAAGCATTATGCTATCATGGAAATAGACATTCACTACAATGTATTGTACTATATTGAAAGATAAGATTATGCTTTAAATTTGGCTTTGAAATATAGCTGGATAGCCCAAACTGCAAGGTGTATCTCTCTTGGGAAAGTGCAAAGAGAATTCAGGGGAGGTTAAAAAACTTTTTAGTTATATTGTAACAATAAATCCATCTTTCTAATAATTTCATTGTATTGTTTTCATTGTTCTTTGTGTTTATTTTGGCACTTGTTTGTTTTAGGAGAGGTGCAAACATTAAGATTAAAGGAGATTAAAGGAGGTGTAATGGCCAAAAATGGAAGAATCCATAACATATAAATGAATTTAAATACATTATTTTTATTTATTTATTTTATTTATTTTTATTTATTTACTTTTGTCAATTGCTTACAAGATAATAGATATAAGTAAAAACATAGTTATGAATACACAGATACATATAAGAAAAATAAAAAAAAAATAAAAGAAACAATAGGACAGGGATGGTAGGCATGTTGGTGCACTTATGCACGCCCCCTACAGGCCTCTTAGGAAAGGGGTGAGGTCAATAGTAGACAGTCTACTAAGGTTACAGTTTTTGGAATTTGGGGAAAAAAACCATAGAGTCAGGTAGAGTATTCCAGACAGTGACCACTCTGTTGCTGAAGTCATATTTCCTGCAATCAAATTTGGTGCAATTAACCTTGAGTTTGTACCTACTGTTTGCTCTTGTGTTGTTATTGTTGAAGCTGAAGTATTCATTGACAGGTAGGACATTGCAATGTATGATTTTATATACCATACTTTGATCGGACTGAAGGCGGCGTAGTTCTAGGTTTTCTAGATCTAGAACTTCAAGTCTAGTGGCATAAGGTATTCTGCAACGAGTAGAGGAGTGGAGAACTCTTGTGAAATATTTCTGGACTTTCTCAACTGTGTTAATATCAGATACGTAATGTGGGTTCCAGACTGATGAGCTGTATTCAAGTATAGGTCTAGCAAATATTTTGTATGCTGTAGTTATTAGTGTAATATTACCAGAGAAAAAGCTACATAAGATTAGGTTAACAACTCTTAACGCTTTTTTGGCTATTTTCTTCACATTTTCTTCTAACTTTGCACAAAAGCTTCAAAATGTGCAGTTTTGCATTACCATGTTTCTCCAAAAATATGGCCTCCCCCAATAGGAAGTCCCAGCATGTTTTATAGGCATAAAATCAAACTAAGGCCTATATTAAACATGCTAAATGGGGGGGAATGGCAGGGGGGCTTGCCGTTAGGAAGTACTTTTGTTGCATACCCGGAGATGGTGCTGCCTGTGTTGACTTCGGCATTGGTGGGGCACTGCCTATCGGGAGAACTTCCGCCACTGTTGCTTTCCCTTCTCCCCATGCTGCCAGCATTTGGCAAAGCCACGCACAGCCAGCCAGGGCTCCTCCCTGCAACCGGAGCACAGTGGAGACACTCGGCTTCAGGCGCTCCTGTCACCACCTTCCCTTCAGCTTCAAAGACAAAGCCAATTCTTTTGAAAACGACACCCTACTACCGGTACAACAAAGCCTCCCCTGCCCAAGAGGGCAGCCCAACCTCACGTGGGAAGGGCTGCAACTCAGGATTGCCCCCCCCGGGAGAAGCGCCCAGCTGCCATCCCTTCTTGGTGCCAGGCAGAATGCAAAGAGGCACCCAGCACAGCTGGGCACCCAGCACAGCTGACAGTTGGGCCCTCCTGCCTGGTGGCAGACTTCTCACCAAGGCAGCGAGCACCTCCCTGACGGGCCCTCTGCTCATCCTGCCAGGGCCGCGCCAGAGCCATACTGGCTGGGCAGACCCAGGAAAGTGAACTGTGGGAGCGTGCCTGCCTGACAAGCAAAAGAGCTGGGCTGACCCAAGCTTGGCTTCCTTCCCAAGTCCCTCAGCCTGAACCCAAAGGGGCCACTGGGAGAGGCTGCCCGAGGCAGTGATAGCACCACTCATCCGTGGACAGGGAGGTGAGGCAATTGCAGCACTGTTTCCCTGTCCAGCAGCTCTGGTGGAGAGATCCTGAAGCCACCCATCCTTTCCATCCCTTGCCCAGCCCGTCCCCATCCCCACGCATCTCCAAATGTGCCGGCAGCTCCAAACACTGCAGTGGCATGGGCCTCAGGCAGAGGCGCTCACTCAGCAGGGCTCAGCTGGGGGAAGACACAGCGCAGACCGTCGCCTTGCCTCCCTGTCCACAGATGGGTCGCCGCTTCAATGGTTCAAGGTTATGATGCCATGGAATGGGTGCTACATGGCCCATAAAGCACCCCTAGATGTTATAAATGGTGGCACCCCCCAGGGCCACATGACTATATGTTGAGTAGGTCAGCTTTACAACTGGTCACAGAGTTCTGTGGTCACATGACCATAATTTTCAATGTTGTTTTTGAGGATTCCAGCAAAAAAAAAAAAAGCCTATTCAAATGAATGGTTTGCTTATAACCTGCAATGTTTGCTTAATAATTGCTCTGTTTGGTTAATGACCCCCCCATGTTCACTTAATGATGACAGCATAAAAGGCTGAAAAATTACTTTCGGTCACATAGATGCTTTGACTTCCAACCATAACAACTTATAATCATAACCAGGCTCAATTACCATTTATAAGGCTACCTATAATTATCTATTTATTGAAACATATATTGTTGAAAGGAAAAGAAACGCCTGCAATTAAGAACTAGTGGGACCACAAACTAGACAAAGTAATAGAAAATGAATAAGTGCTTTTGAACTTAAGAATTCAAACAGACAAATGCCCCAGATTTAACAACTGTTGATCAGGAAAAAAAATGGGACAAAATCACAAAATACAAAAAGAAATAGAAGAACTGTGGCAAAATAAAGCACCATAATACCCATAGTAATTAGGTGTCTTGCATATAATTCTATCACTTGAATACCATCAACATTGTCAAAATCACCACCAGCAAAAGGCAGTTTTACTTGGAACTGCTTAAGTTCTGTCCCACTGCTTTTAACATTATTAAAGAACACCTGCAACAAATCCCAAGTCTTTGCAAAGGATGGGATAGGTGGATAAAATGACAAATCCAATCTAAACATCTGGCTGACTATGCAACACCACCACCACCAATAATAATATTATAATAATATAATAATAACATAATTTTTAAAAGAGACAGTGTGACTGATAACAGCCCTTGCAATAAGCAGTCAGTGAAGAGGGAGAAAAGAACCCAATGCTTGTCAGATATCAGCTGAGAGATGACATGGCTGAATTCTTATTTTAAAAGTTTAAATTCTCAAACATGGTAAATTATCACATCAGAGAGACAATAAGGCTGATGTTATGTCCTGAATTTGAATACTCGAAATCCCCGTGCCTTGATTGGCTAAGGCGTGGGGATTTCTGATTGGCCAGGCGAGCCGCGCTGATTGGCCCGATTGAAGTCTCCCGCGATTGGTTCAAACCAAGAGCGGGAGACTTGAATCGCTACCATTGGCCGCGGCCGCCGCAGCGAAGGGTATAAAAGCCGCGGGCTTTTTGCCTTTCGCCGGTTCGGTTCTCCCATTGTAAATAAAGAGCTTTGAATGAAAGTCACCAACTCCGAGCATCTTTTTGCGGACACGACACTGGCGACGAGGGTGGGATCTCGCCCCTGAACCGAACCCCGTGTCCACCCAAGAACCAGCTCCAGCGCAGAGATGGCGAAGATAGCACCGCCCGCCCCCTTCAACCCCGCCGCCGAGGACTGGGAATCATACTCAGATCGGTTCCGTATGTACCTGGAATGCGCCGGAATGAAGGACGCCCCGGGCCCGCTAAAACGCACCGTCTTCCTTACTCACTGCGGACCAGAGGTCTTCCAGATGGCCAAAGCATTGGCCAAGCCGGCAGACGCAACCGCCATGGACTGGGACGTCCTCGAACCTATACTGCGGCACCATTACGCCCCCGAAGTCCCCATCCTGATACGGCGCAACGAGTTCTACCGCCGAAACCAGAAACCAGACGAAAAATTGAGCGATTTCGTCGCAGAGCTACGGCGCCTAGGAGGACTCTGCGAGTTTGAAGGTCTGAACAGTCTCATAAGAGACCGCTTCGTACTCGGCTTATGGGATCCAACACTCCAGAGCCGACTTATGGCCAAGGGCGACATCAGCCTAGCCGATGCCCTTACCGCAGCCGCAGCCGCAGAAGCAACCCGCACGTCAGCGGACAGCATGCGAAGATCTGACGCGAAGGGCGGAAACAACAACCCGGCAAGGTCGGCCGACACAAGAAACGAAGCAACCGCACACTATGGTGAATACCAGTCAACCTCCAGCACGTCGGAAGACGAGGAGGACATACATCGCGTGCAGACGGGACGCGGCGACCAACGAAGTCGAAAAGGTCGTAGGTCGAGGACCAACTGCGCCGGGTGCGGCGGTGACCACCCCAGGTCAGAATGCCGATTCTTTGACTCTATCTGTAGGCATTATGAACGACGGGGTCACATCGCTCGAGTTTGCCGCCAAAAGAAGACCCGCAGCCCGCCCAAATGGGAACAGCATGACAGAAGGAGAGAAAGCTCCCCGCCCAGAGCCAGAGAGCGCCAGCCAGACGGTCGCTGGGACCGTACTCAACGATCTCAAAGAAGCGGCGACGGTCGGCGAAAAGAAGAGACCCACCAGACGGTGACCATCGGCCACGCCATCTCCGACGGCGCCAGAAAGGTACACGTAGAAGTCCATATCGAAGGCCAGCCATGCAAAATGGAAGTGGACTCCGGGTCCTACCTTTCCATGATTGCATGGCGCGAAATCAAAAGACTAGTGCCTACACTACAAAAAAGAAACGTGCATGCCCAAAAGATCATCATTAAAGACTACCAAGGGAATCGCGTCCCGGTAGTGGGCACCAAGAACTTTAATATAACTTACAAAGGCCACACCGAACAACTGCCACTCACGATCGTCGATCGCGACCGCCCAAGCCTACTGGGCTTACAATGGTTCGCCCTGCTTAACATCGCGCTGACAGGTGTCAACCACGTCACCATCGAAGCTTGGGAACAGCGGCTAGCCCAGGAGTTCCAGGAGGTCTTCGATGGAGGCTTGGGCAAGTACCAGGGGCCCCTTATCTTGTTTGACCTAGACCCAAGGGTTCCCCCTAAGCGGCTTAAACCTAGAAGGGTACCATTCGCCTTAAAGCCTAAAATTGACGAGCAGATCGACAAGCTCGTCAAACAAGGGGTATTGCAACCGATAGACCATGCCAGATGGGAGACCCCTATAGTGACCCCAGTAAAGCCAGACGGGTCCGTGAGAATCTGCGGGGACTATAAGGCCACCCTAAATGGCGCGTTGCAACAAAGCGCCTACCCAGTCCCAATAGTACAACATTTACTGCACTCACTGGGAGGGGGCAAAGTCTTTGCCAAGCTCGACCTCGCTCAGGCATATCAGCAGCTACCTGTGGACGAGAAAATGGCGGAAGCCCAAACAATCGTGACCCATCGGGGGGCCTTCAAGTGTAACCGACTCCAATTTGGAGTCAGCATGGCACCAGGCATCTTTCAGAGCCTGATGGAACATTTGCTACAGGGCATCAAGGGGGTGGTGCCCTATTTCGATGACGTATTAGTGGCGGCGCCAAACGAAGCCGAATTAGAAAACCGACTCAGACAAGTCTTAACAAAATTTAAAGAAACAGGACTTAAAGTCAAACGAGAAAAATGCCAACTATGTACAAAGCAAGTAGAGTTTTTGGGCTATCTCCTAGATCGGCATGGCATTCACCCTACGACTAAAAAAGTGAAAGCCATCAAGGAAGCCCCCACCCCAAAGTCCAAAACGGAACTACAAGCGTTCCTAGGCTTACTAAATTTCTATAATGTTTTCCTACCTCAAAAGGCAACGGCGGCGGAACCTTTACATAGACTCCTAGACAAGAAGGCAGCCTGGACTTGGGGGAGACGAGAGCAAGCCGCCTTTCAAAAAACCAAAGACCTCCTCACCTCCGACGCCGTCCTGATGCAATTCAGCGAAACCTTGCCCTTAGCTGTCACTTGCGACGCATCACCTTTCGGCGTCGGCGCTGTCCTCAGCCACACCCTCCCAGACCAGAGAGAAGCACCCATCGCTTTTTTCTCCAGGACTCTGATTAAACCGGAACGGAACTATAGCCAGCTGGACAAAGAAGCTTTGGCTATAGTTGCCGCCGTTAAGCGTTTCCACGAATACCTATACGGCCGCCCGTTCACCATCGTGACGGATCATAAGCCATTGCTGGGCATCCTTGCTGGAAACCGAGCCACGCCGAACATCTTGTCACCCCGGATGACAAGATGGTCCGAATTCCTGGCAGCCTACAGTTACGAACTGCTACACAAGCCAGGTAAGAAAATTTCGCACGCGGACGCTTTAAGCCGCTCGCCTTTACCTGACTCTGAACCTGACCCAGCACCAACAACAAACACCCTAAGTATCGAGAGTTTACCTATTACCGCATCAGACATTGCCAGAGAAACCGTTAAGGACAGGCGTCTGGCGCGAATCTTACACTGGTTAGAAAAAGGCTGGCCGGAGAAAGACAATGACGAGACTTTTAAAACATTCCGTCAGCGCCAGACTGAACTTTCACTACTGAGAGGATGTATTCTGTGGGGTGACCGGGTGGTAATTCCGGACAGATTGCAAGAGAGGGTATTAGAGATGCTACATGAGGGTCATCCTGGCATCGTCAGGACTAAAGCCCTGGCCAGGAGTTACGCTTGGTGGCCAGGGATGGACAAGCAAATTGAAGCATGGGTCGCCAAATGCCACCGGTGCCAGGAGACCAGATCCAGCCCACCCGCGGCACCTATCCGGGACTGGGAAACACCACGGGGGCCCTGGTCCAGAATCCATCTAGACTTTGCTGGCCCCACAAATGGGCATACTTTTCTAATTACAGTTGACGCGTACTCCAATTGGTTGGAGGTAAGCGACATGAAATCCACTACCACAGAGGCCGTCGTTAAAGAACTGTGTAAACTGTTTTCCACACACGGCCTCCCAGACATCGTCGTCTCAGACAACGGGCCCCAGTTCACTTCCATCGATTTCGAACGGTTCCTGGCGGAGAGGGGTATCCGCCACGCATTAACAGCACCGGCGCATCCGGCGGCGAACGGTAGGGCGGAACGGATGGTCCAGTTTACGAAAAAGACCCTCCGGAAAATGGACCACGGGGAGATCAGCGACAAAATCAACAAACTGCTCTTCATACAGCACATCACTCCCAATACCACAACTAACAAGAGCCCTGCAGAACTTCTAATGGGCAGAAAGCTGAGGTCCCCACTCGACAGATTACACCCGACCTATAACCCGGAGCGGCCCCCAGACTCCAGCTCCAGGTACCGGACATTTGACCCAGGTGACTTAGTCTATGCAAAGAACATGACGGGGGACCCCCTATGGATCCCAGCCGTCATAACTCAAGTCACTGGGCCACGGTCGTACCGGCTCCAAACCATCGATGGGCGAGCCTGGAAACGACATATCGACCAGCTCAGGTCACGAACAGCGACTGACCTCAACCCCCAAGACACGAACCAAGGGGGGAGGGAATACCCGGATAGACAATCGCAGGAAAAAATAAACCAAAAATACTCACCGGAACACAGCCATCGCGAGTCTCCTCCGGAGAAGAACCACCTGGCCAGCTCTACCGACTCGGAGAAGCCAAGCGGGAGCGGTGAAATCCGTAGCTCAACCGACCCGGTAGACCCAGGCGGGAGCCACGGCGAAAGAACCGGCCCGATCATCCAGCCGGTTCGCACAGAGGCAGGAGCAGCCAAAAAGATGACCGCTCCGGCCGAGTTACAGCATGCAAGTGAGTTGCGCAGGTCAACTAGGACTCGACGGAGCCCCGCCTACCTGCGTGACTACACCACGTGATGGACCATACCAAGAGGGGAGGGGTGTTATGTCCTGAATTTGAATACTCGAAATCCCCGTGCCTTGATTGGCTAAGGCGCGGGGATTTCTGATTGGCCAGGCGAGCCGCGCTGATTGGCCCAATTGAAGTCTCCCGCGATTGGTTCAAACCAAGAGCGGGAGACTTGAATCGCTACCATTGGCCGCGGCCGCCGCAGCGAAGGGTATAAAAGCCGCGGGCTTTTTGCCTTTCGCCGGTTCGGTTCTCCCATTGTAAATAAAGAGCTTTGAATGAAAGTCACCGACTCCGAGCATCTTTTTGCGGACACGACAGCTGACATCTAGTTTAAAACATCTATTACAATTTTTGTACAGAGGAGCACATGCTTTTCTGAAGTTGTATAAATCCAGATGAGTATATATTTTTATTTCATCTGTTGTTTCAGAAAAATAGGCCTTAATTTTGACTAACATATCCTTTAATTTCAATAAACCTTAATTGCAATTAAAGGCAAAATTGGGGGCATTGGTTTTAATCAACAGCTCATACATTGTCTATTTTCCTTGATACAAAATAGATTATTTGCAAGAATAAATTCTTCACCAGGAAAAAGAAGGGTTTTTAAAAAAAATCCTTACAACTCCTGGAAAAAGTTTTTTTAAAACAATTACCGTATTTTACCAAATATTATCGTATTTTGGAAATATGGCTTATATTTCTACCCATGAATCTGGTTTTAGATTCACCTGTTTGTTTCTTCACAAGAGTACTTCTTTTTATATAATCATTTGCAATAGTATAGCTTGGCTTGTGAAGGTTACAAAAAAGTCTCAAAACTCTGGCTGAGCCACAATCTGAATGGCTTTTGAAATTTTGTAGTAGTCATAACATGCTATTTTACTTCACAGTATATTTAAGCCTCTGATTTAAATTTTTTAAAAATTGATTTGCACAGCGAAACTGACCAGTTTGACTCTGACCCAGGGTAAACACACATCATTGTGATTGCTGGTTAATATTAAGGACATCCAGTTCAAATGGGGATAATTCTACTTAAAGATGATTAGAAGGTCATTTTCTGTTTTTTTTTCTCTTCCAAATGAAGAGTCTTGACTGAGAAAGGTTGACAATTGAGAAAGGGTTGAGAAATTGAGAAAGGATTCACTTTTTAAATCCTTCTTTCCAGTGTTTATATAATACAGTTGATTGGTGCAGGTTAATTGAATCCAGAAGAAATCAGAAGCTAATTGGGGCTAAGCATTACCTTTTGTACAGATGTCCAGGCTTAGTTGTGTCCACAACAGGCATAATATAAGTGGTCTGTGACCTGGTTAAACCTTGTACAAACATAGCTATAGTGTCATTTCTAAATAAAAATATGTTGTTTTTGCTGACAATAATTTTTGAAACCAGGTATTTATTTTTCCACATCATCACAGGATCTTACAGCTTTGTGAATTCCCATTATACAAGAATAAATAACCAAGCAAAAACATAGCGACTTGCCTGCATTTGGCAGTCAATGTTTCTGTTTATACATTAAACAGTGAAATAAGCAAATGTACCGTGAACACGTATGGAATATTTTAACAAGAAGGAACAAGGCTGATTTGAATCTGTGTTACTTTTGAAGCCCTGGTTTAAAAATTGTACTCTAAATTATGAGAATTAATATATGGCTATTCATACTGACACAAATTTTGCACTTTTTTTATGTTTTAAGGAGCAAATATTGGTGAGAATTGCAGTTGCAAATTTACTGCCTATTCAGATATCCAGTGTAATGCACAACATTTCTTTTTATTTTCACTATTATCTTGGTTCTGTTTTCTGGAATGAAAAACAAGAATTGTGGCTAGCTTGTTCAAATTAAACGAACTGCCAAGGGCATCGAGTCAGAAATTTTTTTTTTTTTTTAAAACAAATTTTATTGATTTTACAGAACACAAACAAAACTAAAAGATCTTTTCTGAAGGTTGTCTGATCCGGGTTGAAACTCTTCGCACAGACACAAATTCAAACATCATATTCACTTTATATATCCTTCCATATCTTATTATCATTTTCTTTTATATATAATATATATAAACCATTTTTATCAATTTTATATAAACAATACACAAGGCATAACAGCTTATAAGTTCTTTTCTAAGAAAAAATAATAAAAGAAGAAAACCAATAGAACATAACAATCCCAAATTATAGTATCAATACTTTGTCTATTTAACTTCATATCTTATCCCAACTTCTCCTTTTCATCCAAATTATTTCTTATTAATTAAAAAAAAAATTTTTTTTGCCTTTTTTCAATATACAACATCCAAAAAAAAAAAAAGCATAACAAAACCTTTATATATCCTTTCATATCTTATTACCATTTTCAATAATATTCTTTGTCTGTTCTATTTCCAACTATCCATTCATCTTTTTTCTTTTATTATACTTCTCCTATACACCAATTGGAGTAACATCTATAACTCATTACCCTAACTTAAAAGTACTTCATATAACAATTTTTCTTGGGATTCTGTTTAAAAGATTCTAAAATTACACAATGAATTTTATACTCTAAATACACATATAAAAAACACAATCTTATGTACCCTCCAGAATCCCTCTTTTATCCTAAATTAAATTCACCCATTGTCTCTGAATAAACTTTTTTTCTTTAGATCTTGCTTCCCCCCATTGAGGCTTCTCCTCCCCCCCTTTCTCTCTTGCTTATTCTTCTCCTTGCCCTTTTTACCCCTTTGTCTTTCCTCCTCCCTTTTCTTACTCCTTTTCCTTTGCTTTCTAACCTTGCCTCCACCTTTCCACTCATTTTTCTCTTCTTTGGTTGTTTTTATAATTCTTAAAATCCCCTTTTTCTTATCCTTTTTCTCCTCCTCCCTGGAAAGAACCCATTGTTCATCAAAGATGACTTCTTCTTCCTCTTCTTCTTTGTCCCAGTCCTTCTGCTGCGTAGTCAACTTTTCATAAGTACATAACGCCATTTCTAAGAATTGAAACAAAGTGCCCAAAGTATCTTCCTTTTTATATTTTTGATATTCAGTCTTTAGTTCATCCACAAGCGATGCCATTATGAAAAGAGAAACTTTTCCCAAAACAACCACAAGTATTTTTAATCAAAAATAATTCAAAAAAAGTTCCAAAAATTAATACTTTTCTTCCTTCTTCTCTTTCTCTTTCTGGGGTTAATGTTTAATCAAAGAGGTCCAATTACCATATACCTTTCTTTGGGATTCTAGGCAATCTCCTCCTTTTTCAGCTTCTGCTCCAATTTTTTTTCCTCTCCCTTCCCACTTGCAATATCAATTTTAAATAATCAGAAATCCATACCTCCAACAAGGGTTTTTCAATTTCTTAAGTTTTTCAATGTCCAAAAATCCTTTTGTCCCTTAGCTTCAACTCTCAAAACAATTCACTTTCAATGTCCAATATGTCCAAACATTTCTGCTGTTTCCATGGGGTGGGAGAGTAAAGAAAAAACAAAAGTTCCCTTTAACAGCTTCTCCGCCGCTTTCGCTCTTCTTAGGGATACAATGTATCCTCCAGCAATTCAAACAGCTCAGTTCCAACCAATTTGAAAGATGTTACTTGACCCGGCTCAGACAGCACTTTCATTCTTCTTGCTTCCTCCAGCGCAATCTTACCCGGTTGCTGGCTTCTTCGTGGCGGCCATTGCTGACCGCCGCTCCACCGCCTTGGGAAAAAGGGGTTTTTCTGGAGGAGGAGGGGGTCTGCGACACCCCCAACCCCCTGTCCGACTCCCCTCTCTCTTCAGCTGTCCCTACAGGGCAGCCATATCCCCCTGACCCATCTGGATCGGGGGTACCTCGGCGGCTAGCACAGCAGGAATCGCGAGCTGTCGCGAATTCCTGCTGCCCCGAAGCCACGCGAAACCGGAAACCGAGTCAGAAAATTTTAAGCAAGATCTGTCATGCCCCATCTGAATCTGATTCTGAGGGGGAGGCCAAGCAGCTGACAGGGAGGGGGAGTGTGGCTCTGGTGGCTGTGGAAGAAACTGGGGAAGGGCAAAGTTCGGTTGGGCAGAGCAAGGCAGAGGGAATTCAGGGGAAGATCCAGGCCCACCCCATCTTCATCCTAGGGCATGCAGGGAGGAACGGAGAAGAGAGCAATGTGAGTTGTGTGGCTTTTGGGGGAGGAAAGGGCCCTGATTCCCTTCATTAACTGCAGTTGGGAACACAGTGTTTAAAAAGGGAGGTTGCGTACAGCAACTTGTGGGAAGCAAATCATGAGTTATCTTTTCTGGTTGAGGCTTATCTGGGTTCCTGGCATCTTCCCAACTGTGTGTGTTTTGTTGGCCTTTGAAGTCTGCAATTCTTTATCTTGCCCTGTCCAGTTAATTGCTGCAGTGTGGTTTGTGTGGATTTTTATTTACAGTTTATATGTACTTTGTTTTTGGACTGAATTTCCTTCATTTAAAGACTGTTCTTGGGACAGTTTTTTCTCCAGCTAAAGGTAATTGGACATTGGGGGCAAATTGAAGGACTTTGCCTTACTTATGACTGCTTCTTACTTATGTGACTGTGTTGCCTTTGTGCCACGCCTCGGGTCATCACAAAGATCTGTCTGTAGAAGTCACTGACTTCTTGGACAGAAGTGATTTATAGTTTCTTTATCTTGATCAATCTTCATTCTAATGGCTAGTTTTACCATTAGATAGAACGAAATAATCACTTTCAATAGTGGGATGAGGCTATAGTACAATACAAATTATTTCTTTTAAGATAATATAGACAATCAAATTGTCTTATGAAGTTGTAAACATGGGAATTATGACTTACTAGTCACTCTTGCCATCCAACCACATTAAATTATTCACTCAGTCATGCTTTATAGTGCCCTCTTTCAGGGAAAGAAAAACCAGCTGTTTCAGCTTTTAAAGAAGCAGCATTAGGGTTATACATGATATTAGATATTCATAAAATGACAATAGCAGCAACATGATTCTCTGTAGAATGTCAGAACAGAATGGGAAAAGTCAGTTTAAATCCCTAACTGGACATTAATTGTGTTTGCAAAACATGCTGAAACAGATTGATTGATGGCCTAGAGAGGCAATTCTACAAGATGCTAAGCAGAGTTTTAGCCTAGGGTAGTTTTTTGTTGTTAAGTGTGTTGCATGAATTAGAGGGCTGCAAAAAACAGGAATGATGGAATAATTCAGTAATAAGTTTAAATATTATGTATGATTGTACCTATTGGGTGCAGTTCAGTAAATCAGTTATTAGCCTAGTAAACCCACAGTTAGAGAAAACCAGAAAAGAAAAATTGCATATTTCTCTTTCAACTTCTATCAGTATACCTATAGAAATCTACAAATGTTGATGAGCTACTATGAAGAAAATATAAATGGAATTTTAGCTCATGCTTACTTAAGCTATTTTGGGTGGACTGTGTCCATTTCAGCACAGCTTTAAATAAATAAATAAGCCTCCAATTTTGTACCTAAAATGACCATCTTAAACAAGAAAACTTTATTGGAGTATCACAGCATTGAGAAAATGAAAGGGAAATATTGGATTCTCCATGCCTATAACATTAGGTACATTAAAAAAAATCAAACTGCAAAAGGGAAAAGTCTGAAGGATGCAATAGCATATATTTTATCCCAACATAAATCAACCAAATCAATAAACCAGCATAACACACACACACACACCCTACCTACCTACCTATCTATCTAAAGGAACTTGTCAATGTGAAGGTCATAGAAAATACCTACAACAAAATCTAGAAAAATGAAATGGCAGGATATTTAAAAAGCCCTATAAGAATTTCACAAATTGCAACTATATTTTAACCAGAATAATCTGCAACATTATCCACTAATACTGTTATGCAATAGCTCTTCATTATCTGTTCTGTGATCTATTACCTATTTTCAAGTTCCTTTGTTTTTCTCCAAGCGCTGTCAAAATAGAAAGATTCAAACATGAGAGATAAAAGAAACTTCTGAGAACTCAACTAATCTGGACACACCTGAAAGTCATGATTGCATATAGAAGAATCTCAGAAACATCTAATAAAATGACTTCTAATTTTGATATAAGAACACACCTGTCTTATCTTAGCATGGGTTAATTGTTGACACAGTTCTGGAGTCCCTGAATTTAATTATATATGAAGTATATATATATTCATATTTTGGATAATAATTTATCAGCAGAGATCCAGAAGCACAAATGATTTCTGCTGGTATATTGTACCATAAATTGGTCCGAAATTAATCTCACTTGTTTTAAGCTATTCCTGGCAATGGAGATGATACCATTTAGCAAAAGCAAAGTACAATTGAAAACAACATATAATTAACTTGAAAGATTGATTAATACAGAGGTATGCAATTTCTAATGACATTTCCCCTTGTTATAACAAAAAGGCTAAAAGATATTCACCAAAAGCAGAACCACCAAAATTACTCAGCACCAAAATAATTGCCACACAGGTAAATTTTGATGTAAATCTCTTCTGTCATAAAAATTTGCATTTGTTGACTTAGTTGGTACCAAACCATTTACACAGGTTGCATTTCTAATCTCTGAGCAATTCATTCTTGGCATGTGTCCTGCAAAGATGATATGTATGCTCACATATGGCAATAAAACTCACCAAATGCTGCTCACTCTGTCCTTGAAACAGGATCCAAGACAAGCTTTGAGGTTTTTTTGAAGAGCCATTGCTCACATGCAGCTCAGTCCAGGCAGGCAGCAAAGCATTGGTGGTATGTATTAGCATTCCAATAAAGGCCATGTAGAACATTCATCAGTTGTGACTGCGGCTGATGAGCCAGTGGGCAGATGGCCATAGCAATCTTTCCTGGAAAATTCCCAGATGTGCCTTTGCTGTTTCAGCATCTACAATGACTCCTTTTGATTGCTTTTGGTATTGTCTGACATCCATGGCATATTATCACAAAATTTCTCAAGGAACAATTAGTTTCTTAGACTCAAAACTTTGCTTCCAGCAGCAAGTTCATTTTAAACTTTTTTTTTTTTATAGTTGGCACATGGTCTCCAAATGGCAGACTTCCCAGGAACTGCGAATATGACTTACTTGAAAATAATTCAAAAGCCTCTAAAGACACAAGACAACCCTTCTCTTCTGTAGTTGTTTTAAATGCTAAAGGTAATGTTTTGGGACAGGGAAAGACAAGATAGCTAGGCAAATTCCATCAAAAATAGAAGAGTATATTGTCCCTTTGGAGTTTTAGCTGTTTGGTGTACAATCTAATGAATAAATTGAGAAATTAAAGTTGATTAAGTGGCCACTTTGGTAAATCAATAAACTTTTTGAATGTACTCTGGCTAGCCTAGAGAATGAATAGTTTCCTGGATATCAGCCAAGGAATCAATGAAAACTGCATCAATATTTTAGTGGTATTCCACGCTGGATAAGTTGCTGATAGTCTTTCTTGTTTTTGTTTTTAAACCAGTTCTGAATGCTTCTACTGAAAGGAATTTGGTAATGTAGGAAAATCAATTTCATTTGTGAATTTGTAAATTCCAAGTTCTTAATGTTGTTAGTATAACCTAATGCCAAATCTTTTAGGATCCTATGATTTTTTTAAACATCTATATTAGTGCTATTACTGCCTGCCCCAACCATTATAATTCTAGGAGAGCAGCCTCTCACCAGCATTTCCTAACTTTCTTGGCTTATCCAAGACAATTCATTTGTAATCATCAGTTGTGGTGATTTATCTTATGATCATACAATTGTATGAAGGCAGGTCAGATCTTCAGTTACTTGAAATCCAAAAGAGAAAAATTCCATGAAGGATGGAAAATTCTACAAAATAAGATGCCAAAAGCACAGTCAGAGACTCCAAATTGGTCTAGGATGGTCACAATTTCCAGTTAAAATATCACAGATTTAACCATTGTTTCAACTGGGAAACTGTGATCATTTTAGAACAAGCCAAGTCCAAAAATGCTAGAGAATTCCTGGAAGCTTGGCACTGTGACAAATAGGTCATCAGTAGATGCATAGACATAAGCAACACCAAAGATATTATGGAAGTATGACTAAAATACAGGAAGAAACAGCTTCACATATTATGGTCCCAGGCTATGAAGGACTTATCAGTTAAAATCTTGAATTAGCACCAGAAATAAAAAAGAGAGTAAATATCAAAAGAAAATAGTATAAAATTTCTAGTCAGTGCCTTTGCCACAGAATTTTGTAGTAACTGGAGTTGTTAAGGATACCCTCACTTGTATTATGTTGCAACAATCTAAGCAAGAAGTTCATTGTGGCATGGATTATTGTTGCAAGGCTATATCTGACCAAAGGTAATAGTTGGCATTCAGCACCACAGAAATCATTTTTGCCTCTATTGTCAAAGATGGATCCAGATGAGCATCTTCCCCACCTATTAACTAGAAATATCGGCTTTTGAGCTCTTATTTAGCTAGATGCTGCCACCAGTAGTATTAATAAAGCTGATTGGTTGAATTAGTATACAGACCTTCATTGGGTGATCTCTTCACAGTGGTAACAAAATTAATTGAATAAGGAAGCAGGACCAAGATTGTTGAACTACATCCTTTCAGTTTCCCAAGACATCTTCATTAGTAATGTGATTTAAGGCTTGTAAATATATTTAAGAATTGCAAATGTACACCATTCAGAAGTGATGATTTTCCATTAAATGGTTGGTTCAGTTCTATGCACATGTGCTACTATTGTTAACAAACATCTATAGAATGCAGATTTTTATACTCAAATTCTACCTGGGAGTCACTTGAACTACTAGATATTTAAGTTACTAGATTTGAGCTGCCAAACTCCAAAAGACCATTAGATGGCATCAAAGAAGACACCAAATGACAGTAAAGAAAGATCTAAACCTTTGCTTCCATCCAGTGACCATTCAGAATGTTTTGGCCCATATCTGGTAGCCCTACTTTAACTTCTGACTTGCAGCAGCAGCTTTGATTTTCAAAAACACAATCATTCACCTGACAAATTATATTCATATGCTTTCATCTCTCTCAGCCTTGTCTAAAATATACTATTTTCATTTTCTAATGGTTTTTGCTCACTTTAAACCAGAGCTTTAAGAGCATGACATACTAAACATTATAAGAACTTATCCATTTCAGCCCTTTAAACAAGATATATTATTTGTTTTTAAGTTTACTGGTCTTCATCACTGAAATCAGTAACTCTTGCAGATATAACAAGATATATTGAATGCCTCAAAAAGTGTGCTATAAGGACATAAGATCTACATTTGATGAGCTAACTTGGGACTCATTGTTTTAGTTGTATTAAAGTATTTGTTGAGAATAGTTAGCCTGTATTGCAGTCTCTGCCAGTCTAAATTCCAAGCAGCATCTGAGTTTCAATTAATATTCAGAGGGAGAAATGCTCTATCATATACACAAAAGGCAGATTCTTCCAACCTTCAGATTTAAGACACTTGAATTCTTTGAAGACAAAAGCAGAACTCCAGGGACATAGAGAAAGAGGAAACTGTACCTGAACAAAGAAGTGCCATTTTCACAACAACTCTGGTAAATTGCTGGATTTCCCCTAGAAGCCGTGGAAGGTCCAGAGACAAAGAAAAAGGGTGTTTTGCTTCAGGATTCTGGTTTTCTAGCCTAACATTTCACTAGTGTAGTTAATTTCTTTTGTCTGTTTTGTCTCAGTCCCTCATTTTCCTATTTCTGTGCCAAGCAGGCACTGTAATATCAAACTGGGATCAAGATTTACTTTTTTTAAATTAATTTCTTGGGAGCTGCTTCATAACATGAAAGCTGTCTCTCTCTCTCTCTCTCTCCTGTAATTGCTAATTATAGGAGGCCAGGATTACTTTGTGGTCTGCCAAGAGCACAGCATGCATTTTGTAATTCAAACTTCAAATATCACATACTTTGAGGGCTGTTTTTTTTTTTTAAAAATAATTTTTGGTTTATCTCTTGTGAGAGCCATTTATTTCTCAAAAGGAGAAGAAAAGACTGAAATGACTAGTCACATATGTTTAAGCTGCAATGTCTTTTAGTAGTGTTTCACATATGAATTATATTCTACTTTATGTGATGTAAAATATGTATAAACAATACATATTAAGAAATAATTGTATTTATTGGGCATTATCATTCCTTTGAATATTGGTTGAGTTGCACCTTCTGCCATGTAGTTCCCTTAGACTGTGCCTATCGAACAGGGATATATATAGGCTTGTAGAATTTCACTAAAGAAATACCATTTGCTTATTCCATCAGAACTAGCTTATTGCTTGTAACATTTGAACTTGGGGCATTTCTACATCACCGGCATTTCCATTCTCCAAATCCCTCACAAAACAGTTTGAAACCTGCAACCATCTTCATTTTTTGCAGCTTTGAAATGTAGGAAATAGATTAAAAAAAAACTACAAAGCAAGCGATGGTCACATTCTTTCCTTCTAGCTGACTAATACAAATGTGCAAACAAGGTAATCCAATCAGTTCCATGCCCCATGAGTTACTGCCAGCTATAAAGTAATAAAATCTCCTCCTACCAACAGTCAGAAAGGAGTTATAATAAATTGCTAGTGTCCATCCTTGTTTTTCAGTATACATATTTAGGTGCATTTGTATGGTAGTTTGAATAACAAAAACCTGAAAATTGTTTTGATGGGAAGCTAGGTGAAGAAAGTTGACTACAGTATTAAAAATATAACTAAAGGCATCAAAATCCTCCAAAATCTTGTCTGCTTCCACATTGTCATTCTTTGGTTTCACTTAAAAGTTGTATCGGTAAATATGATTTTGGCATCGTTGTGTTTTGCTGCAAGTGCTAGAAGAAATATCATCCCTGGCTCAAATAACAAAATGTCAATCTGAGATCTTCATAGCCTATCTACCATGAGAATATCATAGTCAAATGGGCCATGAAGGGGACTATCGGTGTGGCTTTACTATATACAGTATTTATGTACATATTTTACATTTATATTACATGCAAGCACACTATACACTCACAGATACATGGTCAAAACCTGTAGCAGAAATAAATCTCTAAACGCACTGTAGCAAGAAAAAATAGCTAAGAAAGTTCTTACATGTATATAAATAAAGATTACCTAGTATTATTGGTGGTGAATAATGTGGTTCAGCAACTGTTGGAAGACATTAGATTTGCCACTGCTGTTTATAATGGTCTTTTTCTTTGGATGGCACCATTTTTTTCCCTTGAAAAGTTAGCAGTGATTGCTTTGAAAAGTATTTTCAAACCACTTTCTCTTCTACACCATGGGTGGTACTTGATGCTTTATGGTGCAGGAAAAATGTATTCAAATATTGTAAAGCATCTCTCATTCTTACTTAATAGCCATCAAAACTTTATCGTAGGCCTCCTGAGATGACAACTGTGAAACATTGTTTTGTATCAACGTCATATTTGGTCTTCAACAGCTTGAGTCACTTTCTAGTTAGGTAGGTTTGTCTTTTGTGGAAATTGTAGCCAGTTATACATTACATGTGTTCATTCCTGTATACATTTCATTTCTGTATGAAGTGTATAAAACATAGGGAGTTAGCAAAAATACTGTGACAAATCTACATCATTATTTATTTGCTTCCTTTAAGTGGCATAGGACATTACATGAGAAAAATCTGATTGATTTTATTACGAGAAGCCATTTGATATAATAGTACTGCTTAATCAGCAGTAAAACAGAATTGCAAATCATTTCATAGAAAGAAGCAAAGTGATTTGAAACCATATAATTCTCCAATTAGCCATCACAACTTGAAGATACCTACTTCTGAAAGGCCAAATGAAATACATTCCTTTCATATTATAAAATATGTGCAGTGCACATATGACATATGTGCGATAGATTCTATTTCGTTCTATATTGGTTAGACTTGTTCTCAAAGTCTGCATTCTGGGTACCCACTTCATGAAAGATTCAGAAAAAAGGAGAAAATTCTTGAAAAGATGTCCCACAGAAGATCAAGGATTGCCTTCTATCATTTCAGTTTTCAGGATGCACGAGAATGAATTTAAGTTCCTAGAAGGCAGATCTCAATTGAATGTTAAAAAAAAAAAATCAACCTTACCAGCAGTTCTGCAGTGAAGCCAATTAGTCCAATAAGAGGTGAGCTAGGTGAATTCAAGCAGAAACAAGATGACCATCCATCATGGGAACTTTAATTTGAATCACAGTGCTGTGGACTAAGTTGGATTCCATAGCCAAAATCAAGACTGCTTTCAAAACAGACAGAAAAATAGCAGCCATCCTAAGAAACCCCAAAGATAAAATTGACCTGGAAAACCAAGGCATATATGAAGTCCCCTGTGCATCATGCCCGGCCACATACATTGGACAAACCAATAGAAGAATAAGTACCCACCTGGATAAACACAAAAATGCAGTAAAAAAGCTGGAACACACTTCCTCACTAGTCCAACACAGGAAAGCAACAGGTCATAGCATCAACTTCAATGGCACCAAAACCCTAGCCACTATAGAAAACCCCAGCTACAGAATTATCAAAAAAGACCTGAAAGCATGAATAGATGATTCCGCCAGAGTGTCAATTATTTGGAAGCTTGCACTCACAAACAAAAAATCTCCACACCACAAGCCAGGCAAACACCTGGGCACAAACAGATCCCTCCCCCCCGATACCTCCAGCTCAAACACACCCCAACCAGGCACCTAGATGAATACATGATAGCCGTCCATTTACTCGGAGCCAAGCCGCACTAAAAGCCTCCAATACAGGAACACAATGTTGTCAAAAAGCCACAAAACAGACAGAAGATATTAGAAACACCAATCAAGCTGACACTGCAAACTTCAAGACCAAAAAACACAGACCAAGACTCCCAACCAATCAGGATGAAGAAAAAACCATTCTGGCACAGCAGAAGGCTAGCACCAAATTTAAAACAGAAACGGCTGTGAAAGTCTGACTCACAGACGAACACAATACAGAAGCCTGATGATGGCAGATGAGATTCTGCCAAAATGTTGCTACAACTTTAAAAGCACAACTATAATGATGTGAGAAAATACCCGAACAAAGCTGAATACCATGCATATACATGTATGTATGTATGTATATGTGTATGTGTATGTGTATGTGTATGTGTATGTGTATGTGTATGTGTATGTGTATGTGTATACACACACACACACACACACACACACACATACATACATACATATGATGTAAAAAATAAACAGAATAAAAGTTTTGAAAAAAATCTTATAACCGTTTATAAAAGTTTTCTCAGTACAATGTAAATTTCAACCCTTTCTTCCACATAATCTCCCATTGGTTCATATCATATAAGCTATATTAATAGCAAGTTTGGTCTAGTGGTGAAAGTACCAGGCTAAAAAGCAGGAAACCATGAATTCTACTCCTGCCTTAGTCATGAAAGCCAGTTGGGTGATCTTGGGTCAGTCACTTTCTCTCAGTCAACTCACTTCACAGGATTGTTGTTGTGGGGAAAATAGGAGGAACATGCTTGTTATGTATATGTAAATAACATAGTTGGGTTGACAATATATAAACTACAAATATATATGTTTGTAGCTTTAAGGAAAAATATTGTAATGTATTATGCTCTGTTCTGGTTGGTTGATTATGCTACAAGTTGCCATAAGAGGGAGCTATAGATCATGGTTTAATTCTCTTTCTCTTTTTAACTGATGATCTCTCTTGGTACTGATACTGACTGACTACTGACCGATACTGACTAACCCTGTTTATTTTGATATTCTATTGATATTGAAGGTTATCTGTTGTACTATGGTTTGATATTTATTTGCTGTAAAAGATGTGAAACCGCTAAGAAGACTTTACAACTGGATATTTCTGGACTGTTAAAATGTGTATGACATGGATTGTTTATTGGACTGTGCTATTTCTTCAAGTAAACATTAACACAACTTGTTCAACTCTGTGTGGCTATATATTTATTCATAACTGTTCTCATAAACTGTTTCCATATGCATATCCTTTTCATACAAGGGTTACTCTGCACATATCCTAACAATGCTGGATATGTCTGCCACCTTGAGTTATTTGTAAAAATAAAGATGTCAGTGTTCCAAGTAATGCACATAGAGAGCAGAACTCTGAAGTGGGTAGATTCCTCAAAGAACAATTTATTGGATACACCATATTGGCACAACTGGTGAAAACTAAGTCTCAAAGTTCCCGTGGTTTTCATCTGATTAAAAAGTAAAAGTTCCTCCTTCCTCCAAGTCATCAGTTACATTATCCAATAGAGGTGCTGGCTGGTTGCTTGGTTACTCCACTCCTCCTCTTTCCAGCCACTTGTTGGAATGTTCTTGGTTCCAGGAAAACATTTTGGTTTTGACTACAAATCCCCAGGTATCTATTTCCCTCCTCCCTGTCCTTCCTTCTTCCTTGTAGCAACCCTGAAGCCTCAAAGATGGCTTCAGCCAGGTTCACTTCAGGGTTGTGAAAAGGTGGGATACAAATGAATAAACATCTGGAATTTTTGGTAATTTTATCATACAAACTTTAAAGGGGCAGGCTACCTATGGAACTGTATTTGCCTCATCACATTAGCCCATCCCATAAGGCTGGGAACGTATGCTGCAGACTCTGTCAAATAATTTCAAGTGGAGTGGGGGCCCTAGGAAGAGAGCCTCTTCTGCTTCTGCCCCCATATTATGGAAGATCTTGCTCCCAGACTTGAAATGGGTCTTCCTGGCCTTCCACAAAGGGGTCAAAACTTGGCTCTGTGGCCTTGGGGGAAGGTCATAGAGGACCCCACAAATTTGGGTCTGACTGGTCCCATGAGTATTCCCCTCCCACACATACATTAACTAATGATAAATGTCCATCCTGGATATATTTTATCTTTTTGAAATTTTAAGTCATAATTTTATAATTTAAATTATTAAATTAATTGTAATATTTTAATTTTATGTTGTTTATGTATTGATTATATTGTACACCACTGAGAGCCCCTCCCTAAGAGACATGGGTGCTTTAGAAATAGGAAATATAAATAAACTTGTTCACCTTTCCATTTTCAATAAAAAATTATGCATCCCAGCAAGAATATGATCAACATTTGTGAACCTCTACATCAAATTAAGTTTTATCCTTTTCAAATTTTTAATTCTTCTTATCCAGCTTGAATCTTTTCATTAGCTGAACAATAAGGAGAGCCATGACATGTAAAATCTTCCAACTCCAATTTTTCTCTTGTTTTTAAGTTTAAACTCTCCTTGAGAACAATTCAGCAAGTCAGCATAAGTCAACCATTTTTAGCCTCTGCTTGTAAATAAAAAACAGGATTAATTTTGGCAACACAAAGATGGAGGTGGGTAAAATGATATTCGGAGGCTCCCCCTTAAGCTTTCTCCCTCTTGATTTTGATTTATTTTCATTACCGCCCCCTCCACTGCCTCTTCCTCCACTTCTGCTCCAAATGACTGTGTGCTCTGCCTTCCCAATCAAAATAACACCTAATCAGTAACTCATTCCCTTGCCTTCCGTCTGCTTGAAAGTACAACACATCAGTGTGATGCCAGCTGATCCTAATCAAAAAGCTTCCTGCTCTCTTCAGCTGAAGCCCATTGTCATTATACCCTACTCTTAGAGGCTTTCATTTCCTGTATTATCTCCCCAGGTGTCTTATGAGAAGGCTTGAGCAGTTCTCATGGATAGACAGCATGGGACCTGAGCAAGGCAAGGTAGCAGAATCAAATATTAAAAACCCCAGGGATGAATCAGCGTAATGCATGATTGCTTCCCCCAGCAATGATGAAGCAGATTCTTTCTGGTGTGTGATGCTGTTGCATAGAATTGCTATGAATAGCAATACAAATACTTCCCAATCCTTTGGACCTTTGAAGAGAAGGAGACCATAAGCACCCTGACATAAATGATGCAAATTGTGTCATTTTATCGACACAAATTATATACATTAAATAATTTGAACAATGGCATCATGGCAGGCCTGACATCACTTGCTTTCCCTAGGCAGGTATTATGGATGTTTGCCCTTGCAGATATTTTCTTCCATGCATGTTATTGAATAACTTTGGGCTGAAGAGGTAGAATTGGGAAGTGACAGAAATGTCCTTTTAGACCCATTTCCTTACAAAGATAATTCTTATTTTCTGGTAATGAAAAGCTAATGACTCTAATGTAAATGAGATTTAGGCAACATCCCATCCTGGACCACTTGAAAAGGGTTTTCTGAAAGTAGAGGAAAAGTGAGGGTAAAAATATGCTGGCACATGCAGATTTATTGTCATTTTTCTCACCCTCCCTTATCCTACACTGGGTTCATCTCCCATTGCACATAGTTCTTCAATCACACTGTCTGGTTTACCCCCTTAAAATGGCTGCCATTTTGTCTTTACAGAAAACAGGATTTATTCTTTGTAGGTTACAAGTCCTGATTTTGGGAATCCCAAAATAGCAGCTGGTTCAGATTCAGCCAGAGAAATAAATCACAAAGTTTGCATAAAAAGCCACCTGTGATGGGGGATGCAATTATGATGCACATGTCTGTTGCACATGTCTGTTGCAAAACTGCCAAAGTTGAAGAGATAACAAGGCTCTGTGTAATAAGACACCCTCAATGTAAGCTCAGTCTTTTGCAGGTTGTTTCAGCAATTACACAATAAAAGTAAACTCTAGTCTAAATTTTCATAATCTTGTTAGAAGAAATAACATCTGTCTTGCTTTGTTCGCAAGCCCCAGGAGGTTAATTTGCTTGATTCTTTTCAGTAATAGAAACACTATGCATTCGAAGAGGTATCTGCAAAAATTAGACATTAATAACAAAGCTAGCATCAAGAAGGGATCAGTAGTGAGATTCAAATTTTTTACTACCGATTCTGTGGGCGTGGCTTGGTGAGCATGGCAGGGGAAGGATACTGTAAAATCTCCAGTCAGAAGTGGTATTTGCTCCAGTCAGAAGTGGTATTTCAAAATTTCTGCTACCAGTTCTTCAGAACTGGTCAGAACCTGCTGAACACCACTTCTGGAAGGGATCGGTCAAAACATAACAGGTTCAAAGTTTCCATGTGTAACTTACCGTACCTGTATTTACCTGTATGAAATAGCAAAAGCAAATTAAGTTCGATTTTAAGACTACCTCTTGTGTACTTTGGCATGACTCTTTTCTGTCTTTCAGTCTGAATCCTTGTCACATTGTATGAAGTATATAATCTTTGTGAGCCAAGAAACATTCCATAAACTCAATCCAAGGAACAACCCAAGTTTATTTATTTTATTCTACTCACAACCATTTCTGCAGGTGCATACTGACCTATTACAAAGGCAGGAAAACTGATTGAATGTTACTTCCATGTGCCCAGTGACAAATGTTGATTTTATCAGTAACGTCAACAGTATGATACACTATGATACACACTATGATACACACAAAGCAAATGAAAAGGTCACATACCATGGGGCTTTTACTTCCGTTTTTTTTTTTTTAAACTATGCATTCTATCCTTATATCATGTCAGCAGTTATACCTAGGGCAAAAGGCAAAAAAAAAGAGGAGAGGTGAATGGGAAACTAACCACACAACTTCCTTAAACAGGAAAGCCTCTTTGAGATGATAAGACAATTGGCATTCTCAAAGCAAAACTGTGTCCCAGCACTTTTGAAAAATCTTATTCAGCAGGAGCAAGACTCCTAAATTCACCTCATCAGACAACTATTCAGTCTGTTATGCATAAAATATCTGTATGCATTATCTGCTCATGAGCGCAGATACTAGTGAGGTTAATGGGGTCACCCCAGAATAGCTCTGCTTCCGGTTTGTGTATGTAAGAAAGAGTAAGGCAGTGGAGCGGCTGATTGAAAAGAAATTCACAAAAACCAAGGGCTGTAAAGAAGAGAATTAAATGTGCCAAGCCAGTTCAGAAGGGAAAAAAAAGCCATTTCATCAGCTATATTGAGATTGTTTGAAAACCTTGCTCACCTGACCTCTACCTTGACGTGTTACTCCAGGTGTATTTTCTTTAATCATTCATCCATAGTAATTAGGTGACAATTCATCACTGTAATCCACCCTTCTATGGTATAAACAATGGAATGCATGGGAAATGAACTGGTTTGTATCCAGAGATAGGCAGCCATTTATGATTCTTTCGATACATTTCTGCTACCTATTATTAAGGTTTGTACATATGTAATTCTAAGCACAGGAGGTAATAAATGGAAGAAACCCAGTTCTAATATGTGAATTATCTCTCCAGATGATTCCTTGAATATGTGAAGTCACAGATCAAACATCAAAGACGGAATGTAATATAGTTAGTTAGCAATCTCAATCCTCTCAGGGGAAAATTCATGGAACTTAATTAAATTTCCTTCTGGATACATTATGGTATAACTATATTTTTCAGATCATTTTGAATTGAGTGCAGGAGTAACTCAGATTCAAGTCTGAGTTATTTGGCACAGATCAAAAGTTAATTTGTAATATACCCTGCATTGCTGTTGTTGTTTTCTTAGAGGACATCTCTAAGACCCCAGATCAGGAGTTGGTATGCAAATAACTTTTTTTTAGTGAACTATGGAAAATTAACTTTGTGCTTGTTGGGTGTAGAGGACTTGAAATGGTAATATCTTGGCTTCAGTATTAATCATGGTCTTCTTAAATCTGGACTGACCAGATGCTTTCCTGAAACTGGACAGTCCAGATCTTTCATAAGTCCAGATGACCTGGAGAACCAATGAATTAGATCAAGTAGGGTACAGAAAGTTTTAATTTCTTAATGTATTAAAATAATGTCCTTTCCATAAAAAGGGAGATCCAAAATGAGATTGATTATGGAACTTTCCACCAATCTGTTTTGAACACATAATTGTCCATTCTATTTCCTTCTCATCCATATGAAGATAAAAACATGCTACTTCTTCTTGCTTAACAATCTAAACCAAAAATGTTGGTACATTTCTTACTAACATCCTTCCAGTCATCAACACATTTTTATCAGGGGTGGGATTCAATTTTTTTAACAGCCGGTTCTGTGGGTGTGGTTTAGTTGGTGGGTGTGGCTTGGTGGTCATGTGACTGGGTGGATGTGGCTTGTGGTCATGTTATTGGCTGGGTGTGACCAACTCAATATCACTTACATTGAGGCACGCATCTCCTTGCCCGGCCTCTCGTGACTGTGGGGATGCTGCAACAGTCCTTAAGTGTGAAAAAAGGTCATAAGTCACTTTTTTCAGTGCCATTGTAACTTTGAATGGTCACTCCACACAAGCAAAGTACCAGCAAAGGAGAGAAAAAAGCCTTCAGAGATGTTCCTGAGACAGGAAGTCTAGTCCTGCCAAGAATGTAATAAGGGTTAATGGAGAGGCAGTTTCTGTAAGCAACATCAGAATGTTTCCTTCCTGCCTTCCTTATAGGATTAGGCCAGTAATTTCTTCTAACAACCAGTTCTCCAAACTGCTTAGAATGTTAACAACCGGTTCTAGTGAATAGGTGTGAACTGGTAGAATCCCACCCCTGATTTTTATTTAACTACCAGTAATTGTATTTTCTTTTTCCTTTAGCTGAATAGACTAAAGCTTCAGCATACTTTTAAAATGGCTACTGTTTTGTTCCTTGCATTCCACTCATCCCTTATAGGCCCAGTCACCTAATGAATGGATTATGCTTATTAAATTAATCAGAGCTCTCTGCAAGCTGGTTAGTACATTCTCACTTCTATTTTGCTGGTCCCATTGTAGAGTTCAAAACACTACCCCGCAACCAGAATGTAATAATTAAATGATAATATCCTCAGTTAATGTTATAAAGCACTTGAATGTTTTTTGTTTTTTTTAAAAAATAGGACATTATACAAAATCTACATTAAATTAAATAGTATATGGAACAAAATTACATATAGTTTGGCCTCACTCCAATTTAATTATTCAGATTGGACTGGATGTTGATGACTCAGTTCCAGGGTTTCATAGAATTTGGATTGAATACAATTGATTTTTACTTTTCTTGGATGTTAAATAAGATTGTTTTCAATCATCACCCCAGAACATTGCTTGCAATATGTTATTGGATTTTTGGTTCCTGCTTTCTTCACATTCTGATAAAAAAGGCGGAGGCTGAAAATATAGATGAATCTTTATTATGACCTCAACATTCACCTTCTGAAGTTTCTCAAGCTTTGCACAAGATAAATGTTGCTTTTCTTTCATCCAAATCTCGTAATTACTTTGCTAGATCAGAGACAAAGCCGATCAATTAGATAAAAGAACTAATACTTTGTTGCCAAAAAAAAAAAAAAAGGCCAGACAACAGACAACTAGTTGCTTCTGAGAGATTGTAAGCATAATGGATTTGGCAAAGCTATGACCCTCGCATATAACTCCTAGCATCTTTGCCAACAATGTTGGCTGCAACTGCTGGGAGTTTTAATTCACCAACAACTGGAGGGTGACAGATTTCCCATATTGTATAATAATGGGCATCATCTATATATTTCCAGGTATTTGGAATAAATATAAAAATCTATTTAGCAACCAAACCACAGAGCCATTAACAGAATATATTTTATAAATTTATCTAATTTCCTCAACCCTTTTTCATGAGTTTCTTGTTAATGCAAAGTTGTAGATCATACCTGGGACTCTTAGATTGTAGTTATCATTAGATAAGATCACATATCCTTTCAGATTTCACTCTGCTATCCGTATGAGTGGACTAGGAGGAAGGTAGAAATAATCATTTAGTCATAACAAAAGCTTCTAAATGTATTCTGTTAGATTGGGCAGAAATCTGCAGCATGTATTAAATGTTATACATTGGAAAAAGGAATTACAGTCGGAATTTCTCTTTAAAGAATACATAGTAAAAGAAAAAGATTTCAAAGATATTCAGAGTTTTGTAGGGAGCTTGATATAAATATTTAAACCTTGAATTACCTTTCTTCCCCTCACACTTCACTGAAAGCAGATAAACTATGTTATGGCTTGAGCTATGTGTGAACCAGGCAATAGCCCTCTCTAACATATATGAATGGGTAAAATAAATGATAGGAGCAGAAGGAATCATGATTAATGATGGGTGCAAACTGCTGGGAAAAAAAGTGTAAAAAGTTATAAATATGGAAACAAGAGACATAGAATGACTACCTTTGAATAATCATAACACCCTGAAGCTAAAACCTGCATTTAAAACATCATTGTATTTGAGAGACACCTCCTGTATATATCCTAATAGAAAGAATATGCAAAGCATACAAAAAAGATGTTTAGCAAAGAATGTGATCAAAGCACTCTTGATCAAAATGTTAAAGCATTTTTGTGTAATGCACACAAATATAAACAACCTCTGAAATAGCTTCCTGGGCCCTTTTAAAGGATATGACTTTGTCAACACTTTGAAAAGATGTACTTTGCTGAAGCTAACACGTTTTGTACATTTCCACATTCAGATGCTTTGCACATCCCTTTAAGTACCTGAGTATGTTAGACTACATGATAGAACAAAATCAATTATGACCTGCTACAAAAATCTACATTTATCAATATTTCTAGGATCCCATCCTTTTTAATTTGCTGTAGCTATAGTCATATTCTAGTTATCTAGATATTTAGGTCCAAAATTAATTTTTGTGGGCATCTGGATGTGGTTTTATGGCAGACTCAGTATCTCTGAAAGAATGGAAATGGCACTGCAGCACTTTATCTTTCCTGATTAGAATGTGCACCTGCACCACAGATTGCTACTTTTTGTTAGGAAATGACATGATTGATGTTTTGTGCTTTTTTTTTTTTTTTTTCATGAGTAGAGAGGCAGGGGATTAAGGAGAAAGAGCTTGCTTGCACATGGAAGTATAGCCTTTTAAAGGATACTGAGTCCAAGCAAGCCTTCACTTTCTTAATCACTTTTGGATATAATCAATTTATAATTGAAAAGAGTTTTTTTTAAAAAAAAGAGGAACAAAGAAAACAGCCTCTGGGTGAGTTAAATTTCATTCCAAATTATAGAAAGTAAAACAAGGAGAAAACAATTGTTTTAAAAGACTTTAAAAAGAATAGCAAAGAGCTTGTTTAATGAGACTTTGAACTAAAATGTTATAAACAGATAAAAGGCATTGTATAAATTTGAAAGATTAATTAATATTCTGGCAAAAGTCCTTTTGGCATGATTTGGAATTAATCAAATAAACAGACCAGACCTTCCCGGGAATGCCAATTGACATCAAAAGGAAAAGATAAACGACAGAATTTGCAGAAGAAGTAGATAAATGTAATAGGAGATGGATTGTGTCATTAAAACTATGGAAATAAATATTGGACTAAAGTCTTAAGGATATAACAATGATGAAAGAGGGAAAAGAAAGGAGAAATAAGCCTTTTATTTTCATCTTTGTAATTGACTTACTTCTGAATTATAAATATAAGAATATTGACCATCAGAAAAGCTGCAAAGCATGAGGAGAGAAGGAGAGAATCATTAAAACAACCTACATAAAAATAAATTAATCCAGAAATATCACAAAACATGTTTGAACAGATGGAAAAACAGGTATTTGAATCTTTCAAATCTGTTAAAAAAAGTGGTTGCTTTAGATGCAAGACTATTAGAAAGATTTATAAAAATGAAAAAGGAAATGAAAGAAGCTACAAAAAATGAAGAATCTATGGGGCAACTTATAGGAGAATTTAAACAAATTAATTACAAAGTAGAAGTTTTAGAAAATAAACAAACATAATAAATAGAAAAATTGAATTGGACTTAGACAATCTGGCAGTACTGGAATTGAGTTTAATGATGATAATAATAACAGTGCAGATTCATTGCAAACAAAATCTCTTGGGTTCAATCTTCATCACTTCCACTCTTCCAGATAAGGTGAAAATCTCTTGCATGACACATGATTCATTATCCATGGTTACTGTTTTGTTCTTTGCACTCCACTCATCTCTTTGCACTCCACTCTTATAGGCCCAGACACCTAATGAATGAATTATTAAAACAAGTCAGAACTCTCTGCAAGTGGTTACTACATTCTCACTTCTATTCCACTGGTCCCATTCAGGGGTTCAAACACTGCCCTGAAAACAAAAAATAATAATTAAAATGATAGTATCAAAAAAGTAAATGTTGCAAAACACTTGAATGAGTTTTTCAAAGGACATTATACAAAATCTGTATCAAATTAAATACTACATGGAACAAAATCACATATAATTTGTCCTCACTTCTATTGAATTATTCAGATTGAACTGGATGGAAGGGATTTTCGCTTTATCTGGAAATGGTGAGGATTGAACATACGATATTTTGTTTGCAACACATCTGCACTATTATTATCATCCCTGAACCTTGTTTCCCAGGCGTATTATTTCCTTTTCTTTTGTTAAGTTCTGCGCATGGGTGCAAGGAGTGGAGACGAGGCAGTGAACAGTGAACTTCAACTCTATTAAGCATACTGAACAGAGCAATTCACCTAGGGCAGCAGCAGCCCTTTTATAGGGTTGGCTGCTGTCCTATTAGCCAATGAATAACATGGAAGTGTTAAACCCTTGAACCAATGAGAGTTGGCCCGTTAACAGCCAATCAGATTTCCCAGAAAGGACCAATCCAATGTTGCTATTATCGGCCAATCAGAAGTGCAGGATTAGAACCCTGCTTTTTACTAAAGGTTGTTAAAACTTTATTAAACGCTTTTATTAGTTCATAACACCCCTCCCCCCTAGGTTCCATTTGAGGAGTGCGGTAACGTAATCGCGTAGATATGCAGATCATTTCAATTGCCATTAGATTTCCACTGTCCCACCAGTTCCTGTCTGTAGTCCGGTTCCGGTGGAACATTTTTTGATTTATCTGGTACAAGCAGTTCCGCATCCCCACAGGACGACTCGGCGCCGCTAATTCTGTCATCGTTGTTCTCCAGTTCCTGCGGGCTCGCCTCCGTTGAGGTATTTCTCTGTGGCGAGGCATACCCCCTTCCTGATTCTTCTTCATGGAATGTGCCTGGATGCTGACTTTCTTCGATTTTGTCATCCAGCATCTCAAATTTGGTTCCCTCGACATCCCCTCCCCCCTCAGTTTGAGGGTCACAGGAGTCGTGGGAACTGGGTTGCAACCTAGAGCGAAGCTGATCTATATGGCGTTTCCATATTTTCCTGTCCATTGTTTGTACGTGGTACGATCTGGGCCCGGTGGCTTGGGTTACGGTTGCTTCGACCCACAACGGTTCGCCAGAAAGATTTTTAGCGAAGACTAAGTCGCCTACCTTGAATTCACGGCACTTTCCGCTAGATCCATAGGGTTTCTCTGGCACGTAGGCCGGGTGGAGACGGTTGAGGTGGGAGCGAAGCCTGCGTCCCATCAACAGTTCAGCTAACATTGTGTTGGTTACGCTGTGTGGGGTGATGTGTTGGAGTAGGAGCATTCTGTTCAGTTTGTCGTCAATGTCCCCATGGTCCATCTTGTGGAGAGTTTTTTTAAGAAATTGGACCATGCGCTTGGCTCTTCCATTGGCCGCAGGGTGCGCCGGCGAGGTTAGTGCATGGCAGATGCCCCAGTCCGCTAAGTATTGTTCAAACGCCAGGGCAGTGAACTGGGGTCCGTTATCGGAGACTAAAACATCTGGCAGTCCATGTGTTGCGAATAGTTTATTTAATTTGCGGATGACTGATTCCGTTGTAGTAGTCTTCATCTTGTGGATTTTGAGCCATTTGGAATAGGCATCCACTGTTAGAAGGAACGTATGTTCCTTCGTAGGTCCTGCAAAGTCAATGTGGATGTGGGACCATGGCCTCTGGGGAGTTTCACACTCCGTTGGAATCGCTCTAGGTGGGGCACTGCTGACTTCTTGGCATTTTAGGCAAATCTTCACCCAGGCTTCAATCTGCTTATCGATGCCCGGCCACCATGCATAGCTTTGTGCGAGCACTTTCATACGCACAATGCCGGGGTGACCGTCATGCAATGCTTTCAAAACTGTTCGTTGTAACTGCTCTGGGACGACGACTCTGTCTCCCCATAGGATGCAGCCCTTCTGCGAGAAAAGCTCTGTTTCCCGGTTTCTGAAAGGGGCAAAGTCATCAGGGGTTTGGTCTGCTGGCCATCCTCGTTCGACCCAGCTGAGAACTTGCGCCAGGACAGGATCTCGTTTCGTTTCGATAGCGATGTCTCTGGCTGTTAGCGGCGGTGAATGTAGGGTTTCAATCTGGAGTGTCGTGAGGGTTGGAGCTGGGTCGTTGACGGTTTCCGGAAGTGGAGCACGGCTCAATGCGTCAGCATGAGGAATGGCTTTCCCCAGGCAATGTTGCAATTTATAATTGTACGCAGCTAAGAACTCCGACCAACGAGTCATTCTGGGTGACAATATATAAGGGGTTGGTTTGTCTCCTGCAATAATTCCCAGCAAGGGCTTGTGATCAGTAATTATCATGAAGGCTCATCCATACACATATTCATGAAACCATTTCATAGCAGATACAACAGTAAGAGCCTCTTTGTCAATTTGGCTTTAGTTGCGTTCAGCCCTTGATAAGGTCCTTGAAAAATAAGCAATAGGGGCCTCACCACCATTTGGTAACACATGGCTTAAAATGGCTCCTCCTCCAAACAGTGACACATCACATGTAATGGTTAAAGGCAAAGTCTCGTTATACTGCATTAAAACAGCATTGGAGGTTCGTAAGTTTTTCACTTGTTGGAATGCGTGCTCCTCTCGGTGTCCCCAGACCCAGGTGGCTTTTTTGTCGAGCAGTCTATGTAGGGGTTCAGCTACTGTCGCCTTTTGGGGCAAGAAGATGTTGTAAAAGTTAATGAGCCCCAGGAAAGCTTGGAGGTCTGTTCTATTCTTAGGCCTTGGTGCGTTTTTGATCGCTCTTAGTTTGCCCTCAGTGGGGTGAATTCCTTGCTTATCGAGGAGGTACCCCAGGAACTCTACTTTCTCTGTACACAGTTGACATTTATTTTTTTTAACCTTTAGGCCGGAGTCTTTAAATTTTTGGAGGACCATTCTAAGACGCTTCTCCAGTACTTCTCTATTAGGGGCCGCAATTAAAACATCATCAAAATATGGTACGACTCCCTTGATCCCTTGTAAAAGTCTCTCCATCAGACTTTGAAAAATCCCTGGGGCTATGCTCACTCCGAATTGGAGTCGGTTGCATTTAAAAGTGCCTCGGTGCATAAGGATAGTCTGAGCTTCTGTGGTTTTTTTTATCTATGGGTAGTTGTTGGTACGCTTGCGCTAAATCCAATTTAGCAAAGATTTTTCTGCCCCCCTGGGAATGGAGAAGGTGTTGAACCACCGACACCGGGTAAGTGTTCTGTTGTAGGGCGTGATTGAGGGTGGCCTGGTAGTCCCCGCAAATTCTTAACGATCCATCCGGTTTGATGGGTGTTATGATTGGGGTTTCCCAATGGGCGTGGTCAGTTGGTTCTAAAACACCCTGGGCTATTAATTTATCAAGCTGCTCGTCGATCTTTGGTTTTAGAGCAAAAGGCACCCGACGAGGCTAAAGGCAGATGGGGGCTACTTCAGGGTTAAGGTTAAATGATATCGGGGTCCCCTTGTACTCGCCTAGTTTGTCTGCAAAAACGTCCTGGAATTCCTGGACGAGGGCCTCCTCCCAGTCGTTGCTTCTGGTTTGGTGAATGCCGGCTACCTCAATCCCGAGTGGGGCGAACCATTGAAGGCCTAATAAACTAGGCCGGTCACAATCGACAATGGTCAGCGGTAGCAACGCAGTACAGTTTTTGAATGAAACTTGGACTTGGCTGGAGCCGACGACCGGAATTCGGTTCCCCTGGTAATCTTTGAGTATAATTCTTTGGGCTCTGAGGTCTTGATGCCGGACGGCAGGGATTAACTGTTTGAGGGTCTTCCAGGAAACCATCGAGAGGGATGACCCTGAGTCAACTTCCATCACGCAAGGTTGGTTCTCGATGGCAACCCTCACTTGGATCTTCTTTGCATCTAACGATGAAGCGTGACCAATGGTTGGTGTATCTTTTCCTGTCTCGTTGAAGTGGCAAGTGTATTATTTCTGTAGGAGTGGTTGTTCCATTGGTGGTTCAAGTATTCCCGACTCACAGGACGATTCCCTGTGGTCTGGCGGCAGTTGTTTTCTCTCTGAATTGGGCTGGATCCTCCTTTGCTTCAACAGACCTTCCCGATGTGGCCTCTTTTCCCACAGGAATGGCAGAGCGCGTTGAGGAATTTGCAATCTGATCGTGGGTGGTTTGCCCCACAACCCACGCATTGGTGCGGTACTCTTCGATTCCGCGGGTTGCGTTGGTCGCGTTCGGACCGGAGCCGGTTGACCTCCTCCTCATCACTTTCTGATGGAGATTTGAGGTCCTCGTGGTGGGTCGCTGTTGTGTGCCTCTCCAGGCGAGGTGAGGTATCGTTGGCAAGTTGACGGAGCGGTGCGTTGATGTGGCGCATTTGAGCGGCCGACTTCCTGGTTGCTTCTGCTGCAGTAGCGTCTTTGATGACATCGGCAAGATCGATGTCCCCTTTGGCCATGATCTTGCTCTGCGCCGAGTGGTCATCTAATCCCAGAACTATTCGGTCTCTCAGAGCTTCTTCGAGGTCTGCACACCCACAGAGGCCTCCCAGGTTCCAGAGGTCCGCGATGAAATCTGCGACGCTCTCTCCTTTCCGTTGGTCCCTCTGATAAAACTCATGTCTTCGGACAAGCATTGGTACGGCGGGTGCATAGTGAGCCCGTAGAAGGGGCGCGAGGACCTCCCAGTCCATGGATTTCACCTCAGCCAGTTTCGCTAGTGCCTTGGCCATCTTAAAGACGGCAGGCCCGCAATGGGTCAGGAACACTGCTCGCTTTTTCCCCGTAGTTGCATCTTTCAAGTTGTTGGTCTCCAGAAACATCTGGAACCGGTCCATGTACGAGTCCCAGTCTTCTTGTACCGGGTCAAATGGAGCGGGTGGTATAGTGCTGCTGGACATGGTTTCCATTGTCGATGCGCCTTCAGCCACGTGCTCTGTTTGGTGCTCTGTAAGTGTTCAGTCAGCTCTGATGTCTCCACATCCCATCCTCCTTGCCAGTGTTAAGTTCTGCACATGGGTGCAAGGAGTGGAGACGAGGCAGTGAACAGTGAACTTCAACTCTTTATTAAATATACTGAACAGAGCAATCACCTAGGGCAGCAGCAGCCCTTTTATAGGGTTGGCTGCTGTCCTATTAGCCAATGAATAACATGGAAGTGTTAAACCCTTGAACCAATGACAGTTGGCCTGTTAACAGCCAATCAGATTTCCCAGAAAGGACCAATCCGATGTCGCTATTATCGGCCAATCAGAAGTGCAGGATTAGAACCCTGCTTTATACTTAAGGTTGTTAAAACTTTATTTAACGCCTTTATTAGTTCATAACATCTTCAATATAAGCTATGCTGTTTCTTAGATAACAAAATATACCTTAAAATAAATAGGAAATAGAATAATGCTACTCTCATCAAAGTATTAATGCCTGTTTAAAACATGATTGGAGTCAGGTTATTATTTATTATTTTAAACTACCCTCTAGACCAGGGGTGTCAAACTCAAAGCTCGGGGGTCAGATCTGGCCCACAGGGTGCTTCAATCTGGCCCATGAGGTCACCCTGGAAACAGCGAAGGACTGGTCTGTGGTGCTTCTGCCAACAAAAATGGACCTCGGGAGGGCTGGATGCAACCTTTGGCAGCTCTATTTTTGCTGCCAGAGGGTTGCAGGAGGCTGTTGCAGCTGAAAACAGAGCTCAGGAGCCCATTTTCACTGGCCAGCACAAGCACCCCCAACACGAGTTATGTTGAGCTGGCCATGCTCACCCCATCCCCCACCCAAGGTCGAACACAACTCTGATGTGGCCGTCAATGAAATCAAGTTTGATACCCCTGCTCTAGACAGCTTAAAAAAACCTAAATATTAGCATTTCTCTAAACAAAAATACAGAAGACGAAGCTGCAGCAGCAAAAAGAAACCCAATTTACAAGAGCGAGACCCAAAGCAGTTGGCTTTTAAAAGGCAAGTAAGCCAATGCTTAACTTCTTTCAAATTTTATTAACAAAGAGCTGAAACAAGAGCATCTTGGATGGGTGTTACAGAGGCTACAGAATTCTAACCAAATGACCTCTTACTTTTAAAAAGTTATCTTTTTGAAAGCCACTTCTGTCTAGAGCACTGCCCAGTCCAAATTAAGTGGGAAGCTACAGAGAGTCACAAGAAGGAGCCATAGATGCCTTGAAATTGCCTACTAATAGTTACCCTCCAGGTACTTATGTGAGCACAAAAGCCTGTTGTGAAAGTTTTTCTTGCTACCTATAGATATATTTCATTTCAAATTAAATCACTGGGTTTTGGATTTTTTTTTTAGAAATGAAAGGCTGCACGTTCATATCTTTTCTTTCCTACACCCCACTCAGTATTCACTTGAAAAAAAACAGATGGGTGTGCAGGTTTAAAAAATATCTATCAAATGGAATGAATCTTACTCACAGAATAAGAAGTTCTTCTTAAACTAACCACAACCTTCATTTTAATAACATTTTATTTATGTATTTATTAAACTTTTATGATGCTTATTTCCCCTACAAGGTGACTTTTGTCTGTAAGTCTTGATTGCAATCATATAATTAAATGTGTAATATTTATAATATAACCATATAACCCAATGGCTTAGGGTCTTTCCTCACTGTTGAATTAAAATGCTATCTATGCATCTGGAATTGGCAAAATACTATAATGGCATAAAAGATGTTGTCCCTCTTGGTTCTCCCTGTCCTTTTCTTTTTTCTGCTTGTGTTCAGATGAACTGCTGAGTAGTGCTATCCTGAATTTGCATGTATAAAATGTTCTAAGCAATGTGATTAGTTGATACCTCTGGCTCTTCTGTTCTCCCTTCCCTGCCAGCCAGTGGGAAAACATCAGATCTTATGTACTTTGTCCTTGGATAGTGATAGCTTACAAGGGAAAACAATATTCTTATACTGGTATAACTAAGAAAGATTAATACTTCCTTACTTGTAGAATGGATATAAGATGAAAACAATGTCATAATAGCAGAACAAAGACATTGCCAGAATAGTCTACACCAGGGGTCTCCAACCTTGGCTCCTGGAAGCCTGGCGGACTTCAACTCCCAGAGTTCCACAGCCAGCTGGCTGTGGAATTCTGGGAGTTGAAGTCCGCCAGGCTTCCAGGAGCCAAGGTTGGAGACCCCTGGCTCTACACCATTTTAGGTGCAAATGAAGATATTTAGTTCATTCATTCATTCATTGTGAATGAATAATAAATATTACTATTTAATGCGGAGTAGTGAGGTTCTAACTGCTCATCCCTCCAACCTTGAAGTTGCTGAACTACAACATGCAGCAGCCCCTTTCAGTTTCCAGTTCAGCAATTTCATAATGCAAGGATTATGCAGTTGCAAAGCTTATCAAAGCTCACTAATAATGCCAGGGACACATGAATGAAAATAGTGCTTTATTTATTGATTTGTAGATTATTTTGTTCCAATTCCTCCCCTTTGTTAGATCAGTAATTATATGTGCTACAATGTAACAGGTAAATAAGATAATGGTAAGCAGAACTGATTAAGTGTTTAAACAAAGGAACATTAATGAATCAGTGTTGACATCTTGAAAAGAAAAGTGAAAAGACAAGACATAATGTCTAGGAAACTAAAATCACAAGTTGTTTCCAATGGCATCTTTCTGCTGACAAAACATCTGCCAACAAACTAGATTTCTCTGTCTCCTGTGTAATCTGCTCTGGAGGAGGACATGACACGCTGGGGGTGGATTTAAGAGGTTTTGTGAAATGGTAAAGCAGAGAGAATAATAAGAAAGCTCCTTTAAGAAATAGAAATCTGGTCACATAATGCTGATTGTAGCCCACTCTTGTCTTCTGTAAACTTTGTTAGGACAAGACCTGAAATGGAAGAACATGAAGTAGCACCTCACAATCCTTTGTTTTTTTTTAAATCTTCTAACATATCCCATTGTTATGTTATTCTTTCATCTGGGAAATGCTTTAAAAGATGAAACCTAGCAGATTTTGCATACCTCAGAGTTCTCCTTGGATGCTGTCAACTTAAGGGGGAAAACATGACAGAATATTCAGTTGTGGGGAAAAAAATTCTCACAGCAGCTCCAGATGTCATAAGAGGAAAAGGAAACAGGACACCTACTGTTTAGCTATGTCTCAAAAGAAAGCTGTTAAATAGGACTGCTTGGAAATGTGCAGCTTCTTCTGGGGGAAAGAAAAGAAACAACATTTTATTTTGTGATCCATCCAAGAAATGCAGAAATTTGCTCAAACTAAGCAAATCTTGATCAGATCGCATAGATTCCCTGCTTATATTGCTTTGATAGGCAAAGAATAGGAAACACTCACCGATGTGCCCACCATGCTATTCCTTTCCAGACTAAAAGCATTGTGCAAAGCACAGGAAAAAAGTAAAGTATAAGGTATATGTACATATGCATATACATAATAGTACATAATCGTAATTGTACATTAAAATGCAAGGAAAGGAAACCAAAATTTAGTTATGTATTACATCTAGTTTTAAACTTTCATCTCTCTCTTTTTGAGGATCTCCTCAGAACAAAAAATCACTTGAAATACATACATGGATGCAAGCTACTCCATTTGTTTTATTATTATATTTATTTATTTCATTCTGCCTTTATTATTTTAATAAATAACTTGAGCTGACAAATTTTATTCATCTTTCTCCTATTTTCCCAACAACAACAATCCTTTAAATTGTACTAATGAGGCAGAAGTCTCATTACTTTGGGAAACCTCAAAGAAAGCCAATTTTAAACAAAGGGTAGGTAGCAGAAATTTTCAAAACTGGGAAACAAGCATGCATATAACCATGATGTGAAAAGGCAGAAATAAGAGGCCTAAAATATATAGAAGGTAAGATGCTAAGAAATTTTAGCTGTAGAATTTGTTTGTGTATGATGACTAATTCAACAGAAACAATAAATGGACTTATCTTTCCTTGTTGGAGTTATATAAAGCAAGGAAATAATTTATTTGCCATAGGGGATATGATGCCTTGACAGTCATAACAGCTATATTAAAAATAAGTTCACAAGGGATTCTACTTGATCAAATGTAAAATAGTACGGATGGTCTTTCACTGTTATTTTCTCAAAGTACCTTTCCATTATTGTGCTTAGCAATACATCAAAATGTGCCAACAACAATGCTCTCCTTATCCCAAAGGTGCTTTTTCCAAAAGGCAACTGAACTTTCTTGATTTTTTTTCTTTGAAAATATTTCACTTCTCATCCAGGAAGCTTCTTCTTCTGAAGAATTAAAGAAGCTTCTTGGATGAAAAACAAAACATTAAAAAAAACCCCAACAACCCAAGGAAGTCCTTTGGAAAGCCTTTTGGAAAAAAAATCATCTTTGGACAACCATGACCTGGATGATTGAGAATTTCCATAGACAATGCTCTCCTTAATTTCTAGAACTCCAAAGAATTAAGATGAGAAGATGAAACTTGAAGTAGGTCCAGGTTTTAAAATCCAGAGAGGGACCAGCAGAACTAAGAAAGTGAAGGTCACAGAATGGCTTAGCAGAGACTCTGAGAGCAGTGTGAATTGAAAAGAAAAAGAACTAAGGAAATCATTTTTGAGGAGTAAACTGGAACTTCTGAAAGAAAATTGTAGCAATAATCACAAGAAAGAAATGGGCTGCTTTACAGTGTCAGCTAGAAAGAAACCTGAAAAAGTATGCTACAAAATGAGTCTTCCAACCTCACATTTTCTTTTCTATTTTCTTTTTTCTTTTCTTTGTCACTCAGACAGTTTAATTTAAAGTAAATCCTGTGCAAACAGAATTGTTAATGCCATAATTTAAACTTTGATTTAATTACTAAAGACTGGTATATTTGGAGACTCCTCCCATGCCTAAAAATCTTGCTAGTTATCAAGGCAATTAAAGAGGGGTTGGAATGTAGATTTTAATCTGCTGGGAAAATATTCTGTAAATCATTTACCTTCCTGATGGGAGTAGTAAGAGAAAAAGAGTTCAAAAAAATGGCTCAGCCCTCAAACTGCCTTACCACTGAGACACAACAATGACAGGTAATAGTAGCATTCCCATGTTAGCATTTCCAACACCAAGGTAAAATTTCCATTTGTCCAGGATTTTTTTTTAATTCAGAACCATGCATATCTTTATCATGGAACATTTGAATTATATTTATTTCCTGTCTGCAGGTGTCTAAACCAGTGATTTTGACATAAGACAAAATCTACAGCAGGAAAACAAAGTAAAATAATGGAAATAAAACTGAGGGTTCCAGCTGAATTAACAGTGGGAATATAAATACATAAGCTTTATTTTAATTAATTTCCTCTCATATCCCATTGCTTTGTAATAGTATTCTATCCATATAACTATTTATTTTTATATAAAAAGTTTTTATTTTTTAAGACAAACATATACAAACAAAACATAAAAACATAAAATCATCTTCCATTTTATATACATACAGTGTGTCAATTGGTTACAAAACTTTTGTGCTATCCTTTTGTAGTCATTACTCCCAGTTTATATCAATTTTCACATTGTCAAACTAACATATGCTTATATATTTATCAGTTATTAATCATCCATAACTAAACTATTTATTCCATCATTTTATAAAAGATATTTCAAGTTTTGTTTTAAAATTTATATTATACTTTCATCCAATCGAAAGTATATATTATATTTTATATCAATCTATTAAACTTCTATTACAAACTTATCTAGTCTATTACATTACCATATCTTTTTGTCCAACCATTGATAAAACAAATCCTATATCATATAAAATTGTTTATCTTCTTGTTCTCTAATTTCAAATGTCAATTTACTCATTTCAGCAGTCCATAATTTTCTTAATAACTTCTTCCTGCATAGGTATTTTATCATTTTTCCAATTCTTAGCAAATACAGTCCTAGCCGCTGTTAGTACATTTACAATAAAATATTTCAGCTCTTTGTTGTATATTTTCGGTATAATTCCCAATAAAAAGATCTCTGGTTTAAAGTCTATATATTGTTTTATCATTTTTTACAACCATGTGTGGATTTTAGTCCAATATTTTTTTACATCCGAGCATGTCCACCACATATGGTAATATGAATCAGGTATCCAATGACATTTCCAACATTTATCCAATTTATTCTTAAACATTCTCGCAATTCTAATTGGGGGTATATGCCACCTGTAAAACATCTTACACAAATTTTCTTTATATGCAGTTGACATTGTCATTTTATAATTCTGAGACCACAATTTTCACCATTTTTCTAAGTCAATCCCGTATCCAAAATTTTCCCCCCAAGCATTCATCATTTCTTTAACTTGTTCCTCCTACAATTTAAATTCTAGTAAATGTCCATAAAGTTTTTTAATTACCTTTTTATCAGTACCCATCAAAATTTTATCTAAATCAGTCAACTTATCATAAATATCTTCTGTTTTAATATCTTTGTCAAATCTAGATTGTATTTGCAAGTATGAAAACCAGTTCATTTTTACACCTTGTTCTTCCAACACTTGCATAGATTTAAGTTCACCCCTTTCATTCAATATCTCACCATATCTAACTGTTTGTTCCTTTTTATATATTATTGAATAAGAAAAAGCTTCAAGAGTAGATATCCATAATGGAATTTTTAAATAGTATTGTCTTTTTATCTTCTCCCAATTCAAAAACAATGCCTCTCGAATGTAATGACTTCTAAAATATCCCTGTATTTTAGTTCCCTTGTACCAAAGGAAAGCATGCCGTCCCAACAACCCTTCTAAAGTCAATAGTCCACTGTTCCTTAATGTTATCCATTCCTTTACACATATCAGACTTGTCACCTGTAATACAACTCCCAATTGGGCAAGGCAAACCCTCCTCTTATTCTTGCATCTTGTAACAATTTTAGTTTTATTCTTGCTTTTTTACCCTGCCAGATATATTTCAGCACAATTCTATTTAAATCTTCAAAAAACTCTTTCCCTAGTCGAATTGGAATTGTCTGGAAAAGATATAAAATTCTAGGCAATACATTCATCTTAATTGTAGATATTCTCCCAATCAATAATAATTGTAAATTTTCCCATTTTGTCAAATCTGTCTCAATCTGCTGCTTGAGTTTAAGATAATTGTTCTCCTTCAGTGTGCTACATCTTGGTGTAATGTATATCCCTAAATACTTAACCTTGTTTGTGACCAATATTTCTAAAACTTCTTCCAGCTCTTTCTTTCATCTTGCTAGCATATTCTTTGTTAATATCTTTGTTTTATCTTTATTTATTTTCAAACCTGCTACTTTTCCATATTTTTCTATTTTTTCTATTAATTTAGGTGCTGTTCAATGGATCTTCTAATATGAATACCAGGTCATCTGCAAAGGCTTGCAATTTATACTCTTCCTTTTTGATTTTCATTCCTTTTATTTCTTTTTCTTCTCTAATGTTCCTATTCAACACTTCCAATGTTAACACAAACAGCAGAGGTGACAGTGGACAAACTTGCCTTGTCCCTTTTCTTATATCTATAGATTCTGTTCGTTCTCCATCTACCATAACCTTTGCAGTTTGTTCATGGTATATCATTTCAATGGCTTGGATAATTTTTTTACCAAAGCCCATTTGTATCAATTGAGATAAGATGAATTGCCAACTCACATTGTTAAAGGCTTTTTGTGTGTCTAGGAACATCAAAGCCATTGCTTTTCGTAGTATTCTAGTGCATCCAGAATAATTCTCACATCTTTGATTAGTCTCTTTGACAGAAATCCATTTTGGTCAATATGGATAAAATTATTTAAATATCTTTTTAATCTTTCTGCCAAAATTGAAGCAAAGATTTTATAGTCTGAGTTTAATAGGGATATAGGTCTATAATTTTTTAACTTGCTGCAGGTCTGTAATGTAGTGTAATGTATGCTTCTGTCCATATATATAACTATTTATTATATGATATGTATCTATCAGGAAATAACGTGTACTGGAATAGTATAGATACAGAAGCTTAAGTGCTGTCATTGCCTTCAGCAGACAACAGAAAACAAAGAAATATAGAAAAATTCTACACATATCTGAATTTATAGGACGTCTCTATAACTAGAATTTATTGTCTGTTTAAATCACAATAGCTGAGGGGATGTCCATAGGGGCTGTATAAAGGATTTCTCCCAATTGAAACTTGAGATGGCTAATTCAAGACTGTACATTTTATGTACGGTATAAATCTTCTTGCAGAACTGATAGTTAATTTTCATTATAAACTAAGCCTTACTGACCACATGCAAAAGAAAGACAAGATCCTAAACTTTGAGCTGTTTATTGAGATGTAGTTTGACAATTATTTGAATTCTGGAATCTCTATTCTTTGAAGGACGACTGGCTTGCAAGGTCTTAATTTGGTACAAATCTTTATGAATTAATCTGTCCTATATTTCAACTCTTTAGTTTTCACTGACATTTCTGTCTTACCAGCTGTTTCCTTTTGCTTATTTGTAACCCATGCGTGCTTATATCCTGGTACTATTGATTTTCTAGCCTCCAAGGCATCCTTTGATCATAACTGGACTCCTTTGAAAAAAAAGATTGACACACTTTGAACACTATAATGTATTTTAACTCTTTCTATTTTATTAAAAAAATACAAAATCCCATTGAATTTTAAAAAAACAAAGAAAAAACACAAAACAGACATTGGAAAAAGGTGCATTAAATATACATATTGCAATATATATATATATATATATATATATATATATATATATATATATATATATGTTTCTGTTTTGGTGAGTCATTATAGTTGTGCTTTTAAAGTTGTAGCAATGTTTCGGCAGAATCTCATCTACCATCATCAGGCTTCTGTGTTGTTTTCATCTGTGAGTCACCAAAACAGAAACAGATGGCCTAACGAAAGGATTCAGTTATCCTATAGCACCTAAAAAAATCCCCACAGAATCCATCATATATGAAGTAGAATCCAACCTAACTAAATTAAATACAGATGAAGCTGATAGAATAAGACACCAAGTCACTAACATCCTATGCACAAGCAAACCACCCAAAAGCAACTTGCACAAAGAGGAACTAAAAGCCCTGCAAGCCCTAAGGAACGACAGTAGCATAATCATACTTCCAGCAGACGATCATCCCAAGAGAAAAATCTTGCAGATGCCCCAAACTATATGGCCTCCCAAAAATACACAAGGCAGGCATACCTCTCAGACCCATAGTCAGCTCCAGAGGAGCACCACTACAAAACCTAGCTAAACACTTAGCAAAAGAGCTACAGCCCCATGCTGAAGCAGCAGCTTCATATGTACAAAACTCATACCATCTCTTGGAAATGATCAAAGATCTACACGTGGAACAAGAAGATCTGCTTATAAGTTTCAACATGGTTTCACTATTCACTCAAGTGCCGATAAAATAAACTCTTGAAATCATGAAAAATAAATACCAACCAGCTAAACAACTCATGGAACTAGCAGAACACTGCTTAACCAACACATATTTCATATACAAAGGACAAAGATACAAACAAATTGAAGGAGCCCCTATGGGATCACCACTGTCACCCGTCATTGCAAACCTGTTCATGGAAGAATTCAAATCCAGAGCCCTAGCTAATGCCATTCACAAACCCAAACTATGGTTAAGATACATCGATGACACATTTGTGATTTGGCCCCATGGAAAAGAAAACCTAAACAATTTCCTAACACACCTAAACAGCACACACCCCAAATTCAAATTCACCATGGAAACGGAAACAAACAAACAACTACCATTCCTAGATGTACTAATCTACAAAAAAACAGATGGCACACTATATACCAGAACAAAACACACACCAACCGCTACCTCAATGCCCAATCCCACCCCCCCACCCAGCACCACCCAGCCACTCTGTGGCCAAAACACTAATCGCCAGAACCAAACGCCTGGCAGACAAGACACACATAAAGACTGAACTATGCATCCTGACTAAAGTACTGACAGCTAACAGCTTCCACAAAAGCAAAATCACTGGCTTAATCCACAAAAACACACTGAGACATAATGGAGACCTTGAAGATGAACAGACCTATGGAACAGCTATAACAGATAAGAGGTAATGCAGACAAAATCAGTAAGATACTACACGGGCATCACATCAAGACTGCCTTCAAAACAGACAGAAAAATAGCAGCCATCCTAACAAACCCCAGATAAAATTGACCTGGAAAACCAAGGCATATATGAAGTCCCCTGTGCATCATGCCCTGCCACATACACTGGACAGACCAATAGAAGAATAAGTACCCACCTGGATGAACACAAAAATGCAGTCAAAAAGCTGGAACACACTTCCTCACGAGTCCAACACATGAAAGCAGCAGGTCATAGCATCAACTTCAATGGCACCAAAACCCTAGCCACTATAGAAAACCCCAGCTACAGAATTACCAGAGAAGCCATAGAGATTGAAAAAAGACCTGAAAGCGGGTTTCCGGTTTCGCGTGGCTTCGGGGCAGCAGGAATTCGCGACAGCTCGCGATTCCTGCTGTGCTAGCCGTCGAGGTACCCCCGACCCAGATGGGTCAGGGGGATATGGCTGCCCTGTAGGGACAGCTGAAGAGAGAGGGGAGCCAGACAGGGAGGTGGGGGTGTCGCAGACCCCCCCTTCTCCGGAAAAACCCCTTTTTCCCAAGGCGGTGGAGCGGCAGTCAGTAATGGCCGCCACGAAGAAGCCAGCAACCGGGTAAGATTGCGCTGGAGGAAACGTGAAGAGTGAAAGTTTTGTCTGAGCCGGGTCAAGTAACATCCTTTAAATTGCCTGGAACTGAGCTGTTTGAATTGCTGGAGGATACATTGTATCCCTAAGAAGAGCGAAAGCGGCGGAGAAGCTGTTAAAGGGAACTTTTGTTTTTTCTTCACTCTCCCACCCCATGGAAACAGCAGAAATGTTTGGATATATTGGACATTGAAAGTGAATTGTTTTGAGAGTTGAAGCTAAGGGACAAAAGGATTTTTGGACATAGAAAAATTTAAGAAATTGGAAAACCCTTGTTGGAGGTATGGATTTCTGATTATTTAAAATTGACATTTCAAGTGGGAAGGGAGAGGAAAAAAAATTGGAGCAGAAGCTGAAAAAGGAGGAGATTGCCTAGAATCCCAAAGAAAGATATAGGGTAATTGGACCTCTTTGATTAAACATTAACCCCAGAAAGAGAAAGAGAAGAAGGAAGAAAAGTATTAACTTTTGGAACTTTTTTTAATTGTTTTTGATTAAAAATACTTGTGGTTGTTTTGGGAAAAGTTTCTCTTTTCATAATGGCATTGTTTGTGGATGAACTAAAGACTGAATATCAAAAATATAAAAAGGAAGATACTTTGGGCGCTTTGTTTCAATTCTTAGAAATGGCGTTATGTACTTATGAAAAGTTGATTACGCAGCAGAAGGACTGGGACAAGGAAGAAGAGGAAGAAGAAGCCATCTTTGATGAACAATGGGTCCCTTCCGGAGAGGAGGAGAAAAAGGATAAGAAAAAGGGATTTTAAGAATTATAAAAACAACCAAAAAAGAGAAAAATGAGTGAAAAGGTGGAGGCAAGGTTAGAAAGCAAAGGAAAAGGAGTAAGAAAAGAGAGGAGAAAAAACAAAGGGGTAAAAAGGGCAAGGAGAAGAATAAGCAAGAGAGAAAGGGGGGGAGGAGAAGCCTTAATGGGGGGAAGCAAGATCTAAAGAAAAAAAGTTTATTCAAAGACAATGGGTGAATTTAATTTAGGATAAAAGAGGGATTCTGGAGGGTACATAAGTTTGTGTTTTTATATGTGTATTTAGAGTATAAAATTCATTATGTAATTTTAGAATCTTTCAAACAGAATCCCAAGAAAAATTGTTATACGAAGTACTTTTAAGTTAGGGTAATGAGTTATAGATGTTACTCCAATTGGTGTATAGGAGAAGTATAGTAAAAGAAAAAAGATGAATGGATAGTTGGAAATAGAACAGACAAAGAATGTTATTGAAAATGGTAATAAGATATGGAAGGATATATAAAGGCTTTGTTGTGGTTTTTTTTTTTTGGATTTTGTATATTGATAAAAGGCAATAAAATTTTAATTAACAAGAAATAATTTGGATGAAAAGGAGAAGTAGGGATAAGATATGAAGTTAAATAGATAAAGTATTGATACTATAATTTGGAATTGTTATGCTCTATTGGTTTTTTATTATTATTTTTTCCTAGAAAAGAATTTATAAGCTGTTATGCCTTGATTCTTTGTGCATTGTTTTTATAAAATTGATAAAAATGGTTTTTATATATATATATATAAAAAGAAAATGATAATAAGATATGGAAGGATATATGGGGTGAATATGATGTTTGAATTTGTGTCTGTGTGAAAAGTTTTAACCCGGGATCAGACAACCTTCAGAAAAGATCTTTTAGTTTTGTTTATGTTTTGTGTTTTGTATGTTTGTGTATTGTGTCTTCTGTAAAATTATTAAAAAAAATTTTTTTTTTTTTTAAAAAAAAGAATTAATAAAACCTTGGAGGAATGTTAGATGAGAATAATTGTAAACAAGTCAGAAAGAAATGAATATGATGACTATAAAATGGATAAATATAGAAAAGAAATGAAATTGAATAAGAGTAAAGAGAAATAATGAGAAATTTGCTGAAAGATATTTATGTGTCCATATGGAAATGGGATAAATTAGAATTATGTTGTATAAAAATAATGTTTTATCCGACTTGTAAAAATTTATAATGTTAAGAGGTTTTATGTACTTAATGATTAATGATGTGTTGTTTGTCTTTAAAATTAATAAAATTTGTTTCAAAAAAAAAAAGAAAAAAGACCTGAAAGCATGAATAGAAAGATGATTCCACCAGAGTGTCAATTATTCGGAAGCCTGCACTCATAAACAAAAAAATCTCCACACCATAAGCCAGGCAAACACCTGGGCACAAACAGATCCCCCCTGATACCTCCAGCTCAAACACACCCCAACCAGGCACCCAGATGAAACCTAGCTTCCTAAAAATGATAGCCGTCCATTTACTCGGAGGCAAGCCACACTAAAAGCCTCCAATACAGGAAACACAATGTTGCCAGCTAATCAAAAAAAAAAAAGCCACAAAACAGACAGAAGATATTAGAAACACCAATCAAGCAGAACACAGCAAACTCCAAGACCAATAAACACAGACCAAGACTCCCAACCAATCAGGATGAAGAAAAACCCATTCTGACACAGCAGTTGGCTCGCCCCAAATTTAAAACAGAAACGGCTGTGAAAGTCTGACTCACAGATGAACACAATACAGAAGCCTGATGATAGCAGATGAGATTCTGCCATCTATCTATATATCTATCTATCTATCCATCTTTCTATCTATCTATCTATCTATCTATCTATCTATCTATCTATCTATCTATCTATCTATCTATCTATCTATCTATCTATCTATCTACCCTGCCCTGTTGAATGCTGATTAATTCATTACTACAATATTAGCTTCGCATCCTTTCAGACCAAACTTTTTTTGTTTTTAAATTGTTTTTACAGCAGGAAATATATTGTGGATCAGCGTTCTATAACATAATGCCCTGTAATTGCATATATGTAAGTATGTATGTATGTATGTATGTATGTATGTATTTATGTATGTATGTATGTATGTATGTATGTATGTATGTATGTATGTATTTATAACCACCTAACACAATCAAGTAACTCTGGGTGGCTTACAATTCTAAAAAATAAATAAATAAATAAAAGCTTCCACAAAATAAATAAGTGCAAACAGCTGTTGTGATTATGATCATATGTTATATTGTGTTGTGTTGTATTGTGTTATTATACTTTACTTTACATTGAGTAATGTCATTACCATGATGGCTAATGATAAAGAAAATATTTTCTATGATATCAGAAAATATTAATAAAAAAGAAAGAAAATTAATATAGTGACAGAAGGTTGGTTTACTGATAATAAGGGAGAAATGCACAGATAACATCACTTATACTTGATTTCTTCAGTACTGCAACTTCTCATTTCTAATTTATCTTATTTTTTTTAAAAAAAAAAGTTAAAAAAAACCATCATTATTATCATGTACTGTATAATTGTATATAGCTTTTTCAGAGCTATAGAGTTTTGCATTAAATTTCTCAAGATTTTTATGCAGAACTGGTAAGTTTTTTTTCTTTCTGAACATTCAACTGTCCCTAGTGTATTTATTTTTCTGCACAACTTTCCTGTACATACGCTTTTTAGACATATTCTTAATTCTATAGTTGGTTAAGTGGAAAGTGACAGGTGTTAGTTGACTCTACCAGAACTCATCCAGACTACAACAGAGTCTGTGTTAGAAATTTACATCATTTCACTCCTACTGAAATCCACAATGGATGTTTTTTTACACCCTTAGGATATGTTTCCACTTTGAGGAAAAGAACCATACATAGAGGTAAAACTGAACAAAATAGATAGAAAAGGTGACTGAACTTTTCAGAAGCCTCCTGGGGGCTGGTGATAAATGCCTGTTACTTGCTTCATTTGTCTAAGATGGACAGCTCAAAATGTAGCATAGCAGTTTTATGAGGAAAAAGAAAGAAGAACCAAGTTGATGAATTAGTTTTGCATTATGGAATGAAGCTCAATCCAACTTTAGCATATTTTCTCACTGCAGCATGAAAGAGGAAGTTATGTCACGGGCAATATTAGGAACCTATTAGAAATTCCAAGCCTTTCTCCATTAAATAATATCATATTTATTAATAAGTAGTAGAAATCATTAGGTATTGTACCAAGTACTTTTAAACAGAATTTTTTAAAAACCATCAAATAGAGACCTAAACAAATCACCCCCTGCCTGTGACTGCACAAATTAAAAAGCTCCCTTTGTATCAGATATTGAGTTTTTCTGATGTAAAACAAAATGCTAGGAGGAAACCCAAGAAAAAAGATTGATGGAAGTTTTCCAAAGGCCATAATCTAAAAGGGAAATTTATTTATTTATTTGATTTGTCAATTGCTTACAGGATAATAGATATAAGTATAAAGATGAGTAAGAATACAGGAAATAGGTATAAATAAATGGGGACAATAGGACAGGGACAGTAGGCACAATGGTGCACTTATGCATGCCCCTTACAGACCTCTTAGGAATGGGGTGAGGTCAATAGTGGTTAGTTTGAGGTTAAAGGAGTGGGGGTTAGAGGATGTAACAACAGAGTCAGGTAGTGCATTCCAGGCATTGACTACTCTGTTGCTGAAGTCGTACTTTCTGCAATCAAGTTTGAAGCGGTTTACATTGAGTTTGTGTCTGTTGTGTGCTCTTATATTGTTGTGGTTGAAGCTAAAGTAGTCATTGACTGGTAGGACATTGTAGCAGATAATTTTGTGTGCTACACTTAAGTCTAATCATAGGTGGCATAGTTCAAGGTTGTCCAAGCCCAAAATCTCAAGCCTGGTGATATAGGGTATTCTGTTGTGAGCAGAGGAGGGTAGTACTCTTCTGGTGAAATACTTCTGGACTCACTTGATTGTATTAATGTCCAATATGTAGTGAAGATTCCAGACTGATGAGCTGTATTCGAGTATTGGTCTGGCAAAAGATTTGTATGGTCTAGTTAGCAATTTGATATTTCCAGAGGAGAAGCTTCGTAAGATTATATTTACAACTCTTAATACCTTTTTGGCAATGCTGTTAAAGTGAGCTCTGGCACTTAGGTCATTTGATATGAGAATTCCAAGGTCCTTGACAGAGTGAGGATCATCAGTGAAGTCATATCCACCTAGTTTGTATTTGGTGTGCTGATTTTTTTTACAATGTGTAGGACAGAGTATTTGTTGGTCGACATTTGGAGTTGCCAGATGTTTGACCATTCGGATACATAATCAAGGTTGCTTTGAAGGATGGTAGCATTGTCAGTGGTGTTGAATCGTTTTACATCATCTGCAAAGAGGGCACAGTTGCTTTTAAGGTGATCACAAAGGTCATTTATATAGAGTATAAAGAATGTGGGTCCTAGAAAGCTGCCTTGGGGGACACCTCTGTTAACTGGAGCAGGGTTTGATATGGCGCTCCCTATTTTTACTATTTGTTGCCTGTTTGACACTTCCGGATCCCACTTATGGAGGGATCCGGAAATGTTGTAAGGGTTTAGTTTTAACAGTAGTTTGTCGTGTACCACTGAATCAAACACTTTGCAGAAGTCTATGTAAATTGCATCTATAGTTTTAACCTGGTCAAGTAGAATAGTCCATATGTTTTTGCAGTGTAGGAGTTGTAGATTGCAGGACAATTTTTTCCTGAAACCATTTTTTTTTTTTTTTTGGAGAGTAGATTGTTTGACTCTAAGTGTAGGGTGATGAATTGGTTAATGATTGATTCCATGACTTTGCATGTGACACAACACAGTGAGATTGGTCTGTAGTTTTCAACCAGGCTGGGGTCACTTTTTTTGAAGATAGGGATGACTGTAGTTAAGGACCATAGGTTTGGTAAGGAGCTGGTTCTGAATGATATCTCATATATAATGCTTAGGGGTTCTGCTATGGCAGAGGAGAGGTTTTTTAAGAAGTATGCACATAATCCATCAAGGCCAATAGATAGGGATGGTTTTAGGTTTTGTAGTGCCTTTTGTACGTTATCTTCTGTAAAGTCAATATGTAGTAGGTCATTACAGTTAGTTGTGGTACAACTAGGAAATGTCAGGCATGAACCATTGCTGTTTACAAAGACTGATCTGAAGAATGTGTTAAAGAGATTGACCTTAACAGCTTCATTGTTGCAATCTTTCCCATTTGGTCCTTTTAGGGGTGGGATGGTTCTTGATTCTTTAAGTTTGGTATTAACAAAATTGTAGAAGGTGCAGATGGATTTTGTATATAGGAGGTTTTCCTCTTGCTTGCAGTGGTAATTTGTACATTCTGCCTTTATCTGTTAGAATAGGGTGCTGTATTGGTTTTTAAAGTTTGCTACATAGCTAGTTTTGTATTTACATCATAGTGATCTTTTTTTATTGAAGTTTCCTTATTGTTATGGGTAATTTGTTTTTTTGGGGGGGTTACTAAGGGTACATATAGTTTAATGACCCTTTCAAGCTCAAACAAGAATGGATTATAATGGTCTTCTGTAGTATTACAGCTAGAGAACAGAATGTGCCAATTAAGAGATGATAGGTCAGCATCTATGAGATCATAGTTGGCTTTTTTGAAGTTGTATTTTGGGGATCCATCATTATGAACTTCTTTGTGAGAGCATAAATTGAGACAAAAGTCAATCATACTGTGGTCACTGTTTGAAAAGGGTTCTTGTATTTGTAGGCCATATATTGAGTTTGAGCTGTTGCAGAAGATAAGGTCAAGGGCAGTTTTTGAGTCTAGTGTTGCTAGTTACTAATTGATCCAGTCCCATTGTAGTAACAGCATTGTACAGGGTTGCATATATGGGTTCGGATGTACATTCATTTAGTGTCCAATTTATAAGAGGTAGATTGAAGTCACCAAGGAAAATAAGAGGGTGAGGGCAAGAGGCAGCCCACGTTAACAGTGAAGTTATCTTGTTTGCATGAACTATGTCATATTCTAGGGCTCTGTAGCAAAGTAAGAAGTGGATTGTGGCATTTGAGGACAGTTCACAGACGATGGTCTCTGGGAGAGCAAGTTCCTTTGTAATTTGAATTGTTTTTAAATTTAGGGATTTTTTGTAGAAGATTGCAACTCCACCTCCTCTATGGATTTTGAGATCTGACCGATAAATGTGCTGACTGTGGTAAAGGAGTCTGGAAAAGATGCATTTAACCATGTCTCACAGACTAATGTAATGTCAAATGTGGTCGTGCCTAATAAGATAAGGAATTCAGGCACTTTGTTTGCGAGGCTTCTTGCGTTGAATAGTTTGCATTTTAGATATGTAGTAATGGGTCTGGAGGAAGTAAGGGGCATGCATGCCTAATGTTGGATGTTGGGGTGATGGTTTTTGGAATGTAAGTTGAAGGTCTTGCTTTTGATAAATTCTGTGCAGTAGTCAATGTATAGGTTAGTATTTCCTTGTTCATGGAGTCTTTTGAGCTCAGAGCACAGCTCACAGGATCGTACACGTTGCTGTAAGGTTAGGTCAGGGCGAGAACGGAGGTTCTTATGGTTGATGTTGCTTTTGGTGAGTAAATTTATAGTATAAAAAATTCACGTTTGCTTGATTCATTTTTGCAAATGACCCTGCAGAAGCATGGGACCACCGAGCCGTCACTGTTTTTGAACTCTGGGCATTAGGGAGTGAAGATGGCATATACAGGCAGTCCTTGACTTACAACAGTTTGTTTAATGACTGTTTGAAGTTATGATACTGAAAAAAGTGACTTATGACCATTTTTCACACATGACCTTTATAGCATCCCCATGATCACATGATTTACATTCGGAAGCTTGGCAACTGACTGACCTTTATGACAGTTTCAGCATCCTGGAATCATTTGATCTGCTTTTGTGACAAGCAAAGTCAGTGGGGAAATCAGATTCACTTAACCATGTTACTAATTCAACTGCAGTGATTCATTTAACAAATAGGGCAAGAAAAGTCATAAAATGGGACAAAACTTACTTAACAAATTTCTCACTTAAAAATATAAATTTTGGGCTCCATTGGGTTCATAACTTGAAGACTACCTGTAATGGCAATTTTTTAAAAGAAAGTTTGTATGAGTGCTCTTTTCCAAAGTCTCTTTTTGTCCTTTTATTGTCTCTGCCACTATTTCATCACTAACTCTGCTTATATATTGTTGGGCTGAGGAAGTGCTTTAGTTCAAAAACACAGTACAAATTAATCCAAACAATTGAAGTGAAACGTGATCTAACATAATTTTTGGCTTGTCACAGAGAACAACAGCAGTGGATATAGCTGGGTTGCTTCATTGAAAATGCAATAGTCAATTAAAACTGAGCAACCATTATAATAAATACTGATAAATTGGAAAGATCAGGATAAAGAAAGGAGAGAGAAAAACCTACATATAATTTATATCTAAATTTACCATTTGAATATACCTTAAATTTAATTAAAAGGATTACAACAATAATTACAATTTGGAGACAGTATTTGGAGGATATCTAGAGGTTACAGCCAAGGTCAGAGTACTAGTAGTGTACTTTTGTTTCAAATGGTTTTAGTATAAAACATAGTATACTACTTTCATGTGAATAAGGAATGGACTTTGAGAATATGAAAAGAAGGGAGTGATGGCTTTACACTAAGCTTTTCTGCAAAAATGATTTTGATCCTTTAAGCATTCTACTTGGATTGTGGATAATCTTCAGCAGTGGCCTGAGGAAATTGTCTCCCCAGCTGTGCCCATACCTGCCTCCATCCTCTTAAGAGGGACATGAGAAAGCAGAACAAGTAAAAGATTGCTCAGACATTTCTTAGAGCAATAATAGAATAATAGTTGGAGGAGAACTTGAGTTCTCCTAGTCCAAACCTCTATTCAAGCAGGAGATCCTATACGATTTCAGGCAAATGGCTTCCCAATATTTTTTTAAAAATCTCTAGGGCAGCCATTCCACTGATTAATTGCTCTCATCAGAAAATGTTTCCTTAGTTCTGGGTTGGATCTCAACTTTCCATCTGGTTGTCCTATGTTCAAGTACTCTGGAGAATAGGTTAACCCCCTCTTCTTTGTGACAGCTCCTTAGATATTGGAAGACTGCTATCACATCATCCCTAGTCATTCTCATTGTTAGACTATAGACATACCCAGTTCCTTCAACCATTCTTCATATGAAGTCCCCAAATCATCTTTGTTGCTCTTCTCTGCATTTTTCTAGAGACTCAATATTTTTGTTTGCATTGTGGTGACCAAACTGGATGCAATATTCCAACCAGCATTAAAAAGTGGTACTAAAACTTCATGTGCTCTTGATTTTATCTCTCTGTTAATGTTGCTTAGGACTGTATTGACTTTTTAACAGCTGCAGCCTCCTACTCGCTTATATTTAAGTGGTTGACTCCTAGATCCCTGTTACTGCTATTGAGCCAGGCACATCAATTTTATGCCTATGCATTTGTTTTTTCTTGCCTCAGTGTAAAACCTTATTTTCTCATCACTGAATTGCATTTTGTGGGACAGGATCAGTGTGTGTTCAAGTCTGTCAAGATCCTTCTTGAGCTTATCTTCTAAAGTGTTCCCCCCCCCCAGCTTGATGTCAGCAAATTTAATGATTTCCCTTCAATCCCCTCATCTAAATTGTTTATGAAGATGTTGAAGAGTACTGGACCTAAAACAGAACATTTCTCTCTCTGTAGATATAGTTCCATGAAGGACTACTCATTGAGTATGGTTGGTCAGCCAATTATGAATCCATCTGGTGGTGGTGCTGTCTAAGCAATATCTGACTATCTTGCCAAGTAATAGGTTGTGGTCTACTTTGTCAAATGTAGTTCATGTTCAACTTCAACTTCAAGTATATTAAGAAGATGTATACTGTATTCTCTACAGTATAACTGTAAAGATCCATTTGAATCAGAGAAGTTCACTTCTTTGAATAAAGGAACCTTTTAGCATTGATCTGATAACTGGATCCTACAGACACAAATGTTTACAAATACAGTCCTGTATCCAATATTTATGGTGACTATAACTGGAATGTGTGTATAGTTTTGCATAGAATATAAAATTGCAGAACATTTTTTCTAAATACTACTGCTTTAATAAAATAATAATAATTGCATTTATCTGTGTCAATGTACATTAGTGGAAATACTGAAGGTCAACAGTGTATGAAAAACTCACATCTGCTTCCTGAAAATAGATTTTATAACAAAGAGTATAGGAAAAATGTATTCAATACTACTGGTTGCATAGAAATTACAATAGCAATTGGATGAACACAGTTTTGATGTTTTGGTGCAATAAGATTGGGACTGGGTTAGAGACTTCTGTCTTCACTCTGAGTTGTGTTGGGGGGTGTACAAAGGGAGGCTCAGCTAATCTCATTGTACACATGTTGTATTCTGCCAATAAAGGTTGATTGATTTAATTCAATTAGTGGCTTTTTCATTTTCAAATATCTGCCCCATTTAAATTATCCCTTCCTCATAATTTGAAATAATCATATCTTATGTAAGCATTCTGCTTCCTTGCTCACTTCTGAGTCTTGCTTTCATTTCTCCTAGCTTTCCATCTCTTAGGGCATACCTGCACTGCTAGGTTGCCCTGTTATAAATAAAGTCCAACAACAGAGTCTGAAGGCAGAAGCAGATATTACCTTCTACTAAACTTCATCCCACCCGAAATGTGACCTCCATCCATGTTTTCCTGCTCTGGGTTGCAAGCTCTTTCTCTCTTGTGCTGGCCTTAACCTTGTTGTCTTGTCTGTTTGCTGCACTTTGCTTTCTTCCAAGCAAAGCCTTGAATTTTGATTGGCATCTGTGCTGAGGCAGGCATGCCCCTTCACTTAATTTTCTCAACTTTTGTTCCAGAATGTCTGCGTTATAAAAACTGTTCCTGATGGTACCATGATTATAACATTTTGTTGACATGCAGAAAGTCCTTGCTTCAAAACACAGAAGAACCAGGGTTGTTTTTCATAATCATTTTTCTTCCTGTGAGCTACCTACAGTATTTTTCTGCTTGACTTTTTTTAAGTAGTTCATCAACGCATCATTTTATTGAACCCAACACTGTGGATGCCCCCGCCACTTTGAGTAATCTTTAACATCCAGCCCCTTTCTTTATTTTGTTTACTGACTGCACATTGTAATCTCCTTGTCATTTTCCCATTCTGTACACCTTCTTTTATGATACAGAAATTCTATTCATGCTACAGAAGTGTTAGTAGCAAATCTTTGTACAACCTAACAAAGAGCAAGTTGCTACAGTAGGTTGCTAAACAACATAGCAAAATTTTTTGCTAGAATTCTATCAAACTGGTTCTTTCCTAATTTGAAATGAATAAAGGTAAACTATTTAAATGATACTACATATTTTTCTGTCTTCCATCCCCATTAACATAATCGTCATTGTCTCATGAGGAATAGGGGTTTTTTTTGATGATGGTTCTTTATATTTGATTGTTTGAAGTGTTGTAAATTTATTTGCTGCTGCTGGACCACAGGAACAGCATGGAACATGGGAAAGTCAAGAGATAAGCAAGGGGTTAAGCTAAAAAGGTTTCAGTCCATGCTGTATTTCAGAAACGTTTTTGACCACAGTTGAAATAGCACTAGCAACAGCTTTGCTAAACATGACAATAATTCACTTTTCACAGAAGAAAGACCACAAAGCATTTAATGCAAGTAGAGGTGCCCATGATTGATATGCAGCCCAGACTGCAGCCAGGAAGCACAATGAATAGGCAAATAATGTTAAGTTTGCTAACTCCAGTAGAGAGAATGTCTCTTGCTACTCTGAATGAGGTAATTTGACTATCTGTTAAGCACACATTGGTGAACATTGCCTCTCTGGCAGAATTATCCTAGCAGAATTTAATGTGGCCTTTAGAATAACAGAACTATCCCTCTTGTCAGACCAAGACAATTGGCATATTTGAAAACATTAATTATTTGAATGTTTGCATTTGCTTCTCACTTATTGTCAATTTCTTTTCACATCAGTTTATTCGCAAAAGAAATAACAAAAAGAAACCCAGGAAAATTATTACCAAGCTACTCAACAACATAATACTAAGCTAGTGAAAACACACAAACACAAGCAAACATACACACGCACACACACACAGAGTGTAACTAATTACCAATTTGCTTCAAGGCTGTTTGAAATGCTGATTTTGACCTTCAAAACTATTGAGAGGCGTGGGATCAGAACATCTCCAAGTATCTTGTATTGCTTCTTGAGATCTTTGTGCCACTGTAAAAGCCATTCTTTAGGTCTCACCATTAATTGAGATAAGGAGAAAGATAGCTAGGAAAATAAACTTGCTATGCTGCCTAATAATCTCTCCAAAGAACTGAGACTATAGCTGAAGCATTCACAGTAACATATTTCTGCTGCACATACACACAAAAAAACCACCAAGAATTCCATAATTGTACATAACCATTTGTTTAAACTGTGCTCTGGAGTTTCTTGGTAGTCTATCAAACAAATTCCTTAGACTCTAACAGAGAACAAACTCCTCTTAAAACAGTATCTACCACTACTATTCTGGTGTACAAAAAATCTCCTATACATATGGATTGAAAGGAGTCACTTAATCTAAAAAAATCATAGGACTGCCCTCCCCTTCTGATTATAAGATACAAATTACTGTGTTCATGTCTATGACAGAATAACAAAATTACCACCCTTGGTATTCAAAGAAGATGGCAGTCAAGAATTAACTAATTTAGAACTTGCTGCCATTTTACAGTACTTTGGACTTTTACAGCCCAGATATGATAGCCCTAGGGCCCAAATAATAAGATGAAGCATTTAAAAAATAATCTCTACTATATTAGCACAATTAAATAGATAGTTTGTAGTAACAAAATAGAAAAAAGTCAGTGAAAATATCAAGAAAAATACAGGTTTTGTCTAATAGGTTAAGAGCCAAGTTCAACAATTGTTTGATTCTCATTGTCAATGATACTGGTAAGATGAAAAAAGAAAAATATTTTTAATTTGGATCCAACCTATACTGATTCACTATCCGTTTTCCTGTCTCAACCACCACTGCCTGTTGAACAGTATATTTCATACTGGGACTCCTCAAATTATGGGAGGGAAATAACTCCTTGGAAGATGTGATTGTAAAATTGTGATTGATTAACCAGCTTCCATGGCAGATGCCTACAATTTGCAAATCATTATTCAAAGCTATAAACTCAATGGTGATGTTTAGAAGCTCTCTTTATAAGGTTGAACCTTTTTTTGCCCTTTCTGTCCATTTGATTTAAATAATTTACAAACTCTTTGAACCAGAGAAAATGTGTCCTTGTTTGTCTGATAAGAACAAGAGCCTGAAATAAATAACATTAATGCTCTTACTTATTACATTGTATTAACAAAAGTGATTAATTCTATTTCCAAAAGTCAACAGCCATTATAGTCTAAAGTAGATAATCAATCTAGATGGTTTTAGTAATAAAAATAAACCAAACACCAGCCAATACATCTCTCAAATAATACTTTCCCCCATTGACACTGCTGATATACATCAATTATTTAAACTTTCCTCTCCTGCAAAAACCTAAAAATGCATTTTTCCTCTTCTACAACTAATAATGGGACAGTTCAAAGATCTTGAAAATTAATTTGAGTTTTATGAATCTTTTAAAGACATTTTTACCTTCTGTATGCAATATTAAAAAATGGAATAGGTTTCAAGACTTGTATGTTGGTTTTGACACTGTATGTATTATGTAGGACAACTCTTCCATATTTTGGAGGGCACTCACATAGTCATCAGTGGTGGGATTCAAAAACTTTTATCACCAGTTCAGTGGGTGTGGCTTGGTGGGCATGCTTTGCATTGTATGCTTTGTATGCGTATGCACACCAAACACACACTTTGCGCAGGTGCAGAGGCATTTGAGCAGGTGCAGTAGTGTTTCAATTCACCTCCTGCAAGCCTGCACTTTCCTGGTTGCTTCAGCAGCTGCCGCACAGCATTTTTCTGTTCTGCACAAATCAGCTGCACTTCAAAATCAGAAGATAAAGGAACCTGGGCAAGCGGGTGGGTCCAACAGCAGAGTGGTGGAGAGAACTGGTTCAGTCTCCACTGCTCATCACTGCTAACGGCTCAGCAGAACCGAGCTGAACCAGTAGCCTACCATCACTGATAGTCATCTATTTGTATCTTGTATTTTTTAAATCAGAATTACATGCAATTTTCCAAGAGAGTCCATTGTTCTATGAATGTGCTGACCATCTTATTTTTCATACTGTCAAAGTACCAATTTCTAGTATAACATGGATTGAACATGACAAAGATTTTGTAATCCCTTTTGAACTTATCTATCCCCTTAAGTAACCTATAGAAGATTTTCATTCAGCACTTCCATCTAAGGTGGAAACAGTGACTGGTATTTGTTTGTTTGTATTCCATTTATTTTCCCATTCCAACATGCAAGCCTTACAATAATAAAATGATACAGCAAAGGACATAATAAAATTAATGCCATTAAACCTATCATTAAAGTAATACATCGAAAACTCAGTGATGTTTTAAAGATCTTCCTAAATACTGCAAGAATGGGAACCAAAAACATTTCCTTCTCAAGTAAATTCCACAGGCTGAAGCCTTTTTCCTGATGATAGTTGAGGCTCTAGCATTCTATCTATCTTCAGAAGGTCACTCCTGATGATCAAACTAATTATAAGATATATAGCAGAAGTTATATATTTCTCCCCTTAGCCAGTTTCCTTTTTTTTTTAGTTACAAATTCTATAGGATAGGGGAGAGCAATGTTGTTGTTTTTTAAACAAATTTTATTAATTTTACAGAGAACACAATAAAACATAAACAAAACTAAAAGATCTTTTCTGAAGGTTGTCTGATCCCGGGTTGAAACTCTTCACACAGACACAAATTCAAACATCATATTCACTTTATATATCCTTCCATATCTTATTATCATTTTCTTTTTTATATATATATATAAACCATTTTTATCAATTTTATATAAACAATGCACAAGGCATAACAGCTTATAAGTTCTTTTCTAAGAAAAAATAATAAAAGAAGAAAACCAATAGAACATAACAATCCCAAATTATAGTATCAATACTTTGTCTATTTAACTTCATATCTTATCCCAAATTCTCCTTTTCATCCAAATTATTTCTTATTAATTAAAAATTTTTTTGCCTTTTTTCAATATACAACATCCAAAAAAAAAAACATAACAAAACCTTTATATATCCTTTCATATCTTATTACCATTTTCAATAATATTCTTTGTCTGTTCTATTTCCAACTATCCATTCATCTTTTTTCTTTTATTATACTTCTCCTATACACCAATTGGAGTAACGTCTATAACTCATTATCCTAACTTAAAAGTACTTCATATAACAATTTTGCTTGGGATTCTGTTTAATAGATTCTAAAATTACACAATGAATTTTATACTCTAAATACACATATAAAAAACACAATCTTATGTACCCTCCAGAATCCCTCTTTTATCCTAAATTAAATTCACCCATTGTCTCTGAATAAACTTTTTTTCTTTAGATCTTGCTTCCCCCCATTGAGGCTTCTCCTCCCCCCCTTTCTCTCTTGCTTATTCTTCTCCTTGCCCTTTTTACCCCTTTGTCTTTCCTCCTCCCTTTTCTTACTCCCTTTCCTTTGCTTTCTAACCTTGCCTCCACCTTTCCGCTCATTTTTCTCTTCTTTGGTTGTTTTTATAATTCTTAAAATCCCCTTTTTCTTATTCTTTTTCTCCTCCTCCCCGGAAAGAACCCATTGTTCATCAAAGATGGCTTCTTCTTCCTCTTCTTCTTTGTCCCAGTCCTTCTGCTGCGTAGTCAACTTTTCATAAGTACATAACGCCATTTCTAAGAATTGAAACAAAGTGCCCAAAGTATCTTCTTTTTTATATTTTTGATATTCAGTCTTTAGTTCATCCACAAGCGATGCCATTATGAAAAAAGAAACTTTTCCCAAAACAACCACAAATATTTTCAATCAAAAATAATTCAAAAAAAAAAAATTCCAAAAATTAATACTTTTCTTCCTTCTTCTCTTTCTCTTTCTGGGGTTAATGTTTAATCAAAGAGGTCCAATTACCATATACCTTTCTTTGGGATTCTAGGCAATCTCCTCCTTTTTCAGCTTCTGCTCCAATTTTTTTTCCTCTCCCTTCCCACTTGCAATATCAATTTTAAATAATCAGAAATCCATACCTCCAACAAGGGTTTTCCAATTTCTTAAGTTTTTCAAAAACGCTTTTGTCCCTTAGCTTCAACTCTCAAAACAATTCACTTTCAATGTCCAATATGTCCAAACATATCTGCTGTTTCCATGGGGTGGGAGAGTGAAGAAAAAAAAAAGTTCCCTTTAACAGCTTCTCCGCCGCTTTTGATCTTCTTAGGGATACAATGTATCCTCCAGCAATTCAAACAGCTCAGTTCCAACAAATTTGAAAGATGTTACTTGACCCGGCTCAGACAGCACTTTCACTCTTCTTACTTCCTCCAACGCAATCTTACCCGGTTGCTGGCTTCTTCGTGGCGGCCATTGCTGACCGCCGCTCCACCGCCTTGGGAAAAAGGGTTTTTTCCGGAGGAGGAGGGGGTCTGCGACACCCCCAACCCCCTGTCCGACTCCTCTCTCTCTTCAGCTGTCCCTACAGGGCAGCCATATCCCCCTGACCCATCTGGATCGGGGGTACCTCGGCGGCTAGCACAGCAGGAATCGCGAGCTGTCTTGAATTCCTGCTGCCCCGAAGCCACGCGAAACCGGAAACCGGGGAGAGCAATGTTTTGGTGACCAAGATCCATGCCTAACATTTTGTGGGAGAGTAAGTTCCTCAGTAGATAGGGTAGTGGTACATTATGTGTAATATTCATGTGGGACAAATTTTTTTTTGTTTAATTGGGAACTTGGGACAAATCATATTGCTGTTAAGTCTATTTTAACTATATATTGTATTCCATTTATTTTTCCATTCCAACATGCAAGCCTTACAATAATAAAATGATACAGCAAAGGACATAATAAAATTAATGCCATTAAACCTATCATTAAAGTAATACATCGAAAACTCAGTGATGTTTTAAAGATCTTCCTAAATACTGCAAGAATGGGAACCAAAAACATTTCCTTCTCAAGTAAATTCCACAGGCTGAAGCCTTTTTCCTGATGATAGTTGAGGCTCTAGCATTCTATCTATCTTCAGAAGGTCACTCCTGATGATCAAACTAATTATAAGATATATAGCAGAAGTTATATATTTCTCCCCTTAGCCAGTTTCCTTTTTTTTTTTAGTTACAAATTCTATAGGATAGGGGAGAGCAATGTTTTGGTGACCAAGATCCATGCCTAACATTTTGTGGGAGAGTAAGTTCCTCAGTAGATAGGGTAGTGGTACATTATGTGTAATATTCATGTGGGACAATTTTTTTTTTGTTTAATTGGGAACTTGGGACAAATCATATTGCTGTTAAGTCTATTTTAACTATATATTCAATAGATTTCAACATTTTTAATATTTCCTGCTTCGTAATGGGAATCTTCCTTTAGGACTACAAAATGGGGAGAGATTCAAGGATGCTACATGTGACTGTGGAGGCTCTGATTGTCCATTTCTACTGCAGAGCAACCCAACTGATCAGTTACAATTTAGCAGACAAGATATTTCTGCTCCTTTTTTCTTTTAACTTAAGACTTAGAATATCAAGGTAAAAACACTACAGCACTAGAACATTAGAAAAACTGCACTAGTATAAAACAAAAAGTAGGAAAAGAGCCGACAGGCCTCTCTAAATAAGGTCTATGCCTACAAAAAAATCCTCTTGTATAATAATAGAATTGAAACAAGCTATTTAGTTGCTCAAATCCTAGCCTGGTTCAGTGAAAGAACCCAAATTAAAGTATCCATCCAGCAAAACATCCAGCAAAAGGAGCCCACCATTTCTCTGGGTAATTGGTTCCATACCATAAGACTGCTCTTATTATTAGAAAGACTTTTGAACCTTCAGTTCTAATAAATATTCCTGTTACTACGCACAGAACTCAAAAAACATCTAGACAATGGAGAGAAGGACCTGTACATTGATTATTGTGCAGAAAGTCACACAACCCACAACTCAGCATCCAACCCTACTTCAACCAATCTACCATCACCCAACACTAGGCACACATGCCCTCAACTACCTCAATTCAAACTACAACTGGCCTTAAATGCAAGCTACTCAATGCAAGAAGCCTTGTAAATAAAATACCTGAATTTCTCCTCTTACTATATATGGCTAAATTCAACATTATGTTTGTCTGTGAAACATTGCTCAACGCATCTCTCCCTGACTCCATTACCACAGTAAGATACTATCATGTTTACCAATCCAATTGTGAAATCCGTAGAGAAGGTGGTGTTGCTATCTTCTATAAAAAGTCCTGACATCTAAAAAACATCCAAGTTACCCAAGAGCTTGCTCTTCCTGAGACCATTATCTGCGAATTGACCTTAAATATCACATTTCAGTTCTTACTATGTTACAGAGCCCCTGATTATGACATCGAACATGTAAACAAGCTAAATACACTACTAACATGGGCAGCATCCTGCCCACACGCTTTTATCTTTCTTGGTGACTCAATCAACCTCATATTAACTGGACCCTAAAGGAATGTACAATTGAACCCATACATGCAACCTTCTACAATGGTGTAACAAATCTGGGACTGGAACAACTAGTAACCAACAATGCTAGAGTTAGCAACTGCCTCAATCTCATCTTCTGCAATAGTTTGAATTCAATTTATGGAATACAAATTAAAGAACCCTTTTCCAACAGTGACCACAACTTTTGTTTCAACATACATCCACACAAAAACCATCATGACAAAATCCCCAATTATAACTTCAAAAAAGGCAACTATGATCTTATAATCAACAATCTCTCTTCCCTTGATTGGCAATTTCTATTCACTGGATGCAATACTGTTGAAGACCATTACAACATATTCTTACGAAAAATCAAAAGAGCCATCAAACTATATGTACCAATAACAACTTCCAAAACCAGGAAAAACAGATTACCCATAACAATAAGGAAGCTTCAATCCAAAAAGTGATCACTTTGGCAAAAAAACAAATCTGGTCACGTTGCCAACTTCAAAAGCCAATACAAAAATTTATGCCACCAGATAAAAACTGAATGCACTAATTATCACATTAAACAAGAGGAAAACCTTCTACGCACAAATTCCACCCATGCTTTCTACAATTTTGTAAACAACAAACTAAAAGACTCATGGTCCATCCCATCCCTGAAAGGACCTAATGGCAAAGACTGCAACAATGACACCATCAAAGCAAACTTCTTTAACACTTTCTTTGGCTCAGTATTTGTAAATAGCAATGGATCATGCCCAGTACTTCCTAGTTAAACCACAGACAACTACAATGGTCTAATACATATCGATTTTACAGAAGACAATGTTGAAAAAGCACTGCACAATCTAAAACCATCTCTATCTATTGGACTGGGTGGAATATGTATCTACTTCTTTAAAAAGCCATAGCCGAACCTCTAAGCATAATCTTTGAAAAAATCTTTCAGGACCAGTTCCTTGCCAAAACTATTGTCACAAGCCCACAGTCATCCCCAACTTCCAAAAGGGGGACCCCAGCCTAGTTGAAAATTACAGACCAATCTCCTTATGCTGCATCACCTGTAAAGTCAGCGAATCAATTATTAATCAAGCCATTATCCTCCACTTAGAGACAAACAACCTACTCTCTAATAAACAATTTGGTTTCAGAAAAAAAATTATCCTGTAATCTGCAACTCTTACACTGCAAAAACATATGGACTACACAACTCGATCAGGGCAAAGCAATAGATACAATCTACATAGACTTCTGTAAAGCCTTTGATTCAGTAGTACACTACTACTATTAAAACTAAACTACTACTAAAACTAAAAACTTATGGTATCTCTGGACACCTACATAACTGGATAGAAGCATTCCTGTCAGAGAACAAATGGTCAAAATTGGGAGCGTCCTATCAAATTCTGTACCTGTCAACAGTGGTGTCGCCCAAGGCAGTGTTTTAGGACCAACTCTCTTCATAATCTACATAAATGACCTCTGTGATCATATTAAGAGCAACTATGTTCTCTTCGCTGATGATGTAAAGCTATTCAACACCACAGACAATACTACTACCCTCCAGAAAGACTTTGACTATGTATCAGAATGGTCAAACAAATGGCAACTTCAAATCTCAACAAATAAATGCTCTGTCTTACATATTGGCAAAAAAAATCAGAAAATAAAATACAAGCTAAATAATCAAGACCTTGTTGAGGATCCAAACTTTGTCAAGGACCTTGTAGTACTCATCTCTAATGATCTAAGTGCTAGAGTCCAAAAAGGCATTAAGAGTTGTTAATCTAATCCTACGTAGCCTTTTCTCTTTTGCTAGACCTATACTTGAATACAGCTCATCAGTATGGAACCCATATCATGTATCTGATATTAACACAATTGAAAAAGTCCAGAAATATTTCACAAGAAGAATTCTCCGCTCCTCTACTCATTGCAGAATACCTTATGCCACCAGACTTGAAACTCTAGACCTAGAAAATCTAGAACTACACCACCTCCAGTCCAATCTAAATATACTATATAAAATCATACATTGCAATGTCCTACCTGGAAACGATGTTAGGAATGTAAGTTACAGCTATTTGGGTTGGAAATATATAAATATATAAACTGTGTGTGCATTATTCAAACACTACTCTCAAATATGTCTCCCTGTATGCGCTCATTCTCCTAATGGGGAATTACCTCAACACTGGTTATGGGCCCAGGCCATACCAGGCTCAGATAACTGAGAGTTAGTGTGAATGCACAGTACTGTATACAGACAGCTGTTTACTGTTTAATTGTGGGTTACTATCCTGGTAAAGATGGCACAAGTCACTTCAACAAGTCTATCACTGATAACCCGGTTGGATGGAACAAATTATGTTTCCTGGTCTATGAAGTGCAGTATACTTCTGCGTAGAAAAGGGTTATGGAATGTAGTTCAAGACCCACCGGATGTAAATGCTTGGGATCCAGCTAATGAGGATAATGCCAAGAAGCTTGCTGACTTTAAACAGAACAACAAACGAGCTCTTTGTATAATTGGACTAACACTGAGTGACCAGCACCTAGTCCATATTTGTGGAGAAGAGTCTGCTTCTAAGTGTTGGGAGAATTTGAAGAGGATTTATGTTCGTGACAGTGTAGGTGCACACATACATCTTACACGTAAACTGTATAGAGCACATCTTCTGAAAGGTGGAGATATGTTAGCTCATTTGAACTTCATGAAAAGAACTTTTCAAGAGCTACATGAAAAGGAACTGATATTTTCAGAGCTGTATCAAGTTTACATCATTCTTTCCTCATTGGATGAAAGTTATGATGATTATGTATCTTCACTGGAAGTCCTAACCAGAGATAAACTGACATTGGCTGACATAACCAGAAGGTTGCTAGAAGAAGCAAGAAGATGATTGGATAGAAATCAACTGAGGAAGGAACAACCACAAGAAGAGGATTTGTCCAACTGCCTATACTGTTAGGAAATGTTTTTCTTGTGGGGCTAGGGGACATATAGCTAAATTCTGTATGAAGGGAAAACAACAGAATACTGGTAATCACCAGAAGGCCAAGAAGAATGTTAGTTTAGCTATGTCTAGCAATTCAACTGTAAACCATGATTTGTGGGTTGTTGATAGTGGAGCATCGCAATGCATTACTAAAGGTAGAAAAAGATTTGTAAAGATGTCTACGAGTAAGCAACATGTATCATTGGCAAATGGATGGAAGATTAAAGCATCAGGTGAAGGTACTGCATATTGTTCTTGTATAAATGAACATTTAAGTATGCTATATGTATCTAAACTGAAATTTAATTTGTTATCAGTAAGGTTAATCTTGGTTATCAGTTAGTTAATCTTGGTTATGTAGTAACCTTTAGGGGAGATAATTGTATAAGAGAGAAAGAAGGTAAAAGTGTTACAGCTACGTTAGATAATGATTTATATGTAATACATGATGCTCAGTTGAAGATGGCTAACTCAGTTTATAACAATGTTAAGCCACATGATGAATGTGTACATTTACTGCATAGACATCTTGGGCACATTAATTTCAAAATGTTGAAACAAACTGTTGAATTGTCAGAGGGAGTAAAATTGAAACCCTGTAGCAAGTATTTAAACTATAATGCTTGTAGCTAGGAGAAAAGCAAGATTACTCCTTCAAACAGACTTAATAGGTTTAAGACCAAAGAACCTTTTGAGGTTGTTTTTGCTGACATAATTGGTCCTAAGAAACCAAGTTTAGGAGGTGCCTGTTATATTTTGAGTATAATGGATCATTACTGACGATATGGTTTCTGCTATCTTGTGAAAAACAAAACAGAAACATTCCAACATTTCTTTAACTGGCTACGTTTTGGTGAGAGAGAAATGAAAAGTAAAGTAATTACTTTAGTTACTGATAATGGGACTGAGTTTGTTAACAAAAGATTCCAAACTATGTTGAAATTGGCTGGTGTCCAGCATAAACGTTCTGCACCTTACAGACCACAAGATAACTCGTTTGTAGAACGAAGAGGGCAAACATTACAAGCCATGGCTCGCACTATGTTATCTGATTCAGGTTTACCTGAAACACTGTGGGGTGAAGCCATAATGTGTAGTAACCATGTTTTAAACAATGTAGTAAATACAACAACTGGTGAATTGTCATTCACTCGGCATGGCAGAAAACCAAATTTAAGTTACCTACACACATTTGGAGCTCCGGCATGGGTGCATATTTCCTCACAAGTAAAACTGAAACGGCAATATAGAGCTAAGAAGTTATTTTTTTGTGGGTTAATGCAAAATTTCTTGAGCATGTTGGGTGGCATAAACTGGAACAGGAATCCATCAATGATATTATTATTGACACCCAAATAGTCCCTAAAGATGAATTGAGTAAACCATGAATAGCCATTAAAGAGGAAGAACAGGCACAGGAGGAAGTAGGAGAACAGGCACAGGAGGAGGTAGAAGAACAGGAGCAGATGGAACAGGTGAGTCCACCAGTTAGCCCTGTATTACCAAGACGTTCAACCTGAGTAGCACGACCACCTGATACATATCAGGCTAGTGTGTATGCCAAGTGAATACAGTTCCAAGTAACTATAGTGAACTAAAACTGTATCCTGCTAAGGATCAGGCTGCTTGGCAGAAAGCAATGGATAAGGAACTGGAATCATTAAAAAGACTGGAGGCATACGAAAATGTTAAGTTACCACCAGGTAAACAAGCCATAGGGTGTAAATGGATTTATAAACTTAAGACTAGTGTAGATGGGACTGTTACCCATAAAGCCAGGTTAGTAGCACAAGGGTTCAATCAGACAGCAAATGACTACGATGAGGTGTTTGCACCTAGTCTGAAGGCTACTACATTAAGAGCAGGATTAATGTGGGCAGCTAAAGAAAAATACATTATAAATCATTTGGATGTAGAGACGGCATATCTGCATGCACCATTGCAATACACTATATATTTAAAGAAACCTTTAAGTCTCAAAAATGATAACACTGATAATAATGATTGCTGGAAATCGAAAAAGTCTTTATGGCTTGAAGCAATCAGGATATGAATGGAACCAATGTATAGTTGAAGAATGAACTAAAATAGGTTTTGTAGCTGGCATGGCTGATCCATGTTTTTTTAAAAGAGAAAGTAATGGTGTAATTTTATTGTTGCTGTTAAGTACTGATGACATAGCATTAATCACCAAAACTGAACAAGAAGCTACTAAAATAATCTCACTGTTAGAAAAGAAATTTAAAATAAAACAATTAGGACAAATCAAATAATATCTTGGTTTAAAGACAGATAGAACTAGGGGAGGATACAAAATCTCACAGGCAGATAAAATTAACCAATTACTAAAAAGTTTTAAAATGGAACTTTGTAAGCCGGCTAAAACACCAATGAGTCAGGAGTTTAGCCATAGTGATGTTCAAAGTCCTATTTTTGATAAGAACATTTATCAGTCCTTGATTGGTTGTTTATCTTATCTCAGTAATTGGTCAAGGCCAGATATAGCATACAGTGTTAATCAATTAGTGAGATTTAATACTGAGTCAACTGAAAGGCACTGGCAAGCTGCTAAATGTGTGTTAAGATATCTGAAACAAACAATTTGGAGCCAAAAGATGAACTGAGTTTAACTGCATATGCTGATGCAAGTTTTGCTACAGACATAAATAAATGAAAATCTACATCGGGTACTGTAGTATTATTGGGAAAGGCAATGGATGGAGGTCTATTAGATAGAAACATCTAAGTTTGTCAACAATGGAGGCTGAATTATCATGCTTGTCTTTACTATGTACAGATTTAGTTTTGTATAAACAATTATTAATTGATATGGGAATTGATGTAACAGATTCTATTGTTGTTTATGAAGACAACCAATCAGCAATACAGATGGCTTCAAATATTGCTGTTAAGACAAGAAGGAAACACACAGATTTAAGATATTTAAATGTGAGACAATGTGTGCAAAGTAAAATGATTAAGCTAGAATACTGTATGTCAGAAAACAATATAGCAGATCATTTTACAAAGGCCCAGGGCTCTATAAAGCATAAGGCTTGCTGTGAGAATTATGGACTTAGAATGTAAGGTTGTATATATTGTCCTACCCAAAAGGGGAGAGTGTTAGGAATGTAAGTTACCTAACAGCTATTTGAGTTGGAAATATATAAACCAGGATAGACATTTTAATACTGTATTTTTAAGAAAATGCAAAAGTGTAATTGGGTGTGGTTTCTCAAGCAGCCATAAGATGGAGCCAGAAACCTGGGTTGTTTTAGTCTTAGTCTCAGAAGAAGTCTCAGTGAGTCTGTTTTTCCTTCTGTTGGAGAGTATATTGCCATTCCTCCTAACTGACTGATATTCTTGGATTTGATATAAGTCTGTAACTGAACTGTTTTTGACACTGGACTTTGTTATTGGATTAACCCTGGACTAAAAACTGATTGATTTTACCTGTGAATGATTTTGGACTGCTTATCTTGAACTTTGCTTAAACCTTTCTGGAAGTAAAAAAAACTACATTTACTGTACAGTGTATCTGTCTGCTGTGTGTGTATTATTCAAACTCTCAAATATGTCTCCCTGTATGCGCTCAATCTCCTAATGGGGAATTACCTCAACAAACGAATACTTCAACTTCAATCGTAACAATACAAGAGCACACAATAGATACAAACTCAAGGTTAACCGCACCAAACTTGACTGCAGAAAATATGACTTCAGCAACAGAGTGGTCAATGTTTGGAATACTCTACCTGATTCTGTGGTGTCTTCCCCCAAACCCCCAAAGTAGACTGTCTACTATTGACCTCATCCCTTTCCTAAGAGTCCTGTAGGGGGCATGCATAAGTGCACCAATCGTGCCTACTGTCCCTGCCCTATTGTTTCTTTTTATTTTTCTTATAAATATCTATCTCATGTATTCAAAACTAAGTTTATTCTTATACCTGTATCTTGTAAGCAATTGACAAATCAAATAAATACTAAAATACTAAATACTTAAATCTATTGTAGCATTTCCCACACTCTGCAATGAGATGTTGCATGCACCATTATTTCAAGTATTTGAAAGCATTATACAAACCATGCTCTATTCTACATTTTTTCTTCTCAAGGTTAAACATTCTCAGTTCCATCATTTCTCCCTACACAAGACTTAGTTCCTAGACACCCCCCCCCCCCCACAAATCATCTCTGTTGCCTTTCTCTGAATCTGTTTCAGTTTGTTCTTGCTGATCTTCTCACCTGGACATATAAATATCTTCTGTGAAAATAGATGAAGAAAATATACAAACATGTTGATTTTTAAAAAGATGTCCTAAGACTTCCACTTCTATCAGGCATATGGTTATTTCAATTTTACAAAAATCTCATATACTTAAAAATTGATAGTCTTATGACTTAATATTTTTTTCATGATATATCTCTAATAAAAGACAAATGGCACTTACTAGGCCTTCAATCAACAAATTTCAATTCATGCTACCTCTCTTACCCAACTCTACTGTTTCATTTCTCTGTTGCAAGAACAATCTATTTTTCTCCTTATTTTCTTTTAATCATAAGGGGCTTTATAAGAAAAGGGACTTTCTTCCATAAATACTATGTTTTCCTCTCAGGATTCATTGTGAAGGATTTTATTCATTTGGACTTTTACAATACATTTGGCAGTTTCATCTGTCCATATATAGTACTTATTTGATAAGAATAAGAACTCTACAAGTTCTTCTAAAAGAGAAGTTTAGAAAGATAGCCATTTTTTTCCTTTTCTCACTTCATGTTGAATCTTCAGCAAGATTTATCTTTGATCTGTACAGAATTGAAAAAAATCTGATGTTAGCTAGGGATGCAGTTCTATGTTCCTGCTTCAGGATTCTTTTTTAAAAAATTGGTATGACGTTGTAATCTTTCAAATGTTCTCCTATTGAGTTCATTCTTAGATGTGTAAGGCCTTGGAGAACATGTATACTGCTAAGTGATATTCCTGGGATGCCAGTTACAATCCAGCATTTGGTAACAATAATTATCATTGTTTAAATGGCTAGTTGGAAATAGCTTTACTGTAATAGTAGCAAATTCCATTGGTAATTCTATTTTTTCAACTTTATTATCAATTTCTGTCATTAAAAAGCAAATCCCATGTTAGAGTAGTAAAGGAGCTTTTTTTTCCAAGTGCAAAAAGTTTAGAGTTAAGTATTATTATGTTAGATACTTTAGAGACAAATGCTCAACAGTAATCTCTTTGAAACATTAGCACATGCACAGCAGGACAAAACAACTTTCTCTTTCATTGTCATATTTGGGAAAGTTGTGTTCAAGGCCAGAAGTTCATTGAAATACTGTTTGATGTCTAGAGATTGTCAATCCAGTACATAATGAAACACTTTAGTGATGCGTTACAATGGTTTAAATTGCTGCTATTTGTGCAGTATTTGTTCAATAGAGAGAGAAGGAATCTTTGGTCTTTGGTGGATATAAGCTTTCAGGTAGGTGGATTTTTTTTTAAAGGGCTGAGATAATGTAATCACTGAACACATCCATTCAAGTCTATAGAAATCAAGGCAATTCAAAAAAGAATAAATGCAAAAGCACATGTTAATGGATATCTTGCTTTTTACTCATTAAAAATGAGTTTCTTAGTATATAAAATTTCTGGTTATTATTAAGATTATAGCAAACTGTAGAAAATGAAGAGATAAAATAACTAATACAATCCGCAATGAGAAAAGTGAAGAGACAAAATAACTAAAACAATCCACAATGAGAAATTGTTAGAGAAATCCAAAGGATCTAAATAATATTTTTTTTAAAAAAACACAATACTTTTTAATGGAATGATTAACTGCTTCATTTACCTCACAAGGGATGTGAGGTATTAAATAGATGTTTGTAACTGTGTGATCATAACCTTAAAAATAGGATTTTTAAAGGACAATCATAATGAAACCTGCTCCTTTTCAAGTATGTTTGATTTGAATTCTCATAAGCCCTAACAAACACAATGTGGGATTATAGGTGTTGGGTGAAAAACTCTGGACACCAACTCCCAAATTCTAGAGTCTTTTCAAACTGTAATTTTCAAGATGAATACTGATTGCAATCAAATTTTCTAATGGAAGCAAAGTATATTGCAAAGAGTGAGGAAGCAATCATAGGAGTTTCTACTCATTCACTCAAGAAAATTTTAATTGATCTAAATGACGGTATCTTATCAATAGCAATAGCACTTAGACTTATATACTTCTCCACAATGTTCACTGAGCAGTTTACAAAGTCAGCATATTACCCTCAACAAACTGGCTCCTCATTTTATTGACCTCAGAAAAAATGGAGTCTGGGTCAACCTTGAGTCAGTCAGGATTGAACTCCTGACAGTGGGCAAGTTAGCCTGCAATACTGCATTCTAACCACTGCACCACCACGATTCTTTTATGAAAATATCTTAGATTATTCTCAGAGAATTTCCAATTCCATGGAAGTAGCAACAGCTCTGATTCCATCATGTGTGCCTCCTCTTTTTTAAAGTTCCATAGCCAAACAAGCCAACATAAGTCACTGTGATTATGTTTGCATGAAAGACACTGGGTTTATTTGTTGTGGAAAACAAATAGCAACAAATACAATTTGCCTTGCAAAATATATGTAAATGTATGTATTCTGTTGCTAAAACTGGCACTGAATCTACTTTAATGAATTTAATGAAAATGAATTTTTAATAGTGTGTATGTGTTTGTATAGATATGAATGACATTAATGCAACACAAATGGGAAGCTTCTTGACAGCAGTTTTACAGCCATTTTTCAGCTTCAAATACTGCCTCAATATATGAATTATGTATGCAATTCAGTTACACATTCCTTGGCCACCATCTTAACATTTATATTAGAAACCCTACTCTATCTCATATAAAATATGATGCTGATTTAAATGTTAAGCTCTTCACTACTTATAATACTAGGAACTGAATATTCATTACATTGGACATATCATACATCACACCCACCTCCCAAAAATTCATTTCTGCTTTGATTGGTACTTCCAATTATAATGGTGTTTCCCATCTGCTCCATCCTTTTCTCTGCCCTCTCTTTTAATGTACATACTTGTTTCAAACATGTGGAATATTTCAAAGTTGGATGAACTTTTAATGAGTAGGCACCATATGTCAAGTTACTCACCCTTTTCTGAATTACTTTGTAAGCCCTAGTATTGAATCAAAGTTATCACCTTTTAAATCCTATCAGTTTCAAGTCAATGTCAGACACAGTGTGAGGTCGAACAGATATATATTACCAGGTAAATTAAAAGACTGATATAGTGCAGCTGCTAATATTTATAAAAGCAATTACATTCAGGACAAGAACTATTTGAGATATTTGTGATCTATTGATTTTGAAAGAGCTTATGAACATTCAGAGATGTGAGATTTGTAAACTAGGAGATGTAAGGCATGCATTAAGTACTTTTATTGATTTTCTGAGAACAATGAAACAATTAGCAATTAAAATGGATGAATTTGGCATTTTTACAAATTGACTGGGCCTACATATTGTTCCATGCCATAATGTGATTTGATTAAGTTCTATGAACTCACCTGATATGGGGTTTATTTTCATGGATACTTCTGTACCTTAGCATGGCCTCTTTACTCAGCTGTGATTTATTTACAAACTATGTTTAAAATATCTCAAAACTTGAAGGGTATACTGGTTTACATACAAGATAGCGTAATATGCCTCTGATGTAGTGAATTTTATGGGATTGTATTTCATAAAAGATAGATAGATAGGTAGATAGGTAGATAGATAGATAGATAGATAGATAGATAGATAGATAGATAGATAGATAGATAGATAGATAGATAGATAGATAGACAGACAATTTGTGTCTCTACAGTGTATATTCTCTTAAGGCATGTATAATGTATGTACAGTTCATAATATGTAAATGCCTTATCAGTCTAGATAAGTTGATTCTAGAGCAGAAAAAGAAACAATTCATAAATTCTGATGTCAGAATCCCCATGAGAAGTTTCCTTCTAATGATTAACGTTGAATACCACTGGAATTCAGAAGGAGGTAATATGAAATGTCCTTTTCCTTGGTCTATGATTTTAATTACTATCCATTAACTATCCCTGATTAAACAATATTTCAGGACTAATGTTATAAATACATTATTATTTCTTAACAATTCATCTCTCCTGTCATTTAAATCTAAAGTTACAATTTTCATTAAAACTTACCATCTTTGTAGTATGCTCTGGACAATAATCCTACATGCCTCTGATTTGTGTAAAAAAACCTAATTAAGTATTATGTTAGACTACTTCAGCTGCATTTGAAAATGGTTGGCATTTTGAAGTGGGAGTATTTGGACTGGGAAGCATTTTCATACAACTGCAAAATTACTTCCAGCAGAAAGTCAGGTGGCAAGTACTGCTGGAATTAAAGCCAAAATTGGACTGCCGAGAAACAAATGGGAAATATCAATATACCTGGAAGAGTCCCAGGAAATGCAGAATTATTAAAAAGGAAATTTCAAATAGTAACCCCATCAGAATTGACCATACATAGAAAGAAAAGAAAATAGAACAACAATTAGAAATGAGAAATGTAACTTTGAGAAGTAAAATAGCTTGGCTAGCTTCATAGAAGGAGGACATGTTGCAATTTCCATGTCTTAATAACATCCGCAACCAGGTTTGTACAGGAATTAACAGAAAGTCAGTGTATTTAGGAAATAATTCAGCAAACATTAATTGTTGTTATTCATTTCAGATTACTACCTCTGTATTTAATCTTTTGGTAAGCTAATTCAGGGTCAGGGTCACTGCTTCATTGATGCAGATGACAAATCATTACATCACTAAAACCAAAGGAACTACACTAGCAATGGACCAATTATCAGCTAAGATGTTAAACATTTGTGCTGCAGGATATTAACTGAGTGTTTGTGACAGTGGTTATGTTTGAACTGTCTCAATCTTTGTGCTGTATAACAGAGAAGAATTAGCTTACTGAAAGGAAGGGTTATCCTCCAAATGTGCAAGAAGTGCAAGATGTGCTCCCCACTTCTTTGCACCTTCTAAAAACTCTAAATTACATTACTTTTTGTCTTTTTTAAAGTACTTAAATAGATGTACCAAACCAATAGAATCACTATCTATTCCATAGATTTTTCAGAGATAAGTGTTAAAGGAAATAATAGTATGTATATGTGGAACATTTAAAAATTATGAGGTAGTTTTGTAGAATTGGAAAAGAACTAATCTATACATGGCCCTGATAGTCCTGCTCTGTATTAATATGAATGAGGCCCTTAATTATTACTGATAGATTTGCTAAGTTTCTCCTTGAATATCTTCAAGGAAAGAGCCAAAAGCATTCTGTTGTATTGTATTAATTTATTTAATTCTAATGACAGTAGCTTTGATTAGATTCATAGACAGAAGACGCTGATGTTTTATATTCTTTAATGCTACTAGAGCCAGACAGGGATATTTTAAGATCTATTTACAATATGAAAGCTTCCCATTTAGACAAAATATTGTCAAGATTTTACATTGTAACCTTGAATACTGTATCAAATTGCTTTTATTTGAATATACTATAATGTAAGGTTAAGTCAATATAGACATGCATGCAAGCCACAAAAGCTATAATCATTTTCATACCTATAATATCTAGAGAAAATACTCACTAAACAATAAAAATAGTTATTCATCTGAGAATATTTATACACTAACTATAGGCTCATTTCTGGCAAACAGATACAATGCTACAGTATAATTTTAAAAACTGTAAAAAAGAAAAGGCAAAATAACAATGGCATCATTTTCAAAATAGTTTTTATGTGTGCCAATATCAAATCTTTTAAAATAAAGATTAAAGATTACATCTAAATATGACCACAAGGTTTGAATATTTATCCCATTTGACTTCTGAAGAAACAATGTCTTTCTGCCTTAGTTTTAGAGGTGCAGTTCTTTAGACAGGACAATTCTAGGTTGGGGTCATCAGTATCTTCGAGCAGCTGCAATATGATCATGAATCAGATCATATTACCATCAGTCCATTGCCATGGACAATCACGTAATTGCTGACCAATATGTTGTTACCAAGCACCATTGTGGGCAGGGATAGGGCATGTTAGATCTGCCCATCACAGGCCACTAATAGACTCGAGTTCCAGAAGGAACTTGGGATTTTTCCGGAAGATCTGGTGAGCTTTAGCTGAGGTTTTGACTGCAGTCTAGAATAGACATGTGACAGTGGACTGTATTGCTCCTATGCAACATTCCCTGGGCACTGAGTCTGGGGCACACCTTGACTATCTGAGTTGCTCTGAGTAGTGAAGTGCCAAAAGAAATATCAAGAGCATTGTTTGAAGGAGATGAAGAGCTAATCTGAAGACAAGTAAGAGGCCTTACTGAGGACTGTGGCAACAAAGGTGGTGAAATACCATTATTTTTCTGTCCTTGTTCCATCTACCAATTGTAGCTCAAGGGACTTGTTTAGAATGATCTCTTCTCTGCTGAAAGGTCAGCAGGACCTTTAACAGGGCCACTGTGAGGTGTATTCATGCTATTTGGCAGATAAAGTTCCTCAAATTTACTCACAGTTGGCTTCCCACTGGATAGTTCCAAGTGAAATGCCAGAAGTACCATCTTGAAGGGTTATCTAGATCATGTGTAAACCTGCCATTTCTGAGAAAGTGGGCAAAGTCATCTAAAAGAGTTATCTGTTTATTAAATCAGAGTCCACCTTGGGTTTTTAAGGCAGTCTGGCAGGTAACCAGTAGCTGAATCTATGTGGAAGTGTTAATCTATTTGAAAAGAAGATAGTTCCTCCAGCCTTGAAGACGACTGAAGGTATGCTTTGGCCTCAAGAAGCCTTTGCTGAACCCAAGTCTTCTGGACAGTTATCATTTAGTATTCAGTCTTGACTTTCTTGATGAGGTTGTTGACAATCTGTTTGAATAACAGTTTATTTATTAATTATATTAATACATCTATGCATTTCTATGGGTAGAGTAACAGGGCAACTTGGAATGTTGCCAACTGTTCTACTTTAAGACTTGCCCATTTCCTTGCCTATCACATAACCTAGAAAAAAAGCTACAGTTAAGGGGTTGGAAAGAATACTTTGCATGGTTCCCCAAGCTTGTTTTTAACTCCTGATTCAGAGAATTAAAAGTTATGCTGCATCAGCAGAAAATACATCTTCATTCCATTGTACAATTTTCAAATATTTTTAGTATGTGGAAATTGTGCAATGGAATAAAGCTGTATTTTCTGCTGTTGCTCCTTATCTTCTTTGAATACTACATACAAGCGTGTCAAGAATACACACAGTTGTTTACACATTTGAAGACTTTATTACACATTTCTGTTAGCAACAGTAAGTAAAATATTTTACATATGATTGCTGAATAATATTATAATGAACCTTGAGTCAAGAGTCAAGAAAATATCTACACAATTTAAAAAGAATCTGGCAGGTATGGTTAAACAATGCATTCTTTTAGAGACATAAGCACACACATAATATATTCTAGACCCTTAACGAAAAGGGATAAAAGTGATTGAACCATCTGTGAGATGTTCTTGATACTTCATCTTGCAATTTATTGCCTATTTGGTAACAGGATTAACTTCTATGAAAACTAAATAAAAAGGATAGCTTTAAAGAATTCAGATTTTTAGTAGAATAGAATAGAACAGAACAGAATACTTTATTGGCCAAGTGTGATTTATTGGCCAGAATTTGTCTTGGTGTAAATATTCTCAGAATACATAAAAGAAAAAATACATTCATAAGAATCAAGAATCATAACGTACAACACTTAATGACAGTCATAGGGTACAATCAGCAATCAAATCATACTAGGAAACAGTCAATATAAACAGTAAGGATACAAGCGACAAAGTTACAGTCCTACAATCACAAGTGGGAGGGGATGGGTGATAAGGAGTGATGAGATGATTAACAGTAATAGTAGTGCAGACTTTGTAATAGTTGAACAGTGTTGAGGGAATTATTTGTTTAGCAGAGTGATGGCTTTAGGGAAAAAACTGTCCTTGTGTCTAGTTGTTCTGGTGTAAACCTGCCATCTATAGCGTTGTTTTGAGGGAAGGAGTTGAAACAGTTTATGTCCAGGATGTGAGGGGTCTGTAAATATTTTCACAGTCCTCTTTTTGACTCATGCAGTATACAGGTCCTTGATTGAAGGAAGGTGGGTAGTAATTGTTTTTTCTGCAGTCCTCTGAAGTCTGTGTCTGTCCTATAGGGTTGCAGAACCAAACCAAACAGTTATAGAGGTGCAGATGATAGACTCAATAATTCCTCTGTAGAACTGTATCAGCAACTCCTAGCACAGTTTGAGCTTTCTGAGTTGGCACAGAAAGAACATTTTGTTGTGCTTTTTTGATGACATTTTTGATATCAGGTGTTCATTTTAGGTCATGTGATATAGTAGAACCTGGAAATTTGAAGGTCTCTACTGTTGATGCTGTGTTGTCTAGTATTGTAAGAGGTGGTAGTATGGGAGGGTTTTTTCTAAAGTCTACCATCATTTCTATGGTTTTGAGTGTGTATAGTTCCAGATTGTTTTACACCACGAGACAAGTTGTATAGCCTCCTGTCTGTATGCAGATTTGTTGTTATCTCGAATGAGACCAATCACTGTTGTGTCATCAGCAAACTTCAGCATTTTAACAGATGGATCATTTGAGATGCAGTCATTGGTATATAGGGAGAAGAGAAGTGGAGAAAGCACACAGCCTTTGGGGGGGGGCTGTGCTGATTGTACAGGTATCGGATGTGATTCTGCCTAGCTTCACCTGCTGCTTCCTGTCTGTTTGGAAGCTTATGATTCACTTACAAGTGTGTTCAGGTACCTCTAGTTGGTTTTAATTTACTAAGAAGTGTCTGGAATGATGATATTGAATGAGGAACTGAAGTCTACAAAGAGGACCCTTGCATAGGTATTTGGAGATTGAAGGTGTTGTAGGGTGTTGTAGGATGTAATGGAGAGCCATGTTAACAGCATCATCTGTTGATCTATTTTCTCAGTATGCAAACTGCATGGGATCTAACACTGGATCCCTGATGGTTTTCAGGTGGGACAGCACAAGCCTTTCAAAGATTTTCATAACTACAGATGTTAGAGCAACTGGTCTGTAGTCATTCAGTTCCTTGATGGAGGGCTTCTTTGACACTGGGATGATAGTAGAGCATTTGAAGCAGTTAGGAACATAGCACATCTCTAGTGATCTATTGAAGATTTGGGAGAAGATGGGGGCCAATTGGTCAGCACAGACTTTTAAGCAAGAAGGAGTTATCTTGTCTGGTCCTGGTGCTTTTCCTGGCTTTTGTCTGTGAAATAGATCTTGCACTTCTTTTTCTGTGATCACCAGAGGTTGTGAACCCAATGGATTGGGGTCAGTTGTAGGAGGCTTGGCTGTTGTTGGTGTGTTTGAGATGTGGGTTGTGGAGATAGGTGGCTGTAGTTTCTTTTCAAACCTGCAGTAAAACATCTTCTAGTTGTTGATTTCCTTCTGCCTGGGAAGGAGGTTTGCTGAAGCCAGTGATGTTTTTAAGAGTTTTCCACATGTTTGCTGGTTCATTTGTTGAGAACTGATTCCTTAACTTTTCAGAGTAGCCTTTTTTTTGCTGCTCTGATCTCTCTTGTTAATTTCTGGCCTAGTTGTATAGCATTCTGTCACCTTTTCTGTAGGCTTCCTCTTTGGAACAACGTAATTGCTTAAGTTTAGCTGTGAACCAAGGTTTATTGTTACTACATATTTGCAGGTTCCTTGTTGGTACACATAAGTCTTCGCAGAAGCTAACATATGATGTTACAGTATCTGTGAGCTCATCTAGGTCTGCAGAGGCATCTTCAAAAACATTCCAATCAGTGTAATCAAGGCAGGCCTGGAGTTTCAGCTTTGCCTCATCCAACCAAGTCTTCACTGATTTAATTGTTGGTTTAATGGTTTTAAGTCTTTGTCTGTAGGCAGGTACAAGGTGAATCATGCAGTCGTCAGAGTGTCTCACAGCTGCTTGTGGTAAAGACCTATAAGCATCTTTTACTGTTGTATAGCAGTGGTCTAAAGTATTTTTGCCTCTGGTGGGACAATTTACATGCTGGAAATATTTTGGGAGCTTTTTCTTTAAATTTGCTTGATTGAAATCTCCTAAAATGATGGGAAGGGAACCTGGGTGTTTGGCTTCATCCTACATAATTTGAACAGCAAGAATTTGTAATGCCTTGTTTACATAGGCTTGTGAAGGAACATACACAACTATTAGGAGAAATGAGGAGAACTCATGTGGAGAGTAAAATGGCTTGCAGTTGATATGTAAAGACTCTAAATTTTCATCACAGAATTTATATATTATAGTTATATCCTGAGACCAGGTGTTATTGATATATAAACATAATCCTCCACCCTGATTTACCTGATGTATCTTCAATTCTGTCTGATCTAAATGTCTGAAATCCTGGGATGTATATGGTGTTGTCCCCATGAAGTTGTGGATTAAGCCAGGTTTCAGTAAAACAAAAAACTGCAGAATTATAGGAATCAGAATTCCATCTATTTAAGAGATGAATTTCATCCATCTTGTTAGCAAGTGAGCGTAAATTAGTCAGAAAGATTGAAGGGAGAGGAGTTCCCCCCCCCCATTCCTTAGTCTGTTTAAAATTCCCGCTCATTTACCTTGCCTCCTTTTTCTGACGCTTTCCTCCTTTGTTTGTAGTAATCCATAGTACCTGGGAATTAGTTAGAATCTCCTCCACATTTGCAAAGACAGGTGGGGGTGAGGAATCAGAAAGCTGCTCCTTAAGGAAACATTGCCTAATTCTTAGCAGATGGTCTCATGAGTATGAAATCCGTAGTGAATTGCAGATAATAATAAGGAATAAAGAAACCATTAGAGAACATTTCACCGAGTCAGCCGTTGTCAGTGCCATCTTGGCTGTAAACACTATTATATTTCCAAAATCAAATATAAAAAGGAATTAATAAGCCAAGCTGAATCCACATGTGTGTGTATCTGTATTATCCAATTTCATAAGCCAAAAGATATATGGGGACCAGAAAAGTATGTTCTTCTGGGCTAGAAATATTACATTTTTAAATGAACTCTGAGATTAGCGTACAAAATAGTATAATCATGCTTAGAAAGCAATCTTATGTAGATAGAGATTCAATTCCTCCTGGGGAAGTTTGTATATTAGTACAGCTTTTATTCTTCTGAACATATATTTGTAAATTGAACAATAAAAGTTTAATAAGCTTGAGAAAAAATAAACTATATTTATGTTAAGATTGAAAGTAGCAAATTTCTCATCTCCCAGAATTTCCCATATTTTACAGCTTTTTTGTAAAAAGTTTGGATGTACAATATGAATATATATTGGTAACTCTTTTGTTCTTTATATCATGTGATCAGAAGTAAAAGTGACACAGTCAATTTTGTGCTTTAGGAAGTGATAAAAATCTAATTGCACAAGAAAATGAAGTTTCTTTATGTAGTATAATTTATGTTATTTTTACCTCTGAAACTCCACTTCTAGATATTAGAGTAATAGAAATCTTGATAAGCAATGTAATTATAACTCATACCAGATAACTGTATTTATTTTTCCTTTGGCTTAACTTAGATCTATATATACATAGGCACTTTAAACATGGAACTATATATACATGCTTCAAATATGGAACCAATTATATACAAGTGCTTCGAATTCATAGCTCCATGTAATTTCTTATCTACACATAAAATTTTTGCACAAATAGACTTCCACTCTATTTAAAGGATTTACTCACAGATAAATATATACCGCTGACAGCCTTAGAAAATGGATTTCACTTTATTTCATTTATATGTATTTCTTTATGGAAAAGGAAGGAAGAAATATACTTTGTTCTAAACCAAAAATGGACAATACTCTGCAGAGTATTATCTCATTTGAGTCACAGATACAGAAATTATTAGGGTCCAGAGAAACTTTATAAATAGAAGAATCATTTGTACTTTCTAGGAACAGAATTCTGAGATGCTAATGTTGATAAAAGCCTTGGCAAACCAGGATCATGACCACTGAATTAAGATAAAAAAGATTGAGCCAAGAAATGAGGCAGAACTTTTCAACAAAAGATTGCAAGAAGTAGTTCCCAGTGATTGGATTTTAAGCTGCAACACTAAGCAATTTTGGAGGAAACAGTAATAAAGGGAGATATAGTGAGAGAGCATGAAAGTAGGTTTGAGATCAATCACAGAGCCTGGCATGCAGGGCCAAATTACTTTCTCATGAATTTTTTATGCTGATATATATTAGGAACTCACAAGGTTCGGAATCTGTGTGTACCATGTCATAAAAAATACAGAATTAATGTTATTAGGTTTCTTTATGTTTCCTGAACTATTTCATTTAGAAAAATGTGCACCAGTGTTCCAATAAGACCTAGATGATAAATTATTTATTGTGAGTAAAAAGAGGATTGTTAGTTAAAGCAACAACAGCAACAACGTTCAAAATCAAATTTAGGGAAAGAGAGAGAGAGAGGGAAAAAGAGTAAAGAAATACATAATCAAAAACCTGTTCAATTAGGCCTTTATTATCACTCATTTACAAATAGCTTAGCAAAATATTTCTTTTAATAAGCACAGCCAAGGTCAGTCTACCAGATGCGAAGACATAAAAAGGAAAGCAGAAGTTACCTCTTCCTGGGGCTCACAATTTTGTTTCTTTAAGACAGCCTTTCCAACTTTGTACCTCAAGTTCCATCAAAGTTGAACTTCCCACAGATTTTGCCATCACATCTGGAGTGCACGTTTTAAAAGCCTGCTTTATAAATAGCATCTACAATAAACTGAAATAGCCCCTTTCTAGCAAATAATGTGAAACAGATTATATGTTTAGAAAATGTTGACACAATCCACAAGTTTTCCAGGCTAAGCTCAAATGAAAGAAATAAGGACATACTTTTCCTATGCAGACCATCATTGGGCTCAACAAATCTGGTTTCTGTCCCATGCCTGGGTCTGAACATTGACTATGTTCAAGGCAGTGAACATATTCAATACACCTTCTTCCTCCCAGTCTCCCACAACAACAATTCTGCAAAGTGTGCTGGGTTGGGAAGAGTGATTAGTTCATACTCACTCAGCTGGTTTTCATGGTAGAGGAATGACTTGAACTGACAGTCTCCATCTTTGTAGCCTGGAGCCTTAACTACTAGACAAAATTGTGCTAAAAAAGATATAAATGTTAAATATTATTCTGAAAAGTAGTCCTATTTGGGCTCTTGATTGAAAAAGCAAGGCCTAAAATCAGAATGAGTGGGATGGAGATACAGAACTCTTTTCTATCTCTGTGAGTTTAGTATCATTTTTAGATTCCCCATCATACCTGGTTGAATGTGGAGAGATCTATTCATTCATTTGAATGAAACCAGAATATATCTTGCAGTTTTGGATGATGCTTTGGATGAATCTAATCAATAGTTAATAAGAGAATGCTGGCAGTTCAATCTGTGTTTATATGGCTTGTATATTTTGTGGCCATGGACAGATTGGCCTCTGTGGGCTGCAGATCCTCCATATCTGTTCTAAGCTAAGGAGACAGTGGAGCTTTGACCTCTGCGATTTGCTGTTGTCTAAGCATTGTCACAGCCCTTCAACATGCCACCATGTACTGCATCAACTAGACCATTCAATATGTTAGCAGTGGCAGCACTGTAGTTACTTCACTATAAGACTTCTATATGCATAGAGCATTCTTATTAATTTAATGAAAGTCACAGTTGCTGTCTGGATACATTAATCAAAATATCAAGGAATGCTCTCAAGTAGAAGAGGCAGCACAATGTATAGTTCAGGAATTAAAATGATCAGCTGGATGAATTGTTTAAGTCAAAGCAGCAAAGCTAAAAAAAAAATTAAAACATGAAATTATGTATTGTTTTAGTTTACTAGAAAATGACTTTAATAGATTAAAAAAACCTAAGCCTCTCAGAGTGGCCTGAACTACGAGATGGATGACAAATAAATTTGATAAAGAAACAAACAATAGCGAGGAAAAATAACAGAACTGTAAGATGTAATGATGAGGTAGAGGTAGAAACCTCAAATTAGAAAAAATTATCTTGAGCTCTCTTAAGGTTTTTAGAAGACCTAAGAACGAGCCATCCTGTCATCAAAGTAGCCAACCACTAATAATAGTATAGATAATAATGGAAAACATCAGCATGAGAAAGATTGCTTTAAACTGTGCATGTCTAAAATAACTTCAAAGTTTCTATTATTTCTATTCTAAAGTCATTCTTTTCCCCTTTCATCAGATTTCAACCTCAGCTTGCCCATCTTACTTGCAATTTAAAATACATCAGAATGTAATTGATTCATTTTATTACAGAGTAGTTTCTTTATTTACAGTTGCAGCAGCCCAAAGAAGTACCCTCAATGTGCTATTGTTTAATCAGTTCAGCTTCTTTAAAATCATCCACAGAGACAAGAAAGTCATGTCAAACGAACAGCTTGGAACATGGACAGCTAAAAATAGTACATGCAAAAAAAATTTGCATCTGTGAGGTGTTGTCTGCTTCTCTAGTATCATCTTTGTCCCTCTGCTTTCAAAATCATACCTTCTGGAAAGGATTCACCTTAGCTGAAGTACTTGGGTATTTTTAGTTTAATTTCAAATTAAATTATATGTTGCATCCTGAAACCTGCAGTACTGGGGTAGTTCTGCTTCATTTATTTTTATAAGAGTGTGGTTGGATACTCTTCTCTGCATTCCTTGGTCATGGTGGCAGGTGTAACGGGTGCTTGTAAAGATGTTTGCTGTGGATTTCTTAAAGTACAAGAACGCATCACTCAAAAGCTTCACATGACTGAGCAGCACGTTGGGGAAACATGTCATTACCCTCAGACACACACATGGTCTGGAATCATCAATTATCTCTCCTCTTGCATTATATCAAATTTATCACAGAGGAAATTGCTTTTCTTTATTGCAGCCTATGAAATGGATTAACAAAGTATATTCATGAACAAAATATAGAGGAGAGGCATCCTGCATCACAATCAGCACATTAGTTAGAGTACTGTGTTATTAAGACAACAGGGAAAAGCAGCCTCCTGAAGTCCAAACTACATGTTACATTAAATGTGTTGTCAGATTATACATGCTTGTTTTTCCAGTTTTAATTATCTACTGCATGGGAGACCAATCAGAACTGGAACTGAGAATCAGAGAGAGGTATATTTAAAACATTTTCCCTCAACCATAATCCTAGCATAAAACATTCCCTTGTATCAAGGTTGGTATTTGACATCAAAGAAGAGCGGCTGTTAGTGCCTATTATGCCAACTTCAACTATAAAAAGAATAAGCACATCATTATCCACAGAATTTTGTGGTTCTTTGTTCTGAGTTTGCTTATATAATAAAACAGATGATACAAAGTTTACCCTTTACCCCTTTGAGAATCTAAAGTCCTTGCAGAAAATCAACAAATTCAGATAAGATTCTTTCCTAGCCAACAGATCACAGAGTTGGTTCAACTCCATCAGTGTTTATTTGCTAGCCAGCAATGAGTACTTATTATTCACACTTATTTTCATATAAAAAGGTGGGTTCATAAAAGGATTCTGGGTGTTTTTGTGATGGGACACTAACTGAGCCCCATATCTGGAGTTTTTACTCTGATGTTAACACTAGTACTGGGACATTGGGAAGTAGAAATAAACACTACCCTATGCAAATTGAAATAGCAAAATGCTGACATTCCCTGGAGTTCCCTGTTCCTAGAGACTTATGCAACTGACATTCCAATCATCTAAGAACTACCACAATAGGAAAAATACGATTGTTCTTTGATGCTCAGGAGGTGCTCAACTAAATTATGATTGTATCTGCATTCCTCTCTGGAAGTCTGAGAAATCCTCTAGAGAATTTTCACAGGATAAAGGTAAATGATATTGATTTAAAAAAAGATGAGAAAAAAGCTTTGAGGCACTAGTTAAGGTGCTGGACTGGAGGTAAGGAGATTATATTTCCTCCCTTAGACTTGAAAGCTGCCCTGGAGACTTTGAGCCAATCACATTCTCTCAGCCAAACACACCTCAGTGAGGTTGTAGTGGCAAAATAGGTGGCGAGAGCAAGAAATATATGACCCATCTTGAGATGATCAAAGATAAAGACATAAATCTAATAACAAAAAAGAGAGAGAGAGAGAGAAACCCTGGCCTTAAAGGTTCATAGCCTGGTCAATATCCATTTTTGCCTACATCAGAAATTAACTGAGATCTTTCTTCAGCAGAAATCTGTAAAAAAATTCCTTTTTTATAAGTTGGTCACCTGATGTACAGTATGTACTGCTCTTTCAGTACTGAGAATGCTTGATTCATATCCCATTGACTCAAGAATCTCACACAATGATTTGAGCAAGTATTCAGGACTGTTGTGAAGATAAAACATGGGGAGAAGAAGCAAGTCTCTGCTGCCTTAACCTTCAGGAAAAAAAGAAAGCCAAAATATAATCAATAAATAAATGAGTCAGTATTGATACTTGATACATCCATCATTTCAATCACCAGGATGATTTTATTTTGACCTGACTAGAATGAGACTTATATTTCCCCTTGGACTTGGATTTTCCTCAACTCTTTTTGTTTTCATGTTAAGGTTTCTTTTCATCTTGAAAAAAAAAAAGCTTTACCTGAATCTTCACTTTTTCTATTAATCATGTAGAAATGTCTGCATCAAAGATAGTTGAAGAAGGAAAGTGATCTTGTGAAGCTCTCAAAAACTTGCATTATCAGCATTGTCATTTTGTCATTTCTCTTCTTGGTTATGTTATTTTAGCTACAAAAGGAATTGCTGAAATTGATCAATGTCTATGTAATACTTGCAATACAGATCTACACCAAGTCATCGGTTTAGACTATTTACATAGGCACCGTGTAAATACTAAAGCTCTGTTCTATGACACTAGACTAAATAATGAGATTCAATAAACTCCAAAAATTTAAATACAAATGAAACTGTACATTTTGAATTTGCCAGTAACAGGAAGCACAACTGTTTCGTTTCCCCTGTTCTTTGGAATAACAGTCTTTTGGAATGAAAACAAGATTCTAGTCTGCAAACCAGATTTCTTATTTAACAAGATTGGAATGTGCATTGCTTCCAAAATTCCCCTCCATTCCTCCAGGATATATAGAAAAAGAGACAGACATCGTGATCTCTGAAACTAAAAATTTATATTGTTCACTAAGCTTTCTGTTAACATTGTCAGAGTGTAAAACTACCATTAAGGAGATATGTGCCTTTGTATAACATTAACCAATGGTTGTGTGCATGACTTTGACAGCATTCTCTCTAATTCCCTCTCTCATCTCAAAGGACTTCCATCTTAAAGGCCCCTTTGTTTTGTCCACTAGATTCATCTGTTGCTTTGCTCATGATGGGAAGCAGTCTATGCCCTTCTTGGTGCCTCAATGCTTGGTAGTCCAGTAGCAGTTTGCTATGTCTATTGATGGAGTTGTTGTTGGAAAACCAGGCTTCTTTCACTAAGCATCCGCCTTTGGGTGCATCATGGACAACAACTTTGGCCTCTTGAAAATTAATTATGTGATTGTGTTCCTTCATATGTGTCTAGATCTGGAAGCGCTGCTCTTTATGCTGGACAGCCAATTCATGTTCGTGTACTCTGGTCTGTAACTGCTTGGCATATGTAACTGCTTGCATTTATTCTAAAGTAAAAAAATGGAAGATAGTTATTGCTTTAGAAACCCAATTCTATGGGTTTAGAAACCTAAACTATGATTTTGTAAACCGAAGATGCAACATCTCAATGAAGCCTCTGGATGAAACTTGATGTGACAATGTAAGATGGTTAAAGCACCAGGCTAGAAAGTGGGAGACCAGAAGTTCTAGTTCTGCCTTAGCCATGAAAGCCAGCTGGATGACCTTGGACCAGTCATTCTCTCAATCCAGCTCACCTCACAGGGTGGTTTTTGTGGGGAAAATAGGAGGATGAAGGGGTGTTGGATATGTTCACTACCTTGAGTTATTTGTGAGAAATAATAAAGATGGGGTACAAATAAATAAATAAATATTGTGATAGCAGGCATTGGACCCATTTTTTGGGCTTTAAATAATTTAACCTTTTACCACTCACTGCAATCTTAATATGTATTTCATGTCCTTTTTACTTCAAAACTCATTGTGTTGATGAAAGAATTCATTGCAACAACTGATGGATCACATAAATCATTAAACCTTTGCTCCCTTCAAAAGAAACTGTGTCAGTTCTATTTAAGGTGGGGAAAAGATGTCAGGAAGCCCCAGGAACTTCTCTTATCTGTTCCCTTTGCATCTAGGCTGCATCTATAACTATTCCAAGAAACAATATACTTGAAATAAAGCAATTATCAAGGAAACTCCTTCCTACAATTACATCATTTACTTTGTGTGAGGAAAATGGTCCCTGTTTGCTTCCTTTTAGGTGGTAATCGCCACATCAGAAAGAAGATGGGGTGGGGAAATACAACTTGTGTGTAAAAGAACATACATATGCATGCAAATCTGGTTGAAAAATGCAGTAGGGTATAGCTTTTGCTTATGTGCTCATGAGCAGAACTGCAGGCACACCTGTTCCCTTTGGTTTTTTGTTTGTTTGTTTGGTTTTTGTTACTGCTACTAGCATCCTGCATTTGGGTTACAATCTATAAAGGTCCCTTGACGTGCAGAATGTGAATACTTGCTCTGGCTGCCAAAACTGCACTAAAGACCAAAATTAGCACACTCAAGGTCAGGCAGCTGGGATGCAATGCCTCATATTTCTCTTACTGTTTACCTCCCGTTCTGCGGAACTTGGGCATTGTAAGCAGGCATGTCATGTTCAATTCCTTTTCCATCAAGCATTTTAATGCTACTCTCTACCTTAGCCTCCTTCCAGCCCTTAATGAAGCCTCAATAGGGAAAGGAAGTCTTTTTCAGCTGCTCTGTCCATACTTTGAACGAAGTCTTGGAGCAGAACAGCTGCAGAACTTAATTTAGCTTTCCAGTAATGAATTCATTCAGCTCATTCATATGCGAGTCATGATTAAGTACCCACAACTTTAAAATAAGATATATGCGAGTCATGAAAAAACACCACTTCCAATCATTTTAAATGGCACAAGTTGGTGTTAGATTTAAACCAGAGAAGCTTGCCTGACATTTGAAAAATTTCCACACTGGTACAGGGAGACCTGTGGGAGATGACAAGCCAGAAAAATGCATATTAAATCTGGACTAATTTCAGACCTTGTTCTACCAACAGATTTTTATCATCAGCTGTTGCCAGTCTTTTGAGATTGGAATGCAAAAAAGCTATTCTCATGTCCCATTCTTTTTTTCTGATGGGAGGTGAGAAATACTTCTGTCACTCCACTTACCTCAGAGGCAAGACAGCCTAGATACATCTCCATACAAAGTTTGAACAAACGACACTGATCTCAATTCAGTGATTTCTTCTAGAGACATTAGATTTCAGCTCCCCACTCTAAGCCAACATGGCCAAAGCAGTTGTCTATGTCGAACTCAACACACCCAGAGGGTGCGATTACAGGGAAAGGTGACTTAAGGTGCTGTATTTAGACAAATCTAAAGGCAATTTTTAAAAAACATATTTTGTTTTATGATATGATCATTGTTGAATCAGTCACAAGACAGAAATTCCCCTTGGTTTACTGTGAAATGTTCTTCTCTCACTGCAGATAGACCTGATAAGACAGAGTTAACATTGGCTAGGCAAGGATTAACTTTTTCATTATCTGATAGAGGCTAACCCCTCTTTCTCACTTGCATGAATTGAGTTCAGTGGAAAGTATCCTAAAAATTCTCTATTTTTCAAAATAATATAGACATGTGCAATACAAAGGGATCAGAAACCAAACTAAAAAAAAATATGGCTAGTAATTCATTACAAATTTTTGGTGGGTGCCTGCAATAGCCTAATGATGACTTTACTGCGAGACTCTCAGGTCCATTTTTAAGGACTAAAAAGAGCTCACAGTAAACCCAAATATCATTTTCAGTCACCTAAAAATGAAGTAAATAGGAAATGGGTTCTTCTGTTCAGTATCTCAAAAAAGGCTCAGGATGATTTACAGCACCCTCTGTAATTATGTCTATCTTATCATATTTAGTGAGGTTTATTTATTTAGTGTATGGCATATCAGACATGGACTAGCAATATAAATTAACATTTCAACTAGATTTGTAGAACCCAATAAAATATAAATGTTAAAAAGATCTATGTTCAAATATCAATGCCTAGGCCAAGGGTGTCATACTCGCATCAGTTGCCATCGTGTGATGAATTGTGATGTTTTTCCCTTCGCAGAGCTGGGGTGGGCATGGCCTGCACATGACACATCCAGCCTGCCAACTGCTATTTTGAAACCCTTGGTCTGGGCCATCAGTGGCGTGAATCACCATGATATACACTATGAATTATGCCCAGTAACTTTATCCTCTGTTTCACTTTGGATAGGGTTCCTGATGGCAGGAACAAGTAGACAAAAGCTCTTTGGCACAAGAGCTCTCAACTCTTTCCCCTACATTTTTAGAAAAATGAGAAAAAATGACTCACTTACCTGTTTTCTACTCTCATTAACAAGTCACCCAGAAGGCAGGGGTATCCACATTTTTTAAAATGGCTCACAAGAGTTTTAGGTGCATTGTTCACTGTTTACAAAGCATATTGGCAGTTTAGCCAGTCTGCCCTTTTGTTCAATGATTCCTTATGAATCTTCAACTATGGATACTGTTATGTTTTGAGCATGGGCGAGAAAGAATGGAGACAAGCCTCTGAACGGTGAACTTCAGCTCTTTATTTACATTGTGACTTCTCACTCAATAGCAGTTAAACCCGCCTTATATAGGCAAACCCTGTAACTTTTAACCAATAATGAGCTAGGAGTGCTAGCTCTTATAACCAATAGGAACTCTCTGTTAAGGGCCAAACGGATTCGCCGGGATGGGCCAATCCGGTCCGGCCTCTTAACAGCCAATCAGAAGTGCAGGGCCAGAACCCTGCACTTAACTCCAAGCTCACACTTTATTAAATCTTTATGCATACACAACACCCCCTCCCCCTGGCTTCTTATTTGCAGGGCGCAGTTACATAGTCCCTTAGGTAGGATGGTTGTCTTATAAGTTTCTTTGATTTCCGTTGTATCAGCTGGCTGCAATCATGCTGAGGTAGATTGTTGTTTGGCAGTGGGGCTGTTTCTGGTTCAGAGTTCACTTCTACGTTGTTGCCCACATTCTCTACAATTTCCTGAGGTGCAACTGTTTCTTCCTCTGGCTCCACTTCCTGAATCTCTATCAAGCCGTCGTTTTCTTTGAACGGGTTCTCTAGGAATTCATCTTCTTCTGTACCTCCCCCCCCTCAGTTTGGTCATAGGGGAGTTGCGGACTGGCCGCTGGAAGCCGCGATCGTAATTGATCGATATGAAGTTTCCAAAGTTTATTGTCAAGCCATTGTACAAGGTAGGATCTGGGGCTGGTTACACGTACTACTGTCACTTCCACCCACAACGGGTCGCCCGATAGGTTTTTAGCATATACCAAGTCTCCTACCTGGAAGGTACGACAGTGGCCACTGGATCCTAGTGGTTTCTCCGGTTCGTAAGCTGGGTGCAACCGGTCGAGGTGGGAGCGGAGCTTCCGTCCCATTAGCAGTTCGGCGGGAGTTTTGTTGGTGACGCTATGTGGGGTGATGTGTTGCAAGAAGAGGATTCGATTGACCTTGTCGTCAATGTTGTCGTAGTCTACCTTCTGCAAGGTTTTCTTCACAAATTGGACCATGCGTTCTGCTTTGCCATTGGTCGCCGGATGCGCAGGCAAGGTGAGCGCATGTCAAATGCCGCAGTCAGCGAGGTACTGCTCAAACACTAGTGCGGTAAATTGAGGGCCGTTATCAGATACCAGGACGTCTGGTAATCTGTGGGTTGCAAAGAGCCTGTCTAAGGTTTTGATAACCGCCTCGGAGGTCGTAGTCGTCATGCGATGGATCTCGAGCCAATTTGAGTAGGCGTTGACGGTAAGCAGGAAGGTGTGGCCTTTGGTTGGCCCCGCGAAGTCCAAGTGAATTCAGGACCAGGGTCCACGTGGTGTCTCCCATTCAGTAGGCATGGCTTTTGGTGGGGCGTTGCTGACTTCTTAGCATTTGGGACAAGCTTTAACCCACTGTTCAATTTGCTTGTCAATGCCCGGCCACCATGTGTAACTTTGCGCAAGGGCTTTCATTCTCACGATGCCGGGGGGGCCATCGTGCAAGGTTCTCAGCAGCGCTTTCTGGAGTCGTTCTGGGATTACGACTCTATCGCCCCAGATGACACAGCCTTTCTGGGAGAAGAGCTCGGTTTGTCGAGTCTTGAATGGTGTGAAGTCATCTGATAACTGGTCCAATGGCCATCTGCATTCTACCAGCTTAGGACTCATGCTAGGGTGTGGTCGCATTTGGTTTCTCTTGCAATATCTCGGGCGGTTAGTGGCGGCAAGTTGAATGCCTCGATTTGCAACGTGGTTACCGTTGGTGCAGGATCATCGAGAGTCTCTGGAAGAGGTTCTCGGCTCAATGCGTCGGCGTGGGGAATGGCTTTCCCCGGGTGGTATTGCAGCCAATAGCTATAAGCAGCTAAGAATTCTGACCATCGGATCATCCTAGGGGATAATATGTCAGGAGTGGGCTTATCTCCGGCTATTATCCCCAATAATGGTTTGTGGTGAGTCACAATAGTAAAAGCCCGGCCATACACGTATTCGTGGAATCTTTTCACAGCTGAGACAATTGTGAGGGCTTCTTTATCGATTTGTCCAAAGTTTCGCTCAGGTTTTGAAAGAGTCTTTGAAAAATATGCAACAGGGGCTTTGTTCCCATTAGGCAGTACATGGCTCAAAATGGCGCCTACCCTGAAAGGTGATGCATCACAGGTTATAACTAACGGCAAAGTCTCGTTATACTGCATGAGTACAGAGTCAGAAGTGAGCAGTTTTTTAACATTTCGGAACGCCTGTTCTTCACGGTAACCCTTAGCCAATTTGCTTTTTTATCTAACAACCGGTGTAACGGTTCAGCGACCGTTGCTTTGTGCGGCAAAAATACATTATAAAAATTGATGAGGCCTAGGAACGCCTGGAGATCGGCCTTGTTTCGTGGCCTGGGAGCGCTTTTAGTTTAGGATTTCGGTAGGTTGAATGCCCTGGCTATCAATCAGGTACCCTAAAAACTCAACACTGTCAGTACACAATTTACATTTGTTTTTTTTAACTTTAAGACCAGTCTCTTGGAATTTTTTTAGGACTAATTTTAACCGGTCCTGTAAGACTTTTTTTGTAGGGGCTGCGATTAATACATCGTCAAAATAGGGGACCACGCCCTTAATTCTTTGCAATAACCTTTCCATAAGGCTCTGAAAAATCCCCGGGGCTACACTAATTCCGAATTGAAGCCGGGTACATTTAAAGGCACCTAGATGCATCACAATAGTTTGGGCCTGTGCCATTTTTTCATCTACTGGTAATTGCTGATATGCCTGAGTTAAATCTAATTTAGCAGAGACTTTCCCATCCCCCAGGGAATGGAGGAGATGCTGCACCACCGGAACTGGATATGCGTTCTGCTGCAGGGCGTGGTTCAAAGTGGCCCGGTAGTCCCCACAAATTCGGATTGTCTGGCTTAATGGGTGTTACAATAGGGGTTTCCCAAGGGGAGTGATCAATGGGCTCTAACACCCCCTGAGCTATCAGTTTGTCGAGTTGTTCGTCGATTTTTTATTTTAAACAGAACCCGACAGGGCTTTAGGCGAATGGGAGCTATTTTTGGATCTATACTGAATGAAATCAGGGTCCCCTTGTACTCGCCTAAGCTGTCCGCGAAGACGTCCCTGAACTCATAGATAAGGTCTTCCTCCCAGTCACCGCCGCTGACTCGGTTTATGCCAGCCACTTCAATGCCAAGTGGCGCGAACCATTGGAGGCCTAGTAGGCTAGGCCTATTTCTATCGATGACCGTTAAAGGTAAGTATGCTGTGTGCTTCTTGAAGGAGACTTAGACTCGGCAGGAACCGACGACGAGGATTCGATTCCCTTGGTAGTCCTTGAGGATGAGGCGTTGGGAGCGGAGATCTTGGCGTTGAATTGTGGGGATGAGTTGCTTGAGCGTCTTCCAGGACACCATCGAGAGGGACGATCCCGAGTTGACCTCCATGTGGCAAGGCTGGTTCTCGATGGCTACTGTGACTCAGATTTTCTTAGTGTCCAAGGCTGAGGTGTGACCGATAGTGATAGTATGGTGAACCTCTTCTCTCTGCAAAGCTCGATTTCTGTAGGAGTGGTTTACTGGCTCTCGCCGTACAGGACGGTTTCCTGTCGATTGGTGATAGTTAGCCCCTTTTGAGGCCTGGCTGGGTCCTGGCAAGCTGCGGCAGACTTGTCCGATGTGGCCTTGTTTTCCGCACTCATGGCAGAGTGCATCACGGAATTTGCATTCGGACCTGGTATGGTTGGCTCTGCAGCCAGTGCAAGGGTGTAAGGGCTTCGGGTGATGGTCCCGGTCGGACCGCAGTTGATGGACCCCTTGTTCATCGCTGTCTGACGACGAAGAGAGGTCCTCGTGGTGCGTTGTCGCAAGCTGCCCTTCTGAACTAGGTGAGATGTCGCTGGCCGGTGGTGGTACTGGAGCGCGGTTTCGGCGTAGTTGTGCAGCTGACTTCCTGGTTGCTTCTGCTGCAGTAGCATCGGCGATGGCGTTGGCAAGGCTGATGTCGCCTTTCGCCATCAGCTTGCTTTGGATGCCTGGTGCATCTAGTCCCAGAACTATGCGATCTCTTAGTGCTTCTTCTAAATCAGCGAATCCGCAGAGGCCTCCCAAATTTTGGAGGTCTGCTATGAAGTCGGCCACGCTTTCTCCCTTCCGCTGGCTCCTCTGATAAAACTCGTGGCGTCTCACGAGCGTAGGCACGGTCAGGGCGTAGTGGTCTCGTAGGATAGGTTCGAGGTCGTCCCAATCCATGGCCTTCACTTCTCGGGGTTTGGCTAGTGCTTTAGCCATCTTAAATACAGTTGGACCGCAATGCGTTAGGAACACCGCCCGTTTCTTCCCAGCTGTGGCGTCCTTTAAGTTGTTCGTCTCTTGGAACATTTGGAAACGATCCATGTAAGACTCCCAGTCTTCCTGTGCTGGATCAAACGGAGCGGGTGGTACGATGCCGTCGGACATGGTTCCATTGTTGGCGTCGTCTGTCACGTGCTCGGTGTTCTTCAAAGTTTCGTTGGTTCAGATATCTCCACATCCCATCCCCGTCGCCAGTGTTATGTTTTGAGCATGGTCGAGAAAGAATGGAGACAAGCCTCTAAACGGTGAACTTCAGCTCTTTATTTACATTGTGACTTCTCACTCAATAGCAGTTAAACCCCCCTTATATAGGCAAACCCTGTAACTTTTAACCAATAACGAGCTAGGAACGCTAGCTCTTATAACCAATAGGAACTCTCTATTAAGGGCCAATCGGATTCCCCGGGACGGGCCAATCCGGTCCGGCCGCTTAACAGACAATCAGAAGTGCAGGGCCAGAACCTTGCACTTAACTCCAAGCTCACACTTTATTAAATCTTTATGCATACACAACAGATACATTCTTCTTCATCAGGAGGATTTGTGGCCTTCCTCCTCATTATTTGTTTATTTAGATCAGGGGTCCCCAAATTTGGCAACTTTCAGACTTGTGGACTTCAACCTCCAGAATTTGGGAGTTGAAGTCCAAAAGTCTTAAAGCTGCCAAGTTTGGAGACCTCTGATTTAGGCCTTTAATGTATATTTCTGCCCTTATTAAGATACTGTATATCAACTGCTCAGCAGGTCCATTCAATATCAAATTAACTTCCCTCAGTTCTAGGCAGCTGATTGATTGGCCGGTTACAGCAATTTTCTCCTTGCTGCTGATGCCACCAGGTTCTCCCACTAGTTCCCCTGCAACTGCAGCATGCTTCAGTTAGAAGATGGTTCTACTCAGGTATAGTTACAAATCTCATTCAGGTGAGTAAGAAACTCAGTTGTCACTCCTGTGAATGAAATTTCTATGAATACTATTGAATTCATGTTTTTCCCCTTTACATTACCCTACAATACAAATCTACTAGCATCATCAATGGCAAAAATTATGCCTAGTGAACATCACTTCATTATCTTTTATTTAATAGAGATCTTGAAAAGGGGTTATAGCTTACACATCTGTGAAGGCAATGCCATAAAAAAGTAGCATTTAATTTAATACAATCTTGCCTCTAGAAAAACATTTCTGATCCTGTATATATTAACACTTATTGTTTCTGCTACTTTATTTCTCATGTGAAAAGCTGCCAAAATGTTCATATGCCACATTTACATTTTTTGAAAACTGAAAGAACAAAATCATAACCTAGGGTAATAAAACTTAACCCACTCCTTACTTTGAATCACAGTGCTTATGCTCAGAAGTACTCTGATGATTCATCAGAATTTCTTAGGATTGTAATGTGGACTCATTTTCAGTTATTTTATTTATTTAGAAAACTTTTATGGCCATCTATCTTAGGTGGCCCACAATAACATTCTATAAAACCAAAACCAGTACAACCCACAACTACATCATATCTCATCACAATGCCACAACATCTCACTGACTCTGCATTTATATTTGCTCAACTGTGTTCCATCCTAACCTAATGACCAGGTCTTCATAACTCTTTGAAGGGTTGGTATGGTGGTAGCCCAAAATGTCAGAGGGGAAGCCACTCTAAAGAGAAGGGGTAACCGGTTTCCGGTTCCGTGTGGCTTCGGTTGCAGCAGGAATTCGCGACCGTTCGCAATTCCTGCTGCGCTTGCTGCCGAGGTACCCCCGATCCAAATGGGTCAGGGGGATATGGCTGCCCTGTAGGGACAGCCGAAGAGAGAGGGGAGCCGGACAGGGGGTTGGGGTGCCGCAGACCCCCTCCTCGTCTGGAAAAACCCCTTTTTCCCAAGATGGTGGAGCGGTGGTCAGCAATGGCCGCCACGAAGAAGCCAGCAACCGGGTAAGATTGTGCTGGAGGAAGCAAGAAAAGTGAAAGTGCTGGCTGAGCCGGGTCAATCAACATCTTTTAAATTCGCTGGAACTGAGCTGTCTGAATTGCTGGAGGATACATTGTATCCCTAAGAAGATCGAAAGCGGCGGAGAAGCTGTTAAAGGGAACTTTTTTTTCTTCACTCTCCCACCCCATGGAAACAGCAGATGAAGATTTGAAATTTGTTTGGGCACTGAAGGTGAATTATTCTGAAAGTTGAAGTTAAGGGACAAAAGAGTTCTTGGACATTGGACTTAAAAATTTAAGAAATTGGAAAACCCTTATTAGAGGTATGGATTTCTGATCATTTAAAAATTGATGTTGCAAGTGGAAAGGGAGAGGAAAAAAAATTGGAGCAGAAGTGGAAAAAGGAGGAGATTGCCTAGAATCTCAAAGAAAGATACAAGGTAATTGGACCTCTTTGATTAAACAGTAACCCCAGAAAAAAAAATAGAAGAAAGAAGAAAAATATAAACTTTTGGAACTTTTTTTGAATTATTTTTGATTAAAAATACTTGGGTGGTTGTTTTGGGGAAAGTTTCTCTTTTCAGGATGGCATTGCTTGTGGATGAACTAAAGACTGAATATCAAAAATATAAAAAGGAAGAACAAGATGGAAAAGATACTTTGGGCACTTTATTTCAATTTTTAGAAATGGTGTTATGTACTTATGAAAAGTTGATTACGCAGCAGAATGACTGGGACAAAGAAGAAGATGAACAAGAAGCCATCTTTGATGAACAATGGGTTTTTTCTGGGGAGGAGGAGAAAGAGGATAAGAAAAAGGGGATTTTAAGATTTGAAAAAACAACCAAAAAAGAGAAAAATGAGAGGAAAGGTGGATGCAAGGTTAGAAAGCAAAGGAAAGGGAGTAAGAAAAGGGAGGAGGAGAGACAAAGGGGTAAAAAGGGCAAGGAGAAGAATAAGCAAGAGAGAAAGGGGGGGAGGAGAAGCCTTAATGGTGGGAAGCAAGATCTAAAGAAAAAAAGTTTATTCAGAGACAATGGGTGAATTTAATTAAGGATAAAAGGGGGATTCTGGAAGGTATATAAGATTGTGTTTTTATATGTGTATTTAGAGTATAAAATTTACTGTGTAATTTTAGAATCTACTAAACAGAATCCCAAGATAAGTGTTATATGAAGTACTTTTAAGTTAGGGTAATGAGTTAAAGGCGTCACTCCAATTAGTGTATAGGAGAAGTATAGTAAAAGAAAAAAGATGAATGGATAGTTGGAAATAGAACAGACAAAGAATGTTATTGAAAATGGTAATAAGATATGGAAGGATATATAAAGGTTTTGTTATGTTGTTTTTTTTGTATATTGATAAAAGGCATAAAATTTTAATTAACAAGAAATAATTTGGATGAAAAGGAGAAGCTGGGATAAAATATGAAGTTAAATAGATAAAGTAAATATTGATATTATAATTTGGAATCATTATGTTCTATTGGTTTTCTTCTTTAATTATTATTATTATTATTTTTTAGAAAAGAATTTATAAGCTGTTATGCCTTGATTGTTTGTGCACTGTTTTTGTAAAATTGATAAAATTGGTTTATAAAAAAAAAAAAAGAAGAAAATGATAATAAGATATGGAAGGATATATAAAGTGAATATGATGTTTGAATTTGTGTCTGTGTGAAGAGTTTCAACCCGGGATCAGGCAGCCTTCAGAAAAGATGTTTTAGTTTTGTTTATGTTTTGTGTTTTGTATGTTTATGAAAGGCAATAAAATGTTAATAAGCAAGAAATATAATTTGGATAAAAGGAGAAGTCTGGATAAGATATGAAGTTAAATAGATAATGTAAATATTGATATTACAATTTTGAGTTATTTTATATGTTCTATTGGCTTTCTTCTTGAATTATTATTATTATTATTTTTTAGAAAAGATTTTTCAAGTTGTTATGCCTGGATTGTGTATTGTTTTTTGTAAAATTAATAAAATCTGTTTAAAAAAAAAAAGAGAAGGGGTAACCATGGAAAAAACATATCTTTGAAATCCTACCAGATGGCAACACTAAAAGGAAAGGGGCTAGAGCCTTCCCACATTGTGTGACTTACCCTCAGAGAGAAGCTATATTTAATGCTTTAAAGGTGATAACCAGAATCTTGAATTGCACCTGAAAACTAGAAGCCAGTGCAGCTTGCATATCAGAAGGTGTAACATAGGCAAAATTCAAAAATCCCAGAAATGTGTGTGCTGCTGCATGTAGCTGTTGTAATTTCCAGGTGGCCTACAAGGGCAGCCCATGTACATCTTATACTAATTCAGCCAAGATGTGACTAAAATATACAGGACAATGAACAAGCCCTCAAGGTCCTGAAAAAGGTGAAATTAGAATCCAGGACAAACCCTTGTAAAGACTTCCCAAGCCACAGGTGTCACCTGTTTCTTGATCAGGAGCCACAAATCCAAGAGAAGTTCCAAACTGCATACCAGTTGTATCAGTAGTGGGATTCAAAAAATTATACTACTGGTTCTGTGGGTGTAGTTTGGTGGGCGTGGCAGGAGAAGGATACTTAAAATCTCCAGTCAGAGATGGTATTTGCCGGTTCTCTGAACTACTCAAAATTTCCACTACTGGTTCTCTAGAACTGGCCAGAACCTGCTGAATACCACCTCTGAGTTGTATCCAGATTAATGCTACTCTGTCAAGAGTCAAAGATGAAAACTCACTGGATTCCCAGGGACCAAAAACACAAAGCTACTCTATTCTTGTCACAAAAGGATCTAAGCTGGTTCCTTCCTATCCAGACCTTCACAGCCTCCAGGCACTGAGCTAACACCTGGAAAGCATCATCTACCCAGGTTGGGATGGAAATGTATATTTGAATATCATCTGTGTACTAATGATAGTGCATCCCATAGTGGCAAATGATCTCACCCAGCAACCTCATGTAGATGCTAAATATGTGAGTGGAGAAACCAGAGGCCAGACATATCCCATATAAAAGTGGTATAGGATCAAACCTCTCCAATGCTACCAACACTGATTGGAACCAGCCACAGAGGAAAATCAAAACCAAATGCCATCACTGTCCCCTATTCCCAGTCTCCAGAGCCAGCCCAAAAGAATATTATATAGTTGAAACCTGAAATATTTGTTCCAATTCTAATATGTATTACAGTTGCGTATGGCATATTTTACCACATTAAAGATGTATGCCATGGAATATTAAAAGATGAGACTGATAATACTCATCTCACCAACTGTTATTTTACCTGAGCAAAATGGAAGTGAAACTTTCCCTTTTAACCTGGTGCTACTTTTTTTTAAATAGCTTTTGGAAAAAAAGATTTGGTACACATACAATGGGGTAGATAATGTGATGTTTTGAATTAAATTGGTGTTCTTTCATTTTCATTTTTATTTTTTGTTACTTCTGCATCATCATTATAAATACCTTTATAATGCAAAACCTAAATCTAAACTTTGGAGGGCAGATTATCCAAGACAGGAACGAAAAATGTTCAAGAAATAGGACCAACTATGTAGTAAGTACAGATCTTAGAAAAGTCTTGTTTTATTTATTTGTTTATTTATTTAGTCATAATGTCTTCATCACCACCACTCCAAACCTTGGATGAGTTCATGTGGGGTTTTTTTTAATTCATCCACATAATAGTAAACCTGGGAAGTAACCTTGTAAATAGCTGGCGCTGGAGTTGTAATTTTTGTAAAGTATGAAGGTTATTACATTTATTCCAGGTTTCACATCCCACTTTGTGTTGTTTTCTGGTGGAAAAGTGATAAGAGAAACAAACTGACAACCTGGATGTGTTTTCCTGAGCTACCTAAAGAGAATGGAAACCTTCCTGGATTTTCCCTGCTGAAAATTCATCTGAAGGAAATGGAAAGACGACCTTTCCCTTTTAGATGTCATCTTCAAAGATTGATTTTGGGGGAGTTAGAACAAAGTATAACTTTTTCCCTTGCATCCCATTTCCCCTTCCTGAACAGTAACAAACTGCAGGCAAGATCAAACTTTTCTTTCACTGAATCCGAACTTGATTCCCTCATGCTGTTGTCATGATCCCTGTTATGTATTAAAATGGACTACTCGAAATCCCTGCGCCTTGATTGGCTAAGGCGCGGGGATTTCTGATTGGCCAGGCGAGCCGCGCCGATTGGCCCGATTGAAGTCTCCCGCGATTGGTTCAAACCAAGAGCGGGAGACTTGAATTGCTGCCATTGGCCGCGGCCGCCGCGGCAAAAGGTATAAAAGCCGGAGGCTTTTTGCCTTTTGCCGGTTCGGTTCAACTATTAGAAATAAAGAGCTGTTAACGAAAGTCACCGACTCAGAACCTTTTTTCGCGGACACGACACTGGCGACGAAGGTGGGATCTCGCCCCTGAACCGAACCCCGTGTCCATCTAAGAACTAGCGACAGCAAAATGGCGAAGATAGCACCGCCCGCCCCCTTCAACCCCGCCGCCGAGGACTGGGAATCGTACTCGGATAGATTCCGTATGTACCTGGAATGTGCCGGCATGAAGGACGCCCCGGGCCCGCTAAAACGCGCCGTCTTCCTTACGCATTGTGGACCAGAGGTTTTCCAGATGGCCAAGGCATTGGCCAAACCGGCAGACGTGACTGCCATGGATTGGGACGTCCTCGAACCCATACTGAGGCGCCATTACGCCCCCGAGGTCCCCATTCTAATACGACGAAATGAATTTTACCGAAGAAACCAGAGACCAGACGAAAAACTGAGCGACTTCGTCGCTGAATTAAGGCGCCTAGGTGGACTCTGTGAGTTTGAAGGATTGAATAGTCTCATAAGAGACCGTTTCGTACTCGGATTGTGGGATCAGACACTCCAGAGCCGACTTATGGCCAAAGGCGACATCAGCCTAGCCGATGCCCTCACCGCAGCCGCAGCCGCAGAAGCAACCCGCACGTCAGCAGACACCATGCGAAGATCCGACGCGAAGGGCGGAAACAACAACCCCGCGAGGTCGGCCGACGCAAGAAACGAAGCAACCACACACTACGGCGACTACCAGTCAACCTCCAGCACGTCAGATGATGAGGAGGACATACATCGCGTGCAGACGGGACGCGGAAACCAACAAAGCCAAAACAGTCGTAGGTCGAGGACCAACTGCGCCGGGTGCGGCGGCGACCACCCCAGGTCTGAATGCCGTTTCTTTGATGCTATCTGCAGGCATTGTGACCGAAGGGGCCACATCGCTCGAGTTTGCCGCCAAAAGAAGACCCGCAGCCCGCCAAAATGGGAACAGCAGGACAGAAGAAGAGAGAACTCCCCGCCCAGAGCCAGAGAGCGCCAGCCAGCAGGTAGATGGGACCAGAAGCAACGACCTCAAAGAAGCGGCGACGGTCGGCGGAAAGAAGAAACCCACCAGACGGTGACCATCGGCCACGCCATCTCCGACGGCGCCAGAAAGGTACACGTAGAAGTCCACATCGAAGGCCGGCCATGCAAAATGGAAGTGGACTCCGGGTCCTACCTTTCCATGATTGCATGGCGCGAAATAAAAAAACTAGTGCCTACTCTACAAAGAAAAAACGTGCTTGCCCAGAAAATCATCATAAAAGACTACCAAGGTAATCGCGTTCCGGTAGTGGGCACCAAGAACTTTAACATAACCTACAAAGGCCACACCGAACAACTGCCACTCACAATAGTCGATCGTGACCGCCCGAGCCTGCTGGGTCTGCAATGGTTCGCCCCGCTTAACATCGCGCTGACAGGTGTCAACCAAGTCTCCATTGAAGCCTGGGAACAGCGGCTAGTCCAGGAGTTCCAGGAGGTCTTCGATGGAGGCTTGGGCAAGTACAAGGGGCCCCCTATCTCGTTTGATTTAGACCCAAGGGTTCCCCCCAAGCGGCTTAAACCTAGAAGGGTGCCCTTTGCTTTAAAGCCAAAAATTGACGAGCAGATCAACAAACTCGTCAAACAAGGGGTATTAAAACCGATAGACCACGCCAGATGGGAGACCCCTATAGTGACCCCAGTAAAGCCAGACGGGTCCGTGAGAATCTGCGGGGACTATAAGGCCACCCTAAACAGCGCGCTACAGCAAAGCGCCTACCCAGTTCCAATAGTGCAACATTTACTGCACTCACTGGGAGGGGGAAAATTTTTTGCCAAGCTCGACCTCGCCCAGGCATACCAGCAACTGCCTGTGGACGAGGAAACGGCAGAAGCCCAAACAATTGTGACACACCGGGGGGCCTTCAAGTGTAACAGACTCCAATTTGGAGTCAGCGTGGCACCAGGCATCTTCCAGAGCCTGATGGAACGTTTACTACAGGACATCAAGGGGGTGGTGCCCTATTTCGATGACGTATTAATAGCGGCGCCAAACGAAGCCGAATTAGAAAACCGATTAAGACAAGTCTTAACAAAATTTAAAGAAACAGGACTTAAAGTCAAACGCGAAAAATGCCAACTTTGTACACAGCAAATAGAGTTTTTGGGTTACCTCCTAGACCGGCAGGGCATCCACCCTACAACTAAAAAAGTTAAAGCCATCAAGGAAGCCCCCACTCCGAAGTCCAAAACAGAACTACAAGCATTCTTAGGCTTACTAAATTTTTATAATGTCTTCCTACCTCAGAAGGCAACGGCGGCGGAACCTTTACATAGACTCCTAGACAAGAAGGCAGCATGGACTTGGGGGAGACGAGAACAAGCCGCCTTTCAGAAAACCAAAGACCTCCTCACCTCCGACGCCGTCCTGATGCAATTCAGTGAGACTTTGCCCTTAGCTGTCACTTGCGACGCATCACCTTTCGGCGTCGGCGCTGTCCTCAGCCATACCCTCCCAGACCAGAGAGAAGCACCTATCGCATTTTTTTCCAGAACTCTGACTAAACCGGAACGGAACTATAGCCAGCTGGACAAAGAAGCTTTGGCTATAGTTACCGCCGTTAAGCGTTTCCACGAGTACCTGTACGGCCGCCCATTCAAAATAGTCACTGATCATAAACCACTGCTGGGCATCCTCGCTGGAAACCGTGCTACACCAAACATCTTGTCGCCCCGCATGACAAGATGGTGTGAATTCCTGGCAGCCTACAGCTACGAACTGTTACACAAGCCAGGTAAGAAAATTTCGCACGCGGACGCTTTAAGCCGCTCGCCCTTGCCGGACTCTGACCCTGACCCCGCACCAACAACAAACACCCTGAGTATCGAGAGTTTGCCCATAACCGCATCTGATATTGCCAGAGAAACCATTAGGGATAGACATTTGGCACAAATCTTACATTGGTTAGAAAAAGGCTGGCCGGAAAGAGACATTGACGAGACTTTTAAAACATTCCGGCAGCGCCAGACTGAACTTTCACTGTTAAGAGGTTGCATCCTGTGGGGTGATCGGGTGGTAATTCCAGGCAAATTGCAAAACAGGGTCCTAGAGATGTTACACGAGGGTCATCCTGGCATCGTCAGGACAAAAGCCCTGGCCAGGAGTTACGCTTGGTGGCCAGGGATGGACAAACAAATTGAAGCATGGGTCGCCAAATGCCACCGGTGCCAGGAAACCAGATCCAGCCCACCCACAGCACCTATCCGGGACTGGGAAATACCACGGGGACCCTGGTCCAGAATCCACTTAGACTTTGCTGGCCCCACAAATGGACACACTTTTCTAATCACAGTCGATGCATACTCAAATTGGTTAGAGGTGGCTGACATGAAATCCACCACCACAGAGGCTGTCATTAAAGAGCTGTGTAAACTGTTCTCCACACATGGCCTCCCAGACGTCATTGTCTCAGACAACGGGCCCCAATTCACCTCCATCGAATTCGAACGGTTCCTGGCCGAGAGAGGTATCCGCCACGCATTGACAGCACCGGTGCATCTGGCGGCGAACGGTAGGGCGGAACGGATGGTCCAGTTTACAAAAAAGACCCTCCGGAAAATGGACCACGGGGAGATCAACGAAAAAATCAACAAACTACTTTTCATACAGCACATCACACCCAATACCACAACCAACAAAAGCCCTGCAGAGCTCCTGATGGGCAGAAAGCTGCGGTCCCCACTCGATCGTCTGCACCCAACCTATAACCCGGAGCGACCCCCAGACTCAAGCTCCAGGTACCGGACTTTTGAACCAGGCGACTTGGTCTACGCCAAAAACATGACGGGGGACCCCCTATGGATCCCAGCCGTCATAACCCAAATCACTGGCCCACGGTCGTACCGGCTCCAAACCATCGATGGGCAAGCCTGGAAACGACATATCGACCAGCTCCGGTCACGAGCAATGACTGACCTCAACCCCCAAGACACGAACCAAGGGGGGAGGGAATACCCGGTAAGATAAACGCAGGAGAAAATTAAATTTAAAAACTCACCGGAACGCAGCCTTCGCGAGTCCCATCCGGAGAAGAGCCGTCCGGCCAACTCTACCGACTCGGAGAAGCCAAGCGGGAGCGGTGAAATCCGTGACTCAACCGACCCGGTAGGCCCAGGCGGGAGCCACGGCGAGAGAACCGGCCCGATCATCCAGCCGGTTCTCACAGAGCCAGGAGCAGCCAAAAAGATGACCGCTCCGGCCGAGTTACAACAAGGAAGTGAGTTGCGCAGGTCAACTAGGACCCGACGGAGCCCCGCCTACCTGCGTGACTACACCACGTGAAGGACCGTACCAAGAGGGGAGGGGTGTTATGTATTAAAATGGACTACTCGAAATCCCTGCGCCTTGATTGGCTAAGGCGCGGGGATTTCTGATTGGCCAGGCGAGCCGCGCCGATTGGCCCGATTGAAGTCTCCCGCGATTGGTTCAAACCAAGAGCGGGAGACTTGAATCGCTGCCATTGGCCGCGGCCGCCGCGGCAAAAGGTATAAAAGCCGGAGGCTTTTTGCCTTTTGCCGGTTCGGTTCAACTATTAGAAATAAAGAGCTGTTAACGAAAGTCACCGACTCAGAACCTTTTTTCGCGGACACGACAATCCCCTGTACTAATGAGGAAGTTGGAGGGATGTCACAGTATTTGATAGATTTTATGAATTGACGTCAAAATGGCCAAAACTCTAATTTCTCTATGGTAGAACTACTGAAACATATCGATTGTATGACCAATTTATTTCAAGGTATTGGTGATAAGTTGACACTCACCACAGATAGTTAGGTTAGACATCTCTTAGAAATGTTTTCTCTGTGGGCATCTCTGTGGGCATGGTATATAGAAGTATAATATTCTTCATAATGTAGAATTATATATGTCAATAAAATTCATTATTGTTTTCACTTTTTAATTTGACAGATTTGTCAAGGTTCTGACATTGTTTTATTATACCTTCGTGTCTCTTTATAGCAGATTTATTTCTTTTTCAACCCTAGCCCTATTAAACAATTAGTTTGATTCAGAGCTGCATCAGAAAGCCTCACCTACCATTTTAGAGCATCATGGAATAGCAAAGTTTGAAAATCTGTGCTCTGCGGAATTGGGTGTTGAAGTGCCTCCGTGTAACCAATATTTAAGTTTGGGTAAATAATTAATTTCTGCATAACGAATCAAGGCACTCAACATATTATCAATGCTTTTATTGTTAAGAAAATTGCATAATTCAATTAAGCAATTAATTGATTAAAAACTCTATAGATTTAGAACAGAATGCAACTGTATGTATACTAACAAGCAAGCTGTCACAGCATAGTAGCAACTTCTTTTCACCTGCTTGCAATTCCTAGCATAGCTGCCATGTTTCATCTTTCCCTTTAAGGAACCGAAGAAATCACTTGGAGACAGGAAGCTTTGTTCTTTCTTCCCTCCTCTTACTCTGCAGCTTATAAAGGCTTATTGCTGATGTCAAACGGGACTGTGTCACCTGTTATGGCAACAGAAAACAGCTGCAGGAATACTGACAGCTGCCCTTGATCAGGATATTAATAAGTACACGTAATTGACTCTACAAATTGCAATGCAATTTATATCAAGTCTTAAGGTACTATGGAAAAAGTGTAGGCAAATTTGGGCATGCCAAAGCAAGGATTTGATTCTCAAACAACAGAACTACACATTGTTGTGATTTATGACTTGGATTCTTCTCCACTGTAAATAGTGCTAGATTTGTCCTTTCCCAATGTGCTGTTAGGGTCCTGACACTTGTGAAGTGAAAATAATTCTATATCTGACAGGCAAGTAGTAACATGTAACAGGCTGCAAACCTCTGTTGAATCTTGTGCCAAAGAGTGAAAAATACAATAGAGAAACAAAAAACATTCTTGCTGGATGCCTATTTTGATATATTCTAAGATCCTTCTGGAGTTTGCTTATGGCAATGTTATTTTTATAATCCATCTTTATGCATGTCTAGGAAGTTAGCTACATTGTATACTGGTCCCTATACAACCCTGGATTTGTTGTGCCTGCTCTCTGTATTTTGGAAAAGGGGCTAAAATATTGTGCTAATAGTTTTACAGTGGCAGTATAGAAAAAACAGTAATGTGTTCAGAGGCTCCTTGACCCTTCAAGAAGAGATTGGACTGCCATTTGCCAGAAATAGTGTAGGGTCTCCCTCTTGGGCAGCGGGTTGGACTAGATGGCCTACAAGGTCCCTTCCAACTCTGATTATCTGTTATCTATTATTCACTTCTCTGAGTATCACAGAACTGTAAATTGTTCTCTCTTTTTGATACAGTAACCTTTTCCTAATTTATGGAAGCTCCATAATCTTTTTCTGCAGTAAGATTATTTTGTCAGATCATTAAGGATTAATCCGCTGCTCACAAAACTATATTTTTAGCTGTGACGCAGGACTGAGGAGGGCAAGTCTTTTGATGTACATTAAGGTCAAACATTTGCTTTTAGCAGCTCAAGTTGGAGGCATAAAATTTAAATCTCATGGGAGAGTTAGTCTACCAAGAGTCCTGCACTAATTATTACAGTATACAGTGAAATGATGCCATTAACTTGTTATTTATATGTGTATTGAATAGTCAATTGATTTATAATGAGTATTATGACTACAAAAATAACAATAGAACATCAAAAAGAAACAGAGCTACAATTAGTAGAACAGGTTATTTTTATGTACTTTCCTTTTTTTGTTTTTAATTTCATTCATTTGCAGTTCAACCTCCCTGTGGTATAGACTAATTTGCACATATACAAAAGTCTTAGGGCTGTGCTTATTTTGAAAAGAGTAGACATTCCAAACAATAGCTTCAGTTTGGTTGTCCCTGTTAGGGATAACATTGTTTACCCTAACTGGTTTAGGTAAAATAATAAATATGTAATCATAGTTTATAAGTTAAAGTGTCTGCAACTTTAAATATAGGAATGTAATTAAGGGAGTGGTTGTGAAAGCACTTTAAAAGAAGCAAGAGGACAGCTTGCTCTCTCTCTGACTTTGATGATCCCTAATTACTGCATGGACTCAAGACTGCGTTACTCGAACGGGAGAGATAAACAAAGGACTGATTTGTAAGTGAACTGACATTGGATATTCTACATGGACTTTGCTAACTGAATATCCTTGAATGGATTGACTAAATGATACATGACTAATGGACTGTTATTTTGACTATGCTATGAACTCATAATGGAATAAACTATATTTTTGATAGCACAAGCGTATCTGTTATTTTTACTGTATGTTAACAAACATACAAGCTTAGCTCACTCATTTATCTGTGTGCCTATCTGACTAACGCTGCACATTCTGTTTAGCTTGTCTCCTTAACCCTGGTTGGGAAACCCAGGCTTAACACTGGTTATGGGCCCAGAGGCTGCAAAGTCAGTTTAACTAGGATAAAACAGATTTATGTAAAAAGTGAGAGTTTGTGTTGTTATACATTATAGTAAACAGACAGCTGTGTTTTATTAATTATAGTTTTATATCCATATAAAGAAAACATGGCACAAGTCAATCTACAAAGTTTGTCCCTTATATCCAAGCTGGATGGAACAAACTATGTATCATGGTCTATGAAATGTAGTCTACTTCTACGAAGAGAAGGTCTGTGGAACATAATTGAAAATCCACCAAACGTAGAGCAATGGGATCCAGAGGATGATGAAGATAGACTAAAAATAGAATAATTTATGCATAAAAATGAACAAGCTATTTGCATAATAGGATTAACACTGCCTGACCAGCAACTTGTTCATATCCATGGAGAGCAAACAGCTGTTGGGTGTTGGCAGAAGCTGAAGAGGATTTATGTCCGAGATAACGTTGGTGCTCACATAAATCTAACACGAAAGCTTTTCAGGACACATCTCCAGATGAATGGTGATATGCTTAGTCATTTGGAAACTATAAAAAGCATTTTTCAAGAACTGCACAAGAAAGAGCTTATTTTTTCTGAACTACACCAAGTCTACATAATTCTATCTTCACTAGATGAAAGTTATGACAACTACGTCCCTTCCCTTGAAATTTTGCCTAAGGAAAGTTTAACTTTAACTGATATAACTGGCAGATTGATTGAAGAGGCCAGAAGAAGGCTTGAAAGAGACCAGTTAAGGAGGGAACAACCTCAAAAAGAAGATAATGAATCTCCTACTGCATACGCAATTAAAAAGTGTTTTAATTGTGGAGGAAGAGGACATTTGGCAAGATTTTGTAAAAAAGCAAAGCGCCAGAACACTGGCCAGAATACTAAAAGTCATCAAAATAAAAATAAAAATTTAGAGTTCGCCATGTATACTAACGGAGCTGTAAAAAAATAATTTATGGGTGGTTGACAGTGGAGCATCCCACTGTATAACAAATGATAACAGAAATTTTATTAAAATGTCCAAGAGTACACAGCAGATATCGTTAGCCAATGGCTGGAAACTGAAAGCTAAAAGTCAAGGCATAGCATATTGTTCTTTTATAAAAGAGAATGTAAAAATGTTATATGTACCACAACTTAAGTTTAATTTAATTTCAGTTAGAATTTTGGTTAAACTAGGATATGTAGTTACCTTTAAAGGAGATAACCGCATAATTGAGAAAGAAAATAAGAAAATTACTGCATCTTTAAGAGGTGAATTATATGTGTTAAATGATAATGGTTTAAAGGTGGCTAACACAGTTTATGATAATAAGAAACCTCATGATGAATGTATTCACTTGTTACATCGAAGGCTAGGGCATTTAAATTTTAAAATGCTTAAGAAAACTGTTCAATTATCTAAGGGAATAAGTTTGAAACCTTGTAATAAGTATTTGCAATGTAATGCTTGCAATCAAAGCAAAAGCAAGGTCAAACCGGCTAATAGAGTTGATGGATTTACTACCAAAGAGCTTTTAGAAGTCGTATTTGCTGATTTAATAGGTCCGAAAAAACCAAGTGTAGGAGGAGCTCGATACATACTAAGTATAATGGACCACTATTCTAGATATGGGTTTTGCTATTTAATGAAGAGCAAAACTGAAACATATATAAATCTCTTTAATTGGATAAAATTTGCTGAAAGGAAAACTAAAAAGAAATTAGTAACTCTTATAACAGATAATGGTACAGAATTTACAAATAATAAATTCCAGAATAGACTTAGAATGTTAGGTATTCAACATAAAAAGTCTGCACCATATAGGCCACAACATAATGCCTTTATAGAGAGACGAGGCCAAACACTACAATCAATGACACGTACTATGATGTCTGATTCAGGATTACCTGACAATTTGTGGGGAGAAGCAATAATGTGTGGTAATCATATATTAAATAATGTTGTTAATTCAACAACAGGTGAATTACCATTCACACTGTGGCATGGTACAAAACTTGATTTAAGTTACATGCACACATTTGGAGCACCAGCATGGGTGCATATCCCTTCACACCTCAGACAAAAAGAACAGCATAGAGCTAAAAGATTATTTTTTGTAGGATATAAATCTAATCATAGATCTTATAGATTCTGGGAACCAGGTACATCTAGAGTTTACACCAGTGCTAGTGCTAAATTCCTAGAACATGTAGGATGGAATAGATTAGAGCAAGATTTAAATAATGAAGTAATTATTGAACCCTACAAAAGGCAGAAAGATCAGACTAGTTATAAGAAGAGTCCAATTAAAGAAGTCCATGAAGAACAAATAGGACCAGAACAAGAGGAAACAGTTGATCAGGAAGAGTTAGATAATCAAGAAGAGTTAGTTAATGAAAGTCTACCTGTAAGTCCTGTAATACCTAGACGTACTACACGTGTAACTAGACCACCTGATAGGTATCAAGCAAGTATAGTTTGCCAAGTAACTAAAGTTCCAACTAGTGTAGATGAACTTAGGATGTATCCTGCTAAGGATCAGGAGAATTGGCAAAAGGCAATGGAAAAAGAACTAAATTCATTAAAGGTAATGAAAGTATATGAAGATGCTAAATTACCTCCAGGAGAAAAATCCATTGGGTGCAAATGGATATTTAAAGTAAAAACTGGAAATGATGGGACTGTTACCCATAAGGCTAGGTTGGTAGCTCAAGGATTTAATCAAACTGCATCTGATTACGATGAAGTTTTTGCACCAAGTCTTAAAGCAACATCTTTGAGAGCAGCTTTAGTGTGGGCAGCTAAGAAAAACTATGTCATTAACCATTTAGATGTAGAAACTGCTTATTTACATGCACCATTGCAGCACACTATATATTTGAAAAAGCCAATTATAGTAAAAGACAATAAAGTAAATAATAATGATTGTTGGAAACTCAAAAAGAGTCTTTACGGGTTGAAACAATCTAGCTATGAGTGGAATCAATATATTGTGAAAGAATTAAACAATATAGGTTTTAAATCTGGTTTAGCACATCCATGTGTGTTTAAAAGAGAAAATAATGGAACGGTGTCATTATTGTTATTATTTACAGATGATATTGCTTTGATAACTAAGACTAATAATGAAGCTAATGAGATTATATCATTATTAGCCAAAAAGATAAAATTAAAGCATTTAGGTGAAATTAAAAAATATCTAGGATTGACAATTAACAAAACAAAAAATGGATTTAAGATATCTCAAGAAGATAAAATTTGCCAATTAATTAACACGTATAAAATGGAACTTTGTAAAACGGCAAAGACTCTAATGAGTCAGGAAGTTTGCCAAACTGATGATCAAGGTCCCAAATTTGATAAATCTATTTATCAATCTTTGATTGGTAGCTTGTCATATATAAGCAATTGGTCAAGGCCAGATATAGCTTATGGTGTAAATCAGCTGGCACGTTTTAATTCAGATCCGCATCAATGTCATTGGCAATCATTAAAGAGAATTTTAAGATATCTTAAAGGAACAATGAACCATGCATTGTATATAGAACCAAAGGGTGATTTGAGTCTTAGTGCCTATGCAGATGCAAGTTTTGCAGCTGACATAAACACTAGAAAATCAACATCTGGGATGGCTATATTATTTGGTAAGACACTAATAGGGTGGAGGTCAATCAGACAACAGCATATTAGCTTGTCCATGATGGAAGCAGAATTTTCATGTCTGTCATTACTATGCACTGACTTAATTCTGTACAAACAGTTATTATTAGACATGGGTATAACTGTTAAAGAATCCATTATTGTGTACGAGGACAACCAGGCAGCTATAAAGTTTGCTACAAGTATTGCTGTAAAAACTAGATCAAAGCATACTGATTTAAGATACTTAAATGTTAGAGAATCTGTAAAGAATGGGCTAATTAAATTGGAATACTGCATGACAGAAGAAAACATTGCAGACCAATTTACAAAACCTCAAGGAGTAATTAAGTTTAAAGAAAGTTGTAACAAATATGATTTAAAGATGTAAATAGTTATATTTATTATTATTTCCTAAAAGGGGAGAATATTAGGGATAACATTGTTTACCCTAACTGGTTTAGGTAAAATAATAAATATGTAATCATAGTTTATAAGTTAAAGTGTCTGCAACTTTAAATATAGGAATGTAATTAAGGCAGTGGTTGTGAAAGCACTTTAAAAGAAGCAAGAGGACAGCTTGCTCTCTCTCTGGCTTTGATGATCCCTACTGCATGGACTCAAGACTGTGTTACTCGAACGGGAGAGATAAACAAAGGACTGATTTGTAAGTGAACTGACATAGGATATTCTACATGGACTTTGCTAACTGAATATCCTTGAATGGACTGACTAAATGATACATGACCAATGGACTGTTATTTTGACTATGCTATGAACTCATAATGGAATAAACTATATTTTTGATAGCACAAGCGTATCTGTTATTTTTACTGTATGTTAACAAACATACAAGCTTAGCTCACTCATTTATCTGTGTGCCTATCTGACTAACGCTGCACATTCTGTTTAGCTTGTCTCCTTAACCCTGGTTGGGAAACACAGGCTTAACAGTCCCTATCACAACAGCATGGAAAATGGATTGGCAAAGGTAAATTGTTGCTCTACCACATTTCCTGTTTAGATTAGAATGTCTATCTGGCTTTCCTTTTGCTGTGCTACTTGCTCCATTTTTCTGAAAGGTTTTTCAAGAATTCCATATTCTCACTAGTTTAAATACATAGAACCACAGAGTTTGTCCCCCAGGAACTATTGTTGTGACTACTTTGGCACTATCAAATGTCAAAGAGCAATGTTTTTCATCCTTGGCAATTTAAGATGTGTGGACCAACTCCCAGAAGATATGTGGACTTCAACTTTCCAGAGACTAGTTGGAAAATTTTTAGTTTACACATTTTAAAGTTGCCAAGGTTGAGAAACTGCACAAGGATAGGAAAGGTAAAAGGTACTTTTAAAATTACTGCATGGCCAATGTATGTATGTATGTATGTAATTATGTCTGTATATCCCACCTTTATTATTTTTTATAAATAACTCAAGCAAACATACCTAATATTCCTTTGTTTTCTTTCCTTTCCTTATATAAACATAGATGCTGCATAACACCATTATTCATAACATTTTTACTGTTTTAAAATATTTTTAGTGTCTTAATTGTAATATTCTTTTTAGCTGTAAGAGCCTAAGGTCATTGACTGAGATGGGAAAACTATAGAAATTAAATAAACAAATAAACAAACATCCTGATTCCACCTTGCATGTGTTCTCATTTGGTTGGATGACCATTTTGCCCAATCTCCACATTCCCTTTTTGACAGTGACTGTTCTTTAGCCTATACCACCTCTCTCACTGTAACCTACCCAGATTCATTTCAGAAAACAATTCAAAAGAAAAGTGAGAAGCTATAGCTACAGAATTCTGCTAATCACCTGATTGATAAGGAACTATGAGAAAGCAAAATAAAACTAGTGATAGTCATGCCTACTGTATCAGAATATACAGGGAGATGAAATGAAGATGTAGGGACATGTAGAACATTTGCTGTGTAGACAGTTATGTGTGCCCATAGATAGCACACTTTACATCTCTGTTCGGTGAACTGGATCGGTTGCCAGTTTGCTTCCAGGTGCAATTCCAGGTGTTGATTTTGATCTTCAAAGACTTATATAACATAGGACCAGTCATTTGAGGAACTGACTTTTCTCAGTTATATCTACTTGTCCCATCACATTGAGCAAGATGTCTATATTGTGGATCCCGTCTATTAAACAGTTATATCTGGCAGATAACCTTTTCCACCGTGGTCCTCACCCTTTGGAACATTTTCCCCCTGAGGTGAGATTGGCTTCATCCCTACTTGCCTTCCAGAAAGTCCCCAGGATGTGGGTTTTTCCATCAATATTGGAGTACTATAGTGAGTTTTCAAGATGGTTGTACAATGTTATGTGATGGTTGTCTCTCCCATTTACCTTGAATTTTTATTGTTTTCTGTTTATAGTTTTTATGTATCCAGAGTCACATTTTATGAAATGCATCATTATATAAATTTATTGAATAAATTTAAAAAAATCCACAGGTATTTTTTTTTTGTTATAAAAAGTGAGGTCATTTCAGATTATTGACAATATGTTATGCTATTGGTGGTAGTATGTAATGTAGCCTAGGTGCTAAAGTTTTAATCAATTATTCATTTTTGAATAATGTGAAGTAGGGCTCATACATTGATAAGAAAAATATTTCATTTCTAAAAGATTTATTGTACATCATTAACAATATAAGGCAAAGTTTTTGTTGTTTTCTTTATAGGGCTCTATATAGCATTTCATCTGGTCCAAGGACTTTTTTGGATTTCCCAAAATGAATTGTTTCTAATATTTCCTCTAGTGCAATTAAATTTTTCAGATGAGTTTATCTAATCTCTGTAAGATTTATTTATTTTTGAAATGCTCAATTTTCTCATCTATCTTAAAACTATTTAGATGAGTATTGAAATGCAAAACTTGAAAATTAATTGACCCCAAAGCATTAAATGTTATATCAATGGGATAGTTAATTGCAGACATTATATTACATTGTTTCAATTATTTCAATCAAGAAATGACCATTTTTTTTCCCTCTCTGTTTCAAATAAGTCTGGTTAGCACAGTTTGATAAATAGTCCACTTCTGAAACATACGATTGATTAAGTTTTAGTTTTGCAGACCTGAAAGCATTAAAAGTCTCCAGAGTATAGTTTCTTGCATAAATAGGCATAATTCCCTTATCTTTTCTTTCCAGGTTATTATGATGATATTTTCTTCTCCCCCCCCCCCCCCATGAAGTATATACTATAACTTTACCTCATATAAATACTTTAAAAGCATCCCAGATATGCTGTTACTAACAGATATATTAAATGAGTAACTGCAGGGGCAAAAAATGGGGAGAGATTGGCTCATCTTGAAAACCTGGTATACTAGGATTACTGTTTCTATTTCAAATAGTAAACCTGAGATCAGAAGGATATCTTCCCCTGTGGCTAAAAGCCTAAATGGTCTGTGAATCATTTGAACAAATAACTGATTTTAATGCAGATCAGACAGGGGCAGCACTGTTCAGTCAAAAGACAGATTAAGAAATTGTTAACCCATGAGTGACATTCCAAAGGGAAAGACTTGCTATACATCTAATATGCAAACACTTTTCAGTGCTATGTTCAACAGTGTTATCTCATTTAATCTTGCCTGCTGCACTAAATTTTGCTTGTCGGTTCTTGTATCTTTTCAATCAGAATTCTGACACAAACCTTCCCAAGCACCAGTGGTGGGATTCAAATATTTTTGCCACTGGTTCAGTGGGCATGGCTTGGTGGGTGCACTTTGTGTGCACACACGTGCCAAACGCGCACTTTGAGCAGGCACAGAGGTGTTTGCACAGGTGCAAAAGTGTTCTAACTCGCCTCCTGCATGATCCTGGTTGCTTCAGTAGCTGCTGTGTGGTGCTATTCTGTGCCGTGCAAAGCAGCTGCACTTCAAATTCAGCAAATAAAGGTGAGTATGGGAGCCTGGGTGGGCGGGTGAGCCCAACAGCAGAGCGGCGGGGAGAACCGGTTAGGTCTCCTCTGCTCATTGCTGCTACCGGCTTGACAGAACCGGGCCAAACTGATAGAATACCACCACTGCCAGGCATCCTTAACAAACTAAGCCTCTTGCACTTCTTGCTTATAGTCCAGTTTCTTTCCCTTTGTATAGTAGACCAATGAACACATACACTTTAAGCTAGTTACGTAACACATATTTTACAAGTTTCTAATTGTTCCATTTACACCAATAGACTTACTATTTTCCAAAATTCTCATAGCATTTATTAGTGCTTTTCCTATTTTTCTCTTGGACACTAACATACTGGGATTCATTCAATTCCAGTCTTTGATATAATATTATCAGTCCCAAATAAATCTCTGAAAATATTTGTTCCAGCTTTCCATGGTCTTAGTTTCAAGCATTTAATTACACTTACTTTTAATCTCATTCACTCTGCTGGAGGTCTTCGTTTAAATTTCTTTACCCACTTCCAAAACAACTTTTTTTTCCCCATCAAAACTACTTTGCATTTTCTGTGCCTCATTTCATCTTAACCATTTTTTGCTCTTTGATTACATTCCCTGGAACTAATCTTTTATCTCAGTACAGTACTGCATGCACTTTATAGTATCCTTCGCTCATTCTCATTTTTTGCAACAACCATTCTTTTATGGTATTTATCTCATCCATAGCTTCTTTCACTTCACATCCTTTCACTTCAAGCATCCTTTTTCATATTTCCATTAGCATAACTCCACACACTTCAGTGGTCTTCTCAAACATAATTGTGCTCCAAGCAACTTTCAGACTCTCATTCTTCATGTCCGCTCTCCCTTCAATCTGTTGAGAGAGTAATCTATCTTTTCCTACTTTTTCCATATAGGACTTAAATTTTTTTATCCCTGTGCTCCATGTTCACTATCGTTTCTTACACTTTTTTTATTTTCTTCTAATTTCCCCAATATTCCTTCTAAAATAGTTTTGATAAGCTACCAAAATACCATCTTTCCTCTATGCAGAGTTTTTAATTTAGTTTATATCTTTCACTAATTTTTCAACTTTTGATCATAAACAATCAAGTCAATTTTGTCAATTTCGTTAGTCTCTTGTTTCATTTCCAGATCTGAATATAATGTGCCCATGTTTAGCCAGCACTAAAAGAAAGCCACAGCAGTAGAATATAGCTACATCAACCACCTTAAGTAGTGATAAAGAGGGTGAAGAGCTCAAAGGAGCTCAGAATTAAAGAAGATTGGGAGAAAGAAAATTAACAGCCTGTCCCCAATACCTGAGGGAAGATCAATTTCTTATCAGCCTTCCAAAAGGCTAATAAAGTCAAGGAGTTATGCATCTCTGGAAAGAAGATGTTCCTGTAATGGACTGTGACAGTAACCTTGAGGAACAGAAGAACAGCTGCAATCAAGACATTGCTCAGGTGAGAGAAATCCAAATCTGAAGCACAAATGTAATTTGAGAAAGCATCTCAGATGTTGTTTTTACATTTTAAAAAAGCAAAGAGAGTCAAACTTGAGATGGTTTGTCAAATTGCATCACTGTTTTGAACTCAAATTTCTCTTGCCTGTCCTTCAAGATTATTGTCGCAGTTAGGGTTTCCGATTTCGCGTGGCTTCGGGGCAGCAGGAATTCGCGACAGCTCGCAATTCCTGCTGTGCTAGCCGTCGAGGTACCACCGATCCAGATGGGTCAGGGGGATATGGCTGCCCTGTAGGGACAGCTGAAGAGAGAGGGGAGTCGGATAGGGGGGTGGGGGTGTCGCAGACCCCCCCTTCTCCGGAAAAACCCCTTTTTCCCAAGGCGGTGGAGCGGCGGTCAGCAATGGCCGCCATGAAGAAGCCAGCAACCGGGTAAGATTGCGCTGGAGGAAATGTGAAGAGTGAAAGTGTTGTCTGAGTCGGGTCAAGTAACATCTTTTAAATTGCCTGGAACTGAGCTGTTTGAATTGCTGGAGGATACATTGTATCCCTAAGAAGAGCGAAAGCGGCGGAGAAGCTGTTAAAGGGAACTTTTTTTTTTCTTCACTCTCCCACCCCATGGAAACAGCAGAAATGTTTGGATATATTGGATATTGAAAGTGAATTGTTTTGAGAGTTGAAGCTAAGGGACAAAAGGATTCTTGGACATTGAAAAATTTAAGAAATTGGAAAACCCTTGTTGGAGGTATGGATTTCTGATTATTTAAAATTGATATTGCAAGTGGGAAGGGAGAGGAAAAAAAATTGGAGCAGAAGCTGAAAAAGGAGGAGATTGCCTAGAATCCCAAAGAAAGATATATGGTAATTGGACCTCTTTGATTAAACATTAACCCCAGAAAGAGAAAGAGAAGAAGGAAGAAAAGTATTAACTTTTGGAACTTTTTTTGAATTGTTTTTGATTAAAAATACTTGTGGTTGTTTTGGGAAAAGTTTCTCTTTTCATAATGGCATCGCTTGTGGATGAACTAAAGACTGAATATCAAAAATATAAAAAGGAAGATACTTTGGGCGCTTTGTTTCAATTCTTAGAAATGGCGTTATGTACTTATGAAAAGTTGATTACGCAGCAGAAGGACTGGGACAAGGAAGAAGAGGAAGAAGAAGCCATCTTTGATGAACAATGGGTCCTTTCCGGAGAGGAGGAAAAAAAGGATAAGAAAAAGGGGATTTTAAGAATTATAAAAACAACCAAAGAAGAGAAAAATGAGCGAAAAGGTGGAGGCAAGGTTAGAAAGCAAAGGAAAAGGAGTAAGAAAAGGGAGGAGGAAAAACAAAGGGGTAAAAAGGGCAAGGAGAAGAATAAGCAAGAGAGAAAGGGGGGGAGGAGAAGCCTCAATGGGGGGAAGCAAGATCTAAAGAAAAAAAGTTTATTCAGATACAATGGGTGAATTTAATTTAGGATAAAAGAGGGATTCTGGAGGGTATATAAGATTGTGTTTTTATATGTGTATTTAGAGTATAAAATTCATTATGTAATTTTAGAATCTTTTAAACAGAATCCCAAGAAAAATTGTTATACGAAGTACTTTTAAGTTAGGGTAATGAGTTATAGACGTTACTCCAATTGGTGTATAGGAGAAGTATAGTAAAAGAAAAAAAGATGAATGGATAGTTGGAAATAGAACAGACAAAGAATGTTATTGAAAATGGTAATAAGATATGAAAGGATATATAAAGGTTTTGTTATGGTTTTTTTTTTGGATTTTGTATGTTGATAAAAAGCAATAAAATTTTAATTAACAAGAAATAATTTGGATGAAAAGGACAAGTAGGGATAAGATATGAAGTTAAATAGACAAAGTATTGATACTATAATTTGGAATTGTTATGTCTCTATTGGTTTTTTATTATTATTTTTTCCTAGAAAAGAATTTATAAGCTGTTATGCCTTGATTCTTTGTGCATTGTTTTTATAAAATTAATAAAAATGGTTTATATATATATATAAAAAAAGAAAATGATAATAAGATATGGAAGGATATACAAAGTGAATATGATGCCTGAATTTGTGTCTGTGTGAAGAGTTTTAACCCGGGATCAGACAACCTTCAGAAAAGATCTTTTAGTTTTGTTTATGTTTTGTGTTTTGTATGTTTGTGTATTGTGTTTTCTGTAAAATTAATAAAATTTGTTAAAAAAAAAAAAAGATTATTGTCGCAGTTCATTAGAGTTCCATAGGGAAGCTACCATGACAGAGAAGGGTTGCTTCCTGAACCCACCAGGTGCCATTGATTTACTGAGGGACCTGAATCATGCTCCACTTCAGTTTTAACATGACAGGCAGAAACCATTGTGGAGAAGCAGTCTTATTCTGACTCCATGCCATGCAGGAGTTTAAAGGTAACAAGCAGCACCTTGAATTGCACCCAAAAGCCTATTGGGAACCAACAACAATTGAAAACTGTTCTGTCCCCTCATTAGCATTCTTGAGATCCCCGCGCTTTGATTGGCCAAAGCGCGGGGCACTCTGATTGGTTAGGCAAGCCGCGCCGATTGGCTCGCTAAGAATCTCCCGCGATTGGTCTATTCGAATTGTGGGAGATTCAAAGTGGTACCATTGGCCGCGGCCGCCGCGGCAAAAGGAATAAAAGCCGTGAACCTTTTCCATAGCGGCAGTTCAGTTCCTACACTAATAAAAGAGCATGATTTGAAGTCACCGACTCCTGGCATCATTTCCGAGACACGACACTGGCGACGAGGGTGGGATCCAGACCCTGAACCGAACCATGTGTCCGACGGAAGCCAGACAAATCTCCAGGATGGCGAAAATCGCACCCCCCGCACCCTTCAACCCCGCCACTGAGGACTGGGAATTGTACTCCGACTGATTCCGCATGTTCCTCGAGTGCAGCAATCTGAAGGATGCCACCGGCCCCATGAAGCGCGCCGTCTTCCTGACCCACTGCGGGACCGAGGTATTCAAGATGGCCAAGGCACTTGCCAAACCCGCCGATGCAACCGCGATGGACTGGGACGTCCTCGAGCCAATACTTCGGCGGCACTATGCTCCAGAGGTACCCATCCTGATCCGACGCAATGAATTCTACCGTCGGGACCAACGGTCAGGTGAGAGTTTCAGCGACTTCGTCGCCGAGCTACGGCGCCTAGGGGAGCTGTGCGAATTCGACAACCTGAACGACGCCCTGCGAGACCGAATCGTGCTCGGCCTGTGGGACCCCGTCCTCCAGAGCCGGCTGATGGCCAAGGGCAACATCAGCCTGGCAGACACCCTCACCGCAGCCGCAGCCGCTGAAGCGACCCGAACATCCGCCGACCGCATGCGCTGACCGAACGCTGGGGACCGCAGCGGAAACAACCACCCTGCAAGGTCGGCCGAGGCCCAACCCGAGATGACCACCCACCAGGGCAATTTCCACTTGGCATCGGGCACTTCTGACGAAGAGGAGATTCATCGCCTCCAGGTAGGCCGCGACCCACGGAACTGGCAGGGTCGTAAGTCGAAGACCAACTGTGCCGGTTGCGGAGGCGACCACCCCAGGTCCGAATGCCGTTTTTTCGAGTCGATCTGCCGGCATTGTGACAAGAAGGGACACATCGCCCGCGTCTGCCGCCTCAAAAAGAACCGCAGCCCGCCCCGATGGGACCAGAGCAAGCAGAGGAGAGAGAGCACACCACCCCGGACCAGAGATTGCCCCTCTGACAACAGATGGGACCGGAACGGACGATCCCTACGAGGCGGAGAGACCCGGCGAAGAGAGGAGACCCATCAGACGGTCACCATCGGCCACGCCACAACCAATGACGCCCGGAAGGTCTACGTGGAGGAAGGCATCGAGGGTGAGCTATGCAAAATGGAGGTGGACTCCGGGTCCTACCTCTCCATGATAGCATGGCAAGAAATAAAGCGCTTGGTGCCTACCATCCAAAGGAAAAGCCTAGACAGCCAGAGACTAATCGTAAAGAACTACCAGGGAAACCACATCCCAGTAGTCGGAACCAGACAGTTCAACATAACATACAAAGGGCGTACCGAAAAGCTTCCCCTGACAATCATCGATCGCAACCGCCCAAGCCTACTGAGACTGCAATGGTTCACCCCACTCGGCATCGCAGTCATGGGAATTGACCACGTCACCGACGACAGCTGGGAGCAACAACTGGCCCGGGAATTCCAAGAGGTCTTTGACGGAAACCTAGGCAAGTACCGAGGGCCCCTTATATCATTCAACCTAGACCCAAACGTTCCCCCAAAACGCCTAAAACCAAGGCGGGTGCCATTCGCACTTAAACCCAAGATAGACGAGCAAATTGACAAGCTCGTCAAGCAAGGGATCCTACAGCCAATAGACCACGCCCAGTGGGAGACCCCCATAGTCACCCCGATCAAGCCCGATGGGTCGGTGAGGATCTGTGGGGACTATAAGGCCACCCTAAATGGCGCGTTGCAACAAAGCGCCTACCCCGTCCCAGTAGTGCAACACCTACTGCATTCACTGGGAGGGGGCAAGGTTTTCGCCAAACTCGACCTCGCCCAGGCATACTAACAGTTGCCAGTCGATGAGGAAATGGCAGAAGCGCAAACCATAGTCACCCACCGGGGAGCATTTAAATGCAACCGGCTCCAATTCGGAGTCAGCGTGGCACCGGGAATATTCCATAGCCTAATGGAAAGACTATTACAAGGCATCAAGAGGGTGGTACCGTACTTCGACGACGTCTTAGTGTCGGCAACCAACCAAGCCGAACTAGAGGGTCGCCGAAGGGAGATCCTAACCAAATTCAAAGAGACCGGGCTCAAGGTAAAGAGGGAGAAATGCCAATTATACATGGAACGGGTTGAATTCCTAGGATATCTCCTAGACTGTCATGGCATTCACCCCACAAACCAAAAAATCAAGGCCATCAAAGAAGCCCCCACACCCAAGTCGAAGACAGAACTACAGGCATTCCTGGGGCTACTTAACTTTTACAATGTTTTCCTGCCCCAAAAGGCGACGGTGGCGGAGCCTTTGCATAGGCTCCTGGACAAGGCGGCGACCTGGACTTGGGGGAAACGCGAGCAAGCCGCCTTCCAGAAAACAAAGGACCTCCTCACTTCGGACGCCGTCCTTATACAGTACAACGAGACCCTACCCCTGGCCGTCACATGCGACGCATCACCCTTCGGCGTCGGCGCTGTCCTCAGCCATACCCTCCCCGACAAAAAAGAAGCACCCATCGCGTTCTTTTCAAGGACCCTCACCAAACCGGAGCGGAACTACAGCCAGCTGGACAAAGAGGCTCTGGCTATCGTTGCCGCTGTAAAAAGATTCCACGAGTACCTCTACGGCTGGACATTCACCATCATAACCGACCACAAGCCGCTGCTGGGAATCCTTGCAGGAAACCAGGCCACCCCGAACATTCTGTCTCCCCGAATGACAAGGTGGTCCGAGTTCCTGGCGGCCTACAACTACGGACTCATACACAGACCGGGGAAGACGATCTCCCATGCAGACGCCTTAAGTCGCTCGCCGCTACCAGAACCTGACACCGACCCAGCACCCACGACGACCACCCTCAGCATAGAGACTCTACCCAACCTGCCCATAACCGCGTCAGACATTGCCCGAGAGACTAATAAAGACAAACATCTGAAGCAGGTGTTACATTAGGTAGAGAAAGGGTGGCCAGAAAGGGACAACGACGAGTCCGTCAAAACATTCCGGAACCGGCAAACAGAACTCTCGTTATTAAAAGGGTGCATACTATGGGGGGATAGGGTGGTCATTCCAGAAAAACTACAAGGGAAGGTTCTGGAACTATTACACGAGGGGCACCCTGGCATCGTTAGGACTAAAGCCCTGGCCAGAAGCTACGCTTGGTGGCCAGGGATGGACAGACAGATTGAGACATGGGTAGCAAAGTGCCAACGATGCCAGGAAACTAGGCCAAGCCCACCCACAGCACCCGTCCTAGAGTGGGAAACCCCAAGGGGACCTTGGTCTAGGACCCACATAGACTTTGCCGGGCCCACAAAAGGACACACCTTCCTTATAATAGTAGACGCTTACTCCAACTGGCTGGAGGTAAGCAACATGAGGACAACAACCACGGAGGCCGTGATCAAGGAACTCGGCAAACTCTTTGCAACGCACGGCCTCCTAGACGTCATCGTTTCCGACAACGGGCCCCAATTCACCTCGCTAGAATTCAAAAAATTCCTAGCAGAAAGGGGCATCCGCCACACGCTGACAGCACCGGCGCACCCGGCAGTGAATGGTAGGGCAGAACGGATGGTGCAATTCACTAAGAAAACCATCTGGAAAATAGACCACGGGGAGATCCAGGAGAAAATAAACAAACTACTCTTCACCCAACACATAACCCCAAATACCACAACGAATAAGAGCCCAGCCGAACTGTTAATGGGGAGGAAATTAAGGTCCCCACTCAACAGATTACACCCCACGTATAACCCGGAGAAGCCCCCAGACTCAAACAGCAAACACCGAACTTTCGCACCAGGCGACCCCGTGTACGCAAAAAACCTGACAGGAGACCCATTTTGGGTACCGGCCTTCATCACACAAATAACAGGCCCATACTCGTACCGGCTACAAACAGCAGACGGACAAGCATGGAAATGCCACATCGACCAATTAAGGTCGAGGACGACCAACCAAGAGACCACCGACGCACAAGCAGGCGAAACCAACCCCCACAACACAAATCAAGGGGGGAGGGAATACCCAGGGGACCAAAACCAAAGAAGAATAAACCAGCCATACTTACCGGAAAGCAGCCAGCACGACCCCTCGCCAGGAAGAGACAGCCAGGCCAGCTCGACCGACCCGGGGAGACCAAGCGGGAGCGGCGAAACCCGCAGCTCAACCAACCCGGGAAGCCCAGGAGGGAGCTACGGAGAGCGGCCCGGCCCGACCGACCAGCCGGTTCCCACTACGGCATCTAGAGAAGCAGAGACCCCGACCGAACCGGCCGGGATCCAACCTACAACTGAGCTGCGCAGGTCCAGTAGGCTAAGACGGAGCCCCGCCTACCTACGGGACTACGCGACGTAAGGACTAAACCAAGAGGGGAGGGGTGTTCTGTCCCCTCATTAGCATTCTTGAGATCCCCGCGCTTTGATTGGCCAAAGCGCGGGGCACTCTGATTGGTTAGGAGAGCCGTGCCGATTGGCTCGCTAAGAATCTCCCGCGATTGGTCTATTCGAATCGCGGGAGATTCAAAGCGGTGCCATTGGCCGTGGCCGCCGCGGCTAAAGGAATAAAAGCCGCGAACCTTTTCCATAGCGGCAGTTCGGTTCCTACACTAATAAAAGAGCATGATTTGAAGTCACCGACTCCTGGCATCATTTCCGAGGACACGACAAAAACGAAGGTAGAATCCTGGAACATGCTCGTCTTGTTGCTTTCCAATCTTTGATTATGAATAATCAAAGATGACCTCTATATAAACTATAATGTGTGGGTGGAACCCATGAAATTTATATCAAATTAGACAAAAAAGGAGATGCTGTTCAAAGGATGATATATTTTGAAGCTGCAGTACATTTTCCCAAACTTATCAACAGTAACTTTTCATAAACTAAAGCTGCTTTGAATAAATATTTCATTCTGTGCAGAAATGTTCTGATGGAACAGTTTAAATCTGAAAATAGACTATAAGTAATGAATCCACTGGTGCAAATGTTAATGCAATTATAGAATTTGTCAAATTATGTGCATATGGAGACTTATGCAGATAATATTTAAGAACAAGTGATGGGAAAATGCACTCATAATATTACATGAGAAATATTTGCAGCAAGAAGATCTGACATTGGCCATATTATATTAAAATGTTCAATAAGAAATTACTTAATGACAGCAATGAATAGCATTTCTATAAACACTTTATTTAATAGTTTTCATTAGCAGAATGCAATCAAATGTATCTGGGACACAGTGTTCTGGCATTAAAGTCTTTAACACAAAGAAATTCTTTATTATCACTATAGACTATCACAATATTTCAGAGAACAATGTAGTGCACAGAATACTGTTCATATTCATGAAAGAAAGAAAGAAAGAAAGAAAAGAAAGAAAGAAAGAAAGAAAGAAAGAAAGAAAGAAAGAAAGAAAGAAAGAAAGAAAGAAAGAAGGAAGGAAGGAAGGAAGGAAGGAAGGAAGGAAGGAAGGAAGGAAGGAAGGAAGGAAGGAAGTCCTTTAGCTTATGTTTCTTAAAGGAAAACCAAGTCACTTCTTTTAAGAATCATGCTTGTTAGTTTTGTTTGGATAGCTGTAAAAAGCAAAAAAGAGGAGAAAGAGGAATTTATGGGTTCTAGAGAAAAAGACATAGGGAGTATTGAGAGGAAACAATTAGAGATAGTTATTGATAATAGGAATAAACCAAATTTTATTTCCAACAACCTTTATTATGCAATATTTACAAGTGAGTCGAAGTAATTGCCAACTAAAATTTGTGTATTGTCATATTGACAGCTTGGAACAGTAATGTAATTAATGATGTTGGAAAATAAATATAGCACCTCATATTTTGATAACCTTTATAAATACTTGTTGTTACAGATTCTATAAAGTTCCATTTGGACTTTTGGATGCATTTGAGGCTTATCAAAAGGCAATGGGTTTAATCCTGTAGTCTTCCTTGCATTTTCTGCTATACTGATGATATTATTCTCCATGTGGCAATTATTGAAGAACTCTGAGATAATTCTTCAATGACAGCTGAGAGATTTCTGACTGCTGTTTTTGAGAAATTTCATAAAAGTGGCTGAAATTAAACAAAAGGAAATGCAGCATTGATTTTGAAAAGATTGCTGTGCTAGAACACATCTTAGCTAAAGGACTAACACATGATCCAAAGCAGATAGAAGCTATTTTGCAAACTCCGATTCCCAAGATTCTGGGTTTGTGGGTTCTTTTCTAGCAACCATGGCTGCCTCATGAAACTTATTCCTAACTGTGCCAATATTTTGGTCCACTGCAATTACAAAAGGATTTGCTTGGCACTGGTCTGCAGTAATTGACTCTGGATTTCAACAGCTGAAAAGTTCATCAATTAAAGACTGTTCTTTGGCTTATTAAAATCTGAATGCCTCAACTTTTGTGATGACTGACGGCATCCCTGTGGGATTAACTACAATCTTGTTAGAGACCCTGGGAGGCAGATCAAAGGCACCTGTTGCTGGTGCCAGCCTGTCATTTTCTTCTCTAGAGGGGGCATTCACAGATTGAGGACATACTCTTTGTGAATCACAAATTACTCATATGCAGGCTTCTCTTTTTATACGTATGATTTTTATTAAAACTTTTAAACAAGAAATTAACATAAATGAAGAAAAAAGAAAAGAAAAATTATAGGAAAAGAAAAAAGTATGAGAAAAGAAAAAAAGTTGAAAAAATAGGGAAAAAGGATATAAAGAAGTGGTTTCTGATATTCTTTATGGCAATTATAAGTACAAATATATTTTAACCTCTCTAAAGTCATATTATTTCTTTCTTTACATATCCTAGCTATTCATCAAAACCATAAATTACAAGTTCTTCTTTTTTTATTTTAATGCACAGAGACCACCAGAAGCTTACAGTCACCAATAAATATGGATAATATACAGTATTTTCTCTAATCAAAGAAATCAATTCATCCATTTCAGCAAAATCTGTCAACTTCACCAACCATCCACTGTGGGCAATGTAGAATCTTTCAATCTTTGTGCATAACTCATACTCATGTTTCAACCATATAAAAGTACCATTTTCCTATTTCAAGTCCTGCATCTTGGAGATTACAATCATATGTAAAAATGAATATAGTTGATTCCATATCACATCTTCTGTTACTTGATTCAGGATCAAACTAATTTGTGGAGGAATCTGTTTCTCAGGTTTTTGGTTTATGTTTACTGGATTTTGAGGCATTATCATTAAAAGAACTCCCCTGCCTTTTCAGCAAGATGCACCGCTTACCAGACTTGAAGGTATGATTGACTCTGCAATTGGCCACAAGCAATTATCATTCTATTGCAACCATTTAAGCATCTCACCTGTATATACAATATCCTCTTGTGGGTTGAGCTGCATTTCAATCTAAAGCATGCAAGATGTTAAACTTAATTGATTATTTATTTTTGTCAAATTATATGATTCTATTAGACAAACTGATAAGAAACAATAAAATGCATAGGTTTTGTGTGCAATTTTACCAGTAAATATTAACACAGATGTTTTTTCCCCAAGATTTTTTTTACACATCTCTTCAAGTGAGCAACGTAGTTCCAGATTACAATATTTATACATAGTCATAGTTACTTTTGAACTTTCTTAATTAATATCATCTCAAATTATTATCAATTCAGCTAATCTTTATTTCCCTTTCATATTTCATTTCATTAATTCAATATCAAAATCATTTCATCCTCAAATATATTTTCAATTCTTTATCTCCTATTATTTCCATTTTCAGTTTACCACCTATTTTATGTTACATTATGTATTGATATCATCAATAACTTTCTCAAGACCAATATATAACTAGACAGTCAAAGAAAGAAAAAATGAGTAAAAGTAAAGTAAGATTAATACATTTAGGATCCATATGGTATATCCCCCCATCTATGATATATCTTAACACACACTGCTCAAAAGAATAAAGGGAACACTTAAACAACACAATGTAACTCCAAGTCAATCACACTTCTGTGAAATCAAACTGTCCACTTAGGTAGCAACACTGATTGACAATCAATTTCACATGCTTTTGTGCAAGTGGAATAGACAACAGGTGGAAAGCATAGGCAGTTAGCAAGACATCCCCAATAAAAGAGTGATTCTGCAGGTTGTGACTACATACCACTTCTCAGTTCCTATGCTTTCTGGCTGATGGTTTAGTCACTTTTGAATGCTGGTGGTGCTTTCACTCTAGTGGTAGCATGAGACGGAGTCTACAACCCACACAAGTGGCTCAGGTAGTGCAGCTCATCCAGTATGGCATATCAATGCAAGCTGTGGCAAGAAGATTTGCTGTGTCTGTCAGCGTAGTGTCCAGAGCATGGAGGCACTACCAGGAGACAGGCCAGTACATCAGGAGACGTGGAGGAGGCCGTAGGAGGGCAACAACCCAGCATCAGGACCGCTACCTCCGCCTTTGTGCAAGGAGGGACCACTGCCAGAGCCCTGAAAAATGACCTCCAGCGGGCCACAAATGTGCATGTGGTTGCTCAAACAGTCAGAAAAAGATTCCATGAGGGTGATATGGGGGCCCGATGTCCACAGGTGGGGGTTGTACTTACAGCCCAACACCGTGCAGGAAGTTTGGCATTTGCCAAACACCAAGATTGGCAAATTCACCACTGGTGGCCTGTGCTCTTCACAGATGAAAGCAGGTTCACACTGAGCACATGTGACAGACGTGATAGGGTCTGGAGACGCCATGGAGAACGTTCTGCTGCTTGCAACATCCTCCAGCATGACCGGTTTGGAAGTGGCTCAGTAATGATGTGGAGTGGCATTTCTTTAGGGGCCACACAACCCTCCATGTGCTTGCCAGAGGAAGCCTGACTGCCATTAGGTACTGAGATGAAATCTCAGACCCCTTGTGAAACCATATGCTGGTGCGGTTGGCCCTGGATTCCTCCTAATGCATGACAATGCTAGACCTCATGTGGCTGGAGTGTGTCCGCAGTTACTGCAAGACGAAGGCATTGATGTTATGGACTGGCCCACCCGTTCCCCAGACCTGAATCCAATTGAGCACATCTGGGACATCATGTCTCGCTCCATCCACCAACGCCACGTTGCACCACAGACTGTCCAGGAGTTGGGGGATGCTTTTTTCCAGGTGTGGGAGGAGATCCCTCAGGAGACCATCCGCCACCTCATCAGGAGCATGCCCAGGTGTTGTAGGGGGGTTATACAGGCACGTGGAGGCCACACACACTACTGAGCCTCATTTTGACTTGTTTTAAGGACATTACATCAAAGTTGGATCAGTCTGTAGTGTTTTTTTCCACTTTAATTTTGAGTGTAACTCCAAATCCAGACCTCCATGGGTTGCTAAATTTGATTTCCATTGATAATTTTTGTGTGATGTTGTTGTCAGCACATTCAGCTATGTAATGAACAATGTGTTTAATAAGAATATTTCATTCATTCAGATCTAGGATGTCTTATTTTTGTGTTCCCTTTAGGTTTTTTGAGCAGTGTATATTCCAGAGATATTCATATAAACATTTCATATTTTTTCTTTGTTTGCACTTAGCTAAAAATACAATGCATTCATTATAAATATTTTACATTCCCACATAATCCCTTCTAATTCATTATGTTTTCTATTTTCTCATATCCTTTATATAATAAAATGAAATTGGTTAAAGGGAAGTAAAAGGGGAAATTAACTCAGATTTTATTTTTTTTCTTTTCTTTATGGAATACATGTAATAGAAAATGCAATTGATTATTAACACAGATGTTGATTATTGTTTCAGGAACAGCACCCTTTGTGTGCAAACTCAACTTTTACATGTTGATTAGCTGCTATTGCAGAGAATAAAGATGACCATGACAGAAATATGCAGGAACTTTTATCTAGGCAAAGCGGGGCTGAAACATTTTTTAAATTCACAAGAAATGACTTCAAAAAAAAACAAAGTCCAGTTGTCTTTTGAAAAAGCACCTTTGGGACAACTATGACCTGGATGACTGAGAATCTTCACAGACATCCCAAACAACATTGGAAAGAGATTCAGGCAAACAGCTCTCTAACTCACCAGAATACAAGAATGAAGAAAATGAGATACTGCACAATCAGATTCTCAAGATTCTGGTATTATAGGTCAATCTCAATTAAAAATATTTTCAGCTTTCCTATGGCATTTCCTCATCTGACAATCTGGTGGTGCTGACAATTAGGCCCTCTTCCACCAAACAAATACAATAAACATATATGCTTATAAACCTTCATTTTTTCTTCCTATACAGAAATATATCACTGAATACATCACTATGCTGAGAGATGGGGAAACCCAACAGTATTATGTAGTTTAAATGGGTATTGGAAATAAATTACACCCCACACCATTGTGTATTCCAGTTTACTTCCATATGTATATAGAGATCTAGGAAAAGGCCTTGAAAGACAGGAAGAAAACTTGCTGCCAAACAATGGTCAGATAAACAGTGTTTAAGTCCAGTGTTTAAGAAACTAATTTGAGAAAATGTCTCAGATTGCACATACAACCCCTGTACAAACAAAGATAAAGTGAAAAGGAGGGAAGTACATTCAGACTTTCAATATTCTTACTATGGCTGTTACAGTAAAAGTAGTCCTGATTTATATGGTATTGGTTTCTTGGTCTGTTCTACCTTAAAGATGATAGATAGATAGATAGATAGATAGATAGATAGATAGATAGATAGATGATAAATGGATGGATGATACAGATACATATAGAAAATATGATTGGGGGGCTCAAACATATGAAGAATAGTTGCAAGAATTGGGTGTGTCTAGTCTACTGAAAAGGACTAGGGATGACATAATAGCAATGTTTCAATATTTGAGGGGCTGCCATGAAGAAGGGAGTCCACGTCCACCTATTTTCCAAAGCACCAAAAGGCAAGGTAAGAAACAATGGCAAGAAACAATTCTTGCCTAGAATAGTACAAGGTATCCTAATGGAGCAGCAGGACTAGAAAATCTCCAAGGTCCCTTCCAACTCTGATGTTATTCTATTATAGCGCTGAGTGTGTGTGTGTGTGTGTGTGTGTGTGTGTGTGTGTATTTCCAAACTGCTGGAACCTATTTTTCATTTTCAACATAGAAGCTTGGTTAACTGGTAGTTAGTAAGTTAATAAGACATTTGTGAAAGCTCATTAATGGGTATTGAATAATTTGTTGACAGTTTCAGGAGTAACTAAATCATGAGTTAAATGAATTTCAAGATTCTGTTATCCTAACAGAGCACGTGGATCATTTTTCTTTTATTAGCAATGAAGCAGAAATAACAATTTTATTTATATGCATACACACTACTATGCCTAAAGCTTGTCCCTTATTGCTAGCACTAAATCTTGTTCAACTCTCAATATTGAGAGAAATATGGAATTGGCAATAAGCCACTTTGCTAGCAACTTTGTTCACTGGGCATGTTAAAAAAAATAATATCCAAATTTATAAAAATGCTTTGGCTTTCTTGTCTTCAAGACAGTAATGTAATCAACAACTGAAAATAATGTATTGATAATTATAGGTAGTCCTTGCTTACCAACCATTTATTCAAAGTGACCATTCAAAGTTGCAACAGTATGAATGAGTGATACTTTCAACTGGTCCTCCAAGTTCCAGCCATCGCATCACCTCCACAATCAAAGAATTATGTTTCTGGACCTTGGCAAGCAGTTTGCAATTATGAAGGTTGCAGCATCTTGTGGTTATGTGATCATCATTTGCAGCCTTCCCTGCAGGCTTCCCACAAGCAAAGTCAATGGGAAAGTGATATGGTCATGGGGCATCATGCTTTATAATCACATCCTTTAGCAATGACAGTCCTGGTCCCAATTGCTATTGTAACTTTGAAGACTATCTGTATTTAATCTAGACTAGTTATGCTGATCGCATCAGTTCATCACAGAACTATAATTTGAGCTGAGGAATTTTACTATGGGAGACTTTGTAACTTATTGACTTATTTATTTTGTTTAGGGCTGCCATCCATGTCTGGAATCTTAGTTAAATATTGATTAATTGTATGAATGAAAACAATGGTTCTGAATAATTACTTATGTGAAGTAATAGAAAATACTTGTAGCTTAGGTTTTAGATTTTGGCAGTGGTTTGTTCTCCAAGCTTGTTTCAATTTAGCTTCTGAACCTTTTGTCCAGACTAGGTAACATTATCACTAAATAACAACATGGATTTTCTTGTTCTGTTCTTCTTAGCTTATTAATGACGTATGTGCCAGTTTGGTCAGTTGGTCGTATGATTGGTGTTCAACCTCTGGTATGAGGAAATACTGGTAGTCAACAATGCCTATTTGATTGTCCTGTTATGTCCTGAATTGGAATACTCGAAATCCCCGAGCCTTGATTGGCTAAGGCGCGGGGATTTCTGATTGGCCAGGCGAGCCGCGCTGATTGGCCCGATTGAAGTCTCCCGCGATTGGTGCAAACCAAGAGCGGGAGACTTGAATCGCTGCCATTGGCCGCGGCCGCCGTTGCGAAAGGTATAAAAGCCGCGGGCTTTTTGCCTTTCGCTGGTTCGGTTCTCCCATTGTTAATAAAGAGCTTTGAATCAAAGTCACCGACTCTGAGCTTCTTTTGCGGACACGACAGTCCAGTCATGGATTAAGGGCATTAAGAGGCTATTAAATGCTAAATGCTCTGCTTCAGCCACTAGATAAGTGCTGATAGGAATGGTATATAGGTAACTTAGGGTATCTAGGATCTGACAACATTTCCTGAACATACCTCAGACTGATTGACGAGCATGTTATTTTTTTTTGGGGTGGACAACAAAAACAAACATGCACAAACAAAAGGCAATAGATGATTGTAAAAAGGAAGGAAAAGAGAGAGAGAAAATACCTCACCACTTTTCAATCAGTCCAACATATTGTGCATGTATTGTAGCTCTTCGCAGCTTCAAAAGCAAAGGTGCTTGTCGAAGAGAAATAGATGGCATAAAAACTTACATTACAATAACTACAGTTGCACAGAATATGGAACATATTTGGTTAAGCAAATTATTTCTATTCAATTAATTTACTTGTATTTCAAGGAATATCTCCATACTTAGATGTCTCCCAGCATTTAAAATATCTGTGAACATTTGTAACAATCTGGAAATTAGTCTGCTTGATAAATTCTTTAGTTGCATATCACAACAGAATTTTTTTTTTGAAGCTGCAGAAATATCCTGAAGATTCTGGTTTAAATCAAATCAAATCAAACCTTTATTGTCAATGCACAACATGTATACAATAAAATTGAATATTTACTTTATTATTTCTTCTGGCCATTGCAATACAAAAACAGATTGCAAAGTTGGTTATAAACAAAGCAATGGGCAAATTGTTCAGTGCTACAGGAGTGGGTAAGCATGTTCATTGGATAGATGTATTTAATTATAGATAGGAAGTATGGGGACTGTGGTTCAGGTTGATTTTTCAGGTTGATTTAAGCATTTTAGTTTCCAAGGAGAAAACAAGCTAAAATATTATGTCTCCATAGGATAGATTTAATAAATGACCTTTTACCATAAAGTCAGGTTCCTATTTGTTCATTTCATAGGGCATGAAAAATGCATCTCTGCTACTTGTAAAAATATAAATGCCTGTTATGGATAGATTCTGAGTGCCATATAGTTCATATTGTTGCTCTATTTATTAGTTACTCAGAATTATGTCAATTTTGCCTAACAACCAGTCGATACAGTTTGAAGATAAGAAAAGTAGGGTGAACTCCCTCCAGATTCTGTGTATAAGAACGAGTCTGCTTATAGAAAGGAAGTACAAGGGTTGACATTGTGGTGTAAAGAAAATATTCTTACACTTAACACCAAAAAACCTAAAGAACTTATAATTGATTTCAGGAGGAAGAGAGATGTACATTTACCATTGTACATAAATGGCAGTGAGGTGGAGAGGGTTGGTAGTTTTAAATTTCTAGGCACTTATATCTCAGAGGAACTCTCATGGACTATGAATGCTACAGCATTCTTGCATGGTATGGGAGCAGCTCTGTAGGGGACAAAAAAACTACAGAGAATCATTAAAACTGCCCAGAATATCATCAGGCTCCAGCCATCAGCTCTGGATGGCATCTTCACATCTTGCTGTTTGAGGAAGTTCCACAACATTCTCAGAGATTCTTCCCATCCTGCTTACAATCTTTGTGAGCTATTACCTTCTGGCAGAAGATACAGAACAATTAAAACTCAGACCACACCTTTTCTGAATAGTTTTTATCCCAGAGCTATAACTGCACTTAACAATTAACTTAAGGACCACCATCAGTGAGCTGTTGGACAATATTACTTGGTCTGTTGTGTGAATGCTTGTGTGTTTTTAGGAGGCAGGAAATTTTGGCGGATGGGGGATTGTTTTGGGAATTGATATGTGTGTCCATGTTGGGTCTGGTCTCTGGGTGTTATGTGAATTTTGTTGTATGAATACTGTGTATATATGCACAATGACAATAAAGAATTCAATTCAATTCAATCAACAGTAATAAATGATTGATTGAAATTTAGTATTTTTTATTTTTCAATTAGTAGGACATTTTCCAAAATTAAATTTGCTTTAGAATGTGTGTGTGTGTGTGTGTGTGTGTGTGTGTGTGTGTGTAGTATTCAGCTTTGTTCAGGTATTTTCCCATGTCATTGTAGTTGTAGCAACTATAATTTAAAATTGTAGCAATGTTTCGGCAGAATCTCATCTGCCATCATCAGGGTTCTGTATAGTGTTCATCTGTGAGTCAGACTTTCACGGCTGCTTCTGTTTTAAATTTGGTGCTAGCCTATGCGGTGCCAGAATGGTTTTCTTTGTCCTGATTGGTTGGGAGTCTAAAATACTGACAGACAATGACTTGCTTGATCCACAAAAACACAGAGACATAATGGAGACCTAGAAGATGAACAGACCTATAGAACAGCTGTCCTGCCCTACATAAGAGGTACTACAGGCAAAGTCAATAAGATACTACACAGGCATCACATCAAGACTGCCTTCAAAACAGACAGAAAAATAGCAGCCATCCTTAGAAACCCCAAAGATAAAATTGACCTGGAAAACCAAGGCATATACGAAGTCCCCTGTGCATCATGCCCGGCCACATACATTGGACAGACTAATAGAAGAATAAGTACCCGCCTGGATGAACACAAAAATGCAATCAAAAAGCTGGAACACACTTCCTCACTAGTCCAACACATGGAAGCCACAGGTCATAACATCAACTTCAATGGCACCAAAACCCTAGCCACTATAGAAAATCCCAGGCACAGAATCATCAGAGAAGCCATAGAGATTGAAAAAAGACCAGAAAGCATGAACAAAAGAGATGATTCCACCAGGCTGTCAATCATTTGGAAGCCTGCACTCACAAACAAAGAAATCTCCACACCACAAGCCAGGCAAACACCTGGGCACAAACAGATCCCCCCTAATACCTCCATCTCAAACACACCCCAACCAGGCATCCAGATGAAACCCAGCTTCCTAACTAATGATAGCCATCCATTTACCCGAAGCCAAGCTGCACTAAAGGCCTCCAATAAAGTAACACAATGTTGCCAGCCAATCAAGATATGAAAAGAGCCAAAAAACAAAAACAAAACCCAGACAGAAGATATTAGAAGCAGAACACAGCAAACTCCAAGACCAATAAACACAGACCAAGACTCTCAACCAATCAGGATGAAGAAAAAACCATTCTGTCACAGCAATAGGCTGCCCCAAATTTAAATCTGAAACCACTGTAAAAGTGTAACTCACAGACGAAAACTATACAGAAGCCTGATGATGGCAGATGAGATTCTGCTGAAACGTTGCTACAACTTTAAAAGCACAACTACTATGACGTGGGAAAATACCCGAACTAAGCGGTCAGGTGTTTAGGGATTGTCATGTGTGCGTGTATGTGTGTGTTGGGTCTAGTCTCTGGGTGTTATGTGAATTTTGTTGTATGTGATACTGTGCATATATGTACAATGACAATAAAGTATTGTGTGTGTGTGTGTGTGAGAGAGAGAGAGAGAGAGAGAGAGAGAGAGAGAGAGAATATGCTATCTGATGGGACTTCAGAAGTTGTTATTTGGATCATCACCTCTGTTATCTGGAATTCCCTCCCTAGAAAGATCTGATCTTCTCCCCTTTTGGGTTTCAAGACAGGTTAAATCCTGCCTAGTCCATCAAATGCAGGAAAAAAGTATGCTGGGATAATGGAGGGAATTTGCAAAAGCATACTTTTAAGTATTTTTCTCTGCGTTATTAGAATTTGGTTCTGTTTGTTTACATGTTGGAAGAGTGTGCTCCCAACGTAAGCGAAATCAGCTAGGATAGGAAAAAGCATCATGGGAAAGGGGGGGAACTAGCTCACTGTTTTTTCTGCATTTTCTGAATAGTCAAGCCCATTTTATACTTGCTCCTTGACGTTCCAAATGTGCCCACCAGTTTGTCACCTTCTGCTTTATGTGACATGTTCTCAACCTCTGATTCACAGTTCATTCTAACAGTCACTTTATTTTTAGGCTTTGGAGTTCAATTCTACATATATTTAACTGCAAGTAAAGTTCACTGAGTATAATTAAAATTATTTTTGAGTAAGCATACATACAGAAGCATAGCATTCCCAGTCAGCTAATTATTATTCTGCTATTCACTGACATCCATCAATATCATCATCATCAAAAATTAAGATCTAATAGGGAGAAAAGAAAAGAAAGAAAAGAAAAAAGAAAATACAAGCTGCTTGTCCTAGGGTTGAAAGTTGGTATTATTATTCTCTTTTAAAAGGATAGGGAGAGAAAATAAAAATAAAAAAATAAGCTGACTTTCAAAGTGATTACAGTTTTGTTAAATATTAAATAGGGACAAATTTTCATGCTGTGTTTTTTAACTCTCTCAAGGAAAAAGGAGCAATTTATATGCTGTGCTTTAGGTTTGTTCTTACCCTTTAAAATCTTCGGTGAAGTTTTAAAACATTATGAAAATAATGATAAGAAAAAATAGTATTAACTTGCTTTTAAGAATATGTCCTTTCCCTGACCTTCAATATCAAACTGAAAAGAAGCAATTTGAACAGATGTTTTTATGTCCCAGGTATGTTCTTTAATCACATCTTCAAAGAATTTGTCTTAAACTACAAAAGAGTTAATTGGTCTGTTTAATTACTTGATATATCCACTCCAAGGACCATTATTATTGCTTTAGGTTGCAATCTTAGCTCATACTTGTCAGAAGATGTCATATGGAAGAGCTACATTGCCATTTATAAAAATAACTTTTCGTATTTCAGGAAAAGTAGCTATCTCTATTCTTTTTGTTTTGTTTTGTATTGTTTTGTTTTAAGGCTTCAACCTTTCCCTTGCCTTTTGGACCCAGATAAATGTGTAGGGTGTAATAAGCTAACTAAGAAACAGAAATGTAAAGTAATTGACTCCCAGTTAAAATCCTGCATCACTGCCATAAATTTATTGGATCCTTTAGTCCAGCAGCCCCCAGCCTTTTGGGCACCATGGATTGGTTCCATGGAGAGAGCTTTTCCCATGGCCCAGAGGGAATGTGGTTTCATATGCTGCCTGTATCCGGCTGATGGGGCTTCACTTATTTGTGTGGCCCAGTTTCTGGCATGCCCTGGATCAATGCCAGTTCACAGACCAGGGGTTGGGGACTCCTGCTCTAGCCCATTAATTAACACCTACAATATAATAATGCTGCCTCCTATCTATAAAAGCAGTGTTTATTAGCCTGGACATCCCTCTGATTTTCTCAGCCAGCATGGCCATTGCTGAGAAGTCTAAGGGCACAATCCACAATTTGAAAATTACCATGGTTGGGAAATTCTCTTCTAAAATTCTGAATGGGGAGTTTGTACCTCTTCTCCAGATGTTGCTAAATTATCCTAGAACTAATGGTGAGGGATGCTGAGATTTAGAATTTATCCATATCAAAAGGGCAATGTGTTTCTTACCATACCACAGCTTCATAAATGTCTGCATATACAGAATGCCTGTTTTGACGCACAATTCTCTAAAAGGCACAATTATTCAGATGAAATAAATGAAAGCTTAAAGAAAAGAAAAAAATAGAACATTTCTTGCATAGCAATTCAAAGATGCTGGTACAGAAGAAAAATCCTGGTTAGTCTTGCTTTTGCAGGAGAAGCTTCAGTTGGAATATTTTTAACTGATACACTATAATATCTTAGGCCAGTTTTATCCATAATAGCTCAAGTTGGCACATATGATTTGTTTTGTTGTTGTCTCCCTAAAGAAATCAGAGCTCATTCTGGTCTCTTCATGGTTGAAATCTCTAAAACTGATTGGCCTTCTTTTTAATATCATGAATTATCTCTCTGAGGTGAATCAGCTTGCAATGGGTTTAATTATTCAAACCAGCTTTCTCCAAATCTGTAAGTATGCTTGGACTACAACTTCCAAAAGATTTCAGGAGACATGGCCAATATAACAGAAGTTCATTTAGGGAACATTAAGGTTCTGATTTCTATTCAAAACTATTGGGACATTTACTTCTGATGCACTCTGGAAAGTCCTATTTCTTTTGCTCTGATCTGAATGAGTCCAGACTAAACTGGATTTTCATGACTTTAATAACTAACCCAATACATTTATTATAAACTGGCAATGGACTGAGATAATATGTCAGTTCCACCCTATGTGCATCTTACTCCCTTCCATCTCACATTAGATTATTTTTAGTCAATTTTAATGTTAATATTTATTATTTTATCTTGTTTTACTTAGATGTAAGCTGCCCAGAGTCACCCTTTGATGAGATGCGTAACATACAAATTTAATGAATAAATTGTAACGTTTAAATTACAGTAAAGATGCTTGGGTAGGCACAAAGTAATGCATGAAAGTTCATCTTAATTATCACTTATTTCTCTGCTCATCTTGCCAACCATTCTATATAAGTTCTAAGGTAGCAATTTAATCATAAAACCCCAAGGACATGGCTTTGCTTAATAGGGAAGTCTTGTTATGTAAGTTACAGTGGCACAAATAAATTAATACATGATATTTTGGGAAAATAAGGATATTTGGAATTCAGTGTGGTCAGCAGACACTAATTTTGGAAACTGAAGCCTTTAAACACATTATTAATACAAATGGGTTGTCCAAAAGACTATTATGGCTTGCAACTCTGAACAATACAGGGATTCATTTTAGTGATTAACTTAACAATTACTCTAGAATGCATCTAAGTCTTTATTGAACTCCTAATTTCCAGCCTGCGTGACTCTAACTTAATATATGCATATGGAATGAGTAACCTACATATCTGGAGATTACTAATTGGGATGGAAAAGCATACATGCAAATGTGAAATAATAAACAGCATCCATATTTTTGGAGCAGAAATGTCTAGTGGATTATGCTAAAGTTTTCAGAAATATTCTCACACAGAGTGCTTTTTTCCCCTGTAAGGCAACTGAGCAGTGATACTTTAGCAAGTTGACAGCTTTCTTGTGTTTAATACATTTTTGCTTGAGTAATCTATAGTAATTTCTTTCAAATGCAAACAACTGCTACTATAGTTGCTAAGACTGGGCAAATTAAATTAAGCTTCTGGCACATGATTTAAACTTTGGCACAGCTAATTAAGTATCTAATGGGTGAGGATGTTAAGAATCAGTAATGTTAAGGGGTAATAGCATTGTCAAATCTTCCTTCTAACCATTGTCTACCTCCTTCAATGTCAGTGGCTTGCAATGACCTACTAGGATTTCATTATTTTGGCTGATTGATTTTCAGTTGTAAGGACCCTAGTGACACTTGGGGGTCATTTACAATGAATTTTATACCTGTTATTAGCCCAGATACTGTCAATGCAAAGAAAACTTCACAAGCTTTCAGGAAAGCATCTATTGAGAGCAGAGGGTAAATCCGCATGCACTGATAGATCACAAAGGATTTATGAGTTGTTCTTTGGTAGCAATAGTTGTTCCCCATTCTAAGGAGAAATAAAGCAAGGAGACAGGAATGGGCAATCTGGAGTTGCTTTTCATGAGACATTTGTGCTTGCAATTAAGTTTTGATATCCAGAATAAGTTCAGGCTTGAAATTCCCCTCCCAGTGCATTCCTTTTGAGACAAGCTCGATTGAGTGCAAAGCAAGATTCCATTAAAAAGCAAAGTTAATCCCACTAACCCGAAAACACCACACTGTTGATTGAAAAGAGTGGGGAAAATTTATGGCTTTAAATATCAAGACCTTTGAATGTTCTTTGACTCAATTAAGGTGTCGTGTCCTCGAAAATGATGCCAGGAGTCGGTGACTTCAAATCATGCTCTTTTATTAAAGTAGGAACCGAACTGGCGCTTTGCAAAAGGTTCGCGGCTTTTATTCTTTTAGCCGCGGCCAATGGCATCACTTTGAATCTCCCGCGATTCGAATTGACCAATCGCGGGAGATTCTTAGCGAGCCAATCGGTGCGGCTCGCCTGACCAATCAGAGTGCCCCGCGCTTTGGCCAATCAAAGCGCGGGGATCTCAAGAATGCTAATTAAGGACAGAACATAAGGCATGCTTAGTTAATCTAGATCAATGATTTCTATATGCAATGTCTTTTAATAAAAGAATAGCTGAATAGTATCACTGCTGGAAAAATTTATTAAGCATTTGTCACTTTCAAAGTTGATTAGATAAATCTTAATTATTGAAGCTCTTGGCTTCTATTTAGTGCTGTTTCAAACAGCATAGTAACAATGAAAGTAAAAGACAGCAAATGTACAAAAACAGGCCATTTTCCAAGCATCATTTAAAAGTGTGCTGCTCCAGCAGTTACATCTTTACTCATGTATGGAGAATTGCAAGAATAGTATGTCTAGCTAAAACATTAGTAAAAACGAGCAGAAGCAGCACATATTTTATATATAAAATCAGTTTGTTGGAACAAGTTTCCTGAGATTAGATAAAACAATAGCATTAATAGGGATAATTGTAAAATTAGCACACATACACCCAAAAACACCCTTCAGTGGAGCTATTGCACTACAAGCACTTCAGTAGAACATACAATCCTGTAAATTCTAATTATTCATCATAAGGTGGGGCTCACAATAGTTAAAAATGCAATTGTCTCTACATTTTTAGGTGTCAATTGTACAAATTTCTATTTTTAAGGACTACTTCATACTACCCTTGTCAAATTCTTGTAAAAGTTAAATTAGCATTGTTAATTACAACTTTGTATGCTTTTAAAAATACAGATGATGAACACACAATGCAGGACCCTGTATTCTCTGTTGTGGTACGCATGGTAACTACAAAAGCAATGTTGATAATTACTGGGATCACAGAAGTGGAAAAAATTAACCTTTTCTGGTCTTGCTAGAGTCTGGGCAAAAATCTTAAAATGACATTTGGAATAGAAAGTACAAAAATAACTGAAAAGTTGTTTCCATTACCAACAAAGAAGCTCCAAATAAACATTTCTTTCCTTCATGAAACTGATACCTTATCTACATAGTATATTTTTAAACAAATGCCTATAAAATATTCAGAAAACTTCAACTTCAAGATTTAGCCTTACTTCATGAATGGAGTAATCAGATCACAGCTTGGATTTGTGCAGACCTTGAGCCACTTTAATCCTAAAGTCTCTCAAATTCACAAGATGAAATGTATCAGTAATCTGGCAAATAATTAAGTCATATATTTTCTACCATTAAAAGAAGAAAAACCCAATCATTCCATTGATTGGATTGATCAAAGCAGATTGGTGGATAGATAAATGGATTGTAAATAAATAGAGATAAGTACTAGAATAGAATAGAATAGAATAGAATAGAATAGAATAGAATAGAATAGAATAAGAATAGAGTAGAGTAGAATAGAGTAGAGTACCTGTTCTTGTGTCTTGTTATTCTGGTGTGCAGTGCTGTATAGCGTCATTTTGAGGGAAGGAGTTGAAACAGTTTAACTAGATAAATTAATTAAAGATAGATTACTAGATATGTTAATGATTTATATTCACACAATTTTGTATATTTGTAAATAATGCACAAAATATTTGTATAAGATGAATGTCACAAACTGTTGATATAAGATATATTTTGTTGTTGTTTTACTTTTTAAAATTATAAAAGATTAATAAAGAAATTTTGTAAAAAAGAAAAGAAAAAAAGGAAGTGGGAAGAAAAGGAAAACAATTACCTTAATGTTTACATGTTTAGGAATTTATTTTATTCATTTTAGTTTTTTGAACTACTTACTCATACAATTGTAGAGAGCCTACAATATTCAGATATAAAAATATTCCTAAAAAAATTCCAACATTAGAATAATATATGTTGCTGTTGTAAATAAAATCTTCCATAGCTTTCCTATGGAAGAGCACAGTCTTCACCATTTTTATGAAAGACAAAATAAGTGAAGTCAATCTGACTTCAGATGGTAGGCTGTCCTACAAGGAATGCTATATACTGGTCCCAGCAATCCTCTTTAGAATATGGATGGGATATCCATGAATTAAGTGGGTTTTGTACCAGCAGTAGCCCCATCATGCTATAATTCAGTTTCAAAAAACTGATTCTTCCTTACAGTTTCTGGATATTAGGACAGGACATCTAAACACATCTTAAACTTTCTGACCAATCCTCACATTTACCACTTTCCTAGGTCTAAGCAGAAGGAAGATGAAGATTGTAAGCACAATTGTGGTTTCACATAATAAATGCTTTTTTATGACCAAGTTGTTCACTTGACAATCAGTTGTTGATTGTTAAATGAGGACTACAGGTAGTACTGATTAGGAAGGATTAGAGCAGGGGTGGGCAAACTACAGCCCGCGGGCCACATCCGGCCATTGGTCTGTCCAATCCAGCCCGCCCCTGAAAAAAAATTGCTGGGCCTGGTGTATTGCCCTGTGCTGCATGGCCTCCAAAGCTGCAAAACAGTGTGGAGTGATCTAGGGGTAGGAAAGAAAAGAAATTTGCAAAGGCCTCGGCTGGGAGTTCGAAATCACCTTCGAGTGCAACCTCTCCGAAGGTGAGTCCCCGCCGATCTTCCATTTTTTTCCGGGACTTCCAGGCTTAAACTTTGCAAAGGCAAAGTTTGCAGGCAGGAGCATCTTCCCACCAAGGAGCGGGAAGGGTTCTGCCCAGCAGGTGGGGCGAGCTGCTTGGAGCCACCTAAAGCTAGGCTGCTGCTGGTGGAGCCTTGCCCTGCCTTGGTGCCCTGTTTCCCGACTCGGTGGTCCTGCTTGGGCAGCACTTTAAAAGCCTGCTCCCAGCACACGAGCAACTTCCCAGCAACTTTCAGCTTCGTTTTAACTCGCGGGCACTCGCGCCTGGCCCTGAGCTGCATGGCAGAGGGGAAGCCCGGTGGGCGGGCGGGCAGGTGAGCTGCTTGGAGGTGGCGCTCCGGGCTTCCCCTCCGCCATGCGGCTCGGGCGAGGCATGAGCGCCTGTGAGTTAAAATGAAGCCAAAAGTTGCTGGGAAGTTGCTCAGTTTTCCGGGGCTTCCAGGGCTTTGCAAAGGCAAAGTTTGCAGGCTAGAGCGTCTTCCTGCCGAGGAGCGGGAAGGATTCCACCCAGTGGGTGGGGTGGGCTCAGTGTTGCCAGACGTACGATAATTATCGTATTTGTACGATAATTTGGCCCTCTGTACGATGTACGATCAATAATTCCCAAAAAGGTCAAATGTACGATAATTTTACAGTTTGGCAATTTAAGAAGATAGTTGGCCTACTTTGACCCTTTTTTGTGCCTCGTGACTGTACTTTTCGTGGGTTCATGCAACTTCATGAGTCTAGATCACGTGTGTGTGCGTACGCGCGTGTAGTTTGTGCATATGTGATACACGCTCGCTCACGAGCTACGTACAAGTACGAGTACGAGTCGAGTCAGCTAGTCGTCGCGCGCGTCAGGCCCATTGAGGTAGTTTATTGCTGATAAGTTTTGCGGGATCGTATCTTGTGGCTTCATGCCTTCAGTTCAGACATTTTCCACATGGATATATGCCTACAGTTGGTACTTCCTGTGAGATATAGAGTTTGCTATATGTACGATAATTTTCTCAAAAAACCGATAATTTTGAGTCTCGGGTACGATAATTTTACATTTTGAATCTGGCAACGCTGGGTGGGCTGCTTAAAGTTTGCTCAGGTGGCACTTTAAAAGCCTGCTCCCAGCACCTGAGCAACTTCCCAGCAACTTTTGGCTTCCTTTTAACTCACGAGCGCTCGCGCCTGGCCCCGAACCGCACAGCGGAAGGGAAGCCCGGTGGGCAGGCGGGCAGGCTGCTTGGAGGAGGCTCCGGGCTTCCCCTCCACCAGGTGCGAGCGCCTGCGAGTTAAAACGAAGCTGAAAGTTGCTGGGAAGTTGCTCGGATTTCCGGGGCTTCCAGGGCTTTGCAAAGGCAAAGTTTGCAGCCTGGAGCGTCTTCCCGCTGAGGAGCAGGAAGGGTTCCGCCCGGCAGGCGGGTGGGCGGGCTGCTTAAACTTTGCTCGGATGGCACTTTAAAAGCCCGCTCCCAGCACCAGAGCTGTTCTGTCCTCATTTACATACTCGAAATCCCCGCGCTTTGATTGGCCAAAGCGCGGGGCTTTCCAATTGGTCAGGCGAGCCGCGCCGATTGGCTCGTTAAGAATCTCCCGCGATTGGCTAGTTCAGAGCGCGGGAGATTCGAAGCGCTGCCATTGGCCGCGGCCGCCGCGGCGAAAGGAATAAAAGCCGCGGACTTTTTTCCTTTCGCCAGTTCGGTTCCAGTTCTCCTAATAAAGAGCATTGCATGAAATCACCGACTCCTGGCGTCATTTTGCGGACACGACACTGGCGACGAGGATGGGATCCAGACCCTGAACCGAACCCCGTGTCCAACGGAAGCCAGACAAAGCACCGAGATGGCGAAAATCGCACCGCCCGCCCCCTTCAACCCCGCCACCGAAGACTGGGAATCGTTCTCCGACCGTTTCCGCATGTACCTCGAGTGCACCGGCATGAAGGACGCCTCGGGCCCGCTAAAACGCGCCGTCTTCCTCACCCACTGCGGAACCGAAGTTTTCCAGATGGCCAAAGCGTTGGCCAAGCCCGCCGACGCAACCGCCATGGACTGGGACGTCCTTGAACCTATCCTTCAGCGACATTACGCTCCCGAGGTCCCCATCCTGATCCGGCGCAATGAATTCTACCGGCGAGACCAGAGAGCGGGTGAGAAATTGAGCGATTTCATCGCCGAGCTGCGGCGCCTAGGGGGGCTCTGCGAATTTGATAACCTAAACAACATCCTGAGTGACCGATTCGTGCTCGGTCTGTGGGACCCCGCGCTCCAGAGCCGGCTAATGGCTAAGGGCAACATCAGTTTAGCAGACGTCCTCACCGCAGCCGCAGCCGCAGAAGCAACCCGTACTTCCGCCGATAGCATGCGCAGACCTGACACGAAGGACCGCGGCGGAAACAACAACCCGGCAAGGTCGACCGAACAAAAAACCGAGACAACTACACACCACGGCGATTTCCACTCTGCATCCAGCACGTCCGAAGACGAAGAAGACATACATCGACTTCAGACGGGGCGCGACCAACGGAACCGGAGAGGTCGTAAGTCAAGGACCAACTGTGCCGGTTGCGGCGGCGACCACCCCAGGTCGGAATGCCGGTTTTTCGATTCCATCTGCCGGCATTGCGACAAAAAGGGGCACATTGCCCGGGTTTGCCGCCTGAAGAAAAATCGCAGTCCAACTCGATGGGACCAGAACGACCGGAGAAGGGGAAGCTCACCGCCCCGGCCCAGAGATCGCCACTCGGACAGCCGATGGGACCGGACCGGACGATCCTCGCGAGGCGGCGACAACCGGCGGAGAGAGGAGACCCACCAGACGGTCACCATCGGCCATGCCATCACCAACGACACCCGAAAAATCCATGTCGAGGTACACATCGAGGGCCAGCCGTGCAAAATGGAGGTAGACTCCGGGTCCTACCTCTCCATGATTGCATGGCGCGAGATAAAGCGGTTGGTGCCTACCCTCCAAAGGAGGAACGTAGACAGCCAAAGACTTATTGTAAAGGACTACCAGGGAAACCGCATCCCGGTAGTCGGCACCAAAAACTTTAACGTAACGTATAAGGGGCGCACCGAACAACTCCCCCTCACGATCGTCGACCGCGACCGCCCAAGCCTGCTGGGACTACAATGGTTCGCCCCGCTCGACATCACTCTCACGGGAGTCAACCACGTCGCCGACAACGGTTGGGAACAGCGACTAGCCCAGGAGTTCCGAGAAGTCTTCGACGGAAGCCTGGGCAAGTACCAGGGGCCCCTTATCTCGTTCGAACTAGACCCTAACGTCCCCCCCAAATGACTGAAACCTAGGCGGGTGCCATTCGCCCTAAAACCCAAAATAGATGAGCAAATTGATAAGCTCGTCAAACAGGGGGTATTGCAGCCCATAGACCACGCCCGGTGGGAGACCCCCATAGTCACCCCGATCAAGCCGGACGGGTCGGTGAGGATCTGTGGGGACTATAAGGCCACCCTAAATGGCGCGCTGCAACAAAGCGCCTACCCCGTCCCAATAGTGCAACACCTACTGCACTCACTGGGAGGGGGCAGGGTCTTCGCCAAGCTCGATCTCGCCCAGGCATACCAACAGTTGCCGGTCGACGAGCAAACGGCGGAAGCCCAGACCATCGTCACCCACCGGGGAGCTTTCAAATGCAACCGACTCCAATTCGGAGTCAGCGTGGCACCAGGTATATTTCAGAGCCTGATGGAGAGGTTGTTGCAAGGTATCAAGGGGGTGGTGCCTTATTTCGATGACGTTCTAGTGTCGGCGACCAACCAAGCCGAACTAGAAAGCCGACTAAGAGAGGTCCTAACTCAATTTAAAGAAACGGGACTTAAAGTAAAAAGGGAGAAATGCCAACTGTGCACGGAACGAGTGGAATTCTTGGGCTACCTCCTAGACCGGCACGGCATTCACCCCACAAGTAAAAAAATCAAGGCCATCAAAGAGGCCCCCACCCCTAAATCAAAAACTGAACTGCAAGCATTCTTGGGGTTACTGAACTTTTACAATGTTTTCCTACCCCAAAAGGCGACGGCGGCGGAGCCTTTGCATAGGCTCCTGGACAAGGCGGCGACCTGGACTTGGGGGAAACGGGAGTAAGCCGCCTTCCAAAAAACTAAAGACCTCCTCACCTCCGACGCCGTCCTCATACAATTCAACGAAACCCTGCCTCTGGCCGTCACTTGCGACGCATCACCTTTCGGCGTCGGCGCCGTCCTCAGCCATACCCTTCCTGACAGAAAAGAAGCACCCGTCGCATTCTTTTCGAGGACCCTCACCAAACCGGAGCGGAACTATAGCCAACTGGACAAAGAGGCTCTGGCTATAGTTGCCACCATAAAACGGTTCCACGAATATCTCTACGGCCGGCCTTTCACCATTATAACGGACCACAAGCTGTTGCTGGGCATCCTTGCAGGAAACCGGGCCACCCCGAACATTCTGTCTCCTCGAATGACAAGGTGGTCCGAGTTCCTGGCGGCCTACAACTACGAACTCATACACAGACCGGGTAAGACGATCTCACATGCGGACGCATTAAGCCGCTCGCCGCTACCGGAATCCGACTCTGACCCAGCACCAACGACGACCACCCTCAGCATCGAGACCCTACCCAACCTACCCATAACCGCGTCAGACATTGCCCAGGAAACTAATAAAGACAGGCGTCTGGCGCGGGTTTTGCATTGGGTAGAAAGAGGGTGGCCGGAAAAAGACAACGACGAGTCTGTCAAGACGTTTCGGAACCGCCAAACCGAACTCTCGTTGTTAAAAGGGTGCATCCTATGGGGTGACAGGGTGGTCATTCCGGACAAACTACAGGGGAAGGTTTTGGAAATGTTGCACGAGGGGCACCCTGGCATCGTAAGAACTAAAGCCCTGGCCAGAAGTTACGCTTGGTGGCCAGGGATGGACAAGCAGATAGAGGCCTGGGTAGCTAAGTGCCAGCGATGCCAGCCCACCCACAGCACCCGTCCTAGAGTGGGAAACCCCAAGGGGACCCTGGTCCAGAATCCATTTAGACTTCGCCGGGCCCACAAATGGACACACCTTCCTCATAACTGTTGACGCTTACTCCAACTGGCTGGAGGTAAGCAACATGAAGACAACAACCACGGAGGCCGTGACCAAAGAACTTTGCAAACTCTTTGCAACACACGGCCTCCCAGACGTCGTCGTCTCCGACAACGGGCCCCAGTTTACCTCCCTGGAGTTCGAGAAATTCCTGGCGGAAAGGGGCATCCGCCACGCACTAACGGCACCGGCGCACCCGGCGGCGAATGGTAGGGCGGAACGGATGGTCCAATTTACCAAAAAAACCATCCGGAAAATGGACCACGGGGAGATCCAGGAAAAAATCAACAGACTTCTCTTTACACAACACATAACCCCGAATACCACTACCAACAAAAGCCCAGCCGAACTGCTAATGGGTAGAAAGCTGAGGTCCCCACTCGACAGGTTACACCCTACGTATAACCCAGAGCGGCCCCCAGACTCAAGCACGAAATACCGGACGTTCGCACCCGGGGACCTCGTATATGCAAAAAACCTGACGGGGGACCCCCTATGGATCCCAGCCGTCATCACCCAAGCAACAGGCCCACGCTCGTACCGGCTACAAACGACAGACGGACGAGCGTGGAAACGACACATCGACCAACTTAGGTCTAGGACAGCAAACGAACCCACCTCCCAAAACGCAAGCCAAGGGGGGAGGGAATACCCGGGTGACCGATTACAAGAGAAAATAAACCAGCAGTACTTACCAAGACGCAGCCATCGCGACCCCTCGCCAGAAAAGAACAGCCAAGCCAGCTCGACCGACCCGGAAAGACCGAGCGGGAGCGGCGAAACCCGTAGCTCAACCAACCCGGAAGGCCCAGGTGGGAGCCACGGAGAAAGAACCGGCCCGATCGACCAGCCGGTTCGCACAGAAGCAAGAGCAACCAAAAACCCGACCGAACAGGCCGGGATCCCACTTACAACTGAGTTGCACAGGTCAAGTAGGACCAGACGGAGCCCCGCCTACCTACGTGACTACGCAACGTAAGGACTGAACCAAGAGGGGAGGGGTGTTCTGTCCTCATTTACATACTCAAAATCCCCGCGCTTTGATTGGCCAAAGCACGGGGCTTTCCAATTGGTCAGGCGAGCCGCGCCGATTGGCTCGTTAAGAATCTCCCGCGATTGGCTAGTTCAGAGCGCGGGAGATTCGAAGCGCTGCCATTGGCCGCGGCCGCGGCGGCGAAAGGAATAAAAGCCGCGGACTTTTTTCCTTTCGCCGGTTCGGTTCCAGTTCTCCTAATAAAGAGCATTGCATGAAATCACCGACTCCTGGCGTCATTTTGCGGACACGACAAGAGCAACTTCCCAGCAACTTTTAACTCGCGGGTGCTCACGCCTCGCCCCGAGCTACACGGCAGCCCACTTCAAGCAGCCCACCCCACCTGCCGGGCAGAACCCTTCCCACTCCTCAGCAGGAAGACGCTCCCGCCTGCACACTTTGCCTTTGCAAAGCCCTGGAAGCCCCGGAAACCTGAGCAACTTCCCAGCAATTTTTGGCTTCGTTTTAACTCACGGGTGCTCGTGCCTGGCCCCAAGTTGCATGGTGGAGGGGAAGCCCGGCCGGCGGGCAGGCGGGCAGGCTGCTTGGAGGAGGCAACCCGGCGGTGCTCCGGCAGCAGCAACAGGCAGTTCCACCCGGACTCTGCTCAGGTGTCTGGCTGGGGCTGTCAGGAGTTGCTACCGCCGGCGCAGCTCCGCACGGCTCCAGTCCCACGTTTCCTTGGGAAGGGAAAGGCAAAATCAGGAGCTGCTGAGCCTGAGCCTCTGGTGCCGCTGCTGCCATTGCAAAGCACCGCCGCGGCTCTTCCTTTTTGCCTTTCCCTTCCCGAGGCAACACGGGACTGGAGCCATGTGGAGCCGTGCCGGCGGTAGCAACTCCTGACTCAGGGGGCCTCCGAGGGGAGGGGAAGGAGGAGAAGAGGGGGGGAAAGGGTGGGGGGCGATTCCCAAAAAATCTTGTGCTGACCCAGCCCGCCTGTCAAATTTTAAAAGTCAATGCGGCCCCTGAGCCAAAAAGTTTGCCCACCCCTGGATTAGAGCCACAATATCTCTGATTTTTGTAGCTAGCTAGAAAGGATCATTACCAATGCTATTGAATGCTACTAAGAGGTCTCACATAATAATGTGAACCAGCTCACTCCCCTTCAAGTCCCATTGCAGATCATCCATGAGAATAATCAACGCAGTCTCTGTTCTATGTCTAAGCCTGATTCCTAGATGGAAGAGATCAAATAATCAGGACCTTCTGTACAGAAGCTAATCATTTTTTCAATCTTACCAAGAAATGGTAGGTTGAAAACTAAATGATAATTATCAAGAAAATCTAAGTCAAGGAAAAGAGAGAACACTGCTTTCTTCAAATAGTAGACACTGCCTTTTTTGCAAAGATAAATTCACTTTTTGTACTCATGCCATTGTGTTTCCTCTTGTTGTCTGAATGTTATGGGGCTAATTTGCCAATGGTCTGATTCATATTACACATGATTGACAACTTTGTCAGCCATCACAGACTCAAGTCCTGATTGATAATGCAAAATATTGAAAATAATTGCACATGAGTCTGTCCATTCAGTATTCACTTCAGAGCAAACATGGGTGATTTTGTCTTTAAAAAACTAGCCAAACTGCCCTAAAAGGCCAGCAAGAAGATATTTTAGGTTCTCAGGGCTAAAATGGAATGTGTCACCCAAATGACATTACCCATTGATACTTTATAAATAGAATAGTTTCTTCTGGGTTGCTGGGAATTTTCCAAGTGCCTAAGTATAAGCTGCTTGAGGTAGACCGGTTTAATGAGCCTGTTCTCCTAAGATGGTTATTAGTGGCTGCAAATCTCAAGGCAATTAGATAGTAATCTGGTATGATAATGGATTGAAGTTAATCTCCTCTCCTGTCAATTCACAGACTTGTCAATAGTAAGGTGAAAACCAGTTCTAGTGTGTATGTGTACCACATAAGATAGAGTTGTGATGATTTTGAATAAAACCCTAATTGTCATGGTAACCATGAGATCCTGAACTCACCCATTTCCAAGGCATGGAGGGTCAAATTCATGTCTCAGTATATGAAACCTGGGGAGGATTGGGTAATGAATCATTTCTTAGCTTAATATAACCTCTGAATACAGACAGTTGTGCCTTATTCAGCTAACCACAGCTCTGCTTACATTAATGTATGAACACAATTGCACAAACACTTTTGTTTCAGATGGCTTTGAAGTATTGCAACCATTCTCTCAGCCAGTCTTCTAGGATCCTGAGGATTTGTAACAATAAACAAGCCAATTCTCACAGTTCATGTGGTTAAAGCTGTTTTATTCACAAACATCAATCTCCCTCCTCTGGCAAGAATGGCAGGAAGTCGATCAAAGTTAGCGCTGGGAGTGTCTGTCTCTCAGCACCATTTATAGTTGTGGCCACGCCCTCTGCTACATGCAGGTACCTCCTGTTATCCGCTTATTTCCAATTACCCTACTCTTTGTAATTATGGTTTAATCCATCTTGGGGCTTGCCTAAGGAATCCTCTCTCACCCCAATCCTCTATGCACCCTGTGCCACCCCGTGCTTAATCTTACTATTATTATTATTATTACCTTTATTTTCAGTGCACAACATGTGTACAATGAGATTGGCACCACCCCGATGCTCACCTCACCCTTGTACCCCAGCTCCCCCCCACCAGTGAGTTGCAGCTAGTGGCAACGGTTTAGTTTCAGATTGCCGAGCACCAACCATCACAATCCCATGTTGGTGCTTGCTCCTGGATCTCCAAGCACCGGACAATGCAATCCCTTTCTTTGAAAAAAAATGAACAACCATGGTTCATAAGGATAAACATATGTGATTATGTTTGTAACTTTGCTTTACAAAGTTAAACGTCTAGAGCAAAACCAACAAAAATATTACAAAAACATATATTCTGATAAAATATCTAAAATCAAAATGACAATTCAATTTCTATTGAATGTTAAAGATTAGGTGTGATACTATTTGTAATGTAAAAGTTAAATGACTAAAATATATAAAAAGGACAGCTTTCTGAAATGCCCTTCTTTATAATAAAAGACATGTGGTCACTATACTTGCAAGATATGAACAGTATTTATCCCAAAGATGTCTTACGTTTTTCCAAAGTGTTCTCTGCTACTTACTGTAGGTTGTAGTATAATTTAGAAAAAAACTTAGTAAAATTGTTTTAGATGGAGTTGTACAGATATTCTTCTCTTTTGTACATACCCAAGTCTCTATCATGATTCTAATCACAGAAGGGAGAGACGGGTATGTTGGCTAGATTGCCTTCCTTTATTCCACTTGAGATGGAAGATCAGGGACTATAGTGGCACATTCGGCCATACCTGATTGGACTTTGTATTCAAAGGCTGAATAGCATGCAGGAAGTCTTCCCAACAAGGGAATCCATTTCATTATTGTGGAAAGGAGAACACACAATAACTGTGATATGAGCCCTACAAGCTGCTTTCAGCACACACACACCAACTGTAATGTGGCTAAAATATATTGGTGATTGGAAGGTTAACTGAATCTTTTGTGGCAATAAAGGAGAATGTTTGTAGCTCAGGGTTGAAATAAGGGGACCTTGGTGCTCTCAACAAGCTTGCTTATTTTCTTGCAGACATTTCATTACCCAAACTAGGTAACAGTACCCAACAAAACAGTATCTTTTGTCTTTCTGGAAATCATTTATTCCCATTAATCATATATGTTCCATGTGAACTGGAGGATAATTGAATAGATCCAAACACCAAAACCCAAATATTCTTCTACTTCAGAAAGTATTCCACTCATGGGGAACTAATTATTTCTACTTGGATATCTGCATAACCCCAATATTGAACTATTTTATATTTGGACTATTCGGTTTCCATTATCCTCAAATAGAGGTTTGCCATACACAACAATGGCTTTGTTTAATACATGTTGCTAATCTTCTATTAGCTGGATCTTAGCTTTTGTGTAACAATTTGGATGCAAAATCAAGTCAGCCTTCAAACAGGCAGAGTCAGGAGAATGAAATATCGAGAATAGAGCCATTGCCATAGCAACTGCAGAAAGATAGGAATGGTGGCGATCAGTGGATAAGTGAAACTCCATAGATTGGGGCAGTTATCAAAACTTATGCAATCTTTTTGCTTCCATCAAGTGTTAGTTTCAGCCAAAATGAAGACATTTACTTTTTCTCCTTGGTGTAATTGTATTAGAACTGTTAATGGCCAGCCTGCTTAAATCAGGGGATGCACTCCATTTGATTAGAGGCTGCATTTTAATTTGATCTTGAAGCTAAAAGCAGCAGAAGCAACACAGATTTAAGAGGAGAGGCAATAAGAAGAATCTTGGATTCTGAAGGAATTCAATAATTTAAGTCTTATTTTGTATAATAAAATACCTACAATGATCATACCACTTGCAGAACATATTTAAGGAATCACAAAATGACACCCATAATTTATTGCTTCATGCTTTTACTTTTTAAACTTACTGCTTTTATGATTCACAATATTTATATTTTTTAATTATTACATTTGTCTCTTATCATTCTGTGTGAAAAATATCATCGGCAGCTCTTCTGCAACGTAATTACATCACTGGAGGCCAACTTGCTGGCATAGAGTGATCTGAGTATGGTGACTTGAATGAATGGCAGAGGTTAGGATAAAAGATCTGGAAGATGAAATATTTTATTCTACAGATTTCACAAGGAGCTTTAAAAGTTATAGTGCACCATATACAGGAAGTCCTCGTGTTACAACCAGAATTGAATCCAGCATTTCTGTTGTTGAGTGAAACATTCAAGTGAATTTTGATTCTTTTAAAGATGTTTCTTGCCACAGTTGTTAAAGAGAATCATTGAAGTTGTTAATAACATTGTTATTAAGTGAATCTGGCTTCCCCATTGACTTTGCTCATAAGAATGTTGAAAAAGGTAATCACATGACCCCGGGACACTGCAATCATCTTAAATATGAACTAGTTGTCAAGCATCCGAATTTTCTTCACATGACTATAAGGATGCTGCAACAGTTGTGCGGAAAAAAGTCACTTTTTTTCAGTGCTGCTATAACTTTGAATGGTCACTAAATGAACTGTTTTAAGTCGGGGACTATCTGTATTCCAGATTACAAGGGGAAAATATTATCCACAGAAAATAAACAGAGAAATCCAGAAACTCTTTGATATTCCAAAAATTGTCATGAGGCAGTTCTATAGACGCCTTCCTCAAAACACAAAGCAGCATATATTGTGGGAAAGCTGCCCTGTCACAACTTTCAGATCTATTGATATATGTATAAACCCAACCTGTATACAATGGATGGTTTTGTTTATAATAAAGCATTTGTCATGAAGAATTGCAGCCTTATTTTGAGATATTGGTTTATCTAAAATGACTATCAAGACAGCATTACACATAGTTATCATAACAGAATTTTTATTGGCAAACACATTACTCTCCCTCTGCAAGAAGAAAAAAAGAAAATCTATGGAAATAAAGATATGAAAATGATCGTTCAAATTAAATCAGTTGGTTTCAAAAGAAATCAAAATATAAAGGATTGCTCAAAATCCACATTCCTACAGAAGAATTTGGTTTCAGATTTACTGAAGATACAATCTTTTAACTGCTTAGTATGTAGTATATAGAAACTGATCTTAAAATACCCAAGATGGGATCCAGAATTTACTAGCAGTAGCATCCCTTGAACAGACTTTTGCTCATAATGCTTTCATTTACAGGGACATGAAGTGAAACAATTTTCTCAATTCCCTTCCCCATTAATCACTCTACCTAAACTATTCCAAAGACTCCCAATCTTTCTGGATTTAAAGAGGTTGCAAGGAGTAATCAAAAAAATTGATCTCTCAATTCATTAGCAAATTCCTTCTTTTGGATCAGATGACTACTATGAAAGAATTTTACTCTTAGGAGGCAAACCCTGATCCTATCTGTATAGGTATTAGAAATTATGCCACTAAAACTGAGAAGTTATCAATTTCCTAGAGAAATAAATGCAATTTGTACTGTTTTTTGACAAACTTCAGAATATATACAATCAACTACTATTGCAACATGCCATATTATGAAATAAAGCAAAAGATCATTAATAATTTAAGCATGATTGTACAGTTTAAGACTTTTAGTCATAAAACATAGATCACAATCCTTTACTAGAAAGATACATTAGATTCAATAATTATTAAGTAGGTTTAAGGTAGGACTGCAGATCCCCTTTGCAACCAGGTTCTCCAAAAGAGGTGACCAAATTTTCAATGCAATCTTTTAAAATTAAGTTTTGACAGCCAAGATTTGAGTGTGGCCAGTATTCTACCATAATAAAATATCCTATGGGGAGGAAAATTTGTAGAGTTGTATTCATAACATATTAAAAAATACTAGGTATTTCTCAGTCTATTGAGGAAATCTCTTCTCATTTGGTTTTCTGTATGGCATAGAGAAAGATTCAGGAAGTATATACTACAGGAGTTCCATTCCTATTCAGTTACAATCCTACCTAATCCAATGCCTTCCAGATATGCTAAATTACAACCCTTATACATCAAGGACTGCAAAAATCTAACTTTTAAATATCTGGAAGGAACTAGGTTTAGGAAGAGGTTTATACTAGTAATACTATAATTGTGTTGTTGGTGTTTATTTTCCTTAATTTATTGGCGATCCAACTCCTAAACAATTTTGGGTGACCTATAAATAAAATAAAAATGTTCTACAGTAAAAAGATAAAAACTTATGAAATGGTTATTGGTATAATATGCTGAATAATTTTGGGAGGGGTAACCTACAAAATGTATAGCTCTATGAAAATGGTAAGTAGCAATGACAGAAAGGTTCTGCACTTAAAATTCCATTTAAATAAAAGTATTAAAAAGTGTACACTTATTGCATAAATTTATTTTCAGTTCCTTATGCTGACTTTTTAATAGCAGAGGTGACACTCTTCTATAACTGAAGTAGAGCAACTATAATGGAAACTTTCAACACTGAATATCATAAATGTATTTAAAGTTTGGAATGGTGGCTAAATTAATGATACATAAGTTGAATAGAGTACATAATATATGAGTCCGAAAGCAATTCTCCAGTTATTTGTTTTAAAGGAACCTAAAAAATGAAATAAACTGGAATCATACTGAACTATAATTTATTGCGCAAGCTTATACAGTACATTTCTTGATTGAAGTCCATTAAACTCAGTGGGACTTAAGGTTCATACAGTAAAAGACACCACTCAATAGACTGCAAACGTTTGATAGGACTGCAGCTTTAAATAATTGAAATTCTTAGAAAAAAGTTTATTGAGAGATGAAAATTTTAAAGCCACATGGCTTCAAGAACTTAACATAAAATGCTTGATGCAAAGAAACTAAATTGGCTAAATACTGAGTTTGTACAACAGTTTTTTAAAGAGAGGCATATGATGTTGTAATGCACAAGACAAATTTCTGCCAGCCTCCAAATGTTTATTTGCCAGCAAATGATTATTTTAAATCTTTTATTCATGTGTTTGTTATATTTTTCTACATTCACAGTGTTCAAAGCACCATTAGGTCACACAGGCTGCAGTAGATCAGAATGTGGCCATTACTGTCAAATAAAAGATAGTTTTTTTTAAAACTGTAAAGCCCATTTTGTCCTGTTTCTTGTTATGGACACATTAAAAGTAACAACACTTATAAAAAAAATAAGGCACATTTATTTTGATAAGGTTAAATTGAAATAGAAAACACAATTCAGAGAGCATTAGTATCCAAGTATTCAGTAAAAAAAACTTGTACTCAGACTTCCATCTTCATTATTCTGTATTCTGGAGTAATTGCACGTATCCCAATGTGTCAAGTAACAATACAGATTTAATATATTTTCCAAAAAAGATGTATAATTCCAGAATTAAGTTCCACAGTTCAAGATGGTTGGCTAATATTAAAATTGTCCACATTTCTTAAAGGTTCTTGTTTTCACTCTAGAGTTAGAGAGAGTGGGATAAATGCAGACTCCTTGTGGAAAAGCTGAAATAATAATTTATAGAAGTCTTTACAAGTATTTGGACAATAGCTTCACCAGAGAATTTTCAGGTTCAATCTCAAACTGTGATTTCAACAATGTATGTATTTAAGAGTCAGCTAGAGATCAGAAAACAATTTAAATTCAGTGTTAACTCCCTTTCAGGTACAAATTATGAATTTAGAAGTCATAAACTAATATTTAACCTGAGATTCATTTTGTTGATGAGAGATAATATCCTTTGTTTCTCCCTCAGTTCTTGTATTCATGTATACTGATGTTGGCATTTTATTAGAGAATAAGAAAAACTGTTTGCATCATGGCTTTTATGGCATTTAAGATCAAATAGATTCTAAAATGAATGCATTGTCACAGTATCTAGAAGCTGGAATTAAAATGTGCTTTTTATTGCACATTAATCTTTGAGAAGACACAGATGTGTATATTCTTCTTTAGTATCCAAGTCCAAAAATCAGATTTCATCTCAACTGAATTCTGTATGTGTTAATTTCCATAGGATTCATATTAATCTCACTGATATTTCTGGCATCTGGAAATGAATGCATCAAAGATAGGGACGTAGATATTAGACTTTCCACATGGAATTTGTTAAAGAGTTTGTGTACCCTTAACTGAAAATGGAAAAAGACAAAAATGAATTACTGCTAACATCCAATTCAAAGCAAATTTTATTTCATAGTTTTAAAGATTATTCTTCCAAAGTTTCTAAACTGCATGCAGAACTTCTCTGGATAGAAGAAACTCTCCACTGAAGTCACCTGAAACAGGGCTAGTGCATTTATGCCTACTTTTGCAAAAAGCAAGGCTAGAGTTTGCCTAGAATGCCTAAAGGAAACTAATCAAGATCCAAAATGCTCTTCTGCTGCCAAGCGTGGATGAAAACCAATGCTTCACACAAGACCTATTAGCTGAGGTTGAAACTGTGGAGCATGTCCTTTTATATTGCCCTACGTATAACACAGGCAGATCTAAGTTACGGTCTCTCCTTGAAACAGACCCTTCTAGACCCAATGTTAGTAATTTGTTCTTATGTTGTCTAGGGGATGGCTCCTCATATATCATTTCTTTGGTTTCCAAAAATGTTTTTTAAGAGCTGTAACCATTAGAGGAGAACACTGTAATTCCCCTTAGTCAAGTTTTTGGTGACCAATTGTTCATGATTAATTTTCCCATGTTCTTCTTTTGTTGTACTTGTGTTTTGGTCTGTGACTGCAAATAAAGTATTATTATACGGACCTACTAGCCACACTCTATTAGCGACAGGGAAAAGATACAACAAAAGTGACAAGTACATATTTTAATTTTAATTATCTATTCGTGGATTTTTAAATATCTACTTTTACATATTATTGTTTATTTTTATTGACTATTGTAAGCCACCCAGTTGTTTCTTGCAATATGGGCTGCTGTACAAATCTGATAAATAAGTAATCCCACACTACATAAAGCAGTAATTGGGTGTGTGTGTGTGTATGTGTTGCTTTTAAGGACAGCAGATAAACCAACTGAAATTGTAAAGGAAAATTGAATGCCATTCTGACAAGTATAAATCTAGATAATTGAATGGAATCTTAAACATATTCAGTATACTAAATTTGTATTTTTCCTTACAGAATTTTAAAATTATGATGACTTATTGACAGCAGAAAGTAATAAAAAGCTGATTACAGTAATATTAGGTACTACTGATTGAAAAACAAACCCATTCTTTATTGACAACATATGTTCAGAATTAATTCACTAGCTGAACATTTTTTCTTTCTGTAACTTATATTAAGGATACCAAAATACGCATCCTCACATAATATATAAAAACTATAAAGTCTATTATAAATCTGGCCTCCCAAAAGAAATTCAAGCTCTGATTTGTGATAACAGCATAAAGCTTTATTGCTTAAATAAGCAGTAAAGCATACCCAATTGGATACCAGGTAACCAGTTCAACAAGTATACAGACTTTATTAAAATACTGTATCTTACCTTTCCCTGAGTGGTGGAACAAAGGAGCCCTAAGTCTGTGTTTGCAAATCTACAATCAAAACCTTTTCTGTGAAGAATCAAGGCAGCTTCTTCAGATGGCCCCGAATCTGTCTGAAATCAAATTTGGAAAACAATCAGGAAGTTTAGGCAACTTATTTACTAGGCAACTTATCTTACATAACGTTTAGGTAACTTATAAGGTATTCTACAGCCTAACTCTGTTCTGTCTAATCTGTACAATGTTAGACTGAAACATACATACACACTTGAAGTCCTGAACTTTATTATATGGCAAGCAATATTTACAAAGGTTAGAGAACAGTGGTTAATATAGCAGGTAAAATCCTAAAATGCATGGACAAGATAATTAGATGATATACAAAATAGACTCTGAATTAATATTTCAAATAGTTCAAAAAAGAAAAGATAAAATATCCTTTAATTAAAACTTGATTATATGGCATATTTAACCAATATCTTCATCAAATAATAAAAGAGTAAATCCAGTTCAAATAGACCCAAATATATTGATTTAGCAAACTTCCATACTGTTAATTCACAATGACATTATTAAGAAATACTATAAATGTTCATTTATCTCTCAAAATGATTATTAAAAAGTCAGTTCCCTAAAAGTTGTATGTTTGTATATATTGTACAAATTAAGTTAATGCTCATTCTAAAGGAAAACTATGTCGTTAACAGACCTGACAGCAATCCTTACAATAAAGTAAAATCCCATTGCTCCCTGCTACTCACAAAGGAATAGTATTTTTCTTTTTAAGTATTACTATTTTAAAGAATGTCTTCAGCCAATCCTTCCAATCTATTAAAAGCTGTCAAAATGAATATGCATATGTCACAATATTCTACTCTTAATTTAAAGAAGTATGAATAGAATGTATATGTCATGACATATACTGTTGGAAATATGCACCACTCCTTCCTGGTTACTGAACTATATGACATATGTTGTCAGGCTTAATATGTCAATAGTACTAATTCATTATCTCACTATTTTAGCAATTCGAGGATATTTTTAAGGTGCTTCAGTGACATACATTATTAGCCAGATACCTGCATAATATTATTATCATTACAAAAATCGTAGTTTCTGATTTACAAGACACAAGACATTTATCACTCTCTCCTTCAGAAGGTTCATATAATAGCAGCCCAGTTATACAGCAAATTAAATTCATTGTTTGTTATAGGAGAAAGAAAGAAATGCACCTATAAATCAATGTACATTAAGAGGAGGCAGCTATACTATATTATGCTTCTTACACATGGTAAGAAACTGTGGGTCTCATCTGCAAGCGTATCATGCAAGCTTTCTACTACTCTGGAAAACACCACCTGAATACTTGGTATCAGTAATATTTCACAAACATTTTACATTTACAGGAATACTGGGATTTTGTAAGAGTGTGCATTAGGAACTCACCTTTGACTGTATTGTCCTCAGATTAACTATATGCATATCACATGGCATCGACGAAATTAAAGGAGAAAAAGTATTCAAAAGTGAAGAGATAAAGCTGCCTGCAGAAGTAATCATTGGAATCACAGGATGATTTATGAAAGCTGATGTTACATGACTGCGTATAGAAGGGTAGCTGACAGATGACTGTTCTTCTTTCTGTTAAAAAGCAGAAAGAAAATAATTAGCTATTTGCCCATGTGGTGAGTATATTTAAATCTATTTTATATATATTGATACATGAGCCCATGGATAAAGCTAAATGTGTGCAAAAATTTTTACATGTGCCCAGATGTCACAGTAACGTCCATTTCCCAGAAGTCACAGTAACGTCCATTTATGCTTGGATTCGGGGCAAAGTGTTACTTACATTTTCCCCTTATCAACTTTTCTGCCTCTGTCAGACTTGGTCATGCTATATAAGAATGAATGACAGCAAAAATACTGATTTCAATTTGAAGTCAGCACTATCTAAAGAATGAAGCACTTTATTTTGTTTTCTTCTTTTACTATGGCACATAGGGCATTAATTGTTGAAACGTTTACCCCAACTCGTTAAAGAGTCTTCCATTATTACTATGCCTCACTTCCCTGAAAGTTCTGGTTCAAGAGAACATTCAGATCTTCTATCTAATTTTGTAATCTATACCACCTCTGTAATATCTCAGTTGTTTCCACTCCATTATACAGATAGGCCTCTCTTAACAACTTACCGTAATTGGAATTGGAATTTCCAACTTAAGTTATGTGTTAGGCAAAATGTCCCTGATGAAATGCTTAGGTGCTGAAAGTTCTGGCAGTTCACAATCTGTAACTGCTTGCCTAGTTTGCTTAGCCTTTTCTCATATCCTGGGATGTGCCAGCCCCTTAAAACTAACCCTCGCAACACCATAGCAGCCAGGAGATAGCACTTTGCTGCTAGGAGCCCCAACAGGCAGACTGGGCTGTGTGGCGGGCTTAGAATGTTAAAGTCTGGCAGCTGGGGCAGCAGTAGCAAGCCCAGCACCAACAGAGCCCTCATGCCAAGGAGGAGGAAGTCTACAAAGATCGGCAAGGGGTGGCAATGGATAGGTAATAGCAGAGTTCAGGAAGGCCGAAAGGGCAGAGATGGGAGGGGGAAGAGAGAAAAGTGGTGAGAGCTGAACTGCTCCTGTAATTTTAGATGTGAATGAGTTGCCAAGCACCTGGATTTTGATCACATGACCAGAGGGATATTCCAAAGGTTGCAACTTTGATGGGCAAATGAGTATTTTGTTAGTATCGTTGTAATTCCAAACAATCACTGAATGAATGGCTATTTAACAAAGACTATCTCTAGTTGTAGTGCAATCTCTTGATTTCATTAAGACTTCCAGTTTTTCCTGTTTGTTCCCCATATTCTATGGATTGTAAAGAGATACTGGGCCTTTTTGGAGAACAACACCTCCCCCCCCCCCCAGTGTTGCACTTCTTAAGCTTCTGAAATGCTATACCATTATAAATTAATTTATGTATTTCCGAAAGACAGCAAAGATATTTATGTACTGTAACTTAAATCAGGGATAAGAAACAAAATCAAATGTAAGGTCCAAATCCTTTCCTAGTTTTGCTTCAAAAACAGAAGTTTGAAATAGCATTTCCTTGAATCAGACTATGCATTTTTAGTGAACCTGCTGAGATGTTTGCACACATAGTTGTTTTTCATCAAACCAATGTCCTTCTTTCAAGAAGAGCACAGAGCAGTCAAAAAACAGCTGCATTTGCAGGTACCACCACATTATAAAATTAGGGCTTTGGGAGAAAGGCCTAGAACAATGCCCCCCCCCACAACTTTTCCAGTTGGTGACCCTGCCTGGCATGGGGGGGCATGTGAGTGGCAGGTGCATGCATGTACCCACAGCTCCATTAGTGCAAGTGGCAGGCACATGCGCTCTCCACTCACATGAATGGAGGTTTCCACACAAGCGAAGGGCGTTTGTGCTTGCACACGAAGCTCCACTCATATGAGCAGCAGATACTTGTGGAGTACAACTTTGTGTGATCTTGCCTATTGCTCGTGTGGCCCAGTTTGGAACAGGCTGTGAGCCAATAGTGGACTGTGGCCCAGGCATTGGGGACTCTTGGCCTAGAAGGACAATACAATTATCCTGATGAAATTAACTATAATTTGAACACTGAAGATGACTGATTAATATAAGATTATAAAAAATATTGTGGAATATATTGATGATACATAAGTGAATATATTTAATAGCTGACAGACTATAAGATGATGAAAATGCTTCATACCATATTTACTTCATTTCTTTTCTCCAGCAGAAGTCGAAACAGATTAGCTGTTATTTTGTTGTCCTGTACACCTTGTCCTAAACCTCTATTATCATCTTGCATAAGTCGACGATCCATGATAACCTCTAACTGGCCTAAAAAAACAACAATACTGAATTTATTTCTACACATTAGCTATTAAACATTTACTGCAATATACTTCCCAGAAACTGTTTTAAATGTTTGAAGCAATAATATAGGATATTTACAAATTAATATTTTATAAGTTGCCAACTCAAAATAGCAGTCCAAATACTTGAGATACAGAAAAGACTTTTAGATTATACTGTATGATAGCATTATTAAAATTAATTGGGATTTTCAACACAATCGTATTGAAATGTTACTACAAATTCTTACCACTTTTTAAACTTGCAACCCCAAGAGACTGAGCAGAATGAAGGGTCAAGCGGATCTTGCTCTCTTGTATATAAGCCATTGTGGTAATTGGATAAAAATTTGCTTGAAGAGGCAATTTACTCATTGTCTGTCTAGGCTGAATCTAAATTAGAAAATGTACCTTCAGTGAATGTTGAGAATTTAAATAATACAAGTAGAAAAACTGCTTTTGCTTCACAAAAACAGTAATTGTGAATACTACTTTATATAATTTATAAAAGTATATATTATGTGGATATTTCAACCAAATTTAATTAACATGATGCATGTCAATTGACAATAATAATACACTACTTCTAAGATGTTACTAAACTGATTGCTAAAAATATTTCTGCAAAATTCGGTCATAAAAAGACCAGACAAATATTCTATTTACATTAGCTGAAGAAACTGCATTTTTAATAAGATATTTTTTGAAAGTCTGAACAATAAACACTCTTATATAACAAATGCCCATAAGCCTATAAAAAATTAAGTTTGTAAGAAAAGGATTTTTTTTAACTTAATTCTTGTTGACATGCTGGAATCTCACATACACATATGTACATACATACATTTAAAGGTGCCGATCAAATTTTCCTAAATATTATTTCCCTAGAACAAAGCAAATATTTTTTTCTTCATATTTACTAAGAAAGAAAAGTGCTTAAAAGAAGGTATTAATTTTATATAAAATTTTGTGACCCAAAATTGAGATTGGATTTTAGGCAGTTTATTCTATAATACTTTCAACAAAACATGTAAAAGGAACTTATGAATTTAATATATGTGTACAGTACCCATTAATTCATGAGAATTACCTGATATCCATTGAGGTCAGTATAAAATTTGTTATGGCTTTCTATATCAGATGAAATTCTCATTGCAATCTCACGATTGTATTCTCCTCTTATGTCCACAATATTGGATATCTCAAGAGACTGACCTTCTAATCCTAAATATAAAAGGTATCTCATAATACATTGGCATGACTTTTAGCAATTGTGATTAGTTAAACCCATAAGCCTAGCTAATACAAGTGTCTCATAATCTTCTAATTTGATAAAATTGGAATAAAAAATACTCCTTTAGATGCCTATAGAGTTTTCCTGCAGAGTTGTTGGTTCCTACCATTACCAGTTACCACTACCAGTGTTGTGTTTTCCATTACTGGATGCTTTCAAAAAGAGACTGGACAATCATTTGTCTGAAATGTATTGGGTCTCCTGCTTGAGCAGGGAGTTGGACTAAAAAGCCTTCAAGGTCCCTTCCCTAACTCTATTATTCTTTGTTCACGGTTCTGAAACAGTAGGCCAAAGGACAGAAATTAATAAGTTAGCATATAACTAAGTAAATAACCAATTAACCATACACACACCCAAGGTTTCCAAAATCTGAATGTCCTCTAGCACTGTGAACTTTAATTCCTAGAATTATCCACCAGCATAGTAGTGCTGACAATTCTGGAATCAGATTTCACACATCTGGAGTGCATACATTTTTAGGAAAATGAATGTGAGCACACACATGTATTTTATTGCCCATTGTTGTTTTTTTTTTTTCTATTTCTCCATTGTACTCACAGAAGCAGAGAAATGCAATATAATTCAGGTGTTTCAAAAAACTAAAATGCTTTCCAAATAAATGTTATACGTGTTTTATTTACAATATTTTCTTGTAGAAATAACTGAAGTTTTACATCTTGAAGGAAATATTATTTTCAAATATTAATACATCGTTAACGTTTGAACTTGCTAAAACACAGTATCTTTGAGATGACCTTGCCTGATAGTTCGGAGACTTTAAAAGTCAAAGTCACCAGAGCTTGAACTCTTTTCAAAGGCAGTTTCACATACAATTTATTACAATAGCCTAGCCTCAAGTACTCTGCATAAATTGAACACATTAACTTCTGTTGCAGTTAAAAGTAGACTAGAACTTCCTTGAACAGTCAGTAATGGGCTGGATGAAAAATAATAAATTGAAACTGAGTCCAGACAAAATTAAAGTGTTTATTGTTAGGAGTCCGTGTGGTATGGTGGCTCAGCAGTTACGATACTCGGCTTGTCAGCTGGAAAACCAGCAGCCCAGATTCGAGACCTAAGTGTCAAGTGACGGACTAAGTTTCCGTCCTCACTTCAGCTCCTGCCAACCTAAGCAGTTTGAAAGCATGCAAACATAAGTAGTTAAATATGTACCACTACAGTGGGAAGGTAACAGTCCTCTGTGACATTGCATTGAAAGGAGTCATATTTTCAGAGTAGTAATAGATCTGCCTATTTGGAATGGAGTAACTGTCAGCTCTACCTGGTTTAGTCTGATGCCATCAAAAGAAGAAGGGGGGGGGGAGGATGAAAAGGCAATAAAGCTTTGTGCGTATGTGATAGGAAATCGGAAAAGTGGGAATGATGGGTGATAAGGACCAGACCAGACCAGACAGATCCTGATTGTACCAGCATCCCAAGGTCAGGCACCCTAAAAAATAGGCGGATTACCCCCAAATATCTCAGAGTTCTCAAAAGATCTTGGTTAGCTCTGGATTGGCTGGAAATGGACTGGTCACAGGGGAAGGAATGGACTGGGGGAAAATCTACAACTTATTTTTGTATCTAGGAAGCATGGTAATTTCAGAGCTGGCTTGACTTTACTGCAACCAATTCTTATTTTTAAATAGAACAGAAGAATTAACTACATTTGTTAATTTACCTTACCGTGAACTTTATAAAGTCGTACAGTGTGTGTCACATGACTGAAAAAAGTAGTAACTTCAGAAAAAATTATCCCATGTGTCACTCGTATGATAGGTGGATCAGAAAACACGTAAGGCTGAAAGAAGACAAAAGTAAGCAAATGTGTACCTTCTAGTTTCAAGTTTCATGGTCCTGCTTGAAAGAGAGAAGTGGAAAGGGAACCCATCATCACTTCTATTCCAATTATTTCCTCCAAATGTTTAAACCAGGGGTCTCCAAACTTACTCATCACAGACACCATGGACCATGAACAGAAATATCCAAATGACATCTTATTTGGTCTCGAAGACACCATGACATCACCAAAGTTTGTGATATTATAAGCAACTCAAATATAACAAACATTTTTCCTAAAGATAACATTGAAATAACCAGAGATGGCCATGGGTACAAATACAATGACATCTCTGTGGCCCCAAGATTTTGTAAGGTTGTATGCAAAAATGAGTCCAGCAAACACATATTCATTCATACAATAAATGCCACTGCAAAAACCAATCCCAACCACAAAAAACTTCGCTCAAGACCAGACTTATTCATACTGCAAAGAATCTGCTCCCGTGAACTCCGTGCAGAACTCAAAAACCATCTAGACAATGGAGAAAAAGACCTATACATTGACTACAGAGCTGATTGCATCAAAAGAAGGTCACACAACCCACAACTACGCATCCAACCCCATCCCATCTAATCCAACATCATTCAAAATAGGCATGCACGCCCCTAACTAGCTCTATTCCAACCACAACTGGCCTTAAATGCAAGCTACTCAATGCAAGAAGGCTTGTAAATAAAATACCTGAATTTCTCCTCTTACTAAATACGGCTAAATTCGACATTACATTTGTCTGTGAAACATGGCTCAACACATCTCTCTCTGACTCCATTACCACAGTAAGAGACTATCATGTTTACTGATCAGATCGTACAGGAGGTGGTGTTGCTATCTTCTATAAAAAGTCCCTACATCTAAAAAACATCCAAGTTACCCAGGAGCTTGCTATTCCTGAGACCATTGTCTGTGAACTGTTCTTAAATATCACATCTAGGTTCTTACTATGTTACAGAGCCCCTGATTATGACATCGAACATGCAAACAAGCTAAATATACTGCTAACATGGGCAGCATCCTGCCCACACGCTTTTATCTTTCTTGGTGACTTCAATCTACCCCATACCCTGTTTCTCCAACAATACGGCCTCCCCAAATAGGAAGTCCCAGCATGTTTTATAGGCATGAAATCAAATTAAGCCCCTCCCCCCAAATTAAGGCCTATATTAAAACATGCAAAATGGGGGAGAATGGCAAGGGGGCTTGCCATTAGGAAGTATTTTTGTTGCACACCCAGATATGGTGCCGCCTGTATTGACCTCGGCATTGGTGGGGCACTTTGTATCAGAAGACCTTCTCCCACCATTGCTTTCCCTTCCCCCATGCTGCCGCAGCGTTTGAAGCAACGCCACAGTGTTTGGCACAGCCACGCGCAGCCATGTGCAGCCAGACAGGGCTCCTCCCTGCAACCGAAGCCTGATCGAGACACTCAGCTTCAGGCGCTGCTTCCCTGGCCAGCGGGTCTGGTGGAAAGAGCCCGAAGCCACCCGTCCTTTCCACCCCTCACCCAGCCTGTCCCCGTCCCCATGCATCTCCAAACGCACTGGCAGCTCCAAATGCTACAGCGGCACGGGCATCGGGAAGAGGCGCTCACTTGGCAGGGCTCAGCTTGGAGGAGGACACGGTGTGGGCCATCGCCTTGCCTCCATTTCCATGGATGGGTGGGCACTATCACTGTCTCGGGTGGCCTCTCCCAGTGGCCCCTTCGGGGTTGGGCTGAAGGGACTTGGGAAGGAAGCCAAGCTCGGGTCGGCCTGGCTCCTTCACTTGGCAGGTGGATGTACACCCGCGGCTTGCTTTCCTGATTTTGCCAAATCTGCACAGCTCTGACACGGCCCTGGCGGGAGGAGCGAAGGGCCCGGCGGGGAGGCGCTTGCTACTTTGGCCAGAGCTCCACTGCCAGGCAGGAGGGCCTGCCTGTCAGCTGTGCTGGGTGCCCCAGACAAAGCTCTTCGCACTTTGCCCAGCGCCAGGCAGGGATGGTGGCTGGGCACTTCTCCCGGGGTGGGCTGATCCTGCACTGCAGCCCCGGGAGATTTGCCTCCCCATGTGGGTTGGGCTGCCCTCTTGGGCAGGGGAGGCTTTGTCGTAGGGCATCATTTTTAAAAGAATGGGCTTTGCCTTCGAACGATGCCCGGGAAGGCGGTGACAGGAGCACCTGAAGCTGAATGTCTCCGCCAGGCTCCGGTTGCAGGGAGGAGCCCTGGCCGGCCCCGCATGGCTGTGCCAAATGCCGTGTAGCTGCGCTAAACGCCATGGCATTGCTCCAAATGCCGTGGCAGCACGGGAGAAGGGAAACCAATGGTGATGGAAGGTCTCCCGCTACGAAGTACCCCACCAACATCGAGGTCAACATCCAAGCTGTTGCTGCCCGCCTGCCTGAGGATGCAAGGGGGGGGAATTAGGTCACCCCCGAAAAGGACGGCTTAGCCTTTTTTCGGGGTTCAAAAAAAAAAAAAGACCTGGCCTTATTATATGAGAAATACGGTATTAACTGGACCCTTAACAAATGTACAAGTGAACCCACACATGCAACCTTCCACAATGCAGTAACAAATCTGGGACTAGAACAACTAGTAATCAACAACACTAGACTTAACAACTGCCTCGATCTCATCTTCTACAACAGTTTGAATTCAATTTACATAATACAAATTAAAGAACACTTTTCCAATAGTGACCACAACATGATTGACTTTTGCCTCAACGTACGTCCACACAAAAATCATCACAATGACAGAATCCCCAATTATAACTTCAAAAAAGGCTACTATGGTCTTATAAACAACGATCTCTCATCCCTTGATTGGCAATTTCTATTCTCTGGATGCAATACTGTTGAAGACCATTACAACATATTTTTAACTTGATGTCAAAAGAGTCATCAAACTTTATGTACCATTAACAACTCCCAAAACCAGAAAAAGAAATTACCCAAAACAATAAGGAAGTTTCAATCCAAAAAGAACTCACTTTGGCAGAAAAAGAAATCTAGTCACGTTGCCAACTTCAAAAGCCAATACAAAAATTTATGCCACCAGATAAAAACTGAATGCACCAATTATCACACTAAACAAGAAGAAAACCTTCTACGCACAATTCCACCTGTGCTTTCTTCAATTTGTAAACAACAAACTAAAAGACTCAAGGTCCATCCCACCCCTGAAAGGACTTAATGGTAAAGACTGCAACGATGACACTATTAAAGCCAACCTCTTTAACACATTCTTTGGCTCAATATTTGTAAACAGCAATGGATCATGCCCAGTATTTCCTAGTCGAACCACAGACAACTACAATGATCTAATACATATCGATTTTACAGAAGACAATGTTGAAAAAGTACTACGCAATCTAAAACCATCTCTATCTATTGGACCAGACGGAATATGCGCCTACTTCTTAAAAAAGCTATCCACTGCCATAGCTGAACCTCTAAGCATAATCTTTGATAATGTAAAGCTATTCAACACCACAGACAATACTGCTACTCTTCAAAAAGACCTCGTCTATGTATCAGAATGGTCAAACAAATGGCAACTTCAAATCTCAACAAATAAATGCTCTGTCTTACATATTGGCAAAAAAAATCAGAAAATAAAATACAGGCTGAATAGTCAAGACCTTGTTGATGATCCAAACTCTGTCAAGGATCTTAGAGTACTCATCTCAAATGACCTAAGTGCTAGAGCCCACTGTAACTACATAGCCAAAAAGGCGTTAAGAGTTGTTAACCTAATCTTACGTAGCCTTTTCTCTGTAATACTACACTAATAACTAGAGCATCAAAACATTTGCTAGACCAATACTCAAATATAGCTCATCAGTCTGGAACCCACATTACGTATCTGATATTAACATAGTTGAAAAAGTCCAGAAATATTTCACAAGAGTTCTCCACTCCTCTACTCGTTGCAGAATACCTTATGCCACCAGACTTGAAATTCTAGACCTAGAAAACCTAGAACTACGCCACCTTCGGTCCGATCTAAGTATAGTATATAAAATCATACATTGCAATGTCCTACCTGTCAATGAATACTTCAGCTTCAACAATAACAACACAAGAGCAAACAATCGATACAAACTCAAGGTTAACTGCATCAAACTTGAATGCAGGAAATACGACTTCAGCAACAGAGTGGTCACTGTCTGGAATACTCTATCTGACTCTGTGGTTTTTTTTCCCCAAACCCCAAAAACTTTAACCTCAGACTGTCTACTATTGACCTCACCCCTTTCCTAAGAGGTCTGTAGGGGGCGTGCATAAGTGCACCAATGTGCCTACCGTCCCTGTCCTATTGTTTCTTTCTTTCTTTAACTTAGCAACTTTAAGACCTGTGGACTTCAACTCTACAATTCCCCAGTCAGCATGTCCACAAGTCTTGTAGTTGCCAGTTTGAAGAACCCTGGATTAAACTATTCAAGTATTTTACCATGAAGTAAATACAGTTGAAGTATTCCTCAACTTATGACACAATTGAGACCAACATTTCTGTTGCTAAGGGAGAAATCTGTTACGTGAGTTTTGTCCCATTTTATGACCTTTCTTGCCACATTTGTTAAGTGAATCACTGCAGTTGCTAAATTAGCAACACAGTTGTTAAGTGAATCTGGCTTTCCCATTGACTTTGTCAAGTCATGAAAGAGTCACATGATCCCAGGACAATGCAATCATCATAAATATGAACCAGTTGCCAAACATCTGAATGTAAATCATGTGACCATGGGGATGCTACAATAGTCATAAGTGTGAAAAATGGTCTTAAGTCACTTTTTCAGTGCTATTGTAAATTTGAATGGTCACTAAATTAACTGTTATAAATTGAGGACTACTTATATTAAGGCTAATTTTATTTCTCCACGTCACTTTTCACTAAGAATGAACATTAACCGAGTGAACAATTGTCAATTCCCCCTTTCACCTTTCAGCTCCCTGCTAGTAGATATCACAATTTCTAAATTGGAACATGAGAAATCATCCAAAAATTAAATCTTCTGAAATTCTAAATCCAAACCTAAATTAATCATATAATGAATATTATAGTATATAGTATGTAACAGATTATTTCATTTAATTTGCCTGATTATTTATCAAAACAAAGAGAGGCAAACTATTTACATCAAATATACCTGTAATTTCAGCAACCATTCCTCCCCACCCACCCTTCTTTAATTAATCTGGAGGCAGTTTTCTTTTTATTAAGTTTTTTTAAATTTTTTACTAGGAATGAGTCAACTTTGATTCCAAGTGAATATATCAACAATCACTTCACTTCCCTCCTACATAAACTCCAAAGGTAAACCAATTGCAAATGTAGTCATATTACCTTGCTCTCTCCATCTGGCAAGAAGAGATAAGCTCCACTTTTATCTCTGTTACTGGTAGTTCCATACCAAGCAAACTCCAACTTTACTCGATAGTTTTTATTATCTTCTTTTGTATTTATTTTCTAAAGGGAAAGCAATTAATGAGGTTAATCTTCCCCATAATTTCAGTATCAAAAGTATTTTAAAAATAGTTTACATTCATACCTCAACAAGTCCAGAATTCCCAGAAAACCAGATTTTCATGTAATGGTTCTCTAACATGATCTCATCCAAAGCGTTCTGTACCTCTTTAACAGCAAAAATTCTGTATGGCTTGACTAACTTAGCTTTATCATTATGATACAGATTATAATCAGCAAGTGCAGTTTCTGAATTCAGTCCCTCTAGAAGTTCATAAACTCCAAAACCCAAAGGAGGTAATCGAGCTAAGAAAGAGATCTGTTAAAAAAAAGAAAATGTTATATTTCTGATCTCAAAAGCAGATATCCAAATGTCAAAAATATTTCTGGATCTCAAAACAATCAATAATTAAGATCTTAAAACCAACACTACAGATAAGTCAAAAGAACTCGTTAAAAAAAAAGAAACAAATGTTGTTCAGAAAAATTATTTGTTTGTTAAATTTATCATACAGTAAACACACCACCAGGTAAGCCCAGCTCCTCATGTCTCCATGGACACACCTAATTTTCATAATAAAGTATGGAAGTGGCACTGCCTTATTTGAGGATTTCTTTTTTTTTAAAGTGTAGCCTCCTCACCAACCCCCTCACAGGGATTTTGTGGACAGATCTATGCTTAGTTTCCAAGCCTACAGCTGCAGCTTCCTAAGAAGTCTTTTATCACAGATATCACTAAAATATCTGTTTATTTGCTATTTTAAAAATTATACAGGTATATTAAGTTGATATAATAAAAATAATAAATTCTTTTGGTCAGAAGAAAACAAACTGAACATATTATACTTAATAGTATACACTGTTTTATGTTTCAAACCGTTATTGTACATTTCAAGTAGACAAAATAATCTTACTTGCTTTACTTTACTTTACATGACATAATAGGTACAAAACATATAGCGCTAGTTTATATGAACATCTAATTGTTTTGAAGTGCTTAACTCATACTTTAATCAAAGTGAAATTAAAATTATTTTCTCCTACCACAAAACAGAGAGAAGTTATTTGCATACTTTTATATAAAACATTTAGTTAAAAATATATCTGCATCAATATATCTGGATTTTGATCTTACCAAATTCCAATTTAAACTTTGAAATGAAATATATAATCTATCACTTTATCAGTATTGTTTTTTAAACTGCAATCCCACATTGAGTATTTAATTTGAGAATAGATCCATTTATCTCAATAAGTTTTATTTCTTAATAAAAGTTCTTAGGATTTAACTGTAAAATTTTCAGGGCCTCAGAATATAGGCACAGAGGGAGATATTTTTTTGTATTTAGACTTTTTAAAAGATAATCCATTCTTTAACTGCTCAGAATATCATTGGGCTCCAGCTACCAGCCCTAGACGACATCTTCACATCTCACTGTTTGAGGAAGTTGTACAACATTCTCAGAGATTCTTCCCATCCTACTTATAATCTTTGTGAACTGTTGCCTTCTGGCAGAAGATACAGAACAATTAAAACTCAGGTCACACATTTTCTGCAGTTAACAATGAACTTAAGGACTATCATCATTTTACTTGGTCTGTTGTGTGGATGCTTGTGTGTTTTTAGGAGGTGGAGAATTTTGGCGGGGTTGTTTTGGGGGTTGTCATGTGGGTGCATGCGTGTTGGGTCTGGTCTCTAGGTGTTATGTGAATTTCATTGTATGAATACTATGTACATACGTACAATGACAATAAAGAATTAATGAAATTCAATTCAATTAAATCAACATTAATAAATTGATTGAAATTTAGTATTTTTTTTATTTTTCAATTAGTAGGACATTTTCCAAAATTAAATTTGCTTTAGAACATGTAGACATATATATTAAAATAGCTTGCCTGGTATGCATCTTGTGATATTTTAGATGTTCCATCCCATACTGCACTAAGTTGGACCACAACTGCTTTTCCAGTTGGAGAGAGTACTTTAACTCTAGGCGTATTCACATAGAGTGAAACCACTGATGAACGTTCTTGTTCCACAGGATTAAAAATCAAAAGGTGCCTGGAAGAAAATGGATGAACCTTGTAATTTGGTCAAATAATTCTGTTTCACTAAAAATAAATTTCCCAGAAACAAGAAATCATTAGAAATTGGATCAGTTATATTCATCACTGGGTTCATGACTGGACTAAGCCATAATTTATTTTATGTATAGTTTGAACAAACCAGACAATCAGATTCAATCTTGTAGAGAAATAAAACAGTCATCAATAGTTTGGACCATTCATGATTTCTCTTCACCATTTTTATCTCTTCTATGCACTTCTATTGATTGGATAAAGGGTTGGGGAAAGCACCTAAAGTATAAAAAATGAGTTCTTATTATTATACATTGCTAAACAGCAATTGAGAGCTTGTTTGGTGTAGTGGTTAAAGCATCTGGCTAGAAATTAGGAGATTGTAAATTCTAGCTTTGCCTTTGGCAGAATATCAGTTGGTTGACCTTGGGCCAGTCACTTTCTCTCAGTCCTAGCAATGACACAATGGCAAAAGGCAACCTCTTCTGAAAAACCTTGCCAAGAAAACTGCAGGATTTGTCCAGAGAGTGTCCAAGAATCAGACATGATGGAAGAGAAGAACAGCAGGAGAGATCAACTGCATCAACAATTTCAAATGATTATTTATTGTTCAAAAATAATCTACACTTTACTTATTGTTACATCTGCCTACATGAAATAAACATGGCTTATAATGTATGAACCCAGTCTGTTTTTTATCTTAAACCCCCCCCCCCCAATAGTTTTATATATTTTGAGGATATATAAAAAATGATCAAGATGAATTAGTACAGGTAGTCCTCGCTGATAACCATAATTAGGACTGGTAATTACAGTTGTAAACCATGATGGCCAACAAAGCAGGTCATCTGCTATCACATAACAGTGGGGTGCTGCAAATGGAGGCCAGCTGCCAACCATCCAAAATGTGGTCATGTGACCATAGGGAGGTGAGGCAACCATTGGAACTCCAGAACCAGGTGTTAAAGTAAATACATACAGCTTTTTTAAGGGGGGAGGGGACATTGTAACTTTGAATAAGTGACCAGTCATAAACTGAGGACCGTATGTATTTACTTAGCAAAGGGAATAGCTCCAAGTAGCATTTAATTGCGATTGAACCTGTATCACCAAATCTTCCATCAATGTCTAGAAGTAGACAATTTTGTTATGAACCAAGACAACAAAATAATAAAAAAGACCTACGTTGAAATCATTCAAGCAAATTTTCTGTTCTATGCTTTGCCTATGTAAATGTTTTACACCAGAGTAGGTAATATAAGGTCCATGGATGCTAGTATAATCAGGCACTACAATATAATTAATTGCAAATTTAAAGATTGTTTATACTGTACTCTAGTTACAAAAGTAGATAAGTATATATTTCATACAATATTAAATCCAGGATCAAATATAGTTGAATGTTGGAAAATTCAGGAAGAGGAACGTTACATCTTTAAAATTAAATCATAAGAATACTATTAAGTTAATATTCTATTTTACAGTTTGTAAGTTACTGGCCATTATCAGAATAGAATGCTGGAATCCATAAAGACTTTTATTATGGAGTTATATATCTAAAAAAGTTTACATTCTCAAAGATTAATTTTATTTGCTGATTGAAAACTAATTCATATCTCCATTGATTATATGAACCCAGATATACTCTAGTTACTTGTTGTCACTGATACAAACTGAAATGTATCATATCTCTGTACCTAGGAGACCTGCAAACTGCTAATATATAGATAATCTGCATAACACACAAATTGAGGAGATGGGAAAACTTTCAGTCTGACTAACAATGATGCAGAAAAATAAGAAGGGTAATATAAATAATCCTTCATTTACATCTGCAATTGGAACTGAAATTTTGGTCAAAAGTAATGATGGTTGAAGTTAAGGCACTCCAATGACCAGATCTGAATTTATGACCATTTTTACAATGTTCATTAAGCGAATCATTCTCCCAATGGGCAAAAAATATTGGAAATTGGCCAAAATGTCACAAACTTTGGTCATATAACTGCAAGTAGCTACAGCCAGTCTTGTGAGATGGATGCCAAGTACCTGAAATGCGATCATGGGACCATGCTGGAGGTAGGGTGGGGAAGCATGCAGCATTGTATGATGGAAAGCACATTTCCTGAGGCTGTCATAACTGATCAGCCATTAAAAGTTGATAAGTTGAGGACAAATTGTATAATGTTCTATTTTGAACAGAACCACCAAGAAAAATATCACTAAATTAATTTATGACACTTGTACATAAATTTACTTGGGGAATCTAATTTATCACAGAGAGAAATATTTTGGGGAATAGAGAAAAATTAAAAGCTAAGAACATCCCTCTAAGTAGAAAGAATATTTTTTTAGTAATCTTCAAATGTACATTCGCAATTTTGGAAAAGAAAAATAAAACCACAAGATTTGTATACAGGGTTTCCAGTTAATAAGTTTGCATTTCAGATACACAACAGTATGCATACTGTAGCTATGACTAACACAAATCTACCATACTATTTTAGAGCATGTATACAGTATGATATTAGGCCACCTATAATATCATAGTTACAATAATCAAAACATCAGTTACGATAACAAAGCATGACGTTCACAACAGACACTACTCATTCTGTGTAGCACCGAACACCAACTCATGTGGAAGACCAGATATAACTCATCACAAATGAATTAAAAAATGAAAAAAATAAAAAATAAAAATCCTGAAGCATAGTGGCAGGTTTATTGAAGGAAGTTTTTCTCCATTTGAATTCCTGGAGAACTTGGAAAAACTGAACAACTACCTCTGCTTTAGAGGCAATAGGCAGCTATGCTGCTCTCACCATTCAGAGCACTTCTTTGTGGCACTGGCCTCTGGATTTATGCTGGAATTGATTCTTCCTTCAAAAATTTAAAATTGTTCTCCTGTTTCGATCAGCCAGAAAGACCCTGAAGAAAAAAATTTCCAGTCAGAACATTTTTTTTCCTAGAATCAGAAGTGTGGCTTGGCCTATTCCAGCATTAAAGTGCTCTCCAAAATTTCAATTAAATTATGTTTTATTCTTACTGCCACTTTGGCAAGGGGGGAAAAATCTACCTTGGTATGATCCTAAGCAATGAGATGGTGCACTGAAATTTTCATTTGCAAAAATACTACCTCCCTTTATGAACTTTTAGGAAGGCTATAAAAATCTGATGGAACTATTGCATTGATTGCATGCTAACAAAAAACATAGATGCTTTTTAAAAAATGTCCTAAGTAATTTCCTAGAAACAGACAACTGCAAGCATTAACCTTTACAAACAAAATAAATTACTTACCTCTAGTATCAAAGATACTTCCATGAAAAATTCATACCAATATGCCTAACATGTCATTCAAGTTTAACTAGGAAAACTGAATTGCATCAAATGCACACTGCAGCATAACTGATTACAAAACCCTCAATGCTAAAGCATAATCTCTTCAAAAAGCATAAATATGTAACTGGTAGGTGAGCAAGATCTTCAAAGAGAGGCAGTTTGATTCCTTTCTCCCGATAAACAGTAGAGACAATTGGCAAAATCCATAGATCATCATAAAAATATATGAATTATTTCACAAATTATAGGACCATCCATAAATGGTACTATAAATGGTACCAAAAGAAATGAAGATCATAATCCCAAAACAACAACACACATATATGTAAAAATAATAATTCTAAACTCTAAATGATTGAAAACATATTTGAAAGTGGCAACAAGGCCAGAGAATGTTGGGGGGAAAAACCTCAAAAAAAAAAAAAAAAAAAAGGCTTCAACAAAATTGAACATCATTTTGAATCTTGCAGTTCAGTCAAAAACCCATTGCAATTTTTACCTAAAATGTATGAATGATCTCTGAACCTTAAAATTTTACAAGGGTATACAATATATTTCATATTTAAAGTCCCAGTATAATATAAGTAATCCTTGGCTTATAACAGTTAATTTAGTGCCCATTCACAGTTACAACACTGAAAAAAGTAATTTTTGACCATTTTTCACACTTATGACCACTGCAACATCCCCATGTGATTTACATTTGGATATTTGACAACTGGTTTATATTTATGCCGGCTGCAGTGTCCTGGAGTCATGTGATCTTCTTTTGCAACCGTATGAAAAGCAAAGTCAATGGGGAAGCCAGATTTCACTTAACAATCATGTTACTAATTTAACAACTATAGTGATTTACTTAACAACGGTGGCAAGAAAAGACATAAAAAGGAGGTAAAACTCCATGAACAAATTTCTCATTTAGCAATATAAATTCTGGGCATGATTGTGGTCGTAAGTCGAGGACTACCTGCACTACTTTTGCTGATTGGGTCATAGCACTTGTAATCAAAAAAATTTTTTGCGGCATTATGGTAATATTCATCTTAAATAATGACATCACAGATCATTTGTTCAACAAATGTGCAAACAAGTCTATTTCAGAGCTAGTTTTTCTTTGGTTACAGTGCAATTGTTATCTTTTTTATTTTTATTGTACCTAAAGTTATTTGCTGTCACTTCTGCTATTTATATCTAAACATCATTGTAAGAAAGAATACATCCAAGCATGTTTACCTCTGGGACCCAACTAGACCTATGATTCTCATTATTGTGCCTGCAGCCTTTCACTTTGGTCCCTTTTGAATTTCATGCCCTCTTGTCTGTCACGGGGCCACGGGGCTCCATGAATGGACAAGCCTCCCTCCCCCAATGCAAAGCAACTACCATGCCCAGAACAATGTTGTCAAAATGTGTCCACTGACCATAAAAGTTGGGAATGCTAAAATAGAAAGATTATATAAAGATGCACCACAAGTTACACACATATTTGCCATTGCACTGAGCCATAAGCTATGAGCAATATTAGCAGAAGCATGTATTTTTAAATCTGTGCTTTCATCCATCACTAAGAGTCAGACGACATATAAATTTAGATAACAACCAAAATAATAGTAATAACAACAATAGAATGTGAGCAAGGTTTCAAGGAATTAACGCTTACAATTCTAGTCTCATTACTTGTGGCCCTTAGGAGTTAAAATGTTTAATTTTAACTTTCATTGTTAGCAATGATTAATTTTCAATAGCCAGGTTTAATCTAAACAAATTTATCTTATTCTGCTGTGGTCCATGTGATGCGTATGCATCTCAGCTTATTTATGATATAAAGCTTTGTGAATATGCTACAAATTGATGTCCAATGCTCTATTGCATTACTTGCTTTCCACATGAGCAGAAAAAAGCTAACAAATTCTAGACAGTTTTTTTTTGACAAGAATGCAACCCAAGACTACTTGCAGAAAGAGAAAATGTAATGTACATCAAGATGCAGCTCATAGTTTGATTTATCGTATCATATCAATTAGCTACGAAAGCCTTTTTTATTTCATGTTGCTACTGCTTCTTCATGAAATAAATTGAATCTTAATATAAAACCAATAATATCAAGCAGATTTTCTGAAACACTATAATAATCAATCTTTAAATTTAAAGATTAAATTAAAAAAATAAAATCAATAGAAAAGTTAAGACTTAAAGATTGTTTTTAAAAGTCAGACATTTTAGATATATGTTTATTAAATATTTAGTATTGTTTGAATGTTTCATACAAGAAGTAATTCAAATGCAACAAACATTTGAATTGTGTTACATTGTATTATTATAATCAATTGATGGGCTGCCAAAGCAAGATACATTAAAGCACACACTTTTACAATTAAAATAAAAAAGTTCAATGGTGACAGTGTGCAAATGAAAACAATTCTTTTTGTTGGAAAAGAGAATGAAAATCCACGAGTCTTTTTTTCCGTTTACAGTCTCCAATGAAATTGCATTTGTCTTGGAAAGTGTCCAATTCTCCAGAAGCAAAAATTGCACATCTATGCCATGCTAACTAAGATGACAGTTTGTTTTTGTAGAATTCTATTTTATAGAATTGTAGATGTAATTCAAATTATTTTTATGAATCTAAGCATTTATTTATTCAAGCAGCATTGTTTCATAGTCAGGTTTCTTTAGTAACGAGATAGTTAACAACCATTTATAATAGAAATTGGTGTACTGCTAATCAGAAGTAACATCTGTGCAAGTAATCTGGGTTGGGGCACATGCTGGGAGGGGCACATGCTGGGAATGGATAAATTACAGCATGCAGTGATTGTGCTGAATAATGCATGCTTTCCCATTCACACATACACAACACAGACACATCTAACATTTTTAGATATTTTTAAATATTAAAGAACCAAATATTTACCTTGGCTGTTTTCCCAGTTGTATGACAGTCTTATGTGGCAAAGAGTCTTGTGAAGATTGAGTAATATCCTACCAGCAAGGAAAGTATTTTTGGTTAATTACTGATGCAAGATATGAAACAACATCAGAGCTAGAAACAGTCCAAGAGAGCCTGCAACTGTACTATAATTAGGGTTGGTGATTTTGGCTCTGACATTTTATGGTCTAAAGTCCAAATCTTCTGTTTAAGTTCTAGTCAGTCTTTACCTGTGCTGAGTGAACGACAACGTTGCCAGAGAATATGCCAGACAAAAATCAATATCCCTCTTCAAGAATGAGGAAAATCTATTCAATTGGGTAAAGTAAGACTCACACCAAAAAATTTATTCCAGTCAATTCTGAGAGCTAAATGAATCCATTGTGTCCAAAGCAACTCAAGAGAAATATACCCAACCTCTAACCAAATAAGGATATTAGAAACTGATCGAGATTTTTTTTGTAATTTAGACTGAAGATCTTTTTTCAGAATTTATTTTCAGATTGTATGTTCAGCAGAAATGTCATATCTAGTAGTTCAAAATACAACTACCATGCAGCACCAAAGTTTCCAGAATATCTTCTGTATGTTTTATCTCATGACTGTTTTTCAAAGCAAAATAAAAAATTCCTTTCATTTACACCTTTCTTTCCTATGAACAAGTATTAAATTCTTTAAAAAATTATTAAAAAATAAAACAGGCAGTTGGAAGCCAGTTTGCTTTAAAGTACTCCACCCACCCCCAAAAAAGGGCTAAGATGGAAACAGGGAAGTTATGAAAATAGATCCTGGGAGAGTGAAAAGGCATATTGTGCATATATGCATGTGTCCAATATGCATGTGTCCAAAATGCATTAATTCTGCTGTTCTATTTCCTGGTTAAAAGACCAGTTCAAATCAATGTTTATAATCTATATTTTTTTATAAAGCTATCTTTTCATCGGCACAATTTATGGTTTCTGTTACAGTAACTGTGATCACATTAGCTGCTTTGTTAAACCCACCATTGTAAAGAATGGTGTTGCTGCATTGTAGCTATACATTTCTTGGTCCTTCAGAGTAAGAATGTGAGCAGATTCAGTGATTATCTCCTTCAAGTTCATTAATGAATGAAAAAGCCTGCAAATAAAACAAATACACAACTATGAGGAATGAAATTCAAATATTTTTGTATTAAATTTGCCATGAAGTATTTTTTGTGTTAAAATTGACATGTAAGCATTAGACTTACATGCTTAAACTTAAAACAAGCAAACAATCTTTAGTGTGACCTAAAACAAGACTCCAGATAATTAGATTCACCTTAAAGAATAAAACCTGTCAAGACTTTTTAGGGCTTTTAATCCTCACCTTGTGCCATAATCTACAACTACCCAATCTTTTGAAGTTCCTGTGATAGCATCATGATGTTGAAAAAGTCCCAGATTTCTTCTCGCCTCTGTCAGCAATTTATAGTAGTCTACTGAAGGAAACATTTTTGTTTTCTCAAACTTTTTGGATTGTACCACAGCCCAAGAATACAGAATTTCTGCAGCTCTGAAATTAAAGAGATTGCTTATTATACAATAATTAGCTAAACAAATATATGTTTAGTTGGACTACATTTGCAATTTTGACTTACATTTCATACAATCACTCAAGTGCTATAAGAAGTATTAGAAAAATATTAGATTAGAGGCATTATTTTGATCCTTTCACACATGGAAATCTCACCCTCATAAAAAAAAATCATAGCTTGAAAAACAAAGTCTGGTATGCATTGTATTAAGTATGAATATATCTATCTTCTGGTAGTTTAGGCCTTCTATAACATTGTTCAATGAATTAGTGAAATCACTGGGATTCAGGCAATGTAAACATTTTATAAACAAACATTTCCTTTAAATCTAAAATTGGATTTGACTTATTTCATTGGACTTTTTGGCAAAGTATAAATTTAAGTATTTGTCATCATTATGATTACCACAATCTTTTTGAGCAGATAACACATGAATAGCATTTGAAAATGCCAAAATGATCAGACAATCATTTTCTTTGGTTGTCTCTACACTTCTATTTCCTGGGGGTCATAGCATTAGCAATAGCACTTAGATTTATATACCACTTCACAGAGCTTTTACAGCCCTCTCTATGCAGTTTACAGAGTCAGCATATTGTCCCCCAACAATCTGGGTCCTCATTTTACTGATCTCAGAAGGATGGAAGGCTAGTGGGACTTGAGCTGGTGGGACTTGAACTGCCAAACTGCTGGCAATCAGCAGTCAGCAGAAGTAGCCTGCAGTACCACACTCTAACTACTGCGCCACCATAGCTCTTAGCATAGCAACTATATTACTTCTGTTCACATCTTGATGAAGTAGTATTTTGCTAATGGGGAAATATCTTTCTGGCTTTGCATGTACTTTTTGACAATCACACTTTTTGACGCTCAGTCACAATTCCCTTTCCTGAAGATCTGAGAATTTCTATTGAATGTTCCTAACTTAGAACCTGTCATAATCAGAAATGGAAAAAGTAAAAGAAATGAATATTGTTTAATACTTTTTGGAATTATTTGTTTTAAAAACTCACTTTTGTAGGCTAATTATCTGTAATCATTATATCCCCCTAAACTTATTAATGGAGTGTTTTGTTCCGCTCTATTGGGCTTGTGAACTGTTTCAGGATCAACTGAAATAAAGTGGTATAAATGTACTTTAAATTGAATGATTATTTTAAAAACTTAGAATTCATGATGTAATTAAATCAACAAAAACAGTTTAATCAAGTTGTTGTGCACATCAGATGTTTAATAGATTTAACTGCAATTACCCAACAGGTGGATATGAACTTTCTCCTACAATTTTTAAGCTGTGATTTGAAAAAACCATTTGACATTATAGTATTTGTTACTTGACAAAGAGAAGTATTTCATTGTCGGACATATTATTTCTTGAATAGAAGAGAAGCTAATTAATTACTCCAAGAAACAAATAGTCAAAACAAAAAACAAAAAATTCCAGGATTTTAATACCAAACAAAAGTCATCTATTAAAAAAAGTATGAGACGTTAACAAAATGAAATAAAATTTTTGGGAAAAGAGAGATTCTGGAAGAATAATTCTTGAATAGAAGCACAACATAATAAAAAAGTTTAATGAATACATTTTATAATACTACAGTAGTAATCATACCTATTCTATAAATTCCCCCTTTTCCCCTCCAATTTACAAGACACAGGTGTCACAAGGATAGCAAAACCCTAAGGCTTGCAGAGATATGAGAAATTTGTAGAAAAATCTTCAGCTAAGATGTTGTGACTAAATGAATACAGAGTATACTCAGTAAATATGGAGTTACTGTATTAGTTAACTTAAGTGTGGCTGACAGAGTGTAGAATAGAGGGTCTGGAAAACTGAACCAAACCATTCAAGCAGTATATATCCCCTTGTTCTCACCAAAAGGTAAAATAAAGCAGTTCATTATTGCAGTAGGAGATATTAAATATGCAACAACTTTTACAATATTCTACAGTAGTTAACATTTAGGCCAAGATTTGTTGCAATATTCTATTGTAGAATCTTTAAAGTAATAAATACTACTGGATTGACATAGAAATATAACAACATAATTACAAAAGCATGTTACTTGATAGTATAAGAGTATAAATATTTAAAATTACACTGTTTACCTTAAATATGATTCTAGAACTCTATCAAAGCGCTTGTAGAAAGGTCGTGATGTAAAATAGCCACTCCAATAATGATGATCTCTGTCTGCATAGGTGAAGAAATCTCCACTCAAAACAGGGAACACTGAATTACCGCTCTTTCCATCCAATTTGCCAGCTTTATTCAGTGCCTCAAAATAATCGGATAACGTTCCAAACTGAGCCTAAAGCAAATTAAAATGTGGTATAAATTCTCTACCATGCATTCAATTAGAACAGATTTTGTTCTTCAAGCATACTTTGAAAAATCTACTATTTCACTCCTGTAGATGTGATTTTTCTCATTGTTGTTCTATATTGATCTACTTTAGTTTTGGTTTCTCATTTTTCTTTTCTCCACACAAAAATAACTTTTTACATCTTGGTTTCACTACTATAGCTTGTTAATTCCTCAGGTGAACAGATGAGATGGGAAAGACTGATATATATATTTTGAAGCAAACCATGAATCGTCAAAATGTGGAACACTGTAATAGGAAACATGACACAGATGAAGCATGAACTTCTTTCTTTTGACTTGGGGTTCCTACTTAGCACTGGTAGTTAGCTTGTATCTTTAAAATTTTAAAAACTCGCAGAAAATCTTGTCTAGGAAAAATCATATATTTTTTCTGATAAAACCTGAACAATTTTTCTATTACCAGACTTGTGATTCCCCAAGCATAGTTAGCTGCTGCAGGAGTAGTTTTCATCCCTAATATAATTTTAGAAGACTTTATTGACCATGTTTGCATTATGGTGTATTGCAATTAATCTTATTTATTTACCGTTCTTTTTCTGAAGAGCAATGCTCAGCATAATAAAGCAGCACCATCTATCTAAATTATAAATCTATATACTACTAAACTCTTGCATCCATTTGATACTTTGTAACCTTCAATTGGGCAAAACATTGCATCATAGGACAAAAAGGGGGGGCTGCCACAGGGAGGAAGGGGTCAAGCTATTTTCTAAAGCTCCTGTAGACCAGACAAGGAACAATGGATGGAAACTGAACAAGGAGAGATTTAACCTGGAAACAAGGAGAAACTTTCTGACAGTGAGAACAATCAACCAATGGAACAGCTTGCCCTCAGAAGTTGTGGGAGCGCCATCAGTTGAGACTTTCAAGAAGAGATTGGACTGCCATTTGTCAGAAATGGTGTAGGGTCTCCCGCTTGGGTAGGAGGTTGGACTAGATGACCTACAGGGTCCCTTCCAACTCTGATTATCTGTAAAACCTGTCACAAAAGTACCTCAAATGGGCTAACTTGTAGAAAGCTGGAACCTATTACTCACAAGGGAATGAAATCTGGGGATTTTTTTTGGCACTGTAGCACTGCTGCCGTTCAGTGCAGCTGCCACAGTGAGCTGTGATCACATGATTCTCTTTTTCAATGTTGCCTAACAGCTTCGTCAAAGTCAATAGGAAACATGGAAGGTAATGATATGATTGCTGAGATGTCTATGCTCCTTGCTTTCTTCACACTAGCAAAAACTTTGCTTGTGTGAAGCTTGCAGGGAAAAACCATTGAAAGCTAAGTAAGCTTTAAAGATTTGAATGTACTCCTGAATTGTAATCAAAAATTTGGAACATCATAATTTTGCATGTAACAGAAGCTGTATGTATAATCTGTATATTTTTAAACAAACATCAGTTAGTTTACTATCCCATCTTACATTCCCATGTTTTGAAATTCACATTTACTTTGAATATGACATGAGTTTGTCTTAAACCATCATATCCATTATATTATTTAAAATGACATCAAAACTTTGAGGAAAAATACGTACAGAAACTCTCTCTTTCGCATAGAAGGAAAAGAAAGAATGAGAATTGCATAAACCTAAACTAAAACAGTACAGTTCAAAAACAGTGAATAACACTACATTACACTTAAGGATAAATAATATGCTTCCTATATGTGATTATAAGAAATTCTTGGAGATGCCACACAGATATGACTAAAATTGTTATGCTCTGAGCTACAAATTCTTATAATTTCAAAGTAACTATCTATAAATAATCATTTCAATGAAATCATTGAAGTCATAAAAGATTTTTAGTTGTTTTACATAGAACAGAAGTGCTTACAAATATAAAATGCTTACAATTCAAAATTTCCTACATTTGAATTTAAGAAATAGCAAATCATGAAGCAGTTAATCTAATGACTTTTCATTCAAACCTAAATCATTTCAAGTGTCAACGTTCAACTAAACTCTCCTGGGGCTGACATCAAGATTATATAAATTCTATGTAATCTACTTTGTATCTTATATAATTATATAGTTTCATCATGTTTTAGCTATAAAGTGATAACAGATAATTGTTTTAAAATTTACTATTACCTTCATATTTATTTTAGGGATTTGAAAATTAAAATATATACAGTCTCTATGTTTAAAGTAAATTCTATTTCTATTCCAGTTAAATAAGTGCAAACTCTGACATCTGGGCACATTCCTAATAATTGTATGGAAAGTCAGCACAACACATTTATGTTTAAAAATTTTAAACTATGGTACTCTGTAAAACTCTTTTAAGGAAAAGTCATATGACTTGCTACATTTTTTTCTTTGAGCTCAGTGAAGATTTGGGGGTTTTTTTTAGAGAGAAGATAAAGGGATAAATTGTTCTGTTAGCTGAAGCTATTAGTTACAAAATTTTATGGTTACTTGAAAGTTGGATTTAGTTTTCTTAGGGAAAGAAATAAACCACATGATTTATTCATAAAGCATATACAGTACACTTCTGTAATGGACCAAGGAGTAAAACTTTCTTATTTCTAAGTACCAATAAAGATTAAAATTGTTAGCCATATATTATATAACCTATACAGGATTGCAATCAACTTACAAACGTAAAGTGATCATTAGAAGTTACTACAGCACTGCAAAAAGTGATTTATAACCATTTTTCACGCTTACGACTGTTGCAGCATTCCCCATGGTCACATGATCCAAATTCAGCTGCTTGGCAACTAGTTCACATTTATGATGGTTGCAGTGTCCTGGGTCATGTGTTCACCTTTTGCAATTTTCTGACAAGCAAAGTCAATAGGGAAGCCAGATTCAATTTATAATCTTGTTACTAACTTAATAATTGTAGTGATTCACTTAACAGAAAATGGGCAAACCTCACTTAACTATTGTTTTGCTAGTCACAAAAATTTTAGGCTCAATTGTCTCATACATTGAGGACTATCTCTACACCAGAAGAATATCTCTCACCAGAACAAGGAATAATATTTTAAAAGATGTATATATTTATTTGCCGGAACAATCCAGAAGCCAAATGTAAAGCTTTCAAAAAGCTTTTCTAGTGAAAAAAAATAAAATGGGCATCTTAAAATCATTGCTTCTTACCTTGACATGGAACTCAGGATGAGAATTCATATAATCAAACAACTTCTGATAATTCTGATATTGCTGATCCCATTCTGAACTTTCACTATAGCGAAAATCATCTCCTAGTGGAGCCAATAAAATATTGGTACGAAAAAGCTTTGACTTCTTTCTGTATTGATCTAAAATCATCCATGCCCTTAGAAATAAAAGAATAGATATGCAAAATTTTACTGGTTGAATTAAATTACTAATGTTTTAAAAAAAGATTTATGCAACCAAATTTGATTCCTGAGTTCATAGTCTGACTACTTAAAATCTACTCCTTCTACTTAAATATGCAATTCTATGAAGGTTTATCATTATTCCTTTCAATTGACATAAGTGATAATATCTTTAGCTTATTTATATTCAATCATTATGACTGAGCAAACAGATTTAGAAAATCTGTGTCAATGAAATGGGAACCTCCAAAATCCAGAGCATTCATTAATTTCACCATTTTAACTCCATTCATCCATCCATCCATCCATCCACCCATCGAAAGCTACTTTGACATCTGGTTTTGGCTCATATACCAAATAAAATGCTTGAAATAATGTTTTAAAAAATCCAAAGTTGTATTAGTGTGAAAAACATTTTTGTCTAATTATAAAATGTTCACATTTTATAGTTAGTGCATTATTGCTGTTGTTGATTGATATTTTTATACACTTACCTGTGCTGAACATTTCCGGAATGAATAGCTTCTGGGGGAACTCTCCAGGGGCAACTAACTCTTCCCCCAGGAAGTCGCTTAAAATCAAATTGGCAGCAGATTTTAGGATCTGGTCCACAAGTGTGAGGAACATCATAGCTATAGAAAGGCATCATGTGGCAGAGAATATCTGTATCAGATCCCAAATCTAAAATTAAAATATAAAAATAAATATAAAAATAAATTCTTTTACATGTATCATAAACCAGACCTCTTAGAATCCGTATCACCCAAGTTCAGGCCTTAGACAGTTTTTCTTTCATCACCAATTAATTCAAAAAAATACTTTTTTCTTTTCTCTAATGCTGGATAGTATGCTTTAGTATGCTTTCTGAGAATCAGAATGTCTTAGAAAAGTCAAACTAAACAGAACATCAACTAAAACAGGTTTAGGAAGCAAAGATGTAAACCTTGGAGAAACCCGCCTTAAAACCTTGGATACATTAATTCAGGTACCTGACTATAAGTAAGAATGTGCTTCTTTCATCATTACATCCAAAAACTGACTTCGGAAAGGCAATTTGAAAGTGATTTCCCTGCCTAATTTTTACTTCTGAGAGTTTAAGTTCACAAAGAAGGTTTTAAAATGAACAGCTTAAGTTTGCATTATAACAACAGCCCCCTAGCCTTCTCTTGGTTAAAGGTTATTAAATGATTGGTTTCAAGTTTGCTCCACTATTATTTAAACAACAGACATTTGATTAGACTACAAAACAGAGAAAAAGAAAAACTGTAACAGTATTCCCCTGCTTCCTGGAAAAAAACAAAACAGCTCACTTTTGCTCTCTCACAAATATCATTTAGTCCTAGCCTGCAAGCATTCTGCTACTCTATTTTGATTATTTCCAGCTAAGCTGATTATTATTAGATCCAGCCTGTTTCTCTCCATATCCTTCCTCCTGTTCCATTCACATGGTATATTATGTCTTGATAATTGTGGGAATAAACTTTGACTTCAGTATTGGGTAATGATTAGTCTAAGACCTTATACATACATGTCTGCCTAAGGGTCACTGAGATAAGCAAGGAAATTAAAAACAAACACCAGGAACATTTAAGCAGCTCAGACGACTGTAAACAATTCTGTGTAATTATTTTAATCCACAATGTGAATGCTTACTATGGACGAAATTCTCAATAAAAGGGAGCACTAGAATTTGCTCTAGACTCCCATCCCAAGTACAACAGCCTGTGTCTCATTCTTTCCATGGGAGACCACCACAGATTATAAGCTATATTACTACTTATATTTGCTATGGGAGACATATGACTAAAGATGAGGATTAAAAAGAACCTACAAATAAAATAAAAACTGGTAAATGCATCATCTATTCTTCTAGCTTCCTTAAAATAACATATTTGTAAAGTCCTTTATCATGCTCATTAAGTGCAGGATGGATGAATCTGATTTTTTATCTAACTACACCAGAAAACAACAAAGAAGTCAACAATCTTGCTATTCTGCTAAAACATATTTGATGATACAACCTATGTTACAACACAAATGCTGATAAAGATGTCTCTTCAGAGCTTGTTTATTTGTATCAGAAACATCATAATTAAAATAAGGCACACTGTTAGGGATATACCCCAGCAGAATGTGCACAGCAGTCAGGCGAATATGAGAGAAGGCCTTTTTTTTCGTTTACACACTCAGTAAAAACGGATATACTGTCTTAGTTGAATAGTTTATTCCTTTAAGAGTTTTAGCAGGGTCAAACAGTCCAAATGTCATTCACTAGTGTTCAGTCAGTTCAGTCCGGAGATTGTTTAATTGCAAAAAATCCAGTTTCAAACAAAATCAGTTAACTTACAATGTCAATCCATAAATCTGTCCAGTAAATATCTTCTCACAGTAGATTAGATATGCAGCATTCCAAAATCTTTTCTCCTTCAACGTCAGCAACAGGGAACACGCAGAACAATCAACCATCAAACCAGTAGCAATCCAGGTTCTCTCGCTCCCTCTTATGGCAGTTTCTCAACTGCACCCAACTTATATCATTTAGAGTTTAAAGTGAAAACACATTTAAACTTTGCTATCATGGTTTATATATTATTTACCCAAACAACGTTAGGTAACTATGGTTATTCCTAACATATTCCCCTTTTGGGTAACATAAAATATATACATCTCTTTACAATCTTAACCCATAATCATCACAACTTTCTTTGTGTTTGGTTGAACCTTGGGCCTTCGTAAATTGATCAGCTATATTGTCTTCAGACATACAATATTCCAGTCTTATCAAATTACTTTGTACAGATTGCCTTACATTTAGATATCTAAGATCTGTATGCTTAGTTCTCGTTTTCACAGCAATATTTGTAGCCATTCGTATGGCTGCTTGGTTGTCCTCATATACTACAATGGAATCATTTACATTTATTCCCATATCCATTAACAATTGTTTATAAAGAATTAAATCAGTACACAACAAAGATAGACATGAAAATTCTGCTTCCATTGTAGATATACTTATGTGTTGCTGTCTAATTGACCTCCAACCAATCAGTGCCTTTCCTAACAGTATAGCCGTACCTGAAGTTGATTTCCTAGTGTTTATGTCTGTTGCAAAACTTGCATCAGCATATGCATTTAAAATCAGATCATCTTTTGGCTCTAAATACAATGCATAATGCATTGTCCTTTTAAGATATCTTAAGAGACGCTTTGTCGCTTGGCAGTATTGTTCAATAGATTCAGCACTGAATCGTGCCAATTGATTAACGCTATATGCAATATCTGGCCTTGACCAATTACTAATGTACGATAGACTACCAATCAATGATTGATAGATAGTTTTATCAAACTATGGACTTTGAATATCAGTGTGGCTAATTTTTGACTCATTGGAGTTTTAGCCGGCTTACAAAGTTCCATCTTGTATGTTTTTAGTAATTGATAAATCTTATCCTCTTGAGATATCTTATAGTCACCTTTGGTTTTATTTATGGTTAATCCTAGATACTGCTTTATCTCTCCTAGTTGCTTTATTTTTATCTTCTTGCCTAATTATGATATTATTTCAGTGGCTTCATTATTAGTTTTTGTGATTAAGGCAATATCATCAGTGAATAAGAATAACAATGATACTGTTCTATTAGTCTCTCTTAAATAAACATGAATCAGCTAAACCTGCTTTAAACCCTATATTGGTTAACTCCTTAACAATATATTGGTTCCATTCATAACCAGATTGTTTTAATCCATAGAGACTCTTTTAAAGCTTTCAACAGTCATTATTTGTTCTATCGTTCTTAATTCCTACAGGTTTCTCTAGGTATATTGTGTGCTGCAATGGTGCATGCAGATAGCAGTTTCTACATCTAAGTGATTTATGATATAGTTCTTCTTAGCTGCCCACACTAAAGCTGCTCTCAAGGTTGTTGCTTTTAGACTCGGTGCAAATACTTCGTCATAATCACTTGCAGTTTGATTAAATCCTTGAGCTACCAACCTAGCCTTATGGGTAACAGCTCCATAATTACCTGTTTTCAATTTAAATATCCATTTACAGCCAATGGATTTTTCTACCTGGAGGTAATTTAACGTTTTCATAAACTTCCATTTGTTTCAGTGAATTTAGTTCCTTCTCCATCACTCAATGCCAATTTTCTTGATCCTTTGCAGGATACAATTCTAAGTTCTTCAACAGTAGTTGAAACTTTACTAACTTGGCAAACTACACTTGCTTGGTACCTGTTAGGTGGTCTGGTTTCACGTGTTGAACGTGTAGGTATTACAGGGCTTACAGGTGGACTTTCATGTACTACTTGTTCCTGTTTATCTACCTCATCCTGTTCATCTATTCTTTCCTGTTCTGGTTTTATGAGCTCTTTCTGTACTTCTTCTTTAATTGTACTCTTTTGCTTACTGATATATTGTTTTGATCTTCTATAGGTTTCTATGATTATATCTTCACTTGAATCTTGCTCCAGTTTTTCCCATCCTACATGTTCAAGGAATTGTGCATTAGCACTACAGTAAACGCTAGATGTACCTTTTTCCCAGAATCTGTATGATTTGTGATTAGATTCATAACCTACAAAGAATAACTTTTTAGCCCTATGCTGCCCCTTATGTCTCAGTTGTGTAGGAATGCGCACCCATGCTGGTGCTCCAAATGTGTGCATGTAGCTTAGATCAGGTTTTCTACCATGCCACCATGTGAATGGTAATTCACCTGTTGTTGAGTTAACAACATTATTTAATATATGATTACCACACATTATTGCTTCTCCCCACAAAGTTTCAGGTAATCCTGAATCTGACAACATAGTACGAGCCATTGCTTGTATTGTTTGGCCTCGTCTTTCTATAAAAGAATTATGTTGTGGCCTATACGGTGCAGACTTTTTATGTTCAACACCTGCCATCTTCAGTCTATTTTGGAATTTCTTATTTATAAATTCTGTACCATTATCAGTTACAAGAGTTACTAGTTTTCTTTTAGTTTTTCTTTCAGCAAACTTCAACCAATTAAAGAAATTCTGATATGTTTCCGTTTTACTCTTCATTAAATAACAGAAACCATATCTTGATCCATTATGCTTAATATATAACGAGCACCTCCCATACTAGGTTTTTTAGGACCTATAATATCAGCAAATATGACCTCTAGAGGCTCTTTAGTTTTAAATCCATTAATTCTATTTGCTGGTATTACCTTGCTCTTTTCTTGACTGCAAGCAATGCAGTGCAAATACTTACTGCAAGGCTTCAGTTTTATACCTTCAGACAGTTCAACTGTTTTCTTGAGCATTTTAAAATGTATATGCCCTAAACATCTGTGTAGCAAATATATGCATTCGTCATGAGGCTTAATGTTATTATACACTGTATTAACCCTCTCTAATTGATTATCATTCAATACATACAATTCATCTTTTAAAGTTGCAGTTACTTTTTTACCTTCCTTTTCTATTATGCAGTTTTCTCCCCTAAAGGTAACTACGTAACCTAGTTTAATCAAAACTCTAACTGAAAGCAAATTAAACTTAAGTTGTGGTACATACAACATTTAACATTTTCTTTTATACACGAACAATGTGCAATACCTTCAGCTTTTGCTTTCATTTTCCAGCCATTAGCTAACGATATCTATTGTAAACTCGTTGACATCTTAATAAATCTTTTCTTATCTTTTGTTATGCAGTGCAACGTTCCACTATCCACAACCCATAAATTATTATTTACAATTTTGCTGCTATACATGGCTATTTCAAAAAAAATTTCATCGTTTTGATGCTTTTTGGCATTCTGGCGTTTTCCTTTTTTGCAGAATCTAGCCAAATGTCCTTTTCCTCCACAATTAAAACATTTTTTAATTGTATAGGCTGTTGAAGATAATTTATCTTCTTGTGACTGTTCCCTTCTCAGCTGATCCCTTTCAAGCCTTCTCCTGGCTTCTTCAATTAATCTGCCAGTAATGTCAGTTAATGTGAGGTTATCTTTTGGCACTACTTCCAGTGAAGTTATATAGTCGTCATAGCTCTCATCTAACGAAGACAAAATTATATAAACCTGATGCAGTTCTGTGAAGATAAGTTCTTTTTCATGCAGTTCCTGAAAAAGCCTCTTCATTGTGTTTATATGAGTCAACATGTCTCCATTCTTTTGAAGATGTGTTCTGAACAGCCTCTGTGTAAGATTTATATATGCTCCTACACTGTCTCGAACATAAATCTTCCTTAAATTCTCCCAAAACTTAGCAGCTGTTTCTTCTCCACGAATATGTACAAGCTGCTGGTCACAGAGTGTCAGTCCTATTATACATAGAGCTTGCTCATTTTTCAGTTTATATTCATTTATTTTCTGGGCATCATTCTCATCTTCCGGATCCCAATCATCTACCTCTGGTGGGTTTTGAATTATACTCCAAACCTTCTCTGTGTAGAAGTAGACTGCATTTCATAGACCATGAAACATAGTTTGTTCCATCCAGTTTGGATATTAGAGACAAACTTGGTAAATTGACTTGTGCCATTTTTCTTTGGATATAAAACTATAATAAACTAATAAAACACAGCTGTCGGTTTACAGTATTGTGTAACTACACTAACTCTCAATTTATATAAGCCTGTTATATCCTGGTTAGTCTGACTGTGCAGCCTGGGCCCATAACCAGTGTTAGGAATATATCCTAGCAGAATGTGCACAGCAGTCAGGCAGTCAGGCGAATATGAGAGAAAGCGTTTTTTTAGTTTACACACTCAGTAAAAACGGATATACTGTCTTAGTTGAATAGTTTATTCCTTTAAGAGTTTTAGCAGGGTCAAACAGTCCAAATGTCATTCACTAGTGTTCAGTCAGTTCAGTCTGGAGATTGTTCAATTGCAAAAAAATCCAGTTTCAAACAAAATCAGTTAACTTACAATGTCAATCCATAAATCAGTCCAGTAAATATCTTCTCACAGTAGATTAGATATACAGCATTCAATCGATGTCAGCAACAGGGAACACGCAGAACAATCAACCATCAATCCAGTAGCAATCCAGGTTCTCTAGCTCCCTCTTATGGCAGTTTCTCAACCGCACCCAACTTATATCATTTAGAGTTTAAAGTGAAAACATATTTAAACTTTGCTATCATGGTTTATATATTATTTACCCAAACAACGTTAGGTAACTAGGATTATTCCTAACACACACTATATATGACATAAAATTTAAAATATAAAATACAAGATTATTCAAAGATGAGACTACATTACTCTGGGCAACAGACACTGTAGCACAAAAAGTTCATTCCTTGCAAGCTTGACATAAAAGCAAATAGTCATCAATAGATATATACACATAAACCATATTTACACACATCCAACAGAGACAATAAAGCAGCTAAGAAGGAAACAAAATGACCAGGAACACAACCTCTTGAGGAGCCAGCACTGATTAAGCAAGGATTATCACCAAACAAACGATCAAGGAGATAACAATACTTATTCAAGGAATGACCAAGTGGAAACCCACACCCCCACCTAATGGCAACACACACTACTATGTAGGCAGCAAACCCTTCCCTTATACTGAGGATATAACTTAGTAGGGTAATGAAATGTCTGCAAGCAAACAACGAAGCTCAACAAGCACCAAGAACTCTAAAGTACTTGTTGCAATGAGCTCCTATGAAAGTAATACTTACCCCAATTCTGTCTCCAAAAAAATTCTAGTGCTTTCTGGGTTGCAAGATGTTTTTTAACTGAATAATGAACTCTCTGTATTAGCATATTGGAAAATCCAGCACGTTTTAGAAGGTAAGCCATAGTTGGTGAATGTCCAAATGGATCAACTGCCCAGCCAGATTTTGGCTTTACTCCTAATGAAAAGAATGTGTGTTGAAAGCAATATAATGCTAGACTATAATAAACACACAACATTTATTCTTACACATGGGATCCCCAATATTTGAGGACTGATACACAAATTGGAATGGTTGACATAGTCAATTCTAAAGCAAACAGAAACTCCTAAAAGATAAACTGTTGCCTCATAGAAAGCTTTCTTTCTTTTTCAGTGCAACAGGAAACATGGTTACATGGATGAGAAAGAAACTGTCTGGAGAACCCAAGTATGAAGCAAAGGTGCTATCTAATCCAGTGGTGGGCTGCTGGATGGTTGGCAAGGTTCAGGTGAACCCCTAGCTGTGGGGTTTATTACATTTTCCAAGAAATTAGACACATTAAAAAATGTAGGCATACAAAATGAATGCTATCTTCCTTGACTTCCTACCATTTTTTTTTTTAGAATAAAAATAAGTACAGTTTTTTTACTCTGCAGCCGGGCAGCCTTTTATTTTAAAAATGCAGTAATAAAGCATTAGGAGGATGCTAGGATGATTAGGATCTTACAGAACAGCCTGTGAACATGGTGGGCTCCAAATTTCAAAACCACTCTCTTCTCAACTTGAATAATTAACAACAGACAAAAAAAAAAACTGCAGTGAAAACTCGGTTTATTACAATGTTAATCCAGGAGCCATATTGAATAATAAATAAATTGAATAATAAATAAAGATGAATTCTCCAAATGTTTTTACTGATATCTGTCTTTACCATAATCCCAGTTAAGCATATTATATACATGTTTGTCAATTGTGGTTTGACAATTTATAAAAGAAAATAATTGATTCATTCATCGCTCTGTACTCAAATGGAAGAGTTGGCAAAACTCACAAGACAAAAATTATGTGGACCTACCTACAGCTTTCTCTAGCCACTGGTGTCCTTCTATCAATTGGTCAATTAAAGCAAAATAATGTGGAGAAGCTTCATCAGGCATGACCCAACCTCCTGTTACAATTTCAAATTGGCCATCTTCTATTAACCTGAAATATATATTTACTTTTTAAAATCATCCATAAAATTGCTTATTTATAAACAATAATAAAACCAGTCATCTTTAAATACTGACAGCAAGTACTTCTGTTCTCAAAAAAAGAAAGAAAGAAAATAACTTGTATCATCTTTATTAGAAAAATGTGTGATACTTAGTTTTACAAAATGGTATGAAGATGTTGAAGTTGGAAGGAAAATTAAAGCATTCTCTAAGAATAACTCTGCAGCCTTAAAATTGGGATTGGGGGGGTGAATGTAGTCACTGGTTCACCTCTTCAATAGCTAACTTATTTTCTTTGTAAGAAATTAGGAAACATAATTGCATGGATCAGGAGATATGGATAGATATATCTGTACATGCAGATATAGAGTGACATTTATTGATATGAGATAGAAGGACTACAACTGAAGCATTTAGATCTTGTGTTAAGACTATTATAGTTCCTTTATCTTGTTCCATTTTTTCTCCTCTATTCTTTCCATTGTATTCCACTATCTTGGAACTAAAATGATGTAAGTTACTGCCAATAGAGAAATGTGGATTTAGTTATCATACTATGTCTGTTGGAATAAACTGCCCATTTTATTAAATGTCTAAAGTGAATGAATATTAATAATGGAGTTTCAGTAGACAGCCAAATTATTATTTCATTGAAACTTTGTTTTGAACTGAACCAGAATCACTATAATTAAAAAAGAAATGACCTTACCTATAACTAACATTTCTATTCTAAAGTGTTCACTTATGAAGCTTGGTAATTTAATTATAACATTAAAAAGAAATTAAGCTAAATTGTGCTTTAAGAAATAAAGTCTAGTTATGTATTAGAACACTGTAATTTATAAACCTATACACAAATGGGTCACAATGACAATGAATACTGATGTTTTTTTTTACTAAGGCATACAATAGGTTGATTGAAAATATATACACGTATTAAAATATCCTGACCTTCTCACAGCATCCTTCTTCTGACTATCTATTCCATCCCACCACTTTGAAAAATAAGAGATTTCAGACCACATAAATTTCCTTCCTTTATCTTCTTGAAGTTTAAGAACCATGTTATTGAGAATGTGTTGTGTCTGATCTCTGAAGTAGTCATCAAATGTCTTCAGCCAACCTATTAAACATAATATCACATGCTGAACAAATTAAACTGAATACATTGTGTTAATATCAGTGTTTCCCAAAAAGAATCATCACTGCTTTTTGCAAAATAAAAATCTGACTGTGACTAAAAAAACTAGACAGTAACAAAAAATAGACTGTGACTGATTTGCAAACCTCAATTGAGCAGTAAGAAAACATTCTTTTTTTGAACTGTATCTATATTTAAAATAACTTAGAAGCATTTTGAAAGCATAAATTATGGTGATAATGGTAATACCTTATCGAGGAAGTCAATTGCTCTAAAATTTTAAACCGGAAGAAAGCATTAATTTTTATTTAATATTAAGGAAAAGTACCAAGGGGGTACTTCAATTCAACTGCTTTTTGTTATAAACAACTTAAGCAATAAGTGTGTCTATGCTGGATTTGTTTCACTACTTCAGCCATATCAGTAAGGGGAAGTAGTAAACTATTTTCTCAACAAATGCATGCATTTTTTAAAAATTTCCTTAGAAGCTCCTGAAACATATGTTATTCTAGAACATTTCAGAAAAAAATAATGATTCCTAAACTGCTCTTAACACTTTCTTAGAATTCTGAGAACAAAACAGTGGCCAATAAGAGGTAAAATCACCGTTATTGCTGCAACCACAAACAACAATGAAGGCAAAAAAAAAAAAAAACCCACCTCCACAAAGTCAATGCAAATGGAAACTAATGTTATATTTAAAAATCAATAAAGAACTGTAATTTCAGTGATGAAAAATGAAGTCAATTTAAGTCTTTGAGGTTTTATTCACTTCTGTATCAAAATGAAAATTATTTTCTTATGCTAGAAACTAAGTAATTATGAATCTCTTTAGAATAAAATTTCTGAAAGTCACTGAGTTTTCTAAAAGGAAAGAATGGAACAGTTAAAATTAATATGTGCTTATACATGTACAGGATCCCAAATATAAGGCATTTTAAAAGGCCACAATTTGAACATGAAGAAAAATATAAAATACTAATCTAAAAGAAATGAAATGTATGAACAAACTTAAGAACTGAGTTAAAATAAATTGCTATAAAATATGCTGGCTTTTTTTCAGAGCCTACAATGATATTTGTGACTACTGTATCTATCTGAATTATAGAATAATCTTCCATCATACAAAAAAAAAAGTAGTGGCTTGATTGTTTTAAAACACAAGAACATACAAACATTTGTCTTTTTTGATATAGGGACAACAAGAAGTCAGGTAACCACTGTATTGAAGAAATAATTTAAAAAATAAATGCAAAGTATTTGCCAGAATTTCTGGAACAAGAATTAGTAAACAAAGCAGAACAAGTAGATGGTATGTCTTGCTAATCCAATGCTACTCAGATTTTATTTAATATGCCCTCTTTTGGTCAAGTAAACCACTAAAGGCAAACATAGTAGAAAAGCATGAGGAACTATTGTGTGTAGGTCCTGAAAATCATGTCAGCTGTTAGCATTAAAGTCTTGAATTATGGATATAGTGACCATACAGCCTCTTTATTTCAAAAAGCTGCCCTTTAGATTTATACAATTTACTTATTTATTTTCTTGGCTTTACTCTTGAAATTTCCTTTGTAAAACAAAGTCAGAAACTATTTTTAATCCGTATGAACCTCTCTCAAATTTGCTCTTTCAGGTTTTGTCCTTTATTTTTTCCATAAAAATATGACCACTGTAATTATGCAAGATTGAGGTCACCAATTTAAACTTCCATAGATATCATAATTTTATGATTCTATTTTATGAATAATAGCATAATTTTAAATATATTTATTAAATGCAAGGACCTAGTTGTACAGTAATGAGAATGCAATAACTGTTGTTAATTTGATGAATGTTGGCATCTATATTTAACATTGGAATTATTCTTTCAAATAACTGAAATCTTTATATAATGAACTACTTGAAATATGGAATTGGGTTTTAGCTAACATGGCATAATTCTTAATGTAATGTGCAAACAGACTATTGTATTATGTGAGCCCATTTAAATAAGTTTGAAAGACATAGAATGTTTATGTAAATAAGGTGTATATCAACAGCCTGAATCTTTTGTAAACCAAGTTTCAGGTTTAAGATATTGTCTAGAAGAAAGTGAATACAATATTTTTGCTTAAAATATATTCCTGGAAGGGGATCAACTATACGACCAAGTCACTAATAAAATGTGCCACCAAGGCATCTCTAATTGTTGTGTAGTTTATACTCTTGGTCTCTTTAAAAAGCATAAAATGCTGACACTAGCTCCCAGGTACTGTAAACCTTAACAAAGATCTAACAACCTGGGAAGGTACTGTGCAATTGTCACCCAGTTCCAGGGGGCCCATTTGCCATCATTTTGGGGTTCTTGACAGGCTGAGATGATGTAGTCTGGTGTATTTTCTTTTTCTCTTGCAAGTTTTTAAAATATTTAGTCAAAAAATTTTAAAAAATCCTTTTTGGCATTCACACTTATTTGAGTCTATTGTCTGCAAAACCCTATATTTACTGGCTACTGCCTGGCAGCCAGCACCAGCAGAACCACATTGTGCAATCTCTTTATTTTCTCTTTATTTTGAATTGTAAAATCCAATCCAGTGTTTATTGATGGTAGGCTGAAAGATTAAGGCACAGAGATTAAGGCAAATAGATATTGTTGTGAATTTTGTAATAACAGCTTAGGATTTCACTAGTCTCTCATTTTTGTCATTTAGTTATTTCTGTACAATTTGTACTGAAATCTAGCCAGTTAGAGTGGTTACCTGCTGATTCTGAAACCCATAAGGTATTTTTAGCAGCAGTGGATTCAAGGAAAATACATTAATAAAAAAATTACTATATGATAATAAAAATGTTATGTTTCATGGAGCTGAGGACACAAATATGATTGCCCCAAACATATTTTGAAGCTTTCTGATATGTTACCTGGATCATTATGTGAGTGAGGTACAACAAAAACTTGAAGAGGTTTATCATTCCACTCATGTTCATCATAAGTGATGTCAAACCCTTGCTTCCAAACTCCACCATCTGGATTATCAAAAGGAAGAATATCATAGACTTTCAGCATCTAAAATGCATAAAAAGAATAGATCATGATATATAAAAGTAAAAGGCTGATGCACATAGTTCTGCAAGTATGGTTATGGCCATTAATTTACTATTTACAAAATTCAAACAAATCACTGAAAGCCAGTTTAACGGCACTGGACTAGAAATGAGGAGCCATGAGTTTTAGTCCTGCCTTAGGAATAAAGCTAACTGAGTAACTTTGATCAGTGACTCTCTCTCAGCCCTAGGCAGCAAGCAAGGGCATACCACATATTTATCTGGGCAACTGAGTCAGCAAAGACCCTAAGGCATGGATGAATAAACAAGTAAAGAGCCTCGTTCCAACATTCTGTTTAAATAATATATTCAAAGAATACTTTTCATAGATTTTTATATAAATATTATTGTTTTAGATATCATAAATTGAACATTGTACATATCTGATTGGTCGTAATAGTATAAAGGATGTCATTCATCACCTTTTATAAACATACACACATTTTACAACCAACATTCCTACTGTTTAACTAATTCTTCCTACAATCACAAGTGGGAGGGGATGGGTGATAAGGAGTAATGAGAAGATTAATAGTAATAGTAGTGCAGATTTTTGTAAATAGTTGGACAGTGTTGAGGGAATTATTTGTTTAGCAGAGTGATGGCGTTCGGAAAAAACTGTCTTTGTGTCTAGTTGTTCTGATGTGCAGTGCTCTATAGTGTTGTTTTGAGGGTAGGAGTTGAAACAGTTTATGTTGGGGGTGTGTGTGTGTGTGTGTGTGTGAGGGGTCTGTAAATATTTTCATAGCCTTCTTTTTGACTCCTGCAGTATACAGGTCCTCGATTGAAGGCAGGTTGATAGTAATTTTTTTTTTCTGCAGCCCTAATTACTATCTGAAGTCTGTGTCTGTCTTGTTGGGTTGCAAAACCAAACCAGACCAGTCAAAAAATTTAGTACAGTTTTAATAATATTTTAATCTGTGTCATTTTAATCTTTTAGCTATTTGTTACTTTTTTTATAACTTGAAAGCCGCCTAGAGTCATCTTGTAGGAGACATGGGTGACATAAAAATTTAATAAATAAATAAAAATAAATTAATAAAAATGAATTACAAGCAAGTAAAGACAGACAATACAGCATTTCCACCTAAACTGACAGACCAATACATAAGAGAAACAAAGTTCAATTAAGTTATCTGGCACTTGAGCAAATAAGATTCTCTCTTCATGAAAGTTACATCAGTAGAAATTATTTTTTAAGAGAGTGACAAAGCTTCTTACCAAAAAACTTTAAGAATGTAGCTAATTCTTAGAAATTCTGATGAACAAATTATTTCTAGGAAAAATGATTATTTTACATAATACATATAATGCAGTGCTGTCCAGACTGCATTCTCCTCTTTCTTATCAACACATACCCAAATTTTTGCAACTGATGGAGAAAAAAACCCAAACAAGCAAAATAATTAAAACAAACTAAAAAGCCAATGCTTTTTTCAGTATTATATATGTGTTTACCTACAAAACATTATTACCATAGTTGCAATTTCCTGATATAAAGGAAGTGTTAGGCACATGCAAACAACTTCCAGTGAAATTCTATTAGGAAGGGGTTGGGATCAATTTGCACACTACGGTGCTCCCTTCTACAATCCAATACAAGAAAGAAACCAAAAATTACAATTAGGGACAGCATTATTTCTTTCAATATCTTCCTCAAGAATTTGACTTGTCAACATCAGATAGAAGAATAGACTGTTAAATTGGCCTCATTTTTAAATCAAACTGTAAAGAGTATTTCTTTCTAATATTTTATTACTTAAAATTGTTGGCATTATCATATCTTAATAGCGTTCTCTCCCTAAGCAAGTACTAGCTGATTTTTTGAAGTTTTTTGGGTGCGCATAAACATAACTTCTTGTGATTTTCTAAGGCTCTTGGAATCCATTGCTTTGGGTTTTTCCCCCCCAATGTATGGTATGTTTAAAGAAATTGATACTATAGAAAGCTGCACAAGCAGAAGAACAAAGCCATAAAATCTCGAGAAAATAGAAAATACCAGCAATGTACACTGGTTCGGATTGCAATTTTGAAAAATGGTTCTTGTTCTGGAAAGCTATTTTATTATCAGAAAGATTTTTTCCTAACCCCTTGAACTCTATGTAACTATTCTTTGTAGTAGCTGCTTCCATTTGAAAATGTTTCAAGACCCTTTTGAATTGCTTTTGACAGAGTAGCAGATAAGTGAGAGATTATACTGCATGCCTCAATCCAGAGGCCTAATAAGAACCACTAACTGCAATGCTTGGGTTCATTAGTGTCCATATAGCATTTGATATTCATTTACTTACAAAAGTTATATAACGGCCTATCTTGTACATTAACTTTGGTCAGCTAACAATGAGAGAATATAGAAGCAACAATCAAAAAGAATATACTAAAACCTGTATATTTTTTCAAAAAATAAATAAATAAATAAAAATACATTAATCAAGGCACTATATAACATGGCACCATATAACAAACTCAGCTATACAAGTCCCTAACAGACCAAAGATTGTTACAGTAAGTATGCTGGCAATTTAGCTACTTGCCTATTTTACTTTTTGGGAAAAAAGATATCTCGAAGAATCTGTTTGAATTGTAGATTTGACAGGATATTGATGGAATATTGGACAATCTCTTGTGGCTACTATATAGTTAAATATAACAGATCAGAATAGGCAACCTGTTATGTATTAAAATGGTATACTCGAAATCCCCGAGCCTTGATTGGCCAAGGCACGGGGATTTCTGATTGGCCAGGCGAGCCGCGCTGATTGGCCCGATTGGGGTCTCCCGCGATTGGTGCAAACCAAGAGCGGGAGACTTGAATCGCTGCCATTGGCCGCGGCCGCCTTGCGAAAGGTATAAAAGCCGCGGGCTTTTTGCCTTTCGCCGGTTCGGTTCCTCCTAGTTAATAAAGAGCTTTGAATGAAAGTCACCGACTCTAATCGTCTTTTTGCGGACACGACACTGGCGACGAGGGTGGGATCTCGCCCCTGAACCGAACCCCGTGTCCAAGAACCAGTTCCAGCGCGAAGATGGCGAAAATAGCACCGCCCGCCCCATTCAACCCCGCAGCCGAAGACTGGGAATCATACTCGGATCGATTCCGGATGTACCTGGAATGCGCCGGGATGAAGGACGCCCCGGCCCCGCTAAAACGCGCCGTCTTTCTTACACACTGCGGACCAGAGGTCTTCCAAATGGCCAAAGCCTTGGCCAAGCCAGCAGACGCCACAGCCATGGACTGGGACGTCCTGGAACCCATACTACGGCGCCATTACGCTCCCGAAGTCCCCATCCTGATACGGCGCAACAAGTTCTACCGCCGAAACCAGAAACCAGACGAAAAATTGAGCGATTTCGTCGCAGAACTTCGGCGCCTGGGAGGACTCTGTGAGTTCGAGGGTCTAAACAGTCTCATAAGAGACCGCTTCGTACTCGGGTTATGGGATCCTACACTTCAGAGCCGACTTATGGCCAAGGGCGACATCAGCCTAGCCGATGCCCTTACAGCAGCCGCAGCCGCTGAAGCAACGCGCACGTCGGCAGACAGCATGCGAAGATCTGACGAGAAAACGGCGGAAGCCCAAACAATAGTGACCCATCGAGGGGCTTTCAAGTGTAACCGGCTCCAATTCGGAGTCAGCGTGGCACCAGGCATTTTTCAAAGCCTGATGGAACGTTTGTTACAGGGCATAAAAGGGGTGGTGCCCTATTTTGATGACGTACTAATAGCGGCGCCAAATGAAGCCGAATTAGAGAACCGACTCAGACAAGTCTTAACAAAATTTAAAGAAACAGGACTTAAGGTTAAGCGAGAAAAATGCAATCTTTGTACAAAGCAAGTAGAGTTTTTGGGCTATCTCCTAGACCAGAAGAGCATTCACCCTACAACTAAAAAAGTAAAAGCCATCAAGGAAGCGCCCACCCCAAAATCCAAAACGGAATTACAAGCGTTCCTAGGATTACTAAATTTCTATAATGTTTTCCTACCTCAAAAGGCAACGGCGGCGGAGCCCTTACATAGACTCCTAGACAAGAAGGCAGCCTGGACTTGGGGGAGGCGAGAACAAGCCGCTTTTCAAAGAACCAAGGACCTCCTCACCTCTGATGCTGTCCTGATGCAATTTAGTGAGACTTTACCCCTAGCTGTCACTTGCGACGCATCACCCTTCAGCGTCGGCGCTGTCCTCAGCCACACCCTCCCAGACCAGAGAGAAGCACCCATCGCCTTTTTTTCCAGGACTCTGACCAAACCAGAGCGCAACTATAGCCAGCTGGACAAGGAAGCTTTGGCTATAGTTGCCGCCGTTAAACGTTTTCATGAATATTTGTACGGCCGCCCGTTCACCATCGTGACGGATCACAAGCCTCTGCTGGGCATCCTCGCAGGAAACCGAGCCACTCCCAACATCTTGTCACCCCGAATGACAAGATGGTCGGAATTCCTGGCAGCCTACAATTACAAACTGCTACACAAGCCAGGTAAGAAAATCTCGCACGCGGACGCTTTAAGCCGCTCGCCCTTACCTGACTCAGAACCTGACCCAGCACCAACAACAAATACCTTGAGCATAGAAAGTTTACCTATTACCGCATCCGACATTGCCAGAGAAACCATTAAGGACAGGCGTCTGGCACGAATCTTGCACTGGTTAGAAAAAGGCTGGCCGGAAAAGGACAGTGACGAGACTTTTAAAACATTCCGCCAGCGCCAGACCGAACTGTCACTGCTGAGAGGATGCATTCTATGGGGTGACCGGGTGGTAATTCCAGATAGATTGCAAGAAAAAGTCTTGAGGATGCTACATGAGGGTCATCCTGGCATCGTCAGGACTAAAGCCCTGGCCAGAAGCTACGCTTGGTGGCCAGGGATGGACAAGCAAATTGAGGCATGGGTCGCCAAATGCCACCGATGCCAGGAGACCAGATCCAGCCCATCCACAGCACCCATCCGGGATTGGGAAACACCACGGGGGCCCTGGTCCAGAATCCATCTTGACTTTGCGGGCCCCACAAATGGACATACATTTTTAATCACAGTCGACGCATATTCCAATTGGCTGGAAGTCAGCGACATGAAGTCCACTACCACAGAGGCCGTCATTAAAGAACTGTGTAAACTGTTTTCCACACACGGCCTCCCAGACGTCGTGGTCTCAGACAACGGACCCCAGTTCACGTCCATCGAGTTTGAACGGTTCCTGGCGGAAAGAGGTATCCGCCACGCATTAACAGCACCGGCGCATCCGGCGGCGAACGGTAGGGCGGAACGGATGGTCCAGTTTACAAAAAAGACCCTCAGGAAAATGGACCACGGGGAGATCAACGACAAAATCAACCGCCTACTCTTCATACAACACATCACACCCAACACTACAACCAACAAGAGTCCGGCAGAGCTGTTGATGGGCAGAAAGCTGAGGTCCCCACTTGACAGACTGCACCCGACTTACAACCCGGAGCAGCCCCCAGACTCCAGCTCCAGGTTACGGACATTTAATCCAGGTGACCTGGTATACGCAAAAAACATGACGGGGGATCCCCTATGGATCCCAGCCGTCATAACGCAAGTCACTGGTCCAAAGTCGTACCGGCTCCAAACCACGGACGGGCGAGCCTGGAAACGGCACATCGACCAGTTAAGGTCCCGAACGGCGACTGACCTCAACCCCCAAGAAGCGAACCAAGGGGGGAGGGAATACCCGGAGAGACAATCGCAAAATAAAATAAACCAAAAATACTCACCAGAGAACAGCCATCGCGAGTCCCCTCCGGAGAAGAACCGTCTGGCCAGCTCTACCGACTCGGAGAAGCCAAGCGGGAGCGGCGAAATCCGCAGCTCAACCGACCCGGTAGGCCCAGGCGGGAGCCACGGCGAAAGAACCGGCCCGATCATCCAGCCGGTTCGCAAAGAGGCAGGAGCAGCCAAAGGAACGACCGCTCCGGCCGAGTTACAACAGGAAAGTGAGTTGCGCAGGTCAACTAGGACTCGACGGAGCCCCGCCTACCTGCGTGACTACACCACCTGACGGACCATACCAAGGGGGGAGGGGTGTTATGTATTAAAATGGTATACTCGAAATCCCCGAGCCTTGATTGGCCAAGGCACGGGGATTTCTGATTGGCCAGGCGAGCCGCGCTGATTGGCCCGATTGGGGTCTCCCACGATTGGTGCAAACCAAGAGCGGGAGACTTGAATCGCTGCCATTGGCCGCGGCCGCCTTGCGAAAGGTATAAAAGCCGCGGGCTTTTTGCCTTTCGCCGGTTCGGTTCCTCCTAGTTAATAAAGAGCTTTGAATGAAAGTCACCGACTCTATCGTCTTTTTGCGGACACGACACAACCTGATCTGCAATTTTTAGCAATCTTAAGAAAAGTCTGGAATCTCACAGGTTTCTTATCTTGTATTAAACACTCAAAGACACGTAAACAGCTATTACATCTCACATTAAGAGAAAGTTGGAATTCCCCTAATACTCTGGAATCATAACTGGCCAGGTATTTTAGTCCCAATAGTACAAGAAAGAAGCTACTCTCTTCCCTTTAATAATGAAGTTGTAGCACTGTCATCCTATACACATTTCAGAAGTTGATGACACTGCAATGAACTGCAACCCCAGTAAAGCACTTCAAATCATAAAAATGCATACCCAAATAAATTGTTCTAGGAAATGCCTAATTACTTTGTGTAATCACGGGTGCTAAGTGTATATATTCAGACCAACCTCATATAAGGCCTGGCATTTCAATAAATTTGATTCGAACGTATTTAAATGACTGCTCTTTCAAAAGTTTTGCATGATATGAAATACTAGTTATCATATAGAGCTGTGATGGTGAAACTATGGCACATGTGCCGCAGGTGGCATGCAGAACCATTTGTGCTGGCATGCAAGCTGCAGGCAAACTTACCTCACTGGGCATGCGCACGCCTCACTGCTGTTTTTTGGCTGCTTTGAGGCTTTTTTCAGTATTACGTCCTGTAATACTGGAAGTGACAAAACAGGCCTATTTTTCAGCCTGCAAAGGCTGCCAAAGGCCTTTTTCAAGCCACTGGGAGGCTGAAAAAGGCCTCAAATCGGCTGAAAATCAACTGGAAGGCACAATGCAGGTAAGCGGGTGGCATGGAGGGGGGAAAGGAGGGATTGCATGAGCATGCACAGAGGGCATGGGGGGCATACATTGCCTTCTGAGTGCTGGCCTTTGCAGGCCAAAAAATAGGGCCATTTCATCACTTCCTGTAATACCAAAAGTGATGAAATAGGCCTTGTTTTTGGCCTGCAAAGGCTGCCAAAGGCCTTTCCTCAAGCCTCTGGGAGGCCGAAAAAGGCCTCAAACTGGCTGAAAAACAGCTGGGAGGCTCAATGCAGGTAAGCGGGCAGCATGGGGGGAAGGGGGGTTGCACGTGCATGCACAGGGGGCGTGGGGGGCACACATTGCCTTCTGGGTGCTGGCATGTGAGCATGAGTGCACAAGCACACACACAATTTTTGTCATAGGAGCCCAAAAATGGTTAGCCACCACTGATATAGAGCATGGCTGTTTAACATGAGGCTCCTGGGTGATGTGCAGCCATTAAGAGTCCCTTTGGCAACAAATTTCAACACTCTTGTGACATTATTTCTCAAACTTTTGGAACAGAAACTATTGTAAGCTCTGAAACAGACAGATAATTCAACCATTTTTTTAAAAGTTGTAATCCGGCGGGGGGGGGGGGGGACAAGAAAAACTTAGTCTCATTTTCTTCATACTATCCTCTCTACCCTCCATGCAAATTGACCTCTCAACAGTTAAGTTGTAAAACTTATGAATATATTTTTTATTTTATTGAGCAAGCCATGATCAGTAATTTATTGAGCTTCCGTAACATAGGAAAAAGATAAGCAAAACACTGATCTCACTCATAACTGGGTGGATTTCAGAACAACAAAGATCTAATAAGGGTGGACCTAACCACTTATACGAAAAATGAACACAGGAAATTCTAGGAAAAAGAAAAGACCAGACTTTCAGGAACCTGGAAGGAAGAGAACTAAGGGAAAGATAGGATACATGGCCAGAAACAACAGCTGTCAGAGATTAGTTTTGCAAAATATTTGAAATAAAAAGGTCAAATTACTGGCTATTAGCCTCTAGTAGTGCTTTATTTTCAAATGTCTTCTCTCAAAAAAGGTAAGCATTTCCACAATAAGTACAGGTAGTCCTTGACTTAAAACAGTTAGTTTTGTGACATTTCAAAATTACAATGGTACTGAAAAATTTGACTTATGACAGTTTTTCACAGTTTCAACCTTTGTAGCAGCCCCAAGTTACATGATCAAAATTCAGATGCTTGGCAACTGGTTCATATTTATGTTGTGGCCCACCAGCAGCTAGTGGAGCTGGTGGCAGACTTAGACAATGAGGAGGTTGGTGAGGAACATGAGCCAGTCCTGTAGTCTGGGGAAGGCTATGACGAGTGTTCTGTATTGGAGGCAGAGATAGGGCCAGGACCATCTGACAATTATCAGCTGCCTTTGGAGTTGGAGATCAGTGGGGCAGAAGAACAGCTAGAACCTGTTTCCAGTGCAGGCCTGCATAGGGCTGCCAGGAGAAGAGAACAGTTAAGGAAAAGGGGTCAATTCAGGAGTAAAAGCTCATATGGATGGTGAATGGCCCCTCCCATAGGAAATAAAGTGGAGCAAAAGGGGAGTGGTGTTTGCAGGAGAGAATTAGTTCAATTCATTAGACTGAAGATCTGTTCCTGATTTCTTGCCAAGTAATTGCTGCTACAGCATAGCATTTGGAAGATATCAGCCTGGCAACTCTCCAAGCCTGATAAAGGTCTGTAATTGTGAAATTTCGAAAGACTGTTTGCCGGGACTTTGCTAGAAAGGAATTCACTTTAACCTAAATAAAAGGGGTTTTATCAGGACGACAGTCTGTTTCATGATCTTGGGAAGCTAGGTGAAAACAATTTATGACCGTTGCTGTGTCCCAAGGTTATGTAATCATTGTTTGCAACAAGCAAAGTTTAATGGGGAAGCCAAATTCACTTAACAACTCGGTTACTAATTTATCCAGTGGAGTGATTCATTTAACAACTGTTGCAGAAAAGGTTATAAAATAGAGCAAAACTCACTTAACAAATGTTTCATTTAACAACATAAATGTTGGACTCAATTGTGGTTGTAAATCAAGGACTACCTGTAATCCCTAAAACACAGCCTACTTTAACTTTTGGTATGATAAACATCAATGTAATAAAATTTGCAGTGATGGAGAAAGCATTATTTTTAATTTAATCTACAACTTTTTAAAAATAGTTCAAATCACTCAGACAAAAACAATATAATTTTTTCTGAAATAGTCATTCTAACATTTATACAAGTTCTTCTTCAACAGAGTTCAATTGTATCAAATCTGTATCAAACATACAGTCACTCAATCAGAAATGAATGTCTCAAATTATAATTTTAAAAAATTATTCTAATATAACAGTAATTGATTAGCAAGTATACCCAGTTTACACTCATGCAAAAACCGCACATATTACAAATGAATATATTACTTTAAACAAAACATATAAACCATTTAAATCATTTGCATATCATAATGTATTTTCATTGGCAATCCCAGTGATTTCAGGATCTGCATGCATGTTTGACCAACCTACCAGTCAATTATTTCACAGTTTAGGAATTATAACTACCAGAAAGGCTACACAAAGATCTCTATATTTCTTTGGCAGAGGACTAAAAATAGATGAAGGATAATATCTAATATTCAATTGATTCTTACTTGAACATCTGAAGCTTGACTTCCAGTTTTTGAAGCAAACTGACAATCTTCAGGCTCAATTGAAAGATATGCATTGGCAAGAGGCAATACTTCTGAAAAATTTCTTTGATTAAAGTTTAATACTTCTGGACTATGTTGTCCATCTTTGACAGATTCACTCAAATTGATCACAGAATCTCTTATGTTTGAAATAATTTCATTGTTTTCCGCCAGCAACCGTTCCAAGTGGTCTATTTTCTCTTGCAGTATTGAAAGCTGACCCTGTTGAAAAATACAAACAATTAGACATCCAACTATCTATATAGTAGAAATATATTTATTTCCTCTTTCTGTTCTAAATATGATAGTAAAGAGCTTGTAATTATCATCAAATCAGTATAAGAAATTTTCTCCAAAAAACCCCCAGTATTCATTTCATTCTTTAATTGTGAATTCGTATAAGATTTAGACATTTTTTGAAAAAACAAACCACAGTAGCAGTTTGCAGCTACTCTTATTTTGCTGCAAACATAAAAAGATAACCACCCCGATTTTCATTTTCCCAAATCCACTCTGAATTCAATAATGTTCTAAAGTTATCCCACCATTAAAATATTCAAAATTCTACTCATGATATCTTAGAATAAGGCATTATTTATTAAGATAAGAATTAATTATATTACAAAATATCATTGGAACAGAAAATCAAAAGTAATAATTAGCAGCCTTTCAGAGAACCTTTTTAGGTATACAATTGCAGTCTAGATATAAGATTAGTTCAAAACATTTTATGGGGTAAGTGAACTATTTGCTGTAGTTTGAAATAAAAGATTAAAACAATTTTAGCTAGTGAGAGTTTTTTCATATTCTTATTTTTCCAGGAAGTAGATATACATTTCCTTGTTGATTCATTGTATCTCCTCACAGTTACATGCATATTTTTGAAAGTGTAATCCCTATCACAACAACTTTACTGCTTTCCCTGCTGTGACACCTGCTATATACAGGTAGCTCTATCTACATAAAAGAATATTCTTTTCACTCCATTTAGTACATGTATTTGCAACTACAGGTTTTAGCAAGAATTAGAATATTGCATTAGGAACAGAATTAACAAAAACACACTTTTTATATTTTCTTAGATTTTTAAAATGGACATGTACAATTTATTCTCCGTAGAACTGCTGCGAGCATCCAGAGAGTGGGAGGTGCTCCAGTCTTCACTTCTCACAGGCTGAGCTGAAATTGAGGAACGCCCTCCTCCTCCACGTGACTCCATGCGTTCCCCCAGTTTTAGCTCAGCCTTCGAGAAAGACAGGCAGCTTTTCTTCCGTTCCTTGGCCGTTTCAGGTGTTGTTGGTATTTGCTTCAGGTTTGATTTCTTTTTTCCTCCTTCTCCCTGCAGAGTGTAGTGCGGCCCCAAATTTAGTTTACGGAGCGATTTCGCTCTCAGGAGGGAGGTAAGGGGTTTGGAGCCTTTTCACGCCCCCCCCACCCCTCCTCATTCTTCCTCTGCCGTTCCAAGTGTGCTGGGCTCAGCCGCTTGGCTCCGCGCCATATATTTAGCACGCAATTGCGTCTTCCCCCCTAGAACACCTCAGAGGAGGCAGCGCTTCCTCTCCCAGTTCCTTTAATATTGATTGAAGTTGCGGTGGGCTGGTGCGCTTCTGAACTGTGCGCTCTGAGCCGGGCGGCCATTTTGGGCGTGCCTCATGGCCGGCGCCATTTTGTTTTTCTAATCAAGTAAGGCTTATTGTTTTGGAATCAAGGGTGAGCTGTGAGGCCTTTGTAGGCCCTTAGCGGGACCGTCAGGCCGCATGGAGCCTCCGTTTTTACCGGGAGGGCACTGTGCCTCCGTGCCCTGTTGTCCCTCTCGGTTAGATATTGTTGGCTTTCTTCCTTGGCCCGCAGCTAGTTCAGAGGCACAGGCACGTACTCCCCATTGTTGTTGGGGGGCTGCCTACAGAGGCCCCTCTTGTCTTGCCTTTTATATATTTGCTTAGCCTCAGCGTTCATTTGGTCCATTTGGAATTTAGGTATTTTTGCTGTTATTTCTTGGGTCTGTTTGGTCTTCCTTAGTTGAACCCGACCCTCAATTGTATATAATTGTTAGTGTATATATTCAGGGTTTTTATTTATAACCTTGGGTAGATTTTTTTCTATCCTTTTTATTGCATAGAGTTCAAAAAAAAAAGAGATCTTTGAATAGATAGTTTAATTAATCACTGTTCTAGAATAAAATTTCTTTCAAAAAGGGGGACGTGACCCAATCTTAGGAAAACCAGTTTACGTAAGTAGGCCGAACTCCTAGGCGTGCCAACCGCCATTTTCCTTTTTCAATACTATGGCAGAGGCTAATCCTACTGGCTTTTCTCTGAAGGCCAAATCAAAGACGCATTACCTTCGCAAAAGGGACAAGAAATCTTCCAGTGCTTCTCAAAGAGATGCTTTACGGCGTCATAAGGCCCTAGAAAGGGAGTTTAGCAAGCGGGCTAAAGAGTCACACTCTATAACACCTGCCTTTCCTTCTACCCCCCCCCCGCCAAGCCAATCCTCTTCCTCCAGGGGCGGTACCTCCACCCGAGGCCGCCAGCCCTCCCGTGTGCCAGAGGTGACCTTTACGCTGACCGTTGCAGGCCTACGTTCTGGAGATCTTACTCCAAACATTATACCTGAGGACATTAGGGAATGGATGCAGTCTGCCATCTGTCAAGGAATAGCCGAAGGAATGCAGCAGCTGTCTAGACCGGACTCCCGAGGGAGGACTCCTGAGGCTGAATCTTTATCCGGAAGGTCTCTCTCTACACCAGCGTCTCAACATGGTCAGGTACCTCCTCACATGGATGCCCCATTCCCAGAGGGGGAGGATACCCAAGAAGAAGAGGAAGTGGGCCTTGAACCGTTCGGAGAGTACGAAGGTTTTGATAGAGGTTCCTTGCAGTATTCTGAACCTTTTCTGGAGGCAGATCTAATGGAGGGAGAAATGTCAGAAGATGAGGGTCTTTCCCCCGAGCAACCTGCTGTTGTGGGTCTTTTTAAACCCCATTTATTTAAGTCCTTATTATTTAAGGCAAAGAACGTTTCAGGTCTGGCCTCTCAGTCTCCCTCTAACCCCCCTTCATTGAGCCCAGAAGGTCCTGATGACCTTATGTTCAGACAGCTGGCGGTGGCAGCAGACATTATTCCGGCCCCTCCAATCTTCTCGGATCTGGTTGCAAAGCAGTTGGCCTCGGTGGGTCCTTCTCCGGCCCCTTCTAGTCAGGACAAGAGGTTGTTTACCCTGGATCCGGATTTCTCCGCTATGTTAGACACACCGGAAGTAAATGTTCCGATTGTAAGACTTGCCTCCTCTTCCAATTTTACCGATGCACTGGAGGCACTGAAGCCGGAGGATAGGCGAGCGGAGATGGCGCTCTGGCGGGCTCACACTGCTGATGCTTGGGCTATCCGGTCGGCCACGGCTGCTTCCTTCTTCACCCGGTCCTCCATCAGGTGGCTCAGGCAGCTGAAGCAACACATCCCCCCAGCTGACACCAGAGCCCATCAAGATATCGCAAAAATCATGGCGGCGGCGGAATTTGCAGCCGACGCCACCTTTCATTCGGTTAAGTTCTCATCCCGGCAATATCTTCCCACGTATCTGCCAGACGATTGCTTTGGCTTTGGCACTGGCAGGCTGATATTAAAAATAAGTCTAAGTTGGCTTCAGCCCCCATATAAAAAGGGAAATTGTTCGGGCCCGCTTTTGAGCCATTGCTTCTGGAAACTCGAAATAAGAAAAAGTTTCTGCCTTCACTTTTTCGTAGGCAGGAAGCCAAGGGTTCCCAGTCCTTTCGGAGGGGCTCCTTTCGTTCCCCTTTCCAGTCATCATTCACTCCTAGGTTTCAGGGCTCCCCCTCATTCTGGTCATCTTACCAGGACCAGGGTGATTCGGGAGACAGAAGCAGGAGAGGGGGCAGTTACAGAAGGCCCTTTAGGGGTTCCGGGAGTAGGGCGGCCCGTCGACCCAGGTAGCATTGCAGGTTCTCCTACCATAGGCAGCCGCCTCAGGCATTTTGTCGACAAGTGGGAGGAATCCACCTCAGACACTTGGGTTAGAAATTCAGTGCGCTTTGGCTTGTCCCTGCAGTTTCTCATTCCCCCCCCCCTGAGCATTTCAGGGTTTCACCCATCTCTAGGAATCCTGCTAAGCGAGCCCTTATGGCTTCCGCCATCAAACATCTATCTGATATTAGGGCCATTCAACCTGTACCCCCCTCCCAACAGGGAAGGGGTTTCTATTCCCTTTTATTTTTGGTGCCTAAACATTCTGGGGGTTGGAGACCCATTTTAGATCTTAAGAGGTTAAATCATTTTATCGTACGCCATAAGTTCAAAATGCAGACTCTACAGTCTATTTTACAAGGCATCAGAGAAGGGGACTGGCTTACATCAGTTGACCTTTCCGAGGCTTATCTCCATATTCCCATTCATTCCTCGTATTCCAAATACCTCAGATTTTGCTATAATAATCAGCATTTCCAGTATGTAGCCCTTCCCTTTGGTCTCGCCTCAGCTCTGAGATCTTTCACTAAGGTGTTGGCAGCTCTTGCAGCTCACCTTAGACAAATTCCTATCCGGATCCACTATTACCTTGACGATATCCTGGTTGTATCCCCTTCCCAACATCAATCCGATAGCGATACTAGCGCTACCCTCTCGGTACTTCAGTCCCATGGGTTCTTAGTGAACTGGGAGAAGAGTCAGCTTACCCCCTCCACTCGTATATCCCATCTGGGGGCTGTGATTGACTCTGTTGAAGGGAGAGTTTTCCTCTCTCAGGAGAGACTTATTCGTATCCGCACCACTATCAGGGATATCCGGCGAACTGGGAAAACATCTTTGCTCAATTTATCCAAGCTGCTCGGGAAGCTAGTTTCTTGTATTTCCATTATTCCATGGGCTCGCTTGCATTCCAGATCTTTACAATGGTTCCTCCTGCCGTATCAGCGTTCAGGAAGGAGCACATCAAGATTTGTAGTGAAGATCCCACCGAAGGTTCTTGCCTCCCTCCTATGGTGGACGCAACCATCTTTCAACAGAGGACAGCTATTCAAAGAGCCTCAAAGGGTTATTCTCACGACAGACGCAAGTCTTTCCGGATGGGGGGGCCCACCTGCAGTCTCTCTCGGCACAGGGAGTTTGGACTCATGCAGAGCGAAGTCGGAGCATCAACTGGTTGGAGCTTCGCACAGTGTACCTGGCCCTGCGAACATTCCTTCATCGAGTGAGAGGGCACCATATCCTGGTCCTAATGGACAATACTACAACCAAGGCCCACATCAATCGGCAAGGGGGCACCCATTCCATCCTTCTCATGAGAGAGGCCGAGCAACTGTGTCGATGGGCAGAGGCGCATCTTTCGTCCATCAGAGTGGAGCACATCTCCGGAGCCTCCAACGTCCAAGCAGACTGGCTCAGCAGGGCAACACTGGATCAGGCAGAGTGGCGTCTGCACCCACACCTGTTCAGAGAGGCAGCAGCCAGGTTCGGTCAGCCCCTAGTAGACTTTTTTGCATCTCCGCTCAATGCGCAAACACCAAGGTTCTTCTCCCGTTATCCCTCCAGCGGAGCAGAGAATCACGATGCCTTGCGTTGCCCGTGGCCTCCCGGGCTACTGTACGCCTTCCCTCCGCTTCCGTTGATCCCCAGGGTGATTTGAAAATTGATAGCCGAGAGAGCAGAAATCCTCATGGTGGCACCATATTGGCCCAGGAGGCCGTGGTTTGCGGACCTCCGCAATCTGTCGGTATCTCGCCGTGGAGGATCCCGTTAGATCAGATTTCACTGTCGCAAGGCCTGCTGCTTCATCCAGAGCCATAGTGGCTACAGTTGGCCGTTTGGAGGTTGAGTGGGAAAGGATGATTGAGGAAGGCTTATGAGCCCAGGTCATTAACACCATTTTGGCGACTAGAAGGCCTTCTACCACTCGCATTTATGATGCGACCTGGAACAGTTTCTGTAACTGGTGCCACAAATCATTCATCGATCCATGCTCTCCTTCAGTTGCGCAGATCCTGGCCTTTTTACAAGATGGCCTAGATGGAGGTTTATCACCTAACACCTTAAGGAGGCAGGTAGCGGCGCTCTCAACGGTGGTTGCTGGCGGTCCTTTCGGCCCCCTTTCCCACCATCCTCGAATCAAGGCTTTTCTTAAAGGGGCTTCTAATTTGCGCCCGTCAGTAGTGCACAGGTACCCGACATGGGATCTTAATAAAGTTCTCCTGGCCTTGACTAGATCTCCCTTTGAGCCTCTCAGAGAGGCGTCACTTCAATTTCTTACATTTAAAACAGTATTTCTGGTGGCTATTACTTCGGCTAGAAGGATATCTGAAATTGCAGCTCTATCCATGAGAAAATACCTGTGTATTTTTCATTCTGAAAATTATTTATGCCAAAGATCAATTCAGCGTTCCACAGGGCACAGGAGTTGGTCCTGCCTAATTTCTGTCCGAAGCCTCTGCGCGAGCAAGAGAGGCAGTGGCACACCCTTGATGTTCGAAGGGCTTTGTGTATTTACATTTCTCGCACGCAGTCCATCAGGAAGACAGTCTCTATTTTTGTCCTTTCAGCCAAAGACGCTAGGCTGTAAGGTCTCTCCGTCCATGGTAGGCAGATGGATTAGGGCTACCATATCCAAGGCCTATTTAGTTCAAGCTATTCCAGTTCCCAGTGGGGTTACCGCTCACTCCACCAGAAGTGCAGCTACTTCGGCAGCCTGGGCTACTCAGGCGTCTATTCTTGATATTTGCCGGGCGGCCACCTGGGCTTCCCCATCTCCCTTTATAAGACATTATAAGATTGATGTTTACGCCTCAGCTGAGGCATCTTTTGGCAGGCGAGTCTTGCAACAAGTGGTGAGAGATCCTGGGGAAGTTCCAATTCAGACGGACTCCCACCCGTAGGACAGACTTGCTTTGGTATGTCCCACTCTCTGGATGCTCGCAGCAATTCTACAGAGAATGGGCGTTGGTTCTTACCTGATACGCCTCTTCTCGTGGAACTGCGTAGAGCATCCAGCCCCACCCTAATTGGTCCATCTGTTGGGGGGGGAGCCTGTTTCGGCGAATGATTTCTAGTGTTGTAGTTCAAGTTCTATAATACTTAAGATTAGAGGATTGTTGTTGTCCTCTCGTCTTCATTAAAACTGGGGGAATGCATGGAGGAGTCACGTGGAGGAGGAGGGCGTTCCTCAATTTCAGCTCAGCCTGTGAGAAGTGAAGACTGGAGCACCTCCCACTCTCTGGATGCTCTACGCAGTTCCACAAGAAGAGGCGTATCAGGTAAGAACCAACGCCCATTTTCTGTTCCCACCATGGAAATCAGTGGTCCCCAACCTTTTGGGCACCAGAGAAAAAGGTATTTCCATGGACCAGAGGGGGCGTGGTTCTGCACGCTGCCTACATCCTACAGATGGATCTTTGCTTGTTTGGGTGGCCTGGTTGCTGGCATGGTGCAGACCGGTGCCATTCCATGGACCAGGGGTATATATCAGGTGACCCCTGATATTAATGGCATATATAAATTCTAAGCGGCAGCAATGGTCTTTCAATAACATATATGTGCATGTAATGGTAAAGGCATCAGACTAGAAACAGGAAGACCATGTATTCTGGTCTTGTTTAGGCACAAAGCCAACTGGGTGACCTTGCAGGAGCTAGAGTTAAGGAGAAAAACACAAAGGCATAAAAGAAAAAAAACCCACCGTGCTTCTCATATAATAAGGCCAGGTCTTTTTTTTTTAAGCCCCGGAAAAACGGCTAGGCTGTCTTTTCAGGGGTGAATTAATTTCTCTCCCTCCACGCACCCTCGCCTAGAGTGCCCCATGTGCAGCCATGCCTGCCACCAGCCACTCCTAATGGCCAATCATGGTGGAGCACAGAAGGCTCCCTACCCCTGCCAAGCGCCTTTGCTGCAGACTCGGGTATGGTGCTGATTGCAGAACAGGTCAGCAGGCAGGCAGCGGCGGCATGGATGTCCGGCAGCAGCATTTCAGCAACTTCTTGGGCCTCCATAGCTTCCATGGTTCCCGCAGGAGCTGGCACCTCTCTTGCCAGCGCCGTCTCCAACAACAGCCTGAGTCGCTCCCACTTTTCCCCCCATCCCCACAACAACAGGGAAAAAAACATTTTGAGGTACCATGGAAGCTACAGAGGGGGCTCTCCTGCTCAAGAAGTGGCTGAAATGCTTCCACGGTTCCCGCCGCTTGCTGCCACAGTTGTTGAAGATGGAGCTGGCAAGAGAGGGACAGCTGCAGCTCAGCCTGGGCACGCTTGGAATGCAGGAACGGGCTGCACACCAGAAATGCAGGAACGGGCTGCACACCTTTTATGGAAACTTGCAGAGCCCAAGGCTGGAGAACCAAGGGTAGCAGCAGAGACACTCGCTTGGCTCTTCTCATGCCCAACCAGCCGCTTGGGATAAAATGAAAATGCACCGAGCGGCACTCCCAGGTACCTCAAAATGTTTTTTCCCTGTTGTTGCAGGGATGGGGAGGGGGGAAGCGGGAGCAACTCAGGTGCTGTTGTTGAAGAGAGAGGCACCAGTGCCGGAGGGAACTGTGGAAGCTACGGAGGCCCGAGAAGCAGATGAAATGCTGCCAGTGGACATCCATGCTCCTACCGCTCACCTGCTGACCCGGCCTGCAACCAGCACCATGCCTGGGTCTGTAGCAAAGGTGCTTGGCAGGGGTAGGAAGCCCTTCGCACTCTGCCATGATTGGCCATTAGGAGCAGCTGGTGGTGAGGTGTGGCTGCCCCCGGGGTGCTCCTAATGGCAAGTCCCTCCCGCCCTTCCCTCCCATTTTGTTTTAAAATAGGCCTAAATTTGGGGGGCGTGGCTTAATTTCATTTTATGCCTAGAAAACATGCTGGGACTTCCTATTGGGGGGCCGTATTGTTGGAGAAACACGGTAAAAATAACAAATGTATCTTTGACATTTTTATGCAGCCCTAAACAACTTGGAAGGAATAACTATAGAATGCATTATACCACTACAGTGGTACCTCAGTACTCAATTGCTTCAAAACTTGTCAAATTTGGTACCTGATGCATTTTGACATAAAATATTGTTCCAGTACTCGTCATTTCTTTGGTATTTGATGCATTGAGATAGGAAGAGGGGGATGGCTGCAGAGAACACACAGGAAGTTGGCCATGCCAAAAAGTTGCTGCAAAAGGAAGTGGGGGACAGCTGCAGAGGTTAAACAGGAAGTTGGCCATGCTGGGAAAGTCACTGGCATAGGAAAAGGGACAGACAGGAAGTTCTTCCCAACTGAAATAAAGGACATGTGGTTTACTTGGTACTCATTTTTTAGTACTTGTTGCATATCCTGGAATCAATTAATGACAAGTACCGAGGTACCACTATACACTAAACTCTTCCCTGAATTCCTATTTAATTCCAAATAATTTTATATGGTTGGTATCTATAAACCTTTAACACAGTCAACTATTGCTTCTATCAAAAAATCACTTATTTTTATTCTCAAAAGTATGAAATCAAGAAACAAGTTTTGTTGGCAAGATTATGATTCAGAATATCAAAGACGCTGTGCATATTTTGTGGCTCTACCTTGATGTTCAAATTTTCAAAGTATCTCATGACAAGAGCTTCAAGATTGGGAAAGCTATTTTAAAATCAGGTTAGTACAATGTTAAATTATCCAGAATATTTTTAAAAAAGTTTTGTCTTCAGATTATATATAAAATCAATTTTAAAACCTGCAATTTCTGCATGCCAGAGGTTAATGCCCCTCTATATTGTGCAAGTAATCTGTAAATAGAAACAAGTTTACTCAGCAATCAGTACCACACTAATCAACACTCCCGTAGTTACATTGAATTGTGCATCAGAATCAGCAGCAATTTTTGTTAAGAACCTGAAGTATTAGGTTGACATTTTAGAAGTGTAGGAAATATTATAATCTGGAGTAAAACAGAGCTTTTGTTGGGAAATACAGATATTTTTATTGCTTTGTATTTGTGTTAAAGAAAGGCTTAAGTACAATTTATTTATAAAGTTTACTTTGAAGTAATTTTTTAGTATAAAACAAACTAAGTTTAATATTTGGTTTAGTATTAATTATTTATAACAATATAAATAATCCTAACTTTTGTATGTAGCATACAATTAACTTTCAGTATCTTTATGTTCCAGAAGACAAGAGAAAGGTTTTCAAAGACAAGGATTGGAACCTTATTGTGAAATCGTTTTACTAGGGCTGTTCAAATCCTTTAAGAGTTACTTCACAATATGTCGGAGTGAAGGTGTCTGCAGGGAAACTCAATGACATACAAATGGTATGTGCAAGTAAGGGATTGAAGTTACACTCCTTTTTAATCAAAATAACTGTGCAATGACTGCAAAACAAGGTGATAACTGCAGCATCACTATTCTCTTAAAATTTTAATTTCTACTAGTGGGGGATATTATATTTTTGCTACATATTAGAAAGATTCTATTAATTGCAATGGTTTCAACTCAAAACTAGCTGTGTTCCCAATCCTATCATTCATTAGTTACCTGAGGTGTGTTCAATTTATTACAGCTTTTTATGGTCTCAGCCTTTGGAACTACAATCAACATGGCTGATATGGCTTAACTTCATTAACCAGTCAGGTTTTGTTTTATCCCTTTTCAGATAATCTATGAAAAAATAAGTCAGGCCTTGCCTACATATGTAATAGAGCAGAGACATCAGTTCTTTTTAAGGCTGAAATGAGGTGGTATCTTGCTGATGTTCCTGCATGAACAGCATTTAGCATCCCTTTATCCTGTGGTCAGAATGTACTACCATTCACTAAACTGACTGGGGTTTATTGAAATGGAAATCTACAATATCTGGAGCAAAGGTTGGGGAAAATGGCGTATATTTTTCCTCTTTAGAGCATTTTCATGACTTATCAGCCAACACTGCAGCAATTCTCCAATTGTATCTCATTTCCAACTTATCTTTATAATATCTATTAAACATACTTCAAATTTCTATTGAACTAAGCTTCCTATTTAGTGGGTGGTTTTTAAGCAAGTACTGTAATTCATATATTTTTAAATCAATTTGAATCTGTAAACATTGATAATAATCTCAAAGAAAATTATGTACACTATTACAATGCTGAGGAAAAAGTTTAGAAAGTCATACATGTGAAGTATCATTTTGTGCCCCCTGGTGGTATATTAAGCAAACTAGATAAAAGAGAAATGTTTAGTTCCATGTAGTTTCTACCTATTACTATAATTTATGAAAGTTATTACAAAAGGAATCCTCAAGCTAGAAAATTAATATTTTGTAACTTTGTGACTGATATCTGATTACCTACAAACAATTTTACAGCTTTTTGATGTATTGTCAAAGCTTTAAAACCCAAACTGCTCAACTATTATAAAATCATGTATCAGCCATATGTTTTTTCCCCAGCTCAGCAAAACAATAATCTTAGCAGTTTAAAATGTTCAATATATAAAACTATTTTAAATTAACATAGCAAATCAAAACATACATTTTAAATGGGTGCTGTATTTCTCAAGGCTTAGAATAGTATTTTCTCCTAATTTCGGTCAGTTCACTGCTGCTGTGCACTGGACTTGGCTTTGCATCTTCAAGCCTGCTTCCATAAGCTATTCATCTTGAGAAGGTGTTACAGGCCCCTCATCATGGCAGGAGTCTGGATTATTTGGCAATTGTGTCTGGATTGCTCATAAGAGCTATACACATCTTTGGGACAAATCTTAGGTTGGTTCTTTGTTCACTCTTTTCATATTCTCATTTCTCCCTCAGCTCTGTCACAATCTACACCACAGCCCAGCATTTGTAAAGAGATGCCTCAGTATTTCAGTAAGGGTGGGACTGTTACAGGAAATGGGAAAGATGGATACTAACTATCCAAATAACATACATCCCTCCTTCCATAGGCATTAATTCACTTTATAATTATTTTAAAGGCTAATATAGTCAGTAATTTATTTAAAATGCATATGTATGTAGGTTTTTATATGATTTCTAGCCGATATGGTATAGACACACACAAACATATAAAAATATGTCATAAGTCCACATTAGAACAGAGGAATCTCCAGAATTGTTTTGGTTGAAACTCAAACCCCAAGACTAAAATGGTGGAAAAGGTGGGCACTGCAAATAATTTTTAACTGCATTCATATTTTTGCCTATTTATTTCTTCTTTAGTAGAAAGAAAGAACTATCTTAAATTCAGTGATACCATCTTTGCAGATAAATATATTTTAATTCAAACCCTCACCTCATACAATAAGTACAGTTTTTAATTTTAAGTGTTGCCACAACTTTGCATCCATACACCTTTTGGAGAGACTGTAGGAACCTGTCTTCAAGTAAAAATACCACCTAACATCAAACAAGTTTAACAATGGCAATTCTTAGAAGTAAGACTTGTTTGAACAAGAATTTCATTAACAAGAGCACTGAGTCCAGATGACAGGAAATAACTGTTCCACTCGATTCTGCCCTAATCAGATCCTGTTTGGAATACTGCCTCTGGTTGTAGGCATCAGATATCAAAAGGTATAGTGACAAACTGGATTTTTAAAAAATATTGGAATGGAGAAGAAACTAGTAAATTGGGTAATTATATCAATTATAAATATAAAAAATAAAGTGACCATGTAATATTCCATTCAGATGACAAAGTAGAGTTTATTCAAAATAGTGAAGATTATTTAAATTTACTTCACTTTTATAAAATTAATCAAGACTTTAAAACATTCTGATAAATGTATTTCCAGCCCCACTAAAAATTTGAAGTACCGTATTTCAAGATAAAGACATTTTAGATTACATTGAGAAAAGTAACTTTTGGTACCCTTAATTGCAATGCAAACTTAACAGCATTTAAGTCATTCAAGTTAAAAGTCACCCTTGCAAAAAATGAATTCCTTTTTAAAAACTGTGTATCAACCTTCAAAGAAAGACAATCTATATCAACATGGCCTATGTGCTTCTAATGAAAAACACTGCATTTATAATTTGTTAGTTTACAATCCAGACAGCATCAAGACATCTACCATGTTTATTGTCTGTGAATGCAAGCTGGAATTCTGCCCTGATCTACTGCTCTGAATCAGATTGTGCCTCCAGGCAAGTTTACAGTTTGCATACAACCTAAGCCATTGTGAGGCCTGTGTTAGGGAGATAACTGAAATCTACAGCTGCACAGTTTTGCCAAATAGAGATTCCTGGATGGTTTGTTTATATCCGTTTCTCAGCAGCTTAAGCATCTGACTATCATATTATCCACAGGCAAACACTAAGCTAGAAATTTTAGCATCCTTTTATTGCTTTGGCTGTACTTAATGTTCTCTTGCTTTAAGCAATCATAATACTAACTTGTGAATTAAGTAAGCCAACAATGTTCCAATTCTAGCAAAGCGCTGCATATAAATACTTTTATTTGGCCCAGCACCCAATTATCTGAGATAAATAATAATGGATAAGAAAGGGGAACATACAGACTTCAGTAACCTAACTGGTTCTTTTAACTGAAAATCCTATCTATCATAGGAAGAATTCCTATTACTCTCTCAACAGATGGCAGCACTTATTGGTGTTACAATGTTTTAGAGGGTAGGATTAGTCACAGTTGTAAAACTGTTAATAGTAAATAGATACTCATTTCCAGTCTATCAAGTAACAGGGCTTTCAAAATAGAAAACAAATATACCACCCACCCAAAAATAACCTGAATCTTTTTGTTTCCAAACTCATTTTTACAGAATTTCAATTCATATGTACTCAGTTGCAAAAATACAAGAATAAAAAGTTTCTAACACATTACTATAAAGCACTAAACACTGTGAAACTTACCAGTTTATAGCTCACATATTCATTTTAAAACTGCTGTATTACGTATATGAGTACATGAGTTCTGACAGTGCTGCCTTATCTTTTTAATGAACGCACCTTATTAAATGTTCTTCTACATTGTTTGAATTTAATGTATTTTATTTGTTTTTACATAAACCACTTTGAGATCTCCAACATAGGATGCAATACATATTAAATAAATTGCTTTTTTTTTTTTTTACTTTGAAAAAGAAAGATTCCTTTACAACCCCTCACATACCTGTACTGGTCTGCGGCCTGTCAGAAACTGGGCAAGTGGCAAGTAAGCAAACAAAGCTTCATCTGTGCATGCACAGGATCTAAGTGGCATGCAAAATCATTCCCCTCCCCCCATCCTGGTCCATGGAAGACATTTTTCCTTCCAAAACCAGTCCCTGGTGCCAGAAAGGTTGGGGGGTGCTGCTTTACATCAGAGCATGAAAGCCTACTGAGTGACTTTGGGCCAGTCACACTCTTTCAGTTCAACTCACTTCACAGAGTTGTTGTAAGAAAAAAAGGAGGAAGAAATATCTTAATCAGCTTGTGTTATTTATAAAAGAATTTTTTTAAAAATCTAAAATAAACCTAAAATAGGAACTTGGAATTTTAGAATCACGAAATTAGACAAACTATGATCCTTCCTCTGCATAATACATTTTTTAATATCCAGTTTGCTAAATAGTCCAGAGTTTGGCAGTTCTAAACAACATTTAAAATGTGAAGTTTTATTTATCCTACTTGGTAGTGTACCAGATATATCAGACTTGGTTCAAAAGCAAGCAAATCTATCGTTGCATATTTTTAAAAATATCGAAACTCAATGCCATAAATTACCTTTCCCTCTCCTAACATAGGGAGAATTTCTAAACTACACTAATATTAATTGGCAGAATTAGCCATATGCAACTCTATTACTATGAACAGAACAAAACAGTTATAGAAAGCATAAAACTTTCATACTTTGTCCACTTCTTAGCTGCAAATTAATTATCAGAGTGATGTTGTTTCACTCTTTATTTTCACTGAACTGCTCAAAGAATTCAGGGTGCGCTCTCAAAGTGTCTTAAACTACAGTTATGTGATAAATAAAACACAATTGGCTGGGTTTATTCATTAAACCCATTAATCCAGAAATATAGTTTACCAACCATATTTGAATATTATATCGTGCCATAAAAGAAAGTAGCCTTTTTGCTGGAAAGCAGTTATTCCACTATCCACAAAGTCAAAGTAAGAACATGAAAAGAAAAGAAAACAGAGCAGTTTATACTCCATGACCAGTGGTGAAACTCATTTAATAGTCAAGCAAACTTACACTTCCCAGAAGTTCTATCTCAAAGTCATGAAAGAAAAGAGCACCTGATAAAGCAGCTGACTTATACCTTGAGAGCCAACATCCTATCCTTGCCTACTCTTTTCCTACAGGGCACCAGAGCGACCCCTCTCTGGAAACCCCACCCTTAAGTCTTCATTAGTAGTCACTACTGGAGATATACCAAAAGACAGCATTTTAAAGGCATAGGGTCCCGGACTAGGGCAAGTATGTTCTTTAAAATCCAATTCCGGGACTGGACTCCGGCTCGTGTGAAATCTATCCTGTACAACTACAAGCTTCCATTTAAAATCTGCTAAAAAGGGAGCTGCTCGGTCGCTCACCGCTCTCTTCCTACCATTAAACCGAAACGATCAAGATAACAGCTAAGAAAGCTTAAGCTTCTGTACATCCCCAGCAAGCCTGCTTTGATGGAAAGGTTTGAGGTTCAGTTTCCTTTCTCCCCGGCTCCGAGGCAAGGAGACTTCCCAACCCCCCACTTCCTTTTCTGAAAATATGCCGACTCCGCTTGAGTCATCCGCGCCACTTTCCCCCCTTTTTACAGCCGGAGCGCTCTGCATTTTCTCTCCCCTTCCCCGAACCGTCCCAACTTGCCAGGCGAACCTCCCTTTCCATCCCAGCAAGCTTTCTTTCACCACTCCGCTCTGCGGCGGCTCCCGTCCCTCGCTCACCTGGGGGAAGGAGCCTTCCCGGCGGTGGTTCTTGGGGTTGTCCAAGTGGCTCCGATCCAGCATCAGGTAGAGAGAGAAGATCACCACGCAGAAGATCGCGCTGCCGAATATCGTGAACTGCCGGCTCAGCTTCATCGCCACCCTACGCCAGGCGGAAAACAAGCCGAAGAGATCAGCCCCGCCGCCGGCTCTCCGACGCGCACCAGCCCAACGTCAACGGCCGCTCCAACAATCAAGTTCTGGACACGTTGGTGAAAAGTCCCGGCCCCGCTGCCTACCCGGCGGGTGGCTGGAAGGACGAAAGTTCCTCCCGGGCCCGGACAGTTTGCAAGGGGGGCCGGGACCAAAAGGGTCTCCAGAACCCGTCTCCGAATGCAGCCGCCGCCGTAACTCAGCTCAGCTCCCCCCGCTCGAGGTGAACTAGACGGCCGAAAAGGCGACCAAACCGCGATCGCGAAAAGAGCCCGTTTGTTAGATCCGGGAGTTTCCGGAGTGGGTGCGGACGCTCCTCGCGCTTCGTTGGAGCGGATGGAGAGGGGCCCGGCAGAGGGAAACCCGACCGGGCTTGCGACACACCGAAACCCCGGCCGCCAACCCGGCCGCGCCAGCTTTCCCTCGCCTCCCCCGAGCAGGACTGGCGGCAAGGAACCAGAAGCAGCGGTTCCACAAACCCACAAGGCGGCGCGTGGAAGGAAACGGGGAGGAGCCTCGTACCGTCCTTCCCGCCCTCCCGTCGCGTAGCAACAGCAATCGCGGCTATATGGCGGCAACCTCAGGCTGCAGCCGCCTAAGTGGCGGCAAAGCTCCAGCGAGGGTAGGCTTTACGGTTAGACTCCTCCGCCCCCCAATGCCGCTTAGCTAGAGCGCGGCGTGCGCCGAGGGCTATAATTGCCTTCGCTTTGGTATATGGGCGCCGCTGCTTCTCTTGACTTCCTTTTGTGAGTGTCTTGTGACTAGGACAAGCTTCCACAGAGCTTGGGATGCGTTTGAGAGGAAGCGGGTCCCGCAACACTTGAGAGGGTTGGCATAGCGACGCTTGGGGCATGTGTATGCCTGCGGACGGGCCAGCGCAAAATCGTGCAAAAAAGGAGTTTGGCTAGCTTGTCGGGGCGAGAGAAAACCCCTTTTGTAAACTCGAAAGGCTGGGGAGGAAGCAGCTGCTGCGGCTGCAATTTCTGTGGATGTATTTTTTTCCCCCAGCTGTTACTACTTTGGAGTTTGCACGGCAGATGTGGGCTGCGCAAAGGCCCGGGCATTTCTCGCCTATTTTCAGGCTAGATAGAACAAGGTGTCCCCTTAACGCCTGATGTTTCCGCCTACTCGTTCTTTATCAAGCAATGGGACACAGATTGGGGCGTTTTCTTTCTCTTTTCTTCAGGATAATAATAATATAATAACAATAACACATCCACCATTCTATATTTGACATGTTGACATATTCGCCAGTGACAGCTTATAGCTTTGCTCCAGCCCCACTCTAAATTGATTTAAGAAGATAAGGATAGGCCTGCTGAATCGTCCCAAAGCCCGTCTTGGTCTGTCATTTATCACACTGTCTATGCTACATATCTCTGTGGTGTTTGTAGGCATCTTTTTTACTGCCTTTACTCTGTTACTTGGTGTGTTTGGAAACTGAATTTTCAAAAGTAGTAGCCCTGATAGACTCCTCTTCGCGAACATATCAAATCACTTTTGTGGTTCATCATCCCATTTTGTGGTAGTGAATTCTAATGAATTAGACTCTGCAAATAAATTCTTTTGTACCTAAGGTGGTATTCTGGCTACCATGATTGGAAGACCCCTGCTTTAGTGTTATGAGAGGAATAAATATTTTTCTGTCCACCTTGTGCAATTATGGCAATGATTTATAAAGCTTGATCATGCCTTCCTCAAATAACTTTTTTCTAACCATAAATTGTGGGTTGGGGTTGGGGTTTTTGTGTGTGTGCATATGTGCGCACTTTAGAAGATCAGTGTACCAAAGAATTTGGCCCATGGGGGGGGGTGATTAGTGATTGAAGGTTTCCTTTAAAGCGGGGATCAAATTACAAACTAATTACATCCACAGCATACAAAGAAAATCGATACAAAATGTTCTACAGATGGCACCTTCCTCCCGCTAGATCAGCAGAAATGTTTAACTCAGACCCAAATTGTTGGAAATGTAGAAAAGAAAAAGACACTTATTTTCATACCTGGTGGACATGCCAGGAAGTGAAAAAATATTGGAATACAATTAGACAATGGATAGAAGAAATCACAAATCAGAAAATTGAATTTAATCCAGAAACCTTTTTATTAAGTATAACACAAAAATGCAATAAAACAGATAGATATATTATATTACATATATTAACAGCTGCAAGGATTTCGTACGCACAACTCTGGGAGGAAAAAAGGGTTCCACTGGAAGGCATGGTTATTAAAAAAAAATAATAGATTGTATAGAGATGGACAGGCTAATGATGAAAATAAAAGACAGAGAAGATTCAATTTATTATAGGGCCTGGGATGCCTGGTATGAGTGGTTTAGAAATAAAAAGAAAATAAAATGCCAATTAGGAAAGGAATGAGGGAATATGTAAATATTCCATGGAGAAGATTGAGATGTAAGGATAAAAGATATTGATTTATAGTAAGAGTAAGATGCAATGGTAAAGGAATAAATAAATACATATACTGAAAAATGTGAGGAAATGTAAAAGATGTCTTGATGTTGATAACAATGTATAAAGTTTTATTTTGTTTTTTAAAATTTGGAAACAATAAAATTTATTTTTTTAAAAAAAGTAATTATAATTTAGTTGTTTACAAATGTCTGCAGCAAGTATTTTAATATCTTGATATTAATTTCACAAGGCCAAGCCACAAAGTGGATGCAAGATACCTGGGCAATCTCTTTCTCTAGCCACAACCCCTCTTTCTCTCTTTCTCTCGTTCTCACTCTCACTCTTGCTCTCTTGTACTTTTACTGATTTCTTAGAAGACTCACTAGTATCAGTAAGAAGCAAAAGTAGGGATGAAAGATTTTAGCATTGGTATATAACAAAAATAAATCCCTGTTAGCCATTTTTATTGAATTATAAGTATTACAAAATATAAAATACAAAGTAAATAGAAAAGCATTGGGGGGGAGGAAAGGAGAAAGAAAAATGAGGAAAGATAAGAAAGAGAAAAAAAGAAAAAGAAGCATTGACTGTTATAGTAAAGTAAGGCATTAACATCAAATCACAACTTTTTGCTTTTTCATAATAATATGAACAAACCATTTATATAATGATCTATCAGTCTAATCAGTAAACCCCAAAGTCAGAGTTTCATTCTTAAATCCTTAAGTGGATACGGGAAGAGTTGCTCCAAAATATGTATCCCAATGACAAAGCATTTGTACTCAATGCTTGTTAGTATAAACATAATTGCCCCACCCAAACAAAATAGAGAAGCATAGGGGAGATTGAGGAAAAGAGGCTGAGACTTCACAAAAATGCAGGCCAGTTGGGAAGCAGAGTATAGCTCCACATTAGTGTAGGGAGGCTGGGGGAAGCAGTGGGTTGCTCTTGATTTGTATTGACTTAGTTTGTGGGAAGCTGACAGGGAAGGTCATAAGTGGCAATAAGATGACTATGGGACATTGCAGCAATTGAAAGTTCAAGCTGGTTGATAGGTACTTGAATCAAGATTGCATGACCATGGAGGTGATGTGATGGCTAGAACTTCCAGGACTGATATAAGAACCACTCCTTCAATTTGAATGGTTGTTGAATGGGTGATCAGTAAGTGAGGGCTTATCTGTAAGTCTAATAGTGAAGTCTGATACACATTTTTACTTGAAATGTTTGCAGTAAATTTAAACTCCATTATAAGTACACTGAAGCCTTTTAGTAGGTACAGTTTGACTGAACTCCATGGGTAGGATCGCTGAATCTACCATCTAAACTCATACTCAACATTGTATGTAGTAATTGCACAACCCCTTACTTTGAACTTCCCAACCACCCCAGCTACCTCTCTGTCATTGGTAGGTGCCTTCCCTCTGCTTTCTAAAAATATAAACAAGTATTATCACATTGAAGAAGATTTGTCTAAGATAATCTCTAGGTTTGAGGCAAGCAGGGATTTCCTAGAGATTTCATATAGATTACAGCTAGTCCTCATAGATTGACTCATTTAGTGACTGTTCAAAGATACAATGATCAGCTTTACAAATGACACACATTTATGCCCATTGTAGCATCCCACAGCCATGTGATTGTCATTTACATGCTTCCAAACCCAAAGAACTTCCAAAGAAGTCCCATCCAAAGCTCCAGGTTCCGGCCGAGGCAGCTTCCGCAGGTGCCGAACGCGTGGAGGGAGAGGAGAAAATCCTGAAGGAGTACTGGGACTTAAGAGAGGTGTTTAGCGAAGAGGCCTCTGACGAGATTCCTCCTTATCAGTCAACCGATTGTAGTATTGAATTTCTACCGGGGGTGACGCTCCCAAAACTGAAACTGTATTTGATGACACTGGGGGAGCTGGAGGAACTGAGAGCGTTTATCGACAAGAACTTGAAACGTGGTTTCATCAAACCTGCCAGACCTCGAGTGGCGGCCCCTGTGATGTTCCGTGAAAAGAAAGATGGCTCCAAACGCTTGGTGGTTGACTATAGAAACCTGAACGCAGTGTCCATGGAGAACGTGTACCCCTTTGCTCTGATGAAGGACATGTTAGCCCACCTGGCAAAGGGGAAGATTTTCACAAAGTTGGACTTGAGGGAGGCGTACTACCAAATCCGAATTAAAGAGGGAGATGAGTAGAAGACTGCATTCAACTGCCCGATGGGTTGTTTCCAGTTCAATGTTCTCCCTTTCGGCCTACAGGGGGCACCTGCTGTTTTCATGCAAATGATCAATCAAGTGCTTCATGAACATTTATACAAAGGGGTTCTGGTCTACCTTGATGATATTCTTATCTACATGGAGACTAGAGACGAACATGTGAAACTGGTACGCTCCATGCTGCACAAACTGAAGGCTGCCAAATTGTACGCCAAACTATCCAAATGTGAGTTCCATCAAGAAAAAAATTACTACTTGGGATATCGTATCTCACCCGAGAGCATTGAGATGGACCCAGAGAAAGTGCGAGCCGTATTGGACTGGGCCCCACCGAGAACCCGAAAACAGCTTCAAAGTTTCCTCAGATTTGCTAACTTTTATCGGCAATTCATCCCGTCTTTTGCCAAAATAGCCATTCCCATCACCAACCTCCTGAAGACAAAGGGGGAATTGAAACCAAAGCCCAGCCAACCGTTGAATTGGACTATGGTGTGCCAAGCTGCATTTGAAAAGCTTAAAAGACTTTTTGCTGCAGAACCAGTACTGAAACACCCAGACATGGATGCCCCTTTAGTGATCCAAGCTGATGCAAGCGATGTGGCGGTGGGGGCGGTCTCACTTCAATTAAATGAGAAGGAGGCTTTGAAAATGGATGAGTGGTTCCTGGCAAATGTGAATAGCTGCACCGTTCGAGAGGGTCTAGTCTGGATAGATGCGAAATTGTATGTACCTCAAACCCTGAGAAGCCAACTGTTACAACAAACTCATGACTCCAAAGTGGCTGGTCATTTTGGGTTTGTGAAGACCCTACATTTGGTGAAACGGCAGTTCTGGTGGCCTTCGTTGAAAAAGGACATTGAGACTTATGTGGCGAGCTGTCCAGTTTGTGCTTCAGCAAAAAGACCTGGTAAACCACCAGGTCTGTTGCAAAATGTGGCTAGGCCAATTGCTCCTTGGAGGGAAATTTCCGTGGACTTTACAGAAAACCTACCCGAGAGTGCTGGGCACACAGTCATCTGGGTGGTGACTGATTTGTTCTCCAAACAAGCCCATTTCATCCCTTGCTCCAAGATCCCTTCGGTGAAGTCATTGGCCAGAATGTTCATTATACATGTCTACAAGTTGCACGGTGTTCCTGAGCGTGTAGTTTCTGATCAAGGGGTCCAATTTACCTCGAACTTTTGGAGGGAATTTTTGAAGTTAATAGGCTCCACCCAGAGCTTAAGCTCCACCCACCATCCCCAAACTAATGGGGCTTGCGAGAGAACTAACAGGGTGCTAGAGCAATACCTCAGATGTTACATAAACTATCAGCAAGACAACTGGGCGGATTTACTGCCTTTTGCAGAGGTGGCATATAATAACTCTGTTCACAGCAGTACGGGGTTTACTTCTTTCAAAGTGGCAATGGGGCAAGATTTTGTGCCTATACCTGAACTTCCTTGTGAAAACCCCAATGTCCAATCGTTGGGCAACTGGATATCTCAACTTCAACTTAACTGGCCGGTCGCTCGTAAAGCTTTGGACGAGGTGCACCAGTCTCATAAGAAATTTGCTGACAGAAAGCGAGCCCCGCAGATGTCATATCAAGTGGGCAACAAAGTATTCCTCTCGACTAAATATTTGCAGACTACCCAGAAATCAAAGAAGTTGGCTCCTAAGTATGTGGGGCCTTTCCCCATTGAGCAGATTGTAAATCCTGTGACTGTTCAGTTGACTTTACCAAAGACTCTTCGTCGTATTCATCCAGTTTTTCACATCAGTTTGTTAAAACCCAAACATACCTATACCTTGAGACCAACCCAGACTGATCCCCCCATACCATTGTTGATTGAGGGTGAAAAACATTTCGAGATTAAAGAAATTCTAGGCTCTAGGAAATGGAGGGGTCATATCCAATATCTTGTAGCTTGGAAACATTTTCCTCCGTCCTATGCTGAATGGGTTAATGAGAAAGACATTAGGGCTCCTGAACTGCTTAAGAACTTTTATGCCAAATACCCTGATAAACCATAGAGGTGTATGCAAATGTTAACATATGTTTATCCTATTTTTTCTTACAGGGACTAATGTCCTTCTTCTAGGGGGTCCGAATGTCAGCCTCAAGATATCTTCCATAATATGTATATTCTGCACCCTAACTATTGCTTCTCTGCTGCTATGCCAATCTATTTCTTTCGGCTGTCATTAGCGATGGAGGGAGGGGGGAACTTGGAGGGGAAGAAAGCTGGAGGTGTTTTGCATTCCTTTGTGGGGTTCGCAAGGGGAGGGGGATTCCTTTAACTTTCCATTTCTTGGCTAGCTTCTGTCCCCTTTTGAGCAACTGCGAACTTTTATCAAAATATGTCAAGGTCAACTGACAGAAGCCTCATCATCATCTAGAGATGGCCACATGATCATATTCAGAACTTTTAATTGGAAGAGTATTTTGGACTTTGGGGGGTGGGAGCATTTCCATTCCTTTGTATACGTGAATTGCCCGCCAATTTCTCAGATTCGGAATTAAATCTGTAGCTTTCACTTTATTTTCCAGTAAAAGGATACTTTGCTCTACCCATGGAGTCTTAGTATTTCTTTCTTGGGATTTGAAGGGAGCACAAACTGACACCTGCTTCTAATAAGCAGCTCTGTACAAATCATGCTTCCATTAATGTAATGTTTTAATGTAATTTTCAAAGTTATTTTCCATCACTCAGAGATAGGAAATTCTGCTTTGCAGATCATTTTGACTTATACGAATAAAATAGTTAATGTCACTAGCTGAGTTCCAAAACAATGAAATGCTAAAGCACATTTACTGTTAGAAATATTGCATAAACATGCTGATGATTTCATTGCTTACAAAATATGGGAAATTGCACATGGAGGCTAGTCAGGTCCAACCACATTCCAAACATAGACTTAATTGTTTCAGAAATTGGATAGCAACTGAATTGACCACTATTGCCCAAAACATTTCTGAAATTGAAAGAAATCCACTTGGCTCCACATAGCTTACCGGTAGATAACAAGTGGCTTGAAACTGCTAGAATAAACATGTTACTGTTGTGCAATCCTTTCACCTGCATTCTTTGCATCAGAAAATACAATGCTGTCTTCCTTGGATATGCTCCACATTTGAATTAAAGTTCTGCAGTGTGAAATTTCAACATTGAAATGTTAACATTGCCTAATGTTTTTTATCAACATGGCTTCAAGAGTTTGTACTTACATCATATAGTATAAAGAGATTATCTGACACTTTGACTAAGCCATGAATTATTGAATGAACTACAGTTGTCTGAATACAAACATTAAGTTTGTATTCATGATTATGACTATGCTTTGTACACATAATGCTGCAAGCCAATAGTGATTAAGGCTCCAGGCTAAAAAGCAGGAGACTGACTTCCAAGCCCCACTTCAGTTGGATAATTTTGGGCCAGTTATTCTCTCTCAGCCCAACCATTTTATAGATTTGTTGCTGTGGGGAAAATAGGAGGAAGAAGGTGTGTTGGATATGTTCAATTCTTTGAATTATCTGTACAAATAATAAAATCAGGAATAAAATTGAGGCAATTTTTCTAGCTCTCACAATATGAATGCTGCTGGAAAGGTACACTATTCTTGAACTGACAATTTCAGGGATGTTAGCAATTAACTAGCTATAAATCACAATGAATTATGTAAAAATTATAATCATTATTAGGCATTTGTAGCATATTTAGCAAGCCATAGCTTAGTTACTGCATGTGGATCTAGCTTGCAACTATATCTACAGGCAACAGTAACATCAAGGTAAAAGAGATACTGGTGTTGCCAGGATAAACATCTTGAAACTAAATTGCCAATTAAATTGACTTGGGAAGTTTTCTTTTTCCTGAGATTTAGGATTGCAAACATCATCTGCACACAACAGTTTATTCATCTTGTATTGATTTGTTTGAATTTTTACTTCAAAGGCAAAATAATAATAAAATCACTTTTAAATTTTAAATGTTCTTCAGTTCACATCCAATATTTTAACCTATGATACAAAAATAACATACTGCGCTGGAATAATTTTGGCAGCACCATACATTTTAGATAATTTGTGTTATTTAATACTTCCTAAAATTCAGAGTAATTTTAAAATACATTTTACTACTATCAGGATGCTCTTGCAAGGAAATGGAAACAAGATAGCAGTGTAAGACAGACTTTTAGAATATTCCTTTATTCCTTGAATACCACTAATACTTTACTGTATCCCTGATATTTTAATTAAAAACAGCTAATTGTCAAATCATATGATGAAAGGAGAAAGCAAGGCTCCCTAATATCCATTTTCTTTGTTTTTCTTGGGACTGCTGAATAGATTATATTTAAAATAAATCATGATGACAGTAATTCTCATTGAACAACTTCTCATTCAGCAACCATTTGAAGTTACAATGGCGCTAAACATGAGGAACTTGTGATAGTCCTGATAGTTGCAGCCATGACATCATCCTCACATGATGCCATGTTCAGGCACTTGGCAGCCAGCTTACAATTGTTACAGTTGCAGTGTCCTGTGATTATGTAATCTGCCTTTGCAGCCTTCACTGCTGGCTTATGACAAACAAAGTCAATGGGAAAGTCAGCAGGTGGTTGCAAATGGCAATCACACGACTGTTGGATGCTGTGACTGCATAGAATTTGCCTAATGATAGCAACTGGAACTGTTGTATCAATCAGGGTCATAAGTCAGTGCATTCATGTGATGTCATGCTTTACAACTACATCCCTTAACACAATGGAGTTGCAGGCCCAATTACCATTGTTAAATGAATACAACCTGTATAAAGAATTAATACTCTCTTTTGGGATTCAAAAAGGGTATTAAGCTTTTAATTGGGCTTCATTGAGTAAAGCATGATTGGCCTCATATAATAAGACATAAACTTTGTTTAACTGCCATGAGTACTGTTTGCACAGAACATTGAAATACGTATAGAATTTAAAAAAAATAAATGGCTTGCTTAGCAAAGAAATCAAAGAAGCTATATTATTGTTAACATGAATTCACAATAGCATCAGTGTCAAGGTTAAATGTGATAAGAGCTAATAGCAGCATTAAGACATAAGACATAAGAGTTTATTTGTCATTACGCTCGCAAGCGGGTGCAACGAAATGAGGTGCTCTTCCACAAGTAAAACTGGACAAACACCACTAAAAGAAAAAAAATTAAATTAAAAAAAAATTAAATTAAAACTAAACTCTAATTAAATTAAAACTAAAACTAAACTAAATTAAAGTGGCGGGATTTCTATTTACCAAATATCTTGGGGTGGGGGAAGTCTAAATACTGTCTCCCTCTTTCCCACTGTTTTGTTCCATCTCCCTAAAATTCAAATTAACTGTTTCTCAGAGATTTGAATTATAGAAAATATATATTATGAGATTCTATCATGAATCTCCCAAATAACATGTCAATCCTCCATAATCAAATTCCTGTCAAATGGGAGAAATGTGGATGGAAGCATCTATTCTTGAGTGTTGATGTTTACTTTCTCTTTTTTCTGTGTTCCACATAGGAAAAGCCTTCATAGCCTCTCAGTTCTCTGCTATTTATTTTCATTTATTGAGTGATTTGTTTTGCAGAATCTGCAGTAAATTTCATTCATCTGTTGTTCATAGTTCTTAGCTCAGGTCTTATTCCTTGCACATGTATTTTATCTAACAATATTCACAAATAATGCCTAAATATATGTTACCTTTTTAGTGCACTATATTCTTTCTCTGAATTAGAAATGATATAATATAGTTGTCTAAATGCTGCAGATTCAGCAAAGACCAGGGATGGGATTCTACAGGTTTGCACCTATTCGGTAGAACTGGTTGTTAACATTCTAAGCAGTTTGGAGAACCAGTTGTTGGAAGAAGTTACTGGCCTAATCCTGTAAGGAAGGCAGCAAGGAAACATTCTGGTGTTGCTTACAGAAACTGCCTCTCCGTTAACCCTTATTACATTCTTGGCAGGACTAGACTTCCTGTCTCAGGAATTTTTTTCCCTTCCTTTGCTGGTACTTTGCTTGTGTGGAGTGACTATTCAAAGTTACAATGGAACTGAAAAAAGTGACTTATGACCATTTTTCACACTTACGACTGTTGCAGGATCCCCACAGTCTTGAGAGGCCAGGCGAGGAGATGCGGGCCTCGATGTGAGTGATATTGAGTTGGCCACATCCAGTCAATAACATGACCACCAAGCCATGCCCACCCACCTAAGCCACACTCACAGAACTGATTGTTTAAAAATTTGAATCCCACCCCTGGCAAAGACCATAGTATATACAAATGTATTAGCCTGAACTGAAGAGAGTCCATTCAGTTGCTAAGCAACTTTATGATTTAACAGCATGAAAAGTACAATAATTTCTTGTCAGAGTTGGGAGTTGTAATTATGCATACAAGCACGAGAAGGAAGAGATTAATACCACGTCTCAATTATAAGATGTGAGAATGCTGATAAAGCTCTGGTTTATAGTCTATATCCTTTCTATGTAGAAGAGGAAAACAAGTAGTTTCCAAGAAAAAGACATTAATTATTATTCATACCTTTAGTTATTAATCCTTTGCAATAACACCTGTCTGAAACGTTTTTGGCAATCAATCATAAATCTTCTTGTCAAAGTTTGACTTGGCTGAAAATTCTGAAAAGTGGCTTATAGTACAATATTTTCTACAGATAAGATACATAGTACCTCATTCCTCACTGCTAGTACTAATATGTAAAAGGGTTTTATATTCTCAAGTGTTTAACTCACAGCTTCATCTTCTGGTTCTTCCAAATTAATGGGTAGCTGGTAAAAAACTTGGTATATATCTAGATAATAATTGCCTTTAACCAAAGCAACATATCCCAGCTAAATTCTGATTCTTGCTTCAATTTGGGGGGGAGGGGGAGGATTTAAACTTTTAACAAAGGAAGACTCATGTGTCTACTGTGTGACTTTTATAATATATAGCGATCCCACATAGGCGTTCATAAAAATCAAATAATGGGTGACTACAGAAAATAACATTGAGTTGGTAGAGCTGAATTGGTAGAGACCATTGAGCATTATATGTCTTCAGATACAGGAAGTCATCAACTTACATTTGTTCAGTGACTGAAATTATGGTAATGTTGAATGAAGTGACTTATGACCCTGATCAAAGTTCTGACTATGGTAGGGCCTCTGCACTTACATCATTAATATTCAGGTGATTGGCAGTATGCCCACCATATGATTGTGGGAGTGTTGCAACTGCCCACCACCACCACCACGGTACAGAATGCCTCATATTTGTTCCACTCACAAGAGAAAATAGGGATAAGTCAGCTTGCTGTTTGCTGTCTGCTTTCAGAAGAGAATTTATCCCTGGAAGATATCTGAAGTTTAAAGCATTTATTTTTTTTGGTTTCAAACTATGCAAAGCTCTTTAAATAGGAGAAGCCTCCACTGGTGACAATTGTGCCAAATAGAGGTGAGAATCAAGAAGGACATCAATTTGCTAACTTCTAAACCTCATTCCATTCTTAATTAAGACTCGTGATATCCTCTGTACAATTTCTATTTATGTACACATAGCATGACCATTGTTGCATAGGGTAGAAGTAAGAATCTGACATTTCTGTAATTCGCAAGTTAATAAGCTTGATCTACAGTGACATGTAGTATAAACACAGATATTGTTACTGCAGATTTCTGTTGTTCTTTGTCCTACAATAAGCCCTGTTCTGTCAATAGTTGCCTAACTTTGTCGTCAGTAGGAGCAGGAACAAATGAACTTGTAGTCAGTGATTGGTGCATAGCCATCCCCAATCTAGTTTCCACTAGTGTTGAAGCGGTTGGACTGCATTTTCTAGAATTACCAGAAATGATTTCCAAACAAAATGTAATATTTGCCTTCTCATGAAGGCAGAACAAAATGATTAGCAGCTTTAGTTTTTTTTACAAACTAAAGTAAAAGTGCTGCAGTCCAAGGTTTAGCTAAAGCAAAGTTCACCGAAAAGCTGTAAAGATGCCAGGTGAGCCTCTCTGAGCAGAAGGTGCCATAGCTGGGTGGAGAAGGCAGTTTACTGTCATTGTCCCCCCCACTTCATTTTGCATGTTGGAAACCCGTATAGTAGAAAGTGCCTTTAATAACTGCCCTGCTAGTACAAATTGTTTTTTTCGGTGTTCATGTTCATCCTCTAGAATGAGATTTCCTCTGAAGTTTGAGTGTTCCCCACCTTTCCAGTATTTCAAAGGGCCTTAAGAGATTTTAACCAATGCCCTTTTCTTCTTTTGTTCTTTTTTTTGCTCTTGTTCTTTTATCTTGTATTGTTCTGTTTTTTTTTTTTGTATTGTTATTGGTTTAAGCAGTTTTAAAATGCAATCCGGCCAGAGTCACTGTCTGTCAGGCTCATTTAAATTGAATAAATTATTATATACACAAAAATGTTGAATTACAGCTGCTAGTTCTTTAGCTGGTGTTTTCCTTCATGCACATTGAGTTTTTCACAAGAATCTAGGATGTCATAATGTATTGGTGTAGTATTTGTGTGTGGATCCAAGTGGTGTTGTCTTTTGTAATTGAAAGATGAAAATATTGTCAATGTCCCCATTTTCTTAGAGTCCTCCAAGAGATTTTGGTGTGGCACCCACTGTGCCAATAACAACTGGAACCACTATGGTGGTTTATGACATAGTCTTTCAGTTTTGATTTTCAGATGGTTGGTACTTTCTTTGTCTTCTATTCCAGTATCTCCTGATATTGTCCCATCAATTATCCACACTTTCTTCTTTTTAACCATAATTAAACTTGGTACACTATGAGCCAAGGCTTTATCAGTTTGTATTTAGAAATTCACACTATTTTAACTTCCTCATTTTTTTATTAGTTTCTCAAGTCTGTTTCCATCCATTTTTAATTACTGGCACATGATCATTTTTACAGATGTTCTAGTGAATAATTTTGGAAACTGTGTTATGTTGTTGTTTGTAATCAGTTTGTTCAATCTTCTTGCATAAGCTGAGTATATGATCTACAAAAATTATTATCTGTTCACAACAATGTCAAGTCACAGCTGTCAGATCTTATCTTTAGTTTTATTTTGTCTACATAGGAATCTGGTTCTTCCCAAGAACATAGAATATCACAATATATTGCCGTGCTGTATATTTGTATTATTATTATTATTATTATTATTATTATTATTATTATTATTATTATTCTACACAAAAATGACAGTATACACAGCAAACGAGATAACCATGCTGGGTTTCGTATCACAAATCACTAGTCGAACACATCCCAAGTGTTTAGGACTGCATGATGTATCGGCGGATTATGCGAGCAGATCCCAGTAAGGTGGCCTTCTGCAGCTGACCAATGGTGATCCTGTCAGTGCCAATTGTTTTTAAGTGCTTGCCTAGGCCTTTCGCCACAGCACCCAGTGTTACCACTGGAACCACTTGCACTGGTTTATGCCAGAGTCTCTGCAGTTTGATTCTCGAGCCCTGATATCTAGTGACTTTTTCAAGTTGTTTCTCATCAATTCTGCTTCACCAGGAATGGCAATGTTGACGATCCACACTTTTTTCTTCTCCACAATCGTGATATCAGAGGTATTGTATTCCAAAACTTAACAGATAACAGATAATCAGAGTTGGAAGGGACCTTGTAGGTCATCCAGTCCAACCCTCTGCCCAAGCGGGAGACCCTACACCATTTCTGGCAGTCCAATCTCTTCTTGAAAGTCTCAAGTGATGGCACTCCCACAACTTCTGAGGGCAGGCTGTTCCATTGGTTGATTGTTCTCACTGTCAGAAAGTTTCTCCTTATTTCCAGGTTAAATCTCTCCTTGTTCAGTTTCCATCCATTATTCCTTGTCTGGCCTACTTTGTCAGTCTGTATTCAGAAGTCCCGCAGTAGTTTTGCATGCTCATTTTCGACCACTTTTTCAGGCTTATGATTTCACCATTTCTTTGCTACAGGCAGATGGTAGTTGTGACACAAGTTCCAGTGGACCATCTGACCGACTGTGTTGTGACGTTGTTTGTAGTCAGTCTGAGCTATTGTCTTGCAACAGCTCAGTATGTGATCAATGGTACTGAGCTGTTGCAAGACAATAGCTCAGACTGACTAATAATAATAATACAATATAATAATAATAATAATAATAATAATAATAATAATAATAATAATAATAATAATAATAATAATAATAATATAACCATTGATCAATGGTTATATTATTATTATTATTATTATTATTATTATTATTATTATTATTATTATTATTATTATTATTATTATTATTAACCTGAATGTAGTATGACTGCAACATATCTTAAGCTAGATTCATGTTGTGTTCTGCTAAATTTTGTTTTATAAGATTGGTTTTTAGTAAATATACAAAAATATGCTGCTTACATTTCTCTATAAATTCTTTGTTGTTTTTATCATTTTTCCACTAGAACAATATTTTCAACCTGTGCACTGCATCACAAATTCATGAATGAAATGCAAACATATTTTGATCACCTATGTGTGCTTTCTTCCCACAACTAGTAACTCATGATCATATAACCAACTGCTTTGTTTTTATCTTGTGTTCAGAAGAAGTCTGTACTGTATCTTTATAGAATCATAGGGCTGAAAGAGACCTTGGAAATCGACTAGTCCAACCCCCTGCCCAAGGCTGAAGTCTTTATTCCATCTTGAGCAAATAGCTATGCAATCTTTTTTTGAAAATCTCCAGTGATGGAGCACCCACAACTCTAAGAAACAATCTATTCAGTGGGTTAATTATTCTCACTGACAGCAAATATTTCCTTAATTCCAGGTTGGATCTCTCTTTGTTTGTTCTGTCCATTGGTGCTTTGGAAAATAAGTTAACCCCCTCTTTACTCTGACAGACCCTCAGGTACTAGAAAGAGGCTATCATGTCATCCCTATCCTATGTTAGGGTAGAGATACCTAGTTCCCTTAACCATTAATTATACAGTTTAGCCTCCAGATCAATGGTGGGATTCAAATTTTTTTACTACCAGTTCTGTGGATGTGGCTTGGTGGGTGTGGCAGGGGAAGAATACTGTAAAATCCCATTCCCTGCCCACCCCACTAACCTGCTTTCCAGCTCTGTTCTCCTGTGCAGGGCAACAAAAGAAGACCCAGCTGATCAGCTGGGACTTGGGAGGCAGAGAATAGATCAGGCGCAGGGCCAGTCAGAGGTAGTATTCTGAACTACTCAAAATTTCCACTACCAATTCTCCAGAACTGGTCAGAACCTGCTGAATACCACCTCTGCTCCAGACCTCTTACCATCTTTGTTGCTCTTCTTTGTATTCTTTCTTTGATCTCAGCATCTTTTTTGTAACATGGAAATCAAACATGGATGCAGTCGGGGTGGGATTCAATTTTTTTAACAACTGGTTCTGTGGGCATGGCTTAGTTGGTGGGCGTGGCTTGGTGGTAATGTGACTGGCTGGGCGTGGCCAACTCAACATCACTCACATCGAGGCACGCATCTCCTGGCCTGGCCTCTCGTGACTGTGGGGATGCTACAATAGTCATAAGTGTGAAAAATGGTTGTAAGTCATTGTTTTCAATGCCATTGTAACTTTGAATGGTCACTCCACACAAGCAATGTACCAGCAAAGAAGGGGGAAAAAACTCCAGAGAAGTTCTAGATACAGGTCCTGCCTAGTCCTGCCAAGAATGTAAAAAGGGTTAACAGAGAGGCAGTTTCTGTAAGCAACACCAGAATGTTTCCTTCCTGCCTTCCTTATAGGATTAGGCCAGTAATTTCTTCTAACAACCGGTTCTCCAAACTGCTTAGAATGTTAACAGCCGGTTCTACCAAATAGATGCAAACCTGTAGAATCCCACCCCTGGATGCAGTATTCCAAGTGTGACCTCACAAATGTAGTATAGAACATTATTATCACATCTTGTGATTTTGATGCTATCCCTCTATTGATGTAGCCTAGAACTACATTGGGTTTTTTGGCAGCCGCAACATTCTGCTGGCTCATACTTAGACATTCATTTTGTGTTCTCAGTAGAGGCATACCATAGTTTATTGATTAGTTTGTAGAATTACTAAGAATGGAGGGGGTTTCAGTGATTAGTATACAATCTTTTCAAGCTCTGCAACTTAAACACATTTTTTTTCAATCATTTTAAGAGGAAATTTTCCTACTGACAATAGTGGAGGTCAGAGATACTGTTAGATTTTTCCATTTGCTGGGAGATGATTAAATAAGCCCCTTTAAATGACTACCAAAGGTGAATGTGCAGATGCAATATCTGTGGAGAAGTAGTCACACTTTGGCATTCTTATCACCCTAAAATGGACATTTAACCATGATTGATTGCACTGATTCCTTATTTTCTGCCACTAATGCTCTAGGTGACTTTCAGCTAGTCATTTACTGAAGCTTTACAGAGAATCAAGAAGCCACCAATATTTGTGACCAAGCAAAAAGAGATCAGGAATAGCAATTTTAAAAGAAAACAAGTCTTTTTAAAAATCTGCAATAAATGATCCCAGAACAAAATGTATGGATGACTAGGCCCTTCCTAATCAGTCTACCCACCAATCCTATCCAGCCCAACTCAATGTCAACTAAAAAAAATCCTTCTTTGGTCTTTTTAGTTGACAGCAGAAAGGGAATAGGGGAAAGCAGTGCATTCCTTAAATGCTTCAGATAATCACTTTGGCAACTGAAGCTTTTGGCATACAAAATTATTACTGAAGAGCATAATTGATGACTCTTGGCTATGGATGTGTCTCATTAGAGAATATACATCCAGGGGGTGGGGGGAAGACTAGGGTCAAGGGTGAAATGAATGATGTGTCATAGTCAGCTTCAACCGGGTAACGCTGACATGTCAACTCCTGTTAAATCAATCTTTTTTTTTACTCTGAGAGATGCAACTGGAGACTTATGATTTGAATGGGGATGCATGTTGGTGTCCTGACAGCCAACCAACTCTCACAATACATTAATGACTGGAGTCCTGGATTCCGGCCTCTCCGATCGCTCCCCGACATCTGGAGTGCATGGAGAGAAACTCAGGCAACTATGGCAGAGATCAGGAGGAGAAAGAGACTTGGCCCCCACCCAGAAGCAAATAGAAACTGATAGCATAATTAAAGCTGGAGAACAGCCCTCCTTGAATTCTGAAGTGAAGAGACTGGCTCCAGGGAAAGAAAGAAACCTAGATAAGTAATGGTGGGAAAAGAAAGTTCCTAAAGCCTCTGAGGCTGAGTTTCCCCATCCCCAGGCCCCAAAAGGGAGAAAGCCCTTGAGTGAACTGGGAAGAGTGGATTAGATGTGGGACTGGGCACATGCCAGGGCCCCAAAGTCCCTGATGGAATTTCAAGTCAGCCTTCCTCAGTCAGCCTGACCAATTGGATGTCAACGCTGAAACCAACTTGGGAGAATGCAAAAAGGCGCTTGCAAAAGCGGCAGAGAGCTATAAGAAATAGGCAAACAAACACTGGGCCCCAGAAAGGCCATTCCAGGTAGGAGAAAAGATCTACCTCTCCACCAAATACTTGAGGTTAAGGCTCCCTAGTAAGAAGTTGGGGCCAAAGTTCATGGGACCTTTCCCTATAGTAAAGGTCATCAACTTCAAACTGAAGTTGCCCCGACTATTAGGGAAAATACCCCCGGTATTCATAGCAGCCTCTTAAAAACCATGGTGGGATCGACCTGAGGCCACCACCTGGTGAACCCCCAGACTCCGTGGTCATAGGGGGCCAAACATATTTTGAGGTGCAGCAAATCCTCGATTTGAGCTGGCACAGGAGACAACTCCAATATTTAATCAGGTGGAAGGGCTACCCTTATCAGATGCATCTTGGATAAAGAGTAGGAACATCCAAGCCGATCACCTTGTGATGAGGTTCCATGCAGAAAACCCAACCAAACCTAGGGGGGGGGGTGCTTTGCAACCCTAAGTTCTAAACCTACAATAAATTTGTTTTCTTTTTGTGTTGTACAGGTAACCTTCAAGAAGTGAGGGTAGCTGAATGTCAACTAAAAAAAAATACTTCTTTGGTCTTTTTAGTTGACAGCAGAAAGAGAATAGGGGAAAGCAGTGCATTCCTTAAATGCTTCTGATAATCACTTTGGCAACCAAAGCTTTTGGCATGCAAAATTATTACTAAAGAGCATAATTGATGACTCTTGGCTATGGATGTGTCTCATCAGAGTATATACATCTAGGGGGTGGGGGGAAGACTAGGGTCAAGGGTGAAATGAATGATGTGTCAGTCAGCTGCAATTGGGTAACGTTGACATGTCAACTCCTAATAAATCAATCTTTTTTTTACTCTGAGAGATGCAACTGGAGGCTTATGATTTGAATGGGGGTGCATGTTGAAGTCCTGACACTCAGTATATTCCAGCAGAATGGTTTTGAGAATTGATTTCATTTTCTTTGCTGTTTCCATATTGAAACTATTAAAATTTAATTTTTGAAAAAATTTAGTCCTTAGCAGAAAGAGCAAATATTTTATGGTATCTTCCAGCTGAGACTCAAAAGTCTTTTAACATATAAATTGTTTAATTTAGAATCACCATCTGTTATTCTTAGGCAATTGACCACCTGTATATGGAACAAATTATACCTGCCTCTAAAGTCAGCTTACTACTTTTTCTTTTCTTTTCTTCATTTATCTATTTATCATAATAGCGTCAGACATTATCATATTCAAAAGGTATCAGTTTTAATTTTTGGTATCCCAAATTGATTTCAAAAAGATCCTTACTAGAAATCCTAGATGCCTACTGCCTATTGTCATGCATGTACACCGATGTTTATTGGAGTTCCCTACAATTATAGCTCCAATATCTTTCAAGGACACCAGGCTGAAAAAGATTAGTCTATCCCAGTTATTGATAGTTCTCACTTAACATCTGCTATGTTTACTGAGTGTTAGAAGTTATGATGGCACTGAAAAAGTAATTTTATTACCAGTCCTCAGACTTATGACTGTTGCGGCATCTGTGCTATCATGTAATACAGATTCAGCCACTCTGAAACAGTGTCCTGCAGTAACATGACTGTAATTTTATTTTAAAACATCAAAGCTAGTACATATTCCTTTTTAATTTTAAGCATTGGAACTGTGTTATTAGATTTGATGTCTTAAAATAAAATTTTAATATACTAATCAGTTTTGTATTAGATATAGTATATAAAGAAACAAATGCTAACTTTAGACTTATTTTCTTACCAAATTTATTTATTTAAAAATATTATTTTAGCTTTTCTTTTGCAATAGTAATGCTGAACAAGAGACTATCAAATTAGCATTTTAGTACTAACTTTTTATATGCATTTATATGTATTTAAGTGCCATGCAAAGTCCTATATTTCCCCACAATAATCTTGTGAGGTAGATTGGGCTGAGAGAGAATGACAGACCCAAACTCATCCAGTGAACATCCCTGGCTGAAAATAGAATAGAACCTAGATCAAACTCATGACAAGATGTTGTCGTTACATGATGTATCACAACTTTTTTTCCCCTTTGCTAAACCAGGATAGGCATGGCCAGCACATGATGCATCCAGCCCACAGGCCATGAGTTTGACACCCCTGACCTAGAACTTCCCATTCCTTGTCCAAAATTTTAACCATTATACCACATTGGTGTATTGTGGTTATCATTCCATGCTGGTAATCTTTTTGTCCAACTCTTGTCATGCTTTGTACAACATTTCTTGTAACCCACACTAAGTAGAATCATAGCAGAGTGCAAATCATATAAATTTGCCATTGGTTGTTGTCTTCCAATATTGCAAAGATTAAATTAAGACTATCAGATACAGTTATTTTTATAGAGATATATTATAAAGGCATCTGTTTTTCTAGCATGTCCCCCATTATTATAATTGTCAAAATTACATGATTTCTCTTTGCTATAAACAGTCTTATAATTATTTAAGGCAAACAGAGTTTACAGAATCAATTAAAACCCCAAAACGATTCCTTATTGAAAATAGATTCAGTAGTTGCAGAGTATGAAATTGAAACTATGTTTCATGGTGTCTACTATTCAGGCAATTCAGAATTGTACTATTAAAATGTTGGTCTTAGAAATAATGAAGAAAAAAAAGGGGAAGGGGAAGGGGAAGGGGAAGGGGAAAGGAAGGGGAGGAAAGGAAAGGAAAGGAAAGGAAAGGAAAGGAAAGGAAAGGAAAGGAAAGGAAAGGAAAGGAAAGGAAAGGAAAGGAAAGGAAAAAAATCAGAATCTTTGTCAATCTTTTACTTTCCAGATATATTGGACTACTAGTTGTACTTGGACTAGAACAGGTTAGGAAAATCTGCATATTAGAGATTTCCGGGGACAAACATAATAGAACACGGTAATAAAGACAATAATTACATGTTAAATTGTGTTAGGCATTTATACATTATACTCGTAATACTGTGTAACATAAGTACTATGGTCTTTTAGATAGAGTACATGTTGAATTTCTCATTATTCTTGAAATACTTAGCTTAATTGGCAATTTCTATGCATTAATTGGGTAGGATGTTATTTAGCTGGTTACTCCTTTTTTCCTATCAAGGTTTGTGATTTTGCCATGACTGAATCTGTTCTACGATATGAGTGCCAAATATTTTAATGCGTGATAGAAATCCTTTTTATCACTTTTATCACTATGTCAGCAAGATATGAACACACCTGCTGAGTCTCTTCCCCATCCCTGTGAAAAATCCATCTGACTCTTCATTAATAAATGAGAGACTGATGCTGCCAAGAGACACACCAGTGAGGACAATTGTCTCTTTATAGAAGCCAAAGTGCAGTCTGTGGAATCTTCATTGATAGCCCAGTGGGGGAGTACATGCTTTGCCTACCAAATACCTCTGTTTCAGTCCCTGATATCTCAAATGAAAGAGTCAGGTAGCAGGTAATAAGGAAGCCTGAGCCAGGCTAAATGTCACAATAAATGGGATTGTATTCAATTAAATATCTGAAAGGCACCTAGTGGAAGGTAGTAGAAGAGTTTGCTTGCTACTCATATTTAGGAAAATATTAGAAAAATATGTTGGGTCATCTTTCTTTCCACATATAGTATACACTAGGAAAGTTTTGCATCTTCTCATGACCCTCAACAGAGCCTTGGTGAAGTTCCTGTTGTTCCTGCTCCTGCTCCTCTGTTGACCCAAGGAACTGCTTGCCACTTTGCTGGAGGGAAGGAGAACAAAGGGAGACAACAATAGTTGACCCAAAGTCTATGAGAACAGAAAGCTTCTGCCTGGCATCTAAAATAACAAATACAACAGCAATTAAATATGCTTGCCTTTTATAGTCTATCTGTGGTAATGAGGTATCCTCAAATGATGAATGGCTGCCTTTTAGAACTCTGGGGAGGGAGGCTGGTACAGTTTTCCTAAGGTGCTGTTTCGGACCAAACTGGGTATTTGTTGGCTTTGTGCTCCATCAGTTTACAAGTTCTGCATCTTATTGTTGTGACTCTCACTCATGCTTTTACAGGGCATAATCTCAAAGTGTCCTTTGAGTTTATACATAAAGTCCTGGTAATTTTCAAGAACCAGATCATTTTCTTCAATGAACAGTATTGCTCACTTGGCTCCTGTTTCATCTGAACCCTGACATCCCATGGGTATAGTCATGACCACAATCCCCAGTGGGAATGGGATGGAATTATATAACTCAGCATTATTAGCATATTTATGATACTTCACCCAGATGACCTCATGAAATAGTAGTTTCATGAAAGTGTTGAACAAGATAAGCAAATGGACTGAACCCTGAACCACTTCACATCATAATGCCCGAGGAGGGCCAATCTCTCCCCACTCCCAACCATCCTGCTCAAGGAGGAGTAGAACTGCTTATGTAATACCATGTCTCCAACTTTAATCCTTGCACTGAGTGTTGTGTTGCATTTCCAACATTTATCCGATTTATTCTTGAACATCCTTGCAATTCTCGTCGGGGGTAAGTGCCACCTGTAAAACTTCTTATACAAATTTTCTTTATATGCATTTGACATTGTCATTTCATAATTCTGAGACCACAATTTTTTCCATTTATCTAAGTCAATCCCATATCCAAAATTTTTCCCCCATGCAATCATTATTTCTTTTACTTGTTCTCCCTGTAATTTAAACTTGAGCAAATGTCCATAGTTTGTTGACTACTTTTTCATCAGTACCTCTCAAAATTTTATCTAGATCAGTCAATTTATCATAAATACCTCTGATTTAACATCTTTATCAAATCTAGATTGTATTTGCAAATATGAAAACCAATTCATTTTTACACCTTGCTCTTCCAATGCTTGCATAGATTTAAGTTCATCCTTTTCATTCAATATCTCACCATATCTGTTTGTTCCTTTTTATATATTATTGGATAGGAAAAAGCTTCAATAGTAAATAACCATAGTGGAATTTTTAAATAATATTGCTTTTTTATCTTCTCCCAGTTTAGAAACAATGCTTCTCGAATATAATGTCTTCTAAAATACCCCTGCGTTTTAGTTCCCTTATACCAGAGGAAGGCATGCCACCCTAACAGCAGGTCATGCCCTTCTAAATTCAAAAGTCTAGTATTCCTTAGTGTTATCCACTCCTTTACCCACATCAGACTCATCACTTGGTAGTATAATTCCCAACTGGGCAAAACAAATCCTCCTCTTATTCTTGCAACTTGTAGCAATTTAAGTTTTATTCTCGCTTTCTTCCCCTGCCAAATATATTTTAGCACTCTTTTGTTTAAATCTTCAAAAAATTCTTTCCCTAATCTGATTGGAATTGTCTGGAATAAGTATAAGATTCTAGGCAATACATTCATCTTAATTGTAGATATTCTCCCAATCAATGATAATTGTAAATTTTCCCATTTTATCAAGTCTGTCACAATCTGTTGTTTAAGTTTAAGATAATTATCCTCCTCAAGTGTGCTCCATCTTGGTGCTATGTGTATAATATGTATAATCTTATTTGTGATCTGGATACCCAAAACTTCCTCCAATTTTTTCTTTTGTCTTACTAACATGTTCTTTGCTAAAATCTTTGTTTTATCTTTATTTATTTTCAAACCTGCTACTTCCCCATAGTCTTCTATCTTTTCTATCAGTTTAGGTCCTGACTCCAATGGATGCTCTAATATAAATACTAGGTCATCTGCAAAAGCTTGTAATTTATATTCTTCTTTTTTTAATTTTCATTCCTTTTATTTCTTTTTCTTCTCTGATGTTCCTATTCAGCACTTCCAGTGTTAACACAAACAACAGAGGCGACAGTGGACAGCCTTGTCTAGTCCCTTTTCTTATATCTATAAAGTCTGTTAACTCTCCATTTATCCTAACCTTTGCAGTTTGTTTATGATATATCGTTTCTATGGCTTGAGTAAATTTTTTACCAAAGCCCATTTGGTCCAATTGTAACAGCATAAAACACCAATTCACATTATTGAATTGGTGTTTTTGTGCATCTAAAAACATCAGAGCCATTTGTTTTTCAGGATGTGCCTCATAGTATTCCAGTGTATCTAAAATTATTCTCATATTATCTTTAATCTGTCTCTTCGGCAGAAATCCATTTTGATCAGGGTGAATAAAATTGTTTAAGCATCTTTTCAGTCTTTCTGCCAGAATTGAAGCAAAAATTTTATAATCTGAATTTAATAGTGATATTGGTCTGTAGTTTTTAACTCGCTGTGGGTCTGTGTCCTGCTTCAGTACAAATGTGATATATGCTTCTGACCATGTTTTGGGTATTCTCTTCTTTGTCATAACTTCATTCATAACTTCTAATAAGTGAAGATTCAAAGTTTCCTGGAATGTCTTATAAAATTCCACTGGCAAACCATCCAGACCTGGTGCTTTCCCAATGTTTTGCTTTTTTTAAAGCTTCTGTTAATTCCCTCATTGTTATGTTACTTTCTCACATTATTTCAATATTTTTGGGTATCTGAGGCAAAGTTGCTTCCTGTAAGTATTGTTGAATTCTTTCTTCCTGAACATTCTCTTGATGGTACAGTTTTTCATAATAATCTTGAATAATTTTTTTCTTCTCCGCATTTCCATAGCATACATGTCCTTGTTCATTTATCAATTGATTTATCCTTCTTGGATCTCTTTCCTTTCTCAATTTATATGCTAGCCTCTGCCTGGTTTGATTGCATTTTCAAAATAGTTCTGCTTAGAATTTTTAATTTTTTGTGCTATTTCTTCTTTTTCCATTAGCCCCATTTTATGTTTAGTTATGTCCATTTTAATTTTAATGTCCTTTTTTTGTGGAAATTTCTGTAATTCTTTTTCCAACTTCTTGTAGTCATCTTCCAATATTTTAAAGGTTTTTTTCTGTTTTATATTTCTTTTCCTTGTATAGTCCATTATCAAGCCTCTTGTATAAGCCTTCATTGTGTCTCAGAGGTTATGTAATGATGTATCCTCTTTTGTGTTTTCTTTAAAGAAAAAAGTCAATTCTCTCTCAATTTTCTGTTTAAAGTCTTTTTTCTTTAATATCGTATTATTTAAAGTCCATCTAGATCTCCTTTTTTGTTCTTTCCATACAAGATAATAGATATAACTATGTATATACTTATACCTATTATCTTGTAAGTGATTGACAGATCAAATCAATCATCAATCAATCAATAAAGTGTTATTGGATTGTGATCTGCCCTGGTACTTGCTTCTATTTCAAAGTCTTGTATATTAGAAAGCAATTATGTTGAGAGCCATATCAGAAATCAGAGGTTTTCATAGGAAGGGAGATAGCAAGAGGGAAGGGAAATGACAAAATTTGTCTTGTGATAAAAGAATGCAAAAAAGTGACTTACTATCATCACATCTATGAGGACAGAGTTTGTGTAACAATATTGTTTACATCTCATCATGTTCATATGATTTGTTGCAGTTTAGGTTCTGATATCATTATCATCTTTCTGACATTTAAAAAAATCTTTTAAAATTAGTACATGAGCTTATGGTTTCAATGAATTAAAATGAAAATATGTGCAAATTATATTTAAGGGTCCTGGTGCTAACATTTTCTAGAAACTAATATGCTAAAACACAAATAATACCAATTCTTAATCTTGCTGAATACTTGTACTTTGGTATAATTTTAATTTGAATTAATTTAGCAAGAAAATTCAGTTAGAATTCATGAGGTTTTCATAGAAGTATTGGACTCTGTGACTTGCTTATCTCTTAGCTTTCTCCTTACAACCATTTGTGACTATTATTCATGCAATTAAGGTTCAACAATTACTGCTAGTATAAAGGTCACTAAATAGGCCTATATTAAACATTAACCTGCAGAGATCTTTGCTTATGTTATTCAGGTTTTTCATACTGATTTTCTAAATTATTCACCATCCTTATGTACATTAATTTGTTGAATAAATCTGTGTTTAATTCCTTATTATATTTCTCTGGGGTTTCTCTCTGTTTGTATGTGTGTGTGTTTTTGTGTGCACGTATCTGTTGATATTCAGTAACACTGTGTTAATTGTAGTCACCAATCAAACTTTTGTAAAAGTGTTATGAGATTCCAATACATAGACATTCTGAGAATAGGAAAAATGAATAATGACAGTGATTCAAAATATAAAACTATAAATATGAGTATTGGAATACTAAAAAAAATAATATTTAAAACTAATTTAATAAATTATAAAAACTGCTTTGGGAATAAAATACTAAATTACAAAGCGAATGTGCTTGTATATAATTATAGGCCAATGAGATGTAACAAAGACATAAAAAATGCAAAACAACATAGAAAGCGTAAGGACAAAATATTACCTGTAATATTGTAAAATTAGGAGAGTGTATTTTCCTGTGTAATGCAATGACAGCTAAAATAAATTTTGAATTCTCTTGGAGAGGTTGGAATTACGATCCAACAATGAAAAGCAAATGAAATTGTTGTGTCCATCGCGGGAAAGGAGACTCGGAGCCAGTGACTTAGTTTCAGCTCTTTATTAGGTCCCTAGATCGGCTCGGGGTTTAAAGGGAAAAACAGCGGCTTTTATTCTCTGGCCGCGGCGGCTGCAGCCAATGGCACCGCTTTGAATCTCCTGCGATTAGTTTCCACCAATCGTGGGAGATTTGCTACGGGCCAATCAGCGCGACCTATTTGGCCAATGAGATTGCTGTGTGCTTTAGCCAATCACAGAGCGGCGCTTCCAAGTATGTTAATGTCTGTACAGAACACCCCTCCCCTCTTGGTATGGTCCAACATAACGTAGTCCTGTAAGTAGGCGGGGCTTCATACTTGCCTACTTGACCTGCGCAGGTTAGTTGTTGTTTGGCTCCCGACCGGTTCGGTCGGGTTCTGTGTTACTCTCTGCCTCATTGATGGAACCACCTGGAAGGGCTCACCGGGCCTTTCGTCGCAGCTCCCTCCCGGTCTACTTGGGCTGGTTGAGCTGCGATTGTTGCCACTCCCACCTGGTCTTTCTGGGCTGGTTGAGCTGGCCTGGCTGCTTCTCCCTGGTGAGGCTTCAAGCTGGCTGCTTTACGGTGAGTATAGCTGGTTTCTTTCTATTGTTTTCTGGTTCCCGAGGTATTCCCTCCCCTCTTGGTCTGTGTTGTGGCGGCTGTCTGTGTCTGTTTGCGTGTCGGTTGTGTTTCCCGTGGTTGTCCTCAATCTTATTTGATCGATGTGGCGTTTCCATGCTCGTCCGTCGGTTGTTTGCAGGTGGTACGAGTGGCGACCTGTCAGCTGGGTTATAGTTGCCAGTACCCAAAGTGGATCTCCGGTAAGGTTCTTTGCATAGACTGCGTCACCTGGGGAAAATGTTTGGTTTTTGCTTGAGGAGTTTTGGGGTTTTTCTGGGTTGTATGTGGGGTGCAGCCTGTCGAGTGGGGACCTTAATTTTCTCCCCATTAATAGCTCTACCAGGCTTTTGTTGGTAGTTGTGTTCGGGGTTATGTGTTGTATAAAGAGCATTTTGTTTATTTTTTCTTGGATTTCCCTGTGTTCGATTTTTTGGATGGTTTTTTTTGTGAATTGAACCATCTGTTCCGCCCTCCCGTTCACCCCCGGATGTGCTGATGCTGTCAGTGCGTGTCGTATGCCCCGTTCCGCTAGGAATTCTTTGAATTCCAGCGAAGTAAATTGGGGCCCGTTGTCTGACACGATGACATCTGGGAGGCCGTGGGTTGCAAACAGCTTGCTGAGTTCCTTGGTCATGGCTTCCGTGGTGGTGGTTTTCAAGTTGCTTACCTCCAACCAGTTGGAGTAAGCATCTACCGTGATAAGGAATATATGTCCTTTCATGGGCCCAGCAAAATCTATGTGGATCCTGGACCATGGACCCCTGGGGGTTTCCCATTCCAGGATTGGTGCTGCGGGAGGACTCGGTCTGGTTTCTTGGCAATGTTTGCATGTTGCCACCCAAGTCTCGATTTGCTTATCCATCCCTGGCCACCAGGCGTAACTCCTGGCCAGGGCTTTTGTTCTAACTATGCCCGGGTGCCCCTCGTGTAACAACTCCAATACCTTCCCTTGTAACCTTTCCGGTATAATAACTCTATCCCCCCAAAGTACACAACCTTTTTGTAATGAGAGTTCTGTTTGCCAGTTCCGGAATGTCCTGAATGACTCTTCGTCATCCTTTTCCGGCCACCCCTTTTCTACCCAATGTAACACCCGCACCAGACATTTGTCTTTATTAGTCTTGCGGGCAATGACTGACGTGGTTATGGGTAGACTGGGCAGAGTCTCTATGCTGAGGGTGGCTGTCGTGGGTGCTGGGTCGGTGTCTCGGTCAGGTAACGGCGTGCGGCTCAGGCATCTGCGTGGGTGATCATCTTACCGGGTCAGTGTGTGAGCCAGTAGCTGTAGGTGGCAAGGAATTCGGACCACCTTGTCATTCTAGGAGATAGAATGTTCGGGTGGCCCTGTTCCCTGCCAGGATTCCCAGCAGCAGCTTGTGGTTGGTGATGATGGTAAATGTGCGGACGTAGAGGTACTCATGGAACCTCTTCACTGCAGCAACGATAGCCAGGGCCTCTTTGTCCAGTTGACTGTAATTTCTCTCCGGTTTGGTGAGTGTCCTTGAAAAGAAAGCGATGGGTGCTTCTTTTCCGTCGGGGAGCATGTGGCTGAGGACGCCGCCGATGCCGAAAGGTGAGGCATCGCATGTGACGGCAAGTGGTAGGGTCTCGTTGTATTGGATTAGGACGGCATCCGAGGTGAGCAGGTCCCTGGTTTTGCTGAAGGCGGCTTCCTCACGTTTCCCCCAAGTCCATGTGGCTGCCTTGTTCAAAAGCCTATGCAAAGGCTCCGCCGCAGTCGCCTTTTGGGGCGGGAAGACATTATAAAAATTAAGCAGTTCCGGAAATGCCTGCAGTTCTGTTTTATTCCGTGGTGTTGGGGCTTCTTTAATGGCTCTCATTTTTTCCACGGTTGGGTGGATGCCATGTCGGTCTAGGAGGTATCCCAGGAACTTGACTCATTCTGTGTACAACTGGCATTTCTCTTTTTTTCACCTTTAGCCCGGCCTCTTTGAATTTGGTTAGTACCTCCCTTAGACGAACCTCTAGTTCTTGTTGGTTGGCTGCTGACACTAGTACATCATCGAAGTAGGGCACCACCCCCTTAATTCCTTGCAAAAGTCTCTCCATGAGGCTTTGGAAAATTCCCGGAGCCACGCTGACTCCAAACTGGAGTCTGTTACAGTGAAATGCTCCCCGGTGGGTGACTATGGTCTGCACCTCGGCAGTTTCTTTGTCGACCGGCAACTGTTGATAGGCTTGCGCCAGGTCGAGCTTCGCAAAGACCTTGCCCCCCCCCAGTGAGTGTAGAAGGTGCTGCACTACTGGGATGGGGTAGGCGCTTTGTTGTATGGCGCAATTTAGGGTGGCCTTATAGTCCCCGCAGATTCTCACCGACCCATCAGGCTTGACTGGGGTGACTATGGGGGTCTCCCACCGGGCATGATCGATTGGTTGTAGGACCCCTTGTTTGACGAGCTTGTCAATTTGCTCGTCGATTTTTGGCCGGAGTGCAAAAGGTACCCGCCGTGGTTTTAGGTGTATTGGGGGAATGCTGGGGTCTAGGCTGAAGGAAATAGGGGGCCCTCGGTACTTGCCTAGGGTGCCGTCAAACACTTCCTGGAAGTCCTGTGCCAGTTGCTCCTCCATCTGCGACGTGGTCGACGCCCGTAACCTCGATCCTGAGTGGTGCGAACCACTGTAGTCCCAAAAGGCTGGGGCGGTCTCGGTCCACGATCGTCAGGGGAAGCTTTGTTCAGTGGCCCTTGAAGGTTACCTCAAAGTGTCCGGTTCTGACTACCAGGATGCGGTTCCCCTGGTAGTCTCTGAGGATTAGTTTCTGGGTTTCCAACCTCCTCTTGTGGATTTCCGGCACCAACCACCTGATTTCTCGCCAGGCAACCATGGAGAGGTAGGACCCAGAGTCCACCTCCATTTTTCATGGTTTGCCTTCGATGCCCACTTCTACATACACCTTCCAGGCATCTGTGGTGGATGAGTGGCAGATGATGATCGTCTGGTGGGTTTCCTCTTTCTGCCGGGTTTCGCCGCTTCGTCGGTTCCGTCCGTCTCGGTTCCAGCGATTTTCGGCTTGTCAGTCTCTGGCCCTGGGGGGGGTGCCGCCTCACCTCCGGTTGCTGTGGTCTCGCCGACGGGGGCTGTAGGCTTTTCTCACTCAGCAGACTCGGGCGATGTGACCTTTTTTTATCGCAGTGCCAGCAAATTGCATTGAAAAACCGGCACTCCGATCGAGGGTGGTCGCCTCCACACCCGGCACAAGTGGTCCCCGACTTACGACTTCGCCGATCGCGCTGATCTCGTCCCATCTTGAGCCGATGTATTTCTTCTTCCTCGTCCGTGGTGTCGGAGGCCGAGTGGAAATCGCCATGATGGGTGGTGGTCTCCTGGTGGCTTGCTTCTGGGTGAGCCTTGGTCGCCCGGCCCGTCTTGGTGGTTGCTGTGCATTCCCCGGTGTCCGGTCTCCGCATTTGATTTGCTGATTTCCGGGTTGCCTCGGCTGCGGTGGCTTCAGCGAGGGTGTCGGCGAGGGCGATGTCGCCTTTTGCCATCAGCCGGCTTTGTAGGACTGGGTCTCTGAGTCCGAGCATGACACAGTCCCGCAAAGCCTCGTCCATGTCCGAGAACCCGCACATGCCCCCTAGGCTCTGCAGATCAGCCACAAAGTCGCTGATGCTCTCACCCGATCTCTGGTCCCGCCGGTAGAAATCGTGCCGCCTGATGAGGGTGGGCATGGCGGGGGCATAGTGGTTTTGGAGCAACGGCTCGAGGTCGGCCCAGTCCATCTCCTTCACGTCCCCAGGTTTCACGAGGGCTTTTGCCATCTTGAACACTGCGGGCCCGCAGTGTGTTAGGAAGACGGCTCTTTTCTTCTGCCCGGTTGCATTCTTCAAGTTGCTACTTTCAAGGAACATTAGGAATCGGTCTGTGTATGATTCCCAGTCCTCAGTAGCTGGGTTGAAGGGTGCGGGTGGTGCGATGCTGGCCATCTTGTTGGTCTCGTTTCCTCAGGACACATGCTTGATGGGGTTAGTCTCGGGATCCCACCCTCGTCGCCAGTGTCGTGTCTGTCACGGGAAAGAAGACTCGGAGCCAGTGACTTAGTTTCAGCTCTTTATTAGGTCCCTAGATCGGCTCGGGGTTTAAAGGGAAAAACAGTGGCTTTTATTCTCTGGCTGTGGCAGCCGCAGCCAATGGCACCGCTTTGAATCTCCCGCAATTAGTTTCCACCAATCGCGGGAGATTCGCTACGGGCCAATCAGCATGGCCTGCTTGGCCAATGAGATCACCGTGCACTTTGGCCAATCACAGCGTGGCGCTTCCAAGTATGTTTATGTCTGTACAGAACAGAAATCTTGTCAGAATCAGTGGAAGTTCTTATATAAGTGAAATTTTGAAGGGACAGCACAAGTTGCTATAGAAGAGGGACACTGAAAGATTAAATTGGATAGAGATTCAAGTTCCTCCAGGTCACAGGGCAAAAGGGATATTGTCATACTTTTCCTCCAATATTGTAGAGGTCAAGGCATTAAAACAGGCTAAGGAGAAAGCTCTGAGGTATATGGAGGAGCTAATACTGAATAGTTAATTTGCTGACATGAACAATTTTCTGCTTATATCCTGCCAGTATTGATTGCATAATTTGCCCTGCCATACTTGGAAGCTTATAACATCTGCTCCCAGATTGTGTCTTTAACTCTGAATAGACTCATGGCCAGAATACCTTTACATAAGGAGCTGCACTGGTATAGATCATTCTGAATTCTAGGTTTTTTCAGAAAGAAAGAAAAATTTAACAAAATCACAGCAGTCAGGGAATCTCTAGGAAGTGAAGTGTGAGCCAGAAATAGAACTGACAATTGATTGGAATGCTACATTTAAAATACAGTAAGTTACTTGGAATAACACTCTTAGGAATCTGGACTGGATGATTTCTAAGGGCAACAGTATGTGCTACAATATATACTGTAGCCCTATATAGAATATAGGCTACAGTATATGCCTATATTCAGATTTATGGATTTTGCTTTAAAGTTTTATGGTGAGAGATTTGATCTTTGCGCTTTGGGCATGAAGGAATCCCAGTATGGCCATGGGACAGTTGTTGGCCTTACCAGAAATAGATTTTAATTTGTTCATGACAGATTACAGAAGGTTGGAATATCATAAAAATGAAATTTGTACTAATTTATTATCTGCTGTTAATGGTTACTCATGTAATTTCAGTCAAGAAAACCATGATGTTGGTTTCAGAAGAGTTTACTGGGAGTCTTTTCTCCCAAGATTCATGCTAGAGCTCCAAAACTTATTCTAAACTAAGGCCAAGCTGAATTAGGAGAGAATGACTGAATTATTGGCATTGAGAAGTTTGCCAGCTGTCTATTGTTAAGCATGTGGTGTTAGAATTCTGCTTTGATCAAAGAGCTGGCCATTCACTTCAGATAAATACTGAAGAAGGACCATAATACAGGCCTGTTTGCCCTCTGATATATCAGCCAAAACATCTAACTTGTATAATTATGTTTTCGTAAACCATTCTAATTAAGCAAAGTAATCTCTGATCTATGGATAAATGAAAGAACTTCTACAAGAATCTTTCCGTAGGGAAGGAATCAAAAATTGGTTTTAAATTTAAAAAATGACACAGAAATATGCATGTTCTCTGCTAGGAACTATAAGACCACATACTTCTTTATTAGCAAGACATTTTTCCTGTTCTAGCCAGTTCAGAAGCTGTAGAACATAAAGTATGTCTAGTTTGCAGAGAACACTTAAGTAACTCAGATGGCAATGATTGTTGACTTTGTTAAACAGTGGACAATAATAGAAAAGTCCAATCTTTAAGGCTTTTGGAATGTGTTGTTAATATATGTTATATATTGAATCTATAGGAAAGAGGGAATCAAGTGGGAAAACCCACCAATGACATTATTTTGCAATAGTGTAGGACATAATAGATCTCTACTGGGGGCTTTGCTTTCTCATTTTTCATTGATAAATGCTACAGTTGGGATGAAGAGAACTCTAGTTAAAGGGTGAGAAGATGTAAGCACGAGTGGAGAAAGAACAGTGTAGCCTGTTGTAAAACTCTTGCCAGTTCTCAGAGGAAATCTTAGCTTCTAGCCAAACCATCTTGTTAGCTGTGGCTCTTGCAATTATCGTCAAAGAAGAGTGGCATATCTATCCCTTGTGGCTTGGAAAAATCTATTTCAGTTGGTTTATATAACTTCTTTTCTTTCTTTCTTCCTAGATTCTCTAGTGCATTCTTTTAAATGTAATCCACGTGGTCCCATATGTTTGACTGATGCAGTTTAAAGGAAATGGGCCTTGGCAATTAGGTATTCCGTTTTGTTATTATTACACTCTACTGTATCGCTAAGATATTTCAAGATTCTCTCCTATAGACCACTTCACAGTCTAATGCCTTTTTAAAAAGTTTTTTGAGCCAAATATCAGAGACCAGCAATCTTTTTTTTTAAAAGAATTTTTATTTTTAAAAACAAACATACACACATGAAACATAAACACATAAAACCATCTTCCATTTTATATACATACAATGTGTCAGTTGGTTACAAATCTTTTGTGCTATTCTTTTGTAGTCATTTACTCACAATTTATATCAATTTTCACATTGTCAAACCAACATATGCTTGTATACTTATCAGTTATTAATCATCCATGACTAAACTACTTATTCCATCATTTTATACAGGATGTTCCAAGTTTTATCTTAGAATTTATGTTATACTTTCAACCAACCATATATCTATATTATGTCTTATATCAATCTATTAAAATTCTATCACAAAATTATCTAGTCTATTACATTACCATGTCTTTTTGTCCAACCATTGATAAAATAAATTCCATATCATATAAAATTGTTTATCTTCTTGTTCTCAAATTTCAAATGTCAATTTACTCATTTCAGCACAGTCCATAATTTTCTTTATAACTTCCTTCTGCATAGGTATTTTATCATTTTTCCAATTCTTAGCAAATACAGTCCTAGCTGCTGTTATTACATTTGCAATCAAATATTTCAACTCTTTGTTGTATATTTCCAGTATAATTCCCAATAAAAAGATTTCTGGTTTAAAGTCTATATGTTGTTTTATTATTTTTTCCAACCATATGTGGATTTTAGTCCAATATTCTTTGTGTCTGAGCATGTCCACCACATATGGTAATATGAACCAGGTACCAGATGACACTTCCAGCATTTATCCGATTTTTTTTAAAACATTCTCGCAAGTCTTGTCGGGGGTACATGCCTCCTGTAAAACATCTTATACAAATTTTCTTTATATGCAGTTGACATTGTCATTTTATAATTTTGAGACCACAATTTTTGCCATTTTTCTAAGTCAATCCCGTATCCAAAATTTTCCCCCCAAGCAATCATCATTTCTTTAATTTGTTCCTCCTACAGTTTAAATTCTAGTAAATGTCCATAAAGTTTTTAATTACCTTTTTATCAGTACCCATCAAAATTTTATCAAAATCAGTCAATTTATCATAAATATCTTCTGTTTTAATATCTTTGTCAAATCTAGATTGTATTTGCAAGTATGAAAACCAGTTCATTTTTACACCTTGTTCTTCCAACGCTTGCATAGAGTTAAGTTCACTCTTTTCATTCAATATCTCACCATATCTAACTGTTTGTTCCTTTTTATATATTATTGGATAAGAAAAAGCTTCAATGGTAGATATCCATAGTGGAATTTTTAAATAATATTGTCTTTTTATCTTCTCCCAATTCAAAAACAATGCCTCTCGAATATAATGTCTTCTAAAATACCCCTGTGTTTTAGTTCCCTTGTACCAAAGGAAAGCATGCCGTCCCAACCCTTCTAAAGTCAATAGTCTACTGTTCCTTAAGGTTATCCATTCCTCTCCGCATATCAGACTTGTCACCTGTAATACAACTCCCAATTGGGCAAGGCAAATCCCCCTCTTATTCTTGCATCTTGTAACAATTTTAATTTTATTCTTGCTTTTTTGCCCTGCCAAATATATTTCAACACAATTCTATTTAAGTCTTCAAAAAAATCCTTCCCTAGTCGGATTGGAATTGTCTGGAATAAATTTAAAATTCTAGGCAATATATTCATTTTAATTGTACATATTCTCCCAATCAATGATAATTGTAAGTTTCCCCATTTTGTCAAATCTGTCTCAATCTGCTGTTTGAGTTTAAAATAATTATCCTCCTTCAGTGTACTACATCTTGATGTAATGTATATCCCTAAATACTTATCCTTGTTTGTGACCTGTATTTCTAAAACTTCTTCCAAGTCTTTCTTTCATCTTACTGGCATATTCTTTGTTAGTATCTTTGTTTTATCTTTGTTTATTTTCAAACCTGCTACTTTTCCATATTCTTCTATTTTTTCTATTAATTTAGGTGCTGTTTCCAATGGGTCTTCTAATATAAATACCAGTTCATCTGCAAAAGCTTGAAATTTATATTCTTCCTTTTTGATTTTCATTCCTTTTATTTCTTTATCTTCTCTAATATTCCTATTCAACACTTTCAATGTTAACACAAACAGCAGGGGTGACAGTGGAGAACCTAGCCTTGTCCCTTTTCTTATATCTATAGATTCTGTTCGTTCTCCATTTATCATAACTTTTGCAGTTTGTTCATAATACTGTATATCGTTTCAATGGTTTGAATGAATTTTTTACCAAAGCCTGTTTGCTCCAATTGCAATAACATAAATTGCCAACTCACATTGTCGAAGGCTTTTTGTGCGTTTAAAAACATCAAAGCTGTTTACTTCTCAGGATGTGCCTCTTAGTATTCCAGAGTATTCAAAATAATTCTCACATTATCTTTGATTTGTCTCTTTGGTAAGAATCCATTTTTTTTTTAAAACAAATTTTATTAATTTTACATAGAACACAAACAAAACTAAAAGATCTTTTCTGAAGGTTGTCTGATCCCGGGTTGAAACTCTTCACACAGACACAAATTCAAACATCATATTCACTTTATATATCCTTCCATATCTGATTATCATTTTCTTTTTTATATTATATATATAAACCATTTTTATCAATTTTATATAAACAATGCACAAGGCATAACAGCTTATAAGTTCTTTTCTAAGAAAAAATAATAAAAGAAGAAAACCAATAGAACATAACAATCCCAAATTATAGTATCAATACTTTGTCTATTTAACATCATATCTTATCCCAACTTCTCCTTTTCATCCAAATTATTTCTTATTAATTAAATTTTTTTTGCCTTTTTTCAATATACAAAATCCAAAAAAAACCATAACAAAACCTTTATATATCCTTTCATATCTTATTACCATTTTCAATAATATTCTTTGTCTGTTCTATTTCCAACTATCCATTCATCTTTTTTCTTTTATTATACTTCTCCTATACACCAATTGGAGTAACGTCTATAACTCATTACCCTAACTTAAAAGTACTTCATATAACAATTTTTCTTGGGATTCTGTTTAAAAGATTCTAAGATTACACAATGAATTTTATACTCTAAATACACATATAAAAAACACAATCTTATGTACCCTCCAGAATCCCTCTTTTATCCTAAATTAAATTCACCCATTGTCTCTGAATAAACTTTTTTTCTTTAGATCTTGCTTCCCCCCATTGAGGCTTCTCCTCCCCCCCTTTCTCTCTTGCTTATTCTTCTCCTTGCCCTTTTTACCCCTTTGTCTTTCCTCCTCCCTTTTCTTACTCCCTTTCCTTTGCTTTCTAACCTTGCCTCCACCTTTCCGCTCATTTTTCTCTTCTTTGGTTGTTTTTATAATTCTTAAAATCCCCTTTTTCTTATCCTTTTTCTCCTCCTCCCCGGAAAGAACCCATTGTTCATCAAAGATGGCTTCTTCTTCCTCTTCTTCTTTATCCCAGTCCTTCTGCTGCGTAGTCAACTTTTCATAAGTACATAACGCCATTTCTAAGAATTGAAACAAAGTGCCCAAAGTATCTTCTTTTTTATATTTTTGATATTCAGTCTTTAGTTCATCCACAAGCAATGCCATTATGAAAAAAGAAACTTTTCCCAAAGCAACCACAAATATTTTTAATCAAGAATAATTCAAAAAAAAATTCCAAAAATTAATACTTTTCTTCCTTCTTCTCTTTCTCTTTCTGGGGTTAATGTTTAATCAAAGAGGTCCAATTACCATATATCTTTCTTTGGGATTCTAGGCAATCTCCGCCTTTTTCAGCTTCTGCTCCAATTTTTTTTCCTCTCCCTTACCACTTGCAATATCAATTTTAAATAATCAGAAATCCATACCTCCAACAAGGGTTTTCCGATTTCTTAAGTTTTTCAATGTCCAAAAACCCTTTTGTCCCTTAGCTTCAACTCTCAAAACAATTCACTTTCAATGTCCAATATGTCCAAACATATCTGCTGTTTCCATGGGGTGGGAGAGTGAAGAAAAAAAAAAGTTCCCTTTAACAGCTTCTCCGCCGCTTTCGATCTTCTTAGGGATACAATGTATCCTCCAGCAATTCAAACAGCTCAGTTCCAACCAATTTTAAAGATGTTACTTGACCCGGCTCAGACAGCACTTTCACTTTTCTTACTTCCTCCAGTGCAATCTTACCCAGTTGCTGGCTTCTTCGTGGCGGCCATTGCTGACCGCCGCTCCACCGCCTTGGGAAAAAGGGGTTTTTCCAGAGGAGGAGGGGGTCTGCGACACCCCCAACCCCCTGTCCGACTCCCCTCTCTCTTCAGCTGTCCCTACAGGGCAGCCATATCCCCCTGACCCATCTGGATCGGGGGTACCTCGGCGGCTAGCACAGCAGGAATCGCGAGCTGTCGCGAATTCCTGCTGCCCCGAAGCCACGCGAAACCGGAAACCAAGTAAGAATCCATTTTTATCAATATGGATAAAGTTATTTAAGTATCTTTTTAGTCTTTCTGCCAAGATTGAAGCAAAAATTTTATAGTCTGAATTTAATAGGGATATAGGTCTGTAATTTTTAACTTGCTGCAGATCTGTATCCTACTATATAAGTGTAATGTATGCCTCTGTCCATGTTTTGGGTATTTTTTTTTCATAACTTCTATTAGGTGAAGATTCAGTATTTCCTGAAAAGTCTTGTAAAATTCTGCTGGTAAGCCATCTGGACCTGGTGCTTTTCCAACATTCTGTTTTTTTAAAGATTCTGTTAATTCCATCATTTAAGGGAGGTCATACAGGCACATGGAGGCCACACACACTACTGAGCCTCATTTTGACTTGTTTTAAGGGCACAACATCAAAGTTGGATCAGCCTGTAGTGTTTTGTTCCCCTTTAATTTTGAGTGTAACTCCAAATCCAGACCTCCATGGGTTGCTAAATTTGATTTCCATTGATAATTTTTGTGTGATTTTGTTGTCAGCACATTCAACTATATAATGAACAAAGTATTTGATAATATTTCATTCATTCAGATCTGGGATATCTTATTTTTGTGTTCCCTGTATTTTTTTTGAGCAGTGTGTAAAATCACACCTCTTTTTTTAGATTGTGCCAGCGATGTAAATAATTTCCCTATTTTTTTTGTTTAAGTATATATTGTTTTTTAATATGTACTTCTTGTAAGCAATTTATATCAAATTTCAATTTCTCTAGTTTATGAAATACTTTCCTTCTTTTAGTAGCCAAATTAAGTCCATTTATGTTAATCCTAATCAATTTTCTTTCATCCATATTAGGCTTTGTGAGGGGGTTTTATTGCTCTAGTAGGTCTTAATTCTCATTGTTCTCTGGGTACACCACCTACTGCACCTTCTTCTTTCTCTCTTTCAATTACTGCTATACATTCTTCTTGGAATTCAGTTAGTGACTCTTCCTTTCTAGCTTCTTCCTCTTTTCCTCTAAAATATTCTAAGTAGAATAGCTCAGCTTTTTCAATTTTGTCAGTTCTGTGTCTTTGTTCCTGCCAGGTGAACAAGAGGCTTTCTGGCATCAGCAATCTATAATTTACTCCTCTTTTAAGTAACTCTTTAGTCCAAAATAAATATTCTCCTCTCATCTCTCTTACTCTTCTTGGTAGCTGTTTCAGCACCACAATTTCTTTATCTTTGTACTTCAAGGTTTTCTCTCTTGCCACCTGTAGTATCTGTGTCTTAATAATCTTTTTTAGTGAGTCTAATATGAATCTCTCTTGGTAGACTGTTTCTCATTGCGTATCTTGTATATACACGGAACACTTTATCCATCCTATCCATCATCTTCTCTTTGGTTATCTCTAATGCTTCTGCCAATATTTCTGTCATTATTTCAACAAGATTTTCACCTTTTCGTTCTTCTACATTTTGAAATCTTAGGTAGAATTCTGATCTGTCTATTTCCATCCTAATGGTTCACATCTATGCTTCTCAATATCACTCAATCAAGTGTCAATATCTCCAATTTTCTTATCCCTTTGTATATCCTCTTCTTCAATTTTCTTAATTCTATCCTCATATTTCATCATCATCTGTTGAATGCTCTCTACTTTCTCATCTGTCTTTTCAGTTCTTTGCTCAATATTCTCAGCTCTTTGCTCAAATATTCTCTATTCTCTTTTCAATCTTCTGGATTCCTTGCATAATCATCTGTAATGTCACTTTCTACTCTTTCTCCTGTTGTAAAATTGTCTGTATTGACTGCTGTCCTCCAGATGGTGAAGAGGTTATTGGTATTGAGGAAGCTGGTGCTGTTGTCTTTCTGCTCATCTTGTGCTTACCTGTCGAGAGGAAGAGAGAAAAAGGAAAAAAAGGGGGGGGGGAAAGGAGTACAGGCAGGCAGTTGCCACTCCAAAACAAAAAGGGAAAAAGAAAAAAGAAAAATCTTCAGGCACTTATGTACCTTAATCCAATTATTTCTCTTAATAAAAAAGAGAAAAGGAAGAAGATAAAAAAAAAGTTTTAAAAAATTATTACATTCTAGTTTCTGGAATAGAAGGTTAAGATCCAAACATAAAAATCCAAACTGGGAGGGGGAGTAGAATAGAAGATGGAAAATAATCTACAGTTAAGCCAGCTGCTGCCACTAAGTATCCAAGGCTCTTTAATAAATCAAACTCAATGTTTCTGGTTCCAGTATTTTCAAGGTCACTTCAATCTTCTTTCTTTCAACTTCAGCTCAAAGCTCTAATTATTTAGTTTCACGGATGAGCACCTGTATAAACAATGTACCATGTTCATCCTACTATCTTTTCCATTGCAAAGCTGAGTCCTTGAGTATAGCAAGTACATAAACAAACTGAGAAAGAAAGAAACAATATGTTCAAACCTCTAAATGGCAGTGCTACTTTTTTCCTCCTTCACTTTCACTCCCCCCCTCTTGTATCCAATACCAGAAACAAAAAGAAAAAATAGAACCCTTTCTTTTTTTTGAAAAAAAAAATACAACTCAAATCCAAAAGAAGAGTCTTACTCAAAACAGACTTTCAACAAATTATTAAAAATAAATAAAAATAAAAAGGATGAAAATTTAAAAGAAACCAGTCCAGTTTAAAGTTCAGTAAAAATAGCTTTACCAAATTCAAAGTTCCAATAAAAAGGGAAACAGAAAAAAGCTTTCACTTTAACTAGTTTAATTTCGCTGCTTAAACTCTTTCCTCTTCACTTTTAATTTCACTTTAAATCTTTCAGGGTATTCTCTTCAAGTAATAATAAGTAAAAGTTCATCTCACCAAGCTGACACACTTTCCTTCAATCTCTTCCATTCTGGAGCTTCCCAGCTTCAGCAGCTTGAATGGCTGCCTCTCTGCTGCTGGCAAAAGGGCTTTCCTTGGATCAACCAGGGACTTTGTGATGTCCTTGGGATCGACAGGATGTGCCCTCCTCAGTCACCGTCTCTACAGGATGGTTTAGGTCCGATGGGACCATCCTGCAATGGATATATCAGCGGCGATCTTGGAGCTTCAAGATCGTACACTGTACCGCTGAGACACCAGCTCTGTCCCCCCCAGAGACCAGCAATGTTAATGTCTGTTTGTAAGCAATCTTGCCCTTCAAACTGATGAAATTAATGAAGGAACACAAAACTATGATTCTTTATGAAGAACAAGGACTTTTGAACAATCACCCAGTTTTGTAAAATCAAAGCAAAATAAAAGAGTGGGACAGAAAATGGAAAAAGAACACAAGGAGATAACAGTCCCTGCATCCTGCTATTGTATTGCAAGTTCAAGAGAGACCTTAGAGACAGTCCAACATATAATGGCAGGGTATAAGATGCAGGTGCATCAGGATAAACTGAATGGTATGACAGCCCAAATTCAGATGTGAGATTTTATAAACAGTCATGGAGGGCTTAGATTCTGTGAGATTTCCAACTCTCAGGCAAGGGCTAGCCAATGAAACAAACATTGTAATAGTTGACCCAAGCCAGAAGATAGTGGGGATTATATATGTAGTGTTGCCTAGTCATAGCAACATCAGAAAGAAACAATATAAGAAGCTGGAGAAAAATCACAGCCTGAAGGAGAAACTAGAGAAAATGTGGAAATTAAAAGCCAAGATGGTTGCAGTGATGGCACCATCACTCAGGGATTTATTAAGCTGGCAGAGTGGTTCCAACAGGTTCCAAGAATGACATCAGAGCTCTCTATTCAGAAGAGTGCAGTGCTAAAAACAGGTAGGATAATATGCAGAACTCTCAAACTCTCAAAACAAGATTAAGGAAGACATTCATTAAAATGAGAAAAGATAATAAACATATGAATTATATGTTCATGTTCATATTCATATATATTTTTGTATATATACCCAATATTATTTCTGATTGCTTTTCCTGGCCCTGATTTGAAAAGAGCTTCACATGAATATAAGTGTTTAGGCCTGCAGCCAATATTATTCACTTCCCCAATACATATAAATCTGATCATTATTCCTCCTCATTTAAAAAGTCAAGTCACACTGGTTAATTTCTGAAATGAGATTGTGATGTAAAATACCAGAGATAAAATAACATTCAGTAGATTTTTTACAGATGAAGAAAAGCCTATATTAATATGAATATGAGACGTCCAATGAATTCCACATCATCTTTTTTAAATAAAGGAGCTTCAAAATCAGTTCTGTGAATAATCATAACAGGCATGCTGTTCTTTGCATTCATCGGAAAGAAAATACTTTGATGTAAAATAGTAATGAAATATTTATTTACTGCACATTAGACTTACACGCTTCTTGAAGCTCATGACAGTTTACAACATAAAATCAAAGAAGCATAGACATAATGTAAAATAAATAGGAATTAGTCTTTAGATAGCAAAAGATTTTAGGCTATAGAATGAAGGTGCATGGGTGATGAGGGAAATGTTAAAATTATTCTGCTGTTTCAATGTCTAGCATAACATTAAATAATAATATCTGTATCTTTATCTTATATAAAATCATTGATCAAAGGCTGATCCAATAAAAACAGCAATAGTGGTAGCAAGAACAAAAACAAGTCGCACCCTGATATGAAAAGTAAAATGGACTTTCTCATTCCAATTTAAAAAGTTATCTGGACTGGATGGAGCCAGCAGGCCATGACATGTACCTCTCTACTACCCAAATTCTTACTGCCATCATCTAATATCAAAGTGGGCTTAGTCACTGTAGTTTCTAACCTATGCTGGTATCTGCTCATTGGCTAGAAAGAACAATGGTGGATCAACTGCATTCTTTTTGTGAAGAATTCTGGTTTAGTCAAACTAATTCAACACTTTTCATGACTTCTTGCTTGCTTGTCCTGTCTGTTCCCCCACCTTTTAAAAGTTTTAAATCTAAGGACAGGACCTATTTTTAATTGACATTCCAGTTCTGGGCGTAATTTTTATCTGATGATAAGATTTTTAAGGAAGAAAAGAGAAGAAAAGAATGACCAGCTGTAAGGGGAATGACTGAAGTGATTGAATGCTTTATTCATCCAAGACTGATTAGACACACAAGGGATTTGTCTCTGATGCAAAAGCTCTCAGTGTACACGCAAAGCAACAGAATGATCATCATCATACCAATAAGAGAGGTGAATACATATAGGAATAAAGAAGATAATAATGATAATAATAATAATACTACAGCCATACTGCATGGTTGAATACACATAGACATTAGGCAGCACTATGAGAATTATCAGAGTGATGCACAAGGGAAAAAACTGTCCATGGGTCTAGTTGTTTGGGCATGCAATGCCCTATAGTGCTGTCTCAAAGGAAGGAGTTGAAACAGTTTATGTCCAGGATGTGAGACATCTGCAAATATCTTCTCAGTCTTCTTTCTGATTGGCACAAAATTCAGTTCTTCAATGGAAGGCAGGCTGATTGCAGTTGTTCTTTCTGCAATCTTTCCATAGGAAAGCCTTGGTTATAGTGGTGATGTGGTATACTGTCAGAAGACCTAAAGGTCAGTCTGTGGACAGACCATCTTGGAGAATATATCTGGATGGTTGCTAAAAGTAATGCTGTCTTGATGGCACATAATAAAAATCATTTTTAAAAAGTAAATAATTTAAACCTCTGATAAGAAATTGCTTTTTAAAAATATTTTTCAGACATCTCAGCAGATCATGAACATTATGGTAGATGTATAAATCTGCTGCCTTTAATTTTCTAGATATTTTCAGATGTCATGCTAACTAATAAAAACAATGAGATCTAGCCCAACAGTAGCTGAACACACTCCTAGAGGCATTGCTTTTAAACAGTATTTGGCAAATCATTTTTTATTGTCCTTGAAAATGTTAACCTGTAAATACATCTTCATGCAATTTCTTTGCTTAATGAAATCCAAGCATTTGATCATTCACTTGTCTATCTGTGTCCCTCCTGTGCATTCCCCCACTGATTAAGTGTGATGTAGTGAGGAACTAAGTCTGTGTTGATGTGATTTAAAGATTAGCTTAGACTGCCATCTCATTTGGAGTCATCGAGAGGAAATTACTTTTAAAGGGCTGTTACTTGGGACCAATAGCGCAGATATCTCTTACTGCATACAAAATGCTTGGATAAATTATTTAACATACGACAGTGAATCCTCTTAGCAGAGAGTTACACACCAAAATAACACATATCAAGAGGGCTAGTTTGTACAGCAAATACAGTATCAAGAGAAAAGAATCAAGAGAAAAGAATCAGTACACAAGCCGTAAAGGACTAAAAACTGTAGTCATTCACATTTTATAACTCCACAAGGAATCAAGTAAATCCGACATGATCTTTTAAGACACCCTCAGTGATTTCAAGTTGCATTCACCTTGCAAAGAAAGATAGATAGAATTACTGATTTATGTTTTTGAGTGATTTCCCTTACACATGCTCACAGTTGATTCATACAAGGTGACTTTACTATCAGAAGCTAGCATTCTGGACTTCTGGTTTGTTCCTCGTCGGTGTTGGTATGAAATCCATGATCGTGTGTGGTTTCACCCGAGCTCTCTTGCTGGAGGGTCCCAATTGAGACCAGAGCCACCCTGGTGGGGTGGTGAAGAAGGGGAAATTGCCTGGAGGGTCAAGGGGAGCTGCAACTCCTCTCCCTGACAGGAAAATCCCTCCTGAAGGCAAGCTGCAGTGGTAGTCCTAAAATGGCCACCACAAAGATGAAGAACATTCCGGGAAATTAAGTTTTGTGCTAGATAGAGAAGTAGCGAGCAGAGTGTGAACCAGGCAAAGGACATCGCTTTTGAGGTACCCTGGTATCAAATTAAAGGGCTACTTTGGAGGAAAGTGTGTGGAAGTGGCGACCAGAGAAAGTGAGAAAGAAAACTGGTTTTTTAAAGTTGGATTTGATTATTCTACTGGATTAATCTGGAGAAGAAATTTAAAGGAAAATACATTAACACAACAAAGGTTTAAAAATTAAACTGGACTGATATTAAACTCTGGGCACTTAAAGAGCATAACTAAATGCTGGAATTGAATGTGTTGAAAAGAATAGCTAATGATTGAAATTAGCGAACTTAATAAAAATATTATATTCAACATAGAAAGTTAAAAAGAAAAAGACTCAAGAGTGCCATCTGATGGTACAGAAAAACTTTAGTATGTTTTAAAACGAGTGTCTGGTCTTTATGAGACTTTGGATTTTGGAATTTGAAAGAAAATAAAAGGAACTTTACCATTGCTAGTAATTTGGGAAACAGTTGAGAGGCCAATTGGAGGATTTGGAATAAAGATTCAAGAGCATGAATTGTTGAAAATAAACTCAAAAGATATTGGCTGAAATAATATATTGGACTCTGGAATTGAATATATCTACTAAAGAAGAGGATTTCAGCTACTAAGGAAGAGGAAAGAAAAAGAGAAAGAAAAAAGGAGAAGATATAATGGAGGAGCTACTTGTTGATATAAGATTGGACTTACAAGACATAAGATCAGATCTGCAAGATACAAGGGACATGATAAAAATCAAACTTGAATTGTGTAGCTATGTACTACAGAAATTAGAAATGGTGACTCAGCATACACAAGAAAATAATCGACCAGAGGGGGAGGAGTTTTATAAAGAAGAAGCCAACTCAGAAGGACAAAACAAACAATTACTTAAGCAGGGGGAAAAGGAATTAGAATTAAAAATTTGTGGTCTGATGGGATGATAAAAGGGAGAATGGTTCGGAAAATGGTTAAAGAGAGAAGGGAAAAGCAAAAAAAAAAAAGGAAGTGCAAAAGCAAAATCAAAAGAGGGAGGGAGAAAAGTTTAATAACTGGAATGAGAAAAGGAGGGGAATAAGAAAGGGGAAAAAGGAAATTGTTGTGGATGCTGATCGGAAGAAGGCGCGGGAGTCAGTGGCTATTTTTCAGCTCTTTATTAGTCCTGAGATTGACTCGATTCCTAAGGATTGGTGGCAGCTTATATGGAACTGGCTGAGCCGGCCATGGCCAATGACACTGCTTCAAATCTCCCACGATCAGTTTCCACCAATCGTGGGAATTTGCAGCGGGCCAATCAGTGTGGCTCACTCGGCCAATCCGATTGCCGTGCGCCCTGGCCAATCAGGGCGCGGTGTTTACAAGAATGCTAATGTACAATACAGAACACCCCTCCCCTCTTGGTATGGTCCTAAGTGATGTAGTCCCATAAGTAGGCAGGGGTCCGCATTTGCCTACTGGACCTGCGCAGGTTAATTGATGTCTGGTCTTCGAGCGGTTCGGTTGTGTTCTGTGCTGCTCCCTGCCTCATTGATGGAACCGCCTGGAAGGGTGAGCTGGGCCTTTCATCGTAGCTTCCTCCTGGTCTACCCGGGCTGGTCGAGCTGCTGGCTTTGCCGCTCCTGCCTGGTCCTTCCGGGCTGGTTGAGCTGGCTTGGCTATTTCTTCCAGGCGAGGCTTCGAGCTGGTTGTCTATTTCTGCTTCGGTTGGTGAGTATTCTTGGTTTCTTTCTTGTTGGGGTTGGTTTCCGGGGCTTTCCCTCCCTTCTTGGTTGGTGCTTGGGTAGTCATTCTCCCTTTCTGGATTTATGTTTCTGTCTGCTTGCGTGTGGGTTGTGTTTCCCGTGGCTGCTCTCGATCTTAATTGATCGATATGTCATTTCCATGCTCGTCTATCGACTGTTTGTAGCCGGTATGAGCGGGGACCTGTTACCTGGGTTATTGTAGCCGGTATCCAGAGGGGGTCCCCTCTAAGGTTTTTCGCATATACTGCGTCTCCTGGTGTGAACTTTCAGTGCCTGCTTGATGAGTCGGTGGTTTTTTGGGGGTTGTATGTGGGGTGCAGCCTGGCTAGGGGGGATCTTAGTTTCCTCCCCATTAACAGCTCTGCGGGGCTTTTGTTGGTCATTGTGTTTGGCGTTATGTGTTGGATGAAAAGTAGTTTATTTATTTTTTCTTGCATGTCCCCGGTTTCAATTTTCTGGATTGTTTTTTTGGTGAATTGGACTATTCGTTCTGCCCTACCATTCACCGCCGGATGTGCCGGCGCTCTCAGGACGTGTCGTATTCCCCGTTCCGTTCGGAATTTTTTGAATTCCAGCGCGGTGAACTGTGGATCATTATCTGATACAATTACATCTGGGAGACCATGGGTTGAGAATAGTTTGTTGAGTTCTTTGATGACGGCCTCGGGGTGGTAGTTCTCATGTCACTTACCTCCAGCCAATTGGAGAAAGTGTCTACCGTTATGAGGAACGTGTAACCTTTTGTGGGCCCGACGAAGTCTATGTGTATCCTGGACCATGGTCCTCTGGGGGTTTCCCATTCCAGGATTGGGGCAGCGGGTGGGCTTGGCCTGGATTCTTGGCATTGCTTACAGCTTGCCACGCAGGCTTCGATTTGTTTGCCACCCAGGCTTCGATTTGTTTGTCCATCCCCGGCCACCAGGCGTAGCTTCTGGCCAGGGCTTTTGACCTAACGATGCCCGGGTGCCCCTCATGTAACAACTCCAGGACTCTTTTTTAGAATTTCTCCGGGATAACAACCCTGTCCCCCCATAGTACACAACCCTTTTGCATGAAAAGTTCTGTTTGTCTGTTCCGAAAAGTCCTGAATGTTTCGTCATCTTTTTCTGGCCACCCTTTCTCCATCCATTGTAAAACCCGCTCTAGACGTTTATCTTTATTGGTTTCATGGGCAATGTTTGATGCGGTTAGAGGTAAGTTGGGTAAGGTCTCTATGCTCAGGGTGGATGCTGTGGGTGCCGGGTCAGCATCCAGGTTGGGTAGCAGGGTGCGGCTCAAGGCGTCTGCATGTGCGATTGTCTTACCGGGTCAATGGGTCAACTGATAACTGTAGGCAGCGAGGAATTCAGACCACCTTGTCATTCTCGGGGATAGAATGTTCGGGGTGGCCTTGTTTCCTGCCAGGATGCCCAATAACGGTTTGTGGTCAGTGATGATGGTGAATGTTCTGCCATAGAGGTACTCGTGGAACCTTTTTACAGCGGCGATGATTGCCAGGGCTTCCTTGTTTAGTTGGCTATAGTTCCTTTCCGGCTTTGATAGGGTTCTTGAGTAAAAGGCGATGGGTGCTTCATTTCCGTTTGGAAGTGTGTGGCTGAGGATAGCCCCAATGCCAAACGGTGATGCATCACACGTTATTGTTAATGGGAGGGTCTCATTGTATTGGATGAGGATGGCATCCGATGTGAGCAGGTCCTTGGTTTGGTTGAATGCGACTTCCTCTCGCCTCCCCCAGGTCCAGGTGGCTGTTTTGTCCAACAGCCTATGCAACAGTTCTGCTGCGGTCACCTTTTGGGACAGGAAAACATTATAGAAGTTAATCAGCCCTAGAAATGCCTGCAGTTCTGTTTTATTCCTCAGCCTGGGGGCTTCCTTGATGGCTCTGATTTTTCTTTCTGTTGGGTGAATTCCGTGCTGGTCTAGGAGGTACCCTAGGAACTCGACCCTCTTGGTGTGCAGCTGGCATTTTTCTTTTTTGACTTTTGACCCCGCGTCTTTGAATTTTTGTAGTACCTCCCTCAGGCGGCCTTCCAGTTGTTTTTGGTTGGCCGCTGACACCAGCACATCGTCAAAGTAGGGCACCACCCCCTTGATTCCTTGCAGGAGCCTCTCCATGAGGCTCTGGAAAATTCCTGGTGCTACGCTGACTCCAAACTGGAGTCTCTTGCAGCAGAAAGCCCCCCGGTGGGTTACTAGGGTCTGCGCCTCAGCGGTTTCCATGTCGATCAGTAATTGTTGGTAGGCTTGCACCAGGTTGAGTTTTGCGAAAACCTTGCCTCCCCCCAGTGAGTGCAGAAGGTGCTGTACTACTGGGATGGGGTAAGCGCTTTGTTGTAAGGTGCAGTTGAGGGTGGCCTTATAGTCCCTGCAGATTCTCACTGGCCCATCGGGCTTGACTGGGGTGACTATGGGAGTCTCCCACCAGGCGTGATTGGTTGGCTCTAGGACTCCCTGTTTGATGAGCTTGTCTATCTGCTCATCGATCTTGGGTCTGAGTGCAAAAGGTACTTGCCGCGGTTTTAGGCGTATCGGGGGAATGCTGGGGTCTAAACTGAAGGAAATAGGGAGCCCTCGGTATTTGCCTAGGGTGCCGTCAAACACTTCCTGGAAGTCCCTTGCAAGTTGCTCCTCCCAGTCTACCTCTGCGACGTGGTTGATACCCGTTACTTCGATCCTGAGCGGCGCGAACCATTGTAGTCCCAAGAGGCTGGGTCGGTCTCTGTCTACAATTGTCAGGGGAAGTCTTCCTGTGTTCCCCTTGAATGTGATTTCAAAGTGTCCTGTTCCGACTACGGGGATGCGGTTCCCTTGGTAGTCCTTTAGGATTAACTTCTGGCTTTCCAGCCCCCTCTTGTGGATGGCGGGCACCAGGCGCTTGATTTCCCACCATGCAACCATGGAGAGGTAGGACCCGGAGTCCATCTCCATCTTGCATGGCTTGCCCTCGATGCCCACTTCCACATGTACTTTGCGGGTGTCCCAGCTAGATGAGTGGCTGATGATGACCGTCTGGTGGGTCTCCTCTCTTTGTTGGTTCTCATTGTTTCATCGGCTCCGTCCATCCTGGTTCCAAGGGCTCTCAGTTGGCAGTCCCTTGTTTGGGGGTGTGTGTCTCGTCTCCAGCCACTGCTATTTCACCGTCAGGGGCTGTAGGCCCACTTGAGTCAGCAGACTCAGGTGATGTGGCCTCTCTTGTCGCATTGCCAGCAGATCATGTCAAAAAAACGGCACTCCGACCGAGGATGGTCACCCCCGCAGCCCTGACTTATGACTTCGCTGCTCGCGCCGGTCTCATTCTGTTTGGAGTTGGTGGATGTCCTCCTCTTCGTCTGTGGTGTCGGAGGGGGAGTCGAGGTTGCCATGGTGGGTGTCGTGGTCACTCGGCGGCTTGCCTCTGGCTGCATCTCGTCCGCCGGGGTCATCTCAGTGGTTGCAGCTTGGTCCTCTGCGTCTGGCCTCCACATTCGGGCCGCTGACTTCTGGGTTGCCTCGGCTGTGGTAGCCTCGGCGAGGGCATCTGTGAGGGAGATGTTGCCTCTCACCATCAGCCGGCTTTGTAGGACAGGGTCTCTGAGCCCGAGGACGATGCGATCTCGTAGCGCCTCGTCCATGTCCGTGAAGCCACACATGCCTCCCAGATTTTGCAGGTCAGCCACGAAATTGCTGATGCTCTCACCCTCTTTCTGGTCACGCCGGTAGAAACCATGCCGTCTGATGAGGGTGGGCACGGTGGGAGCATAGTGGCTTTGCAACAGAGACTCGAGGTCGGCCCAGCCTTTACATCTTCAGGTTTTGCGAGGGCTTTCACCATCTTAAACACTGCGGGCCCGCAGTGTGTCAGGAATACGGCCCTTTTTTTTCTGCCCATTCGCATGCTTGAGGTTGCTACTCTCCAGGAACATCAGGAACTGGTCAATGTATGATTCCCAGTCCTCAGTAGCCTGGTTAAAGGGTGCACGATGCTGGCCATCTTGCTGGTCCTGTCCGTCTTGGTGCCACGTGCTCGGTGGGTATTAGTTCCACGATCCCACCTTCGTCGCCAGTGTTATGGATGCCCATCGGAAGAAGGCATGGGAGTCAGTGACTATTTTTCAGCTCTTTATTAGTCCCGAGATCGACTCGGTTCCTAAGGATCGGTGGTGGCTTATATGGAACTGGCTGCGCCGGCCGTGGCCAATGACACCACTTCGAATCTCCCGTGATCGGTTTCCACCAATCGCGGGGATTCTCAGCGGGCCAATCAGTGTAGCTCGCTCAGCCAATCTGATTGCCGCGCACCCTGGCCAATCAGGGCACGGTGTTTACAAGAATGCTAATGTACAATACAGAACAGAATTAAGAGAAAGGACCAGAAAATAAAGAGGAACAGGAAACAAACAAGGATGAAAAGAAGGTACACTGTTCAAAGAATGAGAGATAATGGGTGAAAAAAAAAAGGGATAAGGAAGAGGATTCCACAAGGCAATGTGTTGGGATGTAGAATATATTGAAAATCGCATTTTGTAATGTGTAGATTTATACATTACATTTATACATTTATATATCGAGAAAATATAATACAGAATCTGAAAAAAATATATATATATTTGTGTTTTATATTAGATATTAGGTATCATTCTTAAGGAAGAATGAAGGTGCTTAGCTCAAATTATTAACTAGAGGGGACAATTATATTTACAGATAAGGATTGCTAAAATGACAAATGTGACAGAAAAAAATAACATGAGAAATGACAATAGAAAGGAGATGAGAATTTTAGATAATATCGTAAAATAAGATAAGAGAATATGATTTGGGATTGGATAAGACAAGCTTAATATTTAATAATGATAAGGATGACGTAATATGAAATTAAACAAATAAAATGAATAGGTAAATATTGTCATGTTTGTATTGAGATGTGAAACCCGGAACCATACTGCTTGCCAAATGAGAAATTTTTATTTAAAAAATAAAATGAAAACAGGGAGAAAATTCAATAATGGAATAACTAGGTATGTTTAACTGATATGGTGGTAGGCATTTGGAGAGAGTAAGGTTGAAAATAAATGTTGAAGAAGTATGAATTAATATGAATATATGCAATGAGTGATGTATGATATATTGATGCCATACTGTTAATGTATTGTTTTATGTAGATTGAAATAAAAAAAAAATTGGACAAAAAAAAGAAGAAGCTAGCATTCTATAATCAATGAAACGAGAGCACATTTTTTTACCAAGCCCAAACAAGATGCCTGTTGAACTACTTTCTCCACCTAAATGTCCCCTCTCTTCCTTCCCAGCCCAATATGTTCAGTGTTAGTAAAATTTGGGAACATGCATGGGTCACAGAGAAACAGAGTCTTAGCCAAATCTGCATTTGGGACTGTTCCCACTTTATTTTTCACCTACTTTTTAGGTATCAAGAATATACTGACATAAAATTTGCTGTTCTCATTGTCAATTCCTGTTCTACTCTAATGTCTCTGTTCTCAGTTGCTGTCAGACATAGGGTGAAAAACTGTAATAGATTGTATATAAATTAAGGCTGCTTTGCCATGTTGGAATAAGGGGGAAAAACACATTAACACAGTATATCCAAGGTTGATATAAAGAAAACTCTTGTCTGGGATCAGATGAAGACAATGTCATGGGAACAGATTTTGCCAAAACATACCGTTTTTTCCAACATGTCAGGGATCTTGCCAAGTGTCCGTGGCCATGTTGCTGAGCCATTAAAGGTTTCCTAGAAAAACAGAAAAGAGAATAAAATTGGCTAAAATAGAATGTTTGGACATCCTATAGTACACAATTATAATTCTATGGATGGGACAAGTGGTACCATTTCTACTAGCTCTAGCCATGTTTCCCCTGTTGACTGATTCCACCAATCACATGGAAAATGAAAAAGACTGGATGTCATATTCATTATTCTGGATCCCAATTCATGGGAGGGAGGAGTATCAAATGAGAAGCCATTGTCCCCACTTTTAATTCATAAGATCATATAGTGAGAAGGTCAAATATAATCTATGAAGGCGAATACCCTTTTCAATGCAGAGGTCTAAATCTAAACACCCCTAATAGTGTTGTGTGGCTTTGCTGGATGATTCAAATCCAGATGACACCATCAAATGGAAGCCAGATGTTGCTGTGTGAAATGTGAAAACCATTCTGGGATAATCCTATATTCTGATAGCATTAACAGTCTAGATCACATGGTAATTTGGAAAGGTGGTGGGTGAGACTTGTTCTTAACACGATAAATATTTGTAAGTTAAGCTCTTTTGCAATGTTATACATAGGGGCTAGTTCTTTTGAGATAAGCATTTATAATCATTAGGAAAATGGACCCTTCTATATGTTGTTGCTGGTTAGTATATTATTAGTACACTGATCACCAAAAATTCGCTATGTCTCTCTGCATATTCTCTAAAGTTAACTAATTTGAATTTTCAAGTAGATAAAAATGAATTCGCAAAATTAGGGTCATTTACATTTACTTGGAATTCTGTATGTATCTGAATACTACAGAGTCATGACTCCTTACTTTATGAAGCCAGAGAACAAACTCTTTGTTGAGAACAGGTTTTTCCAACATTTTTTAATTCATCTCTGTTATATCTATTTCTTCACATCTCATTTGTGAAAACTTTTGTATTATTGCTTTGTATGTGTAATATCATGAAGGATAACAAGCTCTGTTCAGACTTTTCCTTGGCAAGAGCAGGCTCGAACCAATTAAATAGGCATGCTACTGTCCAGCAATTTCTGATAAGTAAAGATTGTAGAAGAGCAATAAAGAAATTATAAAAACAATCCCTATGAATGGAAAATTTGTATTAAAACCCTCTCCTATTTATAATAAAATCAAAGCTTATATTTCCTTCACCTCTTTCTCTTGGCCAAGCTATGCAATGATCTAGATAGGCCAAGTTTCCCTTGTTTCACATTGCTAATGGGAAGATTTGGTATCAAATTATTTTCCTCTGTGCAAACAGTAAATCTCATAGCATCTTCTTTTTCCTCATCCTTAGAGGAATCTGGGGGATCACTTCTTCATTCCTTCTTCCCCACTAGTAGCAAGCTCAGAAAGGAAAGTGCTTCTTCCATTATTTACATATGTTCATGGAGGCTGTAGAACTTTTCTACTTTATTATAAGGTTACATTAATAGGATATTTGAAGTATGAAAGTAGAATTTTCCCCACCTCCACCCCCCCCATCTTGAAAATATCTTCTGAGTATCTTACTCCAGTCTCTATCCAACTGTGGACTATGCTGTCTTTTTTTCTGACCATTCCCCAGGCAGTGTCTCTGGGTCCTGTCTCCCAAGATCATTCTTACATACCATTACAGCAATGAAGTGCGTGGAGGCAAGAAGGCTAATTTCCAACTATCTCTTGTTTTTTGGGAGGAAAGATCAGATCTGATAACAGATTGTTTTTCTCTTTGTGAGAATTAACTCTCACACCTTCACTTCAATTATAGCATAAATCAGTAAATCCTATAAAGGCCTGACATTGTAATGATTCATCCTCAAAAGCGAGAAAAAATTCCATTTAAATCCGACCCTCCTACAATCAAGCATGCATGAAGGGCAACATTATGGCACAGAGGTAGATTGTGCATGGTTTTTTTCAGTATCTTCTCCAATTGCCTACTGATGCTAGTGTGGACAACACTTGACAGCCTGTAAGATGATGCATTTCAAAAATCTCCAGGATACTGATTGTCCAGCATTAGAAAATTGATAATTTGCAAAAACTCGTGAAAAAAAGCTCATTGCAAGCTATGAAACTGGCATTCTAATTTCTTACAATGTGCAGGAAAAATATATGCAACAGCATATTATACTTTGCCATGAATGTTAGCAGATATTATGAACAAATATATTAGTAATTTCCCTATGAACAGTTTGGAAGACATATTTATATGACTGAGATAATCAGGATAAATAATGGGTAGATTTGTCACAGGTCATACAAAGGTATACATTTTGTATGCTTGTAATACGTTTTATGTACCCATAAATTTTTTGCGACCTGTTCACAAATGTATGATCGGTAGTAACTAAATTTATATCTTCCCCTGCATATCTGATCAATATTAGCACTTTAAATTATTGAATTAGGGCAATTAATATATTCAGGGAAATTATATTCATATAATTCTTCGTTAAAACCTCATAAATTATAATAAAGATAAAATAATTCACGATTCCATTCAATTTGGTACAAATATTCTAACTTTAATTCTAGTATTATTCATAGTGAATCCTGTTGTGAACTAATAAAATACTCAAATAAAGTTTATCAAAAGCTTTAGAAAATAGCAGGGTTCTAGCCCTGCACTTCTGATTGGCCGATAATAGCGATATCGGATTGGTCCGTTCAGGAGAATCTGATTGGCTGTTAATGAGCCACTCTCATTGGTTAAGGGGGTTAACACTCCACATTTCCTATTGGTTACTAGAGCAGCAGCTTGCCTATAAAAGGGCTGCTGTTGCCCTAGGGTTTTGCTCTGTTCAGAATGTATAATAAAGAGTTGAAGTTCACTGTTCACCGTCTCGTCTCCGTTCCTTGTGCCCATGTGCAGAACTTAACACTGGCGATGAGGATGGGATGCGGAGATGTCAGAGCTGACTGAACACTACAGAGCACGAGACAGAGCACATGCCTGAAGGCAAAAACCATGACCGGCAGCACCATACCACCCGCTCCATTCGACCTGGCACAAGAAGACTGGGAATCATACATGGACCGGTTCCAGATGTTTCTGGAGACCAACAACTTGAAGGATGCCACTACTGGAAAAAAGCGAGCGGTATTCCTGACTCACTGCAGACCTGCCATTTTTAAGATGGCTAAAGCACTGGCGAAACCGGCTGAGGTGAAATCCATGGACTGGGACGTCCTCAAGCCCCTCCTATGGGCCCCTATGCACCTACCATACCAATGCTTGTCCAAAGACATGAATTTTATCAGAGAGACCAGTGGAAAGGAGAAAGCGTTGCAGATTTCATTGCAGATCTCTGGAACCTGGGAGGCCTCTGTGGGTTCGCCGACCTCGAAGAAGCTCAAAGAGACCGAATAGTTCTGGGATTAGATGCACCACACATGCAAAGTAAGCTGATGGCGAAAGGCGACATCAGCCTTGCAGATACCATTGCTGACGCTACTGCAGCAGAAGCAACCAGGAAGTCGGCTGCCTGAATGCGCCGCACCAACGCCCCGCTCCGCCAACTCGCCGGTGAAACCTCACCTCGCCTTGAGGGACATGCAACAGCAACCCACCATGAGGACCTCGAATCGTCATCAGAAAGTGATGAGGAAGAAGTCAACCGGCTCCGGTCTGAACGAGACCAACGCCACCAGCGTAACCAGAGACTGCTTGGATCCAGCCCACTTCAGAGGGGGACCAACTACCGCCAACCCACAGGAAGTCATCCTGTGAATCGGGAACAATCGAACCACCAATGGAACAACCATTCCTACAGAAATAAACCACTAGCCTATTCAACGAAACGAGAAGAGGCACACCAAACCATCACGATTGGTCACGTATCATCATTAGATGCAAAGAAGATCCGAGTGAAGGTCGCCATCGAAAATCAGCCCTGCATGATGGAAGTCAATTCAGGATCATCCCTCTCGATGGTTTCCTGGAAGACCCTTAAACAATTAATCCCTGCCATCTGGCGACAAGATCTCAGAGTCCAAAGCATCATTCTCAAGGACTATCAAGAAAACCGAATATCGGTTGTTGGATGCAGCCTAGTCCAGGTCTCATTCAAAAATTGTACTGCATCTTTACCATTGACCGTCATCGACCATGATCGGCCTAGTTTGTTAGGCCTTTAATAGTTCACTCCACTTGGGATTGAGGTAGCCGGCATTCACCAAACCAGCAGCGATGACTGGGAGGAGGCCCTTGTCCAGGAATTCCAGGATGTTTTTGCAGACAAACTAGGTGAGTACAAGGAAACCCCGATATCATTTAGCCTTAACTCTGAAGTAGCCCCCATCCGCCTTAAGCCTCGTCCAGTATCTTTTGCCCTTAAACCAAAGATTGACAAGCAGCTTGATAAATTAATAGCCCAGGGCATTTTAGAACCAACCGACCATGCTCCTTGGGAAACCCCAATCATAACACCCATCAAGCCGGATGGATCGTTAAGGATCTGTGGGGACTACCGTGCTACCCTGAATCACACCCTTCAACAGAACGCTTACCCGGTGCCAGTGGTACAACACCTCCTCCATTCCCTGGGGGGTGGAAAAGTCTTCGCTAAATTAGATTTAGCACAGGCGTACCAACAACTGCCTGTAGATAAAAAAACAGCAGAGGCACAAATGATCGTTACGCACCGAGGCGCTTTTAAGTGCAACCGACTCCAATTCGGAGTTAGCGTGGCCCCAGGGAACTTTCAGAGCTTGATGGAGAGGCTATTACAGGGAATAAAAGGGGTCATACCATACTTTGATGACGTTTTAATTGCTGCCCCGAATAGAGAAATACTAAAGGAGCGTCTTGAACTGGTTCTTGGCCTTAAAGTTAAAAAAATAAATGTCAACTGTGTAAAGATAAAGTAGAGTTCCTGGAGTACCTAATCGATAAACAAGGCATTCACTCCACCAGTAGCAAGTTAAGAGCAATCAAGAACGCCCCAAGACCCAGAAACAAGACTGATCTCCAAGCTTTCCTGGGGCTTATTAATTTTTACAACATCTTCCTGCCCCACAAAGCGACCGTAGCTGAGCCCTAACATTGGCTCCTCGATAAAAAAGCAACCTGGGTTTGGGGGCACCGAGAGGAGCACGCGTTCCAACAAGTGAAAAATCTATTAACTTCAGATGCTGTTTTAATGCAGTATAACAAGGCTTTGCCTTTAACAATCACATGTGATGCATCACCATTTGGAGTAGGAGCCATTTTGAGCCATGTGTTACCAAACGGTAGTGAAGCCCCTATTGCCTATTTTTCAAGAACTTGATCAAAGGCTGAACGTAACTATAGTCAAATCGATAAAGAGGCTCTTGCTGTTGTATCTGCTGTTAAACGGTTTCATGAATAGGTTTATGGATGAGTTTTTACTATTGTTACTAAGTTTTTACTATTGTTACTGACCACAAACCTTTGCTGGGGATTATAGCGGGAGACAAGCCAATCCCCTATATATTATCGCTGGTGGGAGTTTTTGGCTGTGTACAATTATAAGCTGCAGCACCACCCGGGGAAAGCCATTCCCCAAGCTGATGCATTGAGCCGTGCACCACTTCCGGAAACCATCGACGACCCAGCTCCAACACTTACAACACTCCAGATTGAAATGCTACATTCACCGCCGTTAACAGCTAGAGATATCACGATTGAAACAAAACGCGATCCTATCTTAAAGCGGGTTCTTAGCTGGGTCGAACGAGGATGGCCAGTAGATCAAACTCCTGACGACTTCATTCCCTTCAAGAATCAGCAAACGGAACTTTTTTCGCAAAAGGGCTGCATCCTGTGGGGGGATAGAGTCGTTGTCCCAGAGCGGTTATAACAAGCGGTATTAAAGACACTGCATGAGGGCCACTCCGGCATCGTGTGTATGAAAACGGTCACACGAAGCTACGCGTGGTGGCCAGGCATCGACAAACAAATCGAAGCCTGGGTAAAGATTTGTTATAAGTGCCAGGAAGTTAGCAATGCCCCACCAAAAGCAACTCCAACAGAATGGGAAACACCTCGGGGACTGTGGTCCCGCATTCATATTGACTTTGCGGGACCTACTAAGGGACATACGTTCCTATTAACAGTGGATGCCTATTCAAACTGGCTCGAGATCCACAAAATGAAGAGTACCACAACCGAGTCCATCATCCGGAAGTTGAACAGATTATTCGCGACGCATGGACTGCCAGACGTTCTGGTATCCGACAACGGACCCCAGTTTACCACACTTCCTTTTGAACAATACTTAGCGGACCGCGGTATTCGCCATGCGCTAACTTTGCCAGTGCACCCTGCAGCTAACGGAAGAGCCGAGCGCATGGTACAGTTTGTTTAAAAAATCCTCTACAAAATGGACTATGGGGACATTGAAGATAAGATAAATAGAATACTCCTTCTCCAACACATCACTCTGCACAGCGTCACCAATAAGACTCCAGTGGAACTATTGATGGGACGCAAACTCCACTCCCACCTCGACTGGCTTCACCCATCTTACGAGCCAGAGAAACCCTGTGGATCTAGCGGAAAATGCCGCGAGTTCAAGATAGGCGACTTAGTTTTCGCCAGAAACCTTTCTGGCGAACCATTGTGGATTGAGGCCACTGTTATTCAAGCCACTGGACCCAGGTCATACTGGGTGAAAACCTGCGATGGAAAAATATGGAAACGCCATATAGATCAGCTTTGCTTGAGGCTACAACCTAGTTTCCGCAACTCCGGTAGCTCCCAAACTGAGGGGGGAGGGGATGTCGAAGAAATCGAATTTGAGATGGCGGAAAGCAGGAACGAAAGAAGTCAGCCATTGGGCATGACAAGTGAAGAAGGATCAAGGATGGGGGTGGCCTCACCACAGAGGAACAACCCAACAGAGGCAAGCCCGCAAGAGCCAGAGGACAACGACGAGAACATTAGCGGCACCAAGTCTTCCAACGAAGAACCACCAGCAGCCGACTTGCCCGAAAACGCCCTGCCCAAACAGGCTTACGGACAAGAACCAGTGGGACAGCGTAAATCCAATAGATAGTCGAAGCAACCTTCCTACCTCAGAGATTACGTCACCGCACCCCCCAAATGGAACCCGGGGGGAAGGGGTGTTGTGAATTAATAAAATACTCAAATAAAGTTTATCAAAAGCTTTAGAAAATAGCAGGGTTCTAGCCCTACACTTCTGATTGGCTGATAATAGTGATATCAGATTGGTCCATTCAGGAGAATCTAATTGGCTGTTAACGAACCACTCTCATTGGTTAAGGGGGTTAACACTCCACGTTTCCTATTGGTTCCTAGAGCAGCAGCTTGCCTATAAAAGGACTGCTGTTGCCCTAGGGTTTTGCTCTGTTCAGAATGTATAATAAAGAGTTGAAGTTCACTTTTCACCGTCTCGTCTCCATTCCTTGCGCCCATGCGCAGAACTTAACAAATCCTATTAGTTGTCAACCTGTTTTTGATTTAGAATAATTATGGAATATTTAAGGTTGATTAAATTTAAGAATTCCTACCATTGGCCTGGTCACACCTGGTGCTACAGCATAATGTAGTTTCTTTGCTTTGCTGTAGCTTGTAGGAATCCAAGCATTAGGGTTTGTAAATTATGGTTTATAACTTAGTGTATTGTACATCAAATTGAATGTGGACCCTTTAAGAAAAATAATGATTTAACATAAAGACAGTTTATTAGAGGAAATATTTTTCCAGGTCAGGGGAAGGATGGAATCTGGATATAGAAAGTAACTTTCCTAACTCAGAATTTCTTTTAAAAATATAGCTTGCTAAATCTGACAGTGCAGAAGGAAAATAAAACATATTGCCCTTTAGGACTACCAAGGACAAAAAGAGCTCAGGCTTTAGAATATACAGAATAACATGCTTGACTAATCTAGATTTTCACTCTGCTTGCTACCTGCAAAGTTTAGTGTTGTGTTGCTTCATTCTCTTCTATAATTAAAGAGGATCAAGGCTCAGTCTGTACAATTACATGGTAACTTCAGTGAGTTTATCTAAAAATAGAACCCTGAATCTATATATTATTTCTAACCATAATGTACAATCAGCAATATCACCACTTATTGCATTAACCTGAATATGTTATTCCAATATAGGTTAATTGATATTTCAGTCTTTAAGTATTTAAGTGTCTTTAAGTATTCTGTTCTTTTCCATCATACCTTTCAGGTTCATCAGAAATATCCTACAAACAAATCTGATTGCACATCTTCCAAATTTGTGCACACCAGAAATATCAAGTAGAAAAGAACCTGATTTTAAATTACATACCCCCCTCCCCAAATAGAACAAAATTTGAGTGACAAAATTTCTAGTTTTTTTAAAAAAACCAATTAGGGTCATTATCACAAAGTTTGGCACTTGTATAATTTTATCTTAAATAATGGAGCAGAATAAAAATTGATTGATTCTACTAATTGTTTTTTTCTGCATTTGAATTATGCAATAAGAAATCCTCATCAGATTATTTTGTTCTTAGTAATGCAATGCATTTTCAACCAAAAGAGAAATCTCCAAATACTGAAAGGGAAAACAGCAGAATATTTAAAAGGTCAAGACTCTATGACAGAGCATTTTAATTCATAAAATGTGGAATACACTCTAAATACTTCTTGATACCTCATTCCAGTGATGAATATTATAATAAGACTGACAAAATGGAACAAATTATTTCATTCACTTAACTAAGATCATTATAGGAATGCAAAATGGCACAAATTTTATTAGTTCTTTTTACATTATTTAATCTTCCCCTTTTCAAACATATTATTTGGAAATACAATAATCATATTTTGAATCTGTATACAATATGATTTTTTAAAAACAGGAAATGAGTCAACTATAAATATATTTAATTTTTAATAACAAAATAAATTAATGCTCTGTTATTTCCTCTTTTTAACATAATGTTTTATGGGAGTGTGTTATATTAAATCTCATTCCTTTCAGAAAATGCTCCATTGGAGCATAAATCTCATCTCACAAGAGTGGATAATATTGATAAAATGCATTAATAGGATTCTTAGGAAGCCTGTTATTGTAGACTTTTTCTGCAATCCATTTAAATATTTGAGAAAGTATGTTGTTATTTCTGTCCTTTGGTAGTGTTCTGCTTTAAAGCATCTACATTTCTTTATTCTTTTTTACTGCACAGTGATTCTATTTTTAATGTGTTCCCATTTCAGGACTTTTGACTGGAAATAAGGAAGAAAGTACTGTAGGTGTTATATGAACTATGCAGTACAATACAATATACACTGTAGAACCAATTGACCAAACAAAGGAGAGCTACCATTTGAGGTGAATTCCATCAAAATGATCTCAGTCAGGTCAGCTTCAGAATTGACACACAGGAAGTAGACACAATCAACTCAAAAAGTGATAGGTGTGTTTCAGTTGCTAGGATCTGCCCTAACCTATTGAGATGGGTTGCCTCAGGTGGCGGATACCTAGGTCAGTGCATTAGAAGCATTATAACCTCAAAGTCAGTGAACTTAATTACTGTGTATTAGTGCAAGATGATTAAAATATGCTCTTCATCCAGAAAGATTCCCAAAGCTGTTCTAAATAATTAAAGTATAGCTAGGTTTATACTATTTGCATAAATGGTTCGTGGATCATATTCCAAAATTCAGCTAACTGAGCCAGTCAGTAAAGAGCAAGGAAAATGACTTTGACAAAAATATGCAAGAACCATTATTAAGCAAAACGGATCAAGTATTTTTAAAAAGTCCAAAGCAATGAGATAACATATGGAAGTGGATCAGGCAGATGCCTCTCTAATTCATTGAACTATTAGAAGGAGGACAAGATACAGAATCACCACATTTGGTGATATGCCATATTTACCATATTTATACATAAATATTTATTGATTATAATAATATTTCAAAGCATTAACATTTCAATAGATTTTCCTTTTCTACAATAGATTTTCCGTTTTTAAGAATGGTTTAAGTGAGCCATGATGGCACAGTGGTTAGAATGCAGTATTGCAGGCTAACTCTGCTGACTGCCGGCAGTTCAGTCCTGATTGGCTGAAGGTTGACTCAGCCTTCCATTCTTCCAAGGTCAGTAAAATGAGGGCCCAGATTGTTGAAAGCAATATGATGACTCTGTAAGCTGCTTAGACAGGGCTGTAAAGCACTGTGAAGTGGTAAAAAAAAAAATCTAAGTGCTATTGCTATTTCTTTTTTTAAAAAACTGTTGACTTCTCCCAGCAGAAATAAGAACTACGGATGACACTTTAGGACCCTACTGGGTAAGCTATAAAGAATCTGTCTCAACAGAAAACTGAAATCATTTTACATTAGCTGACAGCTGTCCATTCTTCTCTGGAAGAGCAGTCTGTGTTTTTTTATGAATGTGGAATCTAATATAGGGGCTAGGGGTCCTCGGCTCTCCCTGAGCTTGGTTGTTTTCTTGTTTCATTGCCCAAACTAGGGATACCATCAGCATCTAGCACTGATGATGTTACTTAGTTTGGGTAATGTAATGTTTGCAAGAAAACAACCAAAGTAGGAGAGCACCAAGGACCACTCATTTCAACCCTGAGTTACAAATATTATTCTTTATTGGTATGTACTGTAGGAACTCATCTTCTAAAGAAGGCAGAAGAGCTACATCTTTAGGCTGAGAAAAGGGAGAAGCAGGAGAGCCATTATAGAGCATTCTCATTTGTAACCTAATCAGGGCACAGCAGTGGGAAACGTTCTTGTTAAAAAGTGGGTTCTGTACTTACTGTTTCTAGATGTCTATAATAAATTGCCCTTGTATAGAAAGCAATAGAATATTCATAAATGTGTTTATAATCAGGCTACAAAATTAAATGCAGTTATTTAAAATCATAGGCATTGTGATGTCATACTCTACCATCTTTGAAACATAACAAAACTTTTGTTAGGAGTCTTATACAGTCTGCAAAAAGAAAATATCTATTAGGAACAGAAAGAAAATGCTTTACAAATAAAATAAATGGGCAACATAAAGCATAACCAAAGAATTCTAGATGAAAATACAGATGATTTTCTGTGGAATCCAAGTAGACCACTATTAACAATAACGTATATAAATAGTTTGCCATACCTTATGGTGTAAGAGACAACTAAAAATTGTGCAAAAATAATATACTGTAGGCCATCTATCTTCAATTAGCAAAATTTCAGGTGTCCTTGATAGTCTTTCATTTCATAATAATGAGTTACTTGGAAGCATAGTTACCTTTATAGATAAAAAGACAAATTTTCTCTTTGAAATTAATTGTAGCAATTTAAAATACTACTGTGAATTGTTAATATGTCTTAACAATCACCAAGAGACTCATGTTGTAAATGTTCATAAGGCTATTCAACGCATGGCATAAATTCATGATTCAATTATGTAATGCAACACAGTTTCTGAAGTAATATAGCTTTCCTAAAATAATACACTTAAGGACATGATGCTACAGTAACATTCTATAAAAGTAGTTCTCAACTTACAACTGATCACCTAGTGACTGGCATTTACTTCTGGTTTTGAGCAACACTCTGTAGCAAACAATATCCTCACTTAATGACTGTTGTACTCACTTAATGATCATGGCATTTGTTTTATGAAGGTTGTAAGATAAGATCTGGTCATATGATGACCAATTTTACAACCACGATGAGTTAGAAACATAGTTGTGTGGTTCAGCTTGTGGTTATAACTCAAGGACTATCTCTAGTTCAATTTCTCCAAATAGGAACTCGTTAGATATAATACTTATGGTGCAATACATTTGCAAAAGTAGCTTCATATTTCATGCAACTGTTGTTTATCTTTTTTAAAGCCTGCACATATATTTTATTGAGCTACACCTCAATAAAACTTCCAGATATGCTGCTGCTACTGAATATATGGGTATTCATGCTCTGTTTTCACACTTTCTGTGTTTGCTTTGGGAATAACCTGTGTAAAAATGGTTAGTCCACAAGCTTTGAACTTAATGATAATGATGATATAAAATTGTGTAATTTGGATCATAGAAAAGTAAAAATTCTTAACCTTTCTGCAGCAAATCTGTATCTATTTAGTCTTTTCTGGGCCAATTCCCCATTCTTTTTTTTTCTCCAAAGAAAAATATTTTGATACAAAATGCAGGTAACCAACAATAGGGAGGATGCACTGACATAAGCCAGACTTTCCTTAACTATAGATGACACTCCTAATTGTACTGAAGAACATAATTTCCTATTAAAGAGCAGAGGACAAAAATTTAAAGAGGAAAGTATAGATCTTTTGCTCAACAGATGTTTCATCTTAACAGGCAACATAGGATTGAAGTTTTTCTCTAATACTTGGGAAGCAGAGTTTAGTACAATAGCTATGTTTCCCAGGAGACACGGTGATTATTATTATTAATTTGATAATGACAAAGGTTGCAAGATCTCTCTCTTCTCTGAGTTTTGTCTATTGCTTGTCTATCTGTGTTTTCTCAAAAAAGGGGCTGGCGGTAAAAAGACAGTTAGGTGTTGCCAAAAGAGGTTTTTATGGCTACAGAGATGAATGCACTAGTTTTAAGCTTCCAGAAAAAAATACTATTATCATTTTAGGAGGTCCTATCAAAGCAAACATTTTACATTTTCAGCCAAATTCATCTCTCAAATAATAATAATCTAGTTCATAATCTAGTTGCAGTTTATACTCTAGTTCTTTAGTATGTATTGATGGTTATTTTATTTTTTTCAATCCTTAACAAAAAGTCTTCAGAAAGTGAAAAAAAATCAAAAGAAGCCAAACCAATCTGGAAATAATATATTTAGCATGCAACTATTATGTTATTATTTCTACTTACTTGTAGAAGATGGGTGCAAGGAATACAGAACTTCTCTCATAAATGATATAGGATAGGAATATATAACAGAATTTTGTGAGCACAATATTTTTCTAGATTGCCATTTCCTGAAAGAGATTTGACTTCATTAGTATCAGAGGAAAATCCAGTACAGTTCCAAGCCGGGAGAAAGACACTGGAAATAAAATGGAGGCTGGCTACAAGGAAAGGTCTCTGTTTATTTGGTTTCCAGAAACTTCAGTGACAGCGCCATATTTCTGGGGTGGCTAACAAAAAGGCTGAGTGAGTGGATGGATTTTTATAGGGTTCTGGGGTTTGGTGATTGAGATGCTCCAGGGATTGTGCAATGTCGTGAGCCTTGTGTCTTTTGCTATTCTAATGGTGGTGGGTAAATCCTATTATGTCCTAAAGGTCATGTCCTGTCCTTCAAATTTGGGTGGGGGTGGGGGCATAAATTCTTAATCCCATCAGCTCCAGTCTTCTGTGGGAGTTGTGGCTGAAGGCATTTTATTTATGAATAGATTGTTTTTTGCCTTTGTTAAGATTTTTCTCCATTTCTCCTTTGGGGAAATATAATATTCTGCCTCTTTTAATATTCCTCAAAATATTTCATTCTCTGGGGAGGAGTGGCGCTTCCCACATTAGCTACTACTCTGTATGAAAACTGAAATAAACCTTTGATTAACTTTGTCCAGTGGGACTTAAATACAGATGTCGATTTCCTTGTTGAAGGGGAAAAATTATGGCTCAGTGATAGAGTGCTTGATCTGCATGCTGAAAATCCCAGGACTATCCCTTGTTTAGTTCAGCATAAGAAAAACATTTGCCAAATCACAAAGAACTGAAAGGTGGTTAAGTGGCTGAAATGTACTGGTTTGTTTGGAAATGTAATCAATTATCAGAGAAAGTAAAACAAAGGTAAGCTGGGTAGTACACTTTAGAGTAATCAAGGGAGTTGAATAGGTAAATGGGAGGATTGTCACTTGCAACATTATTGCAACCATTTTCAAACTGCAGAACTCACATTTCCAATGATGATCATCTCATGAGAGGATCAACAATGAACTATTAAAATTTCAGGTGTTTGCAGTAGCTTAAAAGTATATCTGTCCTTGGCTTAATTCTTAGGAACAGTTGTGTCTCAGAGCCATTGATCAGATCAAGGAACTTAATACAAAATGTAGACAGAACTTGTCAAGGCATTGGAAGAGAATACCACGGAATCTGGAAATAGAAAATACTGTTTTTTATCATGGCAAAATTTATTCTGAATGGAGACATTATCCATTATATTCCAGTTAATAGGTAGAATTATTTAGCCTATCCAGGGGTGGGATTCTACCAGTTCTGCCCAGCTCTATAGAACCGGTAGCTCTGAAGAGCAGCAGACACTGAACCGGTTCTGTGTCTGCTGCTGTTTGGCCCACCCACCCGCCCGCCCGGGCTCTTACCTGATCTTTATTTCCTGCCTCAGCTGCTTTGCGTGGCACAGCTAAGGTTGAAAAAACAGCAAAAAAAGTGGTTTCTCAAGCACTGCACACCCACCAACAGTGCTTATCAGCTGTCCAGGCGGCACAGCTTAAGCTATATTACACGCAAAATGTAAATCGCTGAACCGGTAGTAGCACCGGTTTAATCCCACCCTGAGCCTATCCCAACTGGATACCTCTTATGTATTAGACAATAATTCTTAACATCTCAATGCATTGTGGCCATTGATCATGCTGCGAAGAATGAGAATACTACTAAGAATTCATGAAAGGTACTACTGTATATTAGAAGATATAAGCATTTACCTATAGCTAATTGTAGACATAATTTATTCCTATCTGTTGTGAATTTATAGCTACTATTAACAACCATGGGTTGGTAACCTGTTTGATTAGCATAGGAGCATTCTACTAAAGTTGCTATTTTAAAAAGATATTATTTACCCATGGAAAGTATATTCTAATAATGGAACAAGAAAAAAAAAGCAGTTAAGGCATCAGGCTAGAAACTAGGAGGCTGTAAGTTCTAGTCCTGCTTTAGATACAAATCAACTGGGTGACATTTGATCAGTCAGATTCTTTCAGTCCTAAGGAGGCTGCAGTGGCAAATCAATGCTAAAAACACTGAAGGGAATTGTCCAGGGAGTCAGCAAGAACTGGATACAATTGAATGGAGGATTTTTTTCTCTAAGAATATCTTTGTAATAATAGTTGGATTAATTATTATATACTATCCAATTATTAATAATCATTTCCCAATTTTATTATATATATATATATATATAACAAAATTCTATAATACATAATATATAGAATTTATATAGAATTATATATAAAATCATAATAAAAATAATATATATATATATATATATATATATATATATATATATATATATATGTTTTATGTATATAAAGAACAATAAGTAGTATTTTTTAAGTCTTTCTGCTAAAATTGAAGCAAAAATTTTATAGTCTGCATTCAATAATGAAATAGGTCTATAGTTCTTCATTTGCAATGGGTCAGCCTCTTCTTTTGGAATAAGTATAATATAAGCCTCTGACCATCACAATTTTATGAAATTTGGGATCTTTTTTATCAATGGCGAGATGATAAAATACGATAATAGAATATTTAGAATGTTAGACATTCTAAATATACCATATTTATAAAGTGTTTTTAGGATTGTTTGGTATGATTATATGATTTGTTACAGAATAAATTATTTAAAGTATTGTTATCTCATAAAGCATGAATGATTAAAAGTACAGTCAAATGTTGTTTTTAATAGCAATATTAGGATATATAAGTTTGGATTGACAATATGAGTTGTTATGTAACATAATTGTAATTGAGACTACAAAATGAATGCACAAAACTGATGAACCAATCAACACGCTGGATGTACATATGAGAGTTGATGTTTTAATGTCTTGTTTGTCTTGTTTGTCTGTAGAAAATCAATAAAATTCTTTAAAAAAAAAAAAAGAACAATAAGTAGTATAGTTCTAATTTATTCAGAAGGAATCTAGATATGGGTGAATATAATAGGAATTCCCAGAACAATATTAGAACCCCGATGACAGCAACAATGGAAGTGTTACAGGTATCCCTGAATCACCTCCCAGGAGACCCAGCATAGAAGCCGTGTCGCCATGCCAGACAGTTCCAGTAAACAGTCCGTCAGAACCAGAAACTGAGCAAAGACATTTTGAACAACACAAATCAGGTAGACAGGTACGAAGACCCGCCTACCTGCGAGAATACATCACCCTACCCCTTAGACGGAACCTAGAGGGGAGGATGTTCTGAACTAGCAGGCTCGTAATCTTGCACTTCTGATTGGTCCGTGAACAGCGGGTCGTGATTGGTCATTTAGAGCTGATCCGATTGGCTGGTAGGGCTGCCGTGATTGGTTGCTCCAAGCGTGGCAAGCTCAAATCTCTGTCATCTCTGCCCATCTTCCCAGACTTAACACTGGTGACGAGGATGGGATGCGGAGACGATAGAGCTGACTGAGCACTCGCAGATTATTCAGAGCACATGGCTGAAGACACGCAGAGAATGGCAGAATGGCCGGCAGCGCTACACCACCTGCTCCATTTGACCCAGCTAGCGAAGACTGGGACTCATATATGGACTGGTTCCAAATGTTCCTGGAATCTAACAATTTGAAGGATGCCACATCGAGCAAAAAAAGGGCAGTTTTCCTAACGCATTGCGGACCCCCGTTTTTAGAATGGCAAAGGTGCTTGCCAAGCCAGCTGAAGTCAAAACAATGGACTGAGATACCCTAGCTCCCATCCTGCACGCCCATTACACCCCAGCAGTTCCAACCCTCATCAGAAGACACGAATTCTACCAGAGGGACCAACTTGAAGGTGGGAACATCGGGGACTTTGTAGCTGACCTACGGAATTTGGGCGGATTATGTGACTTTGTAAACCTAGAAGAAGCCATGAGAGATCGAATTGTCCTTGGTCTAAGGGACCCCACTGTTCAAAGCAAAATTATGGCAAAGGGAGACATCACCCTCACAGATGCCATAGCCGATGCCACTGCAGCAGAAGCCACTCGCAAATCAGCAGCACGAATGCGCAGAGCAAATGGGGCCAGCTGTCAACCACTCAGCGACCCAGCCACCACCTCAGAGAAATACACATCATCCACCCACCACAAGGACATCAATTCTGCATCAGATAGTGAGGAGGAAGAAGTCAACAGACTCAGGTCAGAGCACGAACAGCGAGACCAGCGGGGTCGTAAATCTAATTTCCAATGCGCAGGATGAGGGGGAAACCACCCACGATCAGAATGCAGGTTCCTAGACGCCATCTGTCGTTCCTGTGAGAAAAGGGGGCACATTGCTAAAGTGTGCCGGAACAAAAGAGGATCCAGCCCCAAGAGAAAAGAGACTAACTTCCGACAAGCAGCAGGCACCCCACCAACAAATCAGGACCGCCCAAACAACCAGTGGAGCCAGTACAACAGGAACCGGATGTTCACTGGTGCAACCAGACAGGAAGAGGTACATCAGACCATCACTATTGGCCACGCTTCATCCTTAGATGCAAAAAAAATCCGAGTAAAGGTCACAATTGAAAATCGTTCATGCATCATGGAAGTGGACTCTGGGTCTTCCTTATCCATGGTCTCCTGGAAAACCCTCAAGCAGCTGATTCCTGACATCTGCCGCCAAGACCTCAGCACCCAGAGGCTCATATTAAAAGACTACCAGGGCAATCGAATCCCGGTTGCTGGGTCCAGTCACATCCAGGTCTCCTTTAAGGACCACACTACTATACTACCGCTCACCATCGTTGACAGAGACCGGTCCAGCTTATTGGGTCTACAGTGGTTCGTGCCATTAGGAATCGGAATGGCAGGCATCAACCAGACTGTAGACATAGACTGGGAGGCGGCCCTCATCCAGGACTTTCAGGAAGTCTTCACTGAGGAATTAGGCAAGTACAAGGGGTCCCCCATCTCATTCAATCTGTGCCCTGATGTCGCACCCATTCGCCTAAAGCCTCGCCACGTTCCTTTTGCTCTCAAACCTAAAATTGACAAGCAATTGGACAAATTAATAGCGCAAGGCGTGTTAGAACCCATCGACCACATCCGCCGGGAGACCCCAATTGTAACCCCCATAAAACCTGACAGATCCTTGAGAATCTGTGGGGATTACAAGGCCACCCTCAACCGCACGTTACAGCAGAGCGCTTATCTAGTACCCGTGGTCCAACATCTCCTTCACTCACTTGGGGGTGGAAAAGTATTCACAAAGCTTGACCTGGCCCAAGCTTATTAACAGTTGCCAGTAGATGCAGATACTGCAGAAGCCCAAACTATAGTTATACACAGAGGTGCCTTCAAATGTAACAGACTCCAGTTTGGGGTAAGCGTAGCACCTGGCATTTTTCAAAGCCTGATGGAAAGGTTGTTACAGGGCATCAAAGGGGTCGTGCCCGATTTTGATGATGTATTGATAGCCGCCCCTACAAGAAATCAGTTAGAAAAACGCCTGAGAACTGTCCTCCAAAGGTTCAAAGACGCAGGCCTCAAGGTTAAGAAGGAAAAGTGCCACTTATGCACTAAGGGCTGAATTTCTGGGTTACCTTCTTGACAAACAAGGAATTCACCCTACTGAAAAGAAATTGGCTGCCATTAAAAATGCCCCAAGACCAAAGAACAAAACAGACCTCCAAGCCTTCCTGGGACTCATTAACTTTTATAACATCTTCCTACCCCAGAAGGCGATTGTTGCTGAACCGCTACATAGGCTCCTCGACAAGAAGGCTTCCTGGTTTTGGGGACGTCGGGAGGAGTAGGCTTTCCAACAAGTAAAAGACCCTTTAACTTCGGATGCAGCACTCATCCAATATAATGAGACAGTTCCATTAACTGTGACTTTTGATGCCTCACCCTTTGGAGTAGGTGCCATCCTGAGCCACATCCTACCCAACAGTACAGAGGCACCTATTGCATTCTTTTCAAGAACTTTGTCTAAAACAGAGAGAAATTATAGTCATCTTGATAAAGAAGCCCTCGCTATTGTATCTGTAATAAAAAGGTTCCACGAGTACGTGCATGGAAGATCCTTTTCCATCATCACAGATCATAAACCATTACTTGGCATCTTGGCAGGTGACAAACCGACCCCACACATCCTATCCCCTAGGATGACACGATGGTCGGAGTTCTTAGCCACCTATGACTACCAATTGAGACACCAACCAGGGAAAGCCATTCCCCATGCAGATGCTTTGAGCCATTCTCCACTGCCAGAACTTCTCAATGACCCAGCTCCCATGCTCTCAGCACTACAAATTGAGACGCTTCCATCGCCTCCACTAACACCACTAGACATAGCCTGGGAAACAAAAAAGGACTCTTGTTTGGCACAGGTTCTCAGCTGGGTGGAGAGGGAATGGCCAGAAATTGAACCAAATGACATCTTTAAACCCTTCAAGAACAGACAAACAGAACTTTTCTCTCAAAAAGGTTGCGTGTTATGGGGAGACTGAGTGGTCATACCAGAGAAGCTTCAAAAGAAAGTTCTACACTTGTTACACGATGGACACCCAAGCATCGTTCGAATGAAAGCGTTGGCAAGGAGCTACGCCTGGTGGCCAGGTATGGACAAACAAATTGAAGTCTGGGTTGCCTCTTGTAGCAAATGCCAAGAAACACGCTCGTCCCCACCAAAAGCACCACCAGCTGAATGGGAAACACCCAGGGGTCCTTGGTCCCACTTCCACATTGATTTCGCGGGATCTACAAAAGGACATACTTTCCTGATAACAGTGGACACCTACTCTAACTGGCTCGAGGTCAGCAAAATGAAGACCACCACTACAGATGTGTTCATCAAGAAGCTAAACAGACTTTTTGCAATGCACGGATTACCAGATGTCTTGGTTTCTGACAACGGGCCCCAATTTACCGCCTTGGCCTTTGAACAGTACCTTGCAGACCAGGGATACACCATGCCCTGACTTCACCTGCTCACCCGGCGGCCAATGGCAGGGCTGAACGAATAGTTCAGTTCACTAAAAAGACATTACAGAAAATGGAACAAGGAAACATCCACGACAAAGTCACCAGGATGCTCCTTCTCCAGTATATTACACCAAACAGTACCACAAACAAAAGCCCAGCTGAACTCCTGATGGGCAGAAAACTCAGATCGCATCTAGACCGCCTACATCCAGCATATACCCTGGAAAAACCCCTGGGTTCCAGCAGTAAACACCGCTCCTTTAAGGTAGGAGACCCTGTATTTGCAAAGAACTTTTCAGGAGACCCCTTGTGGATCCCTGCCAAAATAATGCAAATCACAGGCCCCCATTCCTACCGACTAGAAACCACAGATGGGAGATTGTGGAAACGCCACATAGACCAGCTACGTTCTAGGCTACCCACAACTCCCATCACTAACCCCGACCTCGAAACCAGAGGGGGAAGGGAAACAGGGGTTTTTGAAATTGAACCAACATCTGGCGCAGGAAGCATAACCCCACAACCAGCACAACAAAGCCCACTATATGCACAGACGGAGGAGGAACCTTGGCAGATGGTCGTATCTCCAGGAGCTAGCAGCCAAACAGGGTCCGCGATTCCAGAGAACCCCGATGACAGCAACAATGGAAGCGTTGCAGGTATCCCTGAATCACCTCCTAGGAGACCCAGCGTAGAAGCCGGGTCACCATGCCAGTTCCAGTAAACAGTCCATCAGAACCAGAAACTGAGCAAAGACATTTTGAACAACGCAAATCAGGTAGACAGGTACGAAGACCCGCCTACCTGTGAGAATACATTACCCCACCCCTTAGATGGAACCTAGAGTAATCCTACACTTCTGATTGGTCCATGAACAGCGGGTCATGATTGGTCGTTTAGAGCTGATCCGATTGGCTGGTAAACGGGCTGCCGCGATTGGTCACTCCAAGCGCAGCAAGCTCAAATCTCTGTCATTGGATGCTTTAGCAGCAGCCAGCTCTATAAAAGGAGCTGCTGCTGCTAGGCTTTTCACCTCTGATCTGAAGTCACTATTAAAGAGTTGAAGTTACTATCTGAGGTCTCGTCTCCGTTATTGCGCCCATCTGCCCAGACTTAACACTAAACATATTTAGTTCTAGGCATTTCTGAAAGTAATCATTAAAAATGTTGAAATACATGGAATGTAAAGTTTTGATTCAAAGCAGCAGCACTAGTTGCCAAATGGGAGATATTGCATAAATAAAAAAATAAAAATGTCAGACATACAATGCTGACAGCATAAATGAACAGTATCAGTGGTGGGATTTTACTGGTTCAGCCCAGTTTGGGTGAACCAGTTGTAAAAAATGCTACCATTTGGCCATACCAGTAATTTAAAAAACAGCTACCGGTTCAAATGAACCGGTATTTTTTTTCCCCTCCCGACCATCAGCTGTGCTGGAATCCCCCTCGCTGTCTTACTGCTTCGCCCAGGAGCTCCTCTGAGGCCCAGAAGGCAAAAACCAGAGCTGGGGGTGCTGTACAACCCCCCCCATGTTGCATTTTTGGCCTCCTGGGCCTCAGGGAAGCCTCCTGGGAGCAAAAACGCCCCCCTAGGAGGCTTTCCTGAGGCCCAGGATGCCAAAAAATGGGGTGCAGCTGTGTGACCCCCCTGCACTCTGTTTTTTCCTTCCTGTGCCTCAGGGAAGCCTCCAGGGAGCAAAAATTCCCCCCCAGGAGGCTTCCCTGAGGCCCAGGAGTAAAAAAAAATATGGTATGTGTGTGTGTGTGTGTGCTGCACAAAAAAAGAAGAAAAAGAAGCCATGCCCACCCAGCCACATGACCATGCCCACCTAGCCACTCCCACCTAGCCATGCCCACAGAACTGGTACTAAAAATATTTGTATCCCATCCCTCAAGAGTATTCCTAGATAATAATATATATTTGAAAGTATGCATGAAGTAACAAAGCTGACCCAGTCATTAGACCTCAAAAAATTGAGAAAGCCAAGGTTATATTTTAGAAATGGCACAATGTGACATTTACAGAACATTTGTAAATAGATTTCAAATGTTTCCTGTCTGAAAGTTATAAACTGATTGTTGATAGTTGAAAATAAAGCTGCTAAAATCTAAAACATTTTATTTTTGCAAGGGAATTGCTGGTCCTTGACAGCAACAAATAGCAAAAATCATTACAATGCCAATTACAGAAATAATCAGTGTTGAGAAAGGTGGAAAAACAGAAGAAACTTTAATACTACAAACAAATCATTAAAGATGAGTACAAAGTATACAAATTAACAATATGTTTCTCTGTACAGAGATGAAAATATATTTTAAACTTGCAAAAGAAACATTATTTTATGCTTAATTTTGTCTGAAATTAATATCTGGGTATTCTATAAAAATAAAGAACATGTTATTTTTACATATAGGAGTATATTTTTAAGAATAGGAAGTGGGAGACTAGACAAAAATTGTCCAGAATGGTAGAGTCCAGGGATGGCTTCTTGAGTAGGAAGCACACCAATGCCTCTTTAAAAGGAGCTGGGAACACCCCCTCCAACAAGAATGAATTCACCATCACTTGGATTCATCTGCATGATACCTCCTGGGTGCCCTTAAACGACCTGGAAGGGCATGGATCTAATGCGTGGGAGGAGGCGTGTTTGAATTCCACAGGATCCTGTCCACTTCCTCAGGTGCAACAGAATCAAAGTGTTTCCAGAAAACTGGATAAGTCCATTCCCTGGGCATCTCGACAGGACTTGCATCATGCTTAGCATTCAATTGGGAATAAATCTAAGCAATTTTATAATCCAGATGCCTGAGTTTGTTTTTTTTCTGCACAGCCCTGTCGGTGATGTCTGGGCCACTCTTTTTAAGGACAGTTCGGGTGACTCTAAACAAGGCTATCAAGCAGCATTCTATGAATGCAATAAGAATGGAGAAGTTTTGCCATCCTTACTGCCAAAGCTAAATGGCTGAATTCATGTTCTGTCTAGTTTTTGCTCTTCCTTTTCTTTCAATGACACTCTAAGTATTTTCAACTCACTCAACTCCTCTGTGAACCATGGGAAGTGATGGGCAAGGAGAGGCTGCATAAATGAGATCCCATCTAAGACTCTGGTAGATTCCCTATCCAGGCAGCTGCCAGGGCTTCTGCATGACCATGTAGCAGATCAGCAGGTATTTTCCCTAGCTTCCTTTGAACCCAGTTGAGTCCATTAGTCACTAGGGGAAGAGCAATCAAATGGGTCCAAGTTCCTTGTGTAAAGGGACAGCACAAGAAAACCTCAATGTCACCAGGGTGTAGTCGCACTGCCATTGCTCTGACAAGGGAATCAAGTCCTTTTGTGATCCTAACCTCAGGAACAGGGTCTCACAACCAGCAACTTATACAGCAAGGATTCAGCTAGCTACCAGAGATTCCCCTATTACAACTCCTATCCTTACACCCCTGCACAGGGGTCTCAACTGATGCCAAATTCTAAAGCCAGCTTGACATATTTCTGAGAGGGCAGCCCCTACTCCCTGACCCCAGCTAGGTCTAATAAAAAGACCCTTTTTATTGATAAACCTGGCATTAAGCAGCAACAGACAAAAATCCTGGGCCCTATCTGCCTGCAGACCAGGACCCTGGGTGTGAGCACAGAAGACTGGAACGCACTACCAATATTAGACATTGGGGGCATTTTCCCTGGTGCAGCCTGCCCTTTGGCTAACATTGAAACATCCCTTGCCATCACCACTAGGATTCAGAAACCCATCCCTGAGACTCCAGTCTTCTAACCCTAGCTTCCCAGTTCCTTTACCTGGAAGGGATTCCTCCATCACAAATATACAGCCCAGATACACAGCATCAGACTGGGGGTAGTGGCAGGGTCTATAGTGCTTCAACACTAGTTCTCAGTACAATGGTACTCAAAACAGCCATGGAAGCAGTGGACCCTGGATAGGTTTTTTTTTATACTATCCTATAAAATTTAGACAATATTTTATTTAAAAAAAACAATGCAAAAAAGAATATAAACTTACAATTCTATATGCATTTTCTACTCTTATTACTCTTATTCATAGATTACTACACTAATTACTATAACAATTATGCTTATTCTATCACTAGTCAAGTACAATACAGCATTCTATAATAATACTAAAATAACACAATATTTTCTTCATAGAATCACTATTTTCCCTTAATACCTCTCTCTGGAATTTCTGTTTTTTACTTCTCTCTTATTCCAATGCATGTATAATACTTGCAATTTTGCAGGTTATGCTTTTACTGTATATTTGCACTTTTTTCCTTGCTATGCCTCTATACTTCTTTTCCTCTAGACCTTTCACTGCCTTCGAAGAAAAAAAGTCAGTGGCTTTAGTTTAGTTTAGTTTAGTTTAGTTTAGTTTAGTTTAGTTTAGTTTAGTTTAGTTTAGTTTAGTTTAGTTTAGTTTAGTTTAGTTTAGTTTAGTTTAGTTTAGTTTAGTTTAGTTTAGTTTAGTTTAGTTTAGTTTCGTTTGCTGTTGGTCATAGGGCTTCCAAAAGCACAGATCTCTTCAGTTCTCTTCCTGCATCTCTTTCAAGGTTTGAGCTTTATTAGCAACTCTGCTGTGCTGAGATTGGGAAGAAGACTCAAACAGGGGACATGAAGACAACATAAGTACCTACCATTTTTCTAAGAAGGCTCTTCTTCTGTATTCCATAGACTTTATGTTATTTCAGAAGCAAGTAGCATAGAAAGAAAAACCAACAAATAGATTGCTTAAGTGGTTATGTATATAATAACACAGTGAACTGTCACGACTTGATTTGCTGACTAAATGTTGCTAACAAGCAAATGAAAATTGGGGGTTCCGCCCCCCCCCGATCCTGTCAAGGAACTAAGGCTGTGTCAAAGATTAATATATTAACCATAAAGAATCAGCAATAATATATGAGTGGCAATCTAGGTAATTTGAGTGCACTGTTACACAGATTGCAAAACATATCAGTAATTTGTATAAAATAGATATTTCACACCAGTAATGAACAGTTGGTGTTTTTCTTGCTGTTATGACTGAAAACCGTCAGTCAACCTGTTAAAAGGATGAAATGTAGATGTAATTAATTAGTAATTCATAGATATAGAATATAGATATATAAAATAATGATCTTTTGATTCAAAGAAATATAACACAGAATTGTATTCACTTCCATAAAATGGCACTAAGAATAGAATGAGTCAACAACTAAAGAAAATTTTGAGGAATATATTAAATGAATAGAAGTACCTTTTGTCTAATGTCCACTAATTTTACATCCAAGCCATTTTCTCTGCCACATAGATAAAAGGGAAGGTGCTGCTATTACTATATAAGACCATCTGAATTATATTGAAAAATTTCAAATTAAATCAAATTGCAGAAATTCCAGCACTCTTGACTCATTTTGTTGATCAATGAATTATCACCTGTATAAAATTGATTATTTTTATGTCAAGGGGAAAAAATGAATAAGAAGGAGCTGCTTCCCCCCACTCCTGGTATTTTACCTTTCCATGATAATATATTCAGTTTATTTTTTGAAATAAAGGAAAATAAGACAAAAAGACGGTGTAATTTTGGGATAAAATTATTGAAGAATGTTTCTTATACCTTATCTCCCAAAATATGGAAAAGTAAATGATATTAGCATTTTTGGTATATATTCATATGGTTCTTTAAAATTAACTTCTTTTTAAAAGTATAAAACACTTCAGTGTTTAGCTACCAGATGGTTAATGAAGGCAAAACAAGCAACTTCTATAATTCACAATAATGAGTATGGTAATGAGCTTGCATTATAAACTAGACTGCCAAATTATACATAGTACCAACTTAATATAACAAAACCTTTAGAATGGCTGATTCTAAAAAGAGAATGATTCATTTATGTGGAGAAATATATAACTAACAGCTTTCATTAAGCACTCACTTTAACTGGATAGTGTTTCCTATAAACAATTGTTAACTAAAAACCTTTGTAACTTACTGCAATGGAATGAAAATGGTGGATTGGATGAAAAACAAACAAATTCAGATTTTGTTTTCAAGAAGAATGCTGCAATATTTTCCAAATTCTTTTTCTATTACCCAAGGAAAAATTAACATTGATTATGTTCAATTTGATTGTGTCATAGAGTGATTTGAACTGCTCTGTAAGATTCAACAGGTTGCCACTTTGCACTGATTTTCTCCCAAATTATGAATATAGTTTGTATATTACAGTTGGGGAAGATACTAGAGACATTGTAAAAAAGTAGCTTTCCAATATGCCAAGAATGTCTATTAAATTTGTGAAGGACACTAATTTCCATTTGCCTTAATGAAATATTGTTAATGACTATAAAACATTTATATAACTTCCAAGTCATTGAAAATTGGGCATTCATTAAAATTTAGGTACATAAAGAGTCTACATGTCAATGAAGATTCTCAGTCATCCAAATAGAGTTGTCTGGAAGTTGTGTCATTGCAATTGGAAATCATTTTTGTTTATTCAAAACTACTGTTTATCCAAGTAACTTCTTAGCAAACTTGGTTTTATATATATAATCTCCAGTTTTTATTTCTCACCTAATCTGGTTAGGCTTGTTAGATGAGTAGGCAGAGTCAGTCCAGATGCTATGTATGCTTTTTAAATATCCACACTACTTCCTCTTTCTCTCACCTCCTTTATAGTGTGGACACATTTGGGTTGTTTTAAACCAGAGTGAGGGTGTGGGCTCACCACATTTTGCTGAACTACTTCTTCCTGCAAACACAAACTGTATGATTCATTGTAAATTGTACACAATACTCATGCTAAAAGCTATATAATAAGATCCTTGACTACTTAACCTGTTAAGAATACTTTCTAACAGGGCTGTGAGGTGCATTCAAAGGGGGACTTCAAAGGGCTTTGACAGCATGAACAAAATGGTCTCTGCATTAGCACTAAGGCAGATACATTATCCAGAAGGTTCAGCACAGTTGTTTTAAAGAATTTTCCAAGTTGCCAGCATGTAGCATGTGATTCCTTTTGCCATGACTGCTAAAATGTAGGAGAAGATGCCTGAGAAAGATGACTGCTAAAATGTAGGAGAAGATGCCTCTCCAAAAGAGTTGTCCCAAAATTCTGGAAAAAAACAGCTGCTTACAGAAAGGTACTCTGTTCGTTGCAATTGTACAGGACTACAGTGATAGCTTGAAGAAAGTACTCAAGAATTATTACAAAAACATCAGCTTAGCCTAGAAGCTCAAGATTGTCCCACTTTCATTCTCTTTTTTACAACAGAGAGGAAGAAAGAATGAGAAAGAAATAATTTATATTCTGTGACAATAGAGTCTAATTCTTGTGTCTGTTTCCTGACCTGGCATACCTCAAAGAACTGACATCTCAACATGCTTTTATTTAATTTTTAATTTTCTCTTAATTGTCAACACATAAGGCTTTTGCTTTCCATGGATCAGAAGATTTGGAGTTGTACTGTTCTTTCTTGAAATGCGAAGCCTAGATAACAGTGGTCATATTCAAAAACCAATAAACTGCCCTGCACAATTCAGGGTCATGCACTGTTTTATCTTTCTTTACAAAACCTGTTCATAGTTACTAATCCCTGGAACTGCTTCCCACCACTTTCTATGATTAGATGTAATGATAATCTGCAATTTAGTCTGAACTGAGTAAGAACTATATAAACTATGTAAGTTTCTTATTGCACATGAAGATGCAGGAATACTTTTGTCCAAGGCTTAATGCAATGCGTATCTTCATCACACACTTCTGCCTGGTTTTCAGTGATTATTTTTCCTCCAGCATCTTCTCACACTCAGTCAATTTCTAGTGTAAAATTTGAAACCGAAGTCTCTGTGTAAAACTAAGCAAAGGAAAATTAAAATTATAATCCACCTTCTTGTAACTTATGTCCACTGTTTTCAAAATGTTGTCAAGCTTATTTGCAGAGATCCTGTGTAATTATTGAACTAAAACTGTTTTACTATCCTAACAGATTTAATTTTTATCCACACTGCAGTCACAATATCACTACAAATTCTTATTAGCTTCATTGTGCTCTCAACAGTAATATACCCTAGCCTTCTGAGGTCATGAAGTCCCTATTTTGACAATTTTATAAAACACTAGCTTTTTATCTTAGCAGCTCATTTTAAGAGTTAGTGCTTCCCACTGTACCATTTCTATGGCACATTCACAGTTTTGAAATGTTGCAGAAGAACAAGATTCACAGAAAAAAAGTGAATCTCTACTGGACATTTATTCTGTGTTCATGACAGTTTAATCACTGAAGAGCTCAACTATAGAACCCTGGAGATAGTAGTTCACTAAAGTATCTAGGAATCTTGAATGTAGAACACTCACTAGCCTCACAAAAAACTTTAGAAAATGTTATATACATTTACCCTTTTAAACCTAGTTTAATAAAATATGGCTATAACCTACCAGAAGTTGTTCTACAAGATCTATTAAAATTAAAGGAAAGAGATCATTTTATATATTTTTTTGTAAGTCCCATGAGAAAAAAAATAACCCTCCAGAATTTAAACTCATATTTAAACAGTGCTTTCTCATGATGAGCTAATATTTCAGTTTATAGATGGTTGAAGCTTTACTAAATGATTGCATTTATAGCAAACAGTTACTCTGTGTCTCTCTCTCTCTCTATGTATATAAGTTGTAATAGGCTTGTCCTATTTCAGAGTAAGGTGGCTGTTTAAAAAATAAATACTACTCAATGAAAATTATACATTTTATTCAATGCATTTTTACTCAACCATTGCTTTGACTTACCACTTACCACTTCCAAGATTAGTGATAGAAATTGTATTCTATTAGGAAATATTGAAAAGTAACATTACAGACAGGATTAAGAGCTTGAGATTGATAGAAACATGGTCAGGTCTTATTTTGAATCAGTAAAAAATAGGAGTGTCGTAGCTCACGTGGTTAGGATGCTGGCTTGATAAGCAGCAAGATCACATTCAAGACCTGAATGCTACTCTGAGGCAGGTTGATCTCTTGTCCTTCACCCCAGCTACTGCTGGGGACATGAAAGGAGACCCCAACTGGATTGTCCCTGGGCAACAGTGAAGTCACTGGCTAATCCCTTCAACCCACAAACACCTTGGTGCCTGTTCTATCGCTGGAACAAAAGCAGACTTGAGACCGGAGTTGAATTCAGCTCTTTATTTAACAACCAAGTAACTTCAACTAAAGTCAAGCTGCGGCAGCCCTTTTTATAGCAGCTGCTCGCGGCTCACAACCAATGGCATTTATTTAAACTTCCCACTGCTTAGGCGGCCAATCGGACCTGTTGTTATCAACCAATCACCCAGCGATGGTATCTGTCCAATAGGAATGCAGCATTACAAGTATGTAAAACAAGTACACTACACCCCTCACCTCTTGGTTTGATCCAATGTTACGTGATGTAGTCGCATAAATAGGCGGGGCTTTTGTGTGTCCTAGTTGATCTGCACAGTTCAGTCTCTGGGTTGCCTTCAGTCGGTTCAGACAGGCCCACTGTCCTACCTGTTCTTCTCCCTGGAACCTCCTGGAAGGGTGAGTCAGACTTGCCACTCCTGCCATGCCTTCGGTTGGTTGAACGGGGGTTGTCGTTCCCTCCTGGTGTGCTCGGGCAGGTAGAGTCGGCTTGGCTGCTCCTTTCCTGGATTTCCTTCACGTCTCTTCTTTGGAATTCGTCAATTGGTAAGTAGTTTTTATTTCTTTGTGGGTTTTCAGTTTCTGGTTGGTGGTTTGGTAATGGAGGGCTTTCTTTTCTTTTATTATTTAAAGGTCCCCCCCCCGGTTTTGTTATTATTGTCTATTGGTTCTTGTAGATGTGACTTTTCCATGTGCTGGGGTGTGTCGGTGTTGTGTTCGATGTATCGAGACCGTAATTGATCAATGTGTCTTTTCCATGATCTGCCATCTGATGTTTCTAGCTGATACGATTGGGGGGCTGTAATTTGTGTGGTCATGGCCGGTAGCCACAGTGGTTCTCCGGTAAGATTTTTTGCGTATACCAGGTCGCCTGGTATAAACTTGCGGTACTTACTGGAGGAGTCTGGTGGCTTTTCAGGGTTGTAAGTCAGGTGTAGTTTGTCCAAAAATGTGTGCAATTTTCTGCCCATTAAAAGTTCAGCTGGGCTCTTATTTGTTGATGTGCATGGTGGTGAGCATGGTGTTGATTTTGTCTTGCATGTCGCCTCCCTCAATTTTTTCTAATCCTTTTTTCGTGTAACAAACCATGCGTTCCGCCCTTCTGTTTGCTGCTGGATGATCTGGCGCTGTCAGAGCATGTCGTATTCCTTGTTCTGCGAGGAATTGTTCAAAAGCTAAAGCTGTGAACTGTGGTCCATTGTCCGATACTGCTACATCTGGTAGACCGTGAGTGGCAAAGAGTTTCTTTAGTTATTTAGTGATGGCTTTAGTCATTGTTGTAGTCTATGCAGTGGTTCCGCAATTGTTGCCTTCTGCAGCAAAAAAAAATATAAAAATTAATGAGTCCCAAGAATGCCTGTAAATCTGTTTTGTTTTTGGGTCTGGGTGCTTCTTTAATTGCTCGTATTTTTTTTCCGGTGGGGTGGATTCCTGCTTCATCAATAAGATATCCTAAGAACTCAACTTGATTTGTGGCGAGTTGGCTTTTTTTTTTTTGACTTTTAGTTCTGCTTCTCTAAACTTTTGCAAGACTGCCCGTAGATGGTCCTTCAGTTGTTTTTTATTTACAGTTGATATCAATACATCATCAAAATAGGGGACCACCCTTCTTAGTCCTTGGAGGAGGCATTCCATTAGGCTTTGGAAAACGTCAGGGGCCACGCTGACACCAAATAGTAATCTGTTGCATTTAAAAGCCCCCCTGTGCGTTACAATAGTCTGTGCCTCTGCAGTCTCAGGATCAACCGGCAATTGTTGATATGCCTGCGTGAGATCAAGCTTTGCAAAAAATTTTCCTCCCCCCAACAAATGCAAAAAGATGTTGAACTACTGGGACGGGGTATGCGCTCTGCTGTAATGTGTGGTTCAAGGTGGCCTTATAGTCATCACAGATGCACATGGACCCATCTGGTTGCATGGGAGTCACAATCGGGGTTTCCCATCTTGCATGGTCGATTGGTTCTAACACCCCTTGTGCGATGAGTTTGTTCAGCTGCTCATCGATTTTTGGCTTTAATGCAAAAGGTATGCGTCTGGCTTTTAACCTGATGGGGGCTATGTTCAGGTTTAGGCTAAATGAAATAGGAGTCCCACTGTACTTGCCTAAGGTTCCGTCGAAAATGTTTCGGAATTCCTCCATCAGATCCTTTTCCCAGTCTGTTTCAGCGATGCTGTTGATTCCTGTCATTTTGATTCCCAATGGCGCGAATCATTCTAAACCCAGCAGGCTTGGGTGGTCTCGGTCAATGATGGTCAATGGAAGAATTTCAGGGTGTTTCTTGAAATTTACCTTGAAATGTCCCAATCCAACTACCGGAATTCTGTTTCCTTGGTAGTCTTTTAACGTCAGGCTTTGCTCTTTGAGTTCTTTTCATCGTATGTCTGGTATCAAGTTTTTTATTGTGTTCCATGATACCATTGACAAATATGAGCCAGAGTCCACTTCCATTTTGCAGGGCTTCCCTTCTATCTTGACATTTATCCGAACCTTCTTAGCAGCTATTGCTCTGGCGTTTCCGGTAATAAACGTCTGATGTGTTTCTTCCTTCTCATTGAGTTGCTGACTTCTATTTTCCCAATTCCATTGACTTCCGGTTTGCTTCTCCTTGGTTTGGGGGGGGGGTACTGCCTCTCCTCTTTGGACTATAGCTGTTTTTGTTTCGGCAGACCCTTGCAATGTGCCCCCGTTTCTCACAGTGTCTGCAGATGGCATCTAAAAAACGACACTCCGAACATGGGTGATTTCCTCCGCATCTAGCACATTGGAAATCAGGTCTCCTACCTCTTCTTTCTCACCAGTTTTGCTCTGATTGGAGTCTGTTTACCTCCTCGTCTTCTTCCTCAGAGTCGGTTGATGATTCGATGTCTTCATGGTGGGTAGTTGCGGTAGTGTGTTTCTGGGTACCTTCCGCTTTCTTTTCTCTGCTCTGGTTTGGGCTGTTGGCTGTATTCATTTGTTTAATTTTTGCTGTGGATTTTTTTGCTGCCTTGGCTGTGGTTGCTTCAGCGATGGCTTCATTTATGGTAATGTTGGGTCGGTTGAGTAGTTTGCTCTGCAGAGGGGCATCTCTCAATCTGAGGACTATGCGATCCCTCATGGCTTCATCCATGTTGAGGAACTCGCATGCCCCCCCCCATGTCCCTTAGTGCTGCTATGAAGTCTCCAATACTCTTGCCTTCTTGTTGATCCCGTTTACAAAATTCGTGTCTTCAAATGAGGTTGGACACAACAGGCGTGTAATGGTTTCTCAGCATTCGGTTCAGGTCTGGCCCTACCATTTGCTTGACGTCGTTCAGTTTCGCTAATGACTTTGCCATCTTGAAAATGGCCGGGCCACAATATGTCAGGAGTACGGTTCTCTTCCTCTGGTCAGTGATTCCTTGGAGTTCGTTGCTTTCCAGGAACATCAAGAACCTGTCAATATATGATTCCCAGTCTTCTTCAGCTGGGTTGAATGGTGCAGGTGGTGAATTGTTGCTGGCCATCTCATTGATTTCTCCGCTTCTTTTGCCACATGCTATGTTCTTTGTTCCTTCGATCCCATCCTCGTCGCCAGTGTTCTATCGCCAGAACAAAAGCAGACTCGAGACTGGAGTTGAATTCAGCTCTTTATTTAACAACCAAGTAACTTCAACTAAAGTCGAGCCACGCAGCCCTTTTTAATGCAACCAATGGCATTTATTTAAACTTCCCGCCACTTAGGCAGCCAATCGGATCTGTTGTTATCAACCAATCACCCAGCGATGGTATCTGTCCAATAGGAATGTAGTATTACAAGTATGTAAAACAAGTACACTGCAGTGCCTTTGACACAAGTGTGATACAATCAATATAAAACACAAGGGCTAAGTTAACTTCTTCCTAGGATACTGAAGATTAATCTCTTTGAATATTTATATTCAGTTAATTGAATACAATGAATACTGGAACAAAAACAATACCAATCAATGTGAAGACGTTGTCTCTATCTTTTAAAATAGGGGAAAAGAAGGATCCAAACTGCTATAGATCAGTCAGTCTAACTTCAAGAGCAATAACATTTAGATTTATATACTACTTCATAGTGCTTTTAGAGCCCTCTCTAAACAGAACTACCATATTGCCCTCAACAATCTGGGTCCTCATTTACTGAAGGAGGGAAGTGTTGTAACTATGTATCATTCATGTGTTTGCAACTATGTATCATTGCAACTATGTATCATTCATGTGTTTGCAACATTGTATCATTCACGTGTAATCATTAACTTCTGTCTCTTCAGTGACCTTTGCAAGGCACCTACAAGGGACAAGGAGCTAGACGGTTGTCAATAAGCTTATCCACACTGTAAATGATCTGTCCGGTATGCAGCTTTGTAAACATGCACATCCTGATGAGATTATCATGTTTGACTTGAGCTTTGATTAAATCATTTTCTTGTAAAAAAGCACAATAAAAGAGCGTGTGCCAAGACATTCGGGGCGCGTTCATCCAGAGGAAACCTCACTTCCTGTCGTTTCTCTCCCCTTCGCTCCCTTTCATGAGCCGCCCATCAGATGCGGGATGGCAGATACCGCATTCTGATTACCCCGACGTGATTCCCTAAGGGGTATACGTTGCGACGCGTCCATATCTTATCAGCTCGATGGGAGCTGTGCATCACCAGGCCTGAAGCGAATTGCACATCATCGGATCTGAAACACGGTCTCGACTTTCGTAAGTATGGGTGGAAACTTTTCTCAACAACAGATGCAGCATCTGAAAGAATTTAGGGAGTTAGTCGCTTCTTCTTCTAAATATTCTGCTAATTTAAAGGGCTCGCCTGTAAAAATGAAACCTATTGCTACATTATTGGCTTATGTGTGGTAACATTGTCCCAATTATTCAGAGGAAGGGTCCTTAAAAATTTCCACTTGGCAAAAAATTGGTGAACATCTCCATAGTCCTCCTTGTGCACCTATTGGCATTTTGGTCACTTGGAGGAAAATTATGGAGGCTTTAAAAGTCCATTATAAAATAGAAGCAGGGAGTGTGTTTGAATCTCCCCCGCCAAGTTATGATAACTTTTCAATTTGCTCTAACTCAGGCAGAAGCTGCTGCCATTATTCAACAATGCCCCACATGTAGTAAGCAAGGACATTCCATTCCCATAGGAGTAAATCCTAGAGGATTAAAAGCTTGTGAAATTTGGCAAATGGATGTAACTCAGTATCCACCTTTTGCCCCTTGGAAATATTTGCACGTTTCCATCGATACATATTCAGGGTTTATTCTGGCCACCCCTCAAAGGGGAGAAACTGTAAAACATGTCATCAATCATTCAATTCGTACCTTTGCCTCGCTGGGACGTCCAAAAGAAATTAAAACTGACAATGGACCTGCCTATACAAGTTCTGCTTTCCAGGACTTCTGTAATAGATGGGATGTAACCCACAAGTTTGGGATTCCCTACAACAGCCAGGGGCAGGCTATTGTGGAACGAGCGAACTTATCTCTGAAACGTGCTCTTGATCGATATTCGTTGCGGGAAAACCCCCCGAACCTCCCAGCATTGCAAAATTCTCTTAACATTTGTCTTTACACTTTAAACTTTCTTAATCTGACTGGCATTCCTCCCACTTCTGCTGCTTCGCATCATTTTTTCTCCCCCTCACCCCCGCCTAACAGACCTCTGGTATATTATCGCAGATTGCCAGATCCTGCCTGGCAGGGTCCCGCTGAGCTTCTCACTTGGGGATGAGGCTACGCTGCGATCTTACTGCCAGACAAAACCACTTGCTGGATCCCTGGTAGGGCGGTTAGACCCTATCATGGGAATCCCTCCGCTACATCTGTATCTTAAAACTCTTCCTGATATTCTTGCCTATATCTTCTTTGCAATTTCTACCTTACTTCAACAAAACCTATGCTTCCTGTCAAAAGACTATTCGTGTTAAAACCATTTCATTAACAGAAGGCTATTATACTTGTTCCATGTGGGTACGTCATGAAAATGCTACCCATAGTTTTCACTCTGTCACTTCTGTTTTATTTAAAGAACACTCTACCACTCGCTCTTTTGTTCCTTCTTTACTCTTCCTATGGAAAGGAACCTTAAAATCTTTTCCTCTATTCAATCTAAAACGTAGGGGGACCTAGATGTCCTTCTATTGTATTATGGGTTTCCCCACCCCAACTAACATCCTTGATGAATTACCAAATTAATCTTTATTGTCATTATTGTAATTATTATCCTTTTTCTACTAATTGCATTCCCTCCTCATTTCGCAAATGTTCTACAACTAACTTGTCCATAGCCGTCTCTCCTGCTTGTGATGTTTTTATATACCCGAACTCTGATCCTGTCAACAAACGACGCTTCAAAAGAACTGTCCATGACAATCCGCAGAAGCCTCATAGAAGATATAATATTGCTTGGACTATAACTGACTTTCAAGGCGTTCGTTTAAGTTCTACAACCAATTTTTCTTGCATAGAAGACTTCTACCCACCACTTCAATTCGATTTGGCAGACGCACCCACACAACCAGGGGATATCCTGCAATCTACACCACTTCAGGAGGAACTTTAACATCACGCCTGAAAGGAATGTATTTTATCCCTGGCAATAATTTTGTTTGGACTTGTTCCACCGGTTTCATGGCATGTGTCCACAGGGATGAAATTGTTAAATCCAAATCATTTTGCATTCAAGTATGGCTTGTGTGTATAACTCTGATGATTTTATATCCCTACAGGTACCCATGGAACACCCCCTCTTGCAAAATCGTAAAGATTTAGATCTGTTATTTTTTAAAAAACAAGGGGGATTGTGTGCTATGCTTAAAGAAGAATGTTGTCTTTATGCCGATAGCAGGGGGGGTTGTTTTCTATTTCGCCATGGTTTACAACCTTTTTAACTGCATTGGCAGGATCATTAATAATCATTATATTGATATGTATTATAGGACCTTGTTGTTTTAATAGAATATTGCAATTTTTTAAAAAATTAATTATCCTCCATAACTGCTGATGTTAATGTGCTATTGCAAGCTCATGTTATATCCTCAACACCGGACGAAAAAATGTCATTGCTGAGTTACCGCTCCTTGGACAACCCTGACGCTGACGGGTCGCACTCTTGCCTAGATGACGGGGATGGTGAACATTTCATAAAAATGGTTCCTGTCTTCTCGGACGAGGAAGAAGACTCGTCATAAATAATAAAAACAGAGGAGATGTTGTAACTATGTATCATTCATGTGTTTGCAACATTGTATCATTCATGTGTAATCATTAACTTCTGTCTCTTCAGTGACCTTTGCAAGGCACGTACAAGGGACAAGGAGCTAGACGATTGTTAATAAGCTTATCCACACTGTAAATGATCTGTCCGGTATGCAGCTTTGTAAACATGCACATCCTGATGAGATTATCATGTTTGACTTGAGCTTTGATTAAATCATTTTCTTGTAAAAAAGCACAATAAAAGAGCGTGTGCCAAGACATTCGGGGCACGCTCATCAAGAGGAAACCTCGCTTCCTGTCGTTTCTCTTCCCTTCGCTCCCTATCATGAGCCGCCCATCAGATGCAGGATGGCAGATACCTCAGGGAAGGCTGAGTGAGTCAACCTTGAGCTGATGAGAATCGAACTGCCGAACTGCTGGCAATCAGCAGTCAGCACAATTAGCCTACAATGCTACATTCTAACCATTGCACCCCCATGGATCCTACCCTTCAATACTCTGAAAATGATTTGTGAAAATAACATATGAGTTGAATATATTCATGAATGTCATAAAAATAAAAATGAAGAGCAGCTTTCCTTGTTCCAGTGCAGGATAAAAAATAAATAAATGTGGATTTAAGTTACAGGAAGGTGAATTGTAAGAATGAATGTTACTGAAACATTCCTTCCAAGGAAAAAGGCTTTTCTATAGTGGAATCAGACACCCAGAAAAGTAATAGGTTCTCCTTCGTTGGGCACATTTAGGCAAGAGACAGACAATCATTTGTTAGGGAATTTTTAATTTAGATTCCTACATTGAATGGACATGGAGGGGGGAGAGAATGGTTTAAATGGCCCCTTCCAATTCTCTGAATCTGTGATTCTATTCTACCTATCCAACTATTTCTTAAGGATGTTTAATACATGGCAACAAGACCTTATAAAATCATATTCAAACATAGCATCATTTCCTTAAAGAAAGTTATTGCTAGGTTAATCATTTATTTTCTAAATTATTTATTGAAAACAGTAATCTTGGGTGTCAGTTTGGCACAACACAGATTAAAAAGAACATTCAACAGCTTTCTGTTATATTAGAAATCCCTTCAATGTTTTGCTAAAATATACTTGCTGACTGCAGTCCATTAACATAAACTTTATTGTGGAAAAGTCCAATTGCCTTTCTTTTAGAAAGGCTCTTTGGCATGTAATTTATTGGACAACATAATGGCCAGTCAATGCATGATTTAATTATGTGCAAATCTAGAATAATCTTTAAGAACACAATCTGTACTCAGCTGAAGGGCATTTGTGAAGCATGGGGGCCATTTGAAATGCAATCATATGAATACTATTCTATGCTTTTTATGCTGTTTTTATTTAAATGGTCCACACTTCTCATTCCTTAGATATAGGAACTAGGACTATGTAAGAATATGATCAGCTTCATAGTTTGACCCCAGTTCTAGTTCTGACATACTGACTAATACATTCTGATTTATTCACAGTTCAGAAATGTAAATTAGAAGACCTGGAAAGTTATGTTTAATGAATAACAATAATAACCACAGTAGCAATAATAATAAACATATCTTAGAGGAGTCTTTCTTTAAACAGCCCAGTCATGTGGTCCTATTCCATCTTACAGATTTGAAGGAGAAAAGAAATAGGCTGGCCAAAACTGTAGTCCCATACAAAACAATATACGTGTACAATCTACACATGAGTCTTCAACTACTTGTTTCTGGCTGGAGACTGAAATCCTTTTCTTCATTTGGTACAATGATTTGATAGACTGTCCAAACATGTTTCACCAGGCTCCCAAATAGGTATATTCCCCCATTCCTTTTTACCAGTCCTGGAATGGTAAAGCAAAATTTTTAAAAAGCTCACAGCGTTATCATTTTCCTATCACATGGGCTAAATAAAGTCAGTGGTGGGATTCAATTTTGTTTACTACCGGTTCTGTGAGTGTGGCTAGATGGGCATGGTTGGTGGGCATGGCCAGGTAGGCATGTGAATGGGAGGTCCAAAGTCTTTTTTTCTTTTCTTCTTTTGCAGCATCCCCCCCATGCCTGTTTTTGGCCTACTGAGCCTCAGGGAAGCCTCCTGGGTGCTGAAAAACACAAGCATTTTGAAGCCTTCTGAGGTAAATACAAAAGCAAAAGAGGGAATCAGCTGTGCCATGACAATTTCCTGCTTTCTAGCTAATCTAAATCATGTGGCAGAGCTGATCATCACCCAGCTGATTATCGGAAATGTTGTGTCCGCGAAATGATGCCAGGAGTCGGTGACTTAGTGCAAAGCTCTTTATTGATCTGCTGGAACCGAACTGGCGAAATGAAAAAAGCCCGCGGCTTTTATTCCTTTCGCCGCCGCGGCCGCGACCAATGGCACCGCTTTGAATCTCCCGCGGTCTGGACGGACCAATCGCGGGAGATTCTTAGCGAGCCAATCGGCGCGGCTCGCCTGACCAATTGGAGAGCCCCGCGCTTTGGCCAATCAAAGCGCGGGGATCTTGAGTATGTTAATGAAGGACAGAACACCCCTCCCCTCTTGGTTCAGTCCTTACGTTGCGTAGTCACGTAGGTAGGCGGGGCTCCATCTGGTCCTACTTGACCTGCGCAACTCAGTTGTTGGCTGGATCCCGGCCGGTTCGGTCGGGATCTCTTTTGCTCCTGCTGCTGTCGCGGGAACCGGCTGGTCAATCGGGCCGGTCTCTTCTCCGTAGCTCCCTCCTGGGCCTTCCGGGTTGGTTGAGCTGCAGGTTTAGCCACTCCCGCTCGGTCTTTCCGGGTCGGTCGAGCTGGCTTGGCTTTATTAGTCTCTCGGGCAATGTCTGACGCGGTTATGGGCAGGTTGGGTAGAGTCTCTATACTGAGGGTGGTCGTCGTGGGTGCTGGGTCGGTGTCAGGTTCCGGTAGCGGCGAGCGGCTTAAGGCGTCTGCATGGGAGATCGTCTTACCCGGTCTGTGTATGAGTTCATAGTTGTAGGCTGCCAGGAACTCGGACCACCTTGTCATTCGGGGAGACAGAATGTTCGGGGTGGCCCGGTTCCCTGCAAGGATTCCCAGCAGCAGCTTGTGGTCCGTTATGACGGTGAAAGTCCGGCCGTAGAGGTATTCGTGGAATCGTTTTATGGCAGCAACTATAGCCAGAGCCTCTTTGTCCAGTTGGCTATAGTTCCGCTCCGGTTTGGTGAGGGTCCTTGAAAAGAACGCGATGGGCGCTTCTTTTCTGTCGGAAAGGGTATGGCTGAGGACAGCGCCGACGCCGAAGGGTGATGCGTCGCATGTGATGGCCAGAGGTAGGGTCTCATTGAATTGTATGAGGACGGCGTCAGAGGTGAGGAGGTCCTTCGTTCTTTGGAAGGCGGCTTGCTCTCGTTTCCCCCAAGTCCAGGTCGCCGCCTTGTCCAGGAGCCTATGCAAAGGCTCCGCCGCCGTCGCCTTTTGGGGTAGGAAAACATTGTAAAAGTTCAGTAACCCCAAGAATGCTTGTAGCTCAGTCTTTGATTTAGGGGTGGGGGCTTCTTTGATGGCCTTGATTTTTTTGCTTGTGGGGTGAATGCCGTGCCGGTCTAGGAGGTAGCCCAGGAATTCCACTCGTTCCGTGCAAAGTTGGCATTTTTCCCTCTTTACTTTTAGCCCCGTCTCTTTAAATTTAGTTAGGACCTCCCTTAGTCGACCTTCTAGTTCGGCTTGGTTGGCTGCCAACACTAGGACGTCATCGAAATAAGGTACCACCCCCTTGATACCTTGCAATAGTCTCTCCATTAGGCTCTGGAATATGCCCGGTGCCACGCTGACTCCGAATTGGAGTCGGTTGCATTTGAATGCTCCCCGGTGGGTGACAATGGTCTGCGCTTCTGCCGTTTGCTCGTCGACCGGCAACTGTTGGTATGCCTGGGCAAGGTCGAGCTTGGCGAAAACCTTGCCCCCTCCCAGTGAATGCAGTAGGTGTTGCACTACTGGGACGGGGTAGGCGCTTTGTTGCAGCGCGCCATTTAGGGTGGCCTTATAGTCCCCACAGATTCTCACCGACCCATCGGGCTTGATTGGGGTGACTATGGGGGTCTCCCACCGGGTGTGGTCTATGGGCTGCAGGACCCCTTGTTTGACGAGCTTATCAATTTGCTCGTCTATTTTGGGTTTCAGTGCAAATGGCACCCGCCTTGGTTTCAGGCGTTTGGGGGAGACGTTAGGGTCTAGGTCGAACGAGATAAGGGGCCCTCGGTACTTGCCTAGGTTTCCGTCGAAGACCTCTTGGAACTCCCGGGCTAGTTGCTGCTCCCAGCCGTCGTCGGTGACGTGGTTGACTCCCGTGAGGGCGATGTTGAGTGGGGCGAACCATTGCAGTCCCAGTAGGCTTGGGCGGTCGCGGTCAACGATCGTTAGGGGGAGTCGTTCGGTGCACCCCTTATACGTTATGTTAAAGTTTTTGGTGCCGACTATCGGGATGCGGTTTCCCTGGTAGTCCTTTACAATGAGTCTCTGGCTGTCTACGTTCCTCCTTTGGAGGGTAGGCACCAACCGCTTTATCTCGTGCCATGCAATCATGGAGAGGTAGGACCCGGAGTCCACCTCCATTTTGCACGGTTGGCCCTCGATGCGTACCTCGACGTGGACCTTCCGGGCGTCGTTGGTGATGGCGTGGCCGATGGTGACCGTCTGGTGGGTCTCCTCTCTCCGCCAGTTGTCGCCGCCTCGCGAGGATCGTCCGTTCCGGTCCCATCGGCTGTCCGAGGGGCGATCTCTGGTCTGGGGTGGTGTGCTCTCCCTCCTCCAGTCGCTCTGGTCCCATCGAGCCGGACTGCGGTTTTTCTTCATGCGGCAAACCCGGGCGATGTGTCCCTTTTTGTCGCAATGCCGGCAGATTGAATCGAAAAACCGGCATTCCGACCTGGGGTGGTCGCCGCCGCAACCGGCACAGTTGGTCCTCGACTTACGACCTCGCCGGTTCCATTGGTCGCGCCCTGTCTGGAGTCGATGGATGTCCTCCTCGTCATCGGACGTGCTGGATGCCGAGTGGAAATCGCCCTGGTGTGTTGTCGTCTCGGTTTTTGGTTCGGTCGACCTCGCCGGGTTGTTGTTTCCGCCGCGGTCCCTCGTGTCCGGTCTGCGCATGCTGTCGGCGGAAGTTCGGGTTGCTTCTGCGGCTGCGACTGCGGTGAGGGTGTCTGCTAGGCTGATGTTGCCCTTAGCCATCAGCCGGCTCTGGAGGGCGGGGTCCCACAGACCAAGCACGATTCGGTCTCTCAGAGCGTTGTTTAGGTTATCAAATTCGCAGAGCCCCCTAGGCGCCTCAGCTTGGCAACAAACTCGCTGAAACTCTCACCCGATCTCTGGTCCCGCCGGTAGAACTGGTTGCGCCGGATCAGGATGGGTACCTCTGGAGCGTAGTGCCGCCGGAGAATGGGTTCGAGGACATCCCAGTCCATCGCGGTCGCATCGGCGGGATTGGCCAACGCTTTGGCCATCTGGAAGACCTCGGTCCCGCAGTGGGTGAGGAAGACGGCGCGTTTCAGTGGGCCCGAGGCGTCCTTCATGCCGGTGCACTCGAGGTACATGCAGAATCGGTCAGAGAACGATTCCCAGTCCTCGGTGGCGGGGTTGAAGGGGGCGGGTGGTGCGATTTTTGCCATCTCGGTGCTTCGTCTGGCTTCCATCGGACATGTGGTTCGGTTCAGGGTCTGGATCCCACCTTCGTCGCCAGTGTTGTGTCCGCAAAATGATGCCAGGAGTCGGTGACTTAGTGCAAAGCTCTTTATTGATCTGCTGGAACCGAACTGGTGAAAGGAAAAAAGCCCGCGGCTTTTATTCCTTTCGCCGCCACGGCCGCAACCAATGGCACCGCTTTGAATCTCCCGCGGTCTGGACGGACCAATCGTGGGAGATTCTTAGCGAGCCAATCGGCGCGGCTCGCCTGACCAATCGGAGAGCCCCGCGCTTTGGCCAATCAAAGCGCGGGGATCTCGAGTATGTTAATGAAGGACAGAACAGGAAATACTGGTTCAACCGAACTAGTAACATTTTTTAATACCGGTTCATCTGAACTGGTTCAAGTGAATTGGGCTGAACCAGCAGCATTTCACCTCTGGCTAAAGAGGGAAAAGGGAAGAATTCCTATCAATTTTACTTGATAAAAAAGACAGGCCTGTTCTTACATAATTTCATCAATGTATGGGGGGGGGAATATAATGTTGGATGCATTGTTTAATAAATGTAAACTTATTTAATAAAATTCTTTCTGTACTATGTAAGGGAACACTTCAGTTTATGAGCTCTCCTTTACTGCTTTGATGAAGGACACATAAAAATGAATGCCTTAGACTTTTGTCTCACTGTCAGAAGCTCTGTTTGAAACTCCTGCTCAAAAAAATTAAGGGAACACAAAAATAAGGCATCCTAGATCTGAATGAATGAAATATTCTTATTAAATACTTTGTTCATTACAGAGTTGAATGTGCTGACAACACAATCACACAAAAATTATAAATGGAAGTCAAATTTAGCAACCCATGGAGGTCTGGATTTGGAGTTACACTCAAAATTAAAGTGGAACAAAACACTAGAGGCTGATCCAACTTTGATGTAATGTCCTTAAAACGAGTCAAAATGAGGCTCAGTAGTGTGTGTGGCCTCCACGTGCCTGTATGACCCCCTACAACATCTGGGCATGCTCCTGATGAGGTGGCAGATGGTTTCCAGAGGGTTCTCCTCCCACACCTGGACAAAAGCATCCCCAACTCCTGGACAGTCTGTGGTGCAATGTGGCGTTGGTCGGTGGAACAAGATATGATGTCCCAGATGTGCTCAATTGGATTCAGGTCTGGGGAACGGGTGAGCCAGTCCATAGCATCAATGCCGTCATCTTGCAGGAACTGCTGACACACTCCAGCCACATGAAGTCTAGCATTGTCTTGCATTAGGAGGAACCCAGGGCCAACCGCACCAGCATATGCTCTCACAAGGGGTCTGAGGATCTCATCTCGGTACCTAATAGCAGTCAGGCTACCTCTGGCGAGCACATGGAGGGCTGTGCGGCCCCCTAAAGAAATGTCACCCTACACCATTACTGAACCACTGCCGAAACTGGTCATTCTGGAGGATGTTGCAGGCAGCAGAACATTCTCCACAGCGTCTCCAGACCCTGTCACGTCTGTCTCATGTGCTCAGTGTGAACCTGCTTTCATCTGTGAAGAGAACAGGGCGCCAGTGGTGAATTTGCCAATCTTGGTGTTCTCTGGCAAATGCCAAACGTCCTGCACAGTGTTGGGCTGTAAGTACAACACCCACCCGTGGATGTTGGGCCCTCACACCACCCTCATGGAGTCTTTTTCTGACCATTTGAGCAGCCACATGCACATTTGTGGCCTGCTGGAGGTCATTTTGCAGGACTCTGGCAGTGCTCCTCCTGTCCCTCCTTGCACAAAGGTGGAGGTAGCGGTCCTGATGCTGGGTTGTTGCCCTCCTATGGCCTCATCCACGTCTCCTGATGTACTGGACTTTCTCCTGGTTGCGCCTCCATGCTCTGGACACTACGCTGACAGACACAGCAAACCTTCTTGCCACAGCTCGCATTGATCTGCCATCCTGGATGAGCTGCACTACCTGAGCCACTTGTGTGGGTTGTACACTCCGCCTCATGCTACCACTAGAGTGAAAGCACCGCCAGCATTCAAAAGTGACCAAACCATCAGCCAGAAAGCATAGGAACTGAGAAGTGGTCTGTGGTCACCACCTGCAGAACCACTCCTTTATTGGGGATGTCTTGCTAACTGCCTATGCTTTCCACCTGTTGTCTATTCCATGCACAAAAGCATGTGAAATTGATTGTCAATCAGTGTTGCTACCTAAGTGGACAGTTTGATTTCACAGAAGTGTGATTGACTAGGAGTTACATTATGTTGTTTAAGTGTTCCCCTTTTTTTTTTTTGAGTAGTGTATTATGTGTGTGCAGTTACAAGTAAAATTGCACTGAAAATAATGAAACTTAGTTTTGAGTAAGCATAAATATATTTAGAATTGAGCTGCAAATGTTCACACACACGTCCTTACTCTTTAGGCATCCATCTAAATAAAATCATTGGTGACAGTAGAAATAAAACAATGGGTTCAGATCTTTTGAATTATGTGACTCTAATAAATCTCTTTGCATAAAGATAAAATGTAAACACTTCCCTTTGAAAGCTTTGCTAGATAATTAAACTCTATCTCTTTGAAAATGTGTAATCTTTCTGTCTATCACAGTAACAACTTTAGAATGAGGCCATTGTTCATCATGTTAATTTGCTGTGCTAAGAGAGAATGTTTACTACTCTGGTGGACTTTTAGGGTGGTCACTGATGCATTAGAAAAAAGAAAGTCATAATCAAAAAAGGTGAGGAAGATAAAAGAAGATGTACATTTACAATCTGCACATTCCATGAATAGGGGCATATAAAAGAGAAGGTCATCTCAATTCATCATCAAGCTTAAGAAGACAGCTGAGTATTTTACTGGCCTTTGTTACAATATGGGGTATCTTTTTATGTTACAGTATTTAGAAAATCTACTGTTACTTAGATGACAACATATTGGGTTTTTTTAAAAACAAATTTTATTAATTTTACAAAAACAGTGCACAAACAATCAAGGCATAACAGCTTACAAATTCTTTTCTAAAAAAATAATAATAATTAAAGAAGAAAACCAATAGAACATACAAAATGATTCCAAATTATAATATCAATATTTATGTTATCTATTTAACTTCATATCTTATCCCAACTTCTCCTTTTCATTCTAATTATCCAAGTTATTTCTTGCTAATTAAAATTTTATTGCCTTTTATCAACATACAAAACACAGAACATAGAAAACAAAACAAAACCTAAAACATCTTTTCTGAAGGCTGCTTGATCCCGAGTTAAAACTCTTCACAAGACGAAATTCACACATCATATTCACTTTATATATCCTTCCATATCTTATTACCATTTTCAATATCATTCTTTGTCTGTTCTATTTCCAGCTATCCATTCATCTTTTTTCTTTTACTATACTTCTCCTATACACTAATTGGAGTGACGCCTTTAACTCATTGCCCTAACTTAAAAATACTTCATATAACAAATTATCTTGGGATTCTGTTTAGTACATTCTAAAATTACACAATAAATTTTATAAGAAAGGTCAATAATTGAAAAAAACCTATATAACCACTATCCATATCATTTAAAAAGAAAAAAAAACCTAATCATATATCTTAATACTCATTTATATCTTAAACATTCTACTCTAATACACATATAAAAACACAATCTTACGTACCTTCCAGAATCCCCCGCTTTTTTTATCCTTAATTAGATTCAGCCATTGTCTCTAAATAAGCTTTTTTTCTTTAGATCTTCCTTCCCACCATTGAGGCTTCTCCTCCACCCCTTTCTCTCTTGCTTATTCTTCTCCTTGCCCTTTTTACCCCTTTGTCTCTCCTCCTCCCTTTTCTTACTCCCTTTCCGTTGCTTTCTAACCTTGCATCCACCTTTCCTCTCATTTTTCTCTTTTTTGGTTGTTTTTTCAAACTTTAAAATCCCCTTTTTCTTATCCTCTTTCTCCTCCTCCCCAGAAAAAACCCATTGTTCATCAAAGATGGCTTCTTCTTCCTCTTCTTCTTTGTCCCAGCCATTCTGCTGCGTAATCAACTTTTCATAAGTGCATAACGCCATTTCTAAAAATTGAAATAGAGTGCCCAAAGTATCTTTTCCATCTTGTTCTTCCTTTTTATATTTTTGATATTCAGTCTTTAATTCAACCACAAGCGATGCCATCATGAAAAGAGAAACTTTTCCCAAAAAAACCACCCAAGTATTTTTAATCAAAAATAATTCAAAAAAAGTTCTAAAAATTGATACTTTTCTTCCTTTTTCTCTTTCTCTTTCTGGGGTTACTGTTTAATCAAAGAGGTCCAATTAGCATATACCTTTCTTTGGGATTCTAGGCAATCTCCTCCTTTTTCAGCTTCTGCTCCAATTTTTTTTCCTCTCCCTTCCCACTTACAACATTTTTTTTTTAAATGATCAGAAATCCATACCTCCAATGAGGGTTTTCCGATTTCTTAAATTATTAAGTCCAAGGTCCAAAGAGTCTTTTGTCCCTTGGCTTCACCTTTCAAAATAATTCACCTTCAGTGCCCAAATAAATCTCAAATCTTCATCTGCTGTTTCTATGGGGTGGGAGAGTGAAGAAAAAAAAAGTTCCCTTTAACAGCTTTCTCCGCCGCTTTCCATCTTCTTAGGGATACAATGTATCCTCCAGCAATTCTGACTGTTCAGTTCCAGAGAGTTTAAAAGATGTTAATTGACCCGGCTCAGCCAGCACTTTCACTTTTCTTGCTTCCTCCAGCACAATCTTACCCAATTGCAGGCTTCTTTGTGGCGGCCATTACTGACCGCCGCTCCACCACCTCGGGAAAAAGGGGTTTTTCCTGATGAGGAGGGAGTCTGTGACACCCCCAACCCCCTGTCCGGCTCCCCTCTCTCTTCGGCTGCCTCTACAGGGCAGCCATATCCCCCTGACCCATTTGGATCGGGGGCACCTGGTGGAAAGCGCAGTAGGAATCGCGAACAGTCACGAATTCCTGCTGCCACCGAAGCCACGCGGAACTGGCAGATGACAACATATTGTTAAAGAGGTTATATCAGATAGAAAAGGCTACTTTTAAACACTTACTCAATTTGGTGACCAACATCCCCTCCTACTAATGACTCATTTTCTAAAGCAAATACAGCTATTTCCAACAGAGAACCATGGGTCAGGATTGCATTTTAAATCTGGGTGCAGACAGCTATATTCAATTAAAACTGTTTCTCTCTTGCTTGGCAAGGAACTTCAGTGAGTATCTTTACTCTGACCTCCACTCTCTACTTGCTGAATCCAAGGGCTTGCTTGGCAGTCAGACATCATCATCCAAATACTCCAGTTCTTCTGATAATGTCTATGTTTGATTAGTCTCAGGGTGTTTCTTAGTTTGGTGTATCCTGAAGCTGACATTGTACTTGTTCAATTGGAATGTCTTCTTCAGAGTCAGAATTCTAGGCCAAGACGGAGGGGAGAGGCTACTCAGCCCTGTGGCATTCCATAAAAGAGGAGCCCCCAGCTGGACCTTTCCCCTAATAAATATCAACTGGGACCAGCTATGGAGGAAGGAGAACAAGGACAAGACCATGTTTCCCCTCCCCAATTCCCAGAAATGTCCAAGAACCATACCATGGTTGATTGCACTGAAAGCTGCTGAGATGTAAAGAAAAGCACGGATAGATGCATTACCCCCATCCTATCAGAGGTTATCTAAGAGTGAGATCACTGCCATCTTGTGCTGGTTAAACACTATATAGTTAGTTTGGGAATGAGTTGTCCCCTTAAGGGAATGCCTCATGGGAAATATGGTTAATGCCTCATGGGCGATGTAGCTCATGTCATGTGATCACATCTCTAATCCTAATTAGTCACTGAATTGACCTCTAGTTGGGTTGGGGGGAGTTTTCTTCATTCTTACTCGGACCCAGCAATGTGCTGGAGTCTTCCCTTGCTGTATCATTATGGGATGAAGATAACTATCTTTTCACACTATGAAGATGACAATGCAAAGATTGGACATTAAATGAATCTCAACATAACTGTGAGTTATACCTTGAGGATGCCTGATATAATCCAATAAAGAAACTTTATAATCCAATAAAGAAGCCTTTGTAGTGTTTAACTAGCTGTCTCTATATTCAGCTAGAAAATTAGAGACAAGATACTCTATATTCAGCCAGAAAATTAGGGACAAGACACATCTTATTCCATAATCAGGCCTGAACTCTGATTGAAAGAGGTCCACTTCTTTGAGGGTCCTCTGAAGCTGCAATATAACCATCTTTTGTTAGTAGGTTCTGGTTTATTTTGATTTTTCCTAAACTTTTATATTTTCGATTGATAGATTCTATTCAACACCTAAATCACAGGTGGTTTCTTAATGGTGCTCTTAATCCTTGCTAACATTTATGTCCAAATCATACCAAGAATGGCCCATTTCTTCCATTCTTTTTAATGTGGCTTTAGAACCTCTTGCTGTATAATTTGAAATTCTGAAAACATGGGGACTTCCACCGGTGAGGTCACAGCAGAGCAGAGCAGGAGAGCGATCTCTTCAGTCTTGTATCCGAATTTTCATGCTTGGAAGCTCTCAGAGGCATCGTGAAGCTGGGAGAGACATGAATTAGAAGAGGAAGCCTAGAAGCAGACTGGAGGAAAGCAACCTCCCGTTACAATGAGGGAAAGCCCTTTGAATCCGGTGTGAAAGAAACTCAGCATCTACGGTGGGTCTGAAGCTGTGATTGGGAAGCAGGAAACTTGATCAACACAAGACATCAGAAGAAGAACAGCAGACTGGGACAGTTTTTGAGAGGTGAGAGAGGAAAGGAGAGAGCCCCATGAAAGACTTTGACAGAGGGAGTCTCTGTAGAGAGTAAATACAGCAGCTAATTGGCGGGGGATAACGGAGCGAAAGGGAGAGGAGGAAACAGTTTGACAGCTGAGAGAGAGCAACACAGAAGAAAAGATTGAGACTCAAATAAAAACTTAAATAAACTTGAATAAAAACTTAAAATTTCTATGACTTGGATTGATTACAAAGTAGAGCAGAAAAGAGACATTAGAGAGAACAATTGGAACTTTAATGGAGAACTGTAGTTGAACACAGAGTGGAACCATTTTGATAGAAAGCTGTGACTGTGCAATTTGAGAGTGAAAGTGACTAAGTAGTTAAAGACAACTGAGGAAACAGGAAATTAGGAAAGTCATGTGAAGGTGTGCAGAAGAAAGGGAAAGAAGAAGGAAGAAAGAAGAAGAAAACTGAATAATTTCTAAGTATTAAATTCAAAAGTGCATATTGAAAAAAAAAATCTAAAGCAATATATATATATATATATATATATATATATATATATATATATATATCTTTGGTTATTCGGGTTTTCTCCCGCGTAAGATTGGAAGTATCTAGGCAATGTTTCGATGAAGTCTCATTCATCATCTTCAGGCTTGGTCTTCAGCTCTGTGCTTCTCAGAGTGATGTGAGCTTGTTTAAGACTAACCTGAGCACAATCAAGCCCCCACCTGAACAGAACACGCCTCCAGCCAATCAGAACACAGCCAACCCCCCAACCAATCAGAACACAGCCAAACCCCCAACCAATGAGAACACACCCCAACCCAATCAGAACACAGCCAAGCCCCCACCCAATCAAGTCACACCCCCACTAGCAGTTAAAAGGAAGAAGCAGCTGCAAGCTCACATCACTCTGAGAAGCACAGAGCTGAAGACCAAGCCTGAAGATGATGAATGATACTTCATCGAAATGTTGCCTAGATACTTCCAATCTTACGCAGGAGAAAACCCGAATAACCAAAGATCCACACACAAATACCTGCAAGAACCTCAGAATATATATATATATATATATATATATATATATATATATATATATATATATATATATATATATATATATATATATATATATGATTGCTTGCAATAAGAATTAATTTATGTATCCTATTTCATAGATTGCTACATTCTTTATAACTGCTATAGCCTATATATCCTTTATATCTTTCTACAATTTGATACCTTGGATAACAACTAATTAATTAATTGATGTATAACTAATGGCTATATATTGATTCATAGACTTAATTGAACTACAAGAAAGTTATAAGATATAGTATATAAGAAAAGGAACAATCAAACACATATTTATCTATATTTATTGAATTATATATGTTTACTATGTAAGCTATTATATTTAGAATTATACTTAATTTATTAAAAGGATTAAATAAGATCAGAAGGTTGGGAGGATTACAGACTATCATAGATTATAAACAATAACAATATTTAGTTTTACATTGTTGTATAAATACACACACACACACACACACACACACACATATATATATTAGTGTGTGCATAAAATTAAGGAGAGACATTATTGAGTGTATTAGACCTTGTAGTGATAAACTGAAGGGATTAGAATAAGATAAAAGGGAAGACATAAACATAGAAAATGCAGAAAGGAGTTGATACAATAGATGATAATATTGAAAGACTTTCTTAAGAAAATAGGTAGATTTGGGAAGCCTAAGATGTCCACCACAACAACTACCACTAAGATTGGGAAGAAAACATCCAACCCAATATCAACGATAACATCACCACCAGAACAACGTTCGATAGAGGGCATGCTGAATCCTGAGAAGGTGAGTCAGGTATCAAATATGCAAATAATTCAAATGGCATTAACAACAATACAAGAAACAATGGTGAGAAACCACGCAGACTTTAAAACTGAAATGGGGGAAATGAAAGGTAAAATATGGAAACTAGATGAGAAGATAAGTACAATCCAACAAACAGTAGTAAAGATGGAACATAAAATGAAAGCAGTGGAGGCAAAGGTCGAACAAACAGATAAGAAAGTAGAATCAATAGAACAGAAATTAATGGGAGAGAACAGGAAATTAGAAGAGGCAATTGCATATTTGGAGATGGAAAAGGCTAATTTCTTCCTCAGATTTCAGAATGTAACAGAAGAAAGGGAGGAGGACTTGCCCAAATTAATGGCAGATCTCATAGCAGAAGCATTACAAAAAGGGGGCCAAGAGGTTCTAAGGGAAATTGACAAGGTATATAAAATATATACCAACTATACAAGACATTTTAGACTTCCAAGAGAGGTTCATATACGATTCTTAAAGAAACAACTGAGAGATGAGATATACAAAGTGACAAGAGACGAACCGCTGATATTCAAGGGAACAGAAATTGTAACATTGAAACAAATTCCAAGAAAAATAAGGGAACATAGAAAGAAATACAGATTCCTGGCCGCCCAACTGAATAAGAATAACATCCTGTTCAAATGGCTCATCCCAGAGGGAATGTTAATATAATGTCAGGATAAAGAAAATTTAAATAGACAGTATAGAAAAAGTGAGGGAATTCTTTGAACTGTATGTGGTATCAGGAGAAGAGCAGCAAAGAGGAAGTGGAAAGTGGAAGATTGGGTGGAGGAAAGAGAAACAGAACAAGAGGAAAGGGAGCAGGAAGAAGTGGAAAGAGAAGGTGTAAAAACGAGACACCAAATGAGAGCAAATAAGCTTCAACAAGAAACAACTACAGAGTAAGATGGCAGAAGAAATAAAATTGATTTCCATTAACATCAACAGTTTAAATTCACAAATTAAGAGGAAAAAAACGATAACTAAACTATAGAAACTGAACTAAGATATTATATTCCTTCAAGAAACACATATCCAGAAACATCAAAGGAAACTGTTAGAAGCACCAAAGTTAGGAGATTTATACATATCTCAAGCCCAACAAAAAAGAGGTGGATAGCAATATACATTAGGAAACATTTACAAGCAAAACAGGTATATGCAGATGAGGAGGGCAGGATTTTAATGTTAGAAGTTTATATAAATTATAAGAAAATGTTATTGACAGTGATATATGCACTGAATGAGAAACAAGAAAAATTTTATACCAAACCATACAGAAAATTAGTAGAACAGGAATATGAGAACATATGCCTGCTAGGTGATTTCAATGCAATAACAAATTTAGGAGATTACAATAATGGAAATCCAAGGAAAACAGGAAAAGGAAAACATTACCAAAAGTATTCTATCAAATGGTAGAAGAATTAGGATTAAAAGATATATGGAGAGAAAGAAATCCAGACAAAAAACAGTATACTTACTATTCAGCACCACACACATCTTGGTCAAGATTGGATATGTTATGGACAAATGGGGAAATGGAACATAATATAAAAGAAATAGAAATTGAATCTAACACATGGGCAGACCATAATTCCATTAAAATAATTTGGAAAGGGTTGAAAAAAAAACAAAAGATGGATGCTAAACAAGGAGATCCTAAAAGAAAAATAATGTGTTAAGATGATGGAAAAAAAATTGGAGTTCTTTCTGAAAGAAAACAAAAAACAACAAACATCAATTCCAAACCTGTGGGACATGACTAAAGCATATATCAGGAGCCTAGCAATTTCATATAATACACGTAGATATAAGGAAAAAAAGGAGAACAATCTAAACTACGAGATACTCTTAATTTGTATTGGATGGGGAAAAAGCAAGGATAAAAATGAAATTGTTACAGGACAAAAGAGAAAGAGGTGGCTTTGGACTCCCTGACTGGGAAATGTATTATCAGGCTGTGGCTATGGTATGGATTAAAGATTGGATCAACCTGGAAAATAGAAGAGTATTGTCGATAGAGGGTCACGACTTGCAGAGAGGGTGGCATAGTTTCCTATGGGATGGGAAATGTAAACAGCATGCATACTTTCAGAGACACATGATTAGAGATTCATTAATTTGGACATGGAACAAGATACTAAAATACTGAACTGACTGTCAACTATGGAAGTACAAATCTACCCAAATGGATCTGGGGAAAAAGAGGAATTACAAAGACCTATTAGACACACAAGGAAGATTAAAAACGAGACAAGAATTACAGTAACAAAATATAAAGATAGATTGGTGGCCATACATGCAAATTCAGGCGAGATATCAGAAGGACAAAGAACAATTTGGTTTCTGCTTGGAAAAGCATCAATTAGATAACATTCTACAAGAAATGGAAAAGAAAATGATTTCAAGAATATATAACTTTCTACTAGATTTTAAAATGGAAGAGGAGCTGGTCAAAGAGAAGATGGTGGTATGGGCGAAAAATGTTGGCCACAGTATAGACCTGGAAAATTGGGAGAGAATGTGGAGATCAAATTACAAACTAATTACATCCACAGCATACAAGGAAAATCAATACAAAATGTTCTACAGATGGTACCTTCCTCCCGCTAGATTGGCAAATATATTTAACTCAGACCCAAATTGTTGGAAATGTGGGGGGGAAAGGCACTTATTTGCATACCTGGTGGACATGCCTGGAAGTGAAAAAATATTGGAATACAATTAGACAATGGATAGAAGAAATCACAAATCAGAAAATTGAATTCAATCCGGATAATAACACAAAAATGCAATAAAACAGATAGATATATTATGTTACATATATTAACAGCTGCAAGGATTTTGTACGCACAACTCTGGAAGGAAAAAAGGATTTCACCAGAAGAAAAAAAAAATAGATTGTATAGAGATGGACAGGCTAACAATGAAAATAAAAGACAGAGTAAGATTCAATTTATTATAGGGCCTGGGATGCCTGGTATGAGTGTTTTAGAAATAAAAATAAAATAAAAATGGCACTTAGGAAAAGAATGAGTGAATATGTAAATATGTAAAAATACCATGGAGAAGATTGAGATGTCAGGATAAAAGATACTGATTTATAGTAAGAGTAAGGAATAAGGTAAAGGAGTAAGGTAAAGGAATAAGTAAATACATATATTGAAAAATGTGAGGTGATGCAAAATATGTCTTGATGTTGATAACAATGTATAAAGTTTTATTTTATGTTTTTAAATTTGGAAACTTAACAAAATTTATTTTTTTTAAAAAGAAATTCTGAAAACATGACTAGAATTATAATGGAAAAGGGAGCATAAATTTATTCTACGTCATTAATATTGTATGCTTGGAGTTAGACCAGAGATTTCTGTTCCTCTTTTTCATTTCATTAATGCATATGTTTGGCTTCCTACAGTGTTATTATGTAAATTGAAATAAATCTGAACCATGGCAACAGTTTAGGGATGTATGAAGGATTGGAAAGTTAGACTTTGTTTATCTTGATGTGCGGCTATGAGAACTGTTCATCTTCATATGATAATTCCCAGACAGCTTTCTTAATTGGTAATTCTAAACTTATCCCATGCTGATACAAATAAAATAAAATGCAGACAGATTGTCAGAATTCCTTTGAGTAATGTGATAAGATAAATGGGGTTAAGATGAATTTAATTTTTAATTTTGCAAACATTTTAAGAGACCTTCCTCTGTTTATTCCATCACATGTACAGAGTACTGAAAACAATTATTCAACAAGATTGCCTATGGCTTTTGAATTGCAAAAATTAGTAAAGATGGGAAAGTTGAGTTTAACTTTGCATACATACTAGTAGACATATAATTAGGTCTTTATTACAGCTACAGTCATTGGGTGAAATAAGGAACTTCAGAATTCAATTAATCTTTGTACTTAAGAGTTATTATAAAAATCTTGACAAGTATTGTGATCCTTTATTGTATGGGGATGAGATTTACTATGTGGACAATGTCAAGGTAATTTTAAAATATTAAAAACACAATCAAAAGGAGCAACATAGGAACACATAAGCACCATAAATAAACACATATATACCTACCTCCTCCAGCACGTCAGACCATCTCAGACCCATTGCTTGAGGGGAAAAATACTCTTTAATGCCTTCCAAAAGAAAACAGTGTTGGAGTTAATTGAATCTCAAGTGGGCTGAGATGTTCCAAAGGGTAGGAAGAGCAACAGAAATGTTCCATATGTGTTTAGGTTTTGGAGGCATGAGGTATGACTCCTAGCTAATAACTCATTTATAGAAAGCTGAAGAATATTAATAACATTGTTATTTTTTGTTTACATGGCACCTGGAATAATGAGCTTTAATGAAGCAGGCCTTTCCCCCCATGTTGCCTGAGTTAGTAGGAGTTGATTGGGATACAAATTTAATACTGTAAAATCATCATCATCGGAATGATATATCCTGGGATTCATATGTCCTCATCCTGATGTTATTTAAATAAGCCCTTGAGGCTTTACAGTGTCTGCCAACTTTCCTGTTTCACATTCTTTTATTTGTTAAACTCCTTTTAATTAAATTAATAACCTGGTACTTTTGGCATATTCCAATTCAAAGTGCCAGCCTCTGATTTATTTCTTATTTCTAAGAACAAATGTTCTTATGTATTCTTAGATAATACCTACAGTATCAATTTGTAGACAATATGTATAGCCAAAGTATATAGAAAATTAGGCTCCTATTCAACTTCATAAACAAATTAACATTGGCTTCCTAATCATTTCCACTTCTCCTTCTGCTTAGCTATTTAGGTAAGAGGGATTTCCATTTATTATAATCAGACAGATACAAGAGCTCATTTTGAGAAAAGGCAAAGCTTTTAGCATTACGTCATATGTGGTCTGGATATCTACTTGGTCAGGGACTGGTGGTAGCTTTGGTTTTCTTATTTGCTAGTCTAGTGTTTTTCAAATTTGGCAACTTTAAGATGGCTGGACTTCAATTCCCAGAATTCCTTCTACAGACTGGAGAATTCTAGGAGTTGGTCCACTCATCTGAAAGTTGCCAAGTGTCAAAAATATTGATCCAGTCTGAAGCATAGATGATTTGTCCCAATGGAAAGAAAGAATCCATGGAACATTGCATGTTTCTTTCTCTCCATTGAATGGGATGTGACTCTTTCTTGTTCCCCCTTCTTCCATTTTCTCTCCTCTTGAGTTTTATGACCTTTGTTGCCACAGTTGTTAAGCGAATCATTGCATTTGTTATGTTAATAACATGGTGGTGAAGTGAATCTGGTTTTCCCATTAATTTTGCTTGTCAGAAAGTGATTACATGACCTCAAGGCAACGTAACCGTCATAAATATGAGTCAGCTGCCAAGCATCTGAACTTTGATCATGTGACCATGGGGATGCTACAACGATTGTCAGTGTGAAAAACAGTTATCAGTCACTTTTTTCAGTGTGGTTGTAACTTTGAATGGTCACTAAATGAACTGTGGGAAGTCAAGGACTACCTGTACTCTCCATATCTCTTTAAAATTGATACTTCTAACAACTGCTAACCCATTTGACTTGTTTCTTAGATAAGGAGCAGTTGCTAATAATTACCTCCATATATCAATTTGTAAGAATTGTAATTTGTAAGAATATAAATACATGCACTTTTAAATATAAAGTTAGATACATATATTGTTTGAACCCTTCTTACCGAGTTCCTGGATTCACCATGTGACCAAATAATGTTGCACTGGCTTCTAATTATTTTATTTAAATCAGGGTGACTGCACAACCCTCAGTTATAGATGAATGCACGCCCAAAAAGTTTTGACAAACAGCTTGAAAATCCTCTTTTACTTACTGTTATTTATTGTAAACAAATAAGTTTGACTCTTAACAAAAAAAATCTACAGCAACACTTCAGAACACGCCTTAGCTGCCTGCTATGCACATTCCTTCATGTGATGATAAATATATACTAGAAGAACGGCATAGAAGAACATGAACCTTTCCCCACATACTGCTGTGAAATCATATTGAGGGCGCTTTGCTTCCAGACAAAAATGTACCCGTTAGTGACTCCCTAAAGCAGGGGTGTCAAACTGGATTTCTTTGAGGGCCGGACAAGCATTGTAATTCTCCTCTGTGGGCAGGGTGGGGGGAATGGATGCCTCCTGAAGCACCCTGCCAGCCAAAACAGGGTCTGGGAAGGTCTGCGTGCTGCCCTCTTGTGCCTTGTTTTCATCCTCCATGGCCTCCTGCAGCACTCTGCCAGCCAAAAATGAGCTGTATGGCCTGTTTTGGGCCCATTTCTGGCCCATTTCCAGTCTGTTTTCTGGCCCAGTTTCAACAGGCAGAGTGCTGCAGGAGGCCATGGAGGGCAAAAGCGAGGTGAGGGTGTGTGTGCATGTGGCCTATTTTAGCCGCCAGAGGCACTGTGGGCCGGTCCATTGATATTTCCAGGCAGCCCCCACGGGCTGGATTTAAGCAACCTTGAGTTTGATACCCAGCCCTAAAGTATCATTCATGCTGGCTCATTGAAATAGAAGGCTAATATATCTGGAGGATACCAGAGAAAGCTATTATATGGGAATACAAGAAGCAACAATAAATATTTTGAAAAAGGACTTGGGAAGAAAGCCAACTTATGTAAAATAATATATATAATCTTCAAAAGCAACATGAACAGATATTTTTAATATTGCACAACCCAAGCATGTTTAGGTTGGAGTTCTGCAAGCTTATTTGTCACTTCTGATGCCTATTTTTCACTGTCAGTTCTTATGATTTAATGAAAAACATAGTACAAAACATTTTTTGAGGTTTCCCCCACTCCTTCCAACACATATATCCTTTTCTCCATCTACTTTTGTTTTCCACAGCCTAGGTAGATGTTTATAAGTGGATACTAATCCATTCTCCATTTGGTGATTATTCATTGTAGCTTGACTTCCCAAATGCCTCGTGTGGTGGCTTTTTCTGTTCAGGGATGTATAGTACTTTTGATGGAAGGACCTGGTGTAGTCTTTTTAGGGCTGTTTACTCACCTTTGGCTGACACCAAGTGCTCAGCTCTCATCTGTAGCTATAACATATCCAGCAACCAAATTCTCAAAATCCATCCACACAAACTCTAGTAAACAAAGCCCTTTGTATGAAATTGTTATTATTCATGACTTAACTTCAAAGACAGGAGAGTGCAATTCAAATAAGTAACCTAAGCAAATTAGTACATTTCCTTTCCAACCAGCCAAGACTTCAAAATAGAAGTTGGAATGACCCAACTTGATTTGTAGTTTGTTTTCCTTTCTAGGTTAAAGTCTCTCTCTACAAAAGTAATGTTTTACTACCATGTCAATTTGGTTTTTTTATAATGTAGCACAGGTGTGGCTATGGACAAATTCCCAACTTAGAATTTGATCAAGTGTATTAATTATCTGTCACAGCCAGCTCTCATTCTGAAGAGTTGAAAGATCAGGACATCACTTCAAATTACTTAGTTAGAAACAACTCGTCTGCTTACTGGATATTCTGTTTGTGACCTGAAAAGTCTGCCTGTAAAAATTCAGTGATTCTGAACCTGGAGTAGCTGATGACACATAATGACTCTACAATTGGTAGACTAATGATGCTTCTAATTGCTTCTTGGAATTTTTTCTTCTTGGAACCTTGCTTGTAAGTTTTCAAAGGATTGGGAACTGTTTAGAATCTACATGCTACTCTAATGATTCAAATCAAGTAAAGCTTTTTAAATATACTCCTTTGGGAATCTGTGTGTGAATGTCATGCATGGGATAGGACATTATCCTTATCTGGGAATTTCTCATAATTAGCAGATTTCTTGAATTTTGCTTCGATCTTCTTCCTCCCTAGAGGAAAGATAAACATGATTTCCAGAATTCATCAGTGGCCTTTGTTGAGGTATTCCCCATTAGGAGAATGAGTGCACTCAGGGAAACGTAGTGAGAGTGGTGTTGAATAACACACAACCAGCATACAGATACACTGAATAGTAAAATGTAGGTTTTACTTCCAGTAAATGGGTAAACAAAGTCCAACAAACAGTCCAAATCATACACAATAAAGCAGGTAGTATTCAATACAATCAGTCCAGGGATAATCCAAAAACGAAATCCAGTATCATAAACAAAGTTCAGGAAACGGAGTTTGCTAACAGTTGCAAGACTCACAGCAATCCAAGCAGAATGACAATCAGGCAAAAGGCAATAGGGAAATGCAAGAAGAAACAAACCAGGTTTCTGGCTCCATCTTATGGCCATTGGAGGAACCTCAGCCAATCACAATTACAGCATTCTCTTAAAGATACAACAGTATTAAATGACTATCCTGGTTTATATATTGCCAACCCAACTGTTAGGTGACTATCATTCCTAACAGCCTTCAGTCTGCTGTGGAATAGGCAAGCCAACCTGTTAAAATCTAACTTTCTCAAAAAGTCTTAATGGCAGCTCTTTTTCTTTGCTAGATCTTTTGCACATTTCAGCTTTTTATACACCTAATGAGAAAGATCCATGTAAGGGTTACCATTGAGAATAGACCGTGCGTGATGAAAGTCGATTCGGGATCATCCCTATCGATGGTATCTTGGAAAATCCTCAAACAGCTGATCCCTGTCATCTGCTGCCAGGACCTCAGCACTCAATGAGTCATCCTAAAAGACTACCAGGGAAACAGAATTCCAGTTGTCGGTTCCAGCCACATCCAAGTATCCTTCAAGGACCACACAGCGATGCTTCCCCTGACTGTCGTCGATCGTGACCGACCCAGTTTGTTAGGGTTACACTGGTTCACCCCACTCGGGATTGAACTAGCTGGCATACACCAAACCAGAAGCGACGACTGGGAAGAGGCTCTCATCCAGGAATTCCAGGACGTGTTCACAGGAACATTAGGCAAGTACAAGGGGACCCCTATATCATTTAATCTCAGCCCCGATGTAGCTCCCATTTGGCTTAAGCCTCGTCGGATGCCTTTTGCCCTAAAGCCGAAGATCGATGAGCAGCTAGATAAACTAATAGCCCAGGGCGTGTTGGAACCGATTGACCATGCCCTTTGGGAAACTCCAATAGTAATGCCCATGAAGCCAGATGGCTCGTTAAGAATTTGTGGGGATTACCAGGCCACCCTAAATCATGCTCTTCAACAGAGTGCTTACCCAGTACCGGTGGTCCAACACCTTCTTCACTCCCTGGGTGGCGGAAAAATATTTGCGAAATTGGACTTAACAGGCATACCAACAACTACCTGTAGATGCGATGACTACAGAAGCCCAGACAATAGTTTCACATAGAGGCGCCTTCAAGTGCAATAGACTCCAATTCAGAGTAAGCGTGGCACCTGGAATTTTCCAAAGTTTGATGGAGAGACTATTACAAGGCATAAAAGGCGTCGTGCCTTATTTTGACGACGTCTTAATAGCTGCCCCTACTAAAGAGTTATTAGTACAACGACTCAGAAAGATTCTTCAGAAATTTAAAGATGCTGGCCTGAAAGTAAAAAGGGACAAGTGTCAACTTTGTATGGAGAGAGTGGAATTCCTGGGATACCTTCTCGACAGACAGGGAATCCACCCCACCGAAAAAAAACAAACCACAATCAAAAATGCCCCGAGATCTAGGAATAAGACAGACCTCCAAGCCTTCCTGGGACTTATTAACTTCTATAACATCTTCTTGCCCCAGAAGGCGACCGTAGCCGAGGCCCTACATAGACTTCTCAACAAAAAAGCTTCCTGGGTCTCGGGACAGCGTGAAGAACGGGCATTCTACCAAGTGAAAGACCTCTTAACTTCCGATGCTGTATTACAATGAGACTCTCCCCTTAACGGTTACCTGTGATGCCTCACCTTTCGGAGTGGGAGCCATTTTAAGCCACATCCTGCCAAATGGGAATGAGGCACCTATTGCGTTCTTTTCGAGAACTTTGTCTAAAACTGAAAGGAACTATAGCCAACTTGATAAAGAGGCTCTCGCAATTGTATCGGCAATTAAACATTTCCATGAATATGTGTATGGCAGACCCTTTGCCATAATTACAGACCACAAGCCGCTAGTTGGTATTTTGGCAGGAAACAAACCAACTCCCCACATCTTATCACCAAGAATGACACGTTGGTCAGAATTTTTAGCCGCCTACGATTACTGATTGCAACACCGCCCGGGGAAAGCCATTCCCCACGCTGACGCTTTGAGCCACTCTCCACTACCAGACGTCATAGAGGACCCAGCTCCAACCTTAGCCGTAATGCAAATCGAAACCCTTAAATCACCACCGCTGACCGCTCGAGATATTGCCTCAGAAACAAAAAAGGACCCTTTTTTGGCACGAGTCCTCAGCTGGGTGGAATGGGGTTGGCCGGACAGCGCACCCAACGACACTTTCAAGCCATTCAGAAATCAACAGACAGAACTATTCTCCCAAAAGGGCTGCATCTTGTGGGGAGACAGAGTTGTAATCCCAGAGAAATTGCAACATAAAGTTTTAAAAATGTTGCACGATGGACATCCAGGCATCGTGCGGATGAAGGCATTGGCCAGGAGTTACGCATGGTGGCCTGGGTTAGACAAACAGATAGAGACCTGGGTAGCAATGTGCAGCAAATGCCAGGAGACTTGCTCTACTCCTCCAAAAACTCCCCCAACGCACTGGGAAACCCTCGAGGTCCTTGGTCCCGTATCCACATCGATTTTGCGGGACCCACAAGAGGACACACTTTCCTCCTAACAGTGGATGCCTATTCTAACTGGCTCGAGGTCCACAAGATGAAAAGCACCACCACAGAGGCAGTCACTAAAAAGCTGAATAAGCTATTCGCTACCCAAGATTGCCGGATGTCCTGGTCTCCAATAATGGCCCTCAATTCACTGCCTTGGCATTCGAACAGTATCTAGCAGATCGGGGCATCCGCCATGCCTTAAATCGCCAGCTCACCCTGCGGCCAATGGTAGGGCTGAGCGAATGGTTCAATTTGTAAAAAAGACTTTACACAAAACGGACCATGGCAACATTGACGACAAAATAACCCAGATGTTTCTCCTCCAACACATAACCCCAAGCAGCACCACAAACAGAACCCCAGCTGAACTCCTGATGGGCCGGAAATTTCGCTCGCATCTCGATCGCCTCCACCCTAATTACACGCCTGAACAACCCTCAGGATCCAGCAGCAAGTGTCGATCATTCCAGGAAGGTGACCCAGTGTTTGAGAAAAACTTCTCGGGTGACCCATTGTGGGTCCCCGCTACCATAACGCAACTTACAGGACCCCGATCCTATCGTCTACAAACTGCAGATGGTAAAATGTGGAAGCGCCACATAGACCAACTCCGTTCCAGACTAGCACCTATTCCCATCTCAGCCCCTGAATCTCTAACTGGGGGGGGAAGGAACATTGAGGAGGCCAAAAAAGAAAAAACAGATGACTTAACAATTGAAACCCAGCAGTCTACACAACCAACCAGGGGATACTCACAGCCGGGGAATGGCCTCGCCGCGTGACAGCACTGAGATGGAAACAGATCCAGGGAACCCAGAAGACAGCACTGGCGTAAGCAGGGAAAGTAGCCCATGGCCACAATTTTCACCATCCAACCCAGCTAGCAGCCCCCCGGAACCAGAGCCAGGACAGAAACCGGTGGAACAGCACAGGTCAAGCAAACAGGTGAAACGACCTGCCTATTTACAAGAATATGTCACCCCACCCCTCAGATGGAACCTAGGGGGAAGGGGTGTTATGGACTAAGCCAACGCAGCGATACAACCCTAAACAGCTTTACTTTACAGCAGGCTTGTAATCCTGCACTTCTCATTGGCCCTCAAATAGTGAGTCGTGATTGGTTGTTTTTGGCCAGTCTGATTGGCTGTTAATTGGCCCCTCTGATTGGACGCTTGTGAAAGGGGTAAACTCAAATCATTGGTTGTTTTGACAGCAGCCAGCTCTATAAAAGAGCTGCTGCTGCCCAAGTATTTGCTCTGTTCTTATTTTACAATAAAGAGTTGAAGTCACCGTATGATGTCTCATCTCCGTTCCTTGCACCCATGCTCAGGACTAAACACTGGTTCTGCTTAGTGCATTCTACATGTTGCATTTTAAAATAAAAGAATAATAAACTTATAATATAGTTAAGTATATAATTTCCATTCTAGTTCTAATTTTATTAATACATTAATCATTTTACACATTCTCTTAAATATTTTATTAAATATTGAGATCTATCATTATTAAACATTTTAATATTTTAATATTTTGTTAAATCTTATAATATTCCAATAGACTATTTCAAATGCAAATACTACAATACTATCTTATGTACTCTTGCAGAATCTTTCTTTAATTATACACTATCCTTTATCCTTTATCTCTAAAAAAAATCTTCTTTTTGGCATCTTGTTTCAGACTGTGGCTTTTTTTCCCTTTTTGCCTCCCTTTCTTCTCCAGTCTGGTCTTTTTGCCTCCCTCCGTCTTCTAACCTCCACCTTTTTAACTTCCCCTCACCGTTGTAATTCTCTTTTCAATTGTTTTCTAACATTGTACCTTTTTTTCCACCTTATTTTTCTTTTTCTTGGTTGTTTAATTGAATCTTAAATTCTCCTTTTTCCTTCCTCTCTTCCTATTTTCTTTCTTAATCGAACTTTTTTGTCCATTAAAAATGGCTTCTTCCTTTTCTTCTTCTTCTTCTCCTTCTCCTTCCTCAAGTATTTGCTGGTACATAGAAACTGCCATTTCTAAAAAGTGGAAGATAGCTCCTAAGGAGTCCCTGCCATTTTGTTCTCTTTCTTTTAATTTTTCATATTCCATTTTGAATTCATCCACAGATAGTACCATTGTAAATTTTTAAGAACAACCTAGATGTTTTTAATCTTAAAGTAATTTTCAAATGTCAAAGTTATCAAACAATCCAAACAGACAGAAATTATTTCCTCTTCTTCTCTTTGCAATTTTTTCTCCTGGGGCAAAATCCCAAATATATTTTAAAGCCATATTACAGTTAGTTGCTGGTCTTATAATCTTCAAGGCGTCTCCTCCAACAAATTTTTAAAGATTTTTTTTAGTCCTCTCCTTCCCACTTATAACAAAGAGCTTATTTTACCTTAAAGAAGCAGGTTTTTCTGTGCTCATTTGCTTTCTCCATAAGGAAGGGGAGTGAACTTTCCTTCAGCACTTTCGCCGCTGTAACAATCTTTTGGAAACAAATGTATCAATCCAAAAGTCAGGTTTCCAGGGTGTTTTAAAAGTAACTTAATGTCCCGGTTCAGCCAAGAAAACTTCTCCTTCTGAAAAACTTCCTACTGCACAGTCTTATCCTGTTGAAGATTCCTTTGTGGCTGCCATTTCTGACAGCTGCTCCACTACCTCAGGAAAAAGGAGTCTAGCCAGCTGGGGAAGGGGGGTGCGATATCCCCAGATCCCTGCCTGGATCTCCTCTGTCTTCCGCTGCTCCTTCGGGGTAGCGACAACCCCCAAATCCAATTGGATTGGGGGTATCTCAGCAGTGAGCACAGCAGGGATCTGCAGAGAAGCGGATTCCTGCCACCGCCAAAGCCTTGCAACTGGAAGTTCTCCGGAAAAGGCTGCAATATTGAAGAAGATTCAGGAGATCAAGGAGAAGAAAATGATATAACAGAAGGTAGAGACTCAGGACAAGAAATAGAAGAAAAAGAAAGACCACAAGAAATGGAAAGACCTAAGAGAAGAGGAGAAGGAGATAAGATAGAATACTATGGAAGGAAATATGAAGAGCCAAAGGAATCTAGAATCACAAGAAGTATGAGAACAAGATATAATTAAAAAAACAGATGAAGAATGGGAGATTTGGTCAACAAATATTAACAGACTCAACTCACCAATTAAAAGAAAATATTTGCCAAACTACAAAAATTGAAAACCAACATTTCAGCTTTTTATACACCTAATGAGAAATTATTTCTCTGTGAAAACCAGATATCCCTAATATTTTCCTAGATCAAGCATATCAATTACATGTACACATGTCTATTTGGGAAACTACATGACAAGAGGATACAAAGTGCTTTGTGACACATAACACCTAATGTATCGTGTAGCAAGATGCAAACAATAGAATAAATTATGGAATTGTGTCCTGAAATAAAACATATTTTTATAAATTAATATGTATAACATTCACAATTACATCTGCAGTTATTTTCTACAAGGACTTTTATTCTGGTACAACTCTGGAGAATTAGAGAAATGCTATTTTTTTTTTCCTATGTAGTCAAATGTATGCCATCAATATTCAGTCTTTCTCTGCATTTACTGTAGGAACTTTGGCTAGGCTAGAGGCTATTAATTGGTCTCAGAACTCTCCATTGCAGGGAATTATAGCTATCACAACTGAACACTGAGTGCATAATCTCTTTATCTCCAGCCTCTCCCAAAATTGCCATATTGCAGTCATTATTATAGTCTTTACAACTATTATAGTCTTGTTATAAAATCTAATCACTTCCCATATTCATTTGAGTTCTTTCCTCCCTCCAGTTAGATTTTTGACATGAGTAGACATAATTGGTATTATTCTTGTCAAGCTTCTTTATAGCAGATGGGATCAACTATCAGATTGCTTTCATGATTGCTAGATGAAGAAAAAAGAACTTTTTAAAACTTCAAACTTTACCTATAGTTTATGGGAAAATGAAAAGTTTCTATTAAATGATTTTTTTCCAAATTAAAAATACCATTCTGTATATTAAAATATACTCAAATAGTTACATACATGCAGACCCACAGCAGAAGACACATAAAACCATTTAGAGATATATTTGTAATAACATATTCTTGAAAAACAAGATAGTAACATGAAGCTGACCTCAACTATACTAGACATCTGATGACTTAAGAACAACTGAGCAGCCTTCTTTTAATTTGGAATTGGCCATAATGACCTTTAGTCAAGGTTTACTCTCATGGCATCATCATTCCCATCATTCAAGCAATTCAATTTTTTTAAAAAAGTGTCTCATACTGGGGAGATTAGCTAATTTCCATGGGGGGACGGAAAGGGGATTTCAACCAGAATACCAACTGAGAAGGGGAATAGGATTTAGTTTCCAGTCCTTGCCCTTCTCAGTCTTCCTATGACAATTCTGGGGAGACTGACAGAGTGTATGTATGTAAGGAAATTGCAGATGGGGGTTAAAATTGTAGTCACTGGGGTTTTAGTGACCTAGAAAGAAACATATGAGCACTTATTAAAATATGTCATAAAATTGCTCAATTTATTAGCAATTTTGAAAAAGGTTTTATTAGAGTTTATTGTACAAATGGCAATAAAGATTAGAAAGAGTGCAAAAGAAAAAGGAAATTGACTTCTAGTGTATTATAATATAAATATAATTGCAACCTCAACTTTTGTTTTACATTTCTAATAGATACAAGCCATTTCCTGCTGAAACCCTAGAAAATGTGCAGAAAAGAGCAACAAAGATAATACGGCTGAAGCAGGGGTGGGATTCAATTTTTTAACAACTGGTTCTGTGGGCGCGGCTTAGTTGGTGGGTGTGGTTGGTGGTCATGTTATTGGCTGGGCGTGGCCAACTCAATAGCACTCACATTGAGGTATGCATCTCCTCTCCTGGCCTCTCATGACTGTGGGGAAGCTGCAACAGTTGTAAATGGTCATAAGTCACTTTTTTCAGTGCCATTGTAACTTTGAATGGTCACTCCACACAAGCAAAGTACCAGCAAATGAGGGGAAAAAACTCCAGAGAAGTTTCTGAGACAGGAAGTCTAATCCTGTCAAGAATGTAATAAGGGTTAACGGAGAGGCAGTTTCTGTAAGCAACTGTCTTCCAATATTTGAGAGGCTGTCATGAAGAAGAGGGGGTTGACTTACTCTCCAAAGCACCTGAGGGCAAGAAGCAATGGGTAGAAGCTCATTAAAGAGAGATCCAACCTAGAACTAAGGAGAAATTTCCTGACAATGTGAACAATTAATCAACAGAACAGATTGTTGTCTAAAGTTGTGGGTGCTCCATTGCTGAAGGTTTTCAAGGACAGACTGGATAACCATTTGTCTGGGATGAGCAAGACTAGAAGACCTGCAAGGTCTCTTTCAGCCTTATGATTCTATAATTCTTAGACAAAAATCTGGCCCCAGTATTTCTTTGGCTTATCACAAATCCAAGCATTGCTTCATCTCAGCATGTGATGCCCTTTTTAGGACCAACCTGCTTGATGACCTGAACTCTATCCAATACTTTTAGCCCTAAACCAATTTCAATTCTCACATATCTTAGGACAGAATGGCAAAGTGTGTAGGGAGAGGGATTAACTCTGGAATTTACAACCAAAGTAATGCATACAGACTTTAAAAGGAGCCTTCTATTTAGGTTTAAAGCCACCTAACTCTTTGGGAATGTTGGTGAAAATACTGGAATATGATATATTTAGGACACATTTCACTAATATAATAGTTCCTCTGCCAAGAAGTTTGATTTAAAAAAAAAAACCCTAACAGTCTTTTCTAACATCCCTCTCGTCCCTATTTTTGGGGTAGAGTCAGGGCAACTGGATGGAGCTGAGAGTTTACTGGCTGGATGCCCTGCAGCAGATTTTTTTTTCTTTGTACCCTATTTGATGTCTAGGATTGAACTCTCAAACTTCTGAGTGGGAGATGAGCTTCTACACCACTAGGCTACCACATCATTCATTAAGAAGTTTGATAATCAGAATTTTTTTAAAAGCAAAGATGGCCTTTGCTTTTTTCCTTATCATCAATATTGTTTTCTATTAAATTCTGAAATTCCAAACCTTGAAATGTAGCAAGAAATGTACATATTTGATAAAGATTACACTCATTATAATACAAACAAGCAAGCTGTACTGATAAGGATAAAATTTCAATGGAAGATACATTAAAATTATGAATGCATTATTCCTTGGCATTTCTCTTTATCCAGTGAAGATGATCTACAATATTTATACCTATAAAATGATAAAAAAAGGGTGCATTTCTCCCAACTATACAGTATAGGCTTGTATGTAGAATGACTTTCTACAGTTTTTTCAGCTCTTACATTCTGTAATTCTGACTGTACACACATTTATACCAACAAATAACAATTGTTCACAGATTTAAAGCAGTAACCCCAGCAAGTGTTTCTCTCCCCCCCCCCCAATGGTTCTTGGAATGGCTTAGCTTTATGGCCCTTATGCAAAGTTCAGGATTACAGTGCTTCTTATTATCCAGCTTTCCTCCTGTGAAGTATCTCCCCTTCACAGTTTTCAACGATGATACTATAATTTCCTTTTCTAACTCTGCAAACATTTGTTCTATGATGCACATGATGTATATGCACCTGATACCCAAAATAGGTCATGTTCCTGAAATAAAACAGAATACAAGCTGTTATTGGTTGCATGTAAAGATGGTTTATTTCTTTTAGATGGAACAAAACACTGTAAATTGGTTACTTTACTGAATATTTTTAATGTATAGTAATTTAATTTCTTGTAATGTTCTACAGTCCACTGCCAGACCATGACTCTGCACAGTAATGCCCTCAGATTAGTGGCATAGATAGTCAGATTGGAGATTAATTCTGAGATATAATTTACCATTCCTAATTTCCTCTGAACTGCTATCATTTTATTTTTAGTACATTTCTTTAAAATTTTTCCAAGACCCTGCATTGCTTGAACTTTGAAGCATTTGTTTTTGTTTAATTGTAATTATAAGGATCTTATTTTTCCTACTATTAATTTTAATCAGTGATTCTGTTGTTCTATAGAGATTAATATAAGGGTATATTTAATCCCTGCAGTGTTTTCCATCTGCTTTTGCATGGTGTGACAAAACACTTCCAGGGCCAGGGCTAACCCAAACAATATGCTCCAAAAGTTTACCAGTAAACTTAAATAAACATGTTCTTGTTTTTCCAGTGGTACTTGCCAAAACCCAACTAATGGACCCATCTTGAAAATTGGACTGTGGATACTGCTAGCAGTTCCACTTTTGACAGCACATTATGTTTTCTCTTAAAACACCATGACTTTAGTTATTTGGGATCCAAGTACATTCTCATACTTTAAAAACAGTGCATGGAATGTACCCATTATTTTTGTTCGTTCTATGGTAAATTATTTCTCTTGTTTCCATCATGTTCAATTCAGCTTTCAGTTTTGTTCTCAAAGCTATTAGAAAGTCTGCATTTCAGTATCACAAAATGGTATGATGAAACCTTACTATTTCTCATTTAGAACCACTACATTCCCATGTACTACAGGGAAAATGGGTTTTTTAAATTTCTTCCAGTGGAGAAACAGTTCTTTTTATTCATAAAGGAGAAAACTTGCCATTTGCTATTTGAATCAATTCCCTATGTCAGACTGGGAATCAACCATGACAAGTAATAGGATTTGTTATTAGGAAGTAAACAAATCCATGAAACATATATTCTTACATGCTTAGCCATGACAGCATTCTTTTGTGTAATCAACACAGATAAAATATTGCAGTTTTTCAGATGTTTCAAGATTAGAACAGTTCTTTGCAAATTCAGTAATGTATGATAGAATGTACTTTTCACTATGAATATAATTTGATTATATTCACATTATGACTATTGTACTGAATATTCAATGCATGATGTTAGATGCATAATTTACTGGATAGAATTCTAACTTAGGTTTCAGTTGACTGCTATTTAGCTATTTAGGCTGATCTGAGGTACTGAAAGTGGAATAGGTTTCAATGAAGTATCTTCCAATGGGCTAAAATAATAAGGCTAATACTCTATATGCATTTATTTATGAGAAAGCCCCACTGAATTCAGTAAGAAGTCCTCTGAGTAGTCATGCCAAGAAATACTGTTAGCTATTCTTTCTTCGTATCTCTTTTAATTCTATCAATTTTTGAAGCTTGCAGATAAAGAAATAAAACCTGGTTTGCTGAAACTAGTTTGAGCATTAAAATTATTAAATTATGAAATGAAATAACTGCCTTTGGCTTTATCAAGAATTCAAGGGACTCTTGAACTGTGTTACAAAGCTAAGAAGGACCACAAATAAGAAATGACAAAACAAATTAATCATTTTCTTTTGGCAAAGAAAATGGAATCACTGTATAAATAAGCCAGCATATAAAGCTTCTGTGCTATCCTTTATACCAGTTTCATGCTGGCTTGTTTTCCAAAAACTAATTAATGTTTGTTTTTCTTTCCACAAACTCTTTGTTCACACACAATTAATATGAAGAATATTATAAGCTTCTGATTACTTCTTCAACAAAAGCAACAATTCTGTGAAGCTATGCAAGCTGTGCATAAAATTGCAAGCTCCAAGTTAACCAGTAACTCCCAGAGCTAAAAGGATTTTTAGTTGGAGAGGCTCCCTCCCCACTTACCCACCTACACAACAGATGGCATATTATACCCTGCTCTGTGAGCTCACAATGTCTCTGCTGCAGTTCTTTTTTAATGGTACAGGCAGAATTTGTTCTGTTTTATGGTTGCACCCTCTGTATTTTTGTGTGTTTTGGTTTTGGTTCATGCCATGTTTTTCCATATTGGTCCATATTTCCAATAAGGAAGGGAAGCTACACACTGCGTATATTGATTCTGCATCAATATGCAGAATTCTTCCCTTTCCTATTAACAGACTAAACTAACAATCATGTAGCAATCACTTCCATTTCAATACTTTTTCACTATACAAGTAGTCCTCAACATACACTCACAATTGAGCCCAAAATTTATGCTGCTAAGTGAGACATTGTTAAGTGAGTTTTGCCCCATTTTACAACCTTTTGTTACAGTTAAGTGAATCATTGCAGTGCAGGACAGTAATTTGCATTCTTTACCAATACTTCAAACTCACTTATAATGTAGCCAGATTGCAAAATGTTATTGCATGCAATGAATAGCATTTTGTTTTCAAGAACACTAGGTAGATTTCCACTGAATGATATTGTCTAAATATCAGTGTGTTAAGTAGTGCTTCCAAAGACTACTAAAAAGTAATGCTATTCGTTTCAATATTTTAGTAAATGCAAATTTGCACAACAAGCTATCTTTACTGAATCACAGTTGAAGTAATATCAAAAGATAAATTGCATTAGAGAAATGGAGATAAATACAGATTTTTGTTTTCCTGTCTTCCATTTCCATATATTTTGCAAAATTACAATGTTGCTTGTTGATTTACATTTAGTATATTCAAATCTAGTCAAATGTGATTGGTGAGTATAATGAATAAAGTTGTGGTTTAGTCAGTAAATGATGATTAGGGCTGAAAACAATATGTGAATTCAGTCATCAAAATGTTTATTGAGCTTACTATAAAAGTTGTTGGCCATGATGCTTATAAAAGTTGTTGGCCATGATGCTTATAAAAGTGGCAGGAAAAAGTGCCTGAAGACTCCTATATTTAATTAATGAATCAGATGATACATATGTAAACCCAATTTTGTTTATACAGGAACACATTTCACAGGAAAATATCACCACATTTCTAATTACCTCAGTTGCCTATTTATACCATGTAACATGTTTTAAATTTGACTTCATTGTTTTGCAACTTATTCATAAACTGTCTTACTATGCTAAAATATCACTAAGAGTTTATGAAAGGAACAAATGTTATCAAATATATCAGTCTCTCTTGGGAAGTTTTGCCCATCTGTTAGTGAGAAGGTGAGATAAATTGAGAACTAATCAGAGAGTGAGAAATAATACCAATGTTTTAGTCATAAATTATTTATTCATTGCCTCTTCTTCATCTGGTTTATTTTGTCTGAGATGGTAGCTAACCAGTTAGCTAGGTAGAATAAAATAGGTATTTAATAGAAAAAAAGGGATAGGAAAATTACTGAATGTTTATGTGCTGAATGTTTATGATGTTTAATTTATATGGGGTCCTTGATGCTCTGATGATGTAACATAATCTGATAATAAAATGTCTACAAGAAAATCACCAAGCTCAGAGAGCACCAAGGACTCCACAGCTCAACCCTGAGCTATAAATATTTTCTTCTATCGATATTTGATTTAACATGCAAAAGCAAGTAGGATAGCTTTGGAGAAAGGGGTTGGAGCTCCTTCCTTCTGACAATGGTGATGACACTCTCCCAACTTTGTGTTTCTCTCCATCCTTCTTCCCAAGCAACCTTTCTCTGCCTTTTAACCACAGAGGAAGCAATACAGATTGAGTCCAAGATAGAAGAAATATCAGATTTTCAGATGTAACAGGAATTAATGTCTTCTTGAATATATCTAGTCAGTATAGATTATGCATGAAATGAAAGCAAGGGGAAAACTGATCTATACTGACCACTGGAAATTAGTATGCAGTATCTAGTATTGGACTATGGTAAATACTGACTCTATTTCAGTGGCTGCATGGTGCATTTGATGATAGTATAAGTAGTTCAGTGATTTTAATAAAAGATTCATAAGCACCAGTGGAAATCCACTAAGCATTTTCAGCAATGCTTGCAAATAAAGGTCTGTATTTTAGTAACTGAACAGTCCACTGAATTCACTTAAAACTTCTATAGGTTCATCTATCCTTGTAGGCCTATCTTCAAATTGTGAATTTTCCAAGTAGAAATGGATGGCAGTCTTTCATTATTTTAGTAGAGAAGAAAATGAATCAAGCCCCATTACAATTAGGTGATTCATAATCATTAGCCTAAGAATTAATTGCCATCTCAAAATAACTACCATGAAATAACTGATCACTATATTTAACATCCTTTTAATGTACTGTGATCCTTTCTTTTGCCAATATTTAGGCAGTGATATTGTCAGAGACTTGCTGCTTTTTGTTCTGTTTTGGGAGATTCAATTGTTAATCAAACAACAGTTATTATGATTCTTAGTTATGCTCCACAATGTTTTGTAATAAAACCCTGGACTATATTCTCAGACTTAGCAATTCAACTAATTGAGGACTCTCAGTGTATACATGACAAATTAATCAAAGCCTTTCTTGCTTTGCTTTTTCAACTTCTGCAGTGTGAAGCTATTGAACCTATAAGCTTAAATTGGTTGTGCAAAATATGTTATCAGTTCAATTATACTGGAAATCAAATCAATTATTTTGATTTACTGAAGCAGACATAATTATAAAGAAAGGAATGTAGAGAAAGAGGAAAAAGAATTATAGAGAGGAGGAGAAATAAGCTTTACATCAGGATTTTCTAAACTTTTTGCCATCACACTTCCCTTTCTTGTAATCTTAATGTACACACCCTCCCCTAAAATGTCCAAACACTAAAATGAACACAAATGAACAATGAAAGCAATTCAATGACTCTGGCAAAGGTGGATTTATTGTAACAACATATAACTAAAAGGTTATTAACACATCCCCAATAGAGGTACACCTCTCAGTGTGGGAAGCCCTGCCTTACATACTATTACTGATCTTCTTAATTAGCTCCCAACAAAACTCAGACAAATATTCTGTCAGCTTCCTATTATGGAAAAGTTCCCATAAACTTGATTTACAGTGTCTTTGTAATTTATTTATTTAGAAATAGCCAAGCATAGCCTATTAAAAATGACCAGGCTCCTAAAACAAGCAACAAAACAATGAACGTTTCATTAGATTCTCAAGGGCAGGAAGTATTTCAGTGTTAACTAGCTTAAATAAGCAAATAAGTAAACAAATGAGAATCAACCATTTTCAGCTCTGTACATCTATTTTATAATATGTTCTAATGGGGATTTTTCCAATGGCATTACTTTTGCTGCTTTTGCTTTTGCTTTAGAAAAGAATGAACTTGGAAGTTTTGCATTGGATTTTATACTCCAGGAAAGAAAATAATCTGATACACATTTTAAACTCCTTTTTCCATAATATAAAGTTGTGATGCTTGTTCTTTGAGGGTACATTTTCCCCAAAACAAAGACTATCATATTTTGGCTGTGTCATGAGAGCTGATTCATTTGAAAAGTTAATCATGCTGGGAATGGTCAGAGGAAAAAAAAGGGGAGGGCGCATTGATACCTCTTGGCTACACATTATGAAGGATGATACTGGGATGATCATGGCAGATCTGAAAGAGGTAGTATAAGACAGACAAGCATGGAGAGTACTGAGGGTCAGACATGACTGAATGGATGATGATGACATTTCTTCAAGGTCCTACATAAAACTACTTTACCTTGTTCTGTTTTATCTTTTTTTAACACAGTAAACTGGTGGTTCTCAACCTGTAGTCTGCAGACCCCTGAGGGGCACAATGTTATCATGGGGGGGGGGGAAGGGTGTGAAGGCTTAAAGGAATATTATGATTTAAATCTAGGTGTCACAGCCTGTCAGGCACTAGATACCTTTTTCCATAAACCATATTACTCACAAGCAGTGAAATATGATAATAAGCTGCATAAATACAGCTGGAGCTCCTTGCAAACCAAATGGCATGACGTTGAAATGATAACTGTCCAATGGACAGTTAAAAGTAGTTTTCCATTCATTCCCCTCATGGATACATAAATGATAGTATACTTCTTGCAAATTGAGCTTGGTAAATATGCGTCCTTGGGATAAAGTGGCCAATAGGTCTTTTATCAATGGTAATGGGTATAATTGTTCAACACATATTGCGTTAAGATCCCGAAAGTCTACATATAGACATAGCCCTCCATCCTTGTCTCTGAACAATACAGGAGCAGCTATGTGAAATCTTCTGGGTCTAATAAATCCCCTTTTTAGATTCTTATCGATATACAATCGCATTTCCTCCATTTATTTAGGAGTCATAGAATACATGCGTGGTTTAGTCAACTGCACCCCTGGAACCAGTTCAGTCAACATTCGGTTGATCTATGGGGTGGTAGACAATCAGTCCCTTCTTCATTAAACACCTCTGCTAGATCTTGATACTCCAATGGATAATGCCATTTCAAGGTGTTTTTATTATCAGTCATAAGCATCTTGGCAAAACCTTTGGGCTGTTCATTCGAAGATAGCAGTGAAGATGGTCCCACGGCTAGTCAGATTTTCCAAAAAAAAAAACCCTTCCCATCTAATAGTTGGCTGCCATTTATCCAACCATACCAGGCCCAATATCAAAGCCTCAGTCATATGAGATACCACCACAAATGATATTCACTCCCAATGCTTCCCCATCACCATTTTAATATATTCTGTTCAATGTGTGGCCAGCACCCCACCCAGTAAAGATTCATCCACCTGTTCAAACCTAATAGGATTATTCAACTGTATCAATTTCCCAATTTGTTTACTATTGCCTGAGTTATAAGACACCGGGTACACCCAGAATCAATCAGTGCCCCCAACTCAGTCCCTTGATTAGTACTCATATTCCACAGTGTGACAGGGATTATGAATGGATGAGTAGGCATACTTACCATTGGATCAACAGCAACAGCATCTTCTGTCTCATAATCCATTCTCTCAGCCACTGGACGTTTTTCCAAATCCCGCCACTTGATACCTTGGTCACTAATCTTCTTGACCATTCCAGAATTAACCTAATCTTTGATTTTGATTTACTCATAATTATTGAAGGCAAGTCCTGAGATATACATGATACTGACAGTGGTGGTATTGGACAATTCATGGCTCAATGTCCTGGTTGGTTGCAACGAAAGCATTGGAAAGTTCCCCTCCCCGGCTTTGGAAGGGAAGTAATCCTCTTGGCTCTGACCTAATTGCTTGTTCTTCAGGTTTACACAGTACAGAGGACGTTTCCTTTTTTGGATTTAGTCTTCATAGACCAGCATCCAGCTCTATAGCACTCTGTTACCATTCATGTATAGATTTTGGTATACCTCTATACAAACAGGCCTGACTTAAGTTGTGGTCTAGTCCATCTCTAAATATATGGATCAGCGACCGTTCAGGCCAAGAGAGTACTTTCCCAGCCATATGTTGGAATTCCTGCACATAATCACGAGCTGATCTACCATGTAGTTTTATTACCAACAAATCATCCTGTGCCTGTTGTTCTGTAGATCTATCCTCAAATCGCACTCTTAGAGCTACTAGAAAAAGTCCAATATCACTTAATTCATTTGATCTTTGCCGATGCAAATCCGCTGCCCAATCATGGCCTCCCTGTCCAATACGTTCATGACAGCAACCACCCTCCACCAATGTGATGGATAACATTGTCCATACAAGTCAAAATGGTTAATTATCTGGCTCAAAAATACAGCTACTCTGTTAACCTTTCCATCAAACGTTATGTTCAAAGGGGGGGCACTTTCCTGAAAACAGCCCATTCCAAGGTGGTATTGGTTGTCTCTCACTTTGTTCTAATCCCAAAGTAGATGTATAAGGCGCTACTGCCGCCTATTTCAGGATGAATGTTCCAGTTCCCAGTTATGCATATCAGACAACCTACCCTTCCTTTGCTGTCTTTCTTACTGAGGCATGTCCCAGCTACCTTGTTTATACCTTGATGATGACTGTTCCACACCCCTTCCAGTGTCTCTATCATGTGTTCCCATGGGACTGGAACTGTACAACAGGTCACTACCCAAAATGTACCCATATTTTGGACGTACTGCCTCTTTACTTGGTGTATCACTTAGTGTTTTATCACCAAATTGCATCCTCAACATATCCAATGTCTCACTCCCGGGTGCTGTCAATCGGCTGTCCTCCATTCCACGCCACCTTTTCACCTGTCACTTAGGAGGGTAGTGTTTATCCTCTTCAGGTTTTTCATCCCCCTCCTTTCTACTGGGTTCGCTTAACTTAACCTCCTTCATACTTCTAGATGTTTTAGGCTGCACCACTAATGGAGCAGGGATTGGCATTAACTGCTCTTCATTGTTTTCTTCCTTCTTCACCAATTGTCCTTTACTTGCTTCCTCTCTTGCTTCCTTGGCTACTTCTGTATCTTGTCTTACTGACAAATTAGGCTCCATTCCCTCTGCCATAATCCCAACACTCTAACAAGCAATTCCAGAAGATACTCACCAAGCAATTCCAGAAGATACAAGAAAAGCAAACGTTGGGGAACGCTGACTTTCTGTCACAGCCTATCAGACACTGGATACCTTTTTCCATAAACCATGTTATTCACAAGCAGTGAAATACAATAATAAGGTTTAATGCAGGGTTTCCAATCACAATCAGTAGTTACAGTAACAAGGATATGTTCAAAGTCAGAGTTGAGAGCAACCACCTCCCAACGCTGTTCTTATGCCCTCCCCTAATTAACACATAATAACAGCACCGCCCATGAATGACACCTGTGCACCTCCACCCCGTGCCTAAATGATCCAATCAATCCCTCCCCCTTCCATCCTAGCTTTGTATCCGTTTTCCCCAACAAAGGTTAACAAAACATAATTGTTCCCTGGAACTACCCTGCAGCGGCTGATGCAATCGCTAACCATCACCCCTCCCAACAGCTGACTACAGTCTGATAACCAATGTGGGAAGCAAACCGCATTGCTTCTAAACCACTGCCAAGTCGCCGGCTCCCATTAATGCAGCAGGAAGGATCGAAATGCGTTGGACTGTCAGCTGGAACGGAGCACCATCACTAACAGCCATTGAATTGTTGTTGGGGTGTTCTGGCAAAACTGGAACAGACCCAACACTAGGGTTAAGTCTTGGGGGTCTATGGCCACAGTCTATGACCACAAAAGGTATTCAAAGGTAGTCCTTAGTGAAGAAAAGGTTGAGAACCACTGTAGTAAATCATTAGATGCTGTGGCACATAGTTAGAATGTAGTACTGCAGGCTACTTCTGCTGACAGCTGGCTGCCTGCAATTTGGCAGTTCGAATCTCACCAGACTCAAGGTTGACTCAGCCTTCCATCCTTCCCAGGTCAGTAAAATGAAAACCCAGATTGTTGGGAGCAATATGCTGACTCTGTAAAACTTTTTAGAGAAGGATGTAAAGGCACTATAAAGTGATATATAAGTCTAAGTGCCATTGCTATTGCTATTATTCAAAGTAATTTCAGCTGTAAATAAAAGCAATACAGTTTCAATTCAAAAAAACTAACTCTATATTTAACTTTTAAAAGGAAATGGTTCAGTTCTGAATAAACTGAATAAACATCATTTTTTAAAAAATACAAGGTTGTTTGTTTCTCTAGCATAGCAACTAAAAACTCTATTTGATCCATCTGCAGCCTCCTCCACATTCTAATTATAACCTTGGCTATCAATTCCAGCTTTGTCCTCGTTGCCCTCTTTTTTCTTTGTCACCAGTATGCTTAATGTAAAGTTCCAGAGCATCTGTAATGTATAGTATTTTATGATCGCAGATTGGCCTGAAAAAAAAATCCTACTATGGATTTTAGAATTGGCAGAGACAATAACCAAAGATTCTCTCACATGCTTGAAATCCTGAAGTATATAATTGATTTTTTAAATGACACATTGATCTTAGCTTTATAAAAAATTGATATCACTGTCCCTCTCTTTAGTATGGTTATTCAAACATATTTGGTTCTAAGATATATTACAAATTTTGCCAGTAATAAGGATGGTATATAGTTGAGCTTGCAGTTAGTTTAAACCGATTAGCATCCTGGCTTGCCTATCTTAACAGGACACCAATCTAAAATGGTGGTTATTTTCTGCATGTGTTCAAGTTTCCTATTGCTTATCCATTTAAAAAGGTAGCATAAATATTCATATTAGACTTTCAGTAGGCAATTTTTATGGCACATTATTCTTACATTCAGTATTAATGAAAATGTTGCTGCTATGGAAACACCTCAGTACTGTTAAATATATAAATTATTAAAGCTTCTGTTGCAGAAAATTGCTCATTTCTAAATCCTCCATGTCACAGAAATATTTGTAGGACCTTTACTATACTTGTTTATATTAGTTCTCAGAAAAAAATAGAATGCATAATATTGGTATTCAGTAATGCAGGTTTATACATACAAGCATATTTTTATGTTCCCTTTTGCAGCTATTTCCAGGGAAGAAATGGTGAACTGAAGATGGCTCCATAAAAAGCAGACTCAATGACTGTGGTTAGTCACAAATTGGCTCTTTGTAATTCCTCTTTGGATAAAGTGAGGATTTGAGATTGGCCACAAGTGTTCCAAAGCAATTGTTCTTCTGAGGAAGTTGCAAGACAATGACCTCTGTCTGGATTTAGAGCTCTGAGAGAGGAAGGCATAGCACTTCTGCCCGAAGAAGGTTGGTGCCTTTGAAAGGACACTGGATGCACATATTTCCTTTTCTAATCACTTTCAGAAATTGCTTGTTAACTTATTTTTAGCTGTTAAGAACTTTGAAATCAACAAGTTTTACAGCATCAAGTAAGTTTTCTTCAATCCTTAGCAAAGAGAGTGTTGTGTCCATCAGCAAGAAGACCCGGAGGTGGTGACTAGGGTTTCAGCTCTTTATTTAGTCCCCGGAACTGATCTGGCTCCGAGGGAAAAACAGCAGCTTTTTATTCTCAAGCCGCGGCGGCCGCGGCCAATGACACCACTTTGAATCTCCCGCGATTCGTTTCCACCAATCGCGGGAGATTCTCAGCGGGCCAATCAGCGTGGCTCGCTAAACCAATCAAATCGCCCTGCGCTTTGGCCAATCAAAGCGCGGGGTTTCAAGAATGCAAATGAGCGTATAGAACAGAGAGTTTTAAATACAAGTTTAAGAAATTAAGTTTTTTTTTCTGGAATAAACAGCAAAAGGCGATTAAAACTTTGAATTTAGAAAGTTACAAATAGACTGAGTCCAAATAAATTTGAAATAAGAGTTTGGAATTAATTAAAATGGAATTAAGAATCCTTCCCATGGGGAAATGCTTTTGTTTCCAATTCTTAAAAAGAAATAAGATAATGTTCCTTTTGCAGTAAATAGTGCTATGGAAAGCACAAAAAGGAATGAGAAATAGTAAGCTGTTTGGTGGCTTCCAGGAGCGTGTTGGACCTCGGAGGGGTAAATAGATGAAAGGGGAAGACCTGGAGATCTTGGGGAGGTGCCATGATCCTGGACATTACAAGAGAATCCCCCAAAAACCAGCAGCAGAAGAGGGAGATCATACAGATCGGAACCATAGACATGGCAGCCCAGCAGCTTAAAGAAGAAGGAAGGAAGCAAAGAGTGGAAAATAGCAAATTGAGTAATGGAAAGGTGAACTTAAAGAAGATTTCCAGAATACTGATTTATACTACAAAGGGGAATTGAAAATTAAAACTCCAAACCGAACAGTGCAGTGAAGCGGCAGAAATATTGGAAGGAGTACTAACTAAAGAAATGGCAGTAATTTGTGCTGAGTAATAGAGCGCTGAAAACAGAGGAGCTGAAGGGTGAGACAACATCATTTACTTTTACTTTGGGAGTTGAAAAGGGGGTTCTAAAAAACATCCAAGTTACCCAGTAGCTTGCTCTTCCTGAGACCATCATCTGTGAACTGTCCTTAAATATCATATTTCAATTCTTACTATGTTACAGAGCCCTTGATTATCACATTGAACGTGAAAACAAGTTCAATTCACTACAAACATGGGAAACCTCCTGCCCACACGTTTGTATCTTTCTTGATGACTTCAATCTACCTCGTATTTATTGGACCCTAAATTATTGTACAGCTGAACCCATACATACAACCTTCTACAATGCTGTAACAAATCTGGGACTGGAACAATTAGTAACCAACAATACTAGATTTAACAACTGTCTTGATCTCATCTTTTGCAACAGTTTGAATTCAATTTACAGAACACAAATAAAAGAACCCTTTTCCAACAGTGACCATAGCATGATTGACTGTTGTCTCAACATATGTCCTCATAAAAATCATCATAATGACAAGATACCCAATTATAACTTCAAAAAAGGCAACTATATTCTTATAAACGACGATCTCTCATCTCTTGACTGGCAAATTCTATTCATGAGATGCAATACTGTCGAAGACCATTACAACATATTTTTACTAAAAATCAAAAGAACCATCAAACTATATGTACCAATAACAACTCCCCAAACCAGGAAAAACAGATTACCCATAACAATAAGGAAGCTTCAATCCAAAAAGAGATCACTTTGGCAAAAAAACAAATCTGGTCACGTTGCCAACTTCAAAAGCCAATGCAAAAATTTATGCCACCAGATAAAAACTGAATGCACCAATTATCACATAAAGCAAAAGGAAAAGCTTCTACACACCAATTCCATCCGTGCTTTCTACAATTTTGTAAACAACAAACTTCAAGACTCGAGGTCCATTCCACCCCTGAAAAGACCTAATGGTAAAGACTGTAACAATGACACCATTAAAGACAACCTCTTTAACACATTCTTTGGCTCAGTATTTGTAAACAGCAATGGATCATGCCCAATATTTCCTAGTCAAACCACAGACAACTACAATGATCTAATACATATCGATTTTACAGAAGATAATGTTGAAAAAGCACTACACAATCTAAAACCATCTCTATCTATTGGACCGGATGGAATATGTGCCTATTTCTTAAAAAACCTACCCACTGCCATAGCAGAACCTCTAAGCATAATCTTTTAAAAATCTTTCAGGACCAGCTCCTTGCCAAAACTATGGTCACAAGCTCACAGTCATCCCCACCTTCAAAAAGGGAGACCCTAGCCTAGTTGAAAATTACAAACCAATATCTTTATGTTGCGTCACCTGTAAAGTCATGGAATCAGTTATTAACCAATCCATTATCCTCCACTTAGAGACAAACAACCTACTCTCTAATAAACAATTTGGTTTCAGAAAAAAATTATCCTGTAATCTGCAACTCCTACACTGAAAAAAAAAATGGACTACACAATTTGATCAGGGCAAAGCAATTGACACTATTTACATAGACTTCTGTAAAGCCTTTGATTCAGTGGCACACGACAAACTACTCCTAAAACAAATCTTATGGCATCTCCGGACACCTGCATAACTGGATAGATGAATTCCTGTCAAACAGGCAACAAATGGTCAAAATAGGGAACACCCTATCAAATCCTGTATCTGTCAACAGTGGTGTCTCCCGCTCCCAAGGCAGCGTTCTAGGACCAACTCTCTTTATACTTTACTTAGATGACCTTTGTGATCATATTAAGAGCATCTGTGTTCTGTTTGCAAATATTCAACACCACTGACAATACTGCTACCCTTCAAAATGACCTTAACTATGTGTCAGAATGGTCAAACAAATGGCAACTTCAAATCTCAACAAATAAATGCTCTGTCTTACATATTGGCAAAAAAATCAGAAAATAAAATACAAGCTGAATAATCAAGACCTTGTTGATGACCCCAACTATGTCAAGGACCTTGGAATACTCATCTCTAATGATCTAAGTGCTAGAACCCACTGTAACTACATAGCCAAAAAGGCATTAAGAGTTGTTAACCTAATCTTACGTAGCTTTTTCTCCAGTATTATCACACTACTAACTAGAGCATACAAAACATTTGCTAGACCAATACTTGAATACAGCTCATCAGTCTGGAACCCACATTACGTATCTGATATTAACACAGTTGAGAAAGTCCAGAAATATTTCACAAGAAGAGTTCTCCTCTCCTCTACTCATTGTAGAATACCTTATGCCACCAGACTCAAAATTCTAGACCTAGAAAACCTAGAACTACGCCACCTTCGGTTCGATCTAAGTATAGTACATAAAATTATCTACTGCAATGTCCTGCCTGTCAATGAATACTTCAGCTTCAACCACAACTATACAAGAGCACACAATAGATACAAACTCAAGGTAAACCGCACCAAACTTGATTGCAGGAAATACGACTTTAGCTACAGAGTGGTCAATGTCTGGAATACTCTACCTGACTCTGGTTTCTTCCCCAAACCCACAAAATTTTAACCTTAGACTGTCTATTATTGACGTCACTCCCTTTCCTAAGAGGTGTGTAGGGGGTGTGCATAAGTGCACCAACGTGCCTACCATCCCTGTCCTATTGTTTCTTTTTTATTCGTATCCATTTCATGTATTCACAACCATGCTTATACTTATACTTGTTATCTAATACTTGCTTGACAAATAAGTAAAATAAAATAAATAAAAATAAATTAATAAGCTGTTGTTCCATGCCTAGGCATCATATATCAAACTTGAAGTAGTAGTAAATGTGGAGAAAGGAAGGGTCTGGCATTCTTTGCCTAAGTGAAAAAGGAAAATGGGTACTTTAAACCTTCATAATTGAAGCTTTCCTTCAGAATAAGACTTGGCTACACCTACTTTCTGAATGTATTCTTTACATAACATACTAAGTCTGTTGTGACCTACAAGCTACTAGGATTTGCACATTCTTTTTTTAACTCAATATGCAGATTGAGTAAATTATATATTTACATTGTAGTAAACAAATACATATGGATGAACAGCAATTAATCTGAAAATAAAGGGGAAATATTTGATAGAGAAAATGAAAATAAAAAAATCACTTTTCTCCAGCAATGGACATAAATTTGGCCAAACCCTTTTAGCAGTACATCATGAAGTTTACACACTTAACAAAAATCATTGCTCAAAAGGATGTAAATCTGTTTTTCTTCTGGGGCCCTATCAAATGTTTATTGCATATTTTCATTTGGCAGCATCAGTCTAGAAATGTTTGGAAAAAAATCAATATAGCTACTTACTTGAAAATGAAATTCATTACATTTCCCTTATTTGCCTCTATAATTATAGCATTAATATATTTTTTACTTGAAACATCAGGAAAAATAATTCTATTTAGTGATCAGACTAGTCAATACCATTCAATAAGGTGGCATGTGCTTGGAAGGTATATGTACACAAATTATTCTATGTAAATAATAACAATAACCACCAATGTGATGGTAGAAGAGTTCTATTTTACTGGACTACATTAATCCATTGTTCTTTTTAATGTAGATTTCCTCATATCATTTTCAGGAAAGGATATTTCAAGAAAGAAAACAAAAAAACCTGAGAGCAGCTGAGGGGGAAATCTTAGTTGGATCATATTATCAAACTGGCACAATATTCCAATTTGCTATTCCAACATACAAAGTACTTATTAAACAGTACTGAGCAGATTTCTGAAAATGACAAGGATCAAATTGCCAATTATTTTGCCCAAGTATAGCTTCTGTGCCTTGGGAAAGTTGCATAGCAAGATATTGCTCTAAGGCAACCAATTGTGAAAGAAAATATGCTTCCTGTTCTTTTCATATTTACTGAGGTGTGCACATCACTGGTGTAAGCTATCGTACAACAGCCCTGGATCAGTTTAGTAGTATTTATTAAAAGTAAGAAAACTTCCAGTTAAAGTTTTTCATCCCCCTTCAGAAGATACCTTCACCTGCTGGCTGCCCGTCAAGCTGCTTCCAACAGGAAATTTTCCAACAAAGGAAAATGGCTAGAATTATAGTGATATGTATAATGGAAAAGGCTTTGTACTGGGTCTGCAAAGCACTGTGAGCAGGAAATCTCTGTCTGTGGGAACCTAAGAAGGAACAAAAATAAGACTTAATTTTTAGCAGTTGCAGTAGGGAATATGTGGGCCAGATGTCATAATAGATGTTTGCCAGTAAGTACGTACCTTTTGAGCCCTTATTTCAAACATTTCTTCTGCTGTTCGGGAAAAATATCATGATAGTGTCTGTTACAGACATCATAATAATACTTTTGTTTTAACTTCCAAAGCTGCACTAGAAATCAATGATTTCTTGTGCATTGGCTGTGCATTTCAAAAACAGTGTAGACAAGTTTGGTGGCCAGGTGTCACCCAATATTTATTTAACTTTGAAAAAGCAGACAACTTCATGGGTGGCCCATGAGTTTACATGTGAAATCTATTTTTAGAGTTTATGCTGTAGGCTAAACGTGTTTCATACCCAGCTCCTAAGAAAATCCCACTAAGTAGTTCCAGTGGAAGGCACATGATGCCTATACCTACTCAAATATATAGCAATAGCACTTAGACTTACCGGTATATACCACTTTATAGTGCTTTACATCCCTCTCTAAGTGGTTTTATAGGGTCAGCATATTGCCCCCAACAATTTGGGTCCTCATTTTACCCACCTCAAAATAATGGATGGCTGAGTCTGTTATGGACTAAGCCATCATATCAGTAACAACCCTAAATACCTTTACTTTGCAGCAGGCTCGTAATCCTGCACTTCTCATTGGCCCGCGAATAGCGAGTTGTGATTGGTTGTTTTTGGCCAGTCCGATTGGCTGTTAACGGGCCTCTCTGATTGGACGCTTGTTAGAGCGGTAAACTCAAACCATTCGTTGTTTTGACAGCAGCCAGCTCTATAAAAGAGCTTCTGCTGCCCAAGTACTTGCTCTGTTTTTATTTCACAATAAAGACTTGAAGTCTCCGTTTGATGTCTCGTCTCCGTTCCTTGCGCCCATGCTCAGGACATAACACTGGCGACGAAGGTGGGATGTGGAGACGATAGAGCTGACTAAGTATTCATTGAACAAGACAGCACGTGGCTGAAGAGCGCACGCAACGAACGGCAGAATGACCAGCGGCGCCATACCACCCGCTCCATTTGACCCAGCAAACGAAGAGTGGGACTCGTATATAGATCATTTCCACATGTTCCTAGAGACCAACAATTTAAAAGATGCTATGCCTGGCAAGAAACGAGCAGTGTTCCTGACTCACTGCAGCCCCGCCATTTTCAAAATGGCTAAAGCACTTGCCAAACCAGCGGAAGTGAAGACCATGGATTGGGATAACCTCGCGCCAATCCTCCGGGCCCATTACGCACCCGCAGTACCTACACTGATACGAAGACACGAGTTTTACCAGAGGGACCAATGAAAGAACAAGAGTGTTGGGGAGTTCGTAGCCAACCTCCAGAAGCTAGGAGGCCTCTGTGGTTTTGCAAACCTCGAGGAAGCCCTGAGAGACCGCATAGTTCTGGGTTTAGATGACCACACTGTGCAGAGTAAACTGATGGCGAAAGGAGACATCAGTCTTGCAGATGTCATCACCGACGCTACTGCCACAAAAGCAACCAGAAAGTCAGCCGCTCAAATGCACCAATCGAACGCACCGCACCGCATCGCCAACTCGCTAACGATAGCCCACTCTCCGCTGAGAAGCACGCTCTTACCACCCACCACGAAGACCTCGAGTCATCCTCAGACAGTGAGGAAGAGGAGGTCAACCGGCTCTGCTCGGAATGAGAGCAAAGGAACCAGAGACTTCCGCGCCAATGTGCTGGTTGCGGGGCAACCCACCCACGATCAGACTGCAAATTCCTCGACGCACTCTGCCATTCCTGCGGGAAAAGAGGCCATATCGTGAAGGTCTGCAGAAGCAAGCGAGATTCCAGTCCAAGCCGAAGGAAGAACAACCTCCGTCGGGAGACAGGCAAACCACCTGAACCACCAATGGAACAACCACTACTACTACAGAAATCGAGCACCTGCCTCTTCAACGAGATGAGAAGAAGCGCACCAAATCATTATTACCGGCCACGCTTCATCGCTAGATGCAAAAAAGATCTGCGTAAGGGTTACTATTGAGAATCAACCGTGCGTGATGGAAGTCGTTTTGGGGTCATCCCTATCGATGGTATCCTGGAAAACCCTCAAACAGCTGATCCCTGCCATCTCCCGCCAGGATCTCAGCACTCAAAGAATCATCCTAAAAGACTACCAGGGAAACAGAATTCCAGTTGTCGGTTCCAGCCACGTCCAAGTATCCTTCAAGGACCGCACCGTGACACTTTCCCTAACTGTCGTCGATCATGACCGGCCCAGTTTGTTAGGGTTACAGTGGTTCGCTCCATTCAGTATTGAACTAGCCAGCATACACCAAACCAGAAGCGATGACTGGGAAGAGGCCCTCATCCAGGAATTCCAGGACGTGTTCACAGGAACATTAGGCAAGTACAAGGGGACCCCTATATCATTTAACCTCAGCCCCATTGTAGCTCCCATTTGGCTTAAGCCTCGTTGGATGCCTTTTGCCCTAAAGCCGAAGATCGATGAGCAGCTAGATAAACTAATAGCCCAGGGCGTGTTGGAACCGATTGACCATGCCCTTTGGGAAACTCCAATAGTAATGCCCATGAAGCCAGATAGCTCATTAAGAATTTGTGGGGATTACCAGGCCACCCTAAATCATGCTCTTCAACAGAGTGCTTACCCAGTACCGGTGGTCCAACACCTTCTTCACTCCCTGGGTGGCGGAAAAATATTTGCGAAATTGGACTTAACAGGCGTACCAACAACTACCTGTAGATGCGATGACTGCAGAAGCCCAGACAATAGTTACACATAGAGGCGCCTTCAAGTGCAATAGACTCCAATTCAGAGTAAGCGTGGCACCTGGAATTTTCCAAAGTTTGATGGAGAGACTATTACAAGGTATAAAAGGCATCGTGCCTTATTTTGACGACGTCTTAATAGCTGCCCCTACTAAAGAGTTATTAGCACAACGACTCAGAAAGATTCTTCAGAAATTTAAAGATGCTGGCCTGAAAGTAAAAAGGGACAAGTGTCAACTTTGTATGGAGAGAGTGGAATTCCTGGGATACCTTCTCGACAGACAGGGAATCCACCCCACCGAAAAAAAACTAACCACAATCAAAAATGCTCCGAGATCTAGGAATAAGACAGACTTCCAAGCCTTCCTGGGACTTATTAACTTCTATAACATCTTCTTGCCCCAGAAGGCGACCGTAGCCGAGGCCCTACATAGACTTCTCAACAAAAAGGCTTCCTGGGTCTCAGGACGGCGTGAAGAACGGGCATTCTAACAAGTGAAAGACCTCTTAACTTCCGATGCTGTATTGATACAATTACAATGAGACTCTCCCCTTAACGGTTACCTGTGATGCCTCACCTTTTGGAATGGGAGCCATTTTAAGCCACATCCTGCCAAATGGGAATGAGGCACCTATTGCGTTCTTTTCGAGAACTTTGTCTAAAACTGAAAGGAACTATAGCCAACTTGATAAAGAGGCTCTCGCTATTGTATCAGCAATTAAACGTTTCCATGAATATGTGTATGGGAGACCCTTTGCCATAATTACAGACCACAAGCCGCTAGTTGGTATTTTGGCAGGAAACAAACCAACTCCCCACATCTTATCACCAAGAATGACACGTTGGTCAGAATTTTTAGCCGCCTACGATTACTGATTGCAACACCGCCCGGGGAAAGCCATTCCCCATGCTGACGCTTTGAGCCACTCTCCACTACCAGACGTCATAGAGGACCCAGCTCCAACCTTAGCCGTAATGCAAATCGAAACCCTTAAATCACCACCGCTGACCGCTCGAGATATTGCCTCAGAAACAAAAAAGGACCCTTTTTTGGCATGAGTCCTCAGCTGGGTGGAACGGGGTTGGCCGGACAGCGCACCCAACGACACTTTCAAGCCATTCAGAAATCAACAGACAGAACTATTCTCCCAAAAGGGCTGCATCTTGTGGGGAGACAGAGTTGTAATCCTGGAGAAATTGCAACATAAAGTTTTAAAAATGTTGCACGATGGACATCCAGGAATGGTGCGGATGAAGGCATTGGCCAGGAGTTACGCATGGTGGCCTGGGTTAGACAAACAGATAGAGACCTGGGTAGCAAAGTGCAGCAAATGCCAGGAGACTTGCTCTACTCCTCCAAAAACTCCCCCAACGCACTGGGAAACCCTCGAGGTCCTTGGTCCCGTATCCACATCGATTTTGCGGGACCCACAAGAAGACACACTTTCCTCCTAACAGTGGATGCCTATTCTAACTGGCTCGAGGTCCACAAGATGAAAAGCACCACCACAGAGGCAGTCACTAAAAAGCTGAATAAGCTATAAGCTACTACCCACGGATTGCCGGATGTCCTGGTCTCCAATAATGGCCCCCAATTCACTGCCTTGGCATTCGAACAGTATCTAGCAGATCGGGGCATCCGCCATGCCTTAACATCGCCAGCTCACCCTGCGGCCAATGGTAGGGCTGAGCGAATGGTTCAATTTGTAAAAAAGACTTTACACAAAATGGACCATGGCAACATTGACGACAAAATAACCCAGATGTTTCTCCTCCAACATATAACCCCAAGCAGCACCACAAACAGAACTCCAGCTGAGCTTCTGATGGGCCGGAAATTTCGCTCGCATCTCGATCGCCTCCACCCTAATTACACGCCTGAACAACCCTCAGGATCCAGCAGCAAGTGTCGATCATTCCAGGAAGGTGACCCAGTGTTTGCGAAAAACTTCTCGGGTGACCCATTGTGGGTCCCCGCTACCATAACGCAACTTACGGGACCCCGATCCTGTCGTCTACAAACTGCAGATGGTAAAATGTGGAAGCGCCACATAGACCAACTCCGTTCCAGACTAGCACCTATTCCCATCTCAGCCCCTGAATCTCTAACTGGGCGGGGAAGGAACATTGAGGAGGCCAAAAAAGAAAAAACAGATGACTTAACAATTGAAACCCAGCAGTCTACACAACCAACCAGGGGATACTCACCGCCAGAGGGAGAACCGAGCCGGGGAATGGCCTCGCCGCGTGACAGCACTGCGATGAAAACAGATCCAGGGAACCCGGAAGACAGCACTGGCGAAAGCAGAGAGAACAGCCCAGAGCCATTCGATGGAACAGCGGGACCGTTCTCGCCATCCAGCTCAGCTAGCAGCCCACCGGAACCAGAGCCAGGACAGAAACCGGTAGAACAGCGCAGATCAAGCAGACAGGTGAAGCGACCTGCCTATTTACGAGAATATGTCACCCCACCCCTCAGATGGAACCTAGGGGGGAGGGGTGTTATGGACTAAGCCATCGCATCAGTAACAACCCTAAATACCTTTACTTTGCAGCAGGCTTGTAATCCTGCACTTCTCATTGGCCCGTGAATAACGAGTCGTGATTGGTCGTTTCTGGCCAGTCTGATTGGCTGTTAACGGGCCTCTCTGATTGGACGCTTGTTGGAGCGGTAAACTCAAACCATTGGTTGTTTTGACAGCAGTCAGCTCTATAAAAGAGCTTCTGCTGCCCAAGTATTTGCTCTGTTCTTATTTCACAATAAAGAGTTGAAGTCACCGTTCGATGTCTCATCTCCGTTCCTTACGCCCATGCTCAGGACATAACAGAGTCAACCTTGAGCTTGGTGTGATTTGATCTACCAAATTGCAGGCAGCTGGCTGCAGCAGAAGTAGCTTGCAGTACTGCACTCTAACTACTGTACCATATGCCAGTTAAAGTAATAATAATTGATTGGACAGAAGCACCTGGCATTTACCAACAGCATTTTATTTTATTATGTTTGTGAGGGCCACAGTCATCTCTCTTGAAGTTTATATAATAATAAGAAAAGAGAAAAAAGTTTTATCAATATATTTTAGCCAGGATAGTTTTTTAAATATCAGATGAACAGATTTTGCATTTCAATCTACAGATTTGTTCTTGTCATGCCCCTGTGAGAATCTGATTCCGAGAGGGAGGCCAAGCAGCTGACAGGGAGTGGGAGTGTGGCTCCGCTAGCTGTGGAAGAAACTGGGGAAGTGCAAAGTCCAGCTGGGCAGAACAGGAAAAAGGTAGAGCAAGGTAAAAGGGAATTCAGAGGAAGACTCAGGGCCACCCCCTCTTCATCCTAGGGTATGTAGGGAGGAATGGAGAAGGGAGTAACATGAATTGTCTGGCTTACGGGGGAGGAAAGGGCCCTGATTCCCTTCATTAGCTGCAGCTGGGAACACAGTGTTTAAAAAGAGAAGCTACACACAGCAAAGTTGTTGGAAGCAAATTGTGAGTTATCTGTTATTGTTGAGGCTTGTTATCTGTTATTGGCATCTTCCCAACTGTGTGTGTTTTGTTGACTTTTCAAGTCTGCAATTCCTTATCCTGCCCTGTCAAGTTAATTGCTGCAGCGTGGTTTGTGTGGATTTTTATTTACAGTTTATATGCACTTTGTTTTCGAACTGAATTTCCTCCACTTAAAGACTGTTCTTGGGAGAGTTTTTTCTCCAACTGAAAGTAACCTGGACATTGGGAGAAAAGTTGGAAATATTAAAGGGACTCTTCTTGCTTATTTGTGTTGCCTTTGTGCTACACCCCGAGTTCTTTTTACTCCTGTGTGCGGATAGTTTTATCTGGATTCAGACAATTTAAATGGTAAAGCCCAAAGCCTTTTCTTAATGTTATCATTTGAATGAGGGGTATATAACTAATCCAGGGGCTTTCTATAATTATTGTCTTATTCCATTATTTTAGGTTATCCTATAACAAAATATTTCTGAGCATCTTTTAGGTTAAATAGGAAGGTTTAAAACAAAATTTAGGATATATCGTATTTTTTGCTCCATAAGACACTTTTTTGTCTCCCAAAAGTTGGTGGAAATGTCTGTGTGTCTTATGGAGTAACTATTGTCTCATAGACTGGGCTGCAGTGGCAGGGGGAAGGGGTTGGTGCAGTGGCAGTGGAGACAGCTGTGGTGAATGGCCTGTTGCTGCCACCTATTGGTGGTTGGATTGGTCTCCCAAAATATCAGCTGTTCCAGTTGACAGGGATTGCTGCCACTGTTTGTGCAGCAAATGGCAGTGGCAATTGGTGGTGGTGGCAATAGGAGTGGTTGCTATAATCCCTGCTGCCTAGAACAGCTGATCCAGGCAGTATTCTGGGTTTGCCACCACAGCCTATCAGCGGTTGCAATGAACTCCTGGAATATCGCCAATCAGCTGTTTCAGGTGGCGGGTATTATCACTGCCACCATTTGCTGTGTGAATGGTGGTAGCAGTGAATGGCAGTGGTGGCAAGCAGCACCAGTAGCAACAGAATAGACCTGGGTCCCAGGACAAAATAAAAACATTGTGGGAAAACCCCACCTACAGGAAATTTCCTCTGTAGCTTCAAGAGCTTTTGGCTGAAATGAATGGAGGAGTGGAGTCCTGACAAGCCACGTGCTAAGGCTGGGAAGCAGAGGCAGATTTTTTGTTTTCCTCCCCAAAAGGTCGGTGAGTCTTGTGGTTCAGAGCATCTTATGAAGCAAAAAATACAGGTAAATGAATATTAGTACAAGACATGCAATACCAGGTATCTCCATTATGATTTTTTTTATTTTGTTAGACATCAGCTCCAACAAGGTGTCTGTTGGATTAAATAAATATTCTAAATTTTAAATATTCTGAATTTTATATCATATAAACATCCTACCTTTTCAATATTTTGTCGATTTGTCTTTCTCTCTAAAATTAATTTCCTTTTATTTTTCCAGCATGCTGTTCATAATAACTTTTGTTGAATTCAAGAAAACAAAATTATGTTTAACTTATATTTTTCAACTAACAACTGTAAATTCTCTAAGTATGCTAGTTGACATTTTTACCATTTAACAGTGACCCGGATTTTTTTTTTCATAATGTGCTCTCCTAAATCTTTATTTTCAACACAAAAAGGTGACATCTTATCTCAAACTGTTAGCATTTCAACCTCCAATTTTGTTTCCAGCTATCATCCTTTCAAATACTGCCATTCTTATATATTTAAATTTAAAAGGATAGGGGAACAATATACATCCTTGTCTCTTTTTTATTCTGAGCACTCTTTTTCTCCCTTTCAATTCTCATAGTAGTTCCTTGCCCATTATAAAGGCTCTTCAGAGGAATAATCAGGTATTGTATAGCACACCCATTAACTTTAATATATTCCACATACCAACATGATTGACATATTCAAAGGCCTTGCTGTAGTTAATAACTTATTAGCCATTATCCATCTTATTTTTGCTATCAGACCATATGTTCCTCTTCTTCTTTTTCAAACTTTCCAGGCCATTTGACATTTCTCTTTGTATTCATGGTACAATTCTTCTTTGTAAGATCTTAACATTGTAATTGCAACCTTGGCTTGAGTTCTAATTCTAGGCCAAGACGTTTGGAATGTTTCTCATCCAAATACAATAGGTTTCCAGAGTAAGGCAACATGGTTTTCAGAAGAATACAAGAAAGTTTGAGGACTGCGGAAGAGCTGTGTGGTCCTGTCAAAATTGTAGTCCCATAATTTTCAAGATATAAAAGTAACATTATGTTCTGTCCCTAATTTACATACTCGAAATCCCCGCGCTTTGATTGGCTAAAGCGCGGGGATTTCTAATTGGCCAGGCGAGCCGCGCCGATTGGCCCGTTGAAAGTCTCCCGTGATTGGCTCACTCCAAGAGCGGGAGACTTGAAATGCTGCCATTGGCCGCGGCCGCCGCGGCGAAAAGGATAAAAGCCGCGGGCTTTTTCCTTTTCGCCGGTTCGGTTCTCAACTTTAAAATAAAGAGCTTTAAACTAAGTCACCGACTCCTGGTGTCTTTTGCGGACACGACACTGGCGACGAAGGTGGGATCCAGACCCTGAACCGAACCCCGTGTCCGACAAGAGCCAGACTTGGCACCGACATGGCGAAAATCACACCGCCCGCCCCCTTCAACCCCGCCACCGAGGACTGGGAATCATTCTCAGACCGATTCCGCATGTACCTCGAGTGCACCGGAATGAAGGACGCCCCCGGGCCGCTAAAACGCGCTGTTTTCCTTACGCATTGCAGAACCGAAGTATTCCAGATGGCCAAAGCATTGGCCAAGCCGGCCGACGCAACCGCCATGGATTGGGACGTCCTGGAACCTATCCTTCGGCGACATTACGCCCCCGAGGTCCCAATCCTGATCCGGCGCAACGAATTCTACCGGCGGGACCAGAAACCAGGCGAAAAACTGAGCGACTTCGTCGCCGAGCTGCGGCGCCTAGGAGGGCTTTGCGAATTTGATGGCCTGAATAGCCTTCTAAGAGACCGATTCGTACTCGGCCTATGGGACCCTGCACTCCAGAGCCGGCTTATGGCCAAGGGCGACATCAGCCTAGCAGACGCCCTCACCGCAGCCGCAGCCGCAAAAGCGACCCGCACTTCCGCTGACAGCATGCGAAAACCAGACGCAAAGGGTGGAAACAACAACCCGGCGAGGTCGGCCGACCCAAAAAACGAAACAACCGCACACTACGGCGATTTCCATTCTACATCCAGCACGTCCGAAGACGAAGAAGATATACATCGAGTCCAGACGGGGCGCGGCGACCAACGGAACCGGAGAGGTCGTAGGTCGAGGACCAACTGTGCCGGCTGCGGTGGCAACCACCCCAGATCAGAATGCCGATTTTTTGACTCTATCTGTCGGCATTGTGATAAAAGGGGACACATCGCCCGGGTTTGCCACCAAAAGAAGACTCACAGTCCACCCAGATGGGACCAACACGATCGTAGGAGGGAAAGCCCACCGCCCAGGACCAGAGATCGCCAATCGGACAGCCGGTGGGACCGAATCCAGCGACCATCGAGAGGCGGCGACAACCGGCGCAAGGAAGAAACCCACCAGACGGTAACCATCGGCCACGCCATCTCCGACGGCGCCAGAAAGGTACACGTAGAGGTCCATATTGAAGGACGACCATGCAAAATGGAGGTGGACTCTGGGTCCTACCTCTCCATGATTGCATGGCACGAAATAAAACAGTTAGTGCCCACCCTCCATAGGAGGAACATAAACGCCCAAAGACTTATTATAAAAGACTACCAGGGAAACCGCGTCCCGGTAGTGGGCACCAAGAACTTTAATGTGACATACAAGGGCCGCACCGAACAACTCCCACTCACAATCGTCGATCGCGACCGCCCAAGCCTGCTGGGCTTACAATGGTTCGCCCCGCTCGACATCGCCCTCACGGGAGTCAACCACGTCACCGATGACGGCTGGGAACAGCGGCTAGCCCAGGAGTTCCGGGAGGTCTTCGACGGAAGCCTGGGCAAGTACCAGGGGCCCCTTATCTCTTTTGATCTAGACCCTAGCGTCCCCCCCAAGCGACTAAAACCGAGGCGGGTACCATTCGCCCTAAAACCTAGGATTGACGAGCAGATTGACAAGCTCGTCAAACAGGGGGTGTTACAACCTATAGACCATGCCAGATGGGAGACCCCAATAGTGACCCCAGTCAAGCCAGACGGGTCAGTGAGAATTTGTGGGGACTATAAGGCCACCCTAAATGGCGCGCTGCAACAAAGCGCTTACCCCGTCCCAATCGTGCAACACCTACTGCACTCACTGGGAGGGGGCAAGGTCTTTGCCAAGCTCGATCTCGCCCAGGCATACCAACAGTTGCCGGTCGACGAAAAAACAGCGGAAGCCCAGACCATCGTTACACATCGAGGGGCTTTCAAGTGCAACCGACTCCAATTCGGAGTCAGCGTGGCACCAGGCATCTTTCAGAGCCTGATGGAATGTTTGCTGCAGGGCATCAAGGGGGTGGTGCCCTATTTCGATGACGTATTAGTAGCGGCGCCAAACGAAGCCGAATTAGAAAACCGACTCAGAGAGGTCTTAACCAAATTTAAAGAAACGGGACTTAAAGTAAAAAGGGAGAAATGCCAACTGTGCACGGAGCGAGTGGAATTCTTGGGCTACCTTCTAGACCGGCACGGCATTCACCCCACAAGTAAAAAAGTAAAAGCTATCAAAGAAGCCCCCACCCCTAGGTCTAAGACTGAACTACAGGCTTTCTTGGGGTTGCTGAACTTTTATAATGTTTTCCTACCCCAAAAGGCAACGGCGGCGGAGCCTTTGCATAGGCTCCTGGATAAGGCGGCAACCTGGACTTGGGGGAAACGGGAGCAAGCCGCCTTCCAAAAAACCAAAGACCTCCTCACCTCCGACGCCGTCCTGATCCAATTCAGCGAAACCTTGCCCCTGGCCGTCACTTGCGACGCATCACCTTTCGGCGTCGGCGCTGTCCTCAGCCATACCCTTCTGGACGGAAAAGAAGCACCCATCGCATTCTTTTCCAGGACCCTAACCAAGCCGGAGCGGAACTATAGCCAGCTGGACAAAGAAGCCTTGGCTATAGTTGCCGCCGTTAAGCGGTTCCACGAATACCTTTACGGCCGCCCTTTTACCATTGTGACAGACCATAAGCCGTTGCTGGGCATCCTTGCAGGAAATCGAGCCACCCCGAACATTTTGTCTCCCCGGATGACAAGATGGTCCGAGTTCCTGGCAGCCTACAGCTACGAACTAACACACAAGCCGGGTAAGAAGATTTCGCACGCGGACGCTTTAAGCCGCTCGCCGTTACCAGACTCCGACCCTGACCCAGCACCAACGACAAACACCCTGAACATAGAAAGCCTGCCCAACCTGCCCATAACCGCGTCAGACATTGCCCGGGAGACTATTAAAGACAGGCGTCTGGCGCGGGTTTTGCATTGGGTGGAAAACGGTTGGCCAGAAAGGGACAATGACGAATCCATTAAGACATTTAAAAACCGCCAAACCGAACTCTCGCTACTTAAGGGGTGTATCTTATGGGGTGACAGGGTGGTCATCCCGGACAGGCTGCAAAGGAGGGTCTTGGAATTGTTGCATGAGGGGCATCCTGGCATCGTCAGAACTAAAGCCCTGGCCAGAAGTTACGCTTGGTGGCCAGGGATGGACAAACAGATAGAGGCCTGGGTAGCTAGGTGCCAGCGATGCCAGGAGACTAGACCCAGCCCACCCGCAGCACCCATCCTAGAGTGGGAAACACCGAGGGGGCCCTGGTCCAGAATCCATTTGGACTTTGCCGGTCCCACTAATGGGCATACCTTTCTAATAACAGTTGACGCTTACTCCAACTGGTTGGAGGTAAGCGACATGAAATCTACCACCACGGAAGCCGTAATCAAAGAACTTTGCAAACTCTTTGCAACACACGGCCTCCCAGACATCGTCGTTTCCGACAACGGGCCCCAGTTTACTTCCCTCGACTTCGAGAGATTCCTGGCGGAGAGGGGCATCCGCCACGCATTAACAGCACCGGCGCATCCGGCGGCGAACGGTAGGGCGGAACGGATGGTACAATTTACCAAAAAAACCATCCGGAAAATGGACCACGGGGAGATCCAAGACAAAATTAACAGACTCCTCTTTATACAACATATCACCCCGAACACCACTACCAACAAAAGCCTAGCCGAATTACTAATGGGTAGGAAGCTGAGGTCCCCACTCGACAGGTTACACCCAACATATAACCCGGAGCGGCCCCCAGACTCAAGTTCAAAATACCGAACATTCGCACCCGGAGACCTCGTGTATGCGAAAAACCTGACGGGGGACCCTCTATGGATCCCAGCCGTCATCACCCAAATCACAGGCCCGCGCTCATACCGGCTCCAAACCACAGATGGGCGAGCCTGGAAACAACACATTGACCAACTCAGGTCACGGTCGGCAACAGAATCCACCCCCCAAGAAACAAACCAAGGGGGGAGGGAATACCCGAATAAACAAACGCAAGAAAAAATAAACCAGCAGTACTTACCGGAACGCAGCCATCGCGATCCCCCACCAGAGAAGAAACACCAAGCCAGCTCAACCGACTCGGAAAGACCAAGCAGGAGTGGCGAGACCTGTAGCTCAACCAACCCGGAAGGCCCAGGTGGGAGCCACGGAGAAAGAACCGGCCCGATCATCCAACCGGTTCGCACAGAAGAGGGAGCGGCCAAAAACTCGACCGCTCCGGTCGAAATCCAGCTTGCAACTGAGTTGCGCAGGTCAAGTAGGACTAGACGGAGCCCCGCCTACCTGCGTGACTATGCAACGTAAAGACTGTACCAAGAGGGGAGGGGTGTTCTGTCCCTAATTTACATACTCGAAATCCCCGCGCTTTGATTGGCTAAAGCGCAGGGATTTCTAATTGGCCAGGCGAGCCGCGCCGATTGGCCCGTTGAAAGTCTCCCGTGATTGGCTCACTCCAAGAGCGGGAGACTTGAAATGCTGCCATTGGCCACGGCGGCCGCGGCGAAAAGGATAAAAGCCGCGGGCTTTTTCCTTTTCGCCGGTTCGGTTCTCAACTTTAAAATAAAGAGCTTTAAACTAAGTCACCGACTCCTGGCGTCTTTTGCGGACACGACACATTATTTGGCACTTTGAGTACTTTCCAATCTTATTTAATTCCAAAAACAATATTAAGAAAGATAATAAGAACTGAAGGCCTGTCAGAGTTTTTGGTTGTTGTGACATGGATATCTTCTTTTGGATCCAATACAAAACATATATAGCAAAAAAAATAAAACTTCCCCAGTTAAGTTTGTCTGTGTTTTTACATTATCTTCTATACACATTTCATTTATACATTAATTTTTTTTTCTATACATAAATTACCTTGTAGCTCATGGGACATTTTGTAAATTTCTGTATTTTATTTTTAAATGTTTTTATTATTAAAGCTATTATAATTTTGAGGGTAGCTATGATTAGTAGGATATCCATTTATTTAGTATTTTAAAAATGACTTTGCATAGGTAACTTTCATGTGTTTTGGAGTTCTTATAAATAAAAGATTTGTGACTACAGGTAATTATTTTTGTTTTTAACAAAAATACTTCCAGGACATGCATATTTTTGTGCATCTTGATATAAATAATTTTACTAAAACGTTTAAACAAGGCTATTAAAAACTAACACAAACTAATAAAAAGTAAGGAAAAAATAAAAAAGCAAAAGGTGTAAGAGAAGGAAAAAATACAAAATACTTTTATTTAATTGATTATTTTGAGCTTGTTGATGCATGGAGATATAAAAGGAATGATTCAAAAGAATATACCCTGTTTCTCTGAAAATATGACCTACACTGAAAGTAAGTCGTAGCTTGATTTTTTACACGTGCACCCTAACCCTCAAAATAAGCCCTAATTATGATCCCGCCCACTCCAGAGTGCACAGGTAAAAATTAAGCTAGGGTGGGGAAAGGGGGGTGGAGCTGATCTACTACTTACCTTTGGACAGTTGTAGCCAGGCCTCACACACTCTGCCTTGCTGGCCCATTTCTTCTGCAGCCAGCAAGGCTTTCCTGAAGACCTCTGTATCTGATAACAAAACTTTGGATCAATCCAGAGCTCTGTTATCAGCTGCTGAGGCCTTCAGAAAAGTTTTGCCAGCCCCAGAAGAAATTCCTGTAGGCCTCTGACAGTGAAAAGGAGGCCAGGGGTGATGCGCGCAAGTGAGGTTAGTCACTGGATGACATCCCCTGAAAATAAGACCTGGTGCCTTTTTGGTGGCAAAAAAAATATAAGACAGGGTCTTATTTTCGGGGAAACATGGATACTTATTTTTCTGAAAGACAGATATTTTTCAAGAATAGACATAATTTGGGATTCTAAGACTTTGGCCAATAATATTAATAAAGCAGAGCTATTAACAAAGACCTTTTCGGTTTTTTTACATTGATCTCCAAGCAAAATCTTTTGTCTACAAGTCAATTTTTCTATAACTCCCATCCATTTTTTTCTATTTTGACATATCAGTACTACCTTTTGTTTTATTTGGTCAATTTCTGAATAAGGTATTTGTTCATCTCACAAACAGAATTAGAACTTATATTGTCTCATAGTCTATTGGTTAAATCACATATTTACTGTTTTATTGAACTTATGATTTCAGACTTTTTTGCTTATCAGTTTTTGCCTTTCACCAATTCATCTCTCTCTCCCTTTCTCTCTTCCCCTCCTCCCCCTCCCTCTCTACTTTGTCTGCAAGTCAATTACAATTCAATAGTTGCTGTTAGGAATATGAGTCACCTAACAGCTATTTGGGTTAGAAATATATAAACCAGGATAAACATTTTAAAACTGTATCTTTAAGAAAATGCAAAACTGTAATTAGGTGTGATTTCTCAAATGGCCATAAGATGGAGCCAGAAACCTGGGTTGTTTATTCTTAGTCTCAGAAGAGAGTGTGAGTGTATCTCTGTTTCCTTCTGTTGGAAAGTATTGCCGTTGCTCCATTTCTTCTAACTGACTGATATTACTGGATTTAATGTAAGTCTGATACTGAACTGTTTTTGACACTGGAATTTGATATTTGGATTATCCCTGGATGAAAACTGACTGATTTTACCTGTGAATGACTTTGGACTGCCTATTTTGGACTTTGCTTAATGTTTCTGGAAGGAAAAACCTACATTTACTGAATAGTGTATATGTGTGCTGTATGTGTATTATTCAAACACTCCTCTCATATACGTCTCCCTGTATACGCTTATTCTCCTAACGGGGAATTATCTCAACAGTTGCTACAGTCAGGATAGAGCTATTTATTTCCGGCTTTCAAACCTTTTTCTTATGTGGCTGCACATTTTTGGAACTGAAATGTAAAATATTTGCTTGTGGAAGGCTCTTCTTGATATACTTAATAATGATATGAATGTTTCACACAAAATACAAGTAGTCCAAAATAATAATTCAATCAAATATCATTAAAATCATTATACCCCATGTATTTAAATTGGTGGCAACGTTTGGAGGCTGCACCAGGGTTTTTAGGAGCAGTAGTATCCTTGGGCATCAGGTTATACATTCCTAAGGGTAAGTAATATGAGTTTTGCCTTTCCCAGCATTTCTCAAATTTTCTACAGCATCCACTAATTAATTTGTCACAAAATGCAGGGATGCCCTAATTGACGAACCACTTCTTTCTATGCTTCTGTGTTTAAATATGTGAAAATTCATTTTTTAATAAATAAGGTGATTAAAAATGTATTTATGTATGCCTTTGCTTTGCCTTCATTTTTAAAGATCTCTTAAAATTTAAAAGTGTGTTTTAAAATTTAATCCAAATGTTTTTGTTTGCCATTTTTCTATGCATCTTTCCACCATATAATGTATATTGTAGTCTAAAGCTTAATGCTAATATTCATATTGATGCTTATGTTATCAGCTGTATGCTCCAATGCATTTTCAACTCTCTGATCCATTTGCACAATCCAGCAACATTAACTTCTAACTCCGGGGTTGCCAACCTTTTCAACCTCAGGGCGCACCAAACTCATAATTTTAAATTCCGAGGACCACTAATACAATTTTTTAAAAAAAGATAATATATTTAATATTAAAATATTTTTTATATTAAATATAAATCTAATATTAAAAATAATTTTATACACACACACACACACACACACAAATGCTTATTTAATGATAACAAAATCATAAATGCTTAATCATAACTGTGGGCAGAGTGAAGGGAAAGGAGGGGCATCTCTCATTCTTTGTGGGGGGGAAAGATGGAGGATTTAAGAAGCCACATGATGCCTGGAGGCTGGGAAGATCTGGACGGGGAAGAACCAGCTCCCCCTCAAATGGAAGAAAAGCAGAGCTATCTCATATCTCTCCCAAGTCAGAAGAAACCTCTCCCTTCTTTGTCAGGTGTGCCTTCCTGGAGTTGGCGGAGGGAAAGAGAGCCAGACTGGAATCACCAACAGGCTCCTAATTACCAAGCAACACCTCCCCTTCAGCCTCCACATAAGAAGAGGACTCCCCGAAGCTAAGCTCCAGGTTTCTCCTGTCACTTCCAAGCAGAGAAGGATTCTGTTCTGTCCTTAATTAACATACTCAAGATCCCCGCGCTTTGATGGGCCAAAGCGCGGGGCTCTCGGATTGGTCAGGCGAACCGCGCCGATTGGCTTGCTAGGAATCTCCCGTGATTGGTCCATTCGGATCGCGGGAGATTCAAAGTAGTGCCATTGGCTGCGGCCGCCGCAGCGAAAAGAATAAAAGCCGCGGGCTTTTTTCCTTTCGCCAGTTCGGTTCCAACTCACAAATAAAGAGCTTGCACTAAAGTCACCGACTCCTGGCATCATTTCGCGGACACAACACTGGCGACGAAGGTGGGATCCAGACCCTGAACCAAACCACGTGTCCGACGGAAGCCAGACGAACCACCGCGATGGCAAAAATCGCACCACCCGCACCCTTCAACCCCGCCGAGGACTGGGAATCGTTCTCCGACCGATTCCGCATGTACCTCGAGTGCAGCGGCCTGAAGGACGCCACCGGCCCAATGAAACGCGCCGTCTTCCTGACCCACTGCGGGACCGAGGTCTTCCAGATGGCCAAGGCGCTTGCCAAACCCGCCGATGCGACCGCGATGGACTGGGACGTCCTCGAACCCATACTTCGGTGGCACTACGCTCCAGAGGTACCCATCCTGATCCGGCGCAACAAGTTCTACCGGCGGGACCAGAGGTCGGGTGAGAGCTTCAGCGACTTTGTCGCCGAGCTGCGGCGTCTAGGGGGGCTCTGCGAATTCAACAACCTAAACGACGCCCTGCGAGACCGAATCATGCTCGGTTTGTGGAACCCCGTCCTCCAGAGCCGGCTGATGGCCAAGGGCAACATCAGCCTGGCAGACACCCTCACCGCAGCCGCCGAAGCAACCCGAACTTCCGCTGACCGCATGTGCAGACCGAACACTGAGGACCGCAGCGGAAACAACAACCCGGCGAGGTCGACCGAGCCCCAACCCAAGACAACCACCCACCAGGGTGATTTCCACTCGGCATCGGGCACTTCCGATGACGAGGAGGACATCCATCGACTCCAGACAGGCCGCGACCCACGAAGCCGGCGAGGTCGTAAGTCGAGAACCAACTGTGCCGGTTGCGGCGGCGACCACCCCAGGTCGGAATGCCGGTTTTTCGAATCGATCTGCCGGCATTGCGACAAGAAGGGACACATCGCCCGTGTCTGCCACCTGAAGAAAAATCGCAGCCCGGCACGATGGGACCAGAACGACCGGAGGAGAGAAAGCACACCACCCCGGACCAGAGATCGCCCCTCGGACAGCCGATGGGACCGGAACGGACGATCCTCGCGAGGCGGCGACAACTGGCGGAGAGAGGAGACCCACCAGACGATCACCATCGGCCACGCCATCACCAACGATGCCCGGAAGGTCCACGTGGATGTAGGCATCGAGGGCCAGCCATGCAAAATGGAGGTGGACTCCGGGTCCTACCTCTCCATGATTGCATGGCATGAAATAAAGCTCTTAGTGCCTACCCTCCAAAGGAGGAACATAGACAGCCAGAGACTCATTGTAAAGGACTACCAGGGAAACCGCATCCTGGTAGTCGGAACCAAACACTTCAACATCACGTATAAGGGGCACACCGAACGACTTCCCCTGACAATCGTCGACCAGAACTGCCCAAGCCTACTGGGACTGCAATGGTTCGCCCCGCTCAACATCGCACTCACGGGAGTCGACCACGTCACTGACGACAGCTGGGAGCAGCAACTGGCCCAGGAGTTCCAAGAGGTCTTCGACGGAAACCTAGGCAAGTACCGAGGGCCCCTTATATCTTTCGACCTAGACCCTAACGTCCCCCCAAAACGCCTGAAACCAAGGCGGGTGCCATTCGCACTGAAACCCAAGATAGACAAGCAAATTGACAAGCTCGTCAAACAAAGGGTTCTACAGCCCATAGACCACGCCCGGTGGGAGACCCCCATAGTCACCCCGATCAAGCCCGATGGGTCGGTGAGGATCTGTGGGGACTATTAGGCCACCCTAAATGGCGCGCTGCAACAAAGCGCCTACCCCTGCAACACCTACTGCACTCACTGGGAGGGGGCAAGGTTTTCGCCAAGCTCGACCTCACCCAGGCATACCAACAGTTGCCGGTCGACGAGCAAACGGCAGAAGCGCAGACCATAGTCACCCACCGGGGGGCATTCAAATGCAACCGACTCCAATTCGGAGTCAGCGTGGCACCGGGCATATTCCAAAGCCTCATGGAGAGACTATTGCAAGGTATCAAGGGGGTGGTACCTTACTTCGACGACGTCCTAGTGTTGGCAGCCAACCAAGCCGAACTAGAGGGTCGACTAAGGGAGGTCCTAACCAAATTTAAAGAGACCGGACTAAAAGTCAAGAGGGAGAAATGCCAGCTATGCACGGAACGAGTAGAATTCCTGGGCTACCTCCTAGACCGTCACGGCATTCACCCCACAAACAAAAAAATCAAGGCCATCAAAGAAGCCCCCACACCCAAGTCAAAGACGGAACTACAGGCGTTCTTGGGGTTACTGAACTTTTACAATGTTTTCCTACCCCAAAAGGCGACGGCGGCGGAGCCCTTGCATAGGCTCCTGGACAAGGCGGCGACCTGGACTTGGGGGAAACGCGAGCAAGCCGCCTTCCAAAGAACGAAGGACCTCCTCACCTCGGACGCCGTCCTTATACAATTCAACGAGACCCTACCTCTGGCCGTCACATGCGACGCATCACCCTTCGGCGTCGGTGCTGTCCTCAGCCATACCCTTCCCGACAGAAAAGAAGCGCCCATCGCATTCTTTTCAAGGACCCTCACCAAACCGGAGCGGAACTATAGCCAACTGGACAAAGAGGCTCTGGCTATCGTTGCCACCGTAAAACGATTCCACGAATATCTCTACGGCCGGCCTTTCACCATCATAACGGATCACAAGCCGCTGCTGGGAATCCTTGCAGGAAACCGGGCCACCCCGAACATTCTGTCTCCCCGAATGACAAGGTGGTCCGAGTTCCTGGCAGCCTACCCAACCTGCCCATAACCACGTCAGACATTGCCCGAGAGACTAATAAAGACAAACGTCTGGCGCGGGTGTTGCATTGGGTGGAGAAAGGGTGGCCGGAAAGGGACAATGACGAGTCCGTCAAAACGTTCCGAAACCGCCAAACGGAACTCTCCTTATTAAAAGGGTGCATACTATGGGGGGATAGGGTGGTCATTCCGGAAAAGCTACAGGGGAAGGTTTTGGAACTGCTACACGAGGGGCACCCTGGCATCGTTAGGACTAAAGCCCTGGCCAGAAGTTACGCTTGGTGGCCAGGGATGGACAAACAAATAGAGGCCTGGTTAGCTAGGTGCCAACGATGCCAGGAAACTAGGCCAAGCCCACCCACAGCACCCGTCCTAGAGTGGGAAACCCCAAGGGGACCTTGGTCTAGGACCCATATAGACTTCGCCGGGCCCACAAAAGGACACACCTTCCTCATAACAGTTGACGCTTACACCAACTGGCCTGGAGGTAAGCAACATGAAGACGACAACCACGGAGGCCGTGATCAAGGAACTCTGCAAACTCTTTGCAACACACGGCCTCCCAGACGTCGTCGTCTCCGACAACGGGCCACAGTTCACCTCGCTGGAATTTGAAAAATTCCTAGAGGAAAGGGGCATCCGCCACGCGCTGACAGCACCGGCGCACCCAGAGGCGAACAGTAGGGCGGAACGGATGGTCCAATTCACTAAAAAGACCATCCGGAAAATAGACCATGGGGAGATCCAGGAGAAAATAAACAAACTGCTCTTCACCCAACACATAACCCCAAATACCACAACCAATAAAAGCCCAGCCGAACTATTAATGGGCAGAAAACTAAGGTCCCCACTCGACAGGTTACACCCCACGTATAACCCGGAGAGGCCCCCAGACTCAAACAGCAAACACCGAACCTTCGCACCCGGCGACCCCGTATACGCAAAGAACCTGACGGGAGACCCACTATGGATTCCAGCCGTCATCACACAAACAACAGGCCCACACTCGTACCGGCTACAAACAGCAGACGGACGAGCGTGGAAACGCCACATCGACCAACTAAGGTCGAGGACTACCAACCAACAAACCACTGATGCACAAACAGGCGAAACCAACCCCCACAACACAAACCAAGGGGGGAGGGAATACCCAGGGGACCAAAACCAAAGAAGAATAAACCAGCAGTACTCACCGGAAAGCAGCCATCACGACCCCTCGCCAGGAAGAAACAGCCAGGCCAGCTCGACCGACCCGGAAAGACCGAGCGGGAGCGGCGAAACCCGCAGCTCAACCAACCCGGAAGGCCCAGGAGGGAGCTACGGAGAACGGACCGGCCCGATTGACCAGCCGGTTCCCATGACGGCAGCAGGAGCAGCAGAGATCCCGACCGAACCGGCCGGGATCCAGCCTACAACTGAGTTGCGCAGGTCAAGTAGGCCCAGACGGAGCCCCGCCTACCTACGTGACTACGCAACGTAAGGACTGAACCAAGACGGGAGGGGTGTTCTGTCCTTAATTAACATACTCTAGATCCCCGCGCTTTGATTGGCCAAAGCGCGGGGCTCTCGGATTGGTCAGGCGAGCCGCGCCGATTGGCTCGCTAGGAATCTCCCGTGATTGGTCCATTCGGATCGCGGAAGGTTCAAAGTAGTGCCATTGGCCGCGGCCGCCGCAGCGAAAAGAATAAAAGCCGCGGGCTTTTTTCCTTTCGCCAGTTCGGTTCCAACTCACAAATAAAGAGCTTGCACTAAAGTCACCGACTCCTGGCATCATTTCGCGGACTCAACAGATCCCTCCCTGTGAAGGCTGAAGGGGTGTGTGTGCCGAGTCCAGATAAGCTGGAGCTCTCACCTGCACAAACAGGCTGGTTATTAGGAGCCTGTCTTCCTCAGCGCTCTTTTGGTCTGGGCATTTGGTCTCTCCCCCCACGCCAAAGGAAAGCCAGCTGGGCTTCTCCTTCCCTCCTACCCTTCCCCCCACTCAATCTCACTTTGGGACAGAGGAAAGCGCCCTGGAAAGGTGTGCTGGCTTTTCCAACATGCCTTACTCTGCTTACTGCACTCGCACACAATTCTTCACATTCCTCCAGTTCTGGCTTGCTGAGGTGGAAGAGCAGCCCTGACATCTCTGCTGCCCCCCCCCCCCGCCCCAGGAAAAGAAAGCAAGCAGAAACAGTTCTCACTGGGGCAAAAGAGCAGAGATCAGAAGGCACAGGCAATAGAAAGCAGCACTTTGCAAAGGCAGCAGCTTCTGTCTTCTCTTGCCTGTGCCTTCCTCGATCTCAGCTCTTTTACCCCAGCAAGAGCTATGTTTCTGCTTGCTTTTCCTGTGCTTTCCCCAGGCAGTGATGGCCGTGGGGGAGGGGCAGCAGAGCACCAAGAGGGATGAGGAAACTGATGCTGACGCCCCATTCCAGACCTCAGAACTGGATGGTGAGCGCAGACTTGCCCACTCTGCCCCTTCCCACCACCACCAGCCAGTACTTTTCTTGCCCTGGGCCATCCCTATAGCCCATGGCCATCAAGGAAGAGCCCAGGCCAGGAAAGGCAAAGTGGAAGCTGCGGGACTGCCACGCAAATGCAAGTAGTGCGGCGTTCCTGCACCTTCCAGCCATCTCCATTGCTGCTTCAGCCCACCTGTGCTGCCAGCCCCTTCTTGCTGCAATAGCACCATTACCTCGTCCTGCCCAGCGAGAGCTGTGCTGCTTTTTGCAGGTTTGTGCTCAGCCGAAGGGTGGGAGCCAGTGGGTGGCGGGGCTTGGGGGGTGCTTTGGGGGAGACATTTCTCTGCAGCCCACCAAAAGTTTTTCATGGCCCACCAGTGGGCTGTAGCCTACCAGTTGGTAACCACTGTTCTAACTCTAGTCTGACGAATTCAGAGAACTGATAGCATGAGATTTGGTGTTGTGTGTTTTTGATGCATCTAGCGGTGCTAAGAGTGGATGGGGCAGCTTTATTAGGAATGTTGGTGAGTAAAGAGGTAAAAAAAAAAACTACTTCCTTTTCTCCCACACCTGCCCAGAGGTATATTGATCTGGGAAATACTAATCAGAAATTGAGGGGTATACACATACCTCCAGCAGCCTTAGGAAGCCATTAAAAGTAGGGCAGGTTCTCATTCCTAATTTTACCCCAGGGTATTACTGTACAAATTTTCCAAGTAGCTAGGTTTCTATTGGCTAAAGGCAGGAAACATGACCTTAAGACTGGAGCAGGAAAACATGAGGTTGCCTTCATGGTGGGTTAGAGTTAACAAGTTCATCCATTTATATCTTCCTGAAACACAAGCTGTTTCTTTCCCCAATTAGATGGTCATGTAAAAGTGTCTGAAATGGGATTAGATCAGATTAGTAGCTGAATGAACTCTTGGGAGTACCAGGATTATAAGGTTGACTGGAAGTGGAAATGGAAATGGAAGTGAGATGTTTCTAACCTTCTTTTTATGCCTTCTTTTAATTTTATATACTGTATTTGAACTAAACAAAACAAAAACTGTATTTGCTATTCCCTTACTTATGTAGATGGTATGAAAACAAAGTAAATGTAGCAGCAGGAAAATATTACGGTATTGTTGCAATATCATCATATGTTTTATAGGTTTATTTATAGCTTAGTTATAGAGTATAGACTAAAATTGTTTTGCATGTAGGTCTGCAGTGTAATCTTTGGATCTCTAATAAAACAAACATCAGATTGCAAGTACTAATGTTATACAGTGTTGACCAGAGAGCTTTCTCGATGTCTAAATAATTTGGCCTACTACAAGGCAATTTATGTATTTCCTAGTAGCATCAAGGTGATACTTGTTTTTCCATGATGCGGAGAATTGATCAGTTTTCTAATTGCCATTATTTTATACTAGAAGAAAAATGCCTTTCAACCTATGTATTTTATATTTTAAAAAAGCCACAGAGTCTATTTCAGATGTCCCAGTTACAGGCAGAAAATTAATCTGTATAAAGCGATTCTTCCTGACTATGCATTCTTACTGTAAGCTAAATTAGGTATTAAGGGAAAGAAAATTTCTTTTAAGTCTCTTCACCACTAACATGTAAAGCTGCCTGATTTTGAAATTAAGACTTATTTGATCACTGACATGTTTAAAGAAAAATGACCATGCACAAGCTGAAAGAATATTCATGTGTACTGAACACTTTAAAAACTTGGATGAAATTACCTTGCTGTTAGAAAAAAAAAATCATGAGTTGTATTTTTAATTGGATGGAGGCTTGGACTTGTTTTATTTTTGCCACATTTGGGACTTAAATCGATACGACTGTTTAGGCCGATAGTTGCGTAACATTGTATGTATTCCTCATTATAATATTGTATGTATTCCTCATTATAAATTTCTACAAATTTATTTTTATTTATTTATTTGATTTGATTTGATTTGTCAATCGCTTACAATGAAATTTATTTTTATTTATTTATTTATTTGATTTGATTTGATTTGTCAATCGCTTACAAGATAATAGGTATAAGTATAAACATGAGTAAGAATACAGGAAATAGGTACAAATAAATGGGAACAAAAGGACAGGGATGGCAGGCACGATTATGCACTTATGCATGCCCCTTACAGACACACCTCTTAGGAATGGCGTAAAGGCAATGGTGGATAGTTTGAGGTTAAAGGAGTGGGGATTAGAGGATGTATTATCAAGACATTGAACATTTGGGGCATGATGGGTGGAGTCTGGCCAAAATATTCAAGAATAATCTACGCCTAATTTGTAGCAGTGGCTTCCGGTAATGTTATTACATTTTATATAAAGTTTTGTTTCTGCTGATTTGACACGAGGGCATCGGAAAAACTCCTGCTTGAATTTCCGGAGAATTCGCTGCTGAACAATAAAAACTTTATTGGTCAAGATGGCCTGAGAGGAAAGAAGACAGCGCTCCCCAAATAACTTAAGAAGAATCAGACAGATCGAGTACATGTTCTATTTCCCAGAGAGCTGGACACGGAATAGTGTTTTTTTTTATTATCAATATTTATAAGAAGGCGGACTCTGATTAGATACCAAGACAAACTTCCTAAGACGGAACTTGACAGTGCAGCCAGTTACTTAGGCAGCTGGAGGGTTTTTCACTGCAGGACAGAGGGCTTTCTTTTAAGCTGTATTCCTACATTTCGCAGGAACTGTCCAAAATGGCCCCTTTCGGTTCTGCGATTCTGGCTGAGATAACAGCAAGCCGCCCATCCTCTCAAGGCGTCCCGGGGAGGGGGCGAGGGGAGAATTGCGCGCTCTGCGAGGACGGGACGCGGCTGTGCATCGCTCCAAATAGGTGGAGTTGCAGATGCGGAAGGAAAGCGGCGAGGGCCCAAGAAAGGCGATGGGGACAGACATCCGCAATCCTCAACACCCCCCCCGCCGCCCCCGCCAGCCCAGCCCAGCCCAGCCCTTAGAGAGCCGGGCTGCTCCATCCAATCTTTATCTTATGTTCCTCCTCGATTGGCCCCTGTCGGCGAGGTGAGAGCCGGGATTGGTCTGCGTTGCCCAGGCCGCGGGCGGGATTGGCTCGGCTAGCTTTCAATCCCCAGACCTTCTGTGTGTATGTGTGCGTGTGTTGCGACTGCCGCTGGTGGTGCCCTCTCGGCCTTTGGCTTGGGGAGCGGGTAAGTGTCTGCGTCCAGAGTTTGGGGGCCTCCGAAGGCTGGACGAGAGACGGGACGGAGATGCTTTTGTCCATGTGGTGGGTGGGAAGAAGGCGGGAGCGCGGCGGGGAACGCGGGTTGGTCCTCCGCCACCTACCTGTCTCGGCGTTGCGGCCTGTGTTGGAGGAGGGAAAGCAGGCCGCGCCTTCCAGCAGCTCGAGCTGCTTCCCCCTCGAGCTGCTCTTAGTCGCCGCAGTCCGAGAGAGGGTTAGGGTTGGACTGATGCCCTGGGTTATTCTGAGGCTGATCCTCAGGATCACTTGAGCTGAGGGGAGGAAGCGGTCGGGAGGGCGCGGTGACAGGGTTGCACGACACGGCATCCTATTCTGGCAGGCAGGGGAGAAGGGCGAGGGCGGCTTGCGGAGCTGAAGAGCTGAACCCTGACCTGGCTTCTGAAAAGAGCCTTTATTCGGGTCAATGGGAAGACGGGGAGAATGCGGTGGGGTGAGGTTCACTTGACAGCTTTGCCAGGCTTGGACTCTTTCCAGGCTGGTGCTGGGTTGGGGAGATCGGAGATGTGTTCTTAAATGGTCAGTTTAGGTCAGAACCAACCGAATGGCTCTCTTCCGCATTGAAGTGTTTGCTTACCATACACCAGAAACTAGGTAGGCAGAGGGAAATTGGTTTAAGCGGCCTGGAAGGGCATAAATCTGTTTTTCTCTTTTATCGGTGTCTTTCATTATCATTAGGACAGACAGGTATACAGTGTCTCTACAGTTCTTTTTACATCAAAATATTTTCTCTAATTTGATACCAGATCAATCTTATCAAGAGATGGCTAAAACTTTTGGGTACATAGAAAAAAAGACTGACTCCCATCACATCAGTTTTGTGCATATTAAATCCTGCTAGTCAAACAGTTCTGAATCATCCCCCCACCCCCTTTTACATCTTGTGCCTGTATATAGGATAGATATTTCTTATCCATTTTGGCTTACATCATCTATGCATTCATAAAGCTTTTTGCATTTGAGCAAAATGTACATACGATTGATTCTATTTTCCTAATCCATATTTATTCCGTGTATATCATTTAGCTCTTTACCAATCAAAACTAGCCATTAACTAATATTTCAAAGAATATCAGAACATTTATTCTAAGTCTTGCTAAACATTTTGTTTTCACTCTACCATCAAGCTCTCTGATCCAATATTTTGTCAGAAAAGGTTATGTTCTCTTTTATAAAATGCTTCTATGTGATAAGCAACTGATGGCTTATGTCATGCACGAATCAGAATTGAGGATATTTAAAGTTAGGCATTATCTCAGAAAAATGCGTTTAACATTCTTTTTTTCCCCTTAGCTAAAAATAAGAAATATATGGGTAAAGGTTTGGTGTACTGGTTAAAATAAAAATGAGAAAGCTTGTTTGTATTTATACATTCATTTGATTTTGATTAATTGCATTATTTTCTAAAAATTGCACATTTTTAATAAATGGAAAGTGGGTGCTGTGCTGAATCAGGTATTGTTGTTAATGTTTAAAAGGTCTAAATTGAAGATGCATTTTCAAATGTTCATTTATAATGTGGCAGAGTGTATCCTGCATTTAATACACTTGGGGAGGGAGGGCTCAACGGTTACAGACACTGAGCTTGTCAGCTGGAAACCTGACAGTCCAGGTTTGAGACCTGAGCACTGCATAACGGGGTCACCCCAGCTCCAGCTCACTTAGTAGTTTGAAAGCATGCAAATGCGAATAGATAAAGAGGTACCACCACTTAGGTGGGAAGGTAACAGCATTCATTGCACCTCTATGTATAGTCATGCTGGGCACATGATCACAGAAATGTCTTTGGACAATGCTGGGTCCCTCAGCTAAAAAATGGAGATGAACACGGCCCCTTATAGCAAGCATTTCCCCCCTAGAATTGGGCACAACTAGATAGAGGAAACCTTTACATTTACCTTTATAGTGCACTTGCATTAAATGTTTTAGTTGTAAAAACTGCTATATAACGGTCAGTTGATATGGAGCAGGTTTTATTAAGTTCAGTTAACACTCTAAGATCTATGCTTAGAGTGTTAAACCTATTCTTTTGCCACAGTTAAAATGAAGGTAAGGTTCTCCCAATTCTAATATGTTCACATGGTGGTAAAAGTACATAATGCTGTTTTGTGCTTACACAGCTTTAGTTAAATAATATATCCGTTTTTTCTTGGTCATTATTGGAAAGCAGTTTTTGGAGATTTAGCTATATCTGAAATACACACTGATCCAAGCTTGATATTTATAATATACAGAAAATATGCAACAGAAATAAATAATTACATAATTGTTGTATCAGGAATAACTTCATATATTGCATGAAATCCATATTGAAACACAGATATGTAAATGATTATGCTGAGGCTCTAAAACTGAGTGGTTAGAGAAAGAAGACCCCACAAGAAATTTTAATGTGAGAGGATGGAGGAGGCAATAGGTCTGTATTGGACCTAATAGCATGTAACCTGAATCAATGAAATATTACAAAATGAATTAATGCATAATAAATAATGAAAGTATCAGGATAAGATGTTAGGCACTTATGTACCTTTTGTGGTGATTTAAACGTGCATTTGTGTATTGTGTACAATATTTTTTACAAAAATTAAAATGAAATTGCCTGGAAGGAGAGCAGTGTAATAAAAATAGTTATCTCAAAATGGCTGATGCTGGAGTTATAAGAGCATTTCACTTTTCAGCTGGCAACAATGAAATATTATATGCTGTAATTCCAGTAATTTTAAGCTGTGTAAAATAAGATACAATATTTTTTTATACTGATATAAGAACTGATATAAGAAAATATCTTAAAAGAGAGTATTAACAGATTTACAAAGTTATTAAGAGATTTTCTTTAAAGAAATGTCTCAGAAAGAAAACTTGCTTTCAAAGTAAAGTTCTAAAAGATTGATCGGGAAAAATGTAGAAAAAAAGAGTTAACCATTTATATATGCTTGAAAGTATAATTTTTCAACTCTTTCAAGCTGTAGAACTTGTTAATTACAGTTTTGGAATACCCGATTCAAAGGCAAAGTGCTAAAGACAGAAAATTGGCTATAAAGGGAAAAATAAATGGTGGTTATAAATTTTATATGTTTATTGAAAGGATTTATTAAAAATGTACCTTTTTAAGCAAATCCCATGCTGTCATTAAGAGAGGATGTCACAAAGTCACTGTTTGTGATTTCCTGCCAACTTCACAGTCGATTTTGTAAGAAACCAGTAAAATTCGTAGCCATGTAATTGCAGGGATGCTGCAACAGCCAGAACTTTTAAGGAGAAGACAGAGCTACCACTTATTCAGTGTCAAACAATTGCTAAACAGTGGTCATTAAGCAAGGACTGCCTGCACTTTAAAGCAGGGTGAAAGACTATCTTTATCATAATTGGACAAAATGAATGAACCTGGTAAGATAGAGTTGAAATAGCTTAGTTTCCATACAATGGGCGAGGAAGAATCTTCCCTCAAAAACTGCATATTCTGATCAGTGGAGGTAATTCAAAATATTTTTGAGATGATATAAATATGAGAATGGGTTGATTCTAATCCATGTTGTCTATAACAGAAACTATATGTATGCCAAATCTAATCACTTGGATCAGCCAGATTCACCAGATGCCTATTAATTCCCAGATCTATTATTTCCAGACTTTCAGTGTGATTAGGTCAGTATTTAAGATCCTGAGGATTAGAAAAGTATGTAAGTACTAAGAATTTAAGTACTGGGTATTATCAAAATAGAATATTATAAGTTAATAATATGCTATACTATTGATCATCCATCCCATTTCTCCCCCTGCCCTCCCCCCCCCCCCCCCATTGCGTAGAGAACTACAATGCTGATCTGGCCCTCAAAGAAATACTTTGGTACCTCTGGTCTATGCAGATACAAGATGTCTAGGATATAATAATTAGATTAAACAGTAATCTGGAAATACCCTGCAGGTATATTGTAACTTGAGTTATCAGACAGTTGATACGCTGGGAATTCTATGGTTGTATTCACAGTATATCTGTAAATCAGCAGGTTAGAAAATGCTGAATCAGAACAAAATTTTCTATTCTGATGCATTCATTGTGAGAACTATATGTAGTTTGAGAGTGAAGTTTCAAGCTTTCCCAGCTACCTTTTTAAAAATGAAAATCCAACATTTTTCAACTAATGCAAAATGTATATTTATAATTAATTTGCTTCTGCATTCTGCCCAGAGAGATCAGAGCCAGAGTATTCTCAATTTTTAAAAACATATTCATCCTGTTAATTCAAAACTATATATTTCACATAATTCCAGTAAATAAAAGCATTTTGTTTTTGTTATTGTTAAATAACTGGGCATTTTTGGGTGATGGAAAACTTACCAGCTACCATTGTATCACTAGGTTATAAAAGTCACATGAAAGTGGATTGCAGAGGAAAATTAGTGTAAACTAGAATAACTTTTTCATCCTCCAGTAATGTACTAACTAAATCAGCTGGGAACAAATAGAGACTGCTGACTGTTGTTCATTTACTAGAAAAAAATTCTAAGGTGTGCTTTTAATAGCTCAAATTCTATAAACTAGTAAGCCCTAGGAAAATAAACTCTAAGAAACTACAAAAGATCTATCATATTTTTGGCAAAAAAGAGTAATTCCTTATTTTTCAAGTATAGATCGCATCACTGAATTATAGTACTAGAATTATAGTACTATTCCTTCCCTTCCCCTAATTTTGAGTCAGCAGAAGGGTATACTGGTATGAATTTTGCTATTCTCATTCCCTACTATTCCCCGTCTCTAGCTTGCCTTGGTTCTGTTTCAATCACTGCAACCTCTAAGGTGAGGAGTAACAAAACATTATAGATTTTACACATCTTGATATCTCCAGATGTTACCAACTTAAGAGGAAAAATAAAATACATTTAAGGAAGGTTTTACCTATAAGCCTGTTTTACTCATGGACAGGAGATAAGATGAAGGCAAGGATATGGGGACATACAGAAAAAGAATTCTTGCCATTTGCTTTGCAGGAGAGGGAGACCCCACAGAAAATCTGGACTTACCAGAACATTTTTCATATATTCTATACATTTCCTAAACCAAAGCTCTCTTTAATTATATATGTTATGGCACCAAGATAAAGTATTTATTGCCCAACTGTTTTAAATAATCCTGAGCCTAATCTCCAAAACCAGCATATTTGAGTGCCTCTGTATGGAACTCCATGTCTGTGTGACTAGAAATATACAATTGTTCCACTGTATGGTCTGGAAAGGGTAGATTTCGGATATTAAATTATATAGTGTTTTGGTCATCTTGCAGTTCTCAGTATAAGAAGTAACAAGAAACAACAGTCAACATTTTTTGCTTGATTAAAATGTGATTAATCTTATTTTATTAATTTAAAAAATTTTAAAATACAAATTTTAAATTTTAAAAATACAAATTATACTTAACTACTAGATAGTTTGAAGTAATATCTAATGGTAAATTTTATGTAATCTGAAACAGATGACTTCAGGTGTTTAACTAAAGTGTAATTAATCTTATTGTACTAATTTTAAAAATACAAATTATATTTAATATGAATACTTAGATAGCTTGAATGTTAATATTAATACCATATATACTCGAGTATAAGCCGAGTTTTTCAGCCCATTTTTTGTGCTGAAAAAACCCCCCTCGGCTTATACTCGAGTCAGATTCCCCTCTGAAAAAAAAATGGTGTGGAGCTCTGAAGCTGGGCAGCCACTTCCCTGCTTCCGTGTTTCCTTTGCAACTTTTAAGCATGGGGGTAATCGGAAGCAGAAAAGTTCTTGCTTGAGGATATATTGTTTTTTCTTTTTTAACTGTTTTTAGGGGGGGGGAAGACCCACCACCATGTGAGAATGCTCAGACACGAAATCTATCCGACCGAAAATAAGTGTGTGTGTGTGGGGGATTTTAACAGAGGGAAGATGTAGGGAGAAGGCAAAAGCGACGGAAGATCCTTCAGGGGAAACTGAGGAGGAGACTCACCCTTGGTCCAGATGAGCCCCCTTCCCCTTTCTCTAGGCTGAGAAAACAACGCGAGCCGAGGTTGCTTCGGCTCCACTCAGCTTCATTTCCTCAGCTCCAGCTGCTTTCAGTCCACTTGGAGGAGGGGGAGGAGGTGGTGGTGGCGGCTCGCGTTGTTTTCTGAGCTCTAGGCTGAGAAAACAACGCGAGCCGAGGTCGCTCCACTCAGCTTCGTTTCCTCAGCTCCAGCTGCTTTCAGTCCACTCGGGAGGAGGTGGTGGTGGTGGCGGCTCGCGTTATTTTCTGATAGTGAGATCATTTCCCAAATTAATTGATTCACTAACCCAAAAGAAGAAGATGTTGATGACAGTGGGAGGCAGTAGTCACTCTCTCCCTTGCAAGAAAAAAGCAAGAGCCGTTCTTATGATCTCTCCCTCTCTCTCTCTCTCCCCGTAATACAGTCAAGCTCTTTCCAGCACGCGGGATCCGCCCCCACCGCTTTGCACCTTGCAAATGCAAAAACCCCAGAATTTTGCATTTGCAAGGTGCAAAGTGGTGAAGGCAGATCGCGCGTGCTGGAAAGGGCTTGACTGTATTACGGGGAGAGAGAGGGAGAGATCATAAGAACGGCTCTTGCTTTTTTCTTGCGAGGGAGAGAGTGACTCCTGTCTCCCACTGTCATTATCATCATCTTTTGGGTTAGTGAATCAATTAAACCTTTCATGATAGTGAGATTGTTTCCCAAATTTCCCTTAAATCAGGGGAAGAAATCAGAAACGAACCTTTGGATTGAGAATAAGCCTGTTCCTATGATGCCATTTTTGTTCACTGCAGTGTGAAAAGTGTGAAAAAACACACTCTTTTTCTTCATCTTCTTGTTCCCTATTTACTGGTCTCTTTCAAAGAGGAAATTGTGAACATCAAACTTATTCTCAACTGTCCTAGTGAAAGTTTTTATTGGTATCTATTTTTATTTTTGAAATTTACCAGTAGCTGCTGCATTTCCCATCCTCGGCTTATACTCGAGTCAATAAGTTTTCCCAGTTTTTTGTGGTTAAATTAGGTGCCTCGGCTTATATTCGGGTCGACTTATACTCGAGTATATAAGGTAATTAATATTAATATTTAATATTCTTGTACAGTATTCATTTGATCATTTATATTGATCCATTGTATATTATTATATATACAAATATTATATATACAATTATATTGATCCATTGTATATTATTATTCCACTGTCATCACAATAAATGATTTACTATTATTTATTTTATATGATTGTCCATATAAATAATATAATTCAATTTATCATTTACCTTGTCAAACAGTCTACTTTATTAAATATTCAGTTTAGAACCCAAGCTATTGCATTCTTTAGGAATGGAAGTTATTAATGTATGGATAATAAGTCCATACATTTTTAAAACCAAACAATTGAATTTCATATGGATGGTTCTATCATCATTGGAAATGTTCTGGTGAAATACTTACCATTCTGGCTCCCCATACGGTCAATATATTTAGATTTCTGTAGAAAACAGAATAATGCTTATAAAAAGCAAAGGACAATTTAATCGCAATTTACCATTTATTTTAGGTACTTTTTTTAATAAAAGGTACTTTTAAATTTTTTTAAAAGGTGCTAATTAACACCATGTGATTGGCATCATACAGGTTTCATGGACAAATAAAATGATAGATCAGATGGACAAACAGATGGCAGAAAGAGAGATACTGGGAAAATATGGCTCAGACTGAAGTACTTTCTTACAGGACCCAGCTGAATTGTAGGTATTCTGAAATAATCAGACTTTGATGAAAATATACATGAACTCAGGAACAACTTTCTACATATAAAGGCCAGTTCAGATGTTGTACCAAAAACTATTGAAAACACATCATGCTTATATAGATTTTCTCTTGAGAGGAATCTTTTATCTGGAGTGGACTCTTCCTTCCTCTATTCCTTGGCTATCTTCGGTTAATGTTAAATCAAAGTTCAGAAAACCACTTTAGCTGCAGTGTATGGACAATTATTCAGAGATGAAATGGATTGGAGTAATCATAGAACCCCAGATTTGGCATTGTGATGTGAATCAAGATGTAGAAAAGATAATGACTGCAAATTAAGTATGAACATGAAATATGTGCCTTGATAAGCATTGGGCATTTGAACTGTTCAGTTTATCTAAACCTATAAAATCAGTTTATACATCATAAATTGTTAACTTATTGAACAAGTGGGATCTAGATGTTCTTACTAGTTGTCTTATAAGTGCATTTTTGTTTCAGTTGTAATACCATATTCCACTACTCGAATTGTAATGTAAAGTGGGTTGTGTGGACAGAAATCAAAGCATGTTAAGCAAATGTTGGCAAGAGTTTATGTTATGTTTATGTTATGTTTATGTTATGTTGGCAAGGGTGCATAGCACTTAATTTGAAATCAGTAAGATTTATTTTTGATAGAAATATAATGGCATTATAGGTCTATGCTAAGTAAACAGACATATATACAAATTTTTATTTGATTGAATATAAATTCAATATATAATATATTGAATGAAGAAATGAAGAAATCATATTACTAGCATTAACTAATGATGCAGATTAAATATAATAGATTAAAATTATATAGTCAATATCAAAGAGAATATGCTTATTAATTTTTTTCATTAAACTAGCAAGATTATATTTAGATTTCATCTTAATATGTAGCTGGATATATTTGCTAGTTGTGTCTCTGTTATTTTCCTTTGAAATGAATGTAGTTTCAATTCCTGCAGAGAAGATTCAAATTCTCTTCAACATCCTGCCCAAAGTGCATATCACATAATTCATTTTAAATTCAACAATAAAGGTGAAAGGATTAGAAAAATTGTGAATTATTTTTTCATTCAGATTTGATAGACCATCCAATCCAGTCCAATTTGGAGTAGGTATAACTTCACATAAATAATGTGAATTTGGAAGAATGATAATTTGCAGAAGGAACTAAATCGTGAAGTAAATAAATGTATTTATTTATGTTGCTCCTCCTGTGTTTCACTATACATATAGCTTTTTCCCCAAAATTCTTAATTTTAGAATTATTTATCTGAAGAGTTAACTTCTTCCAGTTCTGGTATCAGATAGATCAGTTAAAAGAATAGATCAATTAAGAAAGTCTGAAGCTTTATTTTGATTAAAGGCAACTAGCCTCATCCTCTGTATCTCAGAGTTTTGATGCATCTGCTAAAGACTGGAATACAGTTTTGAGTTTTAAATTAAATAATGCTACTCTAATATTATGAAGTGAAATCTACCTATAAATTTAATTTTTCAAGAAAACAGTCATATTTCATCTTTTCAACCCTATTTTTTTAGTGGGCTTGATGGATTTTGTGGATGGTTTTATACATGCTATTACAAATATTTACCATCAGAATGCCTACAGTATGCATAGTATGCATAGTTATAAAGTTTCAATGATGTCTTGAAAAACATCTCCCAACCCAACATATCTTACAAGATTATTTCTAAAAAACAGTGGAAATACTATAAAGTAGTCTATAAATTTACAAATAAAGTTCAAATATAAAGAAAGACAGTTGCTGACCTTCACAATACAAAACAGTTTCAAAGTTTATTTATTTTCTCAGGTACTTTTCCATTATTACAAATATAGATACGGAACATTTTGAGAAATTAAGAGGTGTTTCTACCCAAAAGATAACTGAACATTTTGAGGAATATGAGCAAAATATTTCATTACATATTTTGTCTAAGATTTGTACAATAAGATTTTATCTAATGTACAATATGAAAATGTATAAGTCACTGTATAGTATCACAAAATGGTAAATCTTCAAAATGGGCATTACCCAAACTCATTTTTATAACAATATTGAAAATCTTCCTATTATAATGCAAACCAATTTTAAACCATTTGCTAATTGAGACAGATATAAACTACATAAATAAACTAAATTTATGCTTAGTATCTGCCTGGTATGGGTTTGTTTCCAGTTTCGCTTATATAAAATATTTCACTTATCTAGTTCCGTTTGGAACTCTTGTACAGTATATCTGCTCACTTGCTATGTCCCCAACTTTCAAGTCTCTTCATTTTATTTCCCATGGCCCCCAGATTTATAAAGAGACGCATACACATACACATACTTTCTTTACTTCTCCATTTCTCCCTTTTCTTTTATAAAGTCTAATATGGTTAAAGCTAGCAAACATTGCAATAGCCTCTAGTAGAGTCATTCTTTCTCTAATGGAAGATTGCTTAGTAATTGATTATTTGCTTTAATTGATACTCTTTTGTTAGGATTTATATTTATACCACAAACATGTTTAGTATTAAAACTAAAATTAAATTAATTAAAACTATGTTCCATTATATTTAGAATTATATTTTCCACCTTTCCCCTCTCCCCCTCTCTTGCAGTGATGGGTCAGGAAGCTGGAAAACCCACATGGCCAAAACCAGCAGGAGGCTATCAAACTATTACAGGGAGAAGATATGGAAGAAGACATGCCTATGTCAGTTTTAGACCATCTCTGATGAATCAAGAAAGATATTCAAACCAACACACAGAAGAATGTGAAGGATTAGAACTAGACAGTGTTGTAAAAGAAAATTTATTGTGTGTGTGTCACATAATTACAAATTACTATTATTTGATTCAGAGGAAACTCGACTTTGGGCAACCATTGCACAAAAAGCTAGGATGTTGTGAACTTAACATAATTTAGATATATTGTATTGATCTTTTTTATCTATAAATACATTTGAACCTTATTTAAATAATATGTAGTTATTACGTTGTAATCCAAGTCTGCTCCCCGGTTTGCATTATTTATTTTTAAGTCAGCCTGACATATATAAAATAGATGATAAAAATAGGTCATCAGTGCTCATTTCTTTTGTTATACGTTCAAATATCGTATCTTTTTGAATATCAATATTTTGGGGTATCCATTATTTTCTGCCGTACCTGTAATTTCTAATTCATTATTATTTTCAGGGTTGTTTTAATTGGTATATTTCATGGCAGTTTGCCTTTCAAAATTTTAACATTATATGATTGGTTCTTTCTATGTTGAATACTATCAAATCTCTGTGATTGGTTTTGCTAAATCTGCTTGCATTTTAAATATTCTAAGAGCTATTAGAAGTTTTCTTCAATTAAATTGTACAAAGTAATATCCCTCAATTGTATTACTGCAGTCATAGAAGCAATATTATGTTCAGTGCCTTTGTAGTTATTTGATGCATTTACATAATATTACTTTTACCAAAGCTGACTCACAACACATAGAATGTAAATTCCAATAAAAGTATTATGTGTACTATTAGAATAGTAATCAGAAGCAAACATCAGTAACTAAATACCTCAAACTCCATCATAATGTTTTTTTCCTAAATGAGAAACATTAAAGAGGAAGTTTGATGAAGGGAAAGAGGAAGCAAATCTAGAATCAAATAAAATCTTATGAATGAAACATCTGTTCACAATGTAGTGACACTACTTGTGCCATGTTAAATGAAATACTATATATTTGGAGTGATTCTGTTTACTATTAATGATAAAATACCCTATTTCTAATCTATAAGAAAATAATTTATTTTTACTAGTGGGCAATTGCATAAGATTTTCAGAACAAGTTTATTCTTAATGAAGATAGCAAATTAATACTATATAATGATTTGGAAGTATTATATAGCATGCTACAATTAATTATATAATTTCATTGTTTAAATACATATTCAGCTGTAGAGACAAGTCAAAATGCTGATTTATTGTGAATAGTCAAGCATGGTAGTGAACACTGTTTTATTGCTAGTAACTGTTCTTTATACCTCTTTTTGTTTTAAAAAAAGAACCTTTATCCTTATTTATTGATTAGTTTGCTGCCCATCTCACCTTGAAGTGACTCTAATTAATTTTTTTAGTGCTGCATCTGATCTTTCATTATCTGTTCTACAATTCTAATATAGTTTGTTGAGCTAATTAACAAGCTGAACATTCTTGTTTTTATGTATCCCTGAACAAAATGAGGGAAGATCCCTGATTTACTTAGTAATTTTTGCTGGCAAGATGTGTCTAATTGGAACAATGGAGCTGTATCCACCAATGTGTTTGATTATTCATAACAAACTTAAAACTTTTAAAATTATTTTTTCATTGGAATCATGTCAATAAACAGTACATCAGTAACTATTGGTGTAGTATTGAAAAATGAGGTAGAATTGCAAATTATTGTAAATATATTTTCTTCCGAAAATGAGACATATCTTAGTTATTGTGATACCTAGCCACTTTTCTTAATGATTTATTGTATATATTCATTATGTTCTGATGATTTATACTCGAGTCTATAGCACTTTGCTGATTTGTTAAAAAAAAGCTGAAGATTGATACAACATCTTTAATTACTGATTTTAATGTGTCTGTTTTACTATATAATCCAATAACTGGCCTTATCCTCTCATTCTATCTTTCTTTATAATTCTGCATAAAGGTTCCAGTCCACATGTCCAAGTATATTCTCCATTGGTAGCTACATCATTATTACCAAATGTTGGATCAGAAGAACCTGTTTGTGAAGCTGATTCTAGCCAACCTATCAACACAGATACTTCCATGTTTCCTCCAACATGCTACAATTTGTGTGATCACCAAAATGTTGCCAACAATGAGAATTCTAATGACAATGAGGAGTCTACTTCTGAAGAGTGCAATAATCTTCATGACCAGAATGGAATTGCCTTTGTAAACATTGACTCTTATGAACCAGACAGCAGTGATGGAGAGGAAGATGGTTTCCAAAGTGCTATCGCATTAGCTAAAGAAGAAACAGAACTATTTCAAGAAAAACTGGACAATATGCTTTCCAGGTTAGAAAAAGATATGGACTCCTTCAGTGATCTGCAGTCACATCTGCCTAGTTTCAGTCATAATACCATAAGTAAAAGTTTTGAAGATCTTAGATTAGTGCCTTTTAGAAGACTTTCTAGCATAGAATCAGATACTGTTTATCAAAATAAATCACTTTTGAAAATATCTAATGAAGAAACTTTACCAAAAAGTAACCGTGTTTCTACTTGTGATTTAGAACAGAAAATCAGTAATACAGCTGAGTCTACAATTAGGACACATGTAGGAATTTGTAATGCACTGAGTACTACAAGCATGAAGATGGACCAAGAGAATTCAGCTGAATTGGTAGTAAGACCCAAAGTTAGAAAACAGAATCCTGTTAGCGAGATTGATAAAAAACAGTCTGTAGTGAATGAAGAGGAAGAAAAAAGAAGTAGTAAAATGTGGAATGATAATGTGAATGACCAGCAATGCAATGCTGAAATTATCTCAAAGCATAATAAAGAAAAAAAATCTAATATGATTTTTGACCCCAAAGAGTATGAATTGACTGAAAAGAAAGTAAAAAATGAACCAAGGAAACAAAAGTCAAGTCTTCAAGAAAAAATTAAAATAGATGATAGTGCTTTCTGGGACGAATTTGAAGATTGTGGTAGAAATCTATCTAGTTCCAACAAAGATGAAGATGACAGGTAAGTTTTTTAAAAAAAGAAGTTTAATTTTCCATTTTCCAAATACTTGAATATTTTTGGTTAATATGTGTAAATTTTAAATTGACCAAAAGTTCCCTAATCCTCAACTTTGCAGTGTTCTAATTTCTTTTCAGATGTTATAAGGATACTGAGTATTTCCTCCAATTTTGTGTTGTACTTACAAGTGGCTGGATCAGGCACTATACCTTTAAATATTACAATCCATTTAATTTTAGCTAAATGTATTCATCTAATTTTTTCTGTCAATAAACAAACAAATAAATGTTTTGAGAAATTAATCAAAAATGTGGTTTGCAGTACTTTTGCTTTTGGAAATAAATTTCTTCTACCAAGAAGAATACTTTGATGACTTCTATAACAACACGGCTTGGATCCCAAATAATCTTACTGGAATAGAAAAGCACTCAAATTGTTCACAGGAATACCACCACTCATTACAATCTTAAATTTTTAAGATTATAGCTAATCCATTAATCTTTTGAAGTAATTTTTGAGGGGAAAAGTAAGAAGACGACTGTTACATAAGAATTCTGCTCAATGATCTCTGAATTGAACATTAACAACGAAATAGCATAAATGTAGTTAATTTTTTCTTCAGTAGTATTATTTAAACATCCTAAGAGCATTTAACAATTTTATATTATTGGCATCTGATAGCAACTTGCCTATGTGCAGGACTGTCTCTGTAGTTAGGTAAAAAATGCAGAACAATGAAGAACTGAAAAGTGTAAGTCATGATTAAATGCATAGGTAATATCCAACTTCATACGATCAAAGAGAGTTTTCCTCTTAATTCTCAGACCTTCAAAAGTTGGTCCAAAGGGTTGGGAAACCCTCCAGAGCAAGTACAAGGTAAACAATTACCACCCCTTCATTTAATTAGTTTTATTCTTCAGGACTTTCCATTGTGTTCTATTTGTTTTGAACTGTGGAAATGCAGTGTTAATGCACTTCTTAGGTTTGATTAAGCTGAAGATTATACAAAACTGTACAACATGTTGACATATGATTAAGTAGTATTAATATGTTCAAATTAAAATGTTACATCTGCCAAAACTACTTCTGAAACTTAAGTTGCAGGGAAGGCTCATCTTACATAATCACTAATAAAGGATTATGATACTTCGTAATGAACTAGGAAGATTTTTGGGGGTGAATGGAATACATAACAGATAATCAGAGTTGGAAGGGACCTTGTAGGTCATCTAGTCCAACCCTCTGCCCAAGCAGGAGACCCTACACCATTTTTGACAGATGGGAGTCCAATTTCTTCTTGAAAGTCTCAAGTGATGGAGCTCCCATAACTTCCGAGGGCAAGCTGTTTCATTGGTTTTGATTATTCTCACTGTCAGAAAGTTTCTCCTTATTTCCAGCTTAAATCTCTCCTTGTTCGGTTTCCATCCATTATTTCTTGTCTGGCCTTTGGATGCTTTAGAAAATAGCTTGACCCATTCCTCTGTGTGGCAGCCTCTCAAATATTGGAAAACTGCTATCCTGTCTCCCCGGGTCCTTCTCTTCACTAGACTAGCCATGCCTAGTTCCTGTAATCGTTCTTCATGTTTTAGTCTCCAGTCCCCTAATCATCCTGGTTGTTCTTCTCTGTACTTTTTCTAAAGTCTCAACATCTTTTTTATAATGTGGTGACCAAAACTGGATGCAGTACTCTAGGTGTGATCTTACTAAGGCTTTATAAAGTGGTATTAGTACCTCACTTGATCTTGATTGTATCCCTCTGTTAATGCAATTTAGGGTTGCATTAGCTTTTTTGGCTGCTGCTGCACACTGCTGGCTCATATTTAGCTGGCTGTCCACTAAGACTCCAAGATCCCTCTTACAGCTACTGCTATTAAGCCTGGTTTCACCTAGTCCATATGTGTATGTTAGGTTTTTCTTGCCTAAATGTAGGACTTTACTTTTTTCTGCATTTAATTTCATTTTGTTAGATACGGCCCAGTGTTCTAGTCTGTCAAGATCCATTTGGATCTTGAGCCTATCTTCTTTGATATTAGCTATTCCTGCCAGCTTAGTATCATCTGCAAATTTGGTAAGTTCCCCTTCTATTCCTTCATCTATGTCATTAATGAAGATATTAAAGAGTCTAAGATGGAACCTTGTGGCACCCCACTGCTTACTTCCCTCCAGGTAGATTTAGACCCATTAAGGACTAGTTGTTGAGTGCAGTTTGTCAGCCAGTTGCTAATCCATCTGGTGGTGGTGCTATCTTTCCCACTTTTTTATAGCTTACCAAAAAGTAGGTTGTGGTCTACTTTGTCGAATACCTTGCTGAAATCTAAGTATAATATGTCCACAATATTTCACTGGTCTACTTATTTAGTCACTATGTTGAAGAATGAAATAAGATTGATTTGGCATGATCTGTTTTTAACAAAGCCATGCTGACTGGTAGTTATTACTTCACTTATTTCTAGTGTTGGCAGATCTGTTTTTTATGTATCTTTTCCAGTATCTTCCCGGGTATTGATGTTAGATCAGTGCTTACAATATTTTTCCTGAATATTTGAATGCATTTTCTTACTTTTCACTATATTTCTGTCAAATATGAATCTGCCAGAAATGTTCCTCCTTCTTTAAAACTGTGTTGAAGAACTGACAAATGCTCAGTTTGCTTTGTACCTTGAACCTGGCTTCCAAAGAAAGAAACATTAACCTAAGATTAATACTTTACTCCAACCTTTCTCCCAGGTTATTACCTCGCTTTCCTTGTGGGTGAGGAATATCCCATTGTGTACAGTTGGGGTCTCTTGAAGATGAAACATACCTTCAAATAATACAAAGAAAATTTTGGAAGCCTAAAATGGAAGTTGAGAATTGCTAGAAGTCTCAAACTGATTTAGATTTTTTTTTTTTTTTGTATATACCTAAAATAAGGGGATAGTGGATTTGGAACACAAGCATAAATATTCTGAAATTGTGTCTACAATTTTAATATTTAATGAGAAGGCTTTAGTTTCATAATTTTAGGATGATAAAAGTATTTTATAGTGAAAATATTGCCTAGATTTGAATGAAAATGAAATTTTCAAGATTTTTTTAAACAAAAACCAATGCTATTTTTCTATCCATATTATTATTACATTAGATTTACCGTATATCCCTTTTGTTTTGTATGTTGAATCTCCTTTGTGATGTAAGTTATTTAATAATCAAGAAAAATAGAAAATAATGGAAGTAGTCATTATATGTCTTAAAACTGGCAGCACTCCAAGTTTCCTATTAATCATTCCCTTAGTGCTTACAGTCATTGCTGTCCAATATCATTCGGAAAAGGCTTTAGATTTTAAATGTAATTGGAAAGTACTGGAATTTTACAGTGGTGTCCTGTTAGCAAATAGTTCAGAACTGGGATTATGTAATGTTGAGGACAAGGGATAAATGACAAATAATGCAAAGATCATAATTTATATATAAAAATAAAAGCTTAAAATATTCAGGAATTTCTATTCTGTATCTAGCTCCTGTTGATAATTAGGATGTTCAAAGGAACAAATTACGTTTAGCATATTTGATGCTAGCAATATACCATCTGCCTGTTCATTTATTTATTTGCCGTTTCTGTTTAAAATTTAGATATGTGTAAGAAGAAAAAAAGATCAATATATGAATGCCCATAAAATTGATTGTTTCATCATGTTCTCAACATGTTTATTAGAAGCCTAAAAGATATTTATTGCCAGTCCTATATTAAATATACATTTTCATATCAGAAATGAGCTTAAAGAAAGTATTTTTCTTTGCATTATGCCAGTCTAGTCTGCAGCTGAGGAATCTAAAGTGTAATACCTGAGTGGGGATTTTTAATAAAATAGATCCTAACTTTCTTGGTGCTCCTTTCTCAGAACATTCCCATCAGATTACAAAGATTTTATGTTATTTCTTTAATAGGAGACAAGATTAGGATTTCTGGATGAATGAAGCAGTAGCTTTTTCTATTTGGTCTCTCCTAGGAGAATTTGTAAGAGATTTCTTTTTTGTAATATGATTTTAGGAGGAAATTATAGCCTTACTTGTATGGACAGAATCATCCAAAATTGAGCATGTCCATATCCAAAGGGAAAGCTAGACATGTATTTGGATCTTTTCCATTTTATGCTCAGCTTGATTGAATCATGGCAAATATTAACTCTTATCAATCTTTAAGTGCAACTGAACTCTCTCAAATTGCAGCTCAGAATGCAGTGATGGTGAATGGTCTGCATCCCTGCCTTCTTATTTTTCTGTGACTGTGAAAGATCAGTCCTCCAGTGATGAAAGCTGGGAGACACTTCCAGGCAAAGAGGAACAGGAACCTGAAGAGCAGAGTGATAGTAGTGGTCTGGAAGAGGAACATAATGAATTTGGTTTCCAATCACGGTATGTCATTCTAATAATAAAATCATTTTTCAAAAACAAAAATCTGTGCTATACTATATGTACTGTATAGTCTATACACAATGTAGAAAATTTATATGTATATATATATATATATATATGTTCATATGTTGTGTATTCCAGAATTATATTGCACTATATGTATACAGTTTTGCTGAGAGCAAAGGAGAAACAGAGAAATTGGGTGGAAATTGGTCATAAGAAGGGGAGGCAAATGGATTAAGAAATTAAATATGAGGTTTTTAGGGGGAAGATATACCTGTGTTTGGTGCAGTTTTAAAATGCTTTTCTGACTTGAGACAACTGCTGATCTTTCTGCCCTTAGCAACCACGATAGAATCAGAGAGCCCTTAAGAGAGAAGAGGGGCTAAAGTTCAAATTTAAAATTTAAAAAACTCTAATATAACAAAAACTTAAAATCATATTCTCCATAGAGCTGCTGCAAGCATCCAGAGTGGGAGGTGCTCCAGTCTTCACTCTTACAGGCTGAGCTAGCTCCTCCTCCATGCGTTCCCCAGTTTTAGCTCAGCCTCGCTAGAGACAGGCAGCTTTAACGATTACTCCTTGACCGATCCAGGTTTTTTCTTCTATTTCAGATTCAGGTTTGACTCTCCTTTTCTCCTTGATCCCTGCACTTTTGGTTCGTCCCAAATTTGTGAAGGAGCTATTTTGTTCACCCCTTAGGGGGGAGATAGGGGGATTTGGAGCCTTTCGCCCCCCCACCCCCCTCCCTTTTCCTCTGCCACCTTTCAAGCCATGCTGCATCTAAGCAGCGGCTTTACTTGCGCTCTAAATAGCACTCTGTTGCGCCTCCCCCCCCACGAACGCTTGGAAGAAGGAGAGCCTTCTTCCGCAGCCCCTTAGTTTCGCCTGCATTCTGCTGGCTTTTTTCATCATTAAGGGGCTTGTGTCATCTCTGAGCTATTTGCGCCGAGGCCGGTGGCCATTTTGATTTTTTACTGTATTTGACCAATCTTGCTGCGACGTTCTTGAAGGCCCATAGCGGGACCGGCAGGCCATGTAGACCCTAGTCATTTAGAGGGTAGTGTGGTTCTGTGCCGTTGCCCCTTTTTCAATTTTAGTTGGCTGTTTTTTCCCGCAGCTCACTCAGAGGCGCAGGCACTAACTTCCCATTTTTGTTGGGAGGCTGCCTCAGGAGACCTTTTTTTCCTGTTTTTTTGATTCTGTTGATATTTATCTCTTTCCTGGCCTCAGCGTTCATTTGGCCTATTGGGTGATTAGAGTTTTACTCCCAAAAGTTTTTAGTTATTTGAAAAGAATAAATAAGCAATAAGATAAACCGGTCTATTATTAATTTTTTTTTAAATTCAATTGGCACCTTTGAGTTCCTCCCATTAAAAAAAAAAAAAAAGAACAAAATAATAGATAAATAAATAAAATAAACCAAAAAAAATTTTTTTGAAAAGGGGGATGCGGCTCAACTTTAGGACAACCAGCCTGCGTTGTAGGTCGAGCTCCCAGGCGTGCCAACTGCCCTTTTTTTGTCTAATATCTTTCTTGGCTTTTTTGTGTTATGGCAGAAGGCAATCCCAGCAGTCCTTCTTTGAAGGCTAAGTCAAAGACGCACTATTTGCGCAAATGGGACAAGGACTCATCCAAGGCCTCTCAGATGGATGCCTTAAGGTGCCATAAGGCCTTGGAGAAGGAGTTTGACAAACGGTCCAAAGAGTCGCATTCTATAACCCTTGCTCTTCCCACCCCCTCTACCTCTATTCAACCCCCTCCCCTGCCAGAACAACGTTCTCTTTCCAGGGGCAGCTCACCCGCCCGGAGCCGCCAGGCCTCTCGAGCACCTGAAGCTACATTCACACCAACCGCTGCGGGCCTACGCCCAGAAGACCCATCCACAACCATCATTTCGGACAGTATTAGAGAGTGGATGCAGCTGGCTATCAATCAAGGAATAGTAGAAGGTATCCAACAGCTGGCCAGACCAGGTTCCCAAATGATGGTGCCCGAGGTCGAATCTATGTCCGGAAGATCCCTCTCCAGACCAGCTTCACAACATGGTCAGGTACCTTCCCAAACGGAGGCTCTTTTCCCGGAAGGGGAGGAGGCTCAGGGAGAGGAGGAAATGGGCTTTGAACCCTACAGGGAAGAGGAAGGGTCAGATAGGGTGTCCCTACAATATTCCGTACCCCTTTTCAAGGTAGACCCTATGGAGGGAGATATGTCAAAGGACGAAGGCATACCTCCTGACCAACCTGTATTTGTAGGTCTGTTTAAGCCTCATTTGTTTAAGTCCTTGCTATTCAAGGCAAAAAATATTTCGGGCCTGACTTCCCAGTCACCCACTGAACCATCTCCAGCGACCCCGGGGGGCCCAGAAGATTCTATATTCAGGCAGCCGGTCAAAACCGAGATCATTCCTACCCCTCCAATCTTCTCCGACTTGGTCGCGAGGCAATTGGCCTCTTCGGGCCCCCCCCCATCCCTTCCAGCCAGGACAAGAGATTGTTTAATCTCAACCCGGAATTCTCTGTCATGTTCAACACTCCTGAGGTGGACGACCCCATAGTTAGACTAGCATCATCCTCTAACCCCACTGACGCTCTGGAAGCACTGAAGCCAGAGGACAAGTGGGCAGAGATGGCGCTACGGCGGGCGCACCAGTCGGATGCTTGGGCCATTCAGTCTGCCACGGCCGTGTCATTTTTCACTCGATCTTCCATCAGGTGGCTCAGACAGTTGAAACAGCATGTCCCCCCGTCGAACACCAGGGCCCATCAGGACATTGCCAAACTCATGGCTGCAGCGGAATTTGTGGCTGACGCCACTTTTCACTCTGTGAAATTTTCTTCTCAGGCCATCTCCTCACACGTTACTGCCCGAAGACTGCTTTGGCTTAGGCACTGGCAGGCCGACATTAAGAATAAAATTAAATTGGCCTCAGCTCCCATATCAGGGGGCAAATTGTTTGGACCGGCACTAGAGCCATTGTTGATGGAGAGCCAGAATAAAAAGAAGTTCCTCTCATCACTTTTTCACAGGCAAGAGTCCAGAGGGTCCCAGCCCTTTCGGAGGGGCTTCTTTCGCACCTCCTTCCAACCAACCTTCACCCCTAGATACCAGAGTTCCCCGACATTTCGGCTGGCCTATCAGGACCGGAGTGACTCGGGAGACAGGAACAAAAGGGGGGGCAGCCAGAGGAGACCCTTTCGGGGTGCAGGTAATAAAGTGTCCCACTGCCCCAGATAGGCCTTCAGCCACTTATCCCATTGGCGGTCGCCTCAAGTATTTTGCTGACCAGTGGGAATCATCCACTTCGGATTCCTGGGTCAGGGACACTGTAAGGTTTGGCCTCTCCCTTCAGTTTCAGTCATCTCCTCTGGAGCACTTCATGGTTTCTCCCCTTTCCCGAGACCTGGCTAAGCGTGCTCTCGTAGAAGCCGCTATCAAACACCTTTCTGATATCAACGACATTCAGCCCGTGCCACCTTTGCAGCGGAGAGGGGGGTTTTATTCCCTCCTCTTCTTGGTTCCTAAGCACTCCGGGGGTTGGAGGCCCATTTTGGACCTGAAGAGGCTCAATCACTACATTGTCCATCATAAGTTCAAAATGCATACACTTCAGTCAATCTTACAGGGCACCAGGAAGGGAGACTGGCTCACATCCATTGACCTCTCTGAGGCATACCTTCATATCCCCATTCACCCTTCGTGTTTCAAATATTTGAGATTTTGCTACAACGGTCAGCATTTTCAATACGTGGCCCTTCCCTTTGGTGTTGTCTCGGCCCCAAGGACCTTCACCAAGGTGTTGGCAGCTCTGGCCACCCACCTCAGACATTTCCCTATCCGCATTCACTGCTATCTTGATGACATTCTCTTACTATCCCCTACCCGACATCAAGCCGAGAGTGACACTAAGACCACCCTCTCGATACTTCAGGCTCACGGCTTCCTCGTAAACTGGGAGAAGAGTCAGCTTAACCCTTCCACCCGAATAGCTCACTTAGGGGCAGTGATTGATTCGGTTGAAGGGAAGGTCTTCCTTTCCCATGAAAGGTTCAGCAGTATACAAAAAGCTATCAGGGCTATTAGACGGGCTAGAAAGGCCTCATTGCTGTACTTATTCAGGTTACTTGGGAAATTAGTTTCATGCATATCTATCATCCCCTGGGCATGCTTACATTCCAGATTCCTGCAGTGGTTCCTCCTGCTTTATCAGCATTCTGGAAGGAGCAATTCAGGTCTCATGGTGAAAGTTCCTCCAAGGGTTCTCGCCTCCCTCCTCTGGTGGACCAGACCCACTACCAACAAAGGTCATCTCTTCAAGGAGCCCCAAAGGGTCACTCTCACAACAGACGCCAGCCTATCCGGATGGGGGGCCCACATGCAATCACTTTCAGTGCAGGAAACTTGGTCAGCAACCGAGTGGTGCTGCAGCATCAACTGGCTAGAGCTTCACGCAGTATACCTGGCCTTGCGCGCCTTCCTCCCTCAGGTGCGAGGGCGCCACATACTAGTCTTGACAGACAACACTACAACCAAGGCCCACATCAACCATCAAGGGGGCACTCATTCCATCCGCTTCATGAGGGAGACCGAACGGCTCTGTCGGTGGGCAGAGATAAATCTTTTATCCATCAGGGCGGAACACATTTCGGGGGTCTCAAATGTCCAAGCAGACTGGCTGAGCAGGGCCGCTCTGGACCAATCGGAATGGCGCCTACACCCCTCACTGTTCAAGGAGGCATCAGCGATATTCGGTCAACCTCTGGTGGACCTGTTCGCATCTCCACTCAACGCCCAGACACCAAGATTCTTTTCGCGATACCCCGCCAACAGGGCAGAGAACCACGATTCCCTGCGTTGCCCCTGGCCCACGGGGCTTCTATACGCCTTTCCTCCCCTCCTGTTGATCCCCAAGGTGATTCAGAAGTTGATACTCGGGAGGGCGGAAGTTCTCCTGGTAGCCCCATATTGGCCCAGGAGACTGTGGTTTGCTGATCTTCGCAATCTGTCAGTGGCCCCACCGTGGAGGATTCCCCCGACAGGATCTCACTGTCCCAGGGACCTCTTCAACATCCAGATCCACAGTGGCTTCAATTAGCTGTTTGGAGGTTGAGCGGGAACGGCTAAAAGATGGGGGCCTGTCGGTCCAGGTCATCAATACCATCCTGACAGCAAGGCGGCCTTCGACTACCCGCATTTATAACGCAACCTGGAACATCTTTTGTAAGTGGTGCCATAAGTCCTCCATTAACCCGCTCTTCCCTTCAATTGCACAAATCCTGGCCTTCCTACAAGATGGGCTAGATAGGGGCCTCTCCCCTAAAACCCTGAGAAGGCAGGTCGCAGCCCTATCAACGGTGGTCGCTGGCAGCTCTTCTGGCTCACTCTCCTATCACCCTCACATTCGGGCATTCCTTAGAGGGGCTTCCAATCTGCACTCTCCAATGATTCACAGATACCCGACCTGGGATCTTAATAAGGTTCTTATGGCGTTGACTAAACCTCCCTTCGAGCCTCTCAGGGAGGCGCCACTTCAGTTTCTCACATTCAAAGTGGTGTTTCTTGTGGCAGTAACATCGGCGAGAAGGATATCTGAAATAGCAGCTCTATCCGTAAGAAAGGATCTATGTGTTTTCCACACTGATCGGGTGGTTCTGTGACCAGACCCCACCTTTATACCTAAAATCAACTCGGCATTTCACAGAGCACAGGAATTGGTTCTGCCTAATTTTTGTCCCAAGCCTTCTCGAGAAAGGGAAAGGCAGTGGCATACTCTTGATGTCCAAAGGGCACTTCATATCTACATCTATCGTACACAGTCTATCAGGAAGTCAGAATCATTCCTGTCATTTCAGCCAAAGACGTTGGGTTGCAAGGTATCCCCGTCTACTGTTGGCCGCTGGATTAGAGCTACCATATCCAAGGCCTATTTGGCTCAGGCTCTTCCTGTTCCTAGTGGGATAACCGCTCACTCTACAAGGAGTGCAGCCACTTCGGCAGCCTGGGCTACTCAGGCGTCGATTCAGGATATCTGTTGAACGGCCACCTGGTTGTCTCCGTCTCCCTTTATACGCCATTATAAAATTGATGTTTACACCTCAGCTGAGGCATCCTTTGGCAAGCGAGTCCTTCAGCAGGTGGCTACAGAACCAGAGGTGATTCCGGACCAGATGGAGTCCCTCCCATAGGACAGGCCATGCTTTGGTATGTCCCACTCTAGATGCTCGAAGCAGCTCTATGGAGAATGGGCATTGGTGCTTACCTAATACGCCCTTTCTCGTCAAGCTGCATAGAGCATCCAGCCCCACCCTAATTGGTCCGTCTGGTGGGGAATACTGTTTCGGCCAATGATGTATATAGTTTATAGTTGAGATTTCTTTACTAGTTGATATGAGAGGATAGTTGTCTTCTCGTCTTCGTAAAACTGGGGAACGCATGGAGGAGTCACGAGGAGGAGGAGCGTTCCTTAATTATAGCTCAGCCTGTAAGAGTGAAGACTGGAGCACCTCCCACTCTGGATGCTCTATGCAGCTCGATAAGAAAGGGCGTATCAGGTAAGCACCAACGCTCATTTTCAACATATATTAAAACAGGCTAAACATATATTACATTTAAATAAATATATAACTTCTAGAATAGTCATGATGGTAGATGGACCATATGAGTGTAGAACACTTGCATAGGTAGCCCTCAACTTTCAAACAAGTACCACCATTCAAGTTATGACAGCCTCAGAAATTGTGCTTTTTGCAATCTCTTTCCTAAACCCAAATTTCTGTTTTCAGGAAAACAATCAAAAGAATTGAGACATGTTGGTGATAACAGAAGTGCTAGATCTTATTGACAAATTGAACATTAACAAATGACCAGGCCTAAATGGCATTTACCCAAGGTTTATTAAGAATTTTAAAGTTGAAATTGTAGACCTGTTAATTAAAATATGCAACCTGTCTTTATACTTGGGCTCTGAGGTGGACTGGAAAGTTAGCTAATGGGTCTTTACTTTTAATAAAGCCTTACAGGGAGTTGAAGCCTGTCAGCTTAACATATGTTCGAAGGAAGTTAGTGGAAACTACTGTTAAAGATAAAATTACCAAACTTTTGGAGATACAGGCTATTTTAGGAATACCCAACATGGGTTTGCTAAGGGAAAGTCTTTCCGAATTAATTGAACAGAGGTTTTGGAGGGTGTTAATAAGTATGTGGAAAGATGAACCAATAGGAACTGTCTGTTTAGAGTTTTCAAAAAGCTTTAGATAATGTCCCTTTACAAAGACTCCTCATTAAGCTTAAACAGCCATGGAATAAAAGGGCAAATCCTTTTGTGCACTAATCAAATCAAATCTTTTTATTACAGGGAAAGACCAGTATAAGAGGGTGGGATACAGTTTAAAAGTATAAAAACATCAGAATAAGTTATTACATATGAAAAGTTAAAAATATAAAAAAAATCTAAAAGGAATTTTTAAAACATCTAAGAGGAGTAGGAGCAGTACACGGGCATAAGGAAGCACAGCAAACTAAATCTATTTCACTACAACTGACTCTGGAATAACCAGCTATGTGCTCATTAAAACTGGTTTATGGTATCATTTTGTTTTATCTTTTTAAGTCTTTATATGTAATTAATGTATCGAATAAGGAATGCTTCTAGTAATATGTAAGGATTGTGAAGATACATCATTTGGCTCATCGTGTAACTAATCACTAGGCCCATCACCACATGAAATGAGACTGGTTTACAAAATGGCAAATGTAACTGAAGGAATAATTCATAAGAGAATCACCCCCACAGAAAAATTTAGACTTCCATAAAATACATTTTTACAATATATTATACTCTTGTTTTATTCCTCAGTAATTAACAAGGAGTTTTGTAATATATATATACTACTGTCTTGCTTTTCCTCTTTGGTAATGTACAATTTTATGTTTTTTTGCCATTTGGATTACTGTCATAAATGCCAAAAGAGCACAGCATTTTTAAAAGTATTAAACACTTCAGAGAAATAAACAAAAAAGGAGAAACCTGCATTCTTAATTGGGGGTAAAACAAAGGGAATTGCTTCACATGCATTCTGAAATATCGCAATATTCCAGGCAGTTCTTGCTTAGCAACTTCCTCAGTCAGCAAATATTTGGAGTTACAAAGATGAAAATGTAACTTTGCAATCAATGCCCACATTTATTACCTTTGCAACATTTCTCTCTTTCCATCACATTTGCCATTACAGTCAATTGCCATTGTTTTTCTGTGCCTGACCCATTTTCTTTATCTTCCCCTCACAGTGAAGAGATTGCCTAAACAAAATCTCTTCCTGAGCTGGTTTCTCAGCAGTGTAGTACTTCCTTAAAAAGTGCTAACTGCAAGTTAACAAGTCACCTTTGTGATCTTAATTAGTCTGCATACAGTTGCCTGTAATTGAGAGGACTTTAATCATATAATAACATGGTGTCACTAAAGTCAATGATTTCTCTTAATGATTTATATTTTTTTTGCTCTTAAAAATATAAAACTTAATGAAAATGGAAACAGAGCAAATATGAAGATTCCTTTTTGGGAAGATAGTTCATAGGATATGAACCATTTTAGGGGAAATTGCATTGGAATCAGTAAGATTTGACTTTTTATTCAGGCATTAGGTCACAGATGTTACAGTCCAACAATTACATTAGTTTGTAATGTGCATTTGTAGTAGGAAAGCTTGGTTTCTTTTTGTTTTGGACTAATTTAACCACATAAAAAGAAAGACGTTTTAGAATAGAATAACAGTTGGAAGGGACCTTGGAGGTATTCTAGTCCAACCCCCTGCTTAGGCAGGAAACTCTATAACATTTCAGACAAGTGGTTGTTCAATCTCTAGGACACCCAAGATCCCTCTCACAGTTACCACTATTGAGTGAGGTATCACCTATACTGTACCTATGCATTTTGTTTTTCTTGTCTAAATGTAGAACCTTACTTTTTATTTATTACATTCCTTTTCTTCATTGATTTTCCTCTGTTTGTTGTGTCTGATTCTGTGAGACTGCCTGGTCAAGTCCCTGCTTGTTGGCAAGATTTTTCAGAAGAGATTTTTCTCCACAGGGGCAGAGTCTTTGTTTACACTGGTCTCTTTTCAGATCATATAAATATTTTGGCTGTTTGGCTTGTTGTTGTTGTTGTTGTGAACTGTTAAGTTGTCCAGAGTTATGTATCTAAGAAGGGCAGCCATAGAAATAAAATGTACTTCAGTCCCCAGCAGAATAAGATTATTACCTTGCATTCTCTTTATAGCATAGCAAAAACCAATATCTGTTTATTTAAAAAAAACATAATAAATATATATACATGTCACATATAAATATAGTTCATAAAGCATCACATTTTAGCTGCACTGTTGAACTGTGCTGTCTATTATTTTTAAAGTGACATTTTTTGAAAATAGATTGCAGGTATTTGACGGTTAGCACTCAGCATAAATAAAGGATTCTGTACTTTCTATACTGTTTGTTTACATGTAAATTTAGTATTTGCTACATTTTGTATCACTTTTTTCATTTTTATATAAAGGGAGCAGACATCGCTAGAGGATGGAGAGATTCCTTGGTTGCAGTATCATGAAGAAATCGAAAGTAGCAGTGATGAAGAAAATGATCACGATAGCCATTTTGTACATCCTGGCTTTTTTATGTTGGATGGGAACAACAATCTAGAAGATGATTCCAGTATGAGTGAAGATCTAGATGTTGAATGGAGGTTGGTAGACTCTGCTGCTACCTTTGGTATTTTAACCCAGCTAAATGGTGATTGGGAACATACCTGGCTCATATTTTATTTAAAATAGAATTGCATAATGAAACCCTTATTCCATGATAGATGTAAGAACTTCTTGTTAATGTCATGTCAGAAATATATGACAATGATGGGCATCAGAGCCAAACTGGGCTTAATAGTAGTTGCCCCTTGCTCTTTGATTGTCATCCTTTACACAGATTAAATGCTTAATGGTTTGAGGGAGGTCTGAGTAAGTTGAAAAAGTTAGAAAATTAGAACGCTGAAAGAGGTGGGAGACACAAAATAAGAAAATATTATTTTGCTATGTCTATGTCATTCCAGTCTCAAGAATTTAACTCATATGTTGGATCTCATCTCACATGGGGATAAATGAGTTTTCCTGCAAGGCTGTGTACCGTTTGTCACTCAATTCACTAATGTCCTGATATTCTAGAAGTAGCCTCATTAAACAGCTAATCTCTTACTGTTTGCATTCTATTTATTTTTATATCTGAATGTAAAATAGCAGAAATTTATTTTTTTCACCATGTATAAATAATGTAAGGTCATATTTATTTAGAAACATTTTTCAGCATCACTGCACATGTTTTCAACTCTATTTAGATATAAAAAAAAATAACGCTATATTTTCCCTGTAGGCTGCTTGATGAATTTGGGGATGGTCTTGGGGTTGCCCAAGCAATTTCGTATGTGGATCCCCAGTTCCTTACTTATATGGCCTTGGAAGAACGATTGGCACAGGCAATGGAGGTAAGTTTTAAGATTAGATGAGAAAAAACATGGGTTAAGTCTATTTATCATTAACTTCCATTGTGGATTTAGATTGTTTTAATGTATGTAATGTAATATATAATAATTAATAATAATGAAATATATCTTTTTATCTAATTGTACCACAATTACTATAGAAAAAGTACCTGCAATATTGATAGTATTTACATTTCATCCTTAAAATATAATGATAATGATGTACCTGGCTATTCTATGAGTCAAGCATTCTAAAAGTTGAAGGAAAATTATGCCCTTGTCATCTGATGTGGATTGAAGATCTTAACTTTGTGATTTTGTAAATGTGCTCCAAATGTTCGCAATATGTATGTACCTGTACTGGATGGTTTGCATCCTCCAAAAAATGTCTCTCTTGCTAAATGCTACTGTTGCAACCAGAAACAAACAAACCCACAGTTCCATTTAGTTGGAAGAAGAAATCTATAATAAAACAAAAAGGCAAGTAATCCAAATACTCCTTTTGGGAAAAATTAAATACATATTTTTCCAACTGAGCCAAAAAGTTGTGTTCATAGATTTGATCCAAGACAGTTCTAATGTGAGTCTCATTTAAGGATGGTCTTCTGAAAAGGAATCAGAATGTTATTCAGGTGCACTACCACTTATTTATGCAAAATATTGGAAAGTGTGTTCTTCATGAACCTGAAGAAGACAGCTGAACAATGAATCAATTCATATTTTGTATTCAAATTTGCTGCACTTAGTATCAGACACTGTTATATTCACAATTCACATTCATTTTGATCTAATTGTAAGTGCTTCTTCATAAGTCCAGTTAGGTGAGTAAAGACTGTCTGTCCATCAGATCTGAAATAAGAGGCAGTGGGTTCTGTTTTGTAATGATTACAGGGTTAGGAAGCCTGTAATATTTACTTGTTTATTTACTTGGTTTTAAAATTGCACAAGTCCAAGTGACTATTGGCAGCTGACAGAATAATGAAAAATATAAAAAACAAAATATAACAAAATAGACAAGAACAAATTGCAGAATTATTACAAAACAGCACTCCAGGCAACACATAAAAAATAAAACCTCAGAAACAATTGTGTATTGCTGCCAGAATTTATTTTTCTTTGGTGCAAAAAAAATGGGGGTGCAGAGGCTGCAGATGTAGAAAGAAGGATAAATAAAAACTTCCTTCAAATTGTAGTCTGGAAACTCATTTAAAATAGCCTGCGAGCTGTGCCGGGGGCTTTTAGTTGATAGTGCAAGTTAAATGAAGAGGCAAATTAACTGCTTCTTTTTTCCTCAGAGCATTGGTAAAGTCAGTATACTTTTTATGCAAGGAAAGAGATGCAGGAGCAGTGCAGGAGGAAGAGGGGAAGAGTGGGATGCTTACAAATGGTGGGACTGATATTTTTGACAAGGAAAATAGATCTTTCTTCCCTTGCTCCCAGTAGATGTATGGATTAGGAATTATGTGCCTAGAATTATTGGAATGTGTAAGAAAGATATGAATGTAGTCACAAGAATGTTGTATAATCATTTATTTTTAGTTGCAGAGGAGTTGTACTTTATACTGTCTTATCTGGGCTAAAGAAAAAAGGAACTGGTCTGTTGCTCAGTGGTCCAAAGTCCTCTTTTCTGATGAGAGCAACTTTTGCATCTCATTTGGAAACCAAGAACCCAGAGTCCGGAGGAAGAATGGAGAGGCACACACTGCAAACTTGTATTGGTTATGCTATAGTGGGTTGAGTGGTAAGGCGGTTTCTGAAAAAGTTGTGTGGATATCCATTTTGTTGGAAAATGTTGTGTAGGTGGTCTGTTTCCTTTTTCTAGTATTCTGGGTTACTGCAGTGTGTTAGTTTTCAAACAGAAAGCAGATAGTGAAACAGGTATTTCGATCTTAGTGAAGTTGGCTGTGTTATGTAGTACCAATGCCATGGATTTTTTTGCTAATTCTGGATCTATGGATATAAAAATAATGTGACATCAAATTAAAGCATATTTCATCTTTTTCTACATATTTGGTTTTCGTGAAGGCATTGTAATGGGGATTTAATAGAATATTTACTCCCATCTGTGAGATGTCCAGATATTTTTGTAATTTCTTTGAGATACCTTTGTTGGCAAAGTTTTGCCTTATGATACAGTGTTTTGTTCAATTAAACATGTTATAGTAGTATATAGATAATATGGTTTCTGAAGATTATTTTTGAAATATTGATCATGAGTAAATTAAATTGTAGATCAAAGTTTGTTACTGAATACTTAGCAAATAAAAAGTTATTTTACAGCATTTCCATAGGTTTTTGTTTTGTTTTAGTGAAAAAATAGAAGCGAGCAATTCTGAAAACTTTCAGTGTCCACATATTTAGGCTAAAAAAGGTCCACTGATTTTAACAAATGCAAACTATTTTTTTCATTGTAAAACACAAAACTGCATATAGTGTTCTATCACTGGATCTTGAATGGCATAGGAATATTTAACTGATAACTTTTTTCCATGCTGCCTGTATTTTTCAAAATAAATATTTTTATTTTAAGTCAACTTAGGCTGTCATTTGAATGCTTTCCCAATTGCAATTTTAGAATCTACATATATGTATAAATAGAAAGATGTCACATTTGTATCTTCTGAAAATGATTATATGTGTACTTAAATATATAAATTGTAAATATGGACATTTTTATAAACCATCAGAAAAATGATCAGAATATACAAATGAATTATTGAGAGCATTTGCATCATATTTGCTTTCTATTACTTAATGACAAAACTCTACCACACATGCCTCCAGTGTTCATATTAAGAGCTTCCAAAGTATTTAAAATTTCAAAGAAGCAGATGCCATTTCTGATCAGTTTTATTGTCATGATGCTTCTTCATTACCTTTGTAAACATTAATAGCAAAGATGTTAATTGCAGCAGCAACGTGCTGGCAATGTGGATAAGATCTGATACTTGTCATGTTCTAGAACTGGACTTGCAGTTGTTTCAAAATCGTGCTAATTCTTCTCTGGGCTTTTTAAAATACAGTGATTTAAAAACTGGCATCTTTTTCACTCCTAAGTAAAAACATACTTGAAACATACAGGAAATACAGTATTATAAATCCATAAGTAAATACACATACATGATTTTGCTATTTTAAAAGATTTTATAGTTTAATAATTGCAATCCCTTTTTTCCAAGTATAGTTGAATAAAATTAAATATTTTATTCCAGTGTATAATGCTTAATATTCCCAGCTAGGCAGTAAAAAACATTTAAAAACCATCTTAGCATTATCCCAACACAGTACTTCACTTGTTTTAAAGTAGGTCATCGTGTTACTAAATGGATTATCTATTTCAGTTGAATTTAAAACAAGCCATTCTGTTTAATCTGTTTCCAAAGATTCTTTCTATTTCTTACATTAATATGGATTCATATTTCTTACCACACTACAGATCTTTTATATACAGAAACCATTGTTAATTGCTAATAGTAATAATTCCTTTTAGGAGATTTTGAGCTTCCTGAGCTTTGTGAAAGGCAAGACTGTACAACTTTTGAACCAAGCAATGCATGAGTCTGTACATTAAAGAAGTGTACATTCTTTGAAAATATTGTGTATGCTTGATATATGTGGCCGAATTTCCGTAAAAAAACACAACACCAATGTAACCTGGAAGTTGAGTCACGGCAACTGAACTTATTTTCTTTTGTGGTTTGAAACATTTTTCACTGCTTATTCAAGTAGCTTCTTAGTTTCCATGACTCAGCTTCAAGTCAACTACTGCGAATTTTCATCGACATATTGCCAAACACCAGTGTAATGTAAAACTGCTAGTCAAACATTATTTTCTCATTTAAAGTGTATTATAATCATTTCTCAAGATACTGCTTTAAGCAACTTGAATCCATATTAAGAGATTTTCAGTAAAGTATAGTTATAGCTAAAAAATAAAAATAAATTATAGCCAAATAAACTTTTATACACCATTATAAAACATTATGCTGCTATACATCTATTCTATGAAAAATAGATAAAATAATTATGGCAGCAGTTCATGACATGAGGAAAATTTCCATAGCTAATGCATTTGGTCTTATATTGCCCTTGTAAATTTAAATAACTTTTTGGCATCATATCCAACTTAGTAAAGTGCACTTGGCATCTTGAATTGGATGGATTTTTGAAGTTTCAAATAATTATGTAAATTTTGACAAATGGTAGGAAATCTTAGGAAGAGGAAATGCAAGAGTAGATGAAAAAGAGACTCAACTGCATTTTCTGTAATTTGAGATTTTCTCTTTATTAAGCCACATTAGACTTGCTTTGAGTATTCTGCCCAGGTTTCATTGATCGGAAAATGTTTGAAGAATCTTGTACACGATTAATTATTAGTTTTGATAGTTTTAATATATCTGTTCTGGTAGTGACAATAAAAGCACCTCTAGTTAAACCTAATACTTGGAGGTTATAATTTGAAGAAAACAACCTAAAATAGTTTACCAGCAGATTCAAAACCATTGTCCATTTAAATGTAAGCTTTCATTTAGTTGGGGGGGGGGGGAGAAGGGGAGAGATCCTTTCAGTTGTGCTAATCCCAAAGCAAGAGTATTTTCTAGTTTTCATAAGTAAAATTCTGTAGTTAGGTGTGGGGTACAATTTTGAAAAAAGTTGTGCTCCTCCCTTCACTAACCTGAATCTTTTCAAATTCAGGTAACAAGCATGTTCATGGAAATGACTTATCAGCGTCTACAGGTACTTGCAATTTCTGATTGCCTACATTCCACATGTAGATAATATATTTAAATTGAGAGGTAGGCAGCATTTTATTGGTATGTATTTTTGTGGTTGAGTAAGTCACTTATGTGTGAGTGTGTAGCAGTGATCTCTCAAATTGTATTGCACTGCAGAAAATTTTTGCATGGAGGTTTTAGAATTCCAAACATTCTATTTTTTTAAAATAACATAGTTTGAAATGTTAATAGCATGAAATGATTACTCCGTTATTGGTATTGATTCTTGCAGTTACTGAAGCTATCACAGTTCTATCTTAGCTATGATTCTGCACACACACATTAAATTAGATGTATCTTCATCAACAAATATCCAGACAGATATTGTTTTGGTTTTACTTAAGACCATCCACCAGAAGCAACCAATTTCTATATGTTTAAGGAAAAGTTTAGAACCTCAACTGAAAATACATCCTTTCTATAAGAACTGTATTTTAATAAAATTGCTTTAGAAACAGTACCTACTTGAAGGCTTTAAAACTCTGCACATTGTAATAATAATAGCATCTAGGATAAGAATACCCAAGAGTGGACTGCTACCGGTTCACACCGGTTTGGGAAGGCCAGATGTTAATTTTACATCTGGTTCGCCAAACCAGTAGTTGCAACAACTGGCTGGCCCCACCCACTTCACTTTGATGCTCCTAGAAGTCTCCACATAGCCTGTTTTCGATCCCAGGTAAGTGCTCAGGGAGGATGAAAAATGGACCTCCAGAAAGCCAGAAACGAAACCATTTCAGGCCTCCAGAGAGCCTCTGGAGCTTGGGGAGGGCAAAAATGGCCTCCCTTCCATGATGAAGGAGGCCGACTAGGCCACACCCACCGTGGCCTAGTCCACCCAGCAACTGGGTAGAGAACCTGTTGCTAAATTTTTTGAAGCCCACCCCTGAGTATATCTGAATTTTACAAATAGAGAAGGGCACTGATTAACAGTTTGATTTCATTCAAATAGAGTTAATATAGAAATTAGAAAAAAATACAGCAAGCACATCATTTTGGTTTTTGCCATTAATGATAAGTTAGCTACATCAATATTGATTAATTAGGAGGGAAGTCCTGATACTTTGTCTTCCGCCTATAATAACTGTTACCTGCAGTGATTTTCCACTTATCTTAATACAATTTAGCATTAAAATATGAAATTGATGTACATTTTAAGGCCATGGAAATCTGCGAAGAGGCTCTCAGTGACTTGGAACAAGAAGAAAATTTAGGGAGATTATTTCATATCATTTCATAAATGGATTTTTTGTATGCTTTTTTACTTTCTGTATTACTGCTACATATATCTGTATTATTTAGGGAGATGCCACTATTAGAATAAGAATGCCATTAAGTAAATTTTTAGCTTTATGTTATAATGCTATGATGATAACTTTTAGGTTACTTTAAGTAAAATGTTAATTAAGATACTAAGGTGTGCTTTTTAATGAAAACATTTTCTTTATCTAAATCAGTGGTTCCCATACTTTTTCAGTCCACCGCCCCCTTGGTGCTACAAATTCATCCTCGGTGCCCCCCACCCAGGGGTGGGATTCAAATTTCTGTGGGCGTGACCTAATTTGAGGGCATGGCTTGCTGGTCACATGACTGAGTGGGTGTGATTTGCTGGTGACGTGACTGGCTGGCTTGCTGGTTGGGCGTGGTTTGCTGGTCACGTGACTGAGTGGGCATGGCTTGCTGGCTGGGCGTGGCTTGCTGGTCACATGACTGGGTAGGTGTGGTTTGGTGGTCATGTGACTGGGCGGGTGTGGCCAGGTAATTGGCAATCCAAATACAAGTGGTCCTTACTTAATGGCTGGTTGTTTAGCAAGTGTTCTAATTTATGACTTGCCTCCCCAGAGCTACTTGACCTGTTTTTGGAGTTTTGACAGCCATGCACACACACACACACACTCCCTTCTAACCCTGCTGGAGCAGATTATTGCACTAGAATTGCCAAAGCATCTCTGATTAGATTGTAGTAGTGAATAGAATCTACTCAGAGATGCTCTGCTGATTCTTGTTGATTTGTTTTATTTGTATTTCTTTATTTTATGTCGCTGAATTGCACTGACATGTATGTCCCTTCTTGTGCACAGCCCAGAAGCTTTTGTGATTCTTTGCAGCAAAAATTACCGACCTCTGGCTTTGCTCTACTTTTCAAACGTGCCGCCATGTTCTAGGTGCCGGCCCTGCAGGTCCATCCCATTGATCCTGCTGCACCAGAGGGACCTGCCCAAGCAAGTCCGAGAGAAGTGGTGCACCAAGTCAGTGGGGTCAGCTTGAAAGAGGGAAAGAAAGAGAGAGAAAAAGAGAGAAGGAAGAAAAGAGAAAAGGGAAACAACAATAAAGGGACAGACCAAAAAGGGGGATGGAAGGAAGGGACGGAAAGAAAAAGAAATAAAGAAGGAGGGAGGAGAAAGATAATGAGATATCTATTCTAGTCCAATCACCTGCTCCAGCAGGGTTAGAAGGGAATGTGTGTGTGTGTGTGTTCTTGTAATTTACCAGTACATTTTGGTTTTGCCTTCTTCAGAATTGTCACTGTAATACATTGGGGAAAAGTAATTTTTTAGGGTGGAGATCTGATACAATATATCCTGTTTAAAGCCTCAACAAAATGTGAGAGCTTCCTGATAGTCTTGACTATGTTTTGTCCACAAAACCTTTAATAGAAGCCAAAGATGTTTCAATGTGAAAAAGAACCTCAGTCTAAACTAGGCATCATTTCAATCTGATGCATCAGGTTTCTCTCTCTCTCTCCCGCCCTCCGTCCCAGACTGGCTTTGCTCTACTTTCCCGATGTGCCTGCGGGGCCGACACTTCGAATGTGGATGGATGGATGGATGGAGAGAGAGAGAGAGAGAGAGAGAGAGGTAGGTAGATATATTGGTAGGTAGGCAGTCAGGCAGATCTTATGGATGGATGGATGGATAGGTAGGTAGATATATTGGTAGGTAGGCAGGCAGGCAGGCAGGCAGGAGGACAGACAGACAGAGACCTTTTGGATGGATGGATAGGTAGGTAGGTAGACAGAAAGGCAGGCAGGTAGGTAGGCAGGCAGGCAGACATACAGACCTTTTGGATGTATGGACAGACAGATGGAATGCAACAGCAGCGGCACTTTAGGAAAGTAGAGCAAAGCCAGAGTGACTTTCCCAATGTGCAACCGCCGCTGCATTCAACGCCATTGAGCCCCTTCCCCCATTCGGGTGCAAAATTAAATGGGATGAGCCTGCTGTGCCGGCACCTCAAACGCTCCCTGCCGCCTCTTAGCAACCCCCCCTTCAACAGCCGCTTACGAGCAGAGCCCATCCCACCTCCTGTAATCCCCAACATTGCTTCGCACTGACTTCTAGGCCTTGACCCACCAAGCAAAACCTCCCGACACTCGACTCCACCAAGAACACTCAACATGCTGAAAGGCCCGCCCTATGTAATTCCTGCAACACAACTACGAGGCGACGCATGCGCCTTTACCATGCTTCCTTGGGGAGACTTTCATTGCAACCAGCTTAACCCAGCCCACGTGGGGACCTGTCACAGCTCAATGTAGGCAGCGCTTCCGGGATGGGAAGGGTGAATCCCACCTGCAGCGCTACGCAGACCCCATGCCTGCAAAAAACATCTAGCCACCGCATGTTTTTTTCGGTGCGGCTGAACTCCAGTGCCCCCCTACTGCCTCTTAGCACCCCCCTGCCAGCCCGCCAAGGCATCCCTCCGCCCCCCAGGGGGCGGTACCGCGCACTTTGGAAACCTTTGATCTAAATTATGACCAGCAATAAAATTTAGGCTTATATACTGCCTCATAGTGCTTTATAAACTCTCTGGGCAGTTTAAATGTAAACATTATTTGAATATTGCCCTCAACAATCTGGATCTTCATTTTACCCAAGGACAGAAGGCTGAGTCAGTCTTGAGCCTTGTCAGGATTGAACTCCAGGTTGTTAGCAGAGTTTGCCTGCAATACTGCATTTTAACCATTGAGCCACTTACCGTATATACTCGAGTATAAGTCGACCCGAATATAAGCCAAGGCACCTAATTTTACCACAAAAAACTGGGAAAACTTATTGACTCGAGTATAAGCCGAGGGTGGGAAATGCAGCAGCTACTGGTAAATTTCAAAAATAAAAATAGATACCAATAAAAACTTTCACTAGGACAGTTGAGAATAAGTTTGATGTTCACAATTTCCTCTTTGAAAGAGACCAGTAAATAGGGAACAAGAAGATGAAGAAAAAGAAGTGTGTTTTTTCACACTTTTTTTGGTGGTCTCCCATGGAAAGAATGAGACACAGAGGCTGGTGTACTCGGGATGGGAATGTAGAACAAATTCTAGTGCTCCCTTTAATTGAAAATTTCGTACATAGTAAGCATTCACATTGTGGATTACAATAATTAGATATAGTACATAGAACTGTTTACAATTGTCTGAGCTGCTTAATTGTTCCTGGTGTTTGTTTTTAATTTCCTTGCTTATCTCAGTGACCCTTAGGCAGACATGTATGTATAAGGTCTTAGACTAATCAATACTCAATATTGAAGTCAAAGTTTATTCCCACATCTCCCCTATTTTAGTTTTTTGATGATCGTGGATGCCTCAGTAGCTTTTCGCCATCTGCAACAACAGTTCTCCTTCCTTAAGCTTCACCCGACACATTCCTAAAAGTCCAGGGAGACATTGGATACAACAGCATACACAAAGAGAAAGTATAAAAAGCAATATCACTCCAACAATTAGGTGACGAATCCATGAACCATCTGGCAACCAGGACCAAAGTGCAGACCAGTCCCTCGTCCTCCAATTGTAATGGATTCTCACTCAGGGTTTGTTCCATATTCTGTATAGTAGCTGTAATGTTTGGAGAATAATCAGAGATATACATGCAACAATGTGTATGAATCACAGCGCAAACTGCCCCTTGCGCAACCAAAATAGTCCACCGCATATCTGGTTTGCAGGACAAAGTCAAGGATTTTTCCTTGCTCTTCTTCAAGCAGCTCTAGCGTTTTAATGGTGTCTTTAAACATAGTAACTGTCCAATTGTTTAAACAATGCAAATCTCTTTAGTTCATCATGACTCCTAAAGGTGGAATAACTCCCCTTGATATCTGTGTCCAGTAGTCATGATTCAAAACAGAGTTTACTTCCCTTGCGGAACGCGCATTGCGGATATGAGCAGTCCCCAAAGATTTTAAAATGACATGAGATGGGATTACTTTCCCAAAGGTGCAGACTCTTTTCCATCATACTGGCATGCGATCATAGGCCATTCGTCCACACAGCAACCATAGATTTGCTCCCAGGAGATGACCAACTGTATTTGGTTCAGCATAGATTAATCGTGCAAAAGATTCCATTAACATAGCCAAATAAGTGGGCGGTGGTGCGTATTTCCCATTTGCACATTTGGGCAGCTGGTTTTCTATCATGATGGGACAACATGTGGCAGGGATAATTGGACACCCATTTTCATTGATCAAAGATATGATATCAAATTTAGAAATATTATGTACAAAGTAAGTGAAATTTTTAGTTTTCATGTCATCCGGATAAACCCGACTTCCATTGCCAATAATAATTGTTTTGTTACAAAATGGATATGTTCCCAAGTAAGTCATATTCTCTACTGTCTCATTGTGAGTCCAGCAGATACCCGCCACCTCTTGGATTCGGCTTCCAAGATTCAATGTATTTATGTTACTTTTAGTCCAACTGTTAGACCACATCCCTGAACAACCATAGCATTGTCCCTTATACCAGTCACCTTTCGCCAGAGGTACTACAACCATTGGAAGTCCTGATGTTTTGTGAGTTGGCATGTGCATACATACCCAACAATCAGTTTTATTATGAAGGTTTGCTAGCTTCCCCATGTCCTGGATCAACGTGTTTCTTTTCCATTCCCCCAAATCCATCCCCTTGCCCCTTTGGCTGATGATAAGGACGCACACAGCGAGCAGGAACACAAACAACTGTCCCCTCATCTTCAACAGCAGCGTATCCTCGGCCCCAAGTTATCAGCGGGACAGGTCCTTTCCGCGTTGGATCTGGTAGTCTCTTATACTGAATTTTCGGTCTTGGCGTACCTGCAGAAGGGGAGGAAGCAAAATGCCTACACTCCCCCCCCAGGGGCACGGCACTGGGCTTTAAAATGGCCAGGCTTTCCACAATTAAAACAATTCCCTGTAGGTTTCATCCCTTTTTGTAATGCCATAGCCAAAGTCTCCATGTTGTAAGCCTGAGAACCCACCACTGCACATGCCTTTAACAGATCAGCTAGAGTAACTTCACCTCTAGCCACCAAAGGCTGCAAGATACGCTTGCAGTCAGCGTTTGCATTTTCAACTGCCAATTTCAGCAAAAGTTCTTTTGCAGCTTCCTAATTAGAGATTTGCCTGGTAATAGCCAATTGCAGCCTTTCCACAAAATCATTATAAGACTCAGATGCTGTTTGCTTAATTTGAGAAAAAGACCGTGCTGGGGTTCCCACATCCTGAATGTGGGACAACACCCCAAGGACAGCTGCCATAACCACTGGAAATACGTGATCAGGCAAATTAGCAGCTTGATCAGCAGTGGATTCAAACAAGCCTGCCCCGTAGATTTGGTCTGGCGTATACAGCCCCCTAGTGACAGCCTCCCTTTGGTATTCTGAGTCAAAGACCACTTACTGAGTAGAGCTCAATATCATTCTCATTAAATCTTTCCAGTCACTAGGAATCATGCGTGAGGTAGCCAAACTTGTCAGAAGCCCCTTTGTAAAAGGACTTTGAATACCATGATCTTTTACTGCTTTTTTAATTTCCCTAAGAACTGCTAAAGGAATCAGAACCCATTCAGTCTGCAGATTGCCTTGAGCATCCACTTGCCTATTGACTGGAAATAAATTCATCTGGGCAATCTCATCGGGCTCTAATTTCCCCTCATTGAAAGCCTGATGCATCATGGCTTGAACTTTTCCCATTTTTGGTTGGATTTTCTCATCCACAGGCATAGGCTGTGGAAATGATAAAGCACACTCCAGTTTTGGGGAAGGCAGGTGCAATACAATTCCTTTACAAGGGGAAGGTTCTACTAAAGTTTTTAAAAGAGGTTGTTGCTGGGTCTCTAAAGCAGTCATAACAACCTTCCAATATATCAAAATTTCAGCTGTTGCTCGTGGATCTTCATGAAGGATAGTTCCAATTCTCTTCCATGTGTCTAACTTTAAAGAGCCTTTCTCTGGATACCAGGGACATTGCCGCCAGATCTCTTGCAGCAGCTCTCTCACATTATCTTTTGAAAGAACTATTTGCCCCCTCCCCCAGAGGGTTTAAAGATAAAGAAGTTTGTCCTGACTAACTTCAGCAGCTCACTAACATGCCGTTCCTGTGGCTGAGAGAGTTTTCCCCCCATGCTCCCTGAATAATCCTATTGTCCAGCAATAGTTAAGTAAGTACTTTACCTATTCCAGGCGAGGAAACACGGAGGTCTGGACACGTACCACCTGCAGTGGATCATGTCGGGGTCACCACTTGTGGTGGTCTCCCATGGAAAGAATGAGACACAGAGGCTGGTGTACTCAGGATGGGAGTCTAGAGCAAATTCTAGTGCTCCCTTTTATTGAGAATTTCGTACATAGTAAGCATTCACATTGTGGATTACAATAATTAGATATAGTACACAGAACTGTTTACAATTGTCTGAGCTGCTTAATTGTTCCTGGTGTTTGTTTTTAATTTCCTTGCTTATCTCAGTGACCCTTAGGCAGACATGTATGTATAAGGTCTTAGACTAATCATTACCCAATATTGAAGTCAAAGTTTATTCCCACAACTTTTCACACTGCAGTGAACAAAAATGGCATCGTAGGAACAGGCTTATTCTCAGTCCAAAGGTTTGTTTCTGATTTCTTCCCTGATTTAAGGGAAATTTGGGAAACGATCTCACTATCATGAAAGGTTTTATTGATTCACTAACCCAAAAGAAGATGATGATGACAGTGGGAGGCAGGAGTCATTCTCTCCCTTGCAAGAAAAAAGCAAGAGCCGTTCTCATGATCTCTCTCTCTCTCTCTCTCCATAATACAGTCAAGCCCTTTCCAGCACACGCGATCTGCCGCCACCGCTTTGCACCTTGCAATGCATTTGCAAAGTGCAAAGCGGCAGGGGCGGATCCCGTGTGCTGGAAAGGGCTTGACTGTATTACGGGGAGAGAGAGAGAGAGAGATCATAAGAACGGCTCTTGCTTTTTTCTTGCAAGGGAGAGAGTGACTCCTGCCTCCCACTGTCATCAACATCTTATTTTGGGTTAGTGAATCAATTAATTTGGGAAATGATCTCACTATCATGAAAGTCAGTGTTCTCTGCCCGTGGGGCATTTGGAAGAAAATGCCCCATGGCATATCCACGCGCGTGTAAGGAGAATCAGAAATCCCCACGTTCAATGCCTAGCACGGCAGAAGAGAAAATGCAGCTGTGAGCAAATACTGGGAAAGCCTGATTGATCAGAAGGAAGGAGGCAAAAGAGGGAGGGGTGGTGGTGGATGCAGGTCCCACTGGTATTTGTGAAACACTTGGTCGGCAGTGCTTAAAGTCAACGTCCTTGCTCCCACCAACCCAAAGCCACGAAGTCCCCCAATTGCGCAGCCCAGAATTGCCCCCCCTCAGGGGACAGCAACGACACCCAGTATTTCCTGAGACAAGAAGCTCCGCCGTGCAATGAAAGCACCCTGGCTCTAGGCTCGTGGGCTCAGAAAACAACGCGAGCTGAGGTCGCTTCGGCTCCGCTCAGCTTCGTTTCCTCAGCCCTAGCTGCTTTCAGTCTGCTCGGGAGGAGGGGGGGAGGTGGTGGCGTCAGCGTGCATTGTTTTCTGAGCTCTAGGCTCACGGGCTTAAAAAACAACACGAGGCGAGGTTGCTTCTGCTCCGCTTAGCTTCGTTTCCTCAGCTTCGGCTGCTTTCAGTTCACTCGGGAGGAGGGGGAGGAGGTGGTGGTGGCGGCTCGCATTGTTTTCTGAGCTCTAGGCTCACGGGTTCAGAAAACAACGCAAGTCGCCACCACCACCTCCTCCTCCTCCTGAGTGGACTGAAAGCAGCTGGAGCTGAGGAAACGAAGCTGAGCGGAGCCAAAGCAACCTCGCCTCGCGTTGTTCTCTGAGCCCGTGAGCCTAGAGCCAGGGCACTTTCATTGCACAGCGGAGCTTCTTGTCTCGGGAAACACCGGGTGTCGTTGCTGCCCCCTGAGGGGAGGGCAATTCTGGGCTGCACAATTGGGGGACTTCGTCGCTTTGGGTGGGTGGGTGGGTGGGAGCGAGGATGGACAGAGTCCATGAAGTGGGGCTTGCCTGCCCTTGATTGCTGCCTCTGCTTCCTTAGGGGCGGGGAAGGGGGCTCATCTGGACCAAGGGTGAGTCTCCCCCTCAGTTTCCCCTGAAGGATCTTCCGTCGCTTTTGCCTTCTCCCTACATCTTCCCTCTGTTAAAATCCACACACACACACACACTTATTTTCGGTCGGATAGATTTCATGTCTGAGCATTCTCACATGGCAGTGGGTCTTCCCCCCCCCCTAAAAACAGTTAAAAAAAGAAAAAACAATATATCCTCATGCAAGAACTTTTCTGCTTCCGATTACCCCCATGCTTAAAAGTTGCAAAGGAAACACAGAAGCAGGGAAGCGGCTGCCCAGCTCCGGAGCTCCACACCATTTTTTTTCAGAGGGGAATCTGACTCGAGTATAAGCCGAGGGGGTTTTTTTCAGCACAAAAAATGGGCTGAAAAACTCGGCTTATACTTGAGTATATATTTTTAGTTTTACCATTACACATATATTTTAACATTTGTTTTTTAATGGCATATAAGTGATCAAAAAAGGCCCCTTCTTTGGATACAATTAGAAAGTTATCTGACCTCCATGACATCACAGCATGGAGGTATCTTCACTTTCAGCAGTAACACTACTATATTTCTTGTTTAAAGGCTATGGATATCAGTATATATTAAGTAGAAGCCCTCACTTAGCAGTGGTGATTGAAATTGGCAACTCTGTTGCTAAGTGATGCATAAAACACATCACATGACCATGTCAACTTACAACAGCAGTAATGACAGTCGCAGTTGCTGCTGTGACTATGCAGGACTATGAATGTGATTGGCATCTGTAACCGCCTGCTTCCCCACAGACTTCACTTGTCAGACAGGCAGTGAAGGTTAAAAATGGTGATCACATTCATACTAGTGAGCTTGTTGCCAAGTACCCAGTGTGTGATCACTTGAAAAGGATGCTGTGACCACCCAAATATACGACCCCCATCACCTTTGTTCAGGCTCTTGTACTTTTGAACAGTCACTGAACGAATGGTCATTTATCAAGGACTCCAGTATCTTTTAAATCTCTTTTTAATGATAAGACTAAGATAAGACTCAACAAAAGATTTTGTCTTATGTTGACTGAGTATAAATTGGTTCTTAATATTTTTGTCTTGGAGGAAAATACTCCTTTAAACAATATGTTAGCTGAAAAAGATTTGCATAAAATACATCAGACATAATGATAGAGATTATTTTCACCATATTTTTCTTATAATTTGATTAAAGAACAAAAAGCTTTTAAAACACCTATGTAGTTGACTTGCTGTATCCATAAGAGTTATTAATTATTGCTTCCTTGCTTTTTTAAACATTAGGCCTTGTAAATTTAAATTTAACTTACTTAAAAGCCAAAATATGTTAATAAATAAATCACTATTGTTAACCAATCAAACTCATGAGACCTCTCTCTAATTTTAAATTAACATTGTTGATAGAAGATGTCACTCAAGGAAGAACAAAAATTCAACTTTAATTTCAAAAACATGTCTTTCTTTTGATAGCCTTCAAGCCATGAAATATATCCATAATATGAAGTATCATATTCATTTCTATTTTTTGCCTGGGATGATGATGATATAATTTGAAGTATAAATTATAGAATGTATATATTTCAGGTAGAATTCAGAAGGGACAACACAGTTTCTATATGTGGTGTTCCTCTGAATATTACAATACAGTCTACAAAGTAAGCCCAGTATAACTGCCATTGCTCATTTCCCACAACTGCTTGCTCCAACACATCTTTCCAGTCAATATTGCTTTGAACAATAAAATCACTGATCACCCTAAATGTCCTCAGGTATTTTTTGAATAAAGCCTTTGAAACCATACCTAGTAAATTAACTTTTTACTATTAGGAAATAGATAACTTGTCTTGACTATTGGTTGGAATGTTCATATATAACTAAAATATTTGTTATTAGAAGAATACATTAGTAAGGTTTTTAAAAGTAGAAAATAATTATACGATAGCTCTTAGTGAATCATACTTAAATGTACTTGATTTTTTTAAAGTAGCATCCTAATTAGTTCACCTCAAAAGATGTTCAGGTAGTTCTCATTATCCATAGTTTCTTTTATCTATTGTTTCAGAGGGGGGCAATTAGTTTCATGTACAAATTGAAAGCCAGGTTTTTGTGTATCCATAAAGTTAATTCTTTTAAGGCTTAAGTGGCCTGATTACCAATACTGTAGTTGGAAATTTTAAAGCAGTGATTACTTTATTCCCTTCTGCACAGAATATTGCCAAGTTTGCAACTCTTCAGAGTAAAAAGAGAATGAGTATCTTTTTTTTTTTTTGCACAAGAACTGGTACTGGGTCATAGATCACATTTTAGGAAATATAGATCAGTTTTCTGTGCCTTCTGACATAACCACAGTTTTTATAGCTTGCATTGCTAGAAATGACTTTATAACAACTGGAAGAAAGATATATTAATTTAGAATTAATTCTGAGCTTCAGATAACATATACCCCCCACACAGTATGTGTGTGTGTGTGTGTGTGTGTGTGTGTGTGTGTGTGTGTGTGTGTATGGTATTCAGCTTTGTTCGGGTATTTTCCCACGTCATTATAGTTGTGCTTTTAAAGTTGTAGCAACATTTCGGCAGAATCTCATTTGCCATCATTAGGCTTCTGTACTTTAAAAGCACAACTATAATGACGTGGGAAAATACCCGAACAAAGCTGAATACCATACATACAAATTATACATATATAATTCAGCTACAACTAATTTCTCAATTCTTTTCATGTATTCACTTTCCCATGATTGTGTCTACATCAATACTGTATGTACAAGGGCATTTAAATATTCATCTTTTTTGTTTCATTTTGTGCAGAAGGCAGAAGAATCAGGCAAATGAAAAACAAGGCATGTCTAATTGGAAAGAGAAACATTGGCCCAATTATGTAAAAGCCATGGCACTATTTAAATTCTTACTGAATTTACTATCAAAGATTTGTTTGATTAATAATTTTAGCAATGAATTAACAGTGTCACCATCTAACACTGTTGGATTTGGTTGTGGTTTTTTCTCAGACATTGCCCTATACTAACTACAGAACCATATTGAATGTAAATCTTATAGTATAACTTAGTTTAATTTATTATACTTGTCATAAAGATTAAGAAAATGTAATTTAAAAATGCTTAGAAGATTACATTTTTAAAGTGTGTACTTTCTTACTCTGAACAATATTCAAACCTACTTTATTAGATTAGTTGTATGATTTTACACTGTTTTACACTGCACGGCTAGACCCTTGTGAATGCTAGCTCTTGCTTTTTATTTGATTATTTGTTCATTTGTTGCACAGGCAAAGAGGCAAATGAAATATATATATATATGTATGTATGTATGTATGTGTATATATATATATATATATACACACACATACATACATACATACATACATACATACATACATACATTAAGACATCATGGTAAATGTTATTTTTATTTCATTGCTTTTTTAAACAGAAGCTGCTATCCTAGTCACCTTATGTACTTATGCTGTGATGGTTTTGAATATGTTGCTTTCATTGTAAACAATCACATTTTTAAGCTGCCAACAGTGGAGCTTATCAGTTGAGATTTTTCTGTGCAGTAGTAACCAACTAATATGAATTGAGGAGGATAAAGTGTTTCATTCTGGATTCCTTCAAGCTAAATGAATTCAACTAGTAACTTTCTTACTTGATTACTAAGTTATCTGAACTTTGAAAATGTCCCTCCAAAGCAGCAGTTTGTCCCTGTCAAACTAGTGGCCTGTGGGCCAGATGCACCATGTGCAGGGCATGCCCACTCTGGCTGCACAAATGCAAAAACAGTCACAATACATCACATGACACGATCGAGTTTGATACCCATGCTATAAAGGGACATTCATTAGATAGAGAAAGAATGTTTTATTAAATGCATAGATAATTACATAATTATGCATTTTATTGTTATTGAGCCAGCAAAGTGAGATTCTGTCAGATGTATGAATAAGCAAAACCTTGAATTAACAGACTGGGGAAAGGATGTCTGTTAAAACAAAAAATCCATTAAATTCAAAGTTATCTCAATGACATGGTTATTATGCAATGAACATATTTATTCCATTGATACAAGTGCTTTAAAAATGTCAATTTTGTGAAAGTACATAAATGAATAAATGGCATTTATAGAAGCACAGATAATTAATTATATTGCCAGAATTGGTTACAATCCTTCTAAGAACAAAAATCTTTATATTAGGCTTGATAAAGCCAGCTGAGGAATTCTGGGGGTTGTTGAATATGAAATTTGGCATTTGTTCACCAAACATAGCAATCTTTTCATACTGTATAAACTTGTGGTCTGATAAATGAAAACTTGATTGGAATTATAACAGGTGGAAACAAGATGAAAAACAAGCCTTCTCCAACTTGCTGCCTTCCAAACTGGAATTTCACAATTCTAACTAATATAGAAATTATATTTGCAATCTGAGAAAATGAGTATTCTATCCCAAATATATGGAACTTCTCTTTATCTCATAGGCAATTATTCTATATAGGTTTGTCTTGGCTGTCAGCTTAGTGGTGACCATTCTCTCCGTAAACATTCTAATAAGACTTTCTGGAAAGTTATGAAGTAGATAGTAGTGGCTGCTTAAGTACTTCATATAAGCATGCATGGTGGACTGTCCTTTTCTCCTAAGCAATACTTATACTGATCAATGACTGAAATAAAGATTTGACTTAATGAGCAATAAAGCATGCATTAGGAGAGATAGTTGTTGCTTAGAAATGTGGGAAACTGAAAAAGAAATGTCTCTGTATGTGGCATTTAAAAAGATGACATTATTTATATATACCTCCTTAGTGTTAGATTATTAAAGCCACTATTTTCATGGTCCAATTTCAAGTTACCAAGTACAAGTAATTGGAAAAAAAAAAGCCATAATTCATGACAATGTCACACTATTACTAAAGCAATTGAAATTGGAATAGACAGTTACCCACCTTAATAAAATACACTCAAATTAATTAACAAAATTTATATTATAATTTCTCATAATATAATTAATGTTTACTATAGAACTTTATTAATATCATGTATATTAATTAATATGGCCTTCATTTCTGTAAAATAGAAGAAATTTATATCTAGTTTATAGTTACAGAATCCTACACAGTAATTGTACAGATACACATGCTTACATGTATATATAATTATGTGTTTCTTTCTTTTCATGTATTTTTCTAGACCGCTCTAGCTCATCTAGAGTCTCTTGCGATTGATGTTGAGCAGGCTCATCCACCAGCTAGTAAAGAGAGCATAGATTGTCTGCCACAAATTATTATTACAGAAGATCACAATGGTAAGGATAAATTACATACTCACTGTTTTGGTCAAGTAACTTTATATGATCTAATAATATGATACATTATTATCTTTTGTAACTTAATTTGGTCCAATGTGACTATTTTCAAAACTATTTTAATTTATTAATAACTATTTCACCATAATTTTAATTACCTAGTTTTACATTTGTATACTAATATATACATTGTTTTCCTAAGTTGTAGGGCAAGAACAATGTTGTGCTATTTGCTGTAGTGAGTACATCAAAGAAGAAATTGTAACAGAGCTTCCATGTCGCCACTTCTTTCACGTGACATGCATAACGCTTTGGTTACAAAAGGTGTGTAATTATACTATACTTTAATGCTGCTTTAAAACTAGGAGGTTTTTTTTAAACGTCTATATCTCTATTATCTGTTTCTCTCCCCCCCCCCCTTCTATCTATCTATCTCTATTTCTATCTCTCTATCTCTATCTATCTATCTTCTGTGGCCACCTATCACAAGAAACTCTGGGTGGCCAACAATGATAAAAAATGCAGTACAGAACAAAAATATTTTAGACAAACAACAAAAAAGTCCAATGTTGAGACTCTGATAAAACTTGCATACATCAATCAAATATAGTATGCTGATCCCATCCGCACCATGGTTCCAGTACCTTGGCAAAAGCCAGGCCTTCACTGTTTTCTGGAAGGCCAACAGACAAGACATGCTTCCAAGGTTCCACAGGTGACAGTTTCATAAGGGAATTTGATGCAGGCCTACCCCATCTATTAAGGATAGGCAATTGCAAAAGTAACCTGACCCTGAGCCATATAGCACTTTAAAGATGATAACCAGCACTTTGAATTACATTCAGAAGGTTATCAAAAGTCAGTGCAGTTCATCAAGAGATGGTGTTACCTGGGCATACTGCAATATGATCACTACTGTCCAAGCTACTGCATTTTGGAGCATCCGTATCTTCTAAATTCTTTCAAGGACATCCCCACATGCAACATTTGCAATAGTCCAGTTGAGTATGGCATGAGTGACCTTGAGCAATCTCTCCTGATCTAGGAAAAGGCACAACTGGTACATGAGGTGTATTTGGGCAAAAATTCTTCTAGCCACAATTAAGTCCAGGAGAATCTTCAGTTGTGCCCCATCTCTGACTACTGGTGGTGAGGTGTAATTATAATTCCAGGCAAAGTTAAAGATGGAAAATCACTGGATGGGAGGAGAGGGAGCAAAACCCACAGCCATGGATGTGCCTTGTCAGGGTAGAGCTGAACCCAGATTATCTCTCTTAGATCTGTATGCAAGGCAGTAAGAAATACCCACTGATTTTGCTGTTTAAGATCAGTGACTTAGTTTAGTTCAGTCTTGGTTGGAAACTCATCAACAGTAGCACCGTATATTGATGTGCGTAATTGATTATCTATATTGGTATGGTACTTCACAAGGTTGCTATTGTGGGTAAAGAAAGGAGCAAAAAGGTGGGTTAGATAAGTTGCTGCCTTGAGTTACTTGTAAAAATAATAAAGTAGGATACAAATAAATAAATAAAAATTAAAAATAAATTTAATATCTTCTAGGCTTGGGTAAAGCATTGGGAAAGGTGCTTTGCAAAATGAGTTATATAACACTATCCTTGAAAAGTTAAATTATTTCTCAAAGGTTTGAAATTCCATTCTATGGATCTCTATGAAAAAGACTGGAAATATAATTTCCACTATGTACCGGGCAATTAAATAGATTTTCATATGCCCTAATAAGTGAGGTGAATACTTTTAAGAACACTCAGACTACCTAGTAACAGTTTCAAATTGATAGTTACCCAATGAAGAGAACTTACAATCCCTTCCAGATCTCACAACACTTCTGAAGAGTTTTTATGTTAATAAATCATAATTTCGACAATTGTTTTAGCAGTGTGTTAAGTCTTTTACATGGGACAAGTGGCTGGATTATCACATGAACTTGAAAATTACAGAGATCCCTGCTGTATTTATCAGTTGTAAACTAATCTCATTCTATATATATAAAGAGTATGGGAGAATGAATCAAGTAAGTGTCACATAGACATTGCTATTTGATCAGAAAATATCTCAATTTAACTGAAATATACTTGCCTGCTTTCTAGGATAATATATGGCATATTTTAAACACATGAATCTTATGTAGTGTCTAATACTAAGCACCTTATTTATTAAAATACCGAACAATATTGGAGTCCTGTATATCATGTAACATTGAAAGCAAAAGGAGAAGGGGATGGCAGAAGATGGTGAGTGTCATTGACGCAATGAACATGAATTTGTGCAAACTCCAGAAGACTAGAGGACAGGGGAGTCTGGCATGCTCCCCTGTCCATGGGGTCGCAAAGAGTCGGCCATGGATAAGCAATTGAACAACAATCTCACATGAACATATTCTCTTATATGTAATTAAAATTAATACCTTTATCAAAAGTAGTATTTATACCATAGAAACCACTATGAAGTTGACATGAGCCTTTTAGAGGAGGCAACAAAAAGATATGAATCTATGTCTTTTTAGCTTTTTTGCTTTCTTTAATTGGCAGTTTTTCCTTAAATGTATTTGAGACTATACATCTGGCTACTCTTGAATTCCTGAGCTGAATTGTACCCTATCTCCATTTAATGTATGCTATGTCTCCATTTAATTGTAAGAAACTAATTTCAGTGGTGTTTTCTTTTGCCTAGTCTGGAACCTGTCCTGTGTGTCGCCATGTGCTTCCTCCTGGGCTCTCAGAGTCAGCCACTCCCATATTTACCTTCTTGCCCGATCAGGATTCTACTTCTTCAGTCCAGAGTGCCTCAGGAACACAATAAAGGAATACCTGAACAAGAATTTAGTCCATCACATTGTACTGTAAAGTTCTTTTATTTAATGATAATATGAAATTGGTTTTGTGTGTGCGCATGTGTATGTGGCATACTATACACACATACATAAAAACATGTAGAAATTCCAACACACACATTTTGCAAGAATGTGAGCTTACAAAATGGTTTAGAATTATAATAAGAATAACAGACTGAAAAATAAAAAGGTTGCACTAGTTTTCTGCGATAAACTTATTGCTCTTAATTAATGTCTAAAGGTAATTATTCAGTTTGTCTTGAGAAATGATCATTAATGTGGCACTTATATTCAAAGTAATGCAGCTGCAGTGCAGTTGGAGCTTACACAAGTTATGCATATGATATGTTTTACTTAATATAATTTTAGAGGCTGGGGTTACTTCTCTTAAAATAGTGCCACTTAATTACTTTGTATATAACTCTTTCATATTTGCATCAAATGTGAAGAAGTTCTGTGATAACATCAGTAGCATACTTTGGTTTCACTGAAAATAAACAGCATATGATCAAAGAATTACCCTGTGATTTCATCATGACCTCTGTGTGCATGAGAGCTTTTGTGACTAGTACAAAATAGGTTTAATTTGGATTATTTTACACAGTTCAAAATCTGCACTTTCACATTCCTGTTACAAGAATTGAGGAAACAGCAGCAGAATTATAGAAGGCTTATAGAACTAAATGGCTTGATATTAAAAGTATCCGCAGCAGCCTTTCATTGGAGCAACAGGTGCTCAAAACAAGCAGATTTTCGTAAGTACAAGTATTGCAAAGCTATAATATCCATATAATACTGATACACAATGGAAATCGGGTGACCTGTTATTAGAAAACCAAAATAGCCTCCCTGTGCAGTTGCTTAATGTATTTAATTTCTGCCTCCTTATAGTATTGTTTTGTGTGAAACTACAGTTCATTTCAGTAAAATAATGAATTAACTTATTAACTGTATTCACTACTGTAGAGATTAATCAAAATGAAAGTTTTTGTTTTAGAAATTAGTTTCTTATAATTAAATGGAAACATAGCATACATTAAATGGAGATAGTGTATAGGTTATTTTATTGTACAGTGCCATAAGATATGCTTTCAGAGGTTCCAGCCAGATCTTTTTCAATTAACTTGATATTAGCTGGATTGAGCCTTTATAGAGAAAGAATCTAATGACTGCATTTTTTTTCTTCTTAACTATAGTTAGAATCTGTTTTCTCTCTCTCTCTCTCTCTCTCTCCCTCCCCCTCCCCTCCCCTCCCCCCCCCCCCAGGAAAAATACATTTGCAATAAAACAAGCCCATAAAGGATTGTGGGGGTGGAAATCAGTGAGGCAATAATCCAAAGGCCATCTGCTAACAATTTCTAGAGTAGAAGAGAAAAACAGTTGGGTTCATTTTCAAAATGGAATAGACTAATAATGCTTAATAATAAAGACTTCCAGAGCATTATTGTACTCCCACTATTCTGCATTGCTGAAGATACAACCTTACCATTTTTTCAGGAAAGGAAAGAGGGAAATTATGTTCTCAGTTGCCTAGTTACAAGATGTTTTCTTTCATTTTTTCTAAAAAGCCGAGGTAAAAATTCGAAGACCGTTTGATACGGAAAATCAAACTTTAGCATTAAGATAAATTCCTTTTTTAACCACAGAAGCTAGGTTCCCCTGGCTTCTTGGTGACATAAATATATGATAACAAAAATTGGGCATTTTCTGTTCTCAGCAATATAAAAGATGCTTCTTGAAAACTAAATTTCATAGATTACCTGAATAAACAGGCATTCCGCAATTAAACTATTGCAGTTAAGTGACTTTTTGTACAAGTATATAATCTAGGGACATGATCAAAATCTATGATCATACAGCTCACGTATCTTCTGTATTGCAGAAATAAAGCTGCAAAGGACTACATTCTGTTCTCCCCTCATTAGGATATCCTCATAAGTCTAAGTTGGGTATGAAACTCAGATTGCAGCATCATGTGATGTATTGGGACTTTTTCCCCCTTCACTAAACCAGGCGTGGCCAGTGCGTGACGCATCTGGCCCATGTGCCAGGAGTTTTGACAGCCCCTGATCTAAGTGCTATTGCTATTATCAAGCAACCTTACTTGCTTTATTGCTTCAACATAGATTCCAATGTTGAAAGAACTACCTTTAAACAGTATTATGGCAATGGTTAAGTTAAGTTGTAACTACTTGTAACCTGAGAAATAAGCATACAGCAGATTCAATGTTGTAATGTTTCTTTCAATTTGAGGATGTAAAGTATGTAAATTGAACTCAAAAGAGAAGCAAAAAGGTTTTTTTAAACATCATAGGAAATAAATACAAGATTGATCCTCGCACCTGTGACGAGCTATTAGTCCATAAATCTTGTGGATGAGTTACTGTGTCATTTATGTTAATTTTCCACCCTGCATTTTTGCATCTGAACAGCCATTCAAACAGCACTGTATCTATAGAAACAGAAATAGAATCTAAGGTAATAACTGCCATGAGCATATGGCAACAAATTTTATGCTTTTGTTTGGCCATACAAACGGAAAAAATACATATATGCAATGTAAGTGAAGTAAATAAAGTCAATAATGTTAGAAAGCGAAAAAGCAGGGTTAGTAGCCATAAATTTTGGGGTTTCCTCTTGTCCGGAGATTTCATCTCAACAAAATGTCTGCAACTGTCAGCCAATCCCAACTATGTACAACTGGAAGCTACATGGAGAAGTAAAGTTCATAATTCTCTCCATTGATAGAAGAAAGGTTCTGTACAAGCAAGATTTCAGCAATTTGAATTGACTGAAAGCTCTGTTGGGAAAACAATGCATCTACTAGATGTTGAGTGCTCAGGGAAATAGCTTTTAGCAGTCAAATAAGTCCACTAATCCAAGAGCTGAATCAGACCAATAGGAATTATTCACTATTTCTAAATCTAAATCATTAGAATAGCTTTTTCTTGTATTGCCCAAATGCCACCATCAGCTTTATTTCCTAGAAAACCTTCTTTCTGGATGATGTCTATATAAACTTAACATGTTGCCTTTTATAAATATTGAAGTAAGTCCCAAATACTGCAAACAGCATTTTTCTGTACAAAAATCCTTTGACAATGCTGCTTCAGCAGCAGGTAAGCTGTCTTTCCTCTGTTGTCTCTAAAGCTTTGACCCTGTTGGCTCCCCTTTCATTAGAAATCAATTTTCTCTTGGCCTGTAAAACTTGTTCACAGCTTTAATATTTCACTAGAGTGTCATTTCATCCAAATTTCATCCAAATTTGAATTTGAGAGTTTTCTTTTAGCCTTTTCTGTCTTTAGGATTAGAAATGTGAAGTAGGCTACCTAGAGCCTACCTAGTAGGCTAGAGTTGAATATTTTGGATGTATTTCTATTGTTACCAGAGATAAAACTCACCTTTCCTTTACAAGCTAAAAATGACATGTATAGGCACTCTTGCAACCTTGCAAAATAGGCTAAGGGAGAATGGTGGATCCAAAGGTCACCTATTAGGCCTTCATAGCTAAGGTTGGATTTTATTAGACAAACTTAACCAAGATACTACAAGGGTTTTATTATTTGAACAGGTTCCTCAGATTTTGTATAGACTAAAGACCTAATTTAAATCATAGCTTTCCTCAAATTAAGAACTGAGCACAACAGATACCATACGCTTCTGCAACATGCTACCAGTTTCACCCTGTAAATCCTAGTACACACCTCCATTCTAGTTACATCAGTCATTAGCTACAATCTCTTTAAGCTCTTAGAAGGACACAAGCCTCTTGGAATTGCTTCCCTAGCTTTAAAAAGTTGCACAACCTTGTGCTATGATGTGAGCATGTAAACAAAACTAATTTTCTGTGTAAATTTGAAACTACTTTCTCCATACTTTTTGGATGTGTGTAAAAATAAATAGTTTCTCTGTTTGAATAGTAATATTTGTCTGAGTTCATTCTTCCCATTGCTTGTTAATGTAGAAAATGAACCTGAATTAATTTCCTTTAATATTTCTAGTTCCCAAAGTGCAAAATTAACAGAGTACAAATTAGCTGAGGTTTGCACTGCACTGCATTTCAAAGATCCAACTTTTTGGCTTATGAATATATAAATATACACATCCATGTGCACAAGAATCTCAAGCAACAGCAGCAGACTAGTGCATGGAAACAGCTAGAAAAGGAGATTGACTTTCTCCTTTTCACTTCACATTAGGATACAAGCCATCAGCTCTACAAGAAAATGTCCATCACTTCAGTATAATTTCGTCCCAAAGGAAAAAAAAAAGATAGATATCAAGCCCTCCACTTAAAGTGTGGCTTCTCCAGTTCCATTCTAGCCCTGTACAAGTATCCCAGAATGTACTTAATGAAACTATACAGGTAGGATTCCTGGCTACAGAATTCCATTCGATCCTATAAAATACACACTTTACAATCTCTGTTGAAAGTAGATCCAGTCTTACTATATCTCCAATGCTGCAAAAACTAGGTCAATAAGAAAAATTGACCAAGACTTCAATCCTGTTCCAAGGTAATTTCACTGTATCCTGTCAGTCCTTAATTCAAGATCTCTGAACACATCTGAGCTCCAGCTTGAAGGCTTCTAGTTAAGCATCTACATGAATGAAAGGTCCCATTACAACATTAGCTAGAATCACCATGGTAATAACTTTGTAATAACTTGGCAAGATAGCTACAAAATTTAAAATGATACTGATATAAAATTCAAAACGATATTGACATACAAAATAGGCTGGAAGTAACAGAATGAAATTTAGCAGAGATAAGTGCAAACACTTTCACTTGACAAATAAAAATGCTACATACGAATACTGTGCATAAGTGCTGTAAATTAAGAATGCTTTCAGAAATAGTGTTAATAGTTTATTTTTATCAATTAACAAAATGGAAATTAAATGAACAGAAGAGAAATTCAAATCAATGTTTAATGTGACCACCCTGTGCCTTCCAAAGAATACCGTGTTTCTCCAACAATACGCCCCCCCCAATAGGAAGACTCAGCATGTTTTCTTGGCATAAGGTGAAATGAAGCCCCTCCAAATTTAGGCCTAGTTTAAAATTTAGGCCAAATTTAGGCCTAGTTTAAAACGTGAAATTAGGGGGGGGGGACTTGCTGTTAGGAGCACCCTGCAAGCAGCCACACCTTCCCACCAGCTGCTCCTAACAGCCGATCATGGCAGAGCGTGGAGAGCTCCCTACCCCCACCAAGTGTCTTTGCTACAGACCTGGGTATAGTGCTGGGTGCAGGCCTGGTTAGTGGGCAGGCGGCGGTGGTTGCGTGGATGTTGGCCCCGGTGGCGGTGCGGCCCTTTGCATCACATCTGCCGCTGTTTCTTCCTCTGCCCTTTGCCCACATGCTGCCGTGTTTGGAGTGCTGCGCATTCCTCCACTGGCAGCATTTCAGCCGCTTCTTGGGCGGGGTTCTCAAAGGAGGATTCATCAGAGGATTCACCCCAAAGGAGGGGAGTGCATTTAAAGGGGTGAAGCCTCCTTTGGGATGGATCCTTTGGGAGAATCCTCTGGGAAGCTTGGTGCTAAGGGTCTGTAGAATGATTCCCTTTCTCTTCTGTTTGGATTGGAAGGGTTGCCTCTGCTCGAAGGGCAAAGTGGATAGATGGTTCCCCCCCCCCTTTTTTTTAACAAACTTTATTCAGTTTTCACATTAAAAACAAAAATCTCTTTTTGGTGGACAACATATTTCCAGGTCATCATTTTTACATACAAATATGACAGAAATTATACAATGATATATGCATACTTAATTCTATTATTACCTTTTCCATTCCAAATTTTCAGTAGGGAAAGAAACAAACACATTAATTCTAGCCTCTTTCCTTAATTTCAATCAATTTTGTTTCATTTCAATTATTTCAAATTAATCCTTTAGTATTTGTTTTTAAACATAAACAATATGTATTTACCTAATAAATACTAATAAGGTTTAATTCTAAATTCTTTCATTAATCCCAATCTAAACATTTAATTTCATTTCAATTATTTCAAATATAATCCTTAATATTTATTTTAAAAATACAAATAAACAATATATATTTGCCTAATAGTGGTAATAATGAAGTTACCAATGTCTCTCCTTGCTTTTAATAATCTATATTAAACTTATTAATTGAGCTGGTTCTTTTGTCTGTCACATTCCCTTTCAATTACACACATTTAATAAGTTCTAAATTGATACAGATCTTAACACACCCACACAAAAAGAAAAAAGAACAAGTATAAGTTTCCCCTCTTACTATTTTGAGTGTAATACCTTAATGATTAGAATATACCTTTATTCCCTCATCTTAATTCCCAATAAACTATTAGTCATTACATCTTCTCAATTGGATTCCACAGCATATTTCCCCCCCTTTAATAAGAGTTATCAATATCTATATTACCCTATTTTCTAAATATTTTTAATTGCAGAAATATTCTTATTACCCCTTGTCACCCTGCAGAATCCCCCTTTTAATTCATCAACCATTATCTCTGAAAAGGCAATTTCTTTTCAACATTTCACTAGTTCTGTGGTTCTTTCTGTCACATGCCTGTTTCTTACTGCTTCTCCGGTGCATTGTCCAGGGAGCGAACCCGAGTCTCCTCCCGCTCTCTTCCCCATGTCTTTTCTCATTCTTTCTACATTTCCTGACTTCACAAGTATTCCTTCTTTTAATTGTAAAGAAAAAATTTCCTTTCAACATTTTACTAGTCTTACTGTTTCTCCTCCCTCTTTTTTCCCCATAACTTTTCTCATTCCAATTTATCTCCTTCTTAATATCTTCCCTTTCCCTTTTCTGCTGAATCTTCCTGCCTTTTCTAACTTCACAATTATTCCCTCTTTTAATTGCTTTCTTAAAATTCAACTTTTTAACCTTCCTTCTTTCCCCACTTCTTTGTAATGTTCTTTGTGTTAATTGTCCATTTAAAATGTCTTCTTGAGTCAATTCCTGCTCTTCTGAGAATCTTTCTTCTTGTTCTTCAATCGCCATTTCCATTTTTTCTAGCACAGAGCAAAGTGATTCACCTCTTTCCTGTAGTAATTATCTCATATTTTTAAGTTCCATTTTTAAGTCCCAAAGAGATATCATCATTCTTATATTTTATAATCCTCAAAGTCCACAAAAACAAACAAACCACTTTTACTTTCCTTCTTTCTTCTTTCAATTTTTTAAAGTTCTCAGCTATTCCAGTTCAGGGTTCATACCAAAAACATCAGTCAGTCCCACAAACAATCTTTCCTTCCTTGCTTTTTCCTTTATTCTGGTTCTGCTTTCACTTTCTAAAATTCTTACTTTGTTTCAATATTTCTGTAATTTTATACCAGTTCATTCAAAAACAAAATGCTTTCCTTTTTATTTGAACTACATTTTTATCAAAAGGTGACACTCTCCATTATAGGAAGTCTTCACTTTTTTCCCCCTATATTTTTATTTAAGGTTTTTTGAACCTCAATATTCCAAGACAATCCAGTCTCCAATTTATAAACATTATTATTATTCTTTGGCAATATTAAGTCCAGCTTTAATTTTATACTTGATTATTCCCAAATTATTTTTGTCCAATTTCATTAAATCTTTAATTCCAGCTTCTTCCTTTCCCGGTTCGAAGCCCCATGTAGCTGTCAAAAATATTTTCCTTTTTTTTTTTCTCTGTCCCTTTGTAATTTTGCAGCTCACTTTTCTTTTCTTAAAAATTCCATATTACCTTAATCCCGGGGTACTTTTATTTGGTTATACTGCCCAGTTGTCCCGGTTCAGATGTTATCCACATCTTTCTTCCCTCCTGCACAAATCTTAGTCAAGCTGAGTCATCCTCTTTGGGATGGCCATTTTAGACCATCGCTGCAGTCGTCTTCGGGAAGAAAAAAAGCCAAGCCCGGGGGGGGGGGGGAAGATGCAGCTCCCCACAGACAGGCTTGCTGCTTCCTCTTACTCCGCTGCCCCTCCAAGGCAGTTTCAGCCCCTAATCAGGATAATTGGGGCTCTCCGACGAAAGAGCATGAATGATAGTTGCAGAGAGTTGCGATCTACCGTCCGTCGGTGAGGAGGCTCCGCCTTCTTCCCCCAGATGGTTCCCTTTTTAACACTACTGGGAAGGGGAGGGGAGGAAACTGCCCGGCCAGTCTGTATTCTTAGGGAACTGAAGGAGGGAATGAGAGTAAAGAAAACTTAAATGGTGGGAAAGGTCCACAGGGGGGTTTCGGGCAGCTGGAGCAAGAGGAGAGCACCCGACCCTACAAGGGACGAGACCATGACCCGAAGCTCTGGGGTGGGAAGCAAAGTGAGGCCTGGGGGAGGAGAAACAATGGCGTCAGTGGGTAGAATTGAATATTTTGGATGTATTTCTATTGTGACCAGAGATAAAACTCACCTTTCTTTTACAAGCTGCTCCCATGTAAATGAAGAAAAGATTGCAAATTTCCAGATTTATAAATTTCCAATAGGTTTCATTTAAAAAAATAGTTTTAAGTTAAAGAGTCAAGAATAGAAGGATAGCCAATGGCTTCGGCTTCAGGTTTCTTGATTTTCACCATCCTTTAGCTGCTGGCTAAAAGAAAACTTATCAAAGGACCATGATTTTTCTATCTGAATTTGTAATTCTGGTTGACACATTTCCATATCATATATACATTTAGCAGAATACAAGTTCACTTTTAATGCTATTTCTAAATGGACAGCCAAGCTAGCCTTTTGCCGAAAAAATACTTTGGAGTCTTGTGGTGTCGAAAGACTAATATGTGCATTATGATATTTCATACACAAGATGTTATCTTAAAGTACATCTATGTGCAAGTAATCCATATTGTCTGCCTCAGTTTCTGGGTTTATTGATAGGAGTAGAAGACTACAAGCAACCCATGCATTGATTTTAGAGAATTTCACATCCTATACTTCTTTGCAAAATTGGCCAAGTGGTAGCCATAAGAACACACCACTTTTCTGAAAACAACAAAAGTGGCATTATACATAAGTTCCTGATGGATATGTGTGTGATATTGGGATGCACATGAGAAAGGGGCAAAGATTGATTTTATTGCTGATACCATTGCTGACCTTCAATGTTACACTTTCCACCTCTATCGTGATACCATTGCTTCCGTAACCTTCCCTTCTTTGTGCTGGGGTATTCACATTTCATTAGGGAGATCCAGGCCTTTTCTAACTGCCCTGTCTCTGCCCCAAGTGCCATACTTTAATTTTGCCTTTCGAGCATCACAGTTCTCCCTATAATTTTCTACACTTCAACCTGTGCTCTACAGCTCTGTTCACAAATTGACAAAAGAAAAAAGAAGCAAACATAAACCAAACGTATGAAAAGATAAGCATCTATGTAAATAGAGTAAGTTTTTCATAATTAAAAAATGTATTTGGTTGTGGTTGTTCTTTCTTACATGAGCCTGGGAGAAGGTCGAGTTTCTACTTTCAAGTAACTTGAAGACTTGGCCAATTTTTTACAAACAACAGAATCTGCTTTGTATCAGGGATCACACTGACAAAAGCAGCATTGTCCCATTGTGAAGCAAGCCTCTCCTTTTCCATGTGGATTGTGATGTCGCATGTCACATCACAAGGGCAGAGCTCTGAAAGGGGCAGAGGTTGTGGTGATTCTGATAGCCAGATTCTGCTATCTGGTGCATCCCAGTTCATGCTATCCAAAAAAACAAAAATCAAGTGGGAGGTTGCAACTGTGTAACTGATACCCCTACACTTGGTAGATGAATTGATGTTGAATTGATACACATATAGAATGGTGGGCTTTAGTCATGGGTTGCAACCACCAGCTTGGCTTTTTTTTACTGCTTCCATGACACTGTTAAGTGGACCTTTTTTCTCTCCACTGTTTCCAATTTATGTATTTTATCAATAGCCTCTGGTTTTGCCTACTACTATTTTATTATTATTTTTTAATTGAGGAAGGGTTGCAATAGACAAGGCTGTATCCTCTGTTTCAATTCGAATTATTTTTGCCATTAGAGACACTACGCCAGAGGAAGGGAGGAAGAAGAGGCTAAGTAAAATTAAAGGCAGTGTTTGAAAACATACACACACACACACACACACACACACACACACACACACATATATATATATATAGGTCTAGGTGTGTTTGGATCTTTTCCCGTGTAAGATTGAGAGTATCTTAGCGAAGTTTCAGCGAGGTCCCACTCACCATCCTCAGGCTGGTGCTTTTGGCTTCATGCCAGTGCAAGCAGTATGTGATCGGAGCTGCCGTCTCTCTATAAATACTGGTGGTGGGGGCTGGTGTGCTGGGCTGGTTGGTTGCACTGCTGCCTCTTGATTGGTTGATGGAGTTGATATTAATATAATGGGCTGTGTGATGGCCTTGTGAGTTTTATTGTGGAGATATCCTGGATCTTATGCTGTAATCTCCTGGGTGGTTTGTTTTGTAGTTATCTTTTTTCCATTAGCCTCACGTGTTTTAACAGCTTGGGTAATGGGTTGTGTGATGGGCTTGCGAGTTCTTTTGTTGTGGTATCCTGGGTCCTGCATTGTAATCTCCTGAGTCGTTTGTGTTTTGATCTCTTTTCCATTAGCCTCCTGTGTAGTAACGGCTTGGGTATCATCACACAACCCATTACTTAAGCTGAATACCATACATGTAAGTACCCGTGAAAACTTAAGAATATATATATATGTGTGTGTATGTCTTTGTATATATATATATATATATATATATATACATACATACATACATACATACATACATACATATATGGCATTCAGCTTAGTTCGGGTATTTTCCCATGTCATAATAGTTGTGCTTTTAAAGTTGTAGCAACGTTTCAGCAGAATCTCATCTGCCATCATCAGGCTTCTGTAAGGATGTATATATATCCTCCACTAGTTCCATTTATTTGAAACATTTATCTTTCCCATTTTCTTTAATGGCAATGGTTTTCTTGTTATTCTCTCCAGCTCACTAGTCAGAGATAGACATTTTAAATCATAGATTACTGATTGAAAAAGATCAAAATATTTATTTGAAATCTTTCCTTTAAAAAAAGAGAAAAATAAATGTGTTTTATTTCCTATTACATTTCAGACGACCTCTAAGAGCAAAACATTTTAAAAAACAAATTGAATTGCTGCAATAAAAATGAGAAGATAAATATAAATGTATGCAGACCTCTGGTCACTGAGGTCAACTAAAGAATCTCATGGAAAAGGGATCCATAATACAAGCTATATTATCTATCATTTTCAAGGACCTTGAAAGGTAGGTGGTGTAGAGTAGTAGTGAACACATTTACTAAGCCATAGCAGAGTTAAATTTAATGTGTTGCAGATTAAAAAGTTCAAACTCAAGTAACAGTAAAAAAAAAAAAAAAGCTGAACATTCTCTAAAATCATAGTTTGTAATGCAATGACATACAAGATCTATTCCATTAGCGTTACATGGTTGTGGTGGTCTCCCATGGAAAGAATGAGACACAGGCTGGTGTACTTGGGATGGGAGTCCAGAGCAAATTCTAGTGCTCCCTTTTATTGAGAATTTCATACATAGTAAGCATTCACATTGTGGATTAAAATAATTACACAGAATTGTTTACAGTCGTCTGAGCTGCTTAAATGTTCCTGGTGTTTGTTTTTAATTTCCTTGCTTATCTCAGTGACCCTTAGGCAGACATGTATGTATAAGGTCTTAGATTAATCATTACCCAATACTGAAGTCAAAGTTTATTCCCACATCTCCCCTGTTTTAGTTTTTTGATGATCGTGGATGCCTCGGTAGCTTTTCGCCATCTGCAACAACAGTTCTCCTTCCGTAGGCTTCACCCGACACATTCCTAAAAGTCCAGGGAGACATTGGATACAACAGCATACACAAAGAGAAAGTATAAAAAGCAATATCACTACAACAATTAGGTGACGAATCCATGAACCATCTGGCAACCAGGACCAAAGTGCAGACCACACGTCCAGTCCCTCGTCCTCCAATTGTAATGGATTCCCACTCAGGGTTTGTTCCATATTCTGTATAGTAGCTGTAATGTTTGGAGAATAATCAGAGATATACATGCAACAATGTGTATGAATCACAGCGCAAACTCCCCCTTGCGCAACCAAAATAGTCCACCGCATATCTGGTTTGCAGGACAAAGTCAAGGATTTTTCCTTGCTCTTCTTCAAGCAGCTCTAGCGTTTTAATGGTGTCTTTAAACATAGTAACTGTCCAATTGTTTAAACAATGCAAATCTCTTTAGTTCATCATGACTCCTAAAGGTGGAATAACTCCCCTTGATATCTGTGTCCAGTAGTCATGATTCAAAACAGAGTTTACTTCCCTTGCGGAAGGCGCATTGCGGATATGAGCAGTCCCCAAAGATTTTAAAATGACATGAGATGGGATTACTTTCCCAAAGGTGCAGACTCCTTTCCATCATGCTGGCATGCGATCATAGGCCATCCGTCCACACAGCAACCATAGATTTGCTCCCAGGAGATGACCAACCGTATTTGGTTCAGCATAGATTAATTGTGCAAAAGATTCCATTAACATAGCCAAATAAGTGGGCGGTGGTGCGTATTTCCCATTTGCACATTTGGGCAGCTGGTTTTCTATCATGATGGGACAACATGTGGCAGGGATAATTGGACACCCATTTTCATTGATCAAAGATATATCAAATTTAGAAATATTATGTACAAAGTAAGTGAGATTTTTAGTTTTCATGTCATCCGGATAAACCCGACTTCCATTGCCAATAATAATTGTTTTGTTACAAAATTGATATGTTCCCAAGTAAGCCATATTCTCTACTGTCTCATTGTGAGTCCAGCAGATACCCGCCACCTCTTGGATCCGGCTTCCAAGATTCAATCTATTTATGTTACTTTTAGTCCAACTGTTAGACCACATCCCTAAACAACCATAGCATTGTCCCTTATACCAGTCACCTTCAGCCAGAGGTACTGCAACCATTGGAAGCCCTGATGTTTTGTGAGTTGGCATGTGCATACATACCCAACAATCAGTTTTATTATGAAGGTTTGCTAGCTTCCCCATGTCCTGGATCAACGTGTTTCTTTTCCATTCCCCCAAATCCATCCCCTTGCCCCTTTGGCTGATGATAAGGATGCACACAGCGAGCAGGAACCCAAACAACTGTCCCCTCATCTTCAACAGCAGCGTATCCTCGGCCCCAAGTTATCAGCGGGACAGGTCCTTTCCACGTTGGATCTGGTAGTCTCTTATACCGAACTTTCAGTCTTGGCGTACCTGCAGAAGGGGAGGAAGCAAAATGCCTACACCCCCCCCCCAGGGGCACGGCACTGGGCTTTAAAATGGCCAGGCTTTCCACAATTAAAACAATTCCCTGTAGGTTTCATCCCTTTTTGTAATGCCATAGCCAAAGTCTCCATGTTGTAAGCCTGAGAACCCACCACTGCACATGCCTTTAACAGATCAGCTAGAGTAACCTCACCTCTAGCCACCAAAGGCTGCAAGATACGCTTGCAATCAGCATTTGCATTTTCAACTGCCAATTTCAGCAAAAGTTCTTTTGCAGCTTCCTCATTAGAGATTTGCCTGGTAATAGCCAATTGCAGCCTTTCCACAAAATCATTATAAGACTCAGATGCTGTTTGCTTAATTTGAGAAAAAGACCGTGCTGGGGTTCCCACATCCTGAATGTGGGACAACGCCCCAAGGACAGCTGCCATAACCACTGGAAATACGTGATCAGGCAAATTAGCAGCTTGATCAGCAATGGATTCAAACAAGCCTGCCCCGTAGATTTGGTCTGGCGTATACAGCCCCCTAGTGACAGCCTCCCTTTGGTATTCTGAATCAAAGACCACATACTGAGTAGAGCTCAATATCATTCTCATTAAATCTTTCCAGTCACTAGGAATCATGCGTGAGGTAGCCAAACTTGTCAGAAGCCCCTTTGTAAAAGGACTTTGAATACCATAATCTTTTACTGCTTTTTTAATTTCCCTAAGAACTGCTAAAGGAATCAGAACCCATTCAATCTGCAGATTGCCTTGAGCATCCACTTGCCTATTGACTGGAAACAAATTCATCTGGGCAATCTCATCAGGCTCTAATTTCCCCTCATTGAAAGCCTGATACATCATGGCTTGAACTTTTCCCATTTTTGGTTGGATTTTCTCATCCACAGGCATAGGCTGTGGAAATGATAAAGCACACTCAAGTTTTGGGGAAGGCAGGTGCAATTTGCAATTCAATGGATTGACTATACCAAGTTTCCCACAGAGTGAGGGAGATACGTAAAAATAACTGAACTAGATCTATGCCATATAAATGCATACTGCGATTTCAGCCTTTGTTGGATAACTCACTATAAAGCATAGCCATAGTAGAAACTGTTTTTCGGGGAGTATTTTGCAAATGTAACCATTCAATGATATAAACCTGCGCTTCATGTAATTGAAATAAAGCTGAAGTAGGCAAGGCTGGAGTTTGTAAAATTGCCAAAGCAAATGGAGTATCAGGAATGCATTGATCATGTAATTTTTCCATTATCCAATAACAATTTTTGTGCGAAATTGTGACAGCAAATCTCTACCCCACAAGTTTATAAGCAGGGGCAACACAAGAGGTTGAATCCTTGCAGTCTTACCAGTTTCTCTATGCAATGCCTTCAACCAATGTACACTACTTCTTGCAAACTGCATACCACCCACTCCACGAACAGCCGGAGAGTCTTCAAGTGCCCATTCATTTGGCCATTCCTTTTGGCGTATCACAGAGACATCTGCTTCGGAATCTATAAGGCCAGAAAATGATTTTCCTTGAATTTCAATTGTCATTTTTGGTTGGTCTGTAGTCAAATTTTTTGTCAGCGCTAGCAATTCTGCAGCAACTTGAGAACTGGCCATTTCAGTGGACCCAAAACCACCAGTTCATGGGATCCCAATTAAAGGATTTATAGGGATGTATGGAAGCAATAATACTGGGCAATAGAATTACCGGCCATTAATGATGCAGGAGTATCAGTGTACAATTGTATCTTAATAACCCCTTTATAATCTTGGTCAATAACTCCTGGAATAACAAAAAACCCTTTTTCTGATGCAGAAGACATGGGAAGTACTAATCCCATTGTTTTTTCTGGTAGTGGCCCATGCAAATGAGTGTCCTCAATATACACTTGATTAGGAAAGGTCACATTAATTGAGTTCAACATTTTTAAACCCAAACCTGCACTCGCAGTAATTGCAGGTGATGCTTTTGTGACAGCCTTAGGAGCGGGGCTAGCTGCACGTCCCAAATTTAGTTTCCGGACTTTGGTTCTGATCAGAGCGACATTGATTTGCCCAATGAAACCCTTTTTTGCATTTTGGACAGACTGATTTTGTATGGATGTCCTTAATTTTGTTTTTGTTAAACGCCATCCCCCCCCCAGGGGCACGGCACTGGGCTTTAAAATGGCCAGGCTTTCCACAATTAAAACAATTCCCTGTAGGTTTCATCCCTTTTTGTAATGCCATAGCCAAAGTCTCCATGTTGTAAGCCTGAGAACCCACCACTGCACATGCCTTTAACAGATCAGCCAGAGTAACCTCACCTCTAGCCACCAAGGGCTGTAAGATACGCTTGCAGTCAGCGTTTGCATTTTCAACTGCCAATTTCAGCAAAAGTTCTTTTGCAGCTTCCTCATTAGAGATTTGCCTGGTAATAGCCAATTGTAGCCTTTCCACAAAATCATTATAAGACTCAGATGCTGTTTGCTTAATTTGAGAAAAAGATCGTGCTGGGGTTCCCACATCCTGAATGCGGGACAATGCCCCAAGGACAGATGCCATAACCACTGGAAATACATGATCAGGCAAATTAGCAGCTTGATCAGCAGTGGATTCAAACAAGCCTGCCCCATAGATTTGGTCTGGCGTATACAGCCCCCCCCCCCGAATTCCTTCCCCTAGTGATAGCTTCCCTTTGGTATTCTGAGTCAAAAACCACATACTAAATAGAGCTCAATATCATTCTCATTAAATCTTTCCAGTCACTAGGAATCATGCATGAGGTAGCCAAGCTTGTCAGGAGCCCCTTTGTAAAAGGACTTTGAACACCATAATCTTTTACTGCTTTTTGAATTTCCTTAAGAACTGCTAAAGGAATCAGAACCCATTCAGTCTGCAGATTGCCTTGAGCATCCACTTGCCTATTGACTGGAAACAAATTCATCTGGGTAATCTCATCAGACTGTAATTTCCCCTCATTGAAAGCCTGATGCATCATTGCTTGAACTTTTCCCATTTTTGGTTGGATTTTCTCATCCACTGGAGTAGGCGCTGTTGGAAATGATAAAGCACACTCCAGTTTTGGGGTAGGCGGGTGCAATACAATTCCTTTATAAGGAGGAGGTTCTACTAATGTTTTTAAAAGAGGTTGTTGCTGGGTCTCTAAAGCAGTCATAACAACCTTCCAATATATCAAAATTTCAGCTGTTGCCCGTGGCTCTTCATGAAGGATAGTTCCAATTCTCCTCCATGTGTCTAACTTTAAAGAGCCTTTCTCTGGATACCAGGGACATTGCCACCAGATCTCTTGCAGCAACTCTCTCACATTATCTTTTGAAAGAACTATTTGCTCCCCCCCAGAGGGTTTAAAGATAAAAAAGTTTGTCCTGACTAACTTCAGCAGCTCACTAACATGCCGTTACTGTGGCTGAGAGAGTTTTCCCCCCATGTTCCCTGAAAAAATCCTATTGTCCAGCAATAGTTAAGTACGTACTTTACCTATTCCAGGCGAGGAAACAGGAGGTCCGGACACGTACCACCTGCAGTGGATCACATTGGGGTCACCACTTGTGGTGGTCTCCCATGGAAAGAATGAGACACAGGCTGGTGTACTCGGGACGGGAGTCCAGAGCAAATTCTAGTGCTCCCTTTTATTGAGAATTTCGTACATAGTAAGCATTCACATTGTGGATTAAAATAATTACACAGAATTGTTTACAGTCATCTGAGCTGCTTAAATGTTCCTGGTGTTTGTTTTTAATTTCCTTGCTTATCTCAGTGACCCTTAGGCAGACATGTATATATAAGGTCTTAGACTAATCATTACCCAATACTGAAGTCAAAGTTTATTCCCACACATGGTGAATTCTCTCTCCTGTCTACAGATTGCTGGCAAGATGGCAAAAAGTTCAAGGATAATTCTTATAATGTTTTAGGTGCTTTTAGGTTGTCTGAATCCATTGAATTATACAAGGAAAAAATAATGATCATTACCAACCAATTTAAGATGTTGGTGATTATCTATAAAGTTCTATGTGGCAAAAGACCAGGTAATTTGAGGGACCATCTCCCTCACTTGATATAGATTCCATCCACTAGATAATGTCATCTGGTGAGATCCAGGAAGAAGGCCTTTTCTGCTGCTTCAACCTTCCTATAGAAGATCATTCCACCCATGGTCAAGCTATCCTGACCTTGATAGCCTTCCGGAAGCGACTGAAGACTTGGTTTTGCCATCTGGCCTGGAACTGAATGTTATAGAGCCCATAAAATGGCTGTACTGTTCTTAAATGGCTGTGTTCTCCAGGGGACTGTATTGTATTGCTTTTAATTTTTCAATACTGAAAAAACCACAGACAATCCTGCTACCCTTCAAAAAGATCTTGACTATGTATCAGAATGGTCAAACAAATGGCAACTTCAAATCTCAACAAATAAATGCTCTGTCTTACAAATTGGCAAAAAATAAATAAATCAGAAAATAAAGCACAAGCTGAATAGTCAAGACCTTATTGATGATCCAAGCTCTGTAAAGGACCTTGGAATACTCATCTCTAATGATCTAAGTGCTAGAGCCCACTGTAGCTACATAGCCAAAAAGGCATTAAAAGTTGTTAACCTAATCCTACATAGCTTTTTCTCTGGTAATATCACACTACTAACTAGAGCATACAAAACATTTGCTAGACCAATACTTGAATACAGCTCATCAGTCTGGAACCCACATTACATATCTGATATTAGCACAGTTGAGAAAGTCCAGAAATATTTCACAAGAAAAGTTCTCCACTCCTCTACTCATTGTAGAATACCTTATGCCACCAGACTTGAAATTCTAGACCTAGAAAACCTTGAATTACGCCGTCTTCGGTCTAATCTAAGTATAGTATATAAAATCATACATTGCAATGACTTACCTGTCAATGAATACTTCAGCTTCAAACATAACAACACAAGAGCACACAATAGATACAAACTCAAGGTTAACTACACCAAACTTGATTGCAGGAAATGCAACTTCAGCAACAGTGGTCAATGTCTGGAACACTCCACCTGACTCTGAGGTTTCTTCCCCAAGCCCCCAAAACTTTAACCTTAGACTGTCTACTATTGACCTCATCCCTTTCCTAAGAAGTCTGTAGGGGTGTGCATAAGCTCACCAACGTGCCTACTGTCACTGTCCTATTGTTTCTTTTATTTTTCTTATATGTACCCATTTCATGTATTCATAACTATGTATATACTTATACCGATTATCTTGTGATTGACAAATCAAATAAATAAATAAATATTTTTTCAATTGTTTTTGGTGTTGGTATTGTTTGTATGGCTTTTTATGAATCGCATGATGGCTTAGAGGTGATGATGCTTGCCTTCCACTCAGAAGATCAAGAGTTCAATCCTAGGCAATGACAGATGCTTCTCTATCAGGGCATAAAGAGAAAAATCTGCTGCAAACTTTGCGTAGGCATCAGGAAAGGCATCCAGCCAGTAAACGCTCAGCTTCATTCAGTCATTCTGACTTCACCCCCAATAAAAGGAATTACAGGGTCATAAAAACAAAAAAAAAAGTAGACTGTTTTATGTTTATTTCTTTTGGTACTGTCTTCATTGTAAATCACTCAGAGCTATAAATAAGAGATGGGCAGCTATATAAATTGAATAAATAAACATAAATCATATCTGTATGCTTATTCCAGTTTGGGATGTGGGATAGAGGGAAAAGTTTCTGGGCTGCTAGCTATGGAGGAAAGGTCAGGGAAACCTTTATTGGTTACTATTATTGTTTGCTGAACATTTTATGCATGCATGTTTAGTTTAAACAATGGGTCGGGGGATATGCAGTGTACCTTTTGCAAGTTTAGCAGCTATGTATATTTCTGTCTTTTTTTTTTTTGCAGTAATTGCTTCTTTAATTTCAATTTGTTTACATGTAATAGAACTGAGTGCAGTATTACATGCAATGTAAGTCAATAAATACAAAAGGGTAGATATGAGGGAAATATTTCTTTGGGAATGTGCAAGGAATTTTCTTTCTTTCTGCCATGAATCTGTGGCAATCTGAACAGCACTCACATATTCTGAGATGTCTAGTAAGACAGGCTCTTGGGATCTCTGAAATATTATTTGTCCATTCTGAAAGTTATGCCAACTATAGTTTTGTTCCTTTCATTTGCTTAAGAATACATTGTAGAGCATCAGTTATTGTATTAAAAGAAATCAAATGTTGTTGATACAGTCCTATGATGACAAAACTGATCAATAATCCCTAGCCAGCCACTTTGATGCTTCTGAAACTGAAAAACCTGCTGAGTTCAAAAGAATTCCAGGCCATGATCTCCTAAATGATAGAATAGTAATCAGCTATGACAATGTAGAGATAATCTCTATAAATGTGAAGAAAAGCTTCATTATTCAAGTTCAGCTGATATTATGGTGTTTTCTATCATCTTAAAAAAAAGAAAAGAAAACAAGACAAAACAGCAATGTAGAATTATAGGGTTGGAAAAGATCTTGATAGTCAGCACAGTTAATCATAGTGTACTGGGCAAATAACTGTCCAACGTTCATTGATGGGGCATCCATGACTTCAACAAGCAGGCTATTCTATTAGCTCTGACAGCCAGGAGATCCCTTCTTTGGAAGGTTTGGATCTTCCACTCATTGCTTTTTATCTTACTCTTGCATACTCTTGCATTCAGCATTCATGTTCCCAATAGGTGGCTGGGAAAGGTCACAGTCAGTGAAGACAAATGCAGTAAAGATTCTAATAAAAGGAAATGGCTAAATTTGCCTTAAATCATTTCCATCATTACTCAATAGAGCACATTGGGGGAAATGTAATTCACTCCATATATATAGTTCAATTCATAGCTATCTTACTCTGACTAACAGCTAATCTGACCACAATCTATAATTGGTTGGTCATGGAATGCCAGCTATGAAGAAAGGGGCCAAGCAAATCCTAGTTTGCTTTATTGCCTGCTGAAAAAAGACCTTTGAGTGTGAGGGTATCTCATAATTCATGGGCTTCTAATAAAATTGGATATGTTTTATTGTTTATTCACTGGCAGATCTGCTCTTTTGCTGCTGCATTTGTCCCTTGACATATGTAAGTCAGTGAATGGGTGGAAAAGTACTTAAATAAAGCTTTGTCCATTTATGAAAGTGAACATGGTGTCAGATGTGTACCTGTAGAATTTCAAAAGCCAGAATGACTTTGCCTTCCAGTGTTCTTTGCCCTTGTGCTGTGTGTCTGTTAATGAGTTAGGAGCAAGACAGTTAATTAACTGAGCAACTTTAACTGATTAGCATTCTTATTGAAAACATCAGGATCTTTTTTAAAAAGGCCTGGTGGTTTCAATAGCAGGGATTAAATAGCTAGTGTAGTGAGACTATTCAGCACTAGTTAGATGTAATTTATTCTCCTATGAGTGCAACAAATCAAGCTGGATGTTCTTGAGGAGAGAAGTAATTGATTCATTTTACTGATAGCAAACTGAAGACCAGTTAGCACTGTGATACTGTAGCACAAGCAAAAAGACAGTGTTACTGAAGCTGTTTCCAGGGGAAAGCTGTATTATAAGTAAGGAAATTCTTAAGTTAAACATTGTACTAATCAGTAAATGCCAACCTGCTGATGTCTCACCTCTAGTTGCTAGCCTTCTTTTCAAGTTCTCATTTTGGAGAGAAGACAGAGGGTCCTTCATGAAAACTTTAAGCCCATCCTGATTTCTCAAGGCTCAGCCAGAATCATGCCCTTCAAAATACCCTTCTTAAGAGAGATGCTGAGTAAACAGAGAAAGAGATTGGGCCTTTGATCCTCCCTCTGAAATTCAGGCAATAATGCTAACCACAACTAGATTGTTTCTAAGATACTCCACTCATCTTCCTAATGGTTATCAAGACTCTAGATATGGCAGAAATTGAGAGAGAGATTGACTCAAAGGGATACTTTTTTTTTATCTGAAAGTCTTTTTCTTAACATTTGATGTGGTAAAATTAAGTCAAACAGGGGTAAAGGAGAACTGAGTTTGAATTATCTGCCATTTCTTACTCACAAAACAGGTGCAATATTCTAAATAAAGATGATGATAGCCTATGAACATTATTTTTTTAAAAAATCAGAAAATATATAATCCTGTCAAATATCTGATATGTTTATTTATTAACTATGATAGGATGGTGTACATTTGGAATTGCCTCTTGATCACAATATTTGATTGCCAAATTTCATTGGAGAAGAACAAGAATAGTTAACGTAAAAGCCACGAGGGTTTACCAATTAGAAAAGAAAGTGTGTTTAAATCTCCCAAATTAAGTTAAAGTGTTTAGAAATTGCTCAGACCAAACAAGAATTTCTGCTTTATGCATTTCTGCATGGAATATAACAATTAAACATAAAATCTCATGATTTATTTTATCTTTACCCATTCCTGATAAGATTTCACAAGTAAAATGATTAACATTACTGGAAACTCAGCATTTTGTTTCTGAATTCTTAAATATAGGTTGTGCCTAATTTCCCATCATAGACACTTCTTAGTCATCACAGACACTGTGTTAACAAGTCAATTTTCCAAAATGTTTCATTCCTCCTTGTTTTCCCTCCATATCATTTCTCAGGTTATTCAAGAGTATCCTGTGGAGCAGAGGTCGCCAACCTTTTGGACCTCAGGGACCACCAAACTCATAATTTTAAGTCCCAGGGACCACTAACCGGTTCTGTGGGTGTGGCCTAATTTGTGGGTGTGGCTTGATGGTCATGTGACTGGCTGGGCATGGCTTGTATGTAAATATTATAAATATTTATATAAATATTGAATTTTTTATAAAAAAGAGCAACTTTTACGCAAAGTCAGGTAAAGCAGGCAGGCAGATTGAGTTGCTCACAGAATCACAGATTCATTCAGAGATCTATCTATCTGCCATCGGCTAGCTCAGTCTGTCACATAAAATTTGCTTGCAAGCAAACTCATAAAATTTGCTTGCAAGCAAACTCACAAAATTAACTCACAACATACCATTTTTGTAAATATTGAATTTTTTATTAGAAAAGAGCAACTTTTACCCAAAATCAGGCAAAGCAGGCAGATTGAGTTGCTCACAGAATCATTCAATGATCTATCTATCAGCCATTGGCTAGCTCAGTCTCTCAAATTTGCTTGCCGTGAGTCTGTACTGAATTTGCTTCCAAGCAAATCTTCAGTCCTAAGGGAGGTTCGGCTGTACTTAAAAGCAGAGCCAAAGACGTAAAGATTAGCTGGAAAGCAAGAAATCCAACCATTTTCTGCTTCCTGGTTAATCTAAATCTCCCGGCACAGAGAACAGATGATGGTCGGAAAAAGGAAAAAGAGAAATTTAGCAGGCAAGTTTACCAGGTAAAGAGTGAGTGGGTGGGGAAGGTCCCCCTGGGCCATGTGGGTGGCACAGACTTGTGTTTCTGTGCAGCCTGGATTAATTGCTTTGGGGTGAGATTTCTCTGCGGCCCACCAAAATGGCCCACTGGTGGGTGACCGTTGCTGTGGAGACACAGCATCAGGCACCAGACAGAAAGAAAGGATTTAGCAACCTTCCCAAAACAATACATTGCAGAAGCTGAAAGAAAGGGGTGATATACCGTCTCCCTTCAGAGATGATCATGAAGCCGCTAATGTGAATTGGCATGTGTTTATCAGCACATAAATGCTTTCCTGGACTGCAGTCCATGGTTTGGTGTTGCTGCTCTTGCCCTTTGGAAGATCATTCCTTTTAGAGATCAGGGTGGCCCTGATCTTGGTGGCCTTCTGTAAGAGCCTGAAGACTGGCTTTGCCATCTGGCTGGGATACCAAAGTGGTGTGGAGCCTGTAAAATGACTGCATCTTGAATTATTGGGCTCTCCCTGTGATTGTATTGCATGGTTTTTCATTAACATTTTTTATTATTGTATGGTTGATTTTTTTTTATTGTTTGATATTGTTTATACTTTAATTGTAAACTACTATAAGCTAATTGTAAGCAAATCATGAATATGAGATGGGGAACTATAATTAAATAATGCAAGCAACCAAGAAGTTCTTAGGATAGAAGACTTTACCTATTCTGGTGTAGAGCTCACAGACTAAAGGATCATACTCCAAAGACATTAAAATCTTGTTTGGAGCCCCCTTCATGTTTTCCTACTTCTACTTCTCCCCAGCCAAAATGCAAAGCAGCCAACAGGAGTTAAATGGTTTAGAAACTTGTTGCAGAGAATCTGACAGGTACACTTCTTCATCTCTGACAATAATGAGACAAATATAGCAATGGCATACTATAATAACTAATATTTTTCCCCACTCATATCACTTTGAAAATCGTTGACTGTGACAGCCATTTTACTCAACCTAATCAACCAACACTTCTCATATCTATGTTTTTCCTATAAATAGGCTGACTGAGACTGTTGCCCACAGGAAGATCCTTAGATGTTTCAATTATATCACTTGTAGAATATGAGAGTTCAATGATTGGATCTCTTAAGATGGGATTGTTACTTCTCCCTGTGCACTATTGTTCTGATAACATTCAGATGTCTCTAACTTATAGTATACATAAAAGAAAGGAAGATACAGGCTCAGATCTTCAGAGTTTAAAAGAAATGATCTCTATAGATGTACAAAGAATAAGTTGTAACTTTTAGTACTGGCAATATTTCCAATTTCACATCAAATTAAAATATTTAGAAGGCTAAGAAACTACACACACAGTTTGAGATATGATAGAAAAGTACCAGCAAAGTAGTATATTTTATTTCTAGAAAATCCACTTTAGATATCTTTCAAACTATTTTTCTTTTGCCTAAAGACAATTATTTCACTTTTATCATCTGTATTTGAGTGGGGACAGTTCTCATTAAAGAGATATGCCTCATGACCTTAATTAGGAAAAATAGCTGACAGATAATTCTATAAATTAACAAAAGTTTATTAGAAAACTCAACAGCCATAATTTTGGAATATTCTTTTTCTGTCTTCTGTTTCATGGCAGAATTAGATAATATCTCATTTATTTTGTTTATTGTTATATAGCTGTTGTTGATGTTGGCCTATTTCTTAAGATATCCAGCTTAAAGGCTCAAACCCTGAATTTCATTTCTTGAAGAGATTGTCCCTGCGTGGTTTATTTGCTCATGGGAATCAAACCGCCGAACTGCTGACCTCAGTGGTGCACAAGCCCAATGTCTTACCACATGAGCCACCACAGCCCCTCCACCATATGAATAATTCTCCATGAAAGCTTTCCCAGTCTAGTGCACTTTAGATGCAGAATTCCAGAATTCTTATTCCACTTGGGTCTGGTGACTGAGAATTATGGGAATCTGGAAGACACCAGGCTGGGAAGGGCTGTCAAATACAAATGTGTTGTTGGTTGATACAAACATTCTCTTCCCCCAATTTCCTTTTATTTATATTTGCTCATGTTCTACAACTTAGAAGGTTCCTGATTATTGAACCATTGAAAGCATTCAATATTACAATTAATGCTGGATCAGCTACTGCAATTAGGGGGCAGAGTTATCTCTCTCCACTGTGATTTTTAAAAGCTCAAAATGTAATAACTTCACACAAGGTGCCAAGTTTTAAAATTAAAGCATGACTGAATTTATTAGAGTACTTTTAAGAACTCAGAGTCAAGAGAGGGGGGAGGGAGGGGGAGGGAAAGAGGGAGAGGGAGGGGGAGGGAAAGAGGGAGGGGGAGGGGGAAGGGAGAGGGAGGGAGGGGGGAGAGAGAATAAATGATAATTTGTTGCATTTGTGTATGTGTAGTTAAAATATTAGCGTCTGTTTGCACTGCTGCCTGTTAACATATATTGTGCACCCAGGCATGTAGACAGAATATCAAAGAAGTGTGAAATGACAACATTAAGATGGGGAAGCAGTACAAACAGATGGTGCGTTCACTTAAACATGTTCTTTTCTCAAGCTTGGTAGAGCTGTTGAAATGTTGCAATTCATTAAACTAGTTGAATTGTGCACACAAACCATTCAAAAGTGGAAAGAGGGAATCTGAAAGCCCTACCGGGACTAGGTTAGAACATAAATCCAGGAATTTCCTTTTAGCAATAAGTTACAGCTCTTGCAAAGCAGATCTTGCAAAATTGATTGTTCTAGTTTAGCATTTATAAGTCATTAACAATAATAATTAGGATATCGCTAGGGCTTTGTTTTACATTTAACAATTCCGCACAAAATGCATCAGTGACGTGTGGTAAATGAATGGAGGGAATATATCTGTTTATGATCTGGCATTTGCTTAAGTCATAAATATTGTTAATTACATATAATTAAAATAGAGATGGGACATTTCCATGAATTCAAAAGTAGAACATGGGGCTTATGTCAGTAACTTTGGCAGGACTACTTTAATCTGAAAACTTATTGATTTTTTAAAATATATTTAATACAGACACAGCAATAAAATTGACCATATAAAATAGGCTTACAATACATACATAGTAAGAATTCAAAAATCTTGCCTGCTCAACAAATATTGTTCCAGAAACAAAGTGCTGTGTAGAAATGAATTATTTTGGTATATGTGGATAAACAGGAACCAAATTTCAATAAAAGTGTCTGACTGGCTTTGACCATTTACTGAATCAAGTCTACTACTTCTAACTTAGAATTTACCAATCACTGGTAGAAAATTTAATTTTGAAGCAGGCACATCTTTGAACACCATTTAGTGGAGCACAAAAAAACATAAATTACTTTATAGGACAATCGTTGCCAATTCCAATCCCCTCAAAGTGAGGTCATTATCAACAAATCAAGATGAACATTTATAAAGCAAAGGTTGCATGAAATAACTGGTTATTTCTGCATTAATTGGTTTATCCTTCTGAACAAAACCAAACTTGATCTAAATTGCATTTGTGTGCATTACTTTTTTGCGGTGTTCCACAACTGAAGTGTGCTCAGTCGTGGATAAGAAATATTTTTCTCACAACTACTTGAGTACTTTTTCTGCTTGTTTACAAGCTGAAAATCATTCTTCTTTCTCTTTTGGGCAGCTTCTATTGAATATTTCAAGAAATCTATGCCAAATAACATTAAAAGGGGGCTTGTATGTCTGTGATTAACTTCTCGAAATTTTACTTGTAATGGTTTTATAATTTATTCTGAAGTAAAAGTAAAATATATTGTAATTTAAATCTGTTCAACCATAAATCCATGAATTATTTTGGTATATGTGGATAAACAAGGAACTGCCAAGGGTCTGTCTCCATTCTAGTAAATAAGGACCCCAGTATATTTGCAATAGAGAAACACAAACTTTTATTATCTTGTTAATTTAATTTTTATAAGGTCTTTCAATTTCTGTAGGTTGACAGGTATAATTGAGCAATGACTGCTATAGCTGGACTTCAAAAGCTGCACTGTGAATACAAAAATAGTAGGATATGCAGACATTACACCTGCATCAAAGGTTCTGAAGATCTTATTTGGGCATGGCCAGGCAGTTTTTGTCAGAACAGGTCTCATTAAACAAGGAATCTACATCTGAATCACCAGAGCTGCAAAGGAACCGCAGGCAGAAATCCTAAATGTAATTATTTGCATGCACACCTTCAACAACTCTAACATATATTTTTATAAATAAATCACGCAAGTGGACCTTTAAAAAAGCCCAGTAAAAGAAAAGCAATATGTTTTTAAAATGTTATGTTGCTGGATTTAGAACCAGTAACCTTCTATTTATCAAGCACATATAAGCATGCTGCTGCTGTAATACTATTGATAACACTAGCTATACAGAGACGTCAGGGTGCTGTTTATCAACCTGAACAAATTTAAGATGTAGATTTCAACTCCCAGAAATCCCCAATCAGCAAAGCTGTTTGGGAAATTCTGGGAGATGAAATGCACACATCCTAAAATTGCCAAGGTTGGAGACCCCTGCCTTAGAGAGTTGCGACAATTGTTACTACGTTCTTGTTGGAAGCACCTACCAAAGCACTTTAACTTGGGGAATGGGACTTTCCTATCCTTGCATACTGTAGCCAATTAAGTTTCAGATATATTTACGTGGAATTAACAAACAGAGCAGATAAACTGGACTGGCACATTCTGGAAAATATTGTTTTCAAGCTGGAATAAGCAGAAACACATAGGCAGAGGGGAATTTCATGGTATATTAAGACAAACAGAGAATGACTGTCTCCATTCCTGCTTTCCAGGAATGATTAGTGGCCATTATATGATGAAAGAACTTGGCAATGCAGATAAGCCTATGTTTTTATTTAGAAAAGCTTAAAAAGATGAAGGGAAATTGCCACTTCAGAATCTAATTTTTTCTTCCTTTGGCGATGTAGATAATATACTAAATTGGCATGCACACACATTCACTCATACATCCCCCGAAGACTGAAATCCTACCACATATGTGCAGAATTCTCAATGCAAAGCAGATCTTTCCTTTTCTTTTTCATTTCCCTTACAGCTCTTGATATTTTCTTCAACTCAGCTTCAGAAAATTCCTAATTCTCCAGGTCAGTTTTTGAGGACATTAACTGTTCAATAGAAATGGACAATGACCCAGGGATCTCCTCCCCCCCCCAATTATTTTATGTAGCTTTTCCTCTCTCTCCTTTTCCCCCTTTCCTTTCATCACAGTGTCACTTACACTGGAATTCAGCAAAGCATTACATTAAATACTTGCACAGTGCATGGGTATCCTCTTGGGAAGAAGCCTGGAGCCTGTTGAGCAATATGCTAATGTTGGAGAGGAGGACTAATGAGCAGATGTAGCTCAAGGAATCAGAGCCTGGTAGAAATTACTGAGGTTCAGATCTCAGTCTGCTATTAAGACACGGGATCATTGTAGGCAACCTCTCAATTCAATTTCAATCACATTTGAATGTAATTTAATTCAATGTAATTCAAGTAATTACATACAAATCCAGTTCAATTATAATAATTACATGAAAATTGTGGCCACTATTAGAGCAGAATACATGAAATGTCTGGAAATGGGGAAAGCAATATATTTATATTATTTTGAGTCACAAGTAGAACATTGAATTTCATTTAACATAATGAAATTCAATGTAGGGAAAAATAAATGTCCTACACTTAGGCTAGAAAAGCCAAAAGTACACATATAGACTGGGTGAAACCAGGCTTAATAGCAGTAACTGAGAGGGATCTTGAAGCCTTAATGGACAACTATCTGAATATGAGCCAGCAGTGTGCAGCAGCAAGCAAAAAAGCTAATGCAATCCTAAGTTGCATCAACAGAGGGATACAAACAAGATCAAGTGGGGCACCACACTATAAAAAAGATGTTGAGACTCTAGAAAAAGTACAGAGAAGAGCAACCAGGATGATTAGGGGACTGGAGACTAAAACATACGATGCAGGAACTAGGCATGGCTAGTCTAGTGAAGAGAAGGACCAGGGGAGATATGATAGCAGTGTTCCAATATTTGAGGGGCTGCCACAGGGAGGAAGGGGTCAAGCTAATTTCTAAAGCACCTGAAGGCCAGACAAGGAATAATGGATGGAAACTGAACAAGGAGAGATTTAAGCTGGAAATAAGGGGAAATTTTCTGACAGTAGAACAGTCAACCAATGGAACAGCTTGTCCTCGGAAGTTGTGGGAACACCATCACTTGAGACTTTCAAGAAGAGATTGGACTCCCATCTGTCAGAAATGGTGTAGGGTCTACTGCTTGGGCAGGGAGTTGGACTAGATAACCTACAAGGTCCCTTCCAACTCTGATTATCTATTATCTGTTAAAAGCCTACCAGAAACAAAGGCTTCTCCTCTATTTCTGGAAGTTTTGCTCTCAGACTAGAATCTTGTTTTAGATATGGGCAAAGCTATGGAGAGCCAGTATGTTACATTGGTTAAGACACCAAGCTAGAATCCAGACACAGTGAGTTTTAATCCTGCCCTAAGCATGAAGCAACCTGATGACCTTGGTCCAGTCTCTTTCAGCTCTAGAAAGCATGCAATGACAATCCACTTCTGAAATCTTCCCAATGATACTACAGGGATCAGTCCAAGCAATTGCCAAGAGTCAGTGCTGACTGGAAGGCACTAAAAGGATAAAAGAAAGAAACCAATTATGAAATCCACTTACGAATTTTGTGAGAACAGACAATGAAAAAATAAAAATAAATCAAGTTCTGGGACATTATTTGACTGATCCAATTTTTAATAATAAAAGGAAGAAATATAAAGTTGGTTAATCTGACCAAGTTTAAAATGGATATGTTGTTATTCCTGGTAACACTTACTGGAATTTTGTTGACATCAGGACCAAGTTTAAAACTTTAAGCTTTAAAACTTTAAAGCTTTGTTTGTTGATATCAGATGGAATATGGGAAGAAAATGTATTTGATGTATTTTAAGAGAAGGTGATAAGTTATTAAAATTGTTTACCCTTATTGTGATAAAGAGGAAAATCATTTCTTTATGCATTTCTTTTTTTTTTATATACTATATTCTTATTTTTTCTTTATTATTTTTCTGTTTTTCTGCACCTTCTACTTTATATATATAATTGGTTGTCTTAACCTTACGATTATTTTGAGCTAGTTTTGGTCTAGTGATTAAGGTACCAGAATAGAAATCAGGAGAACTTAAGTTCGAATCCCACCTTATCCATGAAAGCCAGCTGAGTGACCTTGGGCCAGACAAATGACCTCACCTCAAAAGAGTGTTGTTGTGAGGAAAGTAAAAGAAAGACAGTATAAGCCATATTTGCCAGCTTAAGTTGTTTGTAAAAATAATAAAGCCTGGATATAAATAAATACATAAATGATTCATGAATGTAGCATTTGGTTTACCTTTTAATGTACTGTTCACAGTTCAGCATATTGGGCAAACTAGGGCATTTTTCCCCTCAAAAAACAAACTTAACGATCCAAGGCTTAGTTAATCTATGAAATTCATAGGAAACTATCCAAGACCTGAGACATTCAATTTTTCAGCTCAGCTGAAATTTCATCTACTTGGAGACTGAATCTCGGATCACAAACATTCAATACAGGCATTCCAGTATTAAGCTAGGCCCCAACCTAACAAGCCCATCTCATGTTGTCTAATGGCCACTGCAAGATTGAAAAAAGAGCCACACACATGCAGTATTCTAAGAGTGGTCTTACCAAGGCTTTATAATGTGGTGCTAATACTTCAAAATCATGTGAAATAGTATTTTGGATCACAATATTATAAAAAAGATGTGGAGACTCTGGAAAGAGTGCAGAAAAGAGCAACAATTTGCTGATCTACTTTATATACTGTGACAAAAATATTTCCTATTATATACAAGTAGTGCTTGTTACAATGGGACTGAAATATGGGATTTGCAATCAGTCCTTGAACTTATGATTATCAAAGCATCCCCACAGTTATGTCCCCAAAACTCGGGTGCATGGCAACCGACATTTATTTATAACAGTCATAGCATCCCAGGGTCATGTGGTCACTATTTATGATATTGTTCAGCTTCTGACATGCAAAGTCAATGGTGGATGCCAGATTTGCTTAACAACTGTTTGATTCACTTAACAGTTATAGTGATTCACTTAACAACCATAGCAAAAAAAAGCTTGTAAAGTTGAGTATGACTCACTGGAAGCCGCCTTCCTTAGCAATGGAGATTCTAGTCAAGAACTACCTGTAATGACACTAAATTCCACATTGCTTTGCAGGATCATAACAAAAGCGACACCGAGAAGGGATTGAAGGTGGAACATTTTGTGCAGGCCCATGATTGTTCTTGAAAGTAGAATCCAAGGATTGCTGAAGCAGGGCTTGTTCTTACAACATAAAGGATATTGCTTTCCAAGTTAGTAAATTATAGAGATACTATAAGTCAAGTGTAGCACCCAGATAGCTATATGTACTAGGAGGAGAATCCAAAGCATTTTACATATGGACTTGGCAAAAAAGGCAAAAGGAAATGACTTCAAATTCACAATTCCTTAGATCAGGGGTGTCAAACTCACAGCCCGTGGGCCAGATGCATTCACTCACTGGCCACATCCACCCCTGGTTTAGGGAAGGGGAAAAAGTCATGATACATCATGTAATGACAACATGATTCCACAAGTTTGACACCCATGCCTTAGATAAAGAGCAAGCAGAATGATAGACAAAGAGGGGACACAGATTAATTCTCTTAATTTGCATTAACTCTCTATACGACAGCTAGTTTGGTGTTGTGGTTAAGTTAGGAATCAGGAGTTAAGAAGTTAGGAACTAGAAGACTGTGAGTTCTAGTCTCATCTTGGGCACAAAGCCAGCTGGGTGACTTTGGGCCAGTCACATTATGTCAGCCCTTGGATGGAGGTAATGACAAACCAATTCTGAAAAACCTTGCCAGAGAATTTCAGGGACTTGTCCAGACAGTCTCTGAGTATCAGACATGATTAAACAGTAAATAAAAGAAAATAAACTTCCTCTATTCATCACCCCCTTGTGGTTAGAAGATGCTGAAGACCATAACATTGGATTTGTACCCCTAAAAGGAAAAGCAACATAAAGTTATAAACCAAGACATCTCTGAGTTGTATATTTTATTTCCAACAATTTTCAGTTTTTCAAAGGTAAATGAATTATTCAATACACACAAAGGCTACAGACTTAAAATAGCCCTAATATAGCATTAAAATATTCAGACAATAAACAATAGATAATGAAAGAGAATTACACTAAACTGTGAAAGGTTGCTAATTACATACCAAAGGTAAATAGTTACACAATGATCCTGATTTTTACTCAGAAATAATTGCTGCAATTCAGTAGTTTAAAAACCTTACTCCCTAAAACATATCATAAATTGCAAACATGCAGCTCTATATTTTGTATATCTGTTTCCAAACATAACCACTGTGGGAATAAACTTTGACTTCAGTATTGGGTAATGATTAGTCTAAGACCTTATACATACATGTCTGCCTAAGGGTCACTGAGATAAGCAAGGAAATTAAAAACAAACACCAGGAACAATTAAGCAGCTCAGACAATTGTAAACAGTTCTGTGTGCAATGTCTAATTATTGTAATCCACAATGTGAATGCTTACTATGTACGAATTTCTCAATAAAAGGGGGCACCAGAATTTGCTCTGGACTCCCATCCCGAGTACACCAGACTTTGTGTCTCATTCTTTCCATGGGAGACCACCACAAGTGGTGACCCCGATGTGATCCACTGCAGGTGGTACGTGTCCAGACCTCCGTGTTTCCTCGCCTGGAATAGGTAAAGTACGTACTTAACTATTGCTGGACAATAGGATTATTCAGGGAACATGGGGGGAAAACTCTCTCAGCCACAAGAACGGCATGTTAGTGAGCTGCTGAAGTTAGTCAGGACAAACTTCTTTATCTTTAAACCCTCCGGGGGGGAGCAAATAGTTCTTTCAAAAGATAATGTGAGAGAGCTGCTGCAAGAGATCTGGCGGCAATGTCCCTGGTATCCAGAGAAAGGCTCTTTAAAGTTAGACACATGGAGGAGAATTGGAACTATCCTTCATGAAGAGCCACGGGCAACAGCTGAAATTTTGATATTTTGGAAGATTGTTATGACTGCTTTAGAGACCCAGCAACAACCTCTTTTAAAATCTTTAGTAGAACCTCTTCCTTATAAAGGAATTGTATTGCACCCGCCTTCCCCTAAACTGGAGTGTGCTTTATCATTTCCAACAGCGCCTATGCCTGTGGATGAGAAAATCCAATCAAAAATGGGAAAAGTTCAAGCCATGATGCATCAGGCTTTCAATGAGGGGAAATTAGAGTCTGATGAGATTACCCAGATGAATTTGTTTCCAGTCAATAGGCAAGTGGATGCTCAAGGCAATCTGCAGACTGAATGGGTTCCGATTCCTTTAGCAGTTCTTAAAGAAATTAAAACAGCAGTAAAAGATCATGGTATTCAAAGTCCTTTTACAAAGGGGCTCCTGACAAGTTTGGTTACCTCACGCATGATTCCTAGTGACTGGAAAGATTTAATGAGAATAATATTGAGCTCTACTCAGTATGTGGTCTTTGACTCAGAATACCAAAGGGAGGCTGTCACTAGGGGAAGGAATTTGGGGGGGCTGTATACGCCAGACCAAATCTATGGGGCAGGCTTGTTTGAATCCACTTCTGATAATTTGCCTGATCACGTGTTTCCAGTGGTTATGGCAGCTGTCCTTGGGGCATTGTCCCGCATTCAGGATGTGGGAACCCCAGCACGGTCTTTTTCTCAAATTAAGCAAACAGCATCTGAGTCTTATAATGATTTTGTGGAAAGGCTGCAATTGGCCATTATCAGGCAAATCTCTAATGAGGAAGCTGCAAAAGAACTTTTGCTGAAATTGGCAGTTGAAAATGCAAACGCTGACTGCAAGTGTATCTTGCAGCCCTTGGTGGCTAGAGGTGAGGTTACTCTGGCTGATCTGGTGAAGGCATGTGCTGTGCTGGGTTCTCAGGCTTACAACATGGAGACTTTGGCTATGGCATTACAAAAAGGGATGAAACCTACAAGGAATTGTTTTAATTGTGGAAAGCCTGGCCATTTTAAAGCCCAGTGCCGTGCCCCTGGGGGGGTGTAGGCATTTTGCTTCCTCCCCTTCTGCAGGTACGCCAAGACCGAAAGTTCAGTATAAGAGACTACCAGATCCAACGTGGAAAGGACCTGTCCCGCTGATAACTTGGGGCCGAGGATACGCTGCTGTTGAAGATGAGGGGACAGTTGTTTGGGTTCCTGCTCGCTGTGTGTGTCCTTATCATCAGCCAAAGGGGCAAGGGGATGGATTTGGGAGAATGGAAAAGAAACACGTTGATCCAGGACATGGGGAAGCTAGCAAACCTTCATAATAAAACTGATTGTTGGGTATGTATGCACATGCCAACTCACAAAACATCAGGGCTTCCAATGGTTGCAGTACCTCTGGCCAAAGGTGACTGGTATAAGGGACAATGCTATGGTTGTTCAGGGATGTGGTCTAACAGTTGGACTAAAAGTAACATAAATAGATTGAATCTTGGAAGCCGAATCCAAGAGGTGGCGGGTATCTGCTGGACTCACAATGAGACAATAGAGAATATGACTTACTTGGGAACATATCCATTTTGTAACAAAACAATTATTATTGGCAATGGAAGTCGGGTTTATCCGGATGACATGAAAACTAAAAATTTCACTTACTTTGTACATAATATTTCTAAATTTGATATCACATCTTTGATCAATGAAAATGAGTGTCCAATTATCCCTGCCACATGTTGTCCCATCATGATAGAAAACCAGCTGCCCAAATGTGCAAATGGGAAATACGCACCACCACCCACTTATTTGGCTATGTTAATGAAATCTTTTGCACGATTAATCTATGCTGAACCAAATATGGTTGGCCATCTCTTGGGAGCAAATCTATGGTTGCTGTGTGGATGGATGGCCTATGATCTCATGCCAGCATGATGGAAAGGAGTCTGCACCTTTGGGAAAGTAATCCCATCTCATGTCATTTTAAAATCTTTGGGGACTGCTCATATCCGCAATGCACGTTCCACAATGGAAGTAAACTCTGTTTTGAATCATGACTACTAGACACAGATATCAAGGGGAGTTATTCCACCTTTGGGAGTCATGATGAACTATAGAGATTTGCATCATTTAAACAATTGGACAGTTACTATGTTTTGTTTTGTTTTATAACAAATTTTATTAATTTTACAAAAACAATACACAATCCAGGCATAACAACTTGAAAAATCTTTTCTAAAAAAAAAAAGAAAATAATAATTAAAGAGAGCCAATAGAACATACAAAATAATTCCAAATTGTAATATCAATATTTACATTATCTATTTAACTTCATATCTTATCCAGACTTCTCCTTTTACCCAAATTATATTTCTTGCTTATTAAAATTTTATTGCCTTTCATAAACATACAAAACACAGAACATAGGAAAAAAAAAACACTAAAACATCTTTTCTGAAGATTGCCTGATTCCGGGTTAAAACTCTTCTCACAGACACAAATTCAAACATCATATTCACTTTATATATCCTTCCATATCTTATCATTTTCTTTTTTTATATAAACCAATTTTATTAATTTTACAAAAACAGTGCACAAACAATCAAGGCATAACAGCTTATAAATTCTTTTCTAAAAAAAATAGTGATAATTAAAGAAGAAAACCAATAGAACATGATGATTTCCAATTATAATATCAATATTTACTTTATCTATTTAGATTCGTATCTTATCCCAACTTCTCCTTTTCATCCAAATTATTTGTTAATTAAAATTTTATTGCCTTTTATCAACATACAAAACTCAAAAAAACACAACAAAACCTTTATATATCCTTCCATATCTTATACCATTTTCAATAACATTCTTTGTCTGTTCTATTTCCAACTATCCATTCATCTTTTTTCTTTTACTGTACTTCTCCTATACACTAATTGGAGTGATGCCTTTCACTCATTACCCTAACTTAAAAGTACTTCATATAACACTTAATTTATCATGGGATTCTGTTTAGTAAATTCTAAAATTACACAATAAATTTTATACTCTAAATACACATATAAAAACACAATCTTATGTACCTTCCAGAATCACCCTTTTATCCTTAATTAGATTCAGCCATTGTCTCTAAATAAACTTTTTTTCTTTAGATCTTGCTTCCCCTCATTGAGGCTTCTCTTCCCCCCCTTTCTCTCTTGCTTCTTCTTCTCCTTGCCCTTTTTACCCCTTTGTCTCTCCTCCCCCCTTTTCTTACTCCCTTTCCTTTGCTTTCTAACTTTGCATCCACCTTTCCTCTCATTTTTCTCTTTTTTTGGTTGTTTTTTCAAACCTTAAAATCCCCTTTTTCTTATCCTCTTTCTCCTCCTCCCCGGAAAAAACCCATTTTTCATCAAAGATGGCTCCTTGTTCTTCTTCTTCTTTGTTCCATTCATTCTGCTGCGTAATCAACTTTTCATAAGTACATAACGCCATTTCTAAAAATTGAAATAAAGTGCCCAAAGTATCTTTTCCATCTTGTTCTTCCTTTTTATATTTTTGATATTCAGTCTTTAGTTCATCCACAAGCGATGCCATCCTGAAAAGAGAAACTTTCCCCAAAACAACCAACCATTTTTAATCAAAAATAATTCAAAAAAAGTTCCAAAAGTTAATACTTTTCTTCCTTCTTCTATTTCTCTTTCTGGGGTTACTGTTTAATCAAAGAGGTCCAATTAGCATATACCTTTCTTTGGGATTCTAGGCAATCTCCTCCTTTTTCCACTTCTGCTCCAATTTTTTTCCTCTCCCTTCCCACTTGCAACATCAATTTTTAAATGATCAGAAATCCATACCTCTAATAAGGGTTTTCCAATTTCTTAAATTTTTAAGTTCAATGTCCAAGAACTCTTTTGTCCCTTAGCTTCAACTTTCAGAATAGTTCACCTTCAGTGCCCAAACAAATTTCAAATCTTCATCTGCTGCTTCCATGGGGTGGGAGAGTGAAGAAAAAAAAAGTTCCCTTTAACAGCTTCTCCGCCGCTTTCGATCTTCTTAGGGATACAATGTATCCTCCAGCAATTCAGACAGCTCAGTTCCAGCGAATTTAAAAGATGTTGATTGACCCGGCTCAGCCAGCACTTTCACTTTTCTTGCTTCCTCCAGCACAATCTTACCCAGTTGCAGGCTTCTTCGTGGAGGCCATTGCTGACCGCCGCTCCACCACCTCAGGAAAAAGGGGTTTTTCTGGATGAGGAGGGGGTCTGCGACACCCCCAACCCCCTGTCCGGCTCCCCTCTCTCTTCGGCTGTCCCTACAGGGCAGCCATATCCCCCTGACCCATTTGGATCAGGGGTACCTCGGCGGCAAGCGCAGCAGGAATCGCGAACGGTCGCGAATTCCTGCTGCAACCGAAGCCACGCGGAACTGGAAAACCAACGTTACTATGTTTAAAGACACCATTAAAACGCTAAAGCTGCTTGAAGAAGAGCAAGGAAAAATCCTTGACTTTGTCCTGCAAACCAGATATGCGGTGGACTATTTTGGCTGCACAAGGGGGAGTTTGCGCTGTGATTCTTACATATTGTTGCATGTATATCTCTGATTATTCTCCAAACATTACAGCTACTATACAGCATATGGAACAAACCCTGAGTGAGAATCCATTACAATCGGAGGATGAGGGACTGGACGTGTGGTCTGCACTTTGGTCCTGGTTGCCAGATGGTTCATGGATTCGTCACCTAATTGTTTGAGTGATATTGCTTTTTATACTTTCTCTTTGTGTATGCTGTTGTATCTAATGTCTCCCTGGACTTTTAGGAATGTGTCGGGTGAAGCCTACGGAAGGAGAACTGTTGTTGCAGATGGCGAAAAGCTACCGAGGCATCCGCGATCATCAAAAAACTAAAACAGGGGAGATGTGGGAATAAACTTTGACTTCAGTATTGGGTAATGATTAGTCTAAGACCTTATACATATATGTCTGCCTAAGGGTCACTGAGATAAGCAAGGAAATTAAAAACAAACACCAGGAACAATTAAGCAGCTCAGACAATTGTAAACAGTTCTGTGTGCTATATCTAATTATTTTAATCCACAATGTGAATGCTTACTATGTACGAATTTCTCAATAAAAGGGGGCACTAGAATTTGCTCTAGGCTCCCATCCCGAGTACACCAGCCTTTGTGTCTCATTCTTTCCATGGGAGACCACCATAAACCACAACATATTCTTCTCAGGGGTGGGATGCTACCAGTTCATCATGGTTCTACAGAACTGGTAGCTCTGAAGAGCAGCAGACACCGAACCAGTTCAGTGTTTGCTGCCCTGTTTGGCCTAGCCACCTGCCTGGGCTCTTGGCTGTCCTTTATTTCCTGCTTTTTCTTTTCTTTTCTTTTTTGAAAATTTTATTTGGGTTTTCACAAAAACAAAACACAAAAAAAAACATCTTTTTTTGAAAATAGCATGGTCCCAGGTTATCACTTCTTCATACAGACACAAACTCAATTTCATGCTCATTTTTATGTTCTATTCCATATCTTATTACTATTTTATATTTTCTACATAGTTTTTCCCCTTTTAATTTTCTCAACTTTATTTTAATTATCTCATCTCAATTCAAATCATTATATTTATACTTTTGTCTGTCCTGTTTCAATTTCATATTATCTTTTCTCATTAAACAAATTTTTCCCATTAGTTACTAATTGGAGTTTGATGCCTTTATATCTTTTAATTTTATCCATTCAAACTCTTATTTAAGCTTCAATGTATACCTTTAAGATTATAGCATTCAATATAATACGTAACTTCCAATCGAATTCTGCTTGGTACATTCTTAAAATACACACTATATTCTTAAAAAGAAAAGATTATATACATATGTAAATAAAACACACATTCCATTCCAATTCAATTCTATCATTAATATTCATTAAAATCTTAACATCTTTAACATTTCTTTTCAATTAAATATCAAACTTCCTTGGGAACACTTATAAACTTTCCATAATAATTCTTTTCCCCCCATATTTCTTACTTATATTTTTATAAATCATTAATGATAATTAAAATGTTCCCATTTAATTCTCTCATTCACTTGAATTCATTTATTTATTAACAAACATTCCACTACATTACAGTGAATATTTTATCCATCATTTTAGTCATATTTTCTGAAATTATTTCTATTTGTAATATAACAATGCTATCTTATGTACCTTTGCAGAATCCCTTTTACAATTAAATTTTCACCCATTATCTCTAAACAGGCTTATGGTTTCAATCCTTATTTTCTTTCCCTGTTTCTCTATATCTTGTTTCTGTCTTTTACAACTTCTTTTTTTTTACCTTCCCCCCTCTTCTTCTCCCTCCACTTTTTACCCCCTCATCTCTCTACTTCTAATTCTCTCATCTGTAATCCCCTCTTCCATTGCTTTCTTATATTATACTTATTTTTCAAACTATTCTTCTTTTTGGTTGTTTTTTCTAGTCTTAAACCTTTCATTCTCTTTCCCCCTTTCTTTTTTTCCCCCCACTTAAAATTATTTGATCATTAAAGATGGCTTCTTCTTTGTCCCAATCTTCTTGTTCTGCAAGCATTTCTTGTTGTTTCTCATAGTTCCAGAGCTCCATATCTAAGAATTGAAATACGAAGCCAAAAGAACCTTTCCCTTCTTGTGCATCTTCTTTCCATTTTTTAAGTTCCATTTTCAGTTCTTCTAAGAGTGATGCCATTTTAAACACTTTTAAACAACCACCTGGTTAATTTTAGTCATTTAGATGCAAAAACCAAAAATCACCAAGTAATCCAAATAATCCAAGGCTGTTTCTTCTTGCTTCTTTTTTCCACTTTCTCTTCCTGGGGTTCTATTATTTTGTTGCCAAGTTTCAGTTAAAATGTATCTTTGAGGAATCTTGTTAAAGTTTCACTGTAAGTTCCTTTTAGTTACAGTTCCATTCCTTAGTTCCAGGCAGTCTCCTCCATTTTTACAGATCCTGCCCTTTTATTCTTTTTTTTTCTCCTTTCCCGATTTTAAAATCTTTTAAATAACCAGAAATCTTTATTATCCCTTTGACTTTTATTTTCAGCTTAGATGCCTATTAATGTCAAAGTGGATTCCTCTCCCCCCACAATTTCTTGCTTAAGCCTCTTAGCTGTCAGTATAAGGAAGGAAAGAAAAAAAAACCTATTCCTTTCCCTTCCCTCTCTCCTTTGCAGCTTCAAAATCTTCTTTGCGAACAATGTTATTTAATTTAAATTCCAGGGTACCTTACATTGTTGCTTTTTCAGTTTAACCTGGTTGACCAAAACTTTCTCTTCTTATCTTCCTCCTGCACATTCTTTTCCAGTTCAATTCTTCTTTGAGGTGGCCATTTCTGACCACCACTGCAACCGCCTTCGGGAAAGGGAGTAATGGCCAGCTGGGAAAGAGAGATGTGGCTCTCCTCGACCCTGCTGGCAGTCTCCCCCCTCTTCACCACCTCTACGGGGTGGCTTAGTCCCGAAACCAGCTGGCTGGGGGCGCTCTGGCGACGAGCATGGATCGAAACTGCACATGATCGTGGATTTCAGTCTGTCACCGCAACGACTCAAACCAGAAGCCTATTTCCTGCTTTTTCAACCTCGCTTGTATGCTTATGATTTATATTGACTGTTTCCTAGTATGATTTGATTGCTTATTGTACCCTATGACTATTTTTAAGTGTTGTACCTTATGATTCTTGACCCTTGATGAATGTATCTTTTCTTTTATGTACACTGAGACAAATGCACCAAGACAAATTCCTTGTGTGTCCAATCACATTTGGCCAATAAAGAACTTCTATTCTATTCTATTCTATTCTATTCTATTCTATTAAACAACAACTTTTCCAAAAGAAGCCACAACTCAAAGATGGACCATAGATTTGCAAGAGACAACTAAGTACATATTCTAATACAGGTCAATACAGATCAAGAATCCAATTAAAATATTCCAAACACATCATTGTGCCAACTTCTGCTTAAATACATCTAATGAAAGTCATCCACTTCTTCTCCAGGCACTTGGTCCCTCTATAAAAATGTTTTTGCTGTTCAGGTGCTTTTTCTAATATTTAACTTCCTACCACTTCCTATCACTCATCCAGTCTCTTGGGAAATTAGAGAAAATACTGCGATGTTTTTCTGTGTGTCTTTCAGGTATCTGAAGTACATTATTATATCAACCCAAGTTGTGGTTTGTTTGTTTTTGTTATATAATCACCAAGGGTATAGATTAATAAAGAAATATTTCCTTGTGGCTAAACATTCTCATTGACCTCAATCTCTCTTTGCAGGATTTGCTTTCAGTCCCCTGATCATCTTGCTTTTCTCCTTTGTACCTCTTGCAGACAGTATATTTCTTTTGATGTATCTAAAATTACATTTTTCTGCAGATATGTCCCATGGCTAAATTAGTTCAGTTTGTGACCAAGTACAATTTCAGGATACTTTTCCCACATGCTTTCCCCAAGCAGCAGAACCCTCCTATCCCAAATCTATCTATTTGGTTTGGATTTTTTCCAACAAAAAGGAAATTTGATTCCTTTCCCCCAACTTTACATTTCTCTCTGTTAAATCTCATAACGATCAAATTTAAATATACATATGTTTTTGCCATTTCTCTCCCCAGTTGCTTTTAACTTCTGCCTAATATTTTTTCTTTTTCAATACTTTCTTTAATCTTGCATATCTGAAAAGAAACAGCACATTGGATATGAATTCTTGCATGAAGTATAAATAATTATTTCTCATCTTCTGGACATGTTACTTTTTAAAGAGAAAAGATGGATTCAGCTGTTTGTTGAAAAGTGAATGCTCAAAATAAAATGATGTGATCATTTAATGATGATATAACATCATGAATATATAGAGCTATGTCTATTCTAGTGTATAATTCACTGGAGAAAGCAATTATGTTTGGATGAGTGGTAAAAGGAAACCAGGCTGTCAAAGAACAAAGTGGATGGACATCATCAAAGCGAACACCAGCCAGAGCATAGAACAACTCCAAGAAGTAGTGCAACATTGGAAGATATGGAGAGACCTGGCCTATAGAATATCTTCCAAGTGTTGCACTCAATTGGATAACATTATCATCTTCAGTGTATGAGAAATGCAATTTTAATTAACTTACAAATTAGTTATAACAGCTAATGTAAAAATTTTTTTGCTTAAATCCATTCAATATTTTATGGTAGCAAATTATTCTAAAATGCCATTGAAAGGTCAAGAGCAATCTTAGTATGGAAGAAGGCACATACCTCTGTTTCAGGTAAATTGTTTCTCTTAAGAATTTCTGAAGTTGGCCACTTCTTCAAAAAAATAATTGGTTTCAAAAATACAATCAATATGTTTGCATTGAAATATTAACCCTAAAAGTCTTTACTATCAATATCTATTATCAGTGTCTTCTTTTTTCCTTAAGTATGGGGAAATTCCTTTTAACCTTTCTGTAGTTTTCAAAGATCCAGAGAGCCAAGTGGATGTAAATATACCATTCAGCTGTAATTTTCCAGATTTTATATTCTAAGCAATATTTCACTTGACAGAGGAAAAGGTTAGCACAAAAAGGTCAAAGAGAATTGTGCTAGGTTTTGTGTTTCATCTATAAAGTGCTGCTTGTTCTGTTTAGCTTTCCTTGTGAATTGTGCTTAGCATAAAATGAACCTCTAATATAAAAGGTATAACTGCATATACATTAGCAAATTATTTTGGGGTGTAATCATAAAGATTACTCAGAAAAATACTAATTCTAAATGAGATTCATGGGCTCTGCAATTTTTAAAATCTCATTGACTGAAAGAAGTCAGTGCTTTGATTTACCCAAACTTCTTAGCATTAGTAAACCAATGACTGCTTTTAAATACTAATTTTCACCTTGGATTTTCCAAGTTTTAACTCATTCAGAGTCATTCTAGTGTTAGAGGAAAACAGATATTTATTAAACCAATTAAAGAACTTCATCAAAGCAAAATAGTAAATAATGAGAAAAAAGGGTGCACAGAGCAAAAATAAAAAAGGGAAGAGGATGGGAGAAGATGAGTAGCTAATTCAAACTGGATTTACAATTTGCTATAGACTTGAATGTGGAGGGTGAACTGCGGTTCTCTAGATTTCATTCTCTCAGATAATGGGAAGATTTCAAGTTGCCAAGACTGAAGAAATAGCTTTTTAAGCAAATGATATGCAGAAAGATCAGAAAAATGGATATATTAATAGCTGACATTTGTAAGAGCTGACATGCTAAATGTTTTAAAGAATATCCCAATTTTAGAATCCCATATGGACAGAAAATCTATTTGCAAGAATGCTACTTGTACCTGGAAAAGTGTTTTGATTCTGTGCCGGCTAATTTAGTGAATGGGCTTATTTATCATAAGGACAAAGGTGGCTCAGAGAAGGTAAATCATCAATTCATTCAGCAAACTGGGATTACTGCAGAAGAAAAAAACTATTTTTACACTTATCTGGATGGTGCCAGGCAGCGCTCAGAATCTAAATTTAAATAATAATCCCATCTTGTTCTTTCTATTCTTCTAAATTTAAATAATAATCCCATCTTGTTCTTTCAGTCAGCATCAGACTGTACCTATTATTGTCCAAGTGATACAATGACTGAAATCAAACTGGGAAAGAAATTGGATGCTATTAGTCATTCACAATTGCCTTGAGATACCTAAGATTTTGAAGCTAAGATTTTGAAGCTATTCTTGAAGCTGAGTATTTTCTGTTTAGCAGGATGATCCTTCATTTCAATTGATCACCAGTTCTGATTAATGATAAAACCATCCCCATCTTAGGCAATTTTAAAAGTACCACAAGGAAGCAAGGAAAAAAGCAATTGATCCATTAGACGTGGCCAGCTCCTTGACTTTTGTTGCAAACAGGCTTAAAGATGCACCAATCCAATTTAACCCTTGAGACACAGAATTTCTGATGTAAATGCAGAAAGAAAGGCAACTTTACTACTCTACAGAAAAATGGCATCAATGTCAAAAAGAAGCTGAGCACATTTACCCTGAGAGAAGGACCTGACAGCTCTTAGTCAGGGGGGGGAAAAGCATAGCAATAATTCCTTCAAATGATTGGGTTGTAATGGGAAGTGAGAGAGAAAGGGTAGAACTGAAGGGCAGCTATATCCCGCTGTTGTTTTTTACAGGCAGGCAGCACTATTTTTTAAAGGACTAATTGATCCACTGCCATACTTCAGACAAGCTTTTGACTGCTCCAGTAGGCATAAGAATTATTTTGAAATAAACAAATTAAAATAGGACCCCCAAATTGCATACCCACCCTGAAAGAGTACAACTCAGATGAGAATCACAGATGACAACTCACTGGATTTCGGGAAGGCAAAATCCCAAAGCATCTGCCTAAGGCTGACTTATAGCAAGTCCTCTTCATCCAGGCTCTTACAACCTCTAGGCACTGGGCCATCACCTGGTCAACCATGCTTGCTATATACTTATCTTCCATACACTGATGATACTGCACCAGTGGTGGTGTTCTATTGGTTCAGCCCGGTTCTCCCAAACCAGTAGCACCAATGAGCAGCGGAGACCGAACTGATTCTCTCCGCTGCTCTGCCCTTGGGTCCACCCACCCATCCACCCAGGCTCCCATACTCAACTTTAATCCCTGCTTTTGAAGTGCAGCTGCTTTGTGCGGCACAGCAGAGTGCCACGCAGCAGCTGCTGAAGTGACAGGGAGAATGCAAGCTTGCAGGAGGTGAGTTGGAATGCCTTTGCACCTGCACAAAGTCCGCTTTACGCAAAGTGTATGCATGCATGCAAAGCACACCCACCAAACCGGTGGTAAAAATCTTTGAATCCCACCATTGTACTGCACCTCATGTTGCCAAATGATCTCTCCCAAGAGTTTAATGTAAATGTTATATAGAAGGGGTGAGAGAAATGAGCTCTGAGGCACCTTACTTAAGAAGAGCTTTCCCACAAACACTTCTGGAACTGTTCTATCATTCAGTGTTCAACAATATCTGATAGCTGAATTTCCCAGACCTTGAAGAGATTGAGTCTTCAGAAAGACCTGCTCATTTTCAATATATAGTTAGTGGCAGGCAGGGGCAAATCTAAGGAATAGTTTGCCTTCTTTAAGACTAACTAAAAACTACAGACCATTGTTGAAGCAACAGCTTTCCTGCTGAGAGTTTATTGAAACAATAAGTTTTTGTAAGAATTCTCCAATGCATTACTGGGCCAGATCCAAGACTTTATTTCCAAAATGTGTGAGTGTTCAGTCCATAGCTGTCTTTCTCAGATTCCTACCCAGGATAGGTTAGGACCAATCTAAAAATATACTATACACACACACACACACACACACACATACACACGCTGTAATGATTCTCAACTTTTTAAAGGCGGGCATATTGATTTTATTTTGATGCTCTAATTAGAATTTGGTGCTCTGTAATTATTTTTAAAAAGCTGCTAAGAGAATCTTTTGGCACTGGATATTGCTAAATCATCTGGAATGTCTGTCCATTATTAAAATAAAAAATAAAAACAGAAAAAAAAACAGCAATCAGAATTATGCAGCTTGACACGCAGAATAATTTTGGAAGCATTCTACACAGCAGACTGCAAATTCCTTTAAACATTAAACAAAAATGCACTCTCACATACAATACATTTTTTTCTTCACCTTTCTGAATAAATAGCATTTGTGGTAGGTCTACTATTATTCACACTATACAGATAGGGACCAAATGTTGAAACTAGATAATAGCCCATAGGAGAACTAAGATCTGGAAATCTAGAAGATATATTCAACTATTCTGTTAGTGTTCTTGTTTTTTCTGTATAGCTCTTTGTTCAATGGTTATTTCTTAACATGTAAATGAAATATTTCCCCCCAAAATCTCAACAAGCCTCCAATCTGAATGAAAAAATGTTGTGACATCTAACCTTTCAAAACTTAGTCAATATTGAGGCAACTTGTTGAGTTTCCAATGTTGACATTATAATTTTCCAGGTGACTGAAGATAACCCACAGTTAATATTTAGAATAAAATCAGAGTAAAATCTATCGTCTGTGGCATGTGGTAAAGTCCAGAGTTCAGCTATAAAACCCAGATGTAGGAGATCTGGCCCATGTGTGAAATGAAAATAGTCCTTCCATGTTGACTAGTTATGTATTATTTTATGATTGTCTAAAAGTTCCAGTCACTTATTACAGACCCATCAACATAATAGAGCATTATTTCTCTTATAGCAATGGTGAGGGACTATAACTCAGCAATGGAGCACTTATTCTGTATTAGGAATGTCCTGGCCTCTTTAATTTAAAAGCTCATTGAAGATAATTAAGTGAAATATCTTTAATGTAGACTCTGAACGTAGGCAGTATTGATTTAGCTAGATGGATATTTTGTTTTGGCAAGGTAGCTTCCTACATATATTGTAACATTACTGTAGATGCTCTACAACAGCAGAATGAATTATTTTTGACAAGCAGGCCTCCCCATTGATTTTAAATGATGTGCCAGGAGATGCAATAAATGGGTTGGAATTGCATTTAATTTAACTATAAATTTAATTATATGGGAACTGAAATAATTTAAAGCATAAATATAAATGTGACTCAGGTACATAGTAATGTTTTCCTTTGGTCATATTAACATTTGCAAATTGGCACCCAATTTTAGAGACACTTTTGAAGCCTACCAGAATTTTAGGCAATTATTAAATGATTGAATTTTTGTCCAATTTTACATAAGCTTTCAAGGTCACCTGGTTGTTTTGTTTGCTTGCCTTCAGATAGTATGTATTGACACAAAGCTCACAACAGTACATGTCAACTCTTTTTATTAGCAAAAATATGAAAACTTGCTAGTACACTTGCCTAGCTAGCAATAAAGAGGTCTAGAAGAATCCAGCAAAAATGCATGATCTCTGCGCTGATCAAAACTGATGAACTAGAAACAGATAAAAAATGACTGGTTAAAAATTGAAAAGAAATTTCCAGCATAACTCATTTTGCAAGTTAAGCCACACATGCAAAATTTTTATGCCTGAAGAAATTAATTATAAAACACCCAGACAATTGAGTTTGATTTGATTCTTCATTAACTTTTGATAAAGTGTGGATGATGGACAGGAATTTTAAATGTCTATATGGCTTGTGATCTGAAAAAAAATCTGGGATCTCTCTCTTTTCAATTCTACGAAGCTTGTTCCTAGTATCTATGTCCTTTCTCTTGTTGACTGCTTGTCCTAAAAAAAAGAAACCTCTCCTGGAATCTGCTCTAACCACATTGCCAGATTTTAGTATATGACAAGTTGTCAAAAAATGGGACTATTGTCTGGTTTGCAATATAGGCTGATGTGTGTCTGTCTGTCTGCCTGTCTGCCCGCCTGCCTGCCTATATCTATCTATCTATCTATCTATCTATCTATCTATCTATCTATCTATCTATCTATCTATCATTGTCTGTCTATCTGTTTCTGTCTGTCTATCATCTATCTATCTATCTATCTATCTATCTATCTACCTACCTATCTATCATTGTCTGTCTGTCTATCTGTTTCTGTCTGTCTATCATCTATCTACCTACCTACCTATCTATCTATCAATCATTGTATGTCTATCTGTTTCTATCTATCTATCTATCTATCTATCTATCTATCTATCTATCTATCTATCTATCTACTTATCTATCTATCATTGTCTGTCTGTCTATCTGTTTCTGTCTGTCTATCATCTACCTACCTACCTACCTATCTATCAAGCATTGTCTGTCTGTCTGTCTGTCTGTCTATCTATCTATCTATCTATCTATCTATCTATCTATCTATCATCTATCTTTCTATCATCTATCACCTCTATTATCTTCATCTTCTCTCCCTCCCTCCCTCTCTTTATCTCTTCCTCTCTCATATTCATCTATATTATCATCTATCATACCTGGAAACATATTGAAGACTGTGCCATAGCTGCTAAGAGCCAGCATGACTTTCTGAAAAGCAGGGCATGTGAAGCAAACCCCACCTTCTTCTTAAGCTAACTTAATAAGTGGCAAAAGAAATGCTGTAATCAGTGGGGTTCTACAGAGATCTCTTTTGGAGCCAGAGCCATTCAACATTTTTCTTAACCCGCATAACAGGATTGATGGGCTGTTTTCTAATGTAATATGATTCCTCGCTGCCTAGTCTTCTAACCCAGGGGTCTCCAACCTTGGCCACTTTAAGCATGGAGGACTTCAACTCCCAGAATTCCCCAGCCAGCAAAGCTGTTCTCCAGGCTTAAAGTGGTCAAGGTTGGAGACCCATGTTCTAGCCTGTTCTGATTAGATTGTAGCCTTGTTATGTCATTCTGAATATTGTTAAAGGAATTTAGCAAAGGATGAATGCTGTTCTGGGCTGCATTAAAAAAATCATTAAACACATCAAGTTTAACTAAGTTCTCATTCCCCTCTACTCTGCACTAGTGAGAACACACTTTGAGCAATATGCATGATTCTAGGTACCCCGTTTCCAGACTATTGAAATATTATAATTGATAGAATATTGTTAGGTCTAGCATACCCATCAGATACGTTTATAAGCTTAATTCATATATTGTATAAGACCCATGGCTGTGTTTATCTATTTTCTTTCCAATAATCCAAACAGGTAGAAACAGAGAAAAAAAAAAGAACAGATGCTTTAGAAGAAATCATTAACACATGAAGACATTATTGTCAACTTTACACCTTCCTGAAAATCTGTAGAAGTTTGGGTCAATAACGGCAGTGGTTCAAATGCACACACTAATCTTGATAGTTCCTCTTTTTCAGTACCTCTGCTTATCAAAACATACAATTGAGAAGCATACTCTTATGCTTAATCAATAACTCCAATCCATTCGTCATAGATGTTTGAAAACAAGAAAAGATTTTAGAAAGGAAGCAAAAGCAAAATAGACTTTATTAAAGTCTCCTCCTACTTTATTAAAGTAGGAGAAGGCATAAATTGGTAATGTGCTAAAAAGAAAAGGAAGGAAGGGAGGGAGGGAGGGAGGAAGGGAAGTTCTGCCTTAGCACGTGGCTACCAGCAGACATCAAGGCTCCTCTGAAAGACAAAGCTAGACCAGGTCTAGCTTTCTTCCACTAGAGACAAGGTTCCCCCCAGCCCTGCCTGGCCTACCATAGGTGCCCCCAACACAAGTGATGTCAAACTGGCCATGCCCATCCTAGCCACACACACACACACACACCGAGATCAAACACAATGCTGATGCGGCCCTCAGTGAAATCAATTTGACACCCCTGATATAAAGAAATCACACAAATACAAATGGCAGTAGATTTTATCTTGAATACTGTTTGTTCTTCCACCTTGAGACATCCATGTGTTGAGTGCAGTCATTTGCAGAGGTGAAGTTTATGCCTTAGGATCCAAGATTCTTATTGTATAAAATTCCTTAAGACTTCAATTTTGAGACTATTCTGTAACACAGAGCCAAGGAAATTGTATAATGTCAATGGTGTGATGCTTATGGCTCTAATTTTCATCAACTTGTGGTATATGTGATGCGCACAGAAAGACTTTCTGTTTGGGTACAATGCTATTTGTGCACTCAAATTACTGATATGTTTTCATTTGGTGGTACTTTGTCAACTCTGTTTTCAAGCTGTAGCTTCATCTTCCTCTCAGAATTTTTTTAGTAGGTGTTGTGTTGTCTAGCAGTTGCTTCCAAAGTTAGAAAGCGCCTTTTCATCATTTTTTTCATGCATGTGATCTCACACCAATATGCAATTCAACAAATTCAATAATAAATTCTGTAGAAGATATGCATGAAGACCTACAAGCCTGCATCTGCAAGCCTCCTCTTAAGTGGAAACCTTATTTTAATAGCTTTCCCTTGTTATGAAAATGTTGTTGCTAAAAATATGAACCTATACCTCCCTTGCTTATAAGCTATTATGGGCAGTGCACATATTATCCTTGACTTATGATCATGTTTTAAGCAACCATTCAAAATTACAACCATGCTGTAAAGTTAAAACCAGTACTTGCATGTACAACTGTCACAGTGTCTCCATAGTCACATCATTATGATCCGAGCACTTGGCAACTGTTGTGCATTTATGATGGTTGCAGCCTACCGTGGTCACGTGATTGCCATTTATGATCCTCCCAATTGGCTTCCAGCAAGCAAATCAATGGGACAGCTAGCAAGGAAGCTTGGAGTCATGTTCACATGATGTCTTGCTTAATTACTACCTATAAAAGAGCTTTGTTAAAGGAAAACTTTTGTAGCAAGCTAAGCTTGTCTGAATGCCTTAACATCACCACAACCATCATTTTCACTCTAACAAGTGCTAAGCATCTGGATTGGGTTTCCTGACAGCTTCTCCCTTTCAAATGAAGAATACTCTCTTTTTCAACTCAGACACATAGACCATAAGATGGGCTCTTCAATAATATACAGTAATTCCATAAATCTTCTTCTGCCATCTTCTATTCCAAAAGCTAATATATTAAAAAGCAGGAACAAGAAACAAGAAAAGCTTAACAAAGCAACATGAATAGCCTTCTGCAGAATTTGTGGTGCAACAATATCTCCTGGTCCCTCCTTATTTGTACATGCATGGATACCAATCTTTTAATATATATATTTAATATATAATATTTTCTAGCAGAGCAACTGAATCAGGTTTCGATTTTATACATTAGGTTAAAGCACCAAACAATTTAAATGTTTTTTTCTGATGTGGATTTACGCTTCTATTTCTAGTTGTGAAATAAATATGTACCTTTTTATTAGAACTGTGCAGAGTTTCCAACTCACTTTAAGTTATTCCAGAAATAGCCTGTCCTAACAAATCATTTTATAGCCATGACTGATAAAATATTAATGTCAAAAAACAAACTTGCAAGCATTTTGGATATAGGAGCACACAGAGACAATGCAGAAGAACTTAAATATCACCCTAATGGGAGACCAGGTTATTTGTTTTTGTATGATATAAAGTTCAATCTTTGAAATTTGTAATACGACTGTTATTCAGTTTACATTATTCCTGAAAATCTTTTTCGTGGCAACAAAGACTAATACTATTAAAGATTTATTTATTTATCAATATCCTGCCTTTATTTCATACAGTTCAAGCCAAAGTTCTTTCAGTGCATCTTTTATCTGAGTCTGGTCACTTTTTGTACATTTCAGTTACCATTGAGATCTACCTTTCCACTTCTACCTTCAGCCTACAGAACTTGCTGGAACTCTTTGAAAATAGGTTTCTGGACACAATATTTACACGTTTGGTGGTGTTTTTAGATAAATCATTATTAGCAGAATATGTTTCAAAATTGCAGCATGATGGAGAGAGATGTCATACAACCTTTGCCCAAAGATTGGATTTAGGATTTTCTTTAATTGGGCAAGTGATGCCCAGTTAAAGTTCATAACAATGAGAGCATGGTGTATTTAGTAGCATAGTGTAGATACCTGATGAATATTCTTCCTTCATTTTTAAAATTTCATTTCCAACTTTATATTTGATTTTGAAGAAAAATGTGAAATAACCCCAACACTTAACTTTAATAACATCAATGAATGAATACCCATTTTCTTTCTCTTTTCTATATTCAATACTCTAAGATTTCTAATTAATAGAATATTAAGAATCTAAGTATATTATATATAATATCCTTGTACTGAAATAACACATGATATCAAAACAAAAAGAGGGAGCAATAGATGGTTTACTTAGCTAGATTTAATAATATATTAAAGATTGAGGTATATTAACTGTTCCTAGATATATTTTCAGTTTCTTCAAACATTACTCATTTAATTACTATTCTGTATAATCTCTTCTGATTTTATTAGCATTCATATCTTCTAGTTGGTTTAGTTCATCAATAAAATGTTTTTTTAATTGCACTGTTGAATGTATTTTTATTTCTTTGACTATTTAAAAGTTGCTAAAAACTATATCAAGTATTATTCAACTTATGATAAATGTGTTCATGTTTCAGGATAAAACCTGAACCCCTCTGAGCCATCTTCAGGCATATGGTCAATAGTTAGCCATGCTGATTTCCATATACTAATCCAACACATCTGATTTCTATTTACCTGCTACACATTCTAAAAACAATTCCTTTCCTTAGAAGCAAAGTATAACTGTTTTTATTTTAGATTGTGTTTATTAAATATGGAGTCATTGGTGCTCTTTGAGGCTTGGCTGTTCGCTAGCAGATATTTCATTACCCAGTTAGGTAACATCATCAGTTATCTAGTTTGATAATCTAGTTGATTAACATCTGCATGCACATAACCAAACTCAGAGAACACCAAGGACTCCACAGCTCAACCATGGGTTATGTATATTTTCTTCCGTTGGATTTATTAAGAAAAGCATACAGTACATTATTTTATTCTTGCTCTCTTTCTGAAGCCTGAATGCAAGCACTATATTAAATTGAAGAATAATCTTCAGTCATGCGTAATTACTACTCAGTGATTTTATTTGACAAGTTTGACTTCCCCACAACCATGAGTTAAAATTTACCTTTTTATTGCAAAAAAACTACCTCAGACATTGCTCAGGAAAGAAGCAGCTTCAGCTTTAACTAGTTTTTGTTTATTTGAAAGCCTATCCCAACCAAAGCTGACTTCCAAATCATTTTTTAAAAAATTAGCATTAGCATTTATAAGTCAGAATATTATGGGTTTTGACAGTCTTTTGATTCAAACAAGTTTTTACATGACAAGAGAGACAGAATAATATTTGAAAACTTGTCTGTTTATTGTTAGCATTTAGATATGTTTTAATGCATTTTTCTGGACTTTGTTGCACCTTGCTTAGATTCTGCCAGGAGTGAGACAGGCTATAAATGTTGTAAATAAAATGAATGAATTCATTGACATCAACACAAATACATTAAGATTATCATTTCTATAACTAACTGACATTATGCAAGCATGCCTATTTATTCCATAAATTAGAATTTCCAATATGTGAGATTTTTTAAAAATTATTAAAGAAAGCTTTAATAATCTTTCAATCATATTGTCTAGAGTAGTACACAAAAAATATAAAATGAAAGAACACATTTCTTTTCTCAATAGCAATATCAACCTACCTCCTTCCCTGTGCTGTGTTGCTGGGGGTTTTCCACAAATATACAGGCACTCCAAGTGGTTGTAGAATGTACAACCACTCCAAGTGGTTGTACAGAATTTACCTGATGCCTTGTGACTGCCATTGTCAGATAAGCATTTTAAAAGATTTCTTACCTTTTTTTAGGAGTTATTGAAGATAGCCTGGGCTGTGATATTGGCTTTTTAAATTTTTAGATCTGTCATTCTTAACAATTTATGTCTTTTTGTGATTTATTGTGACTATTTTATATTTTTGTACAATTTTGCTTCCCATATATTATGAATACTTTCAAAGAACTTTGCGGGAACTTATAAAACACTATAGTATCAATAAAAAACAGTAGAAACCTACATCAATTTTACATCCTTTGAAATACTACTTGCAGTCAGGATGATGAATATAAAAATGCATCTTTTTGTAAAGTCTAATATAATCTCAGCTTTTATTTGATAAAAACTCAAATATCTGGATCTCATGATTACAGAAAAATTATTAAGAATTTAATAAAGTTGTAGAAACCACAAAAGCTATTTGCAGAGCATAGAAGGGTTAGAAAGTAGGATTTCTCATTTCTTCTTCTTCTTCTTGTTTGCCTCCTATGTGTACTTAATTTCTCTCTTCTCCAGCTTTCCATCCCCTTCTCTCTAATTCAACAATACCCTCAAACAATATTATGTACTGTAAATAGATATCAGCTTTCCCAACAGTGTGTCCTTAAATGTATTTCACCACAACCCTCATACTCTCCACCCAGCATTTTCTGGGTTATGTAATAATTTAGAATCAAGGGAGTTGTAATCTACCAAAAAAGTGCCAAATTGAGTAGGATAAGTGAACCCAAAGCATTTCTATCACATGAAAATACACATTCTATTGCACAACCCAAGGATGCAAGGTAAATCATTCTATATGAGCTGAGTAGACCCTGCAGATGTCAACTTGAAGGAAAGGAAACATAGGGAGCACATAAGCAGTACCCCAATTTACCAGCAGCTATCTCCTCCACTTATGTACTATGAAAATGTACCCTTGAGGAAATGTTGCTTTAACATAATTCTCGTTCTCACATGATGAAAAATCACTCTCGGGTGCAGTGATTTGGTTTGCTGGGTTCTGGCAAAAACTACCCATTCAGGATAATGATTTGCTTAATGACCACATTGTTATTAACAACCACATGATTCACTTAATGACCATAGTGATTTGCTTTATACATATTTTACTCATAAAAGTGGTTGTAAAATTGAATCAGCTCATATGCTGACCTGCATAGTGAACCCAATGGTTATGAACAGAATTTCAGGCCTGATGGTGGTTGTTAAGTGAGGACTATCTATATCTAATTAAGCCAGAACCTTTACACCCCCGCTTTGCTTAGCAGCCAAAAAGGTTGCTAAGTAATATGTGTGTATTGGAGAAAGAGAGAAAGAGGGTGGGGGAGAGGGAGAAAGAGAGAGTGAGCAAAAATCACTGATTGGTCTCTCTCCCCCTCCCTCCTTCCCTCCCCCTTCTAGCAGTCTTTCTTTCTTTATTAAATGTAATAATTATATTCTTTTTCTAAAATAAATTGAAGAAAACTGTAATTATTATTCCTCCCCACATTATTCATTGTTTGGTCTCTCTCTCACACACACATACATACACTTGTCATGTTTTGATTTAATTTTGAATGAAGGTCGTGACAACTATCAGTTTTCAAACATATCAAAAACTATAAGCCTTTGAAATAGAGCATTATAAAACACAAAATAACCTTTCTGGAAACAACATCAGCATTGGTTATGTAAATATATACACTTGTCTCATAACTGCCTGTTGAATGCCATGATAGCATAAAGTAATCAATGGCTCTTTGAATGTCTGTTATCTGGAATTCCTTCAGCATACCAGCAAAATGTACAGCAAATCAGTATTTTCCCTATTAATATTTTGATTCTCTTTGTAGAGGGGAAATGAATTAAAACATTCATTGCAAAAGAGGAATTCCAGCAAAAAATAAACTCAAGGAACTGCTATAGCAAATATAATCTATTCTAAAACAAGTCCCACTTGTAAAATTTGAATGTGCTATTCAAAATATTCAGAGGCACTTTGGGATTCTATTATGAATCTAAATGTTAAAACAATTAATAAAGTGTTAGGTAATTTGAGAAAATAAGCACAATGAAATTAAAGAAGCAAATATTCTAAAATGAATGCCAGTTATGAAAAAAAAAGCTCTAAGTTTAGATCTATTCTCAAGGGTCACTTATCTTTTTCATCTTTAGCTTGGAAGCAGTGTTTCTCAATTTGCATTCATGTTGGCTGGGGAATTCTGGGAGTTGAAGTCCACAGATTTTAAAGTTGCCAAGGCTGAGAAATACTAGCTTGGATATTCAGCCTTCCTAAATTTAGAATTAGACCAATCACTTCCTGCTTCATTTCAGAGGCCAAACATTGTGATTGAAGGTAGTCATGTTTCTATTAAAATAGGGCCCAGTCCTGTGATGACTCACTTGACCAGTCCTGTGATGACTCACATTGCTTAGTGAATGAAATTATGGTCCTAATTGTTGTTGTAAGTCAAGAACTATTTGCATACATTTGTTTCTTTTAAAGAATTTCATGAGGGCATCTTTCAGCAGCACGAAAAAAGAATATCTTCTTGCCAAGAATATATATTGAAGAACTAAAAGATAGTTATAACTTCCCTCTCTCTCTCTCTCTCTCTCTCTCTCTCCCTCCCTCCCTCCCTCCCTCCCCCCCTCTCTATCTATCTATCTATCTATCTATCTATCTATCTATCTGTCTGTCTGTCTATCTATCGTGACTCGGAGGTTTGAGCCTACTCTGTTAGAAGACACAAACTTGAGCAATGAGGAAGAGGAGGATTTGGCCTTGAGGTTTGAGCCTGCTTTGCTGGAGGACACAGACTTGAACCATGAGGAAGAGGAGGATTTAGCTCTGAGGTTTGAGCCTGCTTTGCTGGAAGATTTGGAATTGCCTTCCTCCCCAGGACCTTCCTCCCTGGTTGTGCCTCAGGTGTTGGCAGATAATCAGGAGAGTGTAGCGGAGCCTCTGGCTGAGGATCAAACTGAGGAATGTTGGTTTGATGCGAGGCAAAGACGCAGGCATAGGTGTGAGATGCAACGTAGAAGGAAAGGACAAATCAGGGACTGAGATGAGAGACTGACACGCCCCACAGAGAATAAAAGTGGGCATGTTAGCTCTGGATTCTTATTTGGGACAATTTGTTAATTTGGGATAGAAGCTTCGACAAATTCTGTGTGTGGCATTTGCCTGTGATTTATGTTCTTGCTTTATTATCGGACTTGGCAGGCAGCTTGTGGGAGACTGCCAAGGACTTCTCCAGCCAAAGGAATTTAACCCTGTCGTTACTGGTCTTGTCTACTTGTTTATATTCCTTTGGAAACTTGGACTCTCACCTCGTGGGCACAGGTGAGACATAACATTTTTGTCCCGAACCATACAAAAACCATCTTCTGACCAAGATGGATCAACAGCAGCAGCAGCAGCAGCAGCAGATTAATCAACTTCAAAATGATAACCAAGTTTTGCAGCAGCAAGTTACTCAGCTGGTTAATCAACTCACACTGCTGCAGACTCATGCTGCTCCTCCTGCCCCTCCCCATAGGAAATGCCTGGTAGCTGTGCCGGATAAGTTCTCTGGGCAACCTGAAATGTTCCCAGCTTTCATGGGACAGTGCCAATTGTTTATGGCTCTGAGGCCGGAGGATTTTCCGGATGACCGGGCTCGGGTGGGGTTTGTAATCAGCCTTCTGTCAGGCTCGGCTGCCAGATGAGCCACTCCTTTGTTGGTGCAGGATAGTCCATTGCTAACGGACTATCAGGGTTTTTGGCGTCACCTGAGACTTATGTATTAGGAGCCCATACGGGCTCAGACAGCAGCCAGATGCCTGAAGGAACTTCGCCAGGAGTTCATTTCAGAGTTTTGACTGCTCTCTTTTGGACTCTGCGTGGAATGATGCGGCTTTAATGGACGCTTTCCAAGATGGCCTGTCGGAGGACATACAGGACAAGTTGGTTCACATGGAGCCGGCCCCGACCCTCGATGCTCTGGTGGTGCAATGCTTGTGTATTGACGCCCGGCTTTGTTGTGCCCCCACCTGAACAGAGCACCCCCCAGCCAATCAGAACACAGCCAACCGCCCAACCAATCAGAACACAGCCAAACCCCCAACCAATGAGAACACACCCTCACCCAATCAGAACACAGTCAAGCCCCCACCCAATCAAGTCACACCCCCACTAGCAGTTAAAAGGAAGAAGCATCTGCAAGCTCACATTACTCCGAGAAGCACAAAGCTGAAGACACAAGCATGAAAATGATGAATGAGATTTCATCGAAACATTGCCAAGATACTTCCAATTTTACGCAGGAGAAAACCCAAATAACCAAAGATCCACATACAAATACCCGCAAAAACCTCAGAAAACACACACACACACACATATATTAAATAGTAAAAACTACAAATAATAATTATTGATTTACATTGAAACAATCTGTTGGCATTCTTCAACATATTTTAGTATCTTCTTAGTACTTTGGACAAAAAAATTAATTAATAATTCAAAAAAATTAATTAATATGGCTGTCCCCTTTTCAAGCAGTTATGAAGAGTTAAGAACATCCGCAAAATGTGTGCATGTGCACAAAGCTTGGCCACCAAGCCACGCCCACCGAACTGATAGTAAAACTTTTTGAATCCTACCACTGATCCAGATACATGACTGTTATCACACAGCAAGCTTCACTGTCTTTCTGCTCCAGCAACTTGGGGAACAACCTTAAGGGCCAGTAGGGTAAAGCCAAACCCAATTGAGGGTGCTATTGTATAGGGCAAACAGCTGAAAAATCCATTGTAGGATTAAGGTCTCTTTATTGAAAATTTTGAGCACAGTCTATCCTGCTGGTCCAGATTGGATTGATAGATGCATTCCAATTTCACTGTCTGTGACTGAGTGAGAGTGACTGGCACAATCCCCCCTTATGGCTTTCATGCCTATCAGAAGTACAGCTGGGATTTTCCTGTCCAGCACCTTATATATTATGCCTCATTGGTTCCCATATACAAGAGCAAATGCCTTGTAAATAAATAAAACAAACCTATATTATAGAAAAACTGTCACAATCACCAACATAGAAGAAAGCACTGGACACTGGCTGAAATCTTACTGACTGCAAATTTTCTGAACAGAAATGAAGGCCATTTTCATCTTTTTGACTATTTCTCCTTCTTATTTTTTTCTTTTAAAGTGTTCCCTACTATTGACATAACAAATGGAAATGTATTTGTATCAGCTTTTGATCTGATTTGAATGCTTATTTATATTGGCATGTGGAAAAGACTTGGAAATATTCTTTATATTTTATCATATTCTTATTCCTCCTTATTATCTCTCTGGAATCCAGTTCCTCTTGTATTCCATACTGATCCAGTCCTCTCTATATGAAGGATTTTGAACTCAAGATCACCTCACTCCACAAATCATCAGCATTGTATGATAAGGAGAAAGGAAACTGGGCCAGTGTTAAGAGAGAGAGGGAGAGGGAGAGGGAGGGAGGGAGAAAGAGAGAGAGAGAGAGAATAGTGCAAGTAACCTAGGCCAATCATAATTTTTTTGAGGTAAAATGTTACTGTACTTAAGAATGCTTGGTGGTCATTTGTTGCTTGTTACACTTGTTTAACAAGTTGAGAGTTTCTTTTATGTCCCTGGAGCTGGAGTGAAAGACAAGAGCTCAACCCCACCCCACAGCAGCTCTTGGGTCTCAAACGCAGGCTTGCTAAACTCCTGCCCAGCGTTCCAACCATTCAAGCAGTGCTCCTAGGGTCATTTCTTAATCAAGTAAAGAAATGTTTAGAACAAAATGTTTAATTTAATTTTGATATTAAATTGTCAATAGGGCCTAACTTGTGGTATACCTGGTATATGTTTAAAGGTTTAAATATCTGGTTTTCTCCATGGTTCTTATCCTAGCAGGAGCCTTCTGTTGCTTTATTTCCATATCAAGGAAAAGAAGCCCATGTCAGGTGCTCATCTCAATTTTAGGGTAAGTAGAGATTCATCCTGTGCATTGCTACTTATCTCTCCAGGCGAAGCACTATAGGAACTCCAGTTTCCTTTGCAGCTCACCTTCTTGGCTGAGATACTTAAAGAAGAAGCAACGGTGACAACCTTTGAAATCATAGTAACTTTATTTGGAAAACAAGGCAAAGACAACTACCTTTCTTTGCCTTAGTCAGCAGGCAACAGAGCTTTCTTGCCTCATGTTGTTCAGAAACAGAATGCATGCTGTTCTTTAGGAATTGCATGGAGAGACCTATTCTAATATCAGTTTAAGTTTCTTGGCCACAGGAAACCTACTTCAAAGCGATTATCTTTTGGGTTGTGAGTCTTTGTGCATTTGACTGCTGCTGACAGACCCATGGCATGCAGTGATTTGGTGCCTCAAGGCAAATGCCATTATTGGGCCCTCTCCCAGCAGCGCATATCTATGCATCCTCATTACTGCCATATCGCATTGAGGAATGACATTTTCTGTCATTATCTTTGCGACTCTTTTGTGCAAAGCTCACCAATATTGTGGGCTCTTTTGTAAGTTATGACATGCATCTGATTTTCTGCAATGCTCTAAACTGCCTGTATTTTGCAGTTATTATCCCTTTTGTTCTTCTCAGTGAGGAATAGACAAGATATTTCAGAGGTGGTCATAAAGGGGTACAGCAAGGGCTTAAAGAATGGGAAGGGAAGGGAGAGTGGCCAAATGAAGCTATTCCTGATACCAAAAAACATGCATTTGGATGGAATCTAGTGTAGCATCATGTAGATTTATAGAAGCAAGTTATGCTTCCACATTTCATACTTTAAAAAAAAAAACTCTGACAAAAACTTTCAGAAGAAGGCAAGTATGGACTAGATCTGTTAGACTACCACTCTTAAAATTCACACATTCTGATTATGGTGTAGCTCTAGTTCATTTAGTGACACGCTCTCTTTCTCTCACAGTCAAACACTCAAAAACATAGATCTAAAATATAGCTAAATGTGTATAAAATCTTAGAAATACATTGGATGGAAGATTTTGGAACTCAAAGTGAGAAAGAGATTGATGAATGTAATTCAGGATTTTTGGAATTTATGGGTGTCTTCCCACCTTTAAATTTTATATTGCTGATCTCTAAACAGAATCACATTCTTTAATTAATGTAATTATTTCTCATTTTCATATACCTCCAGAATCCAAGGACTCCTGGAACCTGACAGCAGACAAAGGGGGGGAAACCATATGGATAAAAACAAATGAAACCAGCATAAAAATCAAATCTGTCATATAACATTATTATGTAGAAAGCAAGCAAAGTTACTCAGCATCACATAACCTTGACTTCCAAACATCTCTTTTTCAAGCATGTGTTAAATCAGAGTCCACACAACCTCCAATCTAATCATTGGAGAAAGTGTTTTATAAGGTTATCAGTTATAAATCCCTAAGCCAACACCACTAGGCATCAAATATTGGCAACACGTTTAGTGTTTGTGGAATGGAATTGGAAGGATGATGACACAGGAGTCTGCAGAGAGAAAAAAGAGGTTTACTAATATAGTGAAAAGCAAGGAGAATTAAATAATAATAATAAACTTGTTTAGAGATATTTTATCTGACTCTGTAGAATTTTGATGTTTTTAGTATGTTTTCTGAAGGACAAAGTGCCATTTGCAGGTTACAGTAAACAGGACAGAGGTTGTAGTGGAATGTGCTTTTTTCCTTTGTGTTATTTTCCTTTATGTATATTTTCCAATTTATTTCCTTTTCAGATAATAAATTAGAAAACGTGTATTTTAACGCAGCATGAAAAATAGGCAGTTATACAACAAAGTGCAAATGAAAAACCTGCTGTGCTTTCATCTGTTAAGGAAACAAAGAAGGGAAAAATGTGCAGGGTTTCCTAATACAATCATCTGTTGGAAATAAAACTTTTGACTGATGATTATCTGCTTGCTGCATAATTAATTTAGAAGTCTTAATTATAAGTTAGTTCAATTTAATTGCAGGAAATTTGATAGAAGATGGCAATTCCAAAATACAAAGTATACAAATAAATTAAGAAAATTCAGATATAATGAAAATTCTATTTGGACCCCTACTCAAGGGTTGGGATTCTACCTGTTCAGACCAGTTCTATAGAAATGGTTGTTACGACTTTGTGCAGTTCGGAGAACCAGCAAATTGTGCCACTGGCTGGCCCCTCCCCTCCCCAGTCACTCACTCCTTACTTGGCATACGCGCCCTCAAACTTGCCTGCAGTTGGTAAGTTGTTATTTCCCCCCCCCGACCATCAGCTGTTCTGCTGGGCCAGGAGATTTAGATTCATTTGAAAGCAGGAAATCGTTGGATTTCTTGCTTTTTAGCTAATCTAAAAGCAGAGCTGAACCTTCCATAGGACCAAAGCTTCTATTTTTCAGTGCAGACTCAGGTAGCATATTGCAGAAAGGTAGATCTCTGAGTGAATCTGTGATTCTGTTAGCAATTCAATCTGCCTGCCTGCTTTGCCTGATTTTGGGTAAAAGTTGCTCTTTTTTATAAAAAATTCAATGTTTATATAAATATTTATATTTACATACGAGTCATGCCCAACAAATCACATGACCATCAAGCCATATCCAGTCAGCAAGCCATGCCCAGCCAGTCACATGACAACCAAACCACACCCACAAATTAGGCCACGCCCACAGAACTGATTGTTAAGAAATTTGAATCCCACCCCTGCCCCTATTGTATTTGAGCAGATCACATTATGTGGGTGTTATTTGGAATATCATTTGATGAAATTAACTCTTGTTTAGTTTTAATATTTTGTAAATGATACTACTAAATCCATTTAAAAAAACCTTTTAATATGTTTGAATAGGATCTGAAAAAATGTTTGGTGCAAGTCAGTCTCACTGCACTATGACTTCCAGACCCCTCCCCCATTTAGTTTAATTTATTGTCATTGCACCTCGTACAATGAAATCAAACACCATCTTCAGTGCACACCATGACCATGAAAATAAATATAAACACACATCCTTCACCCTTCACACATTGAACCGGAAACCCCCGACACCACACCAACTGCACTAAACAGCAGAATTCAAAAGAGCTACTGCCCTGGAATAGAAACTGTTTTTTCAGCCTTTTTGTTCTTGTTTTTATTATTCTGTACCGTCAGTCAGATGGTAATAGTTCAAAAAATGGGTTCCCAGGATGAGATGGATCTTTGAGAATGTTTTGAACTTTCTTAAGGCAGTGGGAGTTATAAAGCTCTTCCAAAGAGGGGAGAGGGCAACCAATGATCTTCTGGGCAATGACATTAACCCTCTGGAGTGCTTTCCTATCTGCCACTGTACAATTGGCAAACCATACAGAGGTGCAATATGTTAAAATGCTCTCTATGGTGCAGCGGTAGAAGGTCACCAGCAGTTTCTCATTCAGTTGTTGTTTTCTGAGAAGCCTCAGGTAGTATAATCTCTGCTGAGCCCTTTTGATCAGGGCTGCAATGTGGGCACCTCCGGTCAGGTCCTCTTTTAGGGTAACACCCAGAAACTTAAAACTGGCCACTTGCTCCACTTGGTCTCCATTGATAAGCAAGGGCTGGATGTCTGATCTGTTCCTTCTATAATCCACTATAAGCTCCTTGGTCTTATTGGTATTGAGGACCAAGTTGTTGTCTCCACACCACGAAAGCAACTGGTCCATTTGCCATGTTTCCTATAAATCCGAGGTCTCCAAACTTGGCAACTTGCCAACATGCTGGCTGGGGAATTCTGGGAATTGAAATCAATAAGTCTTACTGTTGCCAAGTTGGAGACGTTTCTTAACTTTGGGAACTTTAAGATATGTGGACTGTCATGCATGCTTGCTGGGAAATGGGAGGTAAAATCCACACTCTTTCCTAGGGTTGAGAGACACTGCTATAGATGCTGGGACTTATAACATGGAATTCAGCAAAATTGGAAGCTGCTCATATTACTTATTCCGAATTTAATAGTTGAAAGAGGCAAACGTGTTAAAAAAGGAAAAAAAAACAAATATAAGTGGAAGTGTCATCTATCTAAATCAATCATTTCGGTTCCAAATAGAGTAGATCTAGAAATGAAACAACAGCTTTCCAAATCAGCCAGCATAATGAATCTAGATTCTAGACTAAGCTAGAGCTTCTTCTGAATTGTTGTACTTGGGAATCACTTTACCAAATTTATATGGCTTATACTGTCAAAAAGAAAATAATGAAGTTTAGCTGCTTAATCATGCTAATCGTTGAAGCATAGAAAACATGAATTAATTTGTAATGAATCTCAGTTTGAATGACCTAAATATTAAAGAAAATTAGATCAAAGGGGACTCATTATATACCTAGAAATTATGAACACACTTGATTTAAGTTATGAATTTATTATTTTGGCAGCTTTGCTAGAATCAGCATCTTTTCTGAAAAGCAATAGTAGCTATTTTAGTCTTCTTTTATGAAGGGATTGATTGATTGAGTGAGTGAGTGAGTGAGTGAATGTATGGAAAGTGTTAGCCAGGGATCAATGAGGTGGCTGGCTGCCTCTATGAAAGGAATTTTTTTGGGCGGTGTTATCTTTGCTTGTGGGATGCCTGCATGCGGGTAGGCATTTGGGGGAGGCTCCTTTCTTGTCCCTGAGTGGTTTATTCGCTCATGGAAATTGAACCGCTGAGCTGTCAACTTCAGTGGTGCGCAAGCCCAGCATCTTACCATGTGAGCCACCACTGCGCAATTTATGAAGGTGTTTGTGGGAGATTTTTTTGGACTGCAAAGGACAGAGTGCAGGGGAGGGGGGTTTCAGACCCGCAAGATTCTGCTACTGCAACCTTACAATAAAGGTAGTAGACTTTGAATACTCAGGATTTGTGCTTCTTGTCTGGACTATCAGACAAAGGACTCAAACTAGTACGCAAATTAAATTTATTAACTCCCATTTATGAAGGTGTTTGTGTGAGATAATAAATTTAAACTGTGTACTAATTTGATTCCATTGTCTGATAGGCCAAACAAGAAACACAAATCATGAGTACTCATACTGTACCACCTTTATTGTAAGGTTGCAGTAACAAAATCTTGCAGGTCTGAAAAAACTGCCCTCTGCCCTTTACAGTCCAAAAAATTAGAGTGTGTTCCTCCTGAGATGCTCCCCATGCCCATTGTGTTGCTGTGGGGTAAGATACCTTTTGCATGACAGTTGTGTTCCCCCTGCAGCACATCCCAAGGTCATTCCCACATACCATTACAATTTGGGAGCAAAGCAAGTTTTGCTTGTATAAGATAAGAAAGTCTTATTTGGCACTGATAGTTGGTACAATGAAATTGCTGTTGTGAAGATCTTGCTTTTAACATAGAATAGGTTCATGTGTATCCCTCTATAGTAAGGCGGTCACACTTGCAGGCCGTAGGCCAGATGCATCATGCACTGGGCATACCTGGTTTGCCATGTGATGCCACTGTGACAGTGCGAGTTTGACACCCCTGCTCTATGGCAAGTTCATATTTTTTACAAAGGCTTCTAAATCCTTGTATACTATATTCTTTGTTTACTATATACTTCTGAATAACATTTTTAAAATTGATAATTTATATCCATTGAAGTTTTATATAGTTCATTCAAGTGTTTCATTTCTAATGATTGGAATCATTGCCCTATCTTTCTTTTTCTTTAAAAGATTAGCCAAAATCTGAACCAGGTCTTTCACTACCCTCCCAATATCTCTGTCATAAACATGTTAATATAAATTTGGTCTTCTGTGATATTATAGCATTTAATTTATATTTCTTTTTCTGTATTTCTCTATACAAGATGGTGGGTGGGCGTTAGTTAGCAAAAATGCTAATTATCTGATGATCAAAGTTTTATCCACAAAGTCCAATAAACAAGAATTTGAAAACTTTCTAATCAGGAAAAAAAGTAAAAGATGTGTTTACAATACTATCACAAACTGGAAGTGGTACAAAATATGATCTTGAGCTTCTCCTTCTAGTCTTCTTTCAAGCTTGTGAGCATGGAGATTAGCTGAATTTAAAATTAGAAGAGTCTCAATGTTTGGACATATAATCTCTGCTTGACTAAATATCAGATATAAATAATGTATGTGCATTTCCCTGCTCTTTGGACATCTGTAGCCTAAGAGACAAAGAAGCATTGTTTGCTTTCAAGGTTTTTCTACCTTTTAAAGAGAACAAAATGGCAGCTTTCTCCCAGACTTAACCAAAACCATAGGTATACATATTTGGTCCTATGGTTTAATTCAACAGCAGGGAAAGAACAAATTAACACTTCAGAGTCTTTGTCAGCCAGAGCTTTATGAGGTAAACTCCTCTACAAAGATTTCCTGTATTATCCTTATGACTGTCAGAGTAAGAATAAGAGTCTGACAGATGTGTTGAGTTATCTGTATAATTTCACCCAGCAATGTGCATTCTGGAAACCTAGTAATTGGCTCTTTTCTTATACAGGATGCTTGTCAGAGTGCATTTGCTATTGGGTGAATCTTATCTAAATAGTTTTATAAAGAGTGAATCCAACTGGATCCAAGAGACAGGAGTCAATGGAACTTATTTTCTCTCCTGGAAAGGCTGCCAGATCTATTTCTACTAAAGTAAATGTGAAAATGAAACACCTTAACTAATACAAATTACAATTCAAACTGATTGTTGAGGACTATCAAAATTCTTCTGTCTCAAATTCCCAGTTTTGCAGCTTGTGATGAAAAGGAAGCTGTATGTGACAGGCATTTCAGAGAGAGCCATATTTCTCTAATTGCATTATTTTCCCATAAAATTTGTTCACTGACTCTGTATTGCTTTCAAAGATTATCCCTGATGAATGGTATATTGACATAAATTATGGATGTGAAAGTGTTTGGAGGAGAAAAATGTATCCTTGTGAAAAATTGTTATTTTAAAGATACTTATTTTACAGAGCTTGCTGATCCCATCCAATGTTATGTTTTCCACTGAGAAAAAAAAAAGATATTTTGAAAATTTAATGACATAAAGCAGTTCTTATTACGTTCCCCTAGGAGCCTGTTTTCAGCATATTGTTTCTGGTTCTAGAAGTATGAGAAAGTGGCCATCAGGACCTAAGCCAAAATGCTTCATAGGAACCCAGTTAGGAATCTCCTATGTTTGGAAAATTTCAGAATTTTCCATCACTCTCCCAGTTTATAAAAATGCCTTAGAAAATTGATATCTTGATATGAGGGTTGGATCAGCTAAGGAACTGTCCTTTATCCACTGAACAACCATACTACACAATGAAAGCCAAAGCAGAATTCACTTGTGCCATACCCATTTCTTTTCCAATATGCCTAATAAACTTGAAATATAAATGGGTCCCTGGCATAGCTCATTACCCTCTGCAGCTGAAACATTCTTTTTTTGGCTAAGCTGGGCAGATGGTCTTTAAATGAAACACGCATAGATTGATGCCTAGACAGTCATGTCCTGGGTTCCAGTTTTCTTCAGTCTGATGTCTTCTGTATCTGTTACATTCACTCAAACTCCAATAGAATAGAATACAATACTTTATTGGCCAAATTGGCCAATAATTGGACACACAAGGAATTTGTCTTGGTGTAAATACTCTCAGTATACATAAAAAAAAGATAGATTCGATAAGAATCAAGAATCATAACGTACAACACTTAATGATAGTCATAGGGTACAATCAGCAATCAAATCATACTAGGAAACAGTCAATATAAATCATAAGGATACAAGCAACAAAGTTACTGTTATGAACTAAACAAACTCGTTAGCGTGTGATTCTAGTAGTTTTCTTTCCACGACAGGTTCGTAGCCTGCAATTCTGATTGGCCTGTTGACAGCAGATCGTGATTGGTCAGTTTTGGCTGATCGGATTGGCTGATAGTGGGTCGCTGCTGATTGGACGCTCTCAGCGCAGCAAACTCAAATCATTGGGTGTTGTGACAGCAGCCAGCTCTATAAAAGGAGCTGCTGCTGCCCTAGTTCTTTGCTCTGTTCTGAAGTCACTAATAAAGAGTTGGAGTCACTATTCGATGCCTCATCTCCGTTCCTTGCGCCCACGCTCCCAGATCTAACACTGGCGATGAGGATGGGATGAGGAGATGAGAGAGCTGAATGAACACTCATTGAATGCAAACAGAGCATGTGGCTGAGAGCGCACCAATCGCGGCAGAATGACCAGTGGCGCCATACCATCTGCTCCATTTGACCCGGCTAACGAAGACTGGGACTCGTATATGGACAGGTTTCAGATGTTCCTGGAGGCCAACAACCTGAAGGATGCTACGCCTGGCAAGAAACGAGCTGTTTTCCTGACCCATTGCGGGCCCGCCGTTTTTAAGATGGCAAAGGCACTTGCAAAACCAGCTGAAGTCAAGATGATGGACTGGGACAATCTCGCCCCAATCCTCTGGGCCCATTATGCTCCAGCGGTACCAACACTCATCAGGAGACACGAGTTTTACCAGAGGAACCAACAGGAAAGCGAAAGTGTTGGAGACTTCATCGTGGACCTCAGAAACCTGGGAGGACTCTGTGGTTTCGCAAACCTTGAAGAAGCCATGAGAGATCGAATCGTTCTGGGTCTAAAAGACCCCACAACCCAGAGCAAGATTATGGCAAAGGGGGACATCGCCCTCGTGGATGTCATCGCCAATGCTACTGCAGCAGAAGCAACCAGGAGGTCGGCAGTTCGAATGCACCGAGTAAACGCACTGTACCGTCAACTCACCAGTAACCTTACGGCCCTTTCCGAGAGGCACGCAGCGACTACCCACCATGAAGATCTCGAATCCTCCTCAGAAAGCGAAGAAGAGGAGGTCAACAGACTCAGGTCAGACTGAGATCAACGGACTCGTAAGCCCTCGTATCAATGTGCTGGATGTGGGGGAAACTACCCAAGATCAGACTGCAAATTCCTAGATGCCCTCTTCTGCTCCTGTGGAAAGAGGGGCCACATTGCAAAAGTCTGTAGAGGCAAGCAAGGGTCCAGCCAAAGAGAAAATAATTTCCAGCAGACAACAGGCACCCCACCAGTAAATTAGGATCGCCCAAGCAACCAATGGAACCACTACTACAGAATTCAAGGCCAGCCACTTCTACCAGATGAGAAGAGGCACACCAAACCATCACCATCGGCCACGCTTCATCCCTTGATACAAGAAAGATCCGAGTAAAGGTCACCATTGAGAACCGTCCATGTGTTATGGAAGTTGACTCCGGGTCCTCCCTCAATGGTCTCCTGGAAAACCCTCAAACAGCTGATCCCTGACATCCGTCGCCAGGATCTCAGCCCTCAGAGAATTATCTTGAAGGACTATCAAGGAAACAGGATTCCGGTCACCAGCTCCAGCCACGTCCAAGTCTCCTTCAAAGACCACACCGCAACTCTACCACTTACAGTCATTAATAAAGATTGACCCAGCTTACTAGGCTTGCAGTGGTTCGCGCCACTTGGAATCGAACTGGCGGGCATCAACCAAACCGAAAGCGATGACTGGGAAGCAGCTCTCGTCCAAGAATTCCAGGAAGTGTTCACCGAGAAGCTAGGCAAGTACAAGGGATCCCCCATATCATTTAACCTCTGCCCAGATATTGCGCCCATTCGCCTTAAGCCCCATCGAGTGCCTTTTGCACTCAAACCAAAGATTTATGAACAATTGGACAAATTGATAGCCCAAGGCGTGTTGGAACTGATTGACCACGCCCGATGGGAAACCCCAATAGTAACCCCCATAAAGCCTGACAGATCTCTGAGAATTTGTGGGGACTACAAGGCCACCCTAAATCACACACTTCAGCAGAGCGCTTAGCCCGTGGTCCAACACCTACTGCACTCCCTTGGGGGCAGGAAAATATTTGCAAAGTTGGACCTAGCCCAGGCATACCAGCAGCTGCCTGTAGATGCAGAGACCGCAGAAGCCCAAACTATAGTCACGCACAGAGGGGCATTTAAGTGTAATAGACTCCAGTTCAGAGTGAGCGTGGCACCTGGCATCTTCCAGAGTCTGATGGAGAGATTGCTGCAAGGCATAAAAGGGGTTGTGCCATATTTCGATGATGTCTTGATAGCTGCCCCCACTAGAAGTATACTAGAAAAGCGGCTAAGAATGGTCCTCCAAAAATTTAAAGACGCTGGCCTGAAGGTCAAGAAGGACAAGTGCCAACTATGTACAGAGAGGGTTGAATTCCTTGGTTACCTTCTTGACAAACAGGGAATTCAACCTACTGAGAAAAAACTGACTGCAATAAAAAACACCCCAAGACCTAGAAATAAAACAGATCTCCAAGCCTTCCTGGGACTCATTAACTTTTATTACATCTTCCTACCCCAGAAGGCGACTGTTGCTGAACCCCTGCATAGGCTCCTCGATAAGAAGGCTTCCTGGGTTTGGGGACATCGAGAAAAGCGAGCTTTTCAGCAAGTTAAAGACCTTTTAACATCCGATGCCGTATTGATACAGTATAATGAGACTTTACCCTTAAACGTCATCTGTGACGCCTCACCATTTGGAATAGGAGCCATCCTGAGCCACATCCTGCCAAATGGCACTGAGGCACCCATTGCAATTTTTTCCAGAACTTTATCTAAAACTGAAAGAAACTATAGCCAACTGGATAAAGAGGCTCTTGCTATTGTGGCTGCGATCAAATGATTCCATGAGTACGTGTATGGAAGGTCCTTTTCTATAATCACCGTTCACAAACCATTACTGGGCATCTTCGCGGGGGATAAACCAACTCCCCATATCTTATCGCCAAGAATGACACGCTGGTCAGAGTTTTTAGCCGCATACGACTATCAACTGCAAAACCGACCAGGGAAAGCCATTCCCCACGCTGACGCCCTGAGCTGCTCACCACTACCAGAAGTCATAGACGACCCAGATCCAACCCTAGCTGTACTACAGATTGAGACACTCCCTTCACCACCGCTGACTGCGCAAGACATTGCATCCAAAACAAGGAAAGACCCTTGTTTAGCACGAGTCTTCAGCTGGGTAGAAAGAGACAACGAACTCAACGACACCTTCAAGTCTTTCAAGCACAGGCAGACAGAACTTTTCACCCAAAAGAGATGTGTGTTATGGGGAGACAGAGTTGTCATCCCAGAAAGACTACGGCATAAAGTCCTAAAACTATTGCACGATGGACATCCAGGCATCGTGCGGATGAAGGCACTAGCAAGGAGCTACGCTTAGTGGCCAGGTATAGATATGCAAGTAGAGACTTGGGTGGCCACCTGCAACAAGTGCCAGGAAACAAACTCAGCTCCACCAAAAGCACCACCAACTGAATGGGAAGCACCCCGAGGTCCCTGGTCCCATATCCACATCGATTTTGTGGGACCCACCAAAGGGCATACATTTCTCATAACAGTGGATGCCTATTCCAACTGGCTTGAGGTCCACAAAATGAAGAGCACCACCACAGAGGCAGTCGTTAAAAAATTAAACAGACTATTTGCCACACACGGTTTGCCAGACGTCTTGGTTTCAGACAATGGCCCACAGTTCACCGCCTTGGCATTTGAACAGTACCTAGCAGACCAGGGGATACGCCACGCCTTAACATCGCCGGCTCACCCTGCGGCCAATGGTAGGGCTGAACGAATGGTCCAGTTCATAAAGAAAACCTTACACAAGATGGAACAAGGGAACATCCACGACAAGGTGACCAGGATGCTCCTCCTCCAGCATATCACTCCAAACAGCACCACAAACAAAACACCAGCCGAACTCCTGATGGGCCGGAAACTTCGATCACATCTTGACCATCTACACCCTGCCTACACGCCGGAAAAGCCTCTGGGTTCCAGTAGCAAGTATCGCACATTCAAGGTTGGCGACCCGGTCTTTGCAAAAAACCTTACTGGTGACCCTTTGTGGGTCCCCGCTACCATAACGCAACTTACGGGTCCCCATTCCTACCATTTGCAAACTGATGATGGGAGACTGTGAAAGCGCCACATCAACCAGTTACGTTCCAGGCTGGCACCTACCCCTTTCACAAGCCCTGAACTCCAAACCAGGGGGGGAAGGGAAATCGAGGGGGCCAAAAATGAACTAGTACCTGATCCAATACGCGAGACTCATGGAGTGTTCACCCTCCGAAGAGGAGCCGGGACAGATGGTCATCTCACCACATAACAGCACAGTGGCATCAGCAATCCCAGAGAATCCAGATGGCAGCCTTGACGGGAGTAGAGATGACAACCCTGAGTCACCAACGGAGAAGTCGGATCACCGCGACCATGGAGTCTAACAAACAACCCACCGGAGCCAGAGTCTAGCCAAAGACTGATGGAGCAATGTAGATCAGGGGGGCAGGTGAAACGACCTGCCTACCTGCGAGAATACATCACCCCACCTTTGAGACGGAATCTAGGGGGGAGGGGTGTTACGAACTAAGCTTGCGATTCTAGTAGTTTTCTTTCCACGACAGGTTCGTAGCCTGCAATTCTGATTGGCCCATTGACAGTGGATCGTGATTGGTCAGTTTTGGCTGATCGGATTGGCTGATAGCAGGTCGCTGCTGATTGGACGCTCTCAGCGCGGCAAACTCAAATCATTGGGTGTTGTGACAGCAGCCAGCTCTATAAAAGGAGCTGCTGCTGCCCTAGTTCTTTGCTCTGTTCTGAAGTCACTAATAAAGAGTTGGAGTCACTATTCGATGCCTCGTCTCCGTTCCTTGCGCCCACGCTCCCAGATCTAACAGTTGCAGTCCTACAATTTCAAATGGGAAGGGATGGGTGATAAGGAGTGATGAGAAGATTAACAGTAATTGTAGTGCAGACTTACCTAAAGACTCAAATATTCATGTTTTCAGTTAACGGAGATGCACTTGCATAAATAGGTTTCTTCTATCCTGTGCTAATGCTGCATGGATTCTAAACTGATTTAAGAAAACAGCTGCCAATTGATTTTCTTTTTGTGGGCTGGTCTTACTGGACTCATATAAAATTATATGTTAGTGTATGTATATTGCATGCACGTGCATACACATAAATGCAAAATATGTATATAATGCTATACATACAGTATACATGCACACAGAAGAAATAAAGTTAAAACATAAAAATGTTCATAATGTATATTTAAGGGAAACAATCAATTTTAAATTTTAAAAAATCCTTTCAGGCATTTCCTGGATAAAGTCTGTTTGAAACAAATTTTTCTTTGCAATGTAGTGGTTATTAACCCTTGATATGAAGAACCAGCACTGGTTGAAAATCCAGCAAGAAATTTTTTCAATTATTATTTTTTTCACTGAGCTACTCACTTTAGTGGCTTTTTAAAAACACTGGTGATGCTCCATTTTATTATTTGTCTAGTCATTTAAGGGAGAAGCATTTCTCTGTTACCTTGGTGTTTAAAATGAGCAGAAAGTCATTGAAACAGAGCACTGGTGAACTTATTTAAAAAAAGGAAGAAAAAACCCAGTTGAAAATTAAGTAGCTCAGAGAAAGAAAAGCAATAATAATAATAAATAGGCTGGATTTCTGATATGTTCAGTTTGTCAAGCAAGCATTATAATCATATATAACTGAGAAAAACCTGAAGCATATCTTACAGAGCAAAGCTAGGAAAAGCCAGTGGGGGTGGGTTCCTCCCTCTGCACATTACTCAGTCAAAATGGAAAGCTTAGCTTACAAAAACATCAATAACTACAGGAAAAACAAATGACACTCACACAGGCATTCATCTTTCAATTTGGAGTAGGAAGAAATAGGTAGAGGTTGGTTTTGTTACGGGAGCATGTCAGAGGAAAAAACATAAGAGCTTGTATCCCTTCTCCACTACCTGGTTAATGGTGAAGTTATTTTTTTATACTCAGTCAGGACACAAAGAAGCCAGTTTGCAAATGCCTTATTAAGTGACTCCATAGCTTAGTTGAGCACTGCTAGAGGTAAACTTTTATGTTATAGTTATTTTCACATGAAGAGCTACAGATGCTATAACTGCATACATTAATTATTTGTTCAACTTCTAAATAATCTAGTAGTCTGCTGCTTATAGTTTATCTTGCCTGTGCATAAGAAAGTATCTGTAATGTCATGATGATATATACAATATATAACGACAAAAATTTCCAGGTATCTATAGTTTTTGTGTTCATAAAATATGTTCACTCTTTGGAACATTTTATCTTCTAAGGCAGGGGTGGGAAATGATGGCCCTTTATGACTTGTAGAAGTCAACTCCCAGAATTCCTAAGCCAGCCATGCTAGCTGAGGAATTCTGGGAGTTGAAGTCGATAAGTCATAAAGGGGCTATCATTCCCCACCTCTGTTCTAAGGTAAGATTTGCTTTCATCCTCCTACCCATCTGCAAAAGCTTAAATACCTGTCTCTGTTGATTGGTTTGGGTTCCAAATGCAGGAATTCCACACTTGAGGAGGCTGCTGGATTGATGGCAGATTCCCTTTCCCCTTCTTGCTCCATTCCAGGGATGTCAAACTGGCGACCCGCAGGCCGGATGCATAATGTGCAGGCCACGCCCTCCTCAGCTCTGCAAAGGCAAAAAAACCACGTCACAATACATTATGATATATCATATGACATGATCGACTTTAACACCCGTGCTCTATGCTCTCCATCTTCCCATCTTTTGCCAACAGGTTGATCTATTCTCATGTTCTTTTTTATTGTTTATTTTATTGTTCTATTATCAGACTTCTGTTTACACTCTTTTCATTTCTTCCTTTTCATTGTTGGAAGCGTTCTAGAGAAGCCCCACAGTGAGATAGGCAGCAAATAAATTTAACAAATAAAACTCGTGCTTTTTAAGACAGAGGCTTTTCCTGGAATAGGGGAACTTGTACAAACTGGCTGGGAAATTCTGGGAGTTGACATCCATACATCTTCAAGTTGCTGAAGTTGAGAAATAGTGCTCAATATACTCACCTCTTTTCAAATAGATCCTTAAGAGAATTTGTTTAATGAAGGAAAAATATTGGTAAAAATATTCCTGATTGGCCTCAGCATTTGTAGGTTTTATGTGTAAGGAGGTGGAGTCTTTGCTTTTTTCTCTCTCTCTCTCCTCCTTTTGCTGCCTTTTATTTAAAGAAGCTATAAGTGAATTCTCCCCAAATCCTATTAATTTACCTGGGCTAGTTCTGGAGAAATATTATGTACCTCAATGATCCTAAATGGCCTTTTCTTCATGGTCCCATTTGAGAAAACACAATATTTCTCTAACTTACTCAGTGAAACAGATTAGCCTTGAAGGAAGTCATACAAAACAATACTTTTCTTGTTCGTGCTGAGCCAATGAAGATATAATTTAAGATCTAGAGCACCTGCCATATTTATCTGTACTTGGTAAATGTCACTGCTAGGATAACTCTGCATTCAGGAATATAAACTATATATCTGAAAATCTATAAAGTCAAGGTTTCTGTCTTTTTTATTTCCCTGTAAATTTATTATAGCAGAAAGAAAGACTTAATTTTTAAAAAGTTCCTTGAGCTAATATGTCATGTAAAGAATATTTATATATATATATATTTATTTATTAACTGTATGAGCTTTGCAAAGCCTACATGTGAGCCAGCAGATTATTAAAAATAAACTTTGAACCCTGAATTCAATATGGGAAGATATCATTTCTTTTCAAGACACAACAAACCTGATCTTTGCTTTGCTGATTTAATCCCTGATAGTTAAATCCAAGGCCAAAGGAACAATATCTTTGCCCAAGAACCACTCATAATTCAGCATTTAATAGTTAGCAAGACCTGCACAGCAATAACATCTAGAAGAGTTAAACAGGTGTTTTAGGCTAATTTTTCAGCCTTGTAGACACTGACAGGGTTGCACGTTCGAAATTGAAAAGGTCAGTTTTCTTACTTGGCCTTTTGTAAAAGGTTGTAGCTCAGGAAAACAACTCAGACAAGAGCTGCTATCAGTAGCTGCTCACAATCAACCCCACCCCAGCATGGTAAAATTGCAGGCCAAATTGAGCAAAGTTTGGTTTGCAATAAGGGGGAAAAATCAGATAGCAGCTGCTGAAGGAGTTATGATAATGGTCAGGATTACAGCAAATAGGAATTCAAAGTAAGAGGAAATCTCACACTGAGGCCATTTAGGAAACAGCTTTACAGAGAGACCTAATTATATTACATGGTATTACAGTAATTATATTACTACTGTCTGGCTGCTTGGACCAAAAGGGAAGACGAGAGCACATAAGGTGCCTTTCTTCTTTCCCCAGGTTCTTTAAAAAAAATAAATTCAAAGCCCTCTTTTCATTTAAAACAATAGTAGAGGAGTTGTATATATAAGATCTCTTGTTTTACCAGCTCCACTTTGTATAATGGCAGTGATCCCTTGAGTCTTTCCTAAGCAGATGTTAATATATTATTTTTTAAATTAGTAGCTGCATTTTCTCTTGATGGAAAAAAGCATGTTAGCCCTCACTTCCTCTGGGATAACTGAAAACAGTGTGATTATACTAAGATTCATGGTTACTCTGCCTCTTCTTCCATATTACAAAAAATTAAGCCCTTTCGTTGGGATTTAACTGATTAATAAATAACCACTTATGCATTTTATCTGTCTTCCTCATTCCCATGGCATCATCTTTGAGAACTATTTAGGAAATGTCCAGAAATTCTAAAGGTTAATAATTCATTTAGATTTTAGAAGTTGGAATAGGAAATTTGCAATTGTAATTATAGGCTGTATAAACATATTCTGACTTCAGTGAAAAATTGCCAGGATTTAAAACTTTTTTTTTTAATCCAGCAAATCTTGAGTAATGGATAATTCATAACAAAGACCTTTCAAAACAAAGGTCTTCCAAATAATCTGGTTTTCTATAGAAAACCTTTTCTGTTAATTAGCTATAGACAGGAATGTTTCTCATGGACGTTATGTATCTTTTATCATTTTGTATTTTCCAGGAGAACAGTTTACAATGTCTGACGTAGTCTTCTTGACTTTTTAGGGTAACCTACAAGAAGTCAAGTGTTTACCATGAATTGGTGTCGTTAATTTCTTAAATGGTGCCCTTGGATGAAATGCTTACTAGCTTAACTGAGAGGGTTATCCCTTTAACTTTTGTTATAAATGCTGACTTTTTTTTGCTGGTTGTATAAAGTGCTTATTTCAGCCATGTAATTTATGTCTTACTACAGTAATCAATGCTTGTTCAGGAAGTCTGGCAAGAAAAAGTGAAATGTCTGCAGAATCTTTGGTGAAAAATGACAAAACCACCCAAATACTGTTATGACACATTTTCTACTTTTTAGTGCCCATGTGATATCCTGACATGGACTTCTCTTGTTATTCACTAACCCCATCCAGATCCTCCTGCACAGACCTGGAAAGGAAAAAACAATGGACTCTGTGCTTGATTCTTATTCCCCTTGCCTTCCCTCTTGAGTCGTAAAAATAACAATATGAATATAGCTTTATCTTAGATTATTATGAATTATTTATTTTATTTATTTATTTGTTTGATTTGATTTGTCAATCGCTTACAAGATAATAGGTAAAAGTATAAACATGAGTAAGAATACAGGAAACAGGTACGAATAAATGGAGACAATAGGACATGAACAGTAGGCATAATGATGCACTTATGCATCCCCTTACAAACCTCTTAGGAATGGGTGAGGTCAATAGTGGATAGTTTGAAGTTGAAGAGTGGGGGTTAGAGGATGTAACAACAGAGTCAGGTAGTGCATTCCAGGCATTGACCACTCTGTTGCTAAAGTCGTACTTTCTGCAATCGAGTTTGAAGCGGTTTACATTGAGTTTGTATCTGTTGTGTGCTCTTGTATTGATGTGGTTGAAGCTGAAGTGGTCATTGACTGGTAGGACATTGTAGCAGATAATTTTGTGTGCTACGCTTAAGTATAGGCGGCATAATTCAAGGTGGTCCAAGCCCAAAATTTCAAGCCTGGTGATATAGGGTATTCTGTTGCGAGCAGAGAAGTGTACTACTCTTCTCATGAAATACTTCTGGACTTGCTCGATTGTATTCATGTCTGATATGCGGTGCAGATTCCAGATTGATGTATTTGAGTATTGGTCTGGCAAAAGTTTTGTATGCTCTAGTTAGCAATTCGATATTTCTGGAGGAGAAGCTTCGTAAGATTAGATTTACAATGCTTAATACCTTTTTGGCAATGCTGTTACATTGAGCTCTGGTACTTAGGTCATTTGATATGAGAACTCCAAGGTCCTTGACAGAGTGAGAATCATCAACAAGATTATATCCGCCTTATTTGTATTTGGTGTACCAATTTGTATTTGGTGTAATTTTTTTTTAACCAATATGTAGGACAGAGCATTTGTTGGTCAAGATTTGGAGTTGCCAATTGTTTGACCATTCAGACACATAATCGAGGTTGCTTTGAAGGACAGTAGCATTGTTGGTGGTGTTGAATACTTTTATGTCATCCACAAAGAGGACAGTTGCTTATAAGGTGATTGCAAAGGTCATTTATGTAGACTATAAAAAGTGTGGGTCCTAGAATGCTGCCTTGGGGAACACGCTGTTAACTGGAGCAGGGTTTGATATAGCACTCCCTATCTTTACGATTTCTTGCCTGTTTGACAGGAATGTAGTAATTCACTTATGGAGGGATCTGGAAATGTTGTTAAGAGTTTAGTTTTAACAGTAGTTTGTCATGTACCACTGAATCAAAGGCTTTTCAGAAGTCTATGTAAATAGTGTCTATAGCTTTACCCTGGTCAAGTAGAGTAGTCCATATGTTTTTACAATGTAGGAGTTGCAGATTGCAGGGCAATTTTTCCTGAAACCAAATTGTTTTTGGAGAGTAGGTTGTTTGACTCTAAGTGGAGGGTGATGAGTTGGTTAATGATTGATTCCATGACTTTTCACGTGACACAACACAGTGAGATTGGTCTGTAGTTTTCAACCAGACTGGGGTCACCTTTTTTGAAGATAAGGATGTCCGTATCTAAGGACCATAGGTTTGGTAAGGAGCTGGTTCTGAATGATATCTCACGTATAATGCTTAGGGGTTCCGCTATGGCAGAGGAGAGATTTTTTTAAGAAGTATGCACATCGGGGCTAATAGATAGTAATGGTTTTAGGTTACATAGTGCCTTTTCTATGTTATCTTCTGTAAAGTCAATATGTAGTAGGTCATTACAGTTAGTTGTGGTACAACTAGGAAATGTCGGGCATGAACCATTGCTGTATACAAAGACTGAACTGAAGAATGTGCTGAAGTGATTGGCCTTAATGGCTTCTTCATTGCAGTCTTCCCATTTGGTCCTTTTATGGGTGGGATGGTTCTTGAGTCTTTAAGTTTGGTGTTTACAAAATTGTAGAAGGTGCGGGTGGATTTTGCACCTAGGAGCTTTTCCTCTTGTTTGCATGGTAATTTGTGCATTTTGCCTTTATCTGTCAGCATAATGTGTTGTATTGGTTTTTAAAGTTTGCTACATAGCTAGTTTTGTTTTCACACCATAGCAATCTTTTTTTTAAGTGAAATTATGGTGGTTAACTGCTTGTAAAGTTCAACAAATGGAAAGATGGGACACAAATTAAAAAATAAAAAAATAAAATGGAAAAAAGAGAGTGTCATACTATTAACAGGATCTCTAGATACTACAATGATGGTTCTGCCAATTGTTAGTTTATTACACTCTAATGTTTTGGGTGCTGAAGTATAATTCAGGAATTTTTGGCTGCTTTACAAAAAAATAAGAGGGTAAGAGAGTATGGAGAACTACGTTGTCTTCCCTGGAGAGTGAAAAATGTATTGGATTTCTTCTTTGGTTGATTTCATAATGGTATCCTCAGATTTTCTCCAAATGTTGTCTTTATCCAGCCTACTAGCTTTACCAAAAAGGCTATGCAAACTTGTATTAATACAACATACAGGCAAATGAAGAATCAATGTTTCTATCTATTTGCAAAATTTATCCAACTATCTGAAGCTCTAGATGTCCTACAGAAATTAAATATTGAAAAGAGATACAAACAAAAAATTATGTTAGGGTTAAAATACAAATGTATTTGCATTTTAATCTAATATATCATAGCACTAAAAAGTGATGTCATGATATGTCATCTTCAGAGATAGTTAAGAATAACAATGTTCTCATCACCTTGTGGAAATTGGGATATAGGGTGCGGTAGACTGTGGAATATATGCTTTTGGAGATAAGCTATTCTAGATCAGTGGCAGCTATAATAGAGAAATGCCATGTCTTTTGGTAATGGGGATTCTTCACAGGCACTCTGTAGGTTTTTTGGGTGGGATAGGATAGGAAGAAACTATTGGGGGTAAATAGTTTCTAAGATATCCAGGCTCTGAGCCATATAAGCATTATAGGTAGCAGTGTCTGTAATTCTACTTGGAAACATACTGGTAGTTCACATAGCAAAAGTATAATATGGCAATACAGAGAGCAACCATAAGCGTGCATGACCCTCATTCTAGAGTGACACTCATTCTGAAGATTCTGGATAATATTTCAAGGACAGCCACATGTAGAACAAGTTGTAGTGATTCAGAGATGACAAGTGCCTGTGTTTCAATATTTTCAGTACATCCTTTTCCAGTAAAACAGCAGCTGGTAACCAGCTGAACTAGTGAAAAATCCACCTGGCTGTACATTCTACATGATCTGAGCAGGATTGTGAGCCTAGTAGCACCACCAGATTATGAATCTGTTCTTTCAGTGAGAGCATAATTCCATTAAGAGTCAAAGATGGGACAGTATTGGAATCAGTTAACTTTAAATCAACAGCCATTCCCGCTTGATTGTTTGAATCTGAGCCTGTTTTTCACCATCCAAACCCTGTCAGTCACCAGACACTAAGATGTGATTTCTCCATTGGATTTGAAGTGGGTTTGATCACATCTTAGTGTCTGGTGACTGATAGGGTTTGGATGGTGAAAAACAGGCTCAATTCAAACATGAGTGGATAACTGATATAAATATAAAACCTATTTTAGTGATTTTTAATAATCTGTTTTTCATTTAATTTGGTCTTTCCCTTCTCCACATATTTTGTCCAGCTCAGTCCACATGTCAGACAACTTGATTCTTGTAAGTTTTCTTAATTTTGGATAGAGGTTGGAATTCCTTGAAAACAATTATATTGAGATGAACATTATAACACTGCAGTTGTTTCAGACAATCACAATTTTTTGGATACCAGGCCTTTTATAGCCCTCTAAGTAGTAAATCACTTCATTTTCAGTTTTCCATCTCTTTTTTGTATTTTGCCTATAGTGAATTAGCAAAATTGATCCTGACCATTGGAGTTACTTGAATCTGAAACAAGGCTCTTGTCTTTCAATGTTTAGCAACCAGATGCATTATTACATAACTGACCAATCAAATGTCAGTTTAACAGATGACTCTTTTAAAAAAATTGTGGCTGAAACTTAAGATTTATTTTAGATTTAACTCCCATAACCTCAGTGTCAGAAAGTTTGCACTCCAAAATTTGGTGTTGGAAGGGAGATATCTTGTTTGATGCATCCCAGTCATACCATAAGTTTACAGGTGTCAATTTGCATACATACTGTACAATATTAAATTTATAATTAATAATGACAAAATTTTGCCTGCAGCTTTACAGCCCAAATAAAAAGAGAAACAGAAAAGGCTGATGCATGAGGAAAAGAATATCTCATTCTGAAAATTATTACATCTGGTGCTGCTTTTATTTTTAGATAAACAAAGTTAAAAACAAAGGAAAATGAACAAAGAACAAAAATATTTTTTTTAAAAAAAGATACACAACTATGTGTGCATGTGCAGTCTTAAGGAAGATAACAAATATTGTAAATATTCAGTTTTTCTACCAGAATGACATTCATACAGATAAAAACTAATTTAGTGGGGAGAATTTTGTTAATACAGTGCAGCTAACAAATGGTCAACACGTTTGAGTAAACATATCCTTTATTGTTGGGTTATTCAAAGTTATTTTCCATACTTTTCAATGCCATTGAACTGGTAGCATTATAACAATGCAAAGTAACAATTTTACCTTGAAATTCAGGAACCCTGAGTTTGCCATGGAGCTGATAAGAACTTGATCCCTGAATTTAGAGAGACTTTTACCTTTGCAACAGGGCTCTTCCCCCACCTGAAAATACAAATCACCAAATAATTCAGGCAAAATAAAAAGCATGGGGGGGGGGGTGTCAAGTCCTTTATAGGGAAGAGAAACAAAAATACAGATATTCAGTATATGTGATATGTCATAAAGCAAGAGATCAACCAATAAAATACATTTATTGCATGTGAAAATTGAACAATAGAAAACATTGATTCTAGATAACATTCCGCAAGTGGCAAATTTATGTCCTACATTATTCTTTTCCCAGCCAGGTTTGTATCTTTCTTGAAACTTTCAAGGGCTTCCAGAATATACTCTCTATTTCTTGGTTGCTAAAAAGGCTAGGTTTTACATCCTAAAAACCCCAAAAGAAATGTTTTGGCAAAGAGGAAAACATGGTTCAATGAACTTCAAAAGGAGGAGTGGATGCTATGCTGAAACGTTAATATCATCTTTATTAAAAAGCTAACAATGAACCCTGAAATTCCATGTAACAGCAAAAGGAGCATAATCTGAATCCCTTTCATTTCTTATGCTACATCAGTTAAGAAAAAAGGGGCAAAAATGTAACTTTAATGGACAATTCCACAGTTGTTACACCTTAAAAAACGGAGGTGTTGTTTGAATAGAAAGAAGGCCATATCCTCATTTATTATGGATTGGAACCAACTTATGGATTTTTTTTTGTAAAAAATAGAAAAGGAATTAATGATTTATGGCTATGAGAATTAGGATAATTATAGAAAGGAAAGCCTCACAATGTAACTTTTGAGAGAATGGCCAATTTATAATTACAATTGTTGTAAAGAACATCAGAAGCCATTTCTTTATATCTTATTTCCATTTCTGCTATTTTTTTGTTTTGTTGCACATTTGTTTTTTTCTTGACTTGTTTTGCTTTATTTTAGTATACACACACACACATATATATATACATACATATATATATATATACACGTATATACGTATATACATACATATACATGTATATACGTATATACGTATATAAATATACATACCATATATACTCGAGTATAAGTCGACCCGAATATAAGCCGAGGCACCCAATTTTACCACAAAAAACTGGGAAAACTTATTGACTCAAGTATAAGTCGAGGGTGGGAAATGCAGCAGTTACTGGTAAATTTCAAAAATAAAAATAGATACCAATAAAATTACATTAATTGAGGCATCAGTAGGTTAAATGTTTTTGAATATTTATTTCAAAGAAAAACAGTAAACTAGCTCTGTAAGTGGAAAAGAGAGCCAACAAAACCAATATGGTATCAACAATAACTTTAAAAGTACAAAAACCTTAGCTCAATCAGCAACCAAGCTAAAACACAAGAGTTAAAATCCTTCAAAACTGGATTCCTCATCATCATCTGTATGTCCAAACAGAGTCACTCTCTCCCTTGCAAGAAAAAAGCATGTGTATGTGCTGCATGTACATCCTGTTTTGGAGAGCCACCATCTCTTTCACAGCTCTCCCTCATGCCTCCATTGCATGTGCACAAATGCCATGGCTCAGTAGTAGGTCAACATACAGATGTCACACTAGGTTCCCTCCTCAAAAGGAACATCCAACCTTTCTTGAGAAGTACAAACTTCATCTGTTCAGGATTGTGGTGACAAAGGTGAAGGAGGATGGGGCTGAGAGAAGGGAAGGGAAGAAAAGATCATTGACAGGGAGAAAGACAGGGAGAAACACCTGGAAGTGTGAGCCCTCGAGTTTCCTTAGGGAAGACCAGACAACAAGGGGAGAGGAGAGGAGGAGGAGGAGGAGGAGGAGGAGGAGGAGGAGGAGGAGGAGGAGGAGGAGGAGGAGGAGGAGGAGGAGGAGGAGGAGGAGGAGGAGAGTTAAAAAAAAAGAGTGGGAAGCCAACTCACGCGTGCCATCAAAGCGGGTTGCTATGGAATCCAGGAAGGTGTTTTGGGGAGCCAGGAGGCCCCTCATCACTGGCATTTTAAGACTTGCTCAAGGACATCGCCATCGTCCAGTTGGAAGGGGGAAAAAAACCCAGAGGTATCTGAGAAGGACGGGAGCCGAGACGGGGCCCTTTGCTTCCTCTCCCCAAGACAGGCCAGGGGGAAGCGGGGCTTTCTCCGCCTGCTGCTGCCAGAGGGGTGCGGGGGGGGCCTTTGCAAAAAAAAAGAGAGAGAGAGTGAGTGAGAAAGAGTGTGAATGAGAATACTGACCGCTCTTGCGACGGAGGAGGTGACTTAAGATGACTCCCCGTGTGGGAAGTCACCCGGCGCACACCTCCTCCTTCCAGCCTGCTCAAGTAACCCCCCTCCCCCCGCGGGCGCTTTCGTGGCTGCTTGACGCGCTGGGAGAAACCCGAAGCGGACGCCACGGCCGAGGCGACCGAGAGTTGTTGGCAATTCCCTTCCCAGCTCGCACTGCAGTCTGAAGGGAAGGAAAAGCCTTGCTGGAGCCCAGCCCGCCCTTGGCTTTCCTCCTGGGCTCCCCCGACAACTCCACAGACAGCTTCTCTGCTGTCTTGCTAACAAACCCTGCCAACCCTCTGTCTTGCTCTTAATCGCTCTCTCTCTCTATGTGTGTGTGCCACCGCCGCCTCCTCCAGACAAGCGCCCTGATGGGAGGCGATCGCAGCCGTGACGGCAGAGACCGAGAGGTCAGACAGAGACGAGGGGCGCCCCCGAAGAGCTCCGACTGCAGTGAAGGCGAGCAGCCACCACTTCCCCGGTGCACGGAAGCGGGGCAACTCCTGGCGCAGACTTGCTGAGCCCTGCAAACGGCCGGCCGAAAGCCGAGAGAAGGATGCTCGGGCGGCTGCTGCCCCTGGATCAGGCAGGGTCCCCATTCCCCTGGCCGGCCAGGGGCACAGCCGCTTCCCACTCCCGAACAGCCCAGGCGCCACCGCTTCCCACAGCCAGGGGCATAGCCGCTTCCCACTCCCAAACAGCCAGGGGCACAGCCGCTTCCCACAGTCAGGGCACAGCCGCTTCCCACAGCCAGGGGCACAGCCGCTTCCCACTTCCGAACAGCCCGGGCGCCGCTAGTCAGCCTCACTCAGCGCCCAGGGTGGCATTGCAGGCGCAGCCTTTTGCAGAGCCGAGCCGGGCCGCGCCTCACCTCCTTCTCTCGCTCTTCTTGCAAAGCGCCGCCAAGTTCCAAGAGTGGCTCCTTTACCCAGCAGTAACTTTCAAGTTGAGGATGCTGGGTGTTGCTGCTGCCGCTGCTGCTCCTCGGGGCTCTTGAAGCTAATCCTGGTTTGTTCGTTCCCATTCATTGGAAAGGAGAAAATAAAAGACGGCGGGGAGGGAGGGGGGCACAAAGCAGCCCAAATGCATAGCAGTGGAAGGAAGGCGCGCTGGTGCGAGGAAGGGAGACACACACACACACACACACACACACACACAGAGAGAGAGAGAGAGAGACAGACAGACAGACACACACACACACTCACTTCGCCACTTTGCACCTTGCAAATGCAAAATCCTGGGTTTTTTGCATTTGCAAGGTGCAAAGCGGTAGGGGCAGATCCCGCGTGCTGGAAAGGGCTTGACTGTATTACGGGGAGAGAGAGAGAGAGGGAGAGATCATAAGAACGGTTCTTGCTTTTTTCTTGCAAGGGAGAGAGCCTTGCTTTTTTCTTGCAAGGGAGAGAGCCGCCACCACCACCTCCTCCTCCCCCTCCTCCCGAGTGAGTCTCCCCCTCAGTTTCCCCTGAAGGATCTTCCATCGCTTTTGCCTTCTCCCTACATCTTCCCTCTGTTAAAATCCCCCACACACACACACTTATTTTTGGTCGGATAACTTTCGTGTCTGAGCATTCTCACATGGCGGTGGGTCATTTTTTTTTCAGAGGGGAATCTGACTCGAGTATAAGCCTTGGGCGGTTTTTTCAGCACAAAAAATGGGCTGAAAAACTCGGCTTATACTCGAGTATATACGGTATACATATACCTACACATATACATATACATATATATATATATATATATTTGTTTTCTTAAGTTTTTGCGGGTACTTACATGTATGGCATTCAGCTTTGTTCGGGTATTTTCCCACGTCATAGTAGTGGTGCTTTTAAAGTTGTAGCAACATTTCAGCAGAATCTCATCTGCCATCATCAGGCTTCTGTATAGTGTTAGTCTGTGAGTCAGACTTTTACAGTGGTTTCAGATTTAAATTTGGGGCAGCCTATTGCTGTGACAGAATGGTTTTTTCTTCATCCTGATTGGTTGAGAGTCTTGGTCTGTGTTTATTGGTCTTGGAGTTTGCTGTGTTCTGCTTCTAATATCTTCTGTCTGTTTTTTTGGGGGGGGGCTCTTTTTGTATCTTGATTGGCTGGCAACATTGTGCTACTTTAATGGAGGCCTTTAGTGCAGCTTGGCTTCGGGTAAATGGACAGCCATCATTAGTTAGGAAGCTGGGTTTCATCTGGGTGCCTGGTTGGGGTGTGTTTGAGCTGGAGGTATCTGTTTGTGCCCAGGTGCTTATTCTTCTATTGGTAAGTCCCGATAAAAGAGACCCTTGAAATCATCAAAAATAAATACCAACCAGCTAAACACCTCATGGAACTAACAGAACACTGCTTAACCAACACATATTTCATATACAAAGGACAAAGATACAAACAAATTGAAGGAGCCCCCATGGGATCACCACTGTCACCTGTCATTGCAAACCTGTTCATGGAAGAATTCGAATCCAGAGCCCTGGCCAATGCCATCCTCAAACCCAAACTATGGTTAAGATATATCGATGACACATTCGTGATTTGGCCCCATGGACAAGAAAACCTAAACAATTTCCTAACACACTTAAACAGCGCACACCCAAAATCAAGTTCACCATGGAAACAGAAACAAACAAGCAACTATCATTCCTAGATGTACTAATCTACAAAAAAACAGATGGCACACTAGGACACACCATATACCAGAAGAAAACACACACCAACCGCTACCTCAACGCCCAATCCCACCACCACCCAGCACAGATAAACTCCATGGATAAAACACAAATTACTAGAACCAAACGCCTGGCAGACAAGACACACATTAAGACTGAATTATGCACCCTAACTAAAATATTGACAGCCAACGGCTTCCACAAAAGCAAAATCACCAACTTGATCCACAAAAACACACTGAGACATAATAGAGACCCAGAAGATGAACAGACCCATGGAACAGCTGTCCTGCCCGACATAAGAGGCACTACAGACAAAATCAGTAAGATTCTAGACAGACACCACATCAAGACTGCCTTCAAAACAGACAGAAAAATAGCAGCCATCCTCAGGAACCCCAAAGACAAAATTGACTTGGAAAACCAAGGCATATATGAAGTCCCCTGTGCATCATGCCCAGCCACATACGTTGGACAGACCAATAGAAGAATAAGCATTTGCCTGGATGAACACAAAAATGCAGTCAAAAAGCTGGAACACACTTCCTCACTATTCCAACACATGGAAGCCACAGGTCATAACATCAACTTCAATGGCACCAAAACCCTAGCCACTATAGAAAATCCCAGCCACAGAATCATCAGAGAAGCCATAGAGATTGAAAAAAGACCAGAAAGCACAAACAAAAGAGATGATTCCACCAGGCTGTCAATCATTTGGAAGCCTGCACTTACAAACAAAAAAATCTCCACACCATAAGCCAGGCAAATACCTGGGCACAAACAGATCCCCCCTGATACCTCCAGCTCAAACACACCCCAACCAGGCACCCAGATGAAACCCAGCTTCCTAACTAATGATAGCCGTCCATTTACCCGAAGCCAAGCTGCACTAAAGGCCTCCAATAAAGTAACACAATGTTGCCAGCCAATCAAGATACAAAAAGAGCCAAAAAAATAGACAGAAGATTTTAGAAGCAGAACACAGCAAACTCCAAGACCAATAAACACACACCAAGACTCTCAACCAATCAGGATGAAGAAAAAACCATTCTGTCACAGCAATAGGCTGCCCCAAATTTAAATCTGAAACCACTGTAAAAGTCTAACTCACAGACGAACACTGTACAGAAGCCTGATGATGGCAGATGAGATTCTGCTGAAACGTTGCTACAACTTTAAAAGCACCACTACTATGACGTGGGAAAATACCCAAACAAAGCTGAATGCCAGACATGTAAGTACCTGCGAAAACTTAAGAATATATATATGGATCTTTGGTTATTGGGGTTTTCTCCCGCGTAAGATTGGAAGTATCTAGGCAATGTTTTGATGAAGTCGCACTTATTTAATGTTGTGTTGTGTTTTTGGAGGATCCTCCAAAAACACAACATTAAAACAGCATTCTGCACAAACAGAAAAATATCCACCATCCTAAGAAACCCCAAAGACAAAATTGAGTTAGAAAACCAAGGAGTATACGAAATCCTTTGCCCCACCTGTCCCACCACATACATTGGACAAACTAACAGAAGAATAAGTGCACGCATGGAAGAACATAAGAACTCAATCAAAAAAGAAGAACCGACTTCTTCCCTGGTCCAACACCTCAAAGCCACAGGACATGAGATTGACTTTAAAAATACCAGAACTATCGCCAAAACCGAACACTTCAGCAGCAGAATAATCAGAGAAGCCATAGAGATAGAAAAACGCCCACACAGCATGAATAAACGAGATGATACCTTCTGCCTACCAGCCATTTGGAAACCTGCCCTCATGAACAGACGAGTACCTAACATGAAGAATGACACCAGACCCACACCCCTGAGAGCCACACAAGATGTCACCACCACACTTCCACGTAGAAAGCAGACTCACACCCACACAGAAGATGAAACACGACCACGGACCAGAAGCCACACTGCAGCTGCATCACTACCCACTTCAAACCCCTCTGAGCCATAATATGAAGCGAACTGACCCCACCATGAAGATGCAGCACGACCACGAACTCGAAGCCAAAGAGCCAGATCACAGCTAAAATCCCCCAGCAACTAAGACTAACCTGAGCACAACCAAGCCCCCACCTGAACAGGACACGCCTCCAGCCAATCAGAACACAGCCAACCCCCCAACCAATCAGAACACAGCCAAACCCCCAACCAATGAGAACACACCCCCATCCAATCAGAACACAGCCAAGCCCTCACCTAATCAAATCACACCCGCACTAGCAGTTAAAAGGAAGAAGCAGCTGCAAGCTCACATCACTCTGAGAAGCACAGAGCTGAAGACCAAGCCTGAAGATGATGAATGAGACTTCATCGAAACGTTGCCTAGATACTTCCAATCTTACGCGGGAGAAAACCCGAATAACCAAAGATCCACATGTGTGTGTGTGTGTGTGTGTGTGTGTTTTCTTAAGTTTTTGCAGGTACTTACATGTATGGCATTCAGCTTTGTTCGGGTATTTTCCCACGTCATTATAGCTGTGCTTTTAAAGTTGTAGCAACATTTTGGCAGAATCTCATCTGCCATCATCAGGCTTCTGTATAGTGTTCATCTGTGAGTCAGACTTTCATAACCATTTCTGTTTTAGAAACAGGTAAACAGACGGCTATCATTTATTGGGAAGCTAGGTTTCATCTGGGTGTGTTTGAGTTGGAGGTATCAGGGGGAGTCTGTTTGTGCCCAGGTGTTTGCCTGGCTTGTGGTGTGGAGATTTTTTTTGTTTGAGAGTGCAGGCTTCCAAATAATTGACAGTCTGGTGGAGGCATCTCTTCTATTCATGCTTTCAGGTCTTTTTTCAATCTCTATGGCTTCTCTGATAATTCTGTAGCTGGGGTTTTCTATAGTGGCTCAGGTTTTGGTGCCATTGAAGTCGATGCTATGACCTGTTGCTTTCATGTGTTGGACTAGTTGAGGAAGTATGTTCCAGCTTTTTTTACTGCCTTTTTGTGTTCATCCAGGTGGTTACTTATTCTTCTATTGGTCTGTCCAATCTATGTGGCAGGGCATGATACACAGGGGACTTCGTATGTGCCTTGGTTTTCCAGGTCAATTTTATCTTTGGGGTTTCTTAGGATGACTGCTATTTTTCTGTCTGTTTTGAAGGCAGTCTTGATGTGATGCCTATGTAGTATCTTACTGATTTTATCTGTAGTACCTCTTATGTAGGGCAGGACAGCTGTTCCATAGGTCTGTTCATCTTCTAGGTCTCCAATATGTCTCAGTGTGTTTTTGTGGATCAAGCCAGTGATTTTGCTTTTGTGGAAGCCGTTGGCTGTCAGTACTTTAGTAAGGGTGCATAGTTCAGTCTTTATGTGCATCTTTTCTGCCAGGTGTTTGCTTCTGGCAATTAGTGTTTTGGCCACGGAGTTTATCTCTGCTGGCTGGTGCTGGGATTGGGCATTGAAGTAGCGGTTGGTGTGTGTTTTCTTCTGGTATATGGTGTGTTCTAATGTGCCATCTGTTTTTTTGTAGAATAGTACATCTAGGAATGGTACTTGTTTGTTTTTTCCATTTCCACGGTGAATTTGATTTTGGGGTGTGTGCTGTATAGGTGTGTTAGGAAATTGTTCAGATTTTCTTTTCCATGGGGCCAAATAACTTTTGCTTTTAAAGTTGTAGCAACGTTTCGGCAGAATCTCATCTGCCATCATCAGGCTTCTGTATTGTGTTCGTCTGTAAGCCAGGCTTTCACAGCTGTTTCTGTTTTAAATTTGGTGCTTGCCTACTGCTGTGTTAGAATGGTTTTTTCTTCATCCTGATTGGTTGGGAGTCTTGCTACAAGATATGTGTGTGTGTGTGTATGTGTAATATATATATATATATATATATATATATATATATATATATATATATATATATATATATATATTTTGTTTGGGTATTTTCCCACGTGGTGCTTTTAAAGTTGTAGCAACGTTTTAGCAGAATCTCATCTGCCATCATCAGGCTTCTGCCGAAACGTTGCTACAACTTTAAAAGCACAGCTACTATGACGTGGGAATGGTGCCATTGAAGTTGATGTTATGACCTGTGGCTTCCATGTGTTGGACAAGTGAGGAAGTGTGTTCCAGCTTTTTGACTGCATTTTTGTGTTCATCTAGGTGGGTGCTTATTCTTCTATTGGTCTGTCCAATGTATGTGGCCGGGCATGATGCACAGGGGACTTCATATATGCCATGGTTTTCCAGGTCAATTTTGTCTTTGGGGTTCCTGAGGATGGCTGCTATTTTTCTGTCTGTTTTGAAGGCAGTCTTGATGTGGTGTCTGTCTAGAATCTTACTAATTTTGTCTGTAGTGCCTCTTATGTAGGGCAGGACAGCTGTTCCATGGGTCTGTTCATCTTCTGGGTCTCTATTATGTCTCAGTGTGTTTTTGTGGATCAAGTTGGTGATTTTGCTTTTGTGGAAGCCGTTGGCTGTCAATATTTTAGTCAGGGTGCATAGTTCAGTCTTAATGTGTGTCTTGTCTGCCAGGCGTTTGGTTCTAGTAATTTGTGTTTTATCCATGGAGTTTATCTGTGCTGGGTGGTGGTGGGATTGGGGTTCCTGAGGATGGCTGCTATTTTTCTGTAGATGGCACCAAAACCCTAGCCACCATAGAAAATCCCAGCCACAGAATCATTAGAGAAGCCATAGAGATTGAAAAAAGACCAGAAAGCATGAACAGAAGAGATGATTCCACCAGGCTGTCAATCATTTGGAAGCCTGCACTCACAAACAAAAAAATCTCCACACCACAAGCCAGGCAAACACCTGGGCACAAACAGATCCCCCCTGATACCTCCAGCTCAAACACACCCCAACCAGGCACCCAGATGAAACCCAGCTTCCTAACGAATGATAGCCGTCCATTTACCCGAAGCCAAGCTGCACTAAAGGCCTCCAATAAAGTAACACAATGTTGCCAGCCAATCAAGATACAAAAAGAGCCCCCCCCCAAAAAAAACAGACAGAAGATACTAGTAGCAGAACACAGCAAACTCCAAGACCAATAAACACAGACCAAGACTCTCAACCAATCAGGAGGAAGAAAAAACCATTCTGACACAGCAATAGGCTGCCCCAAATTTAAATCTGAAACCACTGTAAAAGTCTGACTCACAAACACCATACAGAAGCCTGATGATGGCAGATGAGATTCTGCTGAAACGTTGCTACAACTTTAAAAGCACTACGTGGGAAAATACCCGAACAAAGCTGAATGCCAGACATGTAAGTACCCGCGAAAACTTAAGAAAACAAATATATATATATATATATATATATATATATATATATATATATATATATATATATATATATATTCTTAAGTTTTCACGGGTACTTACATGTATGGCATTCAGCTTAGTTCGGGTATTTTCCCACGTCATAGTAGCTGTGCTTTAAAAGTTGTAGCAACGTTTCAGCAGAATCTCATCTGCCATCATCAGGTTTCTGATGATGGCAGATGAGATTCTGCCGAAACGTTGCTACAACTTTAAAAGCACAGCTACTATGACGTGGGAAAATACCCGAACTAAGCTGAATGCCATATATATATGGCATTTATATATATATAAAAAACCTGAAACCTTAATTTGGGGTTTTACTGATTAGATAGAGTTGTTGTTATAGAAATGGCTAGTTCATACTATTATGTAAAAGTAAAGAGTTGAGGTTTGATGTTACTATCTTATTCTACCATATCACAGGGAGTTGGAAGTCAACACCTTTTTTTTATTCCTTTCTTTACTACACCCCTTTCTTTACTACACCCCTTTCCCTCCCCTATTTTTCCTACTATTTGTTTTTGAATTTTTGTATTTTATATTATAAACTAATAAATACTGTTCCAAGCTACAATTCATATAGTTATTTCAGAGATAGCGATATCATCTTGGCTGTATGCATTAGCCCAGTGCCTATTTAAGACATTATCACCCAAATACATAAATTTTTATTTAGTCCCTTACTAAAACATATAACACACTTCTCCGTACCCTGTTTATTTGTCTGTCTGTCTACCAATCAATTAAATTTAAGTACTAGCCATTAGACTTGCAGAGAAGATTTTTAGATTTTGTAAAAGTCTTTATTTAGTTTTAATATTCTTTCACTCCTTATTTCTATGGAAAGCACATTGTGATCTTCAGTTTTGTGCAGAGTCCTATTTTGAAGCTGAATGATATTCAGAAACCTTCTGAGATGGAAGTCAGAGAGTAAGAGTTTAATTCCACTTACACATTAAATAATAAAGCTAAGGCAGCTTGTGCATACATAGTAGTGCTCATTTCTTTGGTAACATTTCATTATGCTTGCATGATTGTTAAGCTAAGAAGCTCAATCGTCAAGTATATGTGTACTGTCATTTCATTTCTAGTTGTGCAACTTTTAAGACAACGTTGGAGGCTTGCAGCACCATGTAATTCCAAAACCATCACTATTTTATGTTTGCACAGGTTTTCCAACATAGGATTCTTCCCAGGGATGGGTTTCTACCAGTTCTGTCTACTTCTATATAACCGGTAGCTCTGAAGAGTACCAGACATAGAACCGGTTGTATGTCTGCTGATGTTTTTGCCTGCCCATCCACCCAAGCTGTTACCTGATCTTTATTTCCTGATTTTTCAACTTCAGCTGCCAAATGAGCACAGCTGCAGTTAGAAAAGCAAGAAAAGAGGGCTGTTACAAAGGCTGCTTCTTTGCAGGCAGCTGTTGATGACGATTTACAGGCATGCGGCTCACAGCCTGCAGGGAAGCTCGTAAATCCCAAACTGGTAGTTAACCCTGTCTTAGCCCACCCGATTCTTCCCCTTAATCATGGCACAAACATACTTCCAAGTACACTTCATGATGTTACCTCATTCCTAGCCAATATCTGAGAAAGCTTAAACTTATCCTTCTATGTTCTGGTTTTAAAGTTCTTGCAACACAGCTTTTGACATGGATATGATTTGGCAGACTTTACTAAATGTGTGTGGGATGATGCAGTTAATGGTAGGGATCTGCCTGGTCTCAGTTGCCATTTTGAACTGTTATAGACACCTCCCCAGCCCTCCATTGCTTAAGCAGGATATTTCACCAAAGGCACCTGCCTACATAATACTTGACTGGTGTTAAGTAGTGGTGCAGGTCAGATTTTTATAAAGGCTTCTTAAACACAAGTTTAGCATTCTTTTGAATACTGATAAACAGTATTGCAAAGAAAGTTGATTTAATCTCAGATAGAGGACAGGAAGGCCTGGAGGAACATTGCCCATGGGGTTGCGATGGGTCAGACACAACTTCACAACTAACAACAACAAAGAGCCAGATTCTGCCAGATGCGTTCTGACAGGGGTTTTTTTGTGTTTAATATCTAATGTTTTTATTATTATGCCAGAGTGCTACCATTGTCATTTTGATTGGTCAACACTCCCAAGATGAATCTCCTGCAGCTCAAATTTGTCTGAACCACTCATAATGGTTACCTATAATGCCTCTGGTTTGGCAGATCAGCACCATTTTGTCTACACTATTCTTTGCTGTTTTGGTGGCACTAGATATCATGGTAATAAATGTTCTTAATTACAAGATTATATAGTTTTGGAAGGATGCTCCAGGCTCTGTGTTCTCCATTGCCTCTGCTGGATCCTTCTGGGTGCTGCCAGAACTTGGGTTACTGACTTGCCAGCGATGCAATGGTGGGATTCAATTCTTTTTTTAACTACCAGTTCTGTGGGCATGGCTTGGTGGGCGTGGCAGGGGAAGGATACTGTAAAATATCCAGTCAGAGGTGGTATTTGACGGTTCTCCAAACTACTCAAAATTTCCACTACTGGTCCTCCAGAACTGTTCAGAACCTGCTGAATACCATCTCTGCAGCGATGCCATTCTTTTGAAGCACTAGTTAGGCATCAAATTCCTTGTTTCTTGCCACATAAGAACATGGTAATGTAGTGGTTAGAATGCAGAACTGCAGGCTAACTCACTGCTCACTCCAGGAATTTGATTCTGAGAGGTCAGTAAATGAGGACTCAGATTGTTGGGGGTAATATGCTGACTCTGTAAACTGCTTAGAAAGGGCTGGAAAGAACTGTGAAGACTGTATAAAGTCTATGTGCTACTGCTATTGCTTAATCCTCCACATCTCTTAGCCAATTTGAACCCAAATAACGAACTGTTCGGAAAGCACTATGCCTGTATTTGGAGATAGGACAAATGACTAGTAATAGAATTGAAGGAAGTATTATGCCAAGTAGGGTAAGTTCCTTGTGTTAGATGGACAACTTAGCACTGTTCCACCTGATTGTTTTCCTATTAGTAGGTGATGTTTAGTGGCATTGGAAATGAAACCAGAAAATCCACTGGTCCTTTTCTTTAACTTGGCTTGCAATATTTAAGAACTTTATCATTCATTACTGCAGCAGAATAGGAATCAACAATGAGAATAACACAATTAATTCCAGCATGCTGTCCTGCCAGCTCAAGGACTGCAGGGATAACATTATCACTCATCTGTGAAGAAGAACCCTCAGACTTGTAAAGTCCGATTCATGCATATGCAAAATAATGATCAGACTGGATTTAAATGTGATAAATGGTAAATTCTGGTTAAAATGTGTAACTACATTGTTGGGATAAAAGTATATGCCCATTAATCAATTTTTTAGGATCTCATGTTAACACAAACTATGTATACTTTTCTCACATTCAGTAGGAAGAAATTAAGATTCTTGTGATTTTTCAACTTTTTTGAAAGAATGGAATATACAGTAAACTGAACCTCAGAGTACCCAAAATGTTTATGTTGAACAGTTGAATTAAACATTTAATATCTAATTTTATTGATGTTACTAACATCATAAATTAGATGAAAATGAAAGCCCTGAAAGTTTTCATAAATCAAATAGAAAATTATTTTTATGAAGTTTATTTTGACTTACTTTATACAAATACATTCCTGAATCTTAAAAAGGGTTCATATCCACAGTTCCTTGTCTATTGTAAAAGCCAAAGAATGTTTGTGTTCTAATGCTCCCTTCATTATTTCTCATAAAACTTCTCCAGCATTTTTATTTTCAAAACCCTTTTAAAAAATAACCAGTTTCTATTCCTGAAAAATCTGTTGGGATTTTACACAATTGGTAAAACCGACAAGTGCTGGAGTTAAGAGTATGGCTTCAAGCTGAAAGTGAGCTAAGACAGTCTCAAATATTTAAGTCAGCAGGATGCAATGGAATAGAATATATAAGTTTGAAAACTTAATAAAACAAGTATTGTGAGTAGAGCTTTTAAACAAGATTTAGTATTCAAAACAATAAATTATTAACTAAGTCAGATCTAAGATACTGCAATATATCAATTATTTCTAGATGTCAAAAATGTAAATATTTTTCAGTGGACATTTTTTGGAAAAATATTCAAACCATTGATGTATTTTCATGGGCAAATATTGACAAAAGAATACCAGTGTACATGAGGCCTTTTCTAATTAAACCCTATGAGGTTTTTTGGGGGGAAGCACTCTATTAGTTGTTCCAAATTTTAACAGCTGCAGCAATCAATATATATTTTTTCTGCCGCATAGGTTTATGAGAAGTCCTGTGGCTGGCTCTTATTAAATTCATTATATTTCATAAGATCAATTGGTACAAAATATTACTAACCAAATAGAAGTCTTATTTCATAATCTGCTATCAAAGTAGATGAAAGGTTTCCAATATATATTTTCTTTGTTATTCCTGCAAATAGTACATCTTAGTAATTACAGTTAGCACCATCAACTGGCATTTTCCCTTTGGTCTTTAAATGAAGTGCAATGATTGCTATGCAAAATCATGTGACCGTGACTTACGGCATTACTACCATTTTCTGCATTGACTCTGCATCTTGGAAGCCAGTTGTAAAACACACAAATTGTGATCACATGACCACAGGATACTGCAGCCATAAATGCAGGGGTAACATCCCCCCTCCATTTAAAAAGAAATAAAATTGTGGGACCTGCAGAATTTTAAATTATGTTACCTGCTATTTGATCCTTGATCCAGGATAAAGGCTGTGGATCATATGATTACAAATAGTCCTCCACATATGACCTTACTGGAGCCTGCCCATTATGGTCACAAGTAGCTATAGCCATTAAAGCAATTTCACTCAATGGCTCTCATCCCCTGCCCTGTCTTATGCGGTCATTAAATGAACATGCAGATCATTAAGTGGAGCACTAGATATACTAGGAATAGGGCCTTCCATGACCTCCCATGTCCATTTGTTTGTGGAGTTTGTTGAAAAAGACAACAACAACAAAAACCCAGTGTCTCCTACAGGACAGTGAAAATAGTACATACTTTTAGAATAGCACGAGATTTCTATGAGACAGGCAGCTTCTGTAAAAAAAAGATTAGTCTTGCATTGTATCAGTCAGATGCCTCTGCAAAAACAGAAAAGTAAGTTGGGTGCTGCTGGGCCCTGAGGTGGGTGAGGAGCAGGCTGAGTTGTGAAAGGCCATTGTGTGCTGGATGGGAAGCATGCTAAGGGCTACAAGCCGTAAATGCCCTCTCTGTGCTGATAGCTTCTGCTACTCAGTTTTAGTGGTTAGTTGGTTGAGTGGCTGGGTGGAAAGATAAGTCGGGGTGCGTGGCAGTACCCTGTGGTCAGTTGTAGGTGCACAACCACGGGGCCATTGCAGTGACTAAATTTTGAAACAAGACTGTAAGTAGCTTTGAGGGGATTGTAAGCCAAAGGCTACCTGTATGAAACCATATTTGACTATGTTGGCTGACTGTAGACTAAGAGCATCAGAAGGTCTGAAGATTCTGCATTTTTGGCCAAGCCAAAAGCCCCATTTCTATAAATTTCAAGTGAATTGCTTCCATGAAGCCACAAGAAAGTAATAAAGCATCAGTCCTTAACTTTTATTCAGTGGTTGGGTATCCTAGCATATTTCTGAAGGACACTTAACTATCGATATTAATATAGATGTTATATATTCATAATTCTAATTCCTATTTAGATCACCTATTAAATCTCATTGGAGTAAATTAGATACAGTATAAAATATTTGGAATCTCAAAGTGAACAATGAATTCAAATTCCACAGCCAAAGCTATTCTTGAATTGTGCAGCTGGAGACTGATTTTATCTTTACTTTTCCTTAGTTTTGGTGTTATAAATTTTTTGACCAAGGTTTTCATCAAAGTAAACACCACTGCATTTTTCTGGTTTTGCCATGAGTGACATATATATTCTTATGGTTCATTTATGCAATGTGAAGTTTTTCATTTTAGTTTTTTCAAATCTATCTGTTTATGATGATTAAATTTATGAAATGAATCTCGATTCCAGATTATTTTGGAAAATAATCTGGCACAAAGCTTTTCTGTGAAAAAAATGTGAAACCCTTTCCACCTGTTTTAATTAATTGTTGACATGTCTTCCATTTACTTCCCGGGTTATCACAGCTAAACATACTAGATTTTGGTAGTGGTATTTTATCAAAAACTGCAATGGTAGTTTTTAAGGAAGATTTATTTTTCCAGGCACTTTGCTGATTTTTTGAATTAAATACATATGATTATTTCACTAACCCAGTTGGGTTTTTAAACACCTCTGATGCATATATGGACAGCTGAGGAAATTTTATATAATGCAGTACATTTCAGTTCCCCCCAAGTGATGTTTTCCAGGTCTTAAGAAAGACTGATTTCAGTCAAAGGCAGTTGGGGGTGTTTAAAATGGCTATTCGCTCCATGGATAGCGCTGGCCTTGAAATGGAGATAAGCAATGCCCCCTATAGTCAACGATTAGTCGAGTAAAATCTGTATTTACTCCATCTCTTTTACTACTAGGAAAATCACAGGAGACACAAAGCAGAAGTATTTGTGCTCCATTAAATAAGGATATTTTGCAATCTTGCTTTTGAAGCACAGGTGAACCTGCCAACAATGGAGTGCTGGCGTAGGACAGGAAGTGATAGATGTTATGTAAGTATGGTTGAAGACTGGAACAGCATATCACATGGGATTAGTAATTAATTGATTTAGTAATCAAACTGAGGAAGCAATAAAAAACAAATCACTGAATACCAAACAAAAGTTTAGACTCACTCAGTACAAATACTTTACATTTATTGAAGTAATACAGTAAAAAAGGTACTGAACATCTGTTAATTGTAGTTGGTCCAGTTAAAGAGAGAGAAGCCATTGAAAATTATCTGCATATTTTCTAAATACACAAAATACCCCTTTTTATAATAGGCTAGGAAAGTGAAATAAGGTTAATTTTGGTTCAATGTGAATATAAAAAATGAGAAATAAATAAAAGTTAAAATGTAGATCCGCTAAAATTGCAAGAGAACAGACTATTACGGTAAGTATATATAGGCAATCAGAGCACCTGCATTTTGAAGAATGCAATTCATTCCAGTGTTATGTATAATCTATGTGTTGCACAAATATATTATTTTTAAACAATAAAGGTGCTTTACCTGGTATTAAAACTGCTGGTGCTTATATTGGAACTAACTAGTGGTAAAACGATTACAACAAAATGCATGTAAAAAACCTGTAAACTCTTGTGGTGTTCTTACACAAAATGACTTAATTTCTACCGCGGCTTGCTAAGAGCTCCAGTGTCCCTAACTGCTCTATGGCAATGAGGGGCTGGGCGCCAGCAGGGGGAAAGATGGAGAAAACGCAATTTGGAAAACATGCTTTTCTGATCTCAAATCAACTTCTGCTTCTGACTATATACTCCTGTCAAATCAGTTAAAAGATACAGTGGTAATCACATATCTTTCTGGAGTTTTGCAGAAGACTGGCATGGTGTTTGATGGCACAGAATTATCTTACAATTTGTGTCCTGAGATTCAGAACTCAAAAGCTGTAAGGGTAAGCCATGACAGATTTAAACATAAAATTAAAAATATGTGTAACCTAAAGGTTGGGTTTTGATTTCTATGCACATTTTTATCATTCTTACTATTGTTTGTCTATAAATCTTATTTTTTTCCATATTATAGCTCTCTGAATACACTTTTAAAAAAGAATAATGTCTTCTGTTATTCCTTTATACCTTGAAAACAATAATCTGGTATGTCTGCTCTGTCTGTTCTTTCCTGTGTCAATAAATAACATTAACATTGATCTCCTTTCCTTAAGCGTTATTTTTCTCATAACACGGTCATTCTTAGTGTCCATTAAGGGCATTTAGAAGATTTCCCCACCTTCCCTAGGTACGAACAGTAATGATGGGCTTACATGAAATGAATCCTTCTACTTTTACAATCAGAAATGAACTCCCACCAAAGGTTTAGCCAAGCTAGTAATTCTAAAGTAGTACATCTGTGACTTGCTTTCCAGGGAAGATTGTGACTTTTGTCTTATTATCTTACATGGTTAATCTACCTTTTATCAAATGATATGTTAGATTTAGTTGGAGCCGATCTTTTCTTCTAAGACCGTTTTGCCTCATTTCTGACTTTGTGACCACTAAAAAATTATCAATGGTTTCTTAACACACATTAATTCTTATCACAATATTGGAATATGTATATGCCTATGCTCAATACTTTAATTCAGGGTTGTTAAATTTGTGGTGCAATAGGCTGAATAATAAAACAAACTTGTTTAAAGGATATAGATCACCCTTATTTTATCATCCTACTTTTTATAGCTTCCATCTTGCAAGGAAAAAATTCTCTTTTTCTGATAAATACTAAAATGTTGTTAAAAATAAAAGAGGGAATTCAACTTTTCTAAGCACGGTTTTTGCTTAGTTTCAAGATCTAATGTTTTAACAACTAAGAGGAGAAAAAGCTACAAACAAGTAAAAAGTTCTTTCTTAAATTGCATGAAACAAAATCTGTTAGAACTCAATGAAAATTTATGAATTCCATAAGACCTACAATGCTCGTAACGATTACTTTATAGAACTAAAGTTTAATTTTTTTTAAAAAAACAAAACCAGTATGATCCCTTCCCCTTCTGAAGTCCTTGGGCCTTCTTGGATCAGGACTATTTCTTCTGTTAAGGATCTTAATATGAAATTACACTATGGACTAAAGTATCTTATGGTATTTAATCTATTCTGACTGATGAAAGAGAGATTAGTGTTATGATAGCATCTGTTTTGTTATTCAAGACATACAAAAATATTGTATGACCAAGACCTGCTCCTTATTCATTTTTTAAAATGTTACACTAATAAATGTTGAAAATAGAATTTTAGAGTTAGTAGTGCTTCTTTCTTAAGACTCCTTTCAATCCTGACTGAAAATATGTCACTGGATGAAAAAGAATACAACCTACTCCCTTAATTTCCTGTTGAGCAGGCTGCTCAGTGACTGGGAAATAAGAAGCAGTTTTGGAAGCAGAAGGAAGTTTTTGATGGGAAAAAAATCCTCACATTCACAGACCCAGTTCAGAATGTGTTCCTTTTATCCTGGCAACCTCAAAACCTAAAAGCAGGTATCTCACTGCAAGTAACTAAGGAGGAAAAGCTCCACCTTTAATTAAAATCTGTAAATTCCAGGTAGCTAGAAATAGTATGGTTAAAAGCCCTTCTTGCTAATTTTAAAGAAACAAAAAGTACTAAATCTTTTAATCAGCTAGCAAAATATATAAAAACTGTACCGATAGAAACCTGCAAATTGTTACTTACTACCTTCTGTTTGCAATTTACTGCCAGTAATATGCAACCAGGCTCAACAATTGATGTAACCAGTTAATTTGCTCCCCAAAACTGAGCATTTCTAACCAAACAAGCTTCATAAAATTTCTGTTTTCAACCTTCTTATAGCATCTGCGTCAACATGTAAAAATAGCAAAAAGTGTGGCACTTGTTAAATATAAGTACCCTCATCCATAAATAAAAATATACCCCATAGTACATAAATATTTCAAAAATGGAAAGTTACTAAACAATATTGAATGAATGAGGGTCTTCCTTACCTTGTTTTTTATATATAAGACATATTGATCTTGTATTTCAGAATAACGTGCTTTTGGCACAAGTCTTACGCTATGCGGCTAATTTATTAAAAAGCATAGTTTTTTATAATGAAGCAGGGTGTAGAGTGCAAATCAATTTCAAATTATTTTTTATGTGACATATCTTCAAAAGTTTTAGCTTTTAGTTGTAAAATGTTAATTTTCTCACAATTTATTAGTTTCTTGCATTTTCAGATTTTGCTAATACTTATTGTTAAGAAACAACAGAAATGCTTTTCAGTATTACATATTTCCAGCAAAAGAGGGATACTAAATATGTTTTTACAAGAACTACATTAATCCTGGAAAGCAGATTTTCCAGTTATGCAGAAAACTTTCGCTTACTCCATTAAGAAAGGAAATGACTATATGCATTTGGTATGGATATAGGTTTACAACATAATTTAAATAGTTTTATATGGTAGGTAAAACTGGTTTTACAAATTAAGTTATAAACTAAGAGAGTAGATTGTAAGAATGTGTGAAAAATATCATATTAGCTACATTTTAATTTCTGATTTTAGGTGACCTCTGGTTTTAGGACTGGAGACAGGCAAAACAAATGCCCAATGTTCTGGTATTATGTTCAGAAATGTTTTCAAATTTGAGCAGCAGTCTGACATGAATTGCAAATTTTAACTGCTTACATAAATGAAATATAAATAGCAGTTATTCTTTACATTTATACAAGAAGATGAGGATAAGGTGTCCTTCTAATCAATTTAAGACTAAGTGCTGTCTTTTTTCATGTTTCAAGACAGAATACATTCAGAAGACTTTAAGAAATGGAATCTCTCCTATATAAAAATACTAAACCTTAAAAGAAAAATTAAAAACATCATGAATACAAGGAAATACATTCTTTACATTCTGTCCTGACATTTACATATTAGTGAATGCATAGACGAAAATGTGCAACTGGGCAATTTGTGATGTTTTTCCTCTTATGGTGTTAGGATTCAGTCCTTGTGCATTTTAATTAATAAAGGAATGCCGATGATTAAAGGCACACTGTTTGATCCCTTTAGGATCACAATAATCAATTTTCCTACTTTTGCTGAATATTATTTTAATGATCCATGTATGCCCATTACTATGCCTAGAAACTGCAATGTTACATTTATTTCTCATTTCTTTTTACCTCTTTACTGGATTATGAACTATAAAACAATCTTTGTATATAAGGCAACACTCACCTGATGCCCTTTGAATTATGATACCAACAAGCTCATTTACAATGAAGAACATTTTCCTCCAATATAGCTTTACTGTTTTATTCTGATATTAATTTTTATCACATAAATGACATCAATTGTTCTAGACTAAAAGTAGAATACATCTTGCTCAACATCACCACTCTGTACTACCACAAGACACATGCACAAAAGACCAAAAGTGCTCTTCCAGAATGATGAGCAAAGCAAAGATGTTTTGCAATCACAAACGTCACCAACATCTTGGTTCTTCTGATTTCAAGCAGCAAAACATCACATTACTTCATCTGGAAGTGCCTGATTTGCTGATACAACATGACTAACATTTGGCTGCATCTGAGGTATAACCAGAAACCCTTTGCAACAGAACTGACCAGCTGTGGATTCAGGAAATCAGGATGAAACCAATAACTGGAAAAAAAAGTCATTCTCCTTGAGAGTCTCAGGGAGAATCCAGTCATTAATTTTGCTGGTTATTGATTGATAATTCTCAGAACATCCAAATATCAATTTAATAAAGGCTGGATATGCTGAGCTTAACTAGAAAAATGGAATTATATTCTGTTTCAAGTTTGTAGTTTTAGAGGGAAAACAACTTTTTTCAAAGAGTAATTTTTTACTACAATTTTCTTCTCAGGGCCTTTTTTAAAAACACAACTGAGAAACTGATAGTAGATACAGTATGAATGTGTGTGTATTACTTCCTCCAGGGGCATACAGAATGGAAACATCAATTCACAAAGTTTCCAGTCAGGTAATTCACTTTGCTTTTCTGATATAAAATCAATGCTACTGGTTACCTCAATCATACGCTACTTTCATTTGCAAATATGTTATAGACTGCACTACTGAATGTGCACATTTAAAAATATCTATTTTTAAATTCCATTCTTCTGAAAGAGCACTTTCCAGTAGTTGCTTTACATGTAATCCTCACTTCTGAAAATATATATATATATATATATATATATATATATATATATATATATATATATATATATACACACACACATACACATACACACATACATACATATATATATATATATATATATATATATATATATATATATATATATATATATATATATATACATACATACACATACACACACACACATCCTGAAAATAAAAAAAAATACACTATTAATTGATTTGTGCTTGCCAGTTTCTGGCAAATTGTGCCTCTTTTTTTGTCTTTTAAAGATGCAAATAAATAATATTCAATATTAGAAAACATTACTAAATTGAAATGCCTTTAAAACCCATGTGTCCACACTGCATTCTACAAGCAAATCCTTATATAATGCTCTTGAATAAACACATATTCAATATTACATCAGCTGGTGATTTTGCATTGTATGTTCCTTTCCTTAAAAGATATATTGAAAACTATGCCTTTAGCTTTAAAATTCATGGGAATGGTTCATGAACCACTGGACTTACACTAAGACTGTTGCAAGTGGATGGATTGAAAAAGAGAAACAAAGATTCCAAAATATTCTTCGGGATTTATCACAGAAATATCTAAATGAGCCAGAATTTCCTAACTCTACACATATATTACATCTTTATCTATTTACACAAAACCTAAATGACAGCATATAAAGCACTTAGTAGAACACTCTGTTTTTAACATAGACAATTTGACATTCTTCAGGTTGGGCACATTTGAATAGAATAGTTTCTTTTTATTTAAAAAAGGAATCCAAGAAGAGCATCAGAAGAAATGTGATATAAATGTGTCAGATTTGTGACAGAAAAAATAATATTTTTGTACAAAAAAAGGAAGTCCTGTCCTTTGAGTCCTGCTAGTTTCTCATGATGTCACCTTCTTTTTCAGTGCAGACAGATCTTTGTGGATCTCGCTGAATTTTGGTCTCATTTCAGGATTGTAATCCCAACACCGTTGCATTATTTTATAGATATCCTCTGGACACTTCTGGGGTGCTGACATTCGATAGCCTAGTATGTATTTTTAAAAATAGATTATTAGAAATGTAATTGAAGACAAAGTACAATTTAAAATTAAATGACCAAACCTACTTAGAACCGACTTATACATACATACAACTATATGACTTATACATACATACGTACATACCGACATACATACATTGCAAACTATTAAAAAATTGACAGGAAAATAGTTTAAAACAATACTTTGCAATACTAAGTCAAAGCAGCAGGGAGCCATAAACAGAAAAGTGAAGTGTAAAAGTTCCTTTGGAAAGGAAAAAAATATTTATGCCAATCTTATACCGTCGCATTAAAAAAAAAATATTGAACATGATCTTTTCTGTTGCAGCACCTCCTCACTCAAGATTTTATGGTCATAATTTGACTGCTTTCCACAAAGCAACAAAGACTGGGATATTCCCCTGGTCTTGAGGCCAGATGACAGATGAGCCTGGTTTGGATGTTTGGGATTTGTTGGAGCTCGGTTGTGGGGTCTGAGGATGATTTGCCATATTTTTCGCTCCATAAGATGCACTCCCCCCTCCCCAAAGTGGGAGGAAATGTCTGTGAGTCTTATGGAGCGAATATTGTATCACAAACTGTGAAGTGTATAACCTCAGGGGACCCCAATGGTGGACTGGTGCCAGTCCTTTGGTGAATAGCAGCCGGGCCACTGCGGCAGTATCCTTTTTATAGTGCTGAATCCCATCTCTTCTGTTTTTGTCATTGTCTGTCTCTTCTGTCTCTTTTCCACAGTGCAGGAGTCAATAGGCAAAGCTGGTACATGATAGGACTGTGGTCCTTTCAGGCTCCCCCTCCTGTCCTCACTACTCTGCAGCTCCATATTCAATGGTCCACATTTTTTTTGTATGTTTTCCTCCTCTAAACCTAGGTGTATCTTATAGTCATGTGAATCTTATGGAGCAAAAAATATGGTATATTTATATTTATTGCTATTTGTTTGGTATTTATTGGGGTTTATTATGTTAAGTCAGTAGTTAGCAAAATATTTTACACTGCACACTATAACCTGACCTAGATCTATAACCTAGATCTCTTTCCCAGGATGACTATCACCCCTGCTGGTTTATTAAAAAATTTAAACCATGGTTACATATAGTGAGCAAATTAGAAGGCTAGAAGAAAATTTAGAAGGCAAAGAAAAGGGAGATGAAATGAAAATCTCAATGGCCATTCTCAGATCAAGATCCCTTGCACACATTTAGACTGGAAGACATTTACCCAGCTCGGATGTCAGTCCACAACAAAACAGAGCTTATAAATCAAGTGGTCTCACTTAATTCTGCCTGGGTGTTCAGATTCAACAGGCTTCAGCCTCGTGGCTGTTAGATAAAGTTTCATTTTTATTTGGCTTTCAGGCAACCTTCCCCCTCCAAAGAGAAATCAAGAACATAAAGACAAAATGGAAACTGCCCTCCTCTTCTACCTTAGATGGTAAGCCACAGTCCCTAATTATCTTGGCAAGATTTTGTAAATGGTTTGCCATTGTTTTCTTCCTAAGGCTGAGAGAATATGAGTGGCCCAAGGTCACCCAGCTTGATTTTTCATCCAGAGTGGTTTCTTCTGTTGCTCTTATTTAATAATATTTAGGAATATAAATGTGTGTGTGTGTGCGCGCGCACATATGCATGTACATTCGTACAACATGTAAGAAATGGCAGATGGGAGAAATGTGAGTCAGGTGCAGTGTTTCAGATCTGAAGGCAAAACAGTGATCTGGAGCGTACATGGTTGTGCAAATCAGTTGCCTGCAACTCCTTAAACCAACTTTACCTGGGGTTAAGTTACAGCTACAGAATGCTATTGCCCAATCCTTATGGGAAAATAATGCTGTGGTTTCTAGGGGCAAAAAACAATGCTATGTAAGCACACCTAGAAGCATCTTTTGGCCTGCATAACTGTTTTCAAATCTCTGCACAGCCTTAATGTGCACGCCATTCTAAGAGCCAAAGTCCACTTCATCAAATAATGTACATGTAGTTCTGCTAAAAACTGACAGATAACTAAAGATTAGCCTTGTACAATGACTTTATTGTAAGATGCTGGTTATCTAAATAATCAAATAGCAAAATGTATTATCTAGCATGAATACCTGTTATATCATTTCAGCTATGCTGAATTATCTCCTGTTCAGTGTTAGAATTTCAGCCTAATTTATAAAAGCCATAAAAATAATCAGGTGGAATTATTTAATAGATATTCATTACAAACCACACATGCACATTACCTTTCTCCACTTGTTCCCGTGCTTGCTGATTAGTCATGCCTGGATACGGGCATACGCCTAAGCTGAAGGTCTCCCAGAGGAAAATTCCATAACTCCATATATCACTCTCAGAAGTGTACCGTCCTATTGGATAAAGTGATAACAAAAAGATGGACAAAGACAATCCACAGAAAAATAGGCAAGAAACAAAAGGCCGACCAGGCTAGGACTGCGGACCTTCAGAATTCTGCAGAAAGATGTGGGTTCTTCATATCCAGAGGTTTTAACTAGAGGTTCATGTTTTTTGGTTAATAATAATTATAAGCTCAATATGATTTTGAACCTATCAATGTAGCCCTTTATAAGTTGTATAGGCTTGTGCTAGATGACTTTGGTGGTCCCTTCTGACTCTTCAATTCCATGATTCATAATCCTAACTGTAGCCTTAATCCATGCCATTTCCTACATCATATACTAAAACAAAACATATTTATAGTTTAAAAAATCCATTGCAAAATATCAAAAAATTGACATTAAAAACAATTTAAAACAATACTTTGTGATACTAAGTCAAAGCAGCAGGGAGCCATAGACAGAGAAGTGAAGTTTAAAAGTTCCTTTGGAAAGGAAAAATTATTTATGCCAATCTTTATACCTTTATCTCTGTGGTTTATAGAAGATGTTATATTTAAGTAGCTGGCACACCCAATAATTAAATAAAATGAAGTCTTGTATCTTAAAACAGAGGTATACTATTCAATAGCCGCTCTTATTATGAATGTCAAGCTATTTAGCAATCTGCTGTTTTCCACTTCTAATCTCCATTTTCAACCCTCTTCAGTTTCCTCATTGGTTAATTGACAAACTGATCAAACATCTAGTAGCATACTATGTGGGTTGTTCAGAAGAAGCAGGAGATTTGTTGTTACCTTTTTTCTCCCAGCAACATTGTTTATGGTGTATTAGTTTGGGACTGTCAATAATAAGCAATGTTGACCAGAATTACTGCGACAGAGCAAGATCAGGCTTTTCACTACATAAATCCTGCTTTCAATATATGACTTCTTATAACTGGAACTAGAAATCAGCAAGCAGATTACGATAAAGAGGGACACTGTAGAACAGTGGTTGCCAATAGTGGGTCGGGGACCACTGGGGATCCGTGATAAAATTTTGGTGGTCCACAGAGAAATGTCACCCCCAAAGCTTCCACCAAAGCAATTAATCCAGGCTGCACAGGAATACAGGGCTGTGCCACCCACATGGCCCATGGGAACACAAGGCTTGCGTCGTTTGCATTGCAAACGACATGAGATAGTGAGGGGAGGGGGGAAAGGGCGGAGGGGGGAACTTGCCCCACTCATCCCATGCGCCTGGTCTGGCCACCGGGCTGCTTCTTTCAGCTTCTTTCTTCTGCTGCTTTTGACTGCATGCAAGGAAAGCAGCAAAAGTCTTCCTTTTTCTCCCCCAAACTCTGCCAGAAATGAGTCTTTGGGACCCTGCAAGGCATCATGCTTCAAGAGGTTGTGCTGGCAAAGACTTATTTCTGGTGGAGTTTGGGGGAGAGAAAGAAAGACTTCTGCTGCTTCTGCTGCTTTGCTTGCATGAAGCCAAAAGTCTCCCCCCCCCCAAGAGAATGGAGCTGGAGACGGTATCCTGTGATCTCAAATAAAGAATGATTGATTGGTAGGAAAATGGGGTGGGGAATTTTCCTGCAGACTTTTCTTGGGGATTTTCTCAGGATCTCTGGTCCGCAGGATTTGAAATTATGAGTTTGGTGGTCCCTGAGGTCCAAAAGGTTGGCGACCCCTGTTCTGGAAAGCTATTAAACTTATTTAGTAGTCTTTGATGAGATAGTTTGTCAAAAGCTTTTGGAAAATCCAAATACATGTCAACCAAATCTCCTCTGATAACATACCTGCTCACATATATATTTATACCTCTCAAGTAGAATCTACTTCTCTATAAACATTCTCCTCCTGCTTTCCAGATATGGCAGGCAGGAAATGAGATGGAAGGAGAAAAATATCTGACCTGCTGCTGATACTGGGTCCACAAATAATTGGGTCTACCACCAAGCAATGGGGAGGGACATTAGCTTAGGCAATGAGATAATGGCTTTTCTGGGAAGTAATCATTGGGCCCTGGAATACCTCCTTCCTGTCCCTTGGCCACAATTGTCAAAACAGTTCTTTTAGTCCACTGTTCTTAGTGTCTATAGCCCCACCAAAATGCTGCCCATTTTTCATTACTTGCCTGACCTCATGGATTCAGATTGCAAGAAAATGAGGCAAGAATAGGTGTAGTTGGTGATTCAACCAGGAGCAGAAAAAGCAGATCCGGCATAAGAGATTGAAAGTGGTCGCAGATTGTTGTGAGAGTGAGGGCCTCTCCTTTGGGGGCCCCAACTCCCTAGTCCTGGCCCCTTAATTTAGTCCAAGGGAGTGAGAGCTTAGAGGATGAGCCTTCCACCCTGGCTGTGACAGCCAAGAGATAGTATCCCAGACAGTCTCATAGTAAGTAAGAGGAGAAGAGTTGCCAATGGCACATGATCTTTCAAGGGATCTGTATTAGGAATGATGGTAACAATGACAGCTCCCAACACTCACCAGTAGTCTGGATGCCTGGGTTTGACACAAAAGCCACACAGCTACTGGTTAGGAGTTTTATGGCCACAGAATACACCTTCACAGCATTGACTGGTTGTATCTCATAAAATAGCAGCTATTAAACCATTTAGTGTGATGGTGTCCAACCTGTGACTGAATTACTCGTGTGATGGTGTTCAACCTGTGACTTCTGAGTTAAAAGAATTTTGAGAATGGAATGGAGATACTTAAATCAGTTACCCAGTTGGAGTGCTAAAACTTTTATTCCCACTTCCAAGAGAAAGGGGAGAGAAAGTGATTGGGTTATGCAAATCCAAGAAACACCCCAATTTATCATAAAATCTAACATAGGAATTATTTAAAAATATATCTTTTTGCATGTCAAAACTGCTTGCCACACCTTTTTTATTTTGTATTTTTAAGAAGCAGTACCCTGAATAAGAATTTAAAGAAGCATTTGGAAAATATTATATATAGAATTTGGCATTTAAATGCATATTTTATTTCATATCTGCATTATTGAAACATTATTCACAATACTTGGAAAGTTATTTTATGACATTTGGAATAAAACAGCGTCTCCAGTCCAACAGCAATTTTTCATAGTTGCATAAAAGCTCTTGGCAAATAATTATGCTATCATTTTTCAGCATAGCTTTCTCAATTTTCTATGGCTTTAATGCATACCACTAAAGTTTTAGCACCAGCTTCCTTTGAAGGTTCCTGTGTAGTAGCTTTCCATTGGGTTTTCCTCAAGGTTGCTGTGTTTGAGATTTTTGGAAATTTAAATGCAGGTTGGGAAAGGCTGTCATATACTTACTGAGAAAGGTAATTAATTCCATATAACTTACTTTTTCTTAACAAAACAATTGTTTCTAATTAATATTCCTAAATATTTTAAATAAAACATACTATGCTATTAAATGTTAAATCCCAAAGGAAAAAAGATGTCAACTTAGACATGTAATCGCATTTCTAGCAGCACAGTGAATGCTCATAATTGCTCTCCACTTATCAGGAAGCCTAATTTAAAACAGCATGAGATTGTTTAAATGCAAATAGAACTTTGAATATAACTTCAACCATCAGTGTCACTTATGTGTATTTCATTTATACTGGTGTATTATAGATTTAAATTGTAAGTTAAATATTTAGCAATTGGAAATTGTAAAAAAAATCTGCAAACTCAGAGGTCATTTTCAAAAACAGTTATAAATTATTGAACCTTTCCCATGATAATTACTTTCATCCATTTCTGCTTTGTTATTTCTGAAAACTATTTAAACTTCCATGCAGAAAAATTAATAATCTTGGTTAACTGTCCCAGCAGGCCATCTATCCTAATCATCTTATGAATACTTTCAGCTGATAAAAAGCACATAGGGTATACAAAATTCCCAAGACTCAGAACCTGAACCATTTTCAAAATAATGCAAGTAAATAATATGATTCTAGGCTGTTCTGACAGTGCTGGTCTTCTTTATTACAGTGACTCAAGAAATTTCTTCCATGAAAGAAGGATGTAATTATTGCTTCTTATCTTGGAGAGTAAATTCCTTCATGATGACTAATGTAAAAAAATCAAATTTGATATAAAGACAGGTTTGACATATCTTACTATTGATATTTAATAAGATTTGACCAAGAAATGCTTGGCTTCTAGTCTGAGTATGCAAGAAGGACATTTTCAGTAGAACATAATCCACAATCATTTTTTCTGACGCAATACTAGAGTAATAAATCTCACAAATCCCTGGGGTAGTTTATATATTTGCTATAGTTATTTTAAATATTAAAGAAACATATAAACTTGAGATTCAAGTGGGTATATGGGTTTTTTTTTTCCCTACAGGGCAACATTTAACCAAATTGACAAGTATGTGATATTTGATTAACAGCTGGAACTCTAATTTCCAAGTTTAGGAAACTTAACCAAATTTGCTTATTCGTTTTTGTCAATAAAAAATTGGTAAGATTTTGAGAGATCTATTATTACCTGGTGAGATCCTGTTCACATCTGGATAACTTATCATCATACCTTCTACGGCAAGGGTCGCCAACCTTTTGGACCTCAGGTACCACCAAACTCATAATTTCCAATCCTGTGGACCAGAGATCCTGAGAAAATCCCCCCAAAAAAAGTCTGCAGAAAAATTCCCCTCCCCGTTTTCCTACCAATCGATCATTCTTTATTTGGGATCACAGGATACCATCTCCAGCTCCGTTCTTAGGGGGAGAGAGAGAGAGAGAGACTTTTGGCTAAGAAAATATAGACCCTACAGTATTATTTCTAGAACATGAAAATAATGGACTTTTTGGTTTAGTTATTATATTTTGTGTAGCTGAATGAAGTAATTGTTGTAAAAAACAGGGGCTCAAAGCCTGGTATTTCATTGGGCTCCAAATTATTAAAAGTGTTGATTCCAAGGGCATTTGAGTATATTTAAATGTTTTACTCCTACTGTCATATTCAAACAATGTATGCTGGGGAAACTACTCATAGCAGCAGATAGGGCGGAGGGGGGAACCTGCCCCACTCAACCCATGCGCCTCACCTGGCCACCAGCAATATTTCCTTACCATAGTTCAAGGCCTCTGGGGCAGTCCATTTAATTGGAATTTGCTTTAATCCTGAAGATGAATATACTCCATCGTCTTCTTGACGAGACATTCCAAAGTCACTAATTTTCAGAACATTATTTTCACCTACCAGACAGTTTCTTGCAGCAAGGTCCCTGTATTGAGAGAAGATATGGTCCTTAAGCCATCATAATAAAAACAAAAGGAAAAAAAAACAGACCCAGGAAACTATAGACCAAACAGCCTAACCTCAATACCCGGGAAGATACTGGAAAAAATAATAAAAAGACAGATCTGCCAACATCTAGAAACAAGTAAAGTAATAACTAGCAATCAGCACGGGTTTGTTAAAAACAGATCATGCCAAACCAATCTTATTTCATTCTTCAACACAGTGACTAAATTAGTAGACCAGCAAAATACTGTGGACATAATGTATTTAGATTTCAGCAAGGCATTCGACAAAGTAGACCACAACCTACTTCTTAGTAAGCTAGAAAAAAGTGGAATAGATAGCACCACCATGAGATGGATTTGCAATTGGCTGGCAAAATGTACTCAACGAGTAGTCCTTAATGGGTCTAAGTCTACATGGACGGAAGTAAGCAGTGGGGTGCCACAAGGTTCCATCTTAGGCCCAGTACTCTTTAATATCTTCATTAACGACTTAGATGAGGGAATAGAAGGGGAACTTATCAAATTTGCAGATGATACTAAGCTGGCAGGAATAGCTAACACCTAAGAAGATAGCTCAAGATCCAGATGGATCTTGACAGACTAGAACACTGGGCCATATCTAATAAAATGAAATTCAATATAGAGAAAAGTAAAGTCCTACACTTAGGCAAGAAAAACCAAAAGTACCCATATAAACTGGGTGAAACCAGGCTCAATAGCAGTAACTGTGAGAGGGATCTTGGAGTCTTAGTGGATAACCAGCTAAATATGAGCCAGCAGTGTGCAGCTGCAGCCAAAAAAGCTAATGCAATCCTAAGTTGTATTAACAGTCAAGTTCAAGGGAAGTACTAATACTACTCTATAAAGCCTTAGTAAGACTACACCTAGAGTACTGCATCCAGTTTTGTTCACCACATTATAAAAAAGATGTTGAGACTCTCGAAAAAGTACAGAGAAGAGCACAACCAGGATGATTAGGGGACTGGAAGCTAAAACATACAATGAACGGTTGCAGGAACTGGGCTTGGCTAGTCAAGTAAAGAGAAGGACCAGGGGAGACATGATAGCAGTCTTCCAATATTTGAGGAGCTGCCACAAGGAGGAAGGGGTCAAGCAAATTTCTAAAGCTCCTGTAGGCCAAACAAGGAAGAATGGATGGAAACTGAACAAGGAGAGATTTAACCTGGAAATAAGGAGAAACTTTCTGACAGTGAGAACGATCAACCAATGGAACAGCTTGCCCTCGGAAGTTGTGGAAGCACCATCACTTGAGACTTTCAAGAAGAGATTAGACTGCCATTTGTCAGAAATGGTATAGGGTCTCCTGCTTGGATGGGGGGTTGGACTAGATGACCTACAAGATCCCTTCCAACGCTGATTATCTGTTATCTGTTACAGCATTTTTAATATTCAAAAGCTAAATGAGTTAAGGCAATATAATCTCATTAGGAAAAAAAAACTAATTCACTGGGGTGGCAGGCAAAATGGCACAATATAATATCTGGAAAATAAAGTATTTTTGCACCATCAGTATAAGAGCTTCCAAGGAAAAACATATGCTAAGGTAACATTATTTTTGATGTTTATTTCCAGTACAATGAAAGTAACAAATCAGACTTGATATAGAAGCTAGTCTAGCTTCTCACAACTGTTTAATGCAGAAGAGAAAGGAACAATATAATTTAATATTTAAAAATATATTATGTATTTATTACTGCGGGGTATTCCAAAATATTTTTCTGTACTACTGATTGCTAATGAGATATGTAATTTAAAAGCCAACCATTTGCTTCTTCATATTTTGATTGTATTTTTAAATTTAAAGTCCGTACTCTTAAGTTTATTCTTCATTTTAAGAAACATTTGATCAAATATATCAGGAAATATTGAAAGTATATATTTTGATTTACAACTTTTCACATTCCTTGGCAATGACTGTGCTTGTTGGATCTGATGGAAGTTGATATTTAAAACATCTGGAGAGCACTAATGGAAAACAACATCAGTTCGAACAAAGTGAACTGCCAGCCAATTAAATTATTCCCAAATTGGTGTGATTTAGTTTGAACACCAACTTTCAGGAGTCTGCTAGCTATATTCTGACAAACTGGAGTTTTTAAATTGTTTTCAAATTCAGTTTCACACAGTGAAAATCCAGTGATGGCTAACCTTTTCAGCACCGAGTGCCCAAAGCATGCACGTGTGCGTGCACCCCCAAAAGGCAATAAGTGCATGTTTCCCATGTATGTTCCCCACCTCCCGTGCATGCACCCCACCCCTGCGCATGTGGCTCCATGCAGGTGCCTCTGTGCATGCACACATGCAGCCAGCCCCCCCCACCCATGCATAGCAGAGACCCATAGATCAGCTGGCCGGTGGGAGGCACATGTGCATGCGTGGCACAGCTGAGCTGGGGTGGCAGCTCATGTGCCCATAGTGTGCCACCTCTGGCACGCGTGCCATAGGTTTGCCATCATGGAAATAATCCAATTTTATGATAGTCGTTGAAGTAAGATAGTTAACAGTAGGGGTTTTTTTGTGACAAGGAGGAATCGAAATTCAGTGCATTTCTGGTATATTGTAATATTATATTCATGTGAAAAGAATTAAAGTCTGCTTTTAAAATGATATGTACATTCACACTTACACAATTTCTCTACGTTGCTAACCTATGTTTGCCAATTCCAGTTGAGTCAAATGTTGGAAGATGCACTTCCGACTCAAATAATTGTGTATCTATCTATGTGCATATACACTGCTACATCCCCCAATCCAAAAAGAAAAAAAAAATGGATCAGGGCAAAAATCAAATAATTATTAATAGAATTAACATACTGATGATTAAAATTAATTATATGTAAAATAAAGTATTGCAGCCATAAAAACTGGCCCCACCACCACCTTCATGAATATGCATAAAGCATTTTTTTCCAGACACAAGCTTGCAGACTTGTCTCTTTCTCCTTCATCAAAAGAGCAATAAAAGAAGAAAAGGAGGAGGGGGCTGCATTAGGAAAGATCAAGACAGGATGGAGAACAAAAAGAAGAAAGACTGATGGAAACTCAATATATTATATACCTGCAATAAATCTCACTCTATTATGGAATGCAATGGTGCTTCTTGTCTTGTTCAACTATTATGAAATATTGTAAAAGTCAACTTTTGGTTCTAGAAGGAGGATGAAGGTATATCAGTTGTACGTGACATCATTACCCTTTTGCTTAGAGGTCTGTTCTCAATGAGAAATGGAAGAGGGAGAAACTTCCATTGCTTTTCCTGTTCTAAAAAGTGGAATCATCTTCCAAGCCTTTTTCCTTGTTGCCTTTGATCAGGCAACCATAATGGTTTTTATCTTAAAAGCAGAACTTCATGATTTGTATTAAGCTATGCACAATTTGTCCTGTCAAGAAGATTTTTATTTCACTGTAGGCGAGTAGAAATTTAATAATCAAACCAGCTCAGTGAATTTGGGCCAATAACTAATCCCAAACCATTTCACATGGTTGTTGTATCAATCAATCACTCAATCAATATTTGGAACTGAAGCACAATCACACTAAAAGCATGCCATAACAAAACCTTTTTCAAAATATATAAGATAGTTGAAGAAAACTACAGGCAGTTGACTTAATTCATTTAGTGACCATTCAAAGTTACAATGGCATTGAAAAAAGCGTTTTCTGACTGATTTCCATATTTACAACCATTGCAGCATTCTCATGGTCATAATAAAAATTCAGATGCTTGGCAACTGACTCATATTTATGATGGTTGCAAATCAAGGGCCATGTGATCAGATTTTGCAACCTTCTGGCAATCAAAATCAATGAGAAAACCAGAATCATTTATCATCTCAGTAACTTAACAATTTACTGCAGTGTTCTACTTAACAACTGTGGCGAGAAAGTTCATAAAATGCGGTAACATTCACTTAACAACTGTCTCACTTAGCAACAGAAATTTTGGGCTCAGTTGTGGTTTGTAAGTCGAGGACTGCCTGTATAAAGAATTATGGGGAAATGTCCTTTCCTATATTTTTAAAAAAATAACCATATCGTCATCACTGAACCAGCATCATTTTCTTCAAGACATGGCTTAGGATCATGGTAATTTTGTATTTGTATTTAAGTATTTTGATTATCAGAGCCCTTGGAAGATCAACTTCCTAACATTTAACTGCAGCTCTCACAGATTGGAGAATTTAAATAACTGGAGAATTTATGCTGCTGATAAACAAAGCTAAAAATAAACAAAAATCTGAAATCAAAGGTAGAAAGGCTTGGTGAAAACTGCAGTACAGAAATTATTTTCAACTCAAATATTCTTAAAAGCACTTCAAAAAAGCTTAATTCCCATTTGTTTATGAGCACAGCTGTCCAAAGGAAATTATGTTAAACTATTTGTACACAAGCATTTAATACATGGAATTATATTTATAGCTTAAATAGCTACTCCTGGAAAAAAAGATGAAGAATTTCCTATTTATTTTCATCAACAACTTTGCTAATGTTACTAATAGAGAGGTTGCTATGCATCAATAATAAATTATGTTTTGAGAATTAAGATTAAGATGATAAATGATAGGTTTTTAAATGGAATGTTATTTATATGCAAATTGAATACAAACCATAGATTTATTTGTTTTTTTCCTTAGGCATAAACTAAAGCCACTCTAATAAAAAGTGATAAATTGTGCTAGTTTGAGCAATGATATTGAACGAACATCTCAAAAAATATGCACATTTTGAATGAAGGAATGGAACTTTATTTCATGATTATTAAAATGCAATATTGTGTTGCTATGGATAAGCAAATTGCCCACTCAAAGGAATATTTCACGACAGGCTCAAAAACTACAAAGAAATGTAAGAAAGAAAAAATGAAATTTCAACTTCAGACAAAGCTATTATTCATTCATGACCCATACACCCATATTAAGCAAACTTCTCTCTTCCTTAGGCAGGAGAAGAGAGTTTAATTATCTTGGAAGACTTCAATGTGGATGCAAATTCAGCCTTGCGAAGACAGAATATGACTTCCACAATATTCAATAACATGTTTAAGTTCCTCCAGGACCTATTAGCAACATTATCTCATCTGAACAGATGCATGATATACCTGCCAGGATCAGTCCTGATTGGAAAACGAACAAAGCAAAGTAGTTCCCTTGCCTTATGGGAAGCATGGATGCTTACATCCAAGTTACATGGGAAGTTCATGTTAGAATTACCACTCTGTAGTCAAACCAAATTTAGACCCTGAAGCATTGCTTTTATGCCACTAGATAAAAACTGAATGCACCAATTATCACATTAAACAAGAGGAAAACTTTCTACGCATCAATTCCAACTGCACCGTCTACAATTTTCTGAACAAAAAACTAAAAGACTCAAGGTCCATCCCACCCCTGAAACTGCAACAATGACACTATTAAACCCAACCTCTTTAACACATTCCTTGATCAGTATTTGTAAACAGCAATGGATCATGCCCAATATTTCCTAGTCGAACCACAGACAACTACAATGATCTAATACATATCGATTTTACAGTAGACAATGTTGAAAAAGGACTATGCAATCTAAAACCATCCCTATCTATTGGACCAGACGGAATATGTGTCTACTTCTTAAAAAAGCTATCCACTGCTATAGCTGAACCTCTAAGCATAATCTTCAAAAAAATCCTTCAGGACCAGCTCCTTGCCAAAACTATGGTCACAATCCACAGTCATCCCCATCTTCAAAAAGGAAGACCCCAGCCGAGTTTAAAATTGCAGACCAATCTCTTTATGTTGCATCACCTGTAAAGTCATGGAATCAATTTTTAACCAATCCATTATCCACCACTTAGAGACAAACCTACTCTCTAATAAACAATTTGGTTTCAGAAAAAAACTATCCTGCAATCTGCAACTCTTCACTGCAAAAACATATGGACTACACAACTCAATCAGGGCAAAGCAATAGACGCAATCTACATAGACTTCTTTAAAGCCTTTTATTCAGTGGTACACGACAAACTACTCCTAAAACTAAAAACTTATGGTATCTCTGGAAACCTGCATAACTGGATAGAAGCATTCTTGTCAAACAGACAATAAATGGTCAAAATTGGGAGCATCCTATCAAATTCTGTACCTGTGAACAGCGGTGTCCCCCAAGGCAGTGTTCTAGGACCAACTCTCTTCATACTCTACATAAATGACCTCTGTTATCATATTAAGAGCAACTGCATTCTCTTTGCTGACAATGTAAAGCTATTCAACACCACAGACAATACTGCTACTCTTCAAAAAGACCTCGACTATGTGTCAGAATGGTCAAACAAATGGCAACTTCAAATCTCAACAAATAAATGCTCTGTCTTACATATTGGCAAAAAAAACCAAACCAGAAAATAAAATACAGGCTGAATAGTCAAGACCTTGTTGATGATCCAAATTCTGTCAAGGATCTTGGAGTACTCATCTCTAATGATCTAAGTGCTAGAACCCACTGTAACTACATAGCCAAAGAGGCATTAAGAGTTGTTAACCCAATCTTATGTAGCTTTTTGTCTGGTGATATTACACTACTAACTAGAGCATACAAAACATTTGCTAGACCAATACTTGAATATAGCTCATCAGTCTGGAACCCACATTACGTATCTGATATTAACACAGTTGAGAAAGTCCAGAAACATTTCACAGGAAGAGTTCCACTCCTCTACTCATTGCAGAATACCTTATGCTGCCAGACTTGAAATTCTAGACTTAGAAAATCTAGAACTACGCTGCCTTCGGTCTGATCTTAGTATATAAAATCATACATTGCAATGTCCTATCTGTCAATGAATACTTCAGCTTCAACCATAACAATACAAGAGCACACAATAGATACAAACTCAAGGTTAATCGCACCAAACTTGATTGCAGGAAATACGATTTCAGCAACAGAGTGGTCAATGTCTGGAATACTCTACCTGACTCCTTGGTTTCTTCCCCAAACCCCAAAAACTTTAACCTTAGACTGCCTTCTATTGACCTCACCCCTTTCCTAAGAGGTCTGTAGGGGGTGTTCATAAGCGCACCAACATGCCCACCGTCCCTGTCCTATTGTTTCTTTTATTTTTCTTATATGTATCCATGTATTCATAACTATGTTTTTACTTATACCTATTATCTTGTAAGCAATTGACAAACCAAATAAAATAAATAAATAAAATAAATAAATGTCTGCACAGCAGCTCTAGGGATGACCTACAAAAGGAAGCTCCACCAAGAATACTGACAATCTCAGAATTTTCCAGGCTAGATTATATTTTTAAAAACAGAAACATCTCTGCTTGTGCTGGTGATGAAGAAAAGCAGTGAAGAAGCATTATCCCTCAAATTTCATATTTTAAGCTTAGGATGATGGTTTTTAGATTGGATGATTGAAAAAGTATAAAATAAAAGGGTAAAAAGATTATAATTATATTTAAGAGAGAGGAGGAATAATTTTGATTGTAGCTGCTATAAGGAAGATCAGATATTTTTTTTTTAAAAAAAATTCTTTAATGGTATTGTAGAGGCTTTTCAGAAGGGATTGTTTGAAATGGTATAGGGTCTCCTAGTTGAACCGCGGGTTGGGCTAGAAAACCTGCAAGGTTCTAGAAAACCTGCAAGGTTTATTCTGTTTTCTTCTTTTCTTTTATATATTTATTTTTCTTTTATTCAACTAAAATACTTTTAGCCTTTTGAGAAAAATCAAAACACATTTTTGAGAAAGAAAAATAATTTCTGAATAAAAATTATTTAAAAAATGAGAAAGGTTTGAGTAGTTCATAAGCCCCGCCCAAAAAATCCAGAAAAGCCATGTTTTTATTAGCTAGACCACACAAATGGAAACCACCCTTTTCTCAGGACACAAGCTATTCCACAGGAGGGGAGCTGCCACTGAGTATGCCTACTATTAAACTTGATTTTGTCACAGCATCTATTAAATAAGGGCCCTTAGTAGGTGCTCATTAGTCATCTCGAGAAACTTAGTGGGAAAAGCCATCTGCCTGGTACCGGTGGGGATCAGTCAAAGAAAATTGGAATTCTGGCTTCTGTAGAATTGGAATTCCATACTTTCTTTAAAATGGTGCTATCCAGTGGGTAGCACCTCAGAAAATGTATTCTTGAAATTGGTAAACCTTTTTTGGATTACGGGGTTAGCCTTTCTCTCAAATTCCAGCTCTTCAACAGCAGTTCATCAACTGCATTTCAAATACTGGCGAGCAGGATAATTCTTTGCTGCCATTTCGTGGTCAGAATGTTGAATGGTTCATCTACACTCTACATAATGCAAAGCCTTGAAATTGACTAGCATATCCTTAGCTTAACCTTCTAAACTGAGAGCACACTAGAAAGATGCAACTGTCATATTTCTGTAGATTGTGTTTTGTAATTGCTGCTTGCTTTTCCTCGTCATATTATATTCTTATTCAACTCCCACATTGATCCTGACAGCTAACCTTTTTACTTAGACTCCAGCACTTATCCACTGATCATATCTTAACAACACAAAACCAAAACAAACAAAAAATATGGTATCCGGAAGACTGTGGAGTCTAGTCCTGACTCAGCTATTAAAGCCACTAAAGCTAGTTCTTGATTTACAAGAGTTCATTTAGTGATTGTTCAAAGTTACTACAGTAATGAAAAAAGAGACTTGTGACCATTTTTCACATTCACAACTTTTGCAGCATCCCCACGATCATGTGTTCAAATTTCAGATGCTTGGCAACTGGTTCATATTTATGACTGTTGGTGTGTCCCAAGATCATGTAATCAGCTTTTGCGCCCTTCTGACAAGCAAAGTCAATGGGACAGCCAGATTCACTTAACATCCAGGTTACTTACTTATCCACTGCAGTGATTCACTTAACAACTGTGGCAAGAAAGAAAGGTCATAAAATGGGGCAAAACCCACTTAACAAATGTCTCACTTAACAACAGAAATGTTGGGTTCAATTGTGGTCCTAAGTCGAGGACTACCTATATTGTGAATTCTTACATTTATGGGTTTCAGAAATTAGAAGATATTTATTACTTTCTCTCTCAGCCCAACTCACCTCGCAGTTGTTGTTGTGGGGAAAATAGGAGGAAGAGGGATATGTTTGTCACTTTGAGTTGTTTGAAAAAATAATAAAAGTGGGATATAGATTTATTTATGAAATTTATTTGCTGTTCATCTCTTATCATGGAAGGAAGAGAAAGAGAAGGACTCTTGCTGGTCATTAGATCAAACAGTCAATTATCTAAAGAATTAAGAGTTCAAGAAATTAATGAGAAACAGAAAAGGAAAAAATGCAGCTGAGGTCAATTGGAGAAGGCTGTTCACATGCTAGAAGATGATGGGTGGCACTGAAATTTCAGATAAAGGAACTGCCACTCATGTTGCTTAGAATGTTGTCTATTAAATCTCTATGGACAGTAATTCAGTATAGATCTATTCTGAATCTTTGTCATGAGCATCCTTATAGGGAGAGCAAGATTTTAGATTTCCTGTAGACTCTGGTATGGAGGGAGATCAAGGCAAAGCAGATGTGTGGGTAAGGCCCTAGTTAGTAGGGTGCTGTTCTGAGATCTAGAAATCTGTATCTCAAGCACATTTGTTGCATCCTATGTCCTCAATCCATGCTCTCACACTTATTAGCACCAGTTAATTAAGAGAATGATTTTCACTCTTACACACACTAAAACAACAGAGTAAAGGTATATATTGTACCTGCTCATATAATTAAAACAAGCTGCTGTTATACCACAAAGATTAATAAAGTATTTAAAAATATTCTCAAACATTGTGTTTTTCTTATGACTGAAGCAGTTGTTCAGGTAATGTAGCTTAGCATTTTCAAGTTCTTTGATGAAATTTTATTACCCACTTGAATACATTTTGTGTGTTCTGTCTCCATACATATAAAAATCTCTCTTTCTTGATTTATATAATTTCTTCTGTCGTTATGATTTTTGCAATGGGCTGAATCAAAATGTGAGAATACAATATGAATAGAGCTTTTGCCTATAATTCATTTATATCTTGAAACAAATGTTTACAATTCAACTTCTCTGTCTTAACACATTTATTTTGTGCAGTTGGGAAATATGTCCTATCTTTGCCCAATTTCAGTTATCTGGCACTATATTTGCTAAGACTTTATTTACAGCAATATTATATTAAGACATAATCACAGATATTATGGATTTCTTTCCTTGCAGCAATGCTAGCTGATTTATTTCTCCATCCAATTTATATGGCTACACAAGAAACTCTGAGTAGCAAATAAACAAGAACAAAGAATTATATTAAGACAAAAAGCAAGTAAAACGATATTGAGGCTCAGTAAAAATACAAATCATTGCACATTTGTGCTTATGTTGGGGTTTCCAATGTCCCATTCTCGATGCCTGGGAAAGAGCCTCACCCAGACCCATGCTATGTAGGGCTCACAAAGGAGCAACCAATTTCTTGAACTGTACTCAGAAGTCTATTGTAACCAACTTAACATAGTGTCAAATGGGTGGGTGATAGTTCTCCCAAAACTATACATTTCTCTGCATTTAGGACTTGCTGAGGCTTCCAAATATTTGAGGTTATTCCCATGTGCAGCATATTGCCAACAGTTCAATTGAGAGATGACTAAGATATGACTTATGTAGTGCCTCATGATTGAAGAATACATGCAATGGGAACACAAGGTTTATTTGTGCAGAAGCTCTCCTGGCTACAACTATCACTTGTCTTTGAGTAGGAGCTGTGAACCAAGAAAACTCCAAGTTTGTACATTGACTTTGACTGGGTCAAGTGTATCGTCATTAGGACTAACCGTTAAAAAGTAAATGGATACGGTGACACCTAAAACCCACACCCCTTATCTTGTCAGGGTTAAGTCAAAATTGATTCTTCCCCAATGAGACCTGCATAGTACTTGGAGACAGCCAAATAGAGGAGAAAGAACTAGACAAAAATCATAAAATTCAAAGATCTACAAATAGAAGTAGAACTGACTGTGGCAAAAGAAAGCAAACATAATACCAAGAGTAATAGATGGCTTAGGTGCAATCCCAAAACAACTTGAGCACCACAGGAACACAATCAGTATTGACTAAATCACCAACAGTCAATTACAAAAGGCAGCTTTACTTGAAACAGCTTACATGTGGAGATGATACCTTTAATATCATCAAACAATATTTGCCTGTCTTGGATCCTTGGGAAAAAACTTGATAGTTGGATAAAACCAGTAAATCCAGTCTAAACATCTATTTGAGCAATAATAACAATATTCCATGCTTTGAGTGATGACTCTCTTCCATCACACTAGGATCTAATTTGAAAAGTTAAGATAGCTGAAGACTACATCTCCTATTCCTCTGGATTTGACAAAAAGCTACAAGGGCTGTATAATTCTGTTTCATCTTCTGATGTAACACTGAACAGTGAATAAAAAAAATTTTTCTAGCCAAGAATATATTGGACATTATTGAAATAGCAATTTTAGTAGTTGAGAAATTTAAGAACCAATGGCTTAGTAAAACACATTTTCTTAACAGGGACATATTTATTTAAAAAAATGTAATTTTTTTTGTAAAACAAGAAATAAACACTGCTATAAAGAATGCATCAAGTCTAAGGCTACATGGATTTTGAAACAAATTGCAAGGAAACTAAAAAACAAGAAAATTTAATCAGAATGCAGCTAAATCTGATTAATATATCTGGGTAGTCCTCTACTTACAATAATTTTTACAACCATTGTGACAGCATTCAAAAAAGTGACTTACAACTGGTCCAGAGGTGGTATTCAGCAGGTTCTGACCAGTTCTGGAGAACCGGTAGTGAAAATTTTGAGTAGTTGCTAGAACTGGCAAATACCACTTCTGACTGGCTCCACCCCCATCTATTCTATGCCTCCTGAGACCCAGCTGATTGGCTGGGTCTTCTTTTGTTGCCTTGCACAGGAGAACGGAGCTGGAAAGCAGGTTAATGGGGTGGAGAGGGAATGGGGATTTTGCAGTATCCTTCCTCTGCCGTGCCCACCAAGCCACGCCACAGAACTGGTAGTAAAAATTTTTGAATCCCACCACTGAACTGGTCCATGTATTTTTAATGTTACAATGCCCCTGCAGTCATATGAACAAATTTGGGTGCTTGGCAACCAGCATGTGTTTATCATGGTTGCAGGGTCCTAGAGTCATGTGATTGCTATTTACGATTTTTCCAGGTGGCTTTTCACAAGCAAAATGAATGGGGTAAATTGGATTTGCCTACTGCATAAGTTATTTAATGACTGTGGTCAAAGGTTGCAAAATTAGGTGTTGAGTCACCTAATAACTGCATCACTTAGCAACAGAAATTCTGATCTCAACTGTGGTTGTAAACCATGTCCATCAGTCAATTAGATCTGGAATACATACAAGAGTTAACCTTAAGGTAAGATGAGTGGCCTATACATTTTATAAATAAATAAAATGAATGCAATAAGGTGCAGTTAATACAGGGGTGTCAAACCCACATTGATACAGCATCATCAAGTGATGTATCCAGACTCCCGCCCCTTTGTTAAAATGGGCATGGCCAGTGTGTGACGCATCCAGCCGGCGGGCCAGGACTTTGACAGCCCTGAGTTAGTGAAACCAAATTAAATAAATGTAGTAATAGTTCATTGAAGACTTTATTTCAAATAATTTGTTAACAGAAGCCAGGCATTTCTTAACACTTGTGAATAGAGAATTCTTATTACAATGTAACAGTTTCATTGTTTCATATTATAGAAACAAATGCTAATTCTGAGGCATCCATTTTCTCTGGGGATTCTCTAATTCCTTGGAATAAATTGTTGGGAGGGAGGGAGGGAGGGAGGGAGAGGGGGATCAGGGCTTTACAGGCTCTATGAAAAGTTTCTATTTCTTGTCAGAAGTATCACACAGTTAGTTCAACAGTTTTATTTCTTAATGAAGACTATTATAACTGCCTAAAGCAATCACATTTGAGTTTATTCTGTAACAATGTGATAACATGAAGCTTTTAACAGTAAAGCTGGCATGTGGAATTGATAGTCTTGCCAAATGATTTGTAGCTGGAGTGCCTGGCTGCTTTCTTTTGGAGTTGCCAACCAAATTATCATTTTTGCTTGAGTGGATAAAACTGCTTTTATCTTCGCTGTTGAATTTCAATAATTGATGTACTGATTATACACGCAGAAGCCTGAAAAGGAAACAGCAGGAGGACTAGGCGCACTAAAATTCACCTGTGCCAACACAGGTAGCATTGGAAGCAGCAACTATCTAACTGCTATTTGCCAAGCTTGTTCTTGTGAGATAACTACTATCTGATATGACTCTGGAGAGAAAACAGTAATGATGGGAGGAGTCCACTATCAGTTTGATTATTTAGGTCAGGGGTGTCAAACTCGTGGCCAGATGTGTCATGCACTGGCCATGCCCACCTCCAGTTTAGTGAAGGGGGGAAAGTCACAATATGTCATGTGACAATGTGATGCAGTGAGTTTGACATCCTTGATTTAGAATGATAGCAATTTGTTGGGTTGTTGTAGCAGGAACCCATCCAGCACCTAATTACTCATAGTCTTTTTTTTTTTTTAAACAAATTTTATTATTTTTACAAAAAAAAACAATACACAATCCAGGCATAACAACTTGAAAAATCTTTTCTAAAAAAATAATAATAATAATTAAAGAAGAAAGCCAATAGAACATAACTCCAAATTGTAATATCAATATTTACATTATCTATTTAGCTTCATATCTTATCCAAACTTCTCCTTTTATCCAAATTATATTTCTTGCTTATTAAAATTTTATTGCCTTTCATAAACATACAAAACACAAAACATAAACAAAACTAAAACATCTTTTCTGAAGGCTGCCTGATCCCGGGTTGAAACTCTTCACACAGACACAAATTCAAACATCATATTCACTTTATATATCCTTCCATATCTTATTATCATTTTCTTTTTTATATATATAAACCAATTTTATCAATTTTACAAAAACAGTGCATAAACAATCAAGGCATAACAGCTTATAAATTCTTTCCTAAAAAAATAATAATAATTAAAGAACAAACCAATACTTTATCTATTTAACTTCATATCTTATTCCAGCTTCTCCTTTTCATCCAAATTATTTCTTATTGATTAAAATGTTATTGCCTTTTATCAATATACAAAAAAAAAAAAATAACAAAACCTTTATATATCCTTCCATATCTTATTTCCATTTTCAATAACATTCTTTGTCTGTTCTATTTCCAACTATCCATTCATCTTTTTTCTTTTACTATACTTCTCCTATACACCAATTGGAGTAACGTCTTTAACTCATTACCCTAACTTAAAAGTACTTCATATAACAATTTTTCTTGGGATTCTGTTTAAAAGATTCTAAAATTACACAATAAATTTTATACTCTAAATACACATATAAAAAACACAATCTTATGTACCCTCCAGAATCCCTCTTTTATCCTAAATTAAATTCACCCATTGTCTCTGAATAAACTTTTTTTCTTTAGATCTTGCTTCCCCTCATTGAGGCTTCTCCTCCCCCCCTTTCTCTCTTGCTTATTCTTCTCCTTGCCCTTTTTACCCCTTTGTCTCTCCTCCTCCCTTTTCTTACTCCCTTTCCTTTGCTTTCTAACCTTGCCTCCACCTTTCCGCTCATTTTTCTCTTCTTTGGTTGTTTTTATAATTCTTAAAATCCCCTTTTTCTTATCCTTTTTCTCCTCCTCCCCGGAAAGAACCCATTGTTCATCAAAGATGGCTTCTTCTTCTTCTTTGTCCCAGTCCTTCTGCTGCGTAGTCAACTTTTTATAAGTACATAACGCCATTTCTAAGAATTGAAATAAACTGCCCAAAGTATCTTCTTTTTTATATTTTTGATATTCAGTCTTTAGTTCATCCACAAGCGATGCCATCATGAAAAAAGAAACTTTTCCCAAAACAACCACAAATATTTTTAATCAAGAATAATTCAAAAAAAAAAAAAATTTCAAAAATTAATACTTTTCTTCCTTCTTCTCTTTCTCTTTCTGGGGTTAATGTTTAATCAAAGAGGTCCAATTACCATATACCTTTCTTTGGGATTCTAGGCAATCTCCTCCTTTTTCAGCTTCTGCTCCAATTTTTTTTCCTCTCCCTTCCCACTTGCAATATCAATTTTAAATAATCAGAAATCCATACCTCCAACAAGGGTTTTCCAATTTCTTAAGTTTTTCAATGTCCAAAAACCCTTTTGTCCCTTAGCTTCAACTCTCAAAACAATTCACTTTCAATATCCAATATATCCAAACATATCTGCTGTTTCCATGGGGTGGGAGAGTGAAGAAAAAAAAAAAAGTTCCCTTTAACAGCTTCTCCGCCGCTTTCGATCTTCTTAGGGATACAGTGTATCCTCCAGCAATTCAGACAGCTCAGTTCCAACCAATTTGCAAGATGTTACTTGACCTGGCTCAGACAGCACTTTCACTCTTCTTACTTCCTCCAGCGCAATCTTACCCGGTTGCTGGCTTCTTCGTGGCAGCCATTGCTGACCGCCACTCCACCGCCTTGGGAAAAAGGGGTTTTCCCGGAGGGGGAGGGGATCTGCGACACTCCCAACCCCCTGTCCAAGCTCCCCTCTCTCTTCAGCTGTCCCTACAGGGCAGCCATATCCCCCTGACCCATCTGGATCGGGGGTACCTCGGTGGCTAGCACAGCAGGAATCGCGAGCTGTCGCGAATTCCTGCTGCCCCGAAGCCACGCGGAACCGGAAATCCTAATTACTCATAGTCTTGTATGTAATACTAATGTATGATTATTTGGAAAATTCTTACTTAATTTTACCTAGCTTGTAAATATCTCCTTTTTGTTTCTGCTTTCTTTTTTCTTGGTTTTGCTCTAAACAATCTGTTAAGTGCAATGAAGTTTTTTTTAAAAAAATAACAAAAATACTGGGAAAAATGAAAGGGAAGGACAAGATCTGTAAAAAGGAAATAGTCACTCATTTTCTGAGAAGGGAGAGATGATCAGACTAATAGCAGTGCCTTTAAGGATGCACAACCATTTGCTGATGCCTGAAAAAACCAATCACTGGCAGATCTCCTGCCAATAAAGGAGGAATAGTGAGTAGAAAAGAAAACATAATTTACTATCAGTCAGGATTTCCCTATATGTAAGCATAGCGGAAGAACTTCTGAGTGAACCAATAATATTATTTAGATGTTGTCTGGGCTAGTGGAATCTGCTGGTTCACAAAGAATGAAATATGCAACATACAAATACTAAATTCTAATTTTAAGGGAGAAACACATATTTGTGCACATGCACAGTACTTTCTGTTTTTTGTTTCCAGATCCTGTAACTGGAATTCCCTCAGTTACTATGGAACAAAATGTTTTTTGACAAGGTTGCTGCCTATATAATTTATTTAAAAGTTGAGCTTTTTGGGATACATGTATGTTGATTAATCTAAATACCAATTGAACAGTTTCTGAACAACGGTTGAATATTTTGTTACTATGCAACATAAAAGCTGCAGTGAAAATATCCACTAATTATAATTAATGTCCTTGTTAAACTTAGAATAATTATCTACAATACATTTTTTTGGCTTCTTCCTAATCTAATTTTTCTCAAAATACTAAATTAACACTGTAAACATTTTACACATGTGTACAGTGGCAATAAAATGCAGTTTTAAATATTCTAATTCTAACTATTCTTTAATGCTCATTATTTTTAGTCTACAGTTATTATGAACAATTTATTGGAAAAAAGAAAAGTATATCTTTAGTACAGCCTAGAACATTTGTGGAAATTTGAAGCACTCAAAGCTTAAGGTATCATAAAGTATTTCATGATAAAAATCTGCTAAAATTATGGTAACTATCTCAAAATTAGATGTCCACTTTCAAAATGGAAAAGCCGAGTTCTGAAAAAGTTTAGGATTGTATTGGTGACATGTTAAGAAAAACTTGTTAATAGCCATTTGTAGAGAGTTGGAATATTACCGCAAAATAAAGTATCAAAATCAGTGGTGCCTCAATATGACACAAATTTTTGAAGAATAACACTGTAGCTGGAATGAATTATATGTATCTTCTATGAAAAGCAGTTTAGTGGTATAGTGTTAAATTACGCTATTTCAAAAAAAGAAACAACAGATATATAAAATTAAAGAATCTAGAGAAAATGTGTTATGAATGATTCTCTTTCAGAAATTGTGACATTTATAATGCAAAATAACTGAATCCTTTATCTATCAATTTCCTGTTCTCTGACCTTTAAATTATATGGAGAAAAATATCTTATTATTTGGATCAACTTTAGTCTCTTTTTATAGAACTTTTAATGGGAATAAAAGGAAATAATAAAGCAAATATTAACCTTTATTTTGTGTGTTTTTATTCTAAGAAAGTATCCTTTCAAAGAAAAAAATGTAACACAATTATTTTATCTATGTAATACTACTGCATCAGGACAGTTATTTTGAAATACAGCATCAATTAACAATCAGGAATCTTGCCATAGATGCAATACCTAATATAGCTATAAAAGGAACTGTATTTTAAAACATACTACTATAATACAAATGATTATGCCTAAGATATTTGATGTCTTCCTTTTTTCCAAACAACTTCTGCTTTTTTTACGGTAACTTTAACATCCGTTGCAAAATATCAGATGATTAAAATGGTTCTAGTATCAAGATCTCTAAGTTATATAGTGCCACAAACCAGATTGAGGCCTATACTCCAATAGAGGAAAGAGACAAAATAGAAGCATTTAACTTTTTAATTTAGGATATTCCACGTTTTAAAGGTGTTGATTTGAAGGGGGTCTATGAGGGCCGGGAAAACAAATGACTAATGAATTCAGTGACCTTGCCAAAATTGAAGTGTAATGTATATAGTCAGCCTAAACAGCATAAGTAGACTGCTATTTTGAGAAAGTATTCATTGGGTTCAAATATTGTAGAAACATATAATTGAAAATCTGCCCGTGTACATAAGTAATAATTCCAAGGCAGAAAGAAATAGAAAGAAAATGCCATTCTAGAGAAGTTGTCCATTAATAGTCTTGTGATATTCTGTTCCGTCAATGCCTTAAATGGTGGGGAACTAAGCACTACTATAAATAATATTTATATAGACAGAGAGTGAAAGCTGAAGAAGCAGATGATAAACAAGTGAAATATATATAGATTGTGTGAAATGTTTTGTTTACTGAGAATTTAAAGGAACATTTTTCCTTTCAAGCTTTTGTTTAATATTATTTAAGAATTTTCTTTTAAAAGATATAAAACTTATAATGTTGCAGTATCAGTATGAGAAGTGACACTGAATTTGTAATAAACGAAATGGCACTAGATACTATTCATTGATATAAAAGCTTTGGTGGATGACACTGTGAAATGAATTATCTGCTTAATGTCCTTCAAAACATAGAAGGCCGCTTGAAAACATTTGTTCAAATAAAAAATTTACAACAGGACTTTGGAATCTTCCAAATACTCCATATTTCTTGAACAATACAGTTATACTCAAAGATATTCAGAGACATAAAAATTATCTCTTCTTGCTGTATCTGTACATACAAATGTAATCATAAGTATCCGGTTAATATAAATTCTGTAAAAACTATTTAAATATTGCCCTTTTGAAATATTATTTTATACTTGGATATTCAAAATTATCAGTGAATCTGAAATAATTATGTAAATAATTATGTAAATAATTAGTTCGTTATGAATTGTATAGACAGCCCCAATCTGTTATAATTCTGAGTGGTTTTTGGATGTATTTCCCCCTTTTAGCATTATGTTAACCCTGCTTGTGTATGTGTGTATATGACAATCCAATTATGACAAATGCAAATATGTTTTTGAGGATTTATCAAGAAAAATATGTATGTGTTTTCTCTGTGATTTGTGTATTCTCTGTGAATTGTGATTTATCCCTTCCTTCCCCCAAATTGGTGTGTTGAATTTATGTGTTACTGTTGTATGGATGCACTGGGAGTTATAAGGTTTGCATATACTATAGTATGAGTCTGATGATCTATAGACAGACTGGAGGGGAACTTAGAATGGAGTTGTTGGCATCATCCCAAGCTGTTGCCTCTCCCAAAGGGATGCAGTGGGAAAGCTTTTTCTGGATATGTTTTCTTTATAGTTCCTAGCAAGATCCAGCCTATTTTTGAATTCAAGCTTTCTTCTGTATTTTCATCCATCACATCAAATTTGATTTTGTTCTGTTCTTTTCTTGGAGAAGTATCTTGCTGATGTGTGAGTCTTAACTTTCTAGAATGAAACATTTCTAACTGAAAAGAAAATCTGAACATTTCTTCAAAATGCTACTCTTGATGTAGGTTATACTCAACATGACTACCATCTGTTCCACAAGATTTTCATATATAACAAAAAATTATGTCATCCGAATCCCTTCCAACTTGTAAACATTCTTCCTGAACTGTATGTCTGAAACTAGTCCACATCAAATAAATTAATGTACAATGACTTAAGCACTTGTAATGTCTGAGAAAAAAGTGTAGTCAGCAACCATTCATATGATCAAAACTGCATTTCTTTCCAAATCCACCATCATAACAATGACTATTGGGTCACTTACAAACACAAAACCAGATTATGAAACATTAAATATCAGATCCACTCATTTGCACCGTTTAATTACATGATCCAGCCTTCAGGTGTTATTTTCCATAAAATATTACACTATAGAGCTGTTCAGCAATGCGACATTGCCTTGGAAAGACTTTCCTTAGCTGGAGAGGTTGAAACAGGCCAGATAACCGATCACAGATCTTCCACCGAGTAGTGGGTTACACTAGATATCTCTAAGATTTAACCCTTATGTTGCAACCCTTGCATTCTGTGATTTAGAAATACTAAAATTGAGAATACAGACTATTCTTAATAAAAGTTAAAAAAATACATTAAATGTAAATCTATAAATATCTTGCTTCTTTGGGTGCCTAAAGCAAATGGCAATTTATTTCAGGTATCTAGAGGGAGGCATTTTTAAAATGAGAAGAGTAAGTTTGAGTAACTCTAATAAAATATTTTATTCTATGAACAACAAACATTCTTGTTTGGATATAACACAGAACAGTTTTATGGACAATTCTAGATAAGCCTGGAATTTGTGCTCCTCTTCTTTCTACTCTGCAGTCATAAGTGAATGAATGAAAAAAACTTTCTAACTCACCTTAATTTAACATATAATTAAATATGTTTAATTATATTAAATAATATAAAAAATAATTTAATTTAATAGAGGACAAACTTCAATAACAGTTTAGCCATCATTTATTAAACAAACCAAGTTAAGGGCACAGTATTATTAATTTGAGTTGCCTTGTGGAGTGGGTGCTATAACAAATTGCATAAGAATTAAACAATTTTTAACAATTATAACAGAAGGTACAAAGGAAGAGAAAAAGCCTAAATTGATAGGAAACAGTGATGTATTCAGCAGCATTATGTATAGATGAGAACATGGATAGATACATATGAAGAAAATTATGATAGCAAAATAATATTTATAAACCCCACATCTTGGTATGCTACAACTGAGATATATTCTCAGATTTACCTATTATACTAAAACAATTTTAGCATAATAAATAAACATGAGCTGTAGTGAACTTTGGTTCCTAATTCTTTATATAAATGAAGAAATGCAAGCGTTTTTCATCTTATTCAAAAAAGTGTAAATTTAACTTACTTAGAGCTACTTAATTTCATCTGTAGTTCAGTAATTTGGTTTGTCTTAAACTACAAATAGTAAATGTTATTTGATAGTGTTGCCAGGCAAAAGAAAAAGGGAATTGGAAACAAATGCATGTCACAGGTGCTTTTTCTCCAATGGCTCACAATTTGGTTTTCTCCCACTCAATACAGGTAAAATAACTAAGTGTTCAAATGGTGGAGAACCATGTTTGCTGAAAACTGGGTCCTTGGAAATTTCTTCATCAGAGAAAGTGGGTGGGCTATTTCAGTTTATTTGTCCGAATTAGGAAAAAACTTTTCCAATTGTATCTCAATAGCAAGATTCTGATGAAATCACTATTATTTGTCATGGTATGTTCCCTTAGAATTTAATGGAAGCATGTGACATTAAATAAGCTGCAGGCCACTGAAGTGATTGCTGTACAATGAAAGAAAGAGCAATCTGTTCATATACTCTGCAAAGTAGTACAAGAATATCACGTCATCCTTGAGAATTTTTTTTAAAATGAAAGCATTTTTAAATCCTCTTTCACTACACTGACAGAAAAATGAATGTAGGATAACTTCTCTACTCTAGCGGTACTATCTGAAGAACTGTCTGATGATGGGAGCACTAGATAGTAAATGATATCCAACTACTAGCTAATTCAGAGTTGGGGGTGGAGGTAAAGCCTGGCATGAAGAGCTTTTGTGAATAAGTGATTATTCTGACACTGAATTGCTGCATACTGTCAATGTAGCATCTGTAATTATTAGGGAAGAGAAACTGGGGTATGAAGGCACAGAATTGCCTTGATTTGAATGGTAATCGTTTGAAATATGGGTATGAAGTGCTAATTAGATACTGAGTAAGTGCTGAGATGCAGATGCTGCAGGCTTTCATTCTGGTTAGATAATAAGTGAGTGGGACTCCTGCTGGAATGTATCTGAGCATATTCCTTCTTTTCTTCAGGATAGAAGGAAAAAACCTGTTATTATTAACAAAAAAGGTTTAGCAGAATATGAATCTTTAAAGAAAATGCGAACAATTGGAAGCTATTCCATCTTCTGAAGCTGTATTTGTTTCTCAGATACTACTTGAACCCTCCAATTTAATGGGGCACCATTTAACATTAAATTGGTTCTTAAGCAAAACTGAAGCTATCTAGGAACTGACCAATTTGATATACTGTGTATTACCTGATAGAACAGGATGTGATTGATTTAAGTATGCTTTGCCTAAAGCCAAATGAATAAATAAACTAAAATAAATATATGAGCCTGAGATTTTATTACAGCTCATTTATGCTTATGTATTTTATATTAAAAAGGTCACATGACTTGTTCTTACCTGTGAATACAATTTTTAGACTCAAGATACGCCATCCCAGCAGCAACATCTAATGAAAATTTCACCAACTGTTTGGTTTTTAGCTCATCCTTTTTCTTTCTTAAAAAGGAAAGAAAATCACCTCCTAGAGAAACAAACAGATAAGCAATGAGACATGACAGGGTGATATTCCCATTTATCTCTCATTAGTGATGCTTGACTGAACAGGAGGCAGTATACTCTCTGCTCTGCTTTTCAATCAGTCTGATAGTTGAGTAAAAATAATAAAAATATCAAGATTATAATTTAATTAATACTAAGGTTTTTCAATCTATCTATCTATCTATCTATCTATCTATCTATCTATCTATCTATCTATCTATCTATCTATAAAATCTATCCTGCATTCTCATCATTGAATTCAATTCCAAAGTTAATTCATTTAAAACAATACTGTAAGCTAAAATAACCACAGGACATGCCTACTATCTCTTAGCTGATATGTAAGCACTTACTGGAGAAAATGCTCTGCTGGATCATTATTCTGATTATTGGAAATGATGTGTGCTATTTACATGATGCAATAATAACTCCATTTTTAAAAAGGGCACAAAACATTTGGGAAGTTTGCATTAAAGTAATCCATAAAAAAATAAGATGTGAAGGGATGTAGGAAAATGCAATGTACAGAATGGGAACTTGACTACTCATGAAGTTAAAGGTTTACAGGAAGGCAATGTACTGGGGTACAGAAAGAATATTTCTCATATCTACCTGGAAACATCATGCTATCTGGAGTTTTTCCCCCCCCTGCAAAGTATGTGTTCTAATCACAGATCTATGATCCTTCCTATTTTACCAGGATGCAAAGCTCACACAGCTATTTTCATTTGAATTTGTGACATTGTATTGTGGCTCTGAACAGAACACATTCTCCCTTGGAGGGGAGTAAACTTGCGTGCCTAAAATTTATTTGCATTTTTATCCTACTGCATTCCCTGGAAGCTCGTTAAGATCAGAAGGAAAAAACTGATATGAGAATTATTAAATATAAGTCAGGGTTTTATTTTAAAAATCTGTTTATTAATATATAATATATGGAATTCAAGGTCTTATACTGCTTAGCCCCGAGATAGATCACAGCAGGGGTAAGTAAACTGTAGCTTACATAGGGTTTCCAGCATCTGTAGAGCTCATAACATTTCCTTTCTATGTTATTTTACACCTAAGAAGTAAAATAGTCTTCAGTGAGGTTTAAGGGTCTTATTTTACTTAAACTACCAAAAAAGAAAGAATTATAATTATTTATAATTAATAATTCTTATAAATTATAATTTTTATTATAAATTATAATTTTTATTATAAAGAATTATAATCCTAAGAGGTCTCTAGGGGGCGTGCATAAGCGCACCAATGTGCCTACCATCCCTGTCCTATTGTTTCTTTTATTTATTTTTTATTTTTCTTATATGTATCCATGTATTCATAACTATGTTTTTACTTATACCTATTATCTTGTAAGCAATTGACAAACCAAATAAATAAATAAAAATAAATAATTTTAGGTGCCATATCTCCATGTTCTGTGCATCACCCATAGGGTTCAAAATTAAATTAGAAATGCATTCCCAAAAAGGAAAAGAGGTACCTACCCTGCTTTAAAAGAAACATCCTTTTAGCACATTCAAATAAATATACATATACTAATACCGGTAGGAATTTAAAAAACCCAGCATAGGCATTATTTTATTGTAAGCTACATTAATTCTCCTGAATCTAAATCAGGTAATTTTTTAATACAAAGACTTGCTTTTTAACACAAAATAGAGATATGTTTATTTATTATATGAAATCATAAACAACTGCCTTCATATAAAACTGACATGAGTGTGAGAGGGATTAGTTTAATTACCAAATCCTGAGATTTTTACCAAGTGTTCCAAAGAACCAGGATTCCATACATAGAAAGACTCAAGAGGTGATGACTTAATTACATGGTCTTTAGTTAAAGCTTTCAAGAAAACAAACTGCCCTATTAAACCCTTTGGTTGTTTTCTCACCTATATTGCCTACTACAGAGTATATGGTTCTAATTTATGATTCCAGTAAAAATGTTATCACATTTATGAATCAGATTGAAAACACTGGAGAGTAGTAAATAAAATTCAGCCCATCATTAGTCACTTAATAATAATAAAATATATCCAAAGTGCTTTTACATAGCCTCGTGTGTAATTATGTGCTTCTTTAGAAAATTGATGTGAAAATAAATATTACAGTTGTAGATTGCATTTACATAAAATATTTCAGGCTCCAATAGCCACAAACATGGTTATAGTCAAGCCCCTAAAAATAAGTTATACATGGGATTAGATGAATTTATTTATACAAAGATTTAGCATCTCAGTAATATACTCATATTACTAAAGGTGATTTATAGTAATTTAAACAGCAAACTAGATCAGCAAAAATAAAACCTTATGAAATTAGGCATAAGGAATCCTACACCCATTATCTTGTTCTTTGACTGGGGCATTCTTCTCAAGCTTTTGCATCAATCGTTGAAAATTTTCCCAAATCACCTTAAGACCAAGTTCTATTTAAACCAATTTTGCAGAACATTTTGAAATATGTTTTTTCTAGTAAATAATACTACATCTTCCTCGTGTTCTGAGTGATGTGGTCATTCCAGAAATAATGAGGTTTCTATGATATTCCCTTTCCTCTACAGCTCCCATTGCCACCATCATCCATTGTGAGGATTTTTGGTGAAATGAGAAATGTGAAATGATATAATCAGAAAAATATATTCTCCTATTCAGTCAAAAGAAAAGTTTCATTAGATAAATAAACAAATATGATAGTCTTGACAGAAGAAGCCATAATTTCCAAATAAGTCAAATGCACTTGTAAGGAAGAATTGCTTGATTTAATTCCAACACCAGCTCTCACACTCTCCAAAATTTCACTTAAGGACATAAAAATCCAAGGCATATGTCTTAAAAAATGGTATATCTTGTTTGGAAATAGTACTTGTAAAAAATGATGAAATTGGTTAGAAACTGAATGTAAGCCAGATGTGTGATAAAGCTATTCAGAAAAACCAAATGTAATTTTAAGCTAACAATATTCTTTGGAATTTATAAAATTTTGAAATTTTATAAAGTAATCATCATATTCCATTTTGCTGTGTTTGGTTCTGAACACTACATTTGACAGATTTTGTAGGAAATTGGAATAGGTTTGGAAATAAGCAACAATGATAATCTGGAGACTAGAAACTATAACACCTTTCAAATTTCTCAAACTATGCCATACTGGAAAATGGTAAAGTATTTTAAAAAAATGATTTAAGCAATTTATATGACTGCCTATCTCACAATAATGACTGACATACATAGATTAAAATAAGCTATTTACAAACAACAATCCATGATGATTGAGATAAATAATATGTTTCACTCATAAAATTACATTATCAGCAGAGCTTGCCTAACTACCAGGGGAAACAGCCAGGTATTCAGAGCCTTATAAAAGGCTAACAAGATAGAAACCATTTTGATCTCTGCCGGGTGTGTGTGTGAGATACTATTTCACAAGCAGGCACTGCCATGAAGAAGGCATGACTCCTGAATCCAACAAAATGACATTATTTATAGAAGAAACTTGAAACATGTCTTCTATGCTAGATCTGGTGCGATGAGCAGAAACAATGGGAGAGAAGCCCTGCAAGTAGCCTGGCCTTAGGGCCTCCATCTTGTTGCTTTTCTGAAAGACACTAAATATGTGGTTTTGTCAGTGGGCCTGGGAATCCCAAATGGAGATCAAGTGGTTGGTTTAATTGAGTTGTTGCTGCTGCCCTAGGTGTGGGTAGATTTTTCTGGTTTCTATATTGTAGATTTTTAATGTTGTAAGCTACCAGGAGTTATCTGTGAGTTGTCTGGCCATATAAATTTGTTTAACATACATACATACACATACACACAAATGTAGAGTTTTAAAGATAGCAAACAGCATCTTTCATGCCTGATGAAGCAGCAGTATTATATAAATGCAGCAAGAAATGCCAAAAACTGTCCATGGCATTGCATTCTGGGACAGCTTCTGATTGTTCTTCAAGGTCAGTCCCACAGAGTGCTTTATAGTTGTTAGGGATAGCATTGTTTACCCTAACTGGTTTAGGTAAAATAATAAATATGTTATCATAGTTTGTTAGTTAGTGTCTGCAACTTTAACTGTGGGACTGTAATTAAGGGAGTGGTTGTGAAAGCACCATAAAAGAAGCAAGGAACGTCAGCTTGCTCTCTCTGGCTTTGATGATCCCTAATTACTGCATGGACTCAAGACTGCGTTACTCGAATGGGAGAGAGACAAAGGACTGATTTGTAAGTGAACTGACATAGGATATTCTACATGGACTTTGCTAACTGAATATCCTTGAATGGACTGACTAAATGATACATGACTAATGGACTGTTATTTTGACTATGCTATAAATGGAATAAACTATATTTTTTTTTTGAAACAAATTTTTATTAATTTTAAAGATAAAACAACACATCATTAACCATTAAATACATAAACACATAAAACCTCTTAACATTGTAAATCCTTACAAGTCAAACAAAACATTATTTTTATACAGCATAATTCCAATTTATCCCATCTCCATATGGACACACAAACATCTTTCAGCAAATTTCTCATTATTTCTCTTTACTCCTATTCAATTTCATTTCTCTTCCATATTTATCCATTTTATAGTCATCATATTCTTTTCTTTCTGGCTTGTTTAAATTATTCTCGTCTAACATTCCTCCAAGGTTTTATTGATTCTTTTTTCCTTTTTTTTTATTAAAAACAAATTTTGTTAGTTTTACCATAACCACAATACACAAACTTACAAACACAAAACATAAACAAAACTAAAAGATCTTTTCTGAAGGTTGTCTGTTCCCGGGTTAAAACTCTTTACAGAGACACAAATTCAAACATCATATTCAACCCATATCTCCTTCCATATCTTATTACCATTTTCTTTTTTATATATATATATAAAAACCATTTTTATCAGTTTTATAAAAACAATGCACAAAGAATCAAGGCATAGCAGCTTATAAATTCTTTTCTAAGAAAAAATAATAAAAAAGACCAATAAGGCATAACATTTCCAGATTATAATATCAATATTTCATATAATATTAACTTCATATCTTGTCCCTACTTCTCTTTTCCATCCAAATTATTTATTAATTAAAATTTTATTGCCTTTTATCAATATACAAAATCCAAAAAAAAAAAAGCATATATATCCTTCCATATCTTATTACCATTTTCAACAACATTCTTTGTCTGTTCTATTTCCAATTATCCATTCATCTTTTTTTTCTTTTACTATACTTCTCCTGTACACCAATTGGAGTAACATCTATAATTCATTACCCTAACTTAGAAATACTACATATAGCAATCTTTCTTGGGATTCTGTTTAAAAGATTCTAAAATTACATAATAAATTTTATATTCTAAATATACATATAAAAACACACTCTTATATACCCTCCAGAATCCCTCTTTTAATCTAAATTAAATTCACCCATTGTCTCTAAATAAACTTTTTTTCTTTAAGTCTTGCTTCCCCCCATTAAGGCTTCTCCTCCCCCACTTTCTCTCTTGCTTATTCTTCTCCTTGCCCTTTCTACCCCTTTGCTTTTTCTCTTCGCTTTTCTTGCTCCTTTTCCTTTGCTTTCTAACCTTGCCTCCATCTTTTCGCTCATTTTTCTCTCTTTTGGTTGTTTTTATAATTCTTAAAATCCCCTTTTTCTTATCCTTTTTCTCCTCCTCTCCGGAAGGGACCCATTGTTCATCAAAGATGGCTTCTTCTTCCTCTTCTTCCTTGTCCCAGTCCTTCTGCTGCGTAATCAACTTTTCAAAAGAACATAACGCCATTTCTAACAATTTAAACAAAGCGCCCAAAGTATCTTCTTTTTTATATTTTTGATATTCAATCTCTAGTTCATCCACAGACGATGCCATTATAAAAAGGGAAACTTTTTCCAAAACAACCACAAGTATTTTTAATCAAAGACAATCAAAAGCAATTAAAAAAAAAGTTCCAAAAGTTAATACTTTTCTTCCTTCTTCTCTTTCTCTTTCTGAATTAATTTTTAATCAAAGAGGTCCTATTATGATATATCTTCTTTTGGGATCCACAAAGACGTTCTAGACAATCTCCTCCTTTTTCAGCTTCTGCTCCAATTTTTTTTTCTCCCTTCCCACTTGCAATGACAATTTTAAATAATCAAAAAACCATACCTCCAGCAGAGATTTTCCAATTTCTTAAATTTTTCAATGTCCAAAAATCCCTTTGTCTCTTAGCTTCAGCTTTCAAAGCAATCCACTTTCAATGTCTAATATATCCAAATATTTCTGCTTTTTCCGTGGGGTGGGAGAGTAAAAAAAAAAAAAAAATTCCCTTTAACAGCTTCTCCGCCGCTTTTCGCTCTTCTTAGGGATACAATGTATCCTCCAGCAATTCAAGCAGCTCAATTCCAGGCAATTTAAAAGGTGTTACTTGACCCGGCTCAGACAGAACTTTCACTCTTCACACTTCCTCCAGCACAGTTCTTACCCGGTTGCTGGCTTCTTCGTGGCGGCCATTGCTGACCGCCGCTCCACCGCCTTGGGAAAAAGGGGTTTTCCCGGAGAAGGGGGGGGTCTGCGATACCCCCACCTCCCTATCCGACTCCCCTCTCTTTTCAGCTGTCCCTACAGGGCAGCCATATCCCCCTGACCCATCTGGATCGGGGGTACCTCGACGGCTAGCACAGCAGGAATCGCGAGCTGTCGCGAATTCCTGCTGCCCCGAAGCCACGCAAACCGGAAGTTTCGGAATAAACTATATTTTTGATAGCACAAGCGTATGTTATTTTTACTGTATGTTAACAAACATACAAACTTATATCACTCATTTATCTGTGTGCCTATCTGACTAACGCTGCACATTCTGTTTAGCTTGTCCCTTTAACCCTGGTTGGGGAACCCAGGCTTAACACTGGTTATGGGCCCAGAGGCTGCAAAGTCAGTTTAACCAGGATAAAACAGATTTATGTCAAAAGTGAGAGTTTGTGTTGTTATACATTACAGTAAGCAGACAGCTGTGTTTTATTAATTATAGTTTTATATCCATATAAGAAAACATGGCACAAGTCAATCTACAAAGTTTGTCCCTAATATCCAAGTTGGATGGAACAAACTATGTATCATGGTCTATGAAATGTAGTCTACTTCTACGAAGAGAAGGTCTGTGGAACATAATTGAAAACCCACCAAACGTAGAGGAATGGGATCCAGAGGATGATGAAGATAGACTAAAAATAGAAGAATTTATGCATAAAAATGAACAAGCTATTTGCATAATAGGATTAAAACTGTCTGACCAGCAACTTGTTCATATCCATGGAGAGCAAACGGCTGTTGGGTGTTGGCAGAAGCTGAAAAGGATTTATGTCTGAGATAACGTTGGTGCTCACATAAATCTAACACGGAAGCTTTTCAGGACGCATCTCCAGACGAATGGTGATATGCTTACTCATTTGAAAACTATGCAAAGCATTTTTCAAAAACTGCATGAGAAAGAGCTTATTTTCTCTGAACTATACCAAGTCTACATAATTCTATCATCACTAGATGTAAGTTATGATAACTACGTCACTTCCCTTGAAATTTTGCCTAAGGAAAGTTTAACTTTAACTGATATAACTGGCAGATTGATTGAAGAGGCAAGAAGAAGACTTGAAAGAGATCAGTTAAGGAGGGAGCAACCTCAAAAAGAAGATAATAAATCTCCTACTGCATACGCAATTAAAAAGTGTTTTAATTGTGGAGGAAGAGGACATTTGGCAAGATTTTGTAAAAAAGCAAAGTGCCAGAACGCTGACCAGAATACTAAAAGTCATCAAAAGATAAATAAAAATTTAGAGTTAGCCATGTATACTAACGGAGCTGTAAAAAATAATTTATGGGTGGTTGACAGTGGAGCATCCCACTGTATAACAAATGATAACAAAAATTTTATTAAAATGTCCCAGAGTACACAGCAGATATCGTTAGCCAATGGCTGGAAACTGAAAGCTAAAGGTCAAGGTATAGCATATTGTTCTTTCATAAAAGAGAATGTAAAAATATTATATGTACCACAACTTAAGTTTAATTTAATTTCAGTTAGAATTTTGGTTAAACTAGGATATGTAGTTACCTTTAAAGGAGATAACTGCATAATTGAGAAAGAAGATAAGAAAATTACTGCATCTTTAAGAGGTGAATTATATGTGTTAAATGATAATGGTTTAAAGGTGGCTAACACGGTTTATGATAATAAGAAACCTCATGATGAATGTATTCACTTGTTACATCAAAGGCTAGGGCATTTAAATTTTAAAATGCTTAAGAAAACTGTTGAATTATCTAAAGGAATAAGTTTGAAACCTTGTAATAAGTATTTGCAATGTAATGATTGCAATCAAAGCAAGAGCAAGGTCAAACCGGCTAATAGAGTTGATGGATTTACTACCAAAGAGCCTTTAGAAGTAATATTTGCTGATTTAATAGGTCCAAAAAAACCAAGTGTAGGAGGAGCTCGATACATACTAAGTATAATGGACCACTATTCTAGATATGGGTTTTGCTATTTAATGAAGAGCAAAACTGAAACGTATCTAAATCTCTTTAATTGGATAAAATTTGCTGAAAGGAAAACTAAAAAGAAATTAGTAACTCTTATAACAGATAATGGTATGGAATTTACAAATAATAAATTCCAGAATAGACTTAGAATGTTAGGTATTCAACATAAAAAGTCTGCACCATATAGGCCACAACATAATGCCTTTATAGAGAGACGAGGCCAAACACTACAGTCAATGGCACGTACTATGATGTCTGATTCAAGATTACCTGACAATTTGTGGGGAGAAGCAATAATGTGTGGTAATCATATATTAAATAATGTTGTTAATTCAACAACAGGTGAATTACCATTCACACTGTGGCATGATACAAAACCTGATTTAAGTTACATGCACACATTTGGAGCACCAGCATGGGTGCATATCCCTTCACAACTTAGACAAAAAGAACAGCATAGAGCTAAAAGATTATTTTTTGTAGGATATAAATCTAATCATAGATCTTATAGATTCTGGGAACCAGGTACATCTAGAGTTTACACCAGTGCTACTGCTAAATTCCTAGAACATGTAGGATGGAATAGATTAGAGCAAGATTTAAATAACGAAGTAATTATTGAACCCTACAAAAGGCAGAAAGAACAGAATAGTTATAAGAAGAGTCCAATTAAAGAAGAAGTCCACGAAGAACAAATAGGACCAGAACAAGAGGAAACAGTTGATCAGGAAGAGTTAGATAATCAAGAAGAGTTTGTAAATGAAAGTCCACCTGTAAGTCCTGTCATACCTAGACGTACTATACGTGTAACTAGAACACCTGATAGATATCAAGCAAGTATAGTTTGCCAAATAACTAAAGTTCAAACTAGTGTAGATGAACTTAGGATGTATCCTGCGAAGGATCAGGAGACTTGGCAAAAGGCAATGGAAAAAGAACTAAATTCATTAAAGGTAATGAAAGTATATGAAGATGCCAAATTACCTCCAGGAGAAAAATCCATTGGGTGCAAATGGATATTTAAAGGAAAAACTGGAAATGATGGGACTCTTACCCATAAAGCTATGTTGGTAGCTCAAGGATTTAATCAAACTGCATCTGATTATGATGAAGTTTTCGCACCAAGTCTTAAAGCAACATCTTTGAGAGCAGCATTAGTGTGGGCAGCTAAGAAAAACTATGTCATTAACCATTTAGATGTAGAAACTGCTTATTTGCATGCACCATTGCAGCACACTATATATTTGAAAAAGCCAATTATTATAAAAGACAATAAAGTAAATAGTAATGATTGTTGGAAACTCAAAAAGAGTCTTTACGGGTTGAAACAATCTGGCTTTGAGTGGAACCAATACATTGTGAAAGAATTAAACAATATAGGTTTTAAATCTGGTTTAGCAGATCCATGTGTGTTTAAAAGAGAAAATAATGGAACGGTGTCATTATTGTTATTATTTACAGATGATATTGCTTTGATAACTAAGACTAATAATGAAGCTAATGAGATTATATCATTATTAGCCAAAAAGATAAAATTAAAGCATTTAGGTGAAATTAAAAAGTATCTAGGATTGACAATTAACAAAACAAAAAATGGATTTAAGATATTCCAAAAAGATAAAATTTGCCAATTAATTAAAACGTATAAAATGGAACTTTGTAAACCGGCAAAGACTCCAATGAGTCAGGAAGTTTGCCAAACTAATGATCAAAGTCCCAAATTTGGTAAGTCTATTTATCAATCTTTGATTGGTAGCTTATTATATATCAGCAATTGGTCTAGGCCTGATATAGCTTATAGTGTTAATCAGCTGGCACGTTTTAATTCAGATCCACATCAATGTCATTGGCAATCATTAAAGAGAATTTTAAGATATCTTAAAGGAACAATGAACCATGCATTGTATATAGAACCAAAGGGTGATTTGAGTCTTAGTGCCTATGCAGATGCAAGTTTTGCAACTGATATAAACACTAGAAAATCAACATCTGGGATGGCTATATTATTTGGTAAGACACTAATAGGGTGGAGGTCAATCAGACAACAGCATATCAGCTTGTCTACGATGGAAGCGGAATTTTCATGTCTGTCATTATTATGCACTGACTTAATTTTGTACAAACAATTATTATTAGACATGGGTATAACTGTTAAAGATTCCATTATTGTGTACGAGGACAAACAGGCAGCTATACAGTTAGCTAATATTGCTGTAAAAACTAGATCAAAGCATACTGATTTAAGATACTTAAATGTTAGAGAATCTGTAAAGAATGGGCTAATTAAATTGGAATACTGCATGACGGAAGAAAACATTGCAGACCAATTTACAAAAGCTCAAGGAGTAATTAAGTTTAAAGAGAGTTGTAACAAATATGATTTAAAGATGTAAATAGTTATTAGTTATATTTATTATTATTTCCTAAAAGGGGAGAATGTTAGGGATAACATTGTTTACCCTAACTGGTTTAGGTAAAATAATAAATATGTTATCATAGTTTGTTAGTTAAAGTGTCTGCAACTTTAACTGTAGGACTGTAATTAAGGGAGTGGTTGTGAAAGCACCATAAAAGAAGCAAGGAACGTCAGCTTGCTCTCTCTGGCTTTGATGATCCCTAATTACTGCATAGACTCAAGACTGCGTTACTCGAACAGGAGAGAGACAAAGGACTGATTTGTAAGTGAACTGACATAGGATATTCTACATGGACTTTGCTAACTGAATATCCTTGAATGGACTGACTAAATGATACATGACTAATGGACTGTTATTTTGACTATGCTATAAATGGAATAAACTATATTTTTGATAGCACAAGCGTATCTGTTATTTTTACTGTATGTTAACAAACATACAAACTTATATCACTCATTTATCTGTGTGCCTTTCTGACTAACGCTGCACATTCTGTTTAGCTTGTCTCCTTAACCCTGGTTGGGGAACCCAGGCTTAACAATAGTAATTCAAGTTCCTCTGTTCAAAGCTTATACTAGTTTTTGAATTTGAACTTTTTAGAAGTATAGTTCAATTATACACAATTAAATATACTATCTGTAAATTTCCCTGAATTTCTAATATTTTATATTTGTACTTTCAAATGATTGGTATCTGTACTGTCCGTTTCTCATTGACCTTGCTCTATGGATTTGTGTATTGACTGCTAAGTCGGTAGTTCAGTTTCCTGAATTCCTGGATTGATTCCAGGCAGTTAGCAAGTCAGAACATATTAGATTGCAACACAGAGCCTGGCTATAGACAATGGATTTGGTGGTGTGTTCTGGAGGTAAGTAGGTAAGTTTACCAGATGTTATCTTTGTATTTGTTCAACAAAGTGCTAGCATATTTGAGCAAACAGAAAATAAAATAAGAACATACAAATCAAATATTAAATTGTGTAATATTTTAAAGAAACCATTATCTGTTTAGTTCCTAATAATTAGTGGCTAATCAATAGAAACTTTCACAGAGATCACTTTTAAATAATATCAATTTTTAAAACATAACAAACTTTAACTACAAAGAGCAAAAATAGAATTCAAAATCTACAGAACAGCAACAACAAAAAAGAGAACATTTCTATATGGTACCAAATGACTGAAAGAACAAATATAATGATTTGAAGTTAAGTGATTTGATTAAAACAGTGCCAAGTCCAAAGAAAAAATATAGGATTGAGGATGAGGATCAAAAATAATCATAGAAATCATAATAATTAGCATAGTTTTCCTGCAGAAGGAATGCTTGTCTTAGAAACACTTATATTCTTGTGTTAACTGAATATTTATAGACCATTCATTTGGATATCAAATAACAAAAGTACTAAAATAAGATTTCCACTAAACTTATAATATACCATTAAAACCTCTATTGCTCATGTTATTTTTAAGATAATTTTTCAAAAACAAGCTCAAAATGTTGAATAAATGAGCTTTGGAAGACCATACTAACCAAAAGATTCCATTATATGAGTCTTTACTAAAATATTTATTTCATAATGCCTAAAGATGTTGTGAAATCACAAGGCTGTGTTGCACTGATTTCTTGGGAAATTCCTTTCAACTTTTTTTCAGAGATTCATCTGGTTCACTTTTTCAATTTTAAAGAATTAAGAAAGGTATACAATATAAAGAAAGGGTGAGCAACAATTTAGTAAGTCACTCCTACATCATCCCACCCAACTTAAGTCAATTGGAACAGCGCCTGCTACTATGATGGCTTTTTTCATTAAAAAAATGAAGCAAAGCAATCCAAACACATGTTGCTGCTGGGAAGTATGTGAAATGGTTCAACGCTGAAATAGTTTTGAATTTTTCAAGCTGAAAACAAACCATTTGTATTCTTGGAACAAATTGGCTACTTCAGTTAGAATTGTTTAGCATATTCTGTCTGTCCAAGAGAATGGGTTATTGTTTTGTGAGTTCAGTTTGTTTTCAGCTTGAAAAATTCAAAACTATTTCAGCGTTGAACCATTTCACATACTTCCCAGCAGCAACATGGACGACCATTGGTACTCAACCTGCACTCTCAGGTCTAATCAACCTTTGTGCTCCTATCCTCTTACTACAAATAAAAAATGATTAATTATTAATATGTTGTGTTCTGTCCAACTAGCCAAGACTCCTGAATTCAGGCATGATACCATCAGATAAATTGGTTAGCATATCAGTTTGCTAACTGTCCATAGGGAGACTAGCCACAGACTCTCAAATTCAGGAGAAAGCAGACAATCTGTAAAGAATGGAAACTACACATAACTAAAAATCAGCCCGACTCTTGAATGGCTTTATTAAAAAAATAAAACAACAAAAAAGAACTAAGTCTGAAAGAACTAAGCTCCAAGCAGCATATAAAAAATCAATGGAATAGAAATATTTCATTCCCTTTAATCATGTGGTGTTTTATCACATTTCACATCAGGCTATCTTTTGTTTATGCCATAAATAACCTAGAAAAATAGGATTTGCAGGATATTTAGCCATAATTCATTCCTTTTAACTTGCTGAAAAGGCAGCCTGAAGAGAACAGTGTTTGAAGATCTTAATCAGTGCCCCTTCCATAATTTTAATTGATGAATCTGCCTTTTAAAATAAGTTTTATGAAGATTTATAGTGCAACATATAAAATATTATATGCTCTATTCCATCACAAAGGAAGTGTTTAGGTAAGAAAAAGGGTAATTTACATAATGAAAGTGCCAAGTACAAGATGTGATACCAATTGCTATTAGACCTTGATTATGTTTCATCACTGTGATATGAATTAATACCTAATTGCCTATCCTTTAATATAAAGGGATTATTCTACTAATAAACTCAGACATTTATATCAACTGTAGCAAAAATTCTCGCAATCCATCTTCATAAGGAATAGGGCACATTAATACTTCAATAAGAGGATTTCACTAGAGCACTTTCATTTCATATCGCTGTGGTTTTTTTTTTTTTAGTGCTCTCTGGGAAAAAAAGTGTTAATACTATTATCATGTTACATTTATTGAGAATATATGTTAGGAAAACACCACCATCAACAGTATAACAGAAAACAGGATAAACCTGAAATAGACTATGTAGAACAACAAACTATATTTGTTTGTGAAATGGAAATAACTTGATAGAAGAAACAAACAATCTCTATCAGAATCTGAATTTAATGACCTAGGCCCAATCTGTATTATAGTAATTCTATTCATGGAACAAGACTTTCTATCACAGATCCATGAACATACCTTACTGGGGGTTGAAGTTTGAAGTCTGAAATAGTTTTATGCATGTTATTTGCACATATACACAGGGGAAAGGGAGATGAACTAAAATCAGTGATACTATATGTTATATAAACTGAAATGTTTTTCTCCTAGCACAAGGGACTTTTGAATTAAATAATCTACATTTTACCAGTATAAACTTACATATGGCGGGCAAAGCAAAAATCAAATTATCTGTCTGAAGCTGCTAGAATTTCAAAAGGTGTTGCAGCTGAACTTCCCTTCCCTCACCTCTCTGTCAAATATTGCAGCACATATCTTCTAATATTGTATGGTGTGCATATCATAATGTTGGACTAACATCTTTTAATTGCCCTATGTTCTACTTAGAGATAAGTTAAAGGCCAAAGATACAGCTGGATTCTCACCTTTTCAGGCTGAGTTCTATTTGGCTAGCAGAACTTATCTTTCCTCCATTTTCCTTTTCTGGATAGCTATTTAGAAAGGATAGAGAAAGTCCCTCAACCCACTTCATCTTGGAACATATTCAATCCTGCAACTCACTCTGGGAATCAAAGATGTCCTAGAACACTATGAGTGTCTTCAGCTCCCTCTAATAAACATTATTATATATTGGTATAATAATGTCCAGTTCCCCTCAGGCTCAACAACCAACATTATTTATCAACTGGACCATAAATATTCAGAAGCCAAGACTGTCAAGCTTCTCTTACCATCAGCCAAGCTCTTCTTCTTTTCCTCAGAGTTTCTCCTGGGTTTTTCCTTTCCCAGCTTAACTGTTCTTGTTTTTCTCTTCTGTAGGTAAATCTTCCTAGGGAAACCTAAGCTATCAGCTTAAAGCAAAACATTTGGTGTCTTGGCTGCTTTTATGACAGACTCACAGAGAGGTATGGTGTCCTATGTCACAAAGCATATATTTAAGTATAATATAATTAATTTATTTGAATGAAGATATTTGAACGATAATCAAATCCTACATGTTTCAGCACAAGTAGTTGGCCATGTGATATAAAACACCTTTATATGCTCTTAGAAATGAAACATAATGAAGTTTTATTTGGAAATCATACCTTCAGCACTACATATATTTACCCTAATTTTACCATGCACCAAGAAAGAACTTAACACAATGAAATTGCATTTTCTAGACCAAGCTATTTATTATTTTATTTTATTTGTTTGTCAAACATGTTCAAGATAACAAGTATGAACATAAACATGAACAAAGGAAGTAAATACAGATAAATGGGGACAGCAGAACAGGCACGGTAGGCACTTATGCATGCCCCATTTAAGGACCTCTTAAGAATGGGGTGAGGTCCACAGTAGACAATTTGATTGGGCAAAATGTACTTGCTTTTCAAAATGATTTTTAACTAAAGAAACAGTATTAAATGCAGTTTGCATCTTAAATGTGGCAATGAAATATGTTGTTTCTCTCTAAAAAACAAAAATTCTGTGAGATAGAATGATGGACAGCAGGATGAATAGAGAGATCAATAAGGAACCCTAGTGATGCAGTGTTTAAAGTACAGTATTGCAGGCAAACTCTGTCAGCAGCTTGGAGTTTGATCCATTGGTTGAGTCAGCCCCCCATCCATTCAAGGTTGGTAAAACGAGGACCAACTGTTGGGGGCAATATGCAAATAACGCTTACATTACAAACTGCCCAGAGAGTGTTGTAATGTGCTTTGGAGTGGTACCTGTATATAAGTCTAAATGCTATTGCTAATAAAAAGTACAAGGAATTAATATACTAGTCCTAAAATGCAGAGATACCGTGTTTCTCACATTATAAGGCCGGTTCTTTTTTTTTTTTTTTGAGGCCCGAAAAAATGGCTAGGCTGTCTTTTCGGGGGTGACTTAATTCCCCCCCTTGCATCTTTGGGTGGGCGGGTGGTGACGGCTTGGATGTTGACCTCGGCGTTGGTGGGGCACTTCGTATCGGGGTCAATGCAGGCAGCACCATATCCGGGTGTGCAACAAAAGTACTTCCTAACGGCAAACCCCTCACCATTCCCCCCCCATTTTGCATGTTTTAATATAGGCCTTAATTTGGGGGGGAGGGGCTTAATTTCATTTAATGCCCATAAAACATGCTAGGACTTCCTATTGGGGGAGGCCGTATTGTTGGAGAAACAGGGTATTAGATTCGCCTATTTAATTTAGTATTAAACAGAAATGTATACCTCAAACTAATGGGTGTCAAACTTGTGGTGGCATGTTGCTGTCATGTGACATTTTGCTATGTTTTTTCCCTTCGTGGAGCTAGGGTGGGCATGGCCTGAGTTTGACGCATCTGGCCCATGTGCCGCCAGTTTGACACCACTGCTCTAAATGGATTTGCTTTGCCAGGTAGGACTCACAGAAGCACTCAAATCCTCTTTAAATCCTCTTTATTTTATCTATTGATCACTTTTCTACTAAATTACATGTACAATTGAAGCTTGTACAGTATTTTCCATTCTATTCAGCTGCCAATTGTTATCCAATTTCATCAATTCTCTGACTGCTGAAGTTAATGGGTTCCTACTGTGGATTCGGTGTCAAGTTCATCAATTAAATGTTATCAACTAAAATTGGTGACTAAGAAACTTGAAACTCTACAGACAACCCCTGAGTAATGCAGTATGTCCAAACTAATCTACCCCACATGATTCTCTGTACAAAAGCAGAATTTCACTTCAAATGTGGAACCTTTCGTCAAATAGTAATAGCATAAGAAAGAAATAAGAAAAATAATAAAAACAATAACATATGATTGTATATTGGGGCTGTAAAAAGCATTTGAAAATGGTATTTGCAATGAGCTATCATTAAAATAGCTACACTGTTTGCAAGGTTTTTGTCACTAATTTAAAAAAATTCCCAGGTCTATATGCACAGCCCTACCGAATATTACTTCACAAAATAATGAAAAAAGAAATCCTGTGAATATTTTTGAACTTGTTAAGATCAGAAATACTAATATAGTTACAATGTTGCAAGGGGACACAGTCATGGGAACACCATGTCTGACTTTCCCTGATGGTTTTCTACAAAGTCAATGAGGAAGGCTGCAAGTTGTTTTTGTCCACAATACCCCACTGCCTGTCTGCATATACTCTGCCAGCCCTCCCATGTCTTTAACTCATTCACAGTCTGCGCTGGGTCTCCAAGCTCTCTCTGGCAATCCATGATTCATATACAATCTGCTCTGGACCTGCCAAGCCCTCCTCAACTTCCTTCAACCATCTTTATGGGTTAAATGTGCCTTTTTAACCCTTTGACAAATTGTGCAGTGATGCATAGGATCTAGCTGTTAACAGATAACTCTGTATTTGAGATAAATGAACTGTTAAAAATGCTCAAGAATCTTCTTCTCATGTATGGCTGACGAATCCTCTTCCTCTTCCTGATGCTCCTCTTCCGATAGAAAGAAAAATTATTTCCGCAAGATCACGCATTTGTTTTTCAACAGAAATATGAACTACTGAAGTTTTCTAGTCTGTGCTTGAATAGTTTAGTTATTGAAAAGAAAAGAGAAAAATTCTATTATTGTGTATGTGCTTTTGTCCCTATGGATGTTCATTCTGTTGCATGTGTTTTAAAGGTATGCATTTATTTCTCTTAAAACTTGGCAGATTTCAGACTAACTGGATCTTTCTTTTTTTAATAACTGCAGCCTGGATCTACTAACTAGAGTCAGGTGTCAAAACATATGAATTAGTATAATTATTATTTATTTATTACATGTACTTAAAATCTATCTTTTAGGATAGAAATTGCCCCAAAGCAGCTGATAATCAATATAAACAACTTAAAATAAAAACACAATAAATAGTATTCAAAAGCAAAGACATTTCTAGGATGATTCCCACAAGGTAAATGGTAACAACTTCCTTGTTGAGGGAAGGATCCAACTGGTCAAGCTTCCATGGTGGCTACTGGCTGCCTTTTTGTTCCTTCCCTTCTCTTCAGGGATATTTCTCACAGAGAATTTGGTAATAATAATCTTGAGAAAGTAGGAAGAAGAGTTTAGTCAAGTTGGCTTTTGTGATATTTAACATTTTAAAAATCCACAATGACTTTGAACATATTCTGAGCCTAAGAATTTGTTTTCAGTATCTCAACCGCATTGGGTTTCAACCTATAGGTGAAACTCGAAAAATTAGAATATCGTGCAAAAGTTCATTTATTTCAGTAATGCAACTTAAAAGGTGAAACTAATATATGAGATACACTCATTACATGCAAAGCAAGGTAGTTCAAGGCGTGATGTGTCATAATTGAGATGATTATGGCTTACAGCTCATGAAAATCCCAAATCCACAATCTCAGAAAATTAGAATATTGTGAAAAGGTTCAATATTCTAGGCTCAGAGTGTCCCACTCTAATCAGCTAATTAAGCCATAACACCTGCAAAGGGTTCCTGGGCTTTTAAATGGTCTCAGTCTGGTTCAGTAGGAAGCACAATCATGGGAAAGACTGCTGACCTGACAGTTATGCAGAAAACCATCACTGACACCCTGCATAAGGAGGGAAAGCCTCAAAAGGTAATTGCAAAAGAAGTTGGATGTTCCCAAAGTGCTGAATCAAAGCACATTAATAGACATTTATGTGGAAGGGAAAAGTGTGGAAGAAAAAGGTGCACAAGCAGCAGGGATAACCGCAGCCTGGAAAGGATTGTCCGGAAAAGGCCATTCAAAAGTGTTGGGGACTTTCACAAGGAGTGGACTGAGGCTGCAAGTCAGTGCATCAAGAGCCACCACACACAGACATATCCTGGACATGGGCTTCAAATGTTGTATTCCTCTTGTCAAGCCGCTCCTGAACAACAAACATCAGAAGCGTCTTTCCTGGGCAAAAGAAAAACAGAACTTGTCTGTTGCTCAGTGGTTCAAAGCCCTCTTTTCTGATGAGAGCAACTTTTGCATCTCATTTGGAAACCAAGGACCCAGAATCTGGAGGAAGAATGGAGAGGCACACACTGCAAGATGCTTGAAGTCCAGTGTGGAATTTCCACAGTCTCTGTTGATTTGGGAAGCCATGTCATCTGCTGGTTTTGGTCTACTGTGCTTCATTAAGTCCAGGGTCAACGCAGCTGTCTACCAGGAGATTTGGAGCACTTCATGCTTCCTTCCGCAGACGAGCTTTATGGGGATAATGACTTCATTTTTCAGCAGGACTTGGCACCTGCCCACACTGGCAAAAGCACCAAAATCTGGTTCAATGAACGTGGGATTACTGTGCTTGATTGGCCAGCAAACTCGCCTGACCTGAACCCCATAGAGAATCTATGGGGCATTGCCAAGAGAAAGATGAGAGATATGAGACCGAACAATGCAGAAGAGCTGAAGGCCGCTATTGAAGCATCCTGGTCTTCCATAATTTCTCAGCAGTGCCACAGACTGATAGCTTCCATGCTATGCCGCATTGAGGCAGTAATTGCTGCAAAAGGGGCCCAAACCAAGTACTGAGTACATATGCATGCTTCTAATTTTCAGAGGTCCGATATTGTTCTATGTACAATCCTTGTTTTATTGATTGCAAGTAATATTCTAATTTTCTGAGATTGTAGATTTGGGGTTTTCATGAGCTGTAAGCCATAATCATCTCAATTGTGACAAATGACGGCTTGAACTATCTTGATTTGCATGTAATCAGTCTATCTCATATATTAGTTTCACCTTTTAAGTTGCATTACTGAAATAAATGAACTTTTGCACGATAGTCTAATTTTTCGAGTTTCACCTGTATTTTTTTTAAAAAAATACATCACAATTTCTTCTTTAGCATCCTAATTTAAGCAAACAAAATCATTTTGTTACCAATTTGTCAAGACTATTGTCAGATTAAAATCTATTCTAAATCTTTACAGTCAAAGGGGAAGCTTAATGTTTCATCAAATAATTTTAAGTGAATTTTTCAGTACTGAATACTACGGCAACTTGTTTGGAGAACAAAAAGTCAATGCAGGCAATAGCCACCACTATTTTTCTGTCAAAGTAATAACACTTATATTTTATTGCCTCTGTAAAGAATATCAGAAGAGGCTTGTATGCATTGAAAACTTCAGGCAATGATTTTTGACTTTATTTTGCAAACAGATTCATGAGAAGAATTAGGAATCCTCCTGAAATGTGGTATTTACTCTTAATGCGTTCCTTAAAAACTGAATTTTATATCCGAACGGAAAAAACATGTGGCATTTCCGTTTAAGTCAGATATTAAGTATACTCATGTACATAGCATTCAGGAGCTGGCCTGTCATACTCTTTTGAAAAATATGATCTTAATAATTAAGATAGCAAACTAAGCAGACAGATGGATAGTAAACAAACTACTGCTTCCCAAAAGAGAGACTGAATTCAGTTGTCCATGTGTGTGAGAAAGAGAGATATTAGATCATTAACTTCAGTATCTGGAGGGACTGGATCAGCACTAATCATTTTCTGCCATAAGTAACTGAGTGAAAACACACAGAGAATATGGGCTGCTGAGATTTTTCTTCTCCCCGTATGAACTACATATACGTCCTATTGGTTTTTCTTTTACATGTACAAAGTATAGAACAAGAAAGAACATCAATAAAAAAAATGCAATTTCACAACATTATTATAGGACCCTGGAAGAGAGCAGTTTTTGGTCTCCTCCCCTTGCCTCCCTGTTCATGTAGGGAAAACCTCAAAGCCATTTCCATTAACATAGTAATATTTTTTGAAGCAGCAGGTCTGGCAACACTCTGTTGCAGGCAGAAGGCAGGAAAGATTGGAGGAAAATCCTTCTCAGCTTGACAGTACTGAAAGCCAAAAGATATTAAGAAAAGGCTAAAAAGTGAATTGTTCTAAGCCACTATTATTCCACATAAGGATATATTTCACTAATTGCATATCACACTTAAAAGCTTTATACATTATTGTTTCTAAAAGGATTCTCCCCCCCTTGCCCTTGTCTTATGTGCACAGGTAGACAAAAAATCACTGCATTGGGTTTTTATTTAATGGGAAACTTCTCTTTCTATTGGTGCAACCTTTACCAGGAATTAGAGCCGGATTGAGGCTAAAAATGGAAATGATTGTTCTCAGGTTATGATTCAATTTATTAAATGCATTCTTGGACTCAATGCATTTGGTACTATACTACTGACTACAGGGATACAGCTACAGTTTCAAATAGTAAAGCAATAAATAGGTATAATAAAAGTCAGGTGTATGACTGCAAGGGGGATGAAATGTTTTGGATGTAGGATGATGCTACCTAATGTTCACAAGATAGATAGGTATTTGCCTGACAGGTTTACACATTCTGATTCAGGCAGGATCTGATTAAAGAATGGCTGAAGATCATGTTTGCAAGGATGTTACCCAAAACTCTTTCTGCTACTTGGAAAAAAGTGTTTTTCCCTTCAAAATAAGATAGAAATGGCAGATTCAACAACTGGAAAGTGGAATTTAACCACCTCTCCTTTGCCTCAGATTTACCACAGAACAGGATTTTCCGGTTATAAATGGGCAAAGAGATAACATTTATTACAAGTTTATTCTATTCTGTGAAGTAGGGGTCCCCAACCCCTGGTCCATGGACTGGCAAAGGGCTGTGGCATGCCAGAAATGGGGCCATACAAACAAGTGGGGCCCCATCCATGGGATGCAAGCAGCATCCGAAACCATGCCCCCGTGGAAAAAACTCTCTCCATGGAACCAGTCTCTAGTGTCCAAAAGGTTAGGGGGCCACTACTCTGGAGGGTGTTTATTATTGAGAAGTTAACTATTGTGCTATGTTAGTTAATATTTTATTGTCTCTGGTATTTATATATACTTTGTAAGTAAATTTTCTACTTGTATGTATCTTGAAACTCTTCACAGCAAAATTCCTCTAAATTAGGAGAAAACCAACATCACCTGAAATTTATGAACAATTCTGAAAGGACTTTCAACAGATATGGGTGGGAGGAATTCAGTATGTGTAGTATCTGAGATCATTTTAAATGGATACTGGCCTACGAAATGGCTTGAGGAGAAAGGTACAAAAAAGTATTACAAAGATATTTTCTTGCCAAATTCTTCAATGCCTTCAACAATGACAGAGCTTCTAATGTGCTTCCTTCTGTGGAAAAGTTGGGCTATCTGCCTTGAAAATACCCCATATGGAATTGTATAGCACAGACAAATATCAGCATAGGAAATATTTTATCACATTTTGTATTGTGTAATAAATTGCTTTATGATAATACTTACATTACACAATATTTTATAATAGTCCTTGACACATCATTTTAATGGAATCTGCCTATTATGACAGTAAGTCATAGTTGTAGTTAAGTGAGGCTGCCCACATGGTTGCCTTGCTTAACAACCAAAATCCTTTCTCACTGGGTCCACCTTGCATTTACTTCTTAACTGGTTGGGTCCCCATAGGCTTTAGACGTGCTTGCTGTCCCATTGGGTCCCACACCCTCCTCTCTCCTATCACATCGTGGTCCACTTACTTTTTCCAAAGAATGCTTTTGGAAAAGAGAAGCAGCTGATCTGTCACATGACCTCCCTATACAGAGGCCATATGATGCCATCCAGGAAGCAGATGCCATTTTAGAAATGGCTTCAATTCTCAAAGTAGCACATTATGATCCTATCTAACTCACACCTGTTATTTTCATGATTCAGGAAGCATTTTTTCCCAAGGACAAAGAAAGGGGGCTTGGCTCAGGAAACCATATGTAGGAGAAGCTGAACCAACCCCCATTGCTTCCCCAGTGAACATAACGACTTCCTGCCTTTCCCTTGGCTAGCATGTGTATTTGCGCCATGCTTCTCAGCAATAATAATAATAATTGTGCAATGTGGCAGAAAAACTGTAAGAATGTCAGCCAATGGGGAAGGTAATGTCTCACTTGAGGACACATTATATAGTGGTCTCAATTGTGATTGTAAGAAAGGACTATCTTGCACTGTCTTTTGTTTTTAAAAATGTTGACTTTTCCATTTCTGAGGATTTCTTTACTCCATTGAATCACTATTTGTGATTTTCACTTGTTCTTGACCCATTCACTCTTTCTTCCTTTGTTTCAATTCACATACACTGATTCAATTTCTATTTGTTTACTACATACACTTCCTAAGTAATCTCATCCCTACTGCGTCCAGCTCAATTTTGTTTCTTCTGACATACCCACTCTTATTTTCATATAATAAAGCAGGCAGAAATATGTTTTTATACACAGTCATACTTATTTGGATAAACATTCATTGTATACACACATACAACCACACATTCTCCATGTTTATGCACTGTCCTGTTCAACAACTGTTTGCAGTTACAACAGTGATGTAGAAGTAACTTCTGACCAATCCTTGCATTACATCACAGGTCTGTAAAGCAAAGAAAAGTGCAGTTGCAGTTTCACTTAGTGACTGCTTTCTTAATGACCAAATTGCTAGTTCCAGTTGTGGTTCCTAAAGAAGGACTATCTGTAATTTATGTGCCCAAACACTGCATCAGTGTTTAGCTAGAATATTGAATGAAGGCTTACAATATGCAGGCAATTGGAAACAAAACAAAAACCTCTAAATAGAAAGATTTCACTGTTTCCTACAAGAGTACTAAATAGAATAATCAACCACACACGAGCTTTTGTTTTAATGGATTTAATGTGCTAAATTCCAATTTAATCAATTTGTGTAATGTGCAAACTGAAGACCTGGTTCCAAATATTAGTGTATTTTCAATGTGATAATGTTATGACCGTTCATCCTCTCAAGTTCTCATTTATATTAGAACATTAAGCATGAAATAAAATATCACCGTAACCAAGTAAATAATCTGGAATAGCATTTTAAAGTACCCACTAACACAACATCAGAAGTATTTTGAAGAATGAAACCAACAGGAATAAAGACTGAAATATTACGACTCATAAAAAGTACACTGGCATGATATTCATATACATGTTGATACCAGAAAAAGGCAATGATTTACAAGGGATTAAATCTATATTACATTGTATGGAAACATTATGCATTTAAAAGGAATAAATTAACAAATATTCTATCGGTTGAAATATGATTCCACAGTTTCCTCCCTCATCTTTTTTTCATTGCCTTCACTTTCTCTAAGTTTAGTTTACATTGGTTTTCTACTGTTGTAATTAAAATTCTTAATAAAAATTATATTCAAAATTCCCAGATGCAGTATATGCTTGGTTTATACTGATAGTTACTACTCTTTTGTATGACATTTAATCTTGATTCCTGATTACATTTCACTTCTACTTGTGTTTCTATCTTTTCTTTGCAAGAACTGATCTCTTGGTGGTGTTCTTTTTTTAATGGTATACTATTTTTAATAATACGGTTTTTTATTTGCAGAAAATTAGTTGTGTAATGACTTGTTTTTCATTCTGGAAATTATAAGTGTGAGCTTCTGAATGATATAATCTATATGCATTGCTTCCCATGACTGGAAAAAAATGGTTGGCTACCTAGTGCTTAGTGGAAGGCGAATTTTCAGAAATATAACTATGTCCCTATCTTGATACTCATTTTACTACTTTGTCAACCAAAGATACCAAATATAATCATAGAAGATTTTTATATCATTTATTATCTTTTAATATACTGGGCTGACTATTATTAGTACACATTTTGAGATAAGAGAATTTTAATGTATACTGGTTGCCTGAACATTTCAGGCAGGAATAGTAGACTGCATTGGAAAAAATGCTTTTGATAATAAACTATAATAAGCATATTCTACTGTACTAAAGCTGTTGTAAATGAGTGCCTTAGACTATTTCACTGGGTTCAGGATTAAACTACAGTAGCAATGCAATCCAAAAATTAAGAAAATCCATTTTGGAATCATCTTATATGACACTAAAATATTTATCACATAAACATTTTGGGTCACATAAAATAAATTGAGCCAAGACTAAAAACATTATTAAATAAAAATCTAGGTATAAAAATTATTAAATATGTCGAATTAAGTCTATGAAATGTTGAATTCACTCAAAGAGACATTATGGATGTAACTCTACTTTTTAACCCATTCTTCCCCTTACAGTTGCTATTTCACAATTTGCAATGGGTAGGGCAAAATTACTCTGTTGAGTTTATCGTCCATAGCCTCTAATAAGTATGTTTTTTGACCTGACTTCTAGAGGTGGTATTCAGCATGTTCTGACTAGTTCTGGAGAACCGATAGTGGAAATTTTGAGTTGTTTGGAAAACCAGCAAATACCCCCTCTGATTGGAGATTTTACAGTATCCTTCCCCTGCCACGCCCACCAAGCCATGCCCACAGAACCAGTAGTAAAAAAAATTGAATCCCGCCACTGCTCACTTCCCATATCATTCAGTTCCCATGATCTATTTCTGGGCACAAATGCAAGCAATAATTAAATTTCAATATCTTGTTACTGTGCAACAGGAACAGTCCTTTCAGACAAAGCACTTCAGAGACTGGGGAATAAGACTTCACATATCATGTTTTTCTGATATCTCTGTTTTGCAGCTTTTAGTGTGTTCTTAGAAAAGATATTTGTAATACATTTAATAAAGTGAAGCCAAAGATTTAAAGTGGGTAACTGTGACCATTTTAGGAAATAGAAAGAGTAGCACTAGAAGATTAACCTTGCTATCTATTTTATTAATTTTGATCATTTATGGATATTTTCTTGTTTATCATACAATTATTAATTTTTAAAATTTAATTTTATAACCTTTAATGAACTATTTACCCAATTAAGGTTTTGATATTTACTATATCAAAACTTACTTGCTGTAGACTATTTTATGTATAGCCCACAGTGGAAAAACTATATTAGAGTAAAACCTACCATCAGCCATCAAAGGTTGCTGCATCTAAATTACAAAATCATTTTAAAGAACTAAATTAAATATTCATCTTGTGACTTCCAATTCTTTTCTCTTCATTATATTAATTATTCTTTTTCTCCCCAGTCTTACAAAAATATGTCGTGCATAAATAAGCATATACAAATGCAGTTTAGCAGAAATATAACCATTTATTCTCCAAAGCCTATTTTTAAAGAATGGGGTTTTGTTTGTTAAAGGGACATTAAGATTATATTTTGCTTTTTATCACAACATTCACATTGGTTGCAAAAGTATCAATTTTGCAACAAATTAACATTACAAATACAAATATTCATGCATGGAAAGCACCATGTGGAAAATATGGGAAAACAATCCTGCAATACAGCTTCTCTTAACGTTTCTTGTTCCTTTTAAATGAAGTTGACATATTAATCAATATTTCTTTATATTTTTAATAGAGCTCATATTACAGAGGTATTTTTTACTTTTTTTCTTACACCATATACTCAATATTGCAAGTAACATGGATCAGACAAGATTTGCATATCTAGAAAAATTTACAATGAGAAGCTATGGTTTTGATACTTCTTCCATCTCCTGGCAAAAGTAAAATATTAGTATGATTTTGAATTTCCTCAAGCCACTTTTATCTAATCCTTATAAATCACCATGTTTAAATTCCAAAGTGATGTAATTTAAAAAGCATAAAATGCATGTCCAAGACATCAAAATACAAGAGTGAGAGAAAGAGAAAAATAGAGGACAAATGGCATATAAATATATTATTTACAAATAATATTGTAAACCAACATTACCTGGAACAAGCTCCATCACAATATAAATAGGCTGCCTTTGGGTACATACTCCTATAAGCTTTACGATATTGGGATGGTCATATTGTTTGAGTATTCTGCAAAGAGGTGGAAAATTTCCTTACATCAGTGTAATATATTAATCTCTAAATTCTCTTTAATTTATCATAAGAAAAAAGTTAATTCACTCACATTTATTCTTCCAGGAAATTTAATGACTATCATTTTAGTTATATCTTGCTTATAAAAACAGTAATGATCTATACTTTGTGTACAGAAAAAATGTAGGATAATGTTCTCATTGCTGATTTCTCTGCCCTTCTCCCATCCTAGAGAGCCTTAATTCAAGTAACTTCTACATTATTAATAATGCAATGGCATAAACACTTTTAAATTGAAATACATTTTGAAGTGGGAAATATTTTCAGCCACTAAATGACTTTTTAAATTATATATTTTGGTATTTTTTTACTTCTTACCTGGCCTCTGATAAAAACTTTATTTTCAGTTCTTGAGGAAGATCTTCTTTACATGTTTTTACAGCAACAGGTGTTTTATCTTTTAATGTTCCCTTATAGACTTCACCAAAGTTACCCTGAAGTTGTAAATATTAGAAGTTGTCAGTGAAGAAAACAGTGAACAAAATCATATTCTAAATGCATAAAATATCAAAATATCTTAATTCAATGCATTCATACTAATTTTCTTATATAAGGTCATGTAACTTAATAGATAAGTTCATTTATTAAAAATGATATTTACTTCTCTAAGTAGGTACCTTTTTAATAGATGAACTAGTGCAGTGCAGCAGTACCTTCAGCGGACAAGGGAAGTCAGATTGTCATCAATAGCATCATAATGTAATTGCTACACTTGCATATGCCTCAAAGGTTCATATTTTAAAACTGTGGTATTTTCCATGTCATTTATAATTTTAGTATTTCTCAAAAGTGATCATTAAATTATCAGAACAGTGAGTAGTCAAGTAGGCATGAAGCTAACAGAGTATCCTTGGGCCAATCACACTCTCTCAGCCCTTGGAAGCAAACCACTCCTGAAATCTTGTTAAGAAAAATGTTGGGGCTGTCCAGGCTGTTGCAGGAGTCAACACTGATTCAAAGGCTTGTGCATTTGCACTCATGCACACAAACAATTATTGTAACTGTTGCCAGAAGACTTAAAAAAAAAATTAGGGTTAAGAATAATATAAGCAGATATAATATTGTTTGGAAGAATGCAACTACAGCTCTAGCAATCTTCCTGTGTGCTTCCTTGTGAAATTAGATCATATGAAGAATGTGTATTCTTTAGTAGAGACTCCATTTATATTAAATTTTATCTCAGTTTAGTTCCAATGTTACTATCTTTTAAAATTATTTTAAACATATGTATGTGTACACACACACCCTTACACACATTAATTAATTAATTAATTAATAAAATGTTCTGGTACTCTTGCAATTCCAAAGTACTGGGACAATGGGGTAAAATAAAAAATAAATACAAGAAATCTATAGTATAATTTCTCTTCACGTCAGCATCAATACCCAAAAGGTTTGAGAATAATCACTTCAAAGATAGCATTATTAAAACCATATTAGGCCTGGACATATGACTCTTCTTCGGAATACAAATAGCAAACTGCTACACAAAGCATCAATATCAACTAGAAAAAAATGAAATCAAACCTATCCTTTAACACTGGTTCTGTTTCAGAGACCATAATTTTGCTAAATCTTAAAGGAGTAAAACCCATAAAGCAATGTTTCTTAATGTTTTTAAGATTATATAATATGCTTCTATATTCAAATATGTCATCTGTTCTTTTCTTTTTAAATAAACATAAAAATATTTAAATATATCATATTTTGATATTATTTACTTCCCATGACATTTAATACATTTAATGAGTGCAACTTTATATTTAATAAGACAATAAATTAGCAATATTAATGAAATGTATCAGCTTGCATATGACAGAGTATTTCATCAGCATCTGGAGTAAGACATATTATAAGTTTTAGAATTAGGATCCTTGACCCTAATCTTTCTAAGTTTTACTAAGTACTTTGTGAATTCAATATCTTTTCACTTAAAAAGTCATTCTCTGAACCATCATCCAAAATTCTTCAAGTGATTTTTATTGGTGACAATATCTTAATTTGAAGAAATAAGCTGAAGTGACAGTATTTTCAAGTTATTTAAAATAACAGCTGCAAAAAACTTTAATCTTCATTCCTATCTTTTTATTTATACCATCATATACTACATATTGCCCTCCATGATCTGCACTGAAATCTGTTAAGAATCCCCACAGTCCGATCATGAATAGAAGAGATTATTTATATCTTAGGGTTGAATTGGGGGTGGTGGTGTTCCTGGACTCTCTCAACTAAGCTCGGAGAGCACCAAGGACTACATAGTCCTGTCTTCTCATGGTTTAGCTGATATTTTGCAAAGACCTCAAACTAATTTATGCCCAGTGTGTCTTCACTGGGCATAAATTAAAGCAGGTGATCTATCATGCATTGAAAAGGCTTAATAGCAACTATGTCTTGTAAGAAGAAGCTGTCTAATAAGGTTTAATATTTAGGAATTTCCCCATTGCTTTGATAGTTACTTACTTTGCCAAGTAATTCTCCCAGAATGACGTCTTCATGATTGAGAATCCATTTTTTATCCTGCAGCAATAGACATTAATATTTTTTTTTTTAAAAAAAGCTAATATTTCTTATTCATATCACTGGCTTTCTTCCAGAAGTATAATTCAATGAAACTAGACAACCACATACAAAACAGTTTCAAGATAAGGACAGTCATGTGAAATCAGCTAATAAAATCATAGCAAATTCCTAATCAAAACTTTGGCTTGATATAATGCCCATACAATATATCCATATTATCTTTAATATATGAATTCATCTATCATTTTTAAAAATTACAGAAAACATCATTAAATTTTATTATATTACATGTGAAAAGCCCAAATATTTATAATACTGATGAACTGTCTATATGCTTATAACAGCTTTATGATCTTGATATAAATTTTACTTAAAGAGCATTTTAGAGATTTTAGATACATTTTAATCCAAACAAAAATTGCCACTGCTAGAAAGAGTTAAGCAAAAACATAATTACCTAAAAAAACTTTTGAGGTTACTATTATCTTAACACTGTTTCTATATTTTTAGCTATGTATCTTTACTGAAATATCTCTTTTATGAGATCAGACCATGAAAACATAAACCAAGTATATCTTAGTTTGCATTGAAGAAACCAGCAGTGGAAAAACCAATATCATCAAGTCTTGTGTGAGATCTTGAAGAGATATTACTGAAAAAAATCCAAAGTATTCCATTTTAAATTGCATACCAAGTAAACGGCAGAATTAATTTTGGATGCATTCTTAATATCCTATATAATTTTCAACAGCTTATAGATTGAAAGACAGATTCTATGGGTATGCGAGCTATCCCTATTTTGATCATCTAATGAAAATGTTATATGTAAGACAGAGTAAAATAAATGGCAGAGAAACAGATATCCAGTAGATAAAATCAGTGGTCACATTTCAAAGGCACTTGGAAAATGAGGTAAAATGAGGACCCAGACTGTGGGACAATATGCTGATTCTGTAAATTGCTTAGAAACGGCTGTAAAACATTGTGAAGCAGTATATACATCTAAGTGCTGTTGCTATTAGAAAAGAATAAGATGATTTGCATTAAGCAGAATAGCACAAGATCTTTATCAGGTATGCTTGAGAAGACCACTCACTGATTATACATTTCACAGTGTCTTTAAAATAAATACTTTACCACTGAACAATGAAACATATCTTTTATTCTAGTACTTATTTTCTTCTTACATGTGTGATTGTGTGTGTTTGTATTCATCAATACTAAGGGAAATAGGTAGACAAAACTAGAAACATATTAAATCAGTGCACTCAAATAAAAACAACTTTAGGAAGGTTCAAAGCAATATTAGCAACATTTATTATCCCAATTCTTTAAAAAGAAAAATGAGCATTTTTCCAATCACTGAAAAGGAATTATAGCAGACAAATATGTTCATTATTCATTGTCCAGTCCTCTGCTAGTTTCTTTTAATTCCTATTAATTTAATTCCTATTTGTGATATTCATTTATCTAACTTAAATCCTGACATACTGCTATATAATTAAAACTAGAACAAAATTAAAATCGGTAACTTGAATCTCAAATTGGTAAAAGAGATGGATTTCTAAAATTTTCCTAAATACCAGGAGAGCAGAGAGGCAAGGGTACCCTGCTTATAAAATGTACTTCATAAGCATACAGGAAAATATCCTTTTCCGTGTAAGCAGGCTTCTGGTATCAGGGGAAACTCCAAATGGATCTCTCCTGCTGATCTAAATAACTGGACAGATTAAAGGAGCAGAAATGATCCCTCGGACTATCAGTTCCTAAGCTATATAGAGTGTTAAAGTTCAACATTAATATCTTAGATTGTGCTTGGCGAGTAATTATCACAATTCTTCTATTCAATCATGACCAATTCTTGGATTTGGACCATACATAATACATAATTTGCACCAGTCAACAGCTCGTTTAATCATTTTGCACTTAGAGCTATCATTGGTCATTTTTCAACAGCAGAGCCACATTGAAATCCTTTATAAAAGATGTAATCAAGGCATAGATAACAATGGCCAAGTCAGATTAGCTCAGGAAGAATCAAAGTTGGCACAATCACTATAGTTATGGAAAGATGTTACTTGCCATAGGCTTCATATGCAAATCTAATAACTGGGATTCAAGGAACAGTCCCATACTGCGAACATACCCTTTGTTGGAAAGAAAAACTTTGTACTAAATAAACCTAACATCTACCTTGAGTCCAATTTTCTCATTACCAACAATGTTGTTTCTTTGTCTGGATTTAATCATTCAAATTAATGATAATTAATGATAATGAAATGAATGATAGGGAACAACAGAAAGGGGGTGTTACCACTATACCGATGATACCTATTCCAAAGTTGATGACCATATGCAGAGATGCATCTCAATAAGAACAATCAATTCCATCCAGCACTCTGGTCAAGGGAGAACCTAGCAACACTTCCCTTGCAATTGCCATAAGCCAGGGGTCTCCAACCTTGGCTCCTGGAAGCCTGGCGGACTTCAACTCCCAGAGTTCCACAGCCAGCAAGCTGGCTGTGGAATTCTGGGAGTTAAAGTCCGCCAGGCTTCCAGGAGCCAAGGTTGGAGACCCCTGCCATAAGCCCTTGTCAACAGACAAAAAGCAATCCACAGAATCTGACTAATAAATGCAGCCACACCCAAAATCATGATGAATACAAACACACACAATCACACATGTAAGCAGAAAATAAGTACTAGAATAAAAGATATGTTTCATTGTTCAGTGGTAAAGTATTTATTTTAAAGACACTGTGAAGATGGCATTTTAAAGACTTCTTGATGAGAAATATATTTGGTGTATAATTATTCAGAACAATAAACAAAATTGTACTATAAACTGCAATCAAATAAGCTGTCAGAAAATATTACAACTATTTATACCAGTACATTAGTCATTATGCCTGCTGCTGTTCCAATGCCTTTTTATGTCATTGCTTTATGATATAAGCTTTCCACATTTGTTAAAGTCAAAAATCAAGCCAAAATCTTACTTAAATATTTAGGAGTTACAGATATTTGGTTACATGAGGGATTTGTGACAACCAAATGCAACATGTCATAGGCCTGTGCGTGGTAGCTCAGCTTTGCCTCAGAAATGTACTTTGTGACAAATGGTTGTTGCAGCAGTCCTCCCAGAGGTAAAAAGACAACGTGACTGGTCTGAATGAGATGTTTCTACCAATTCTGACACTTCAATCAGCAGTTCCAACAGGAGGTAACCAAAGCAAATACAGCACTTCAATGTAGCCATTTTACTTGACTCTTAGAAGGATGAAAACTGTGTTACTTCAAGAAGCAGTTTCAAAGGAATGTTCACTTCAATGTTTATCAAAGAGACTGCAAAACACAAGCATATGTATCTGCTAGAAAGTAGAGCAGATCTCATGCAGTTTGTTCCTGCCTGCTAGCAAATAAAAAAAACACAGGAAAACCTAGTTCTTCTATAAATCAATTTAATGCGAAAAAATATTGTTATACAATTCCAAATTTAGAAAATGTTCAAGCTTCACCAGATATTAAGTGTTCTTCCTACTGATTTTTTTAAAAACTGATTCATGACAGAGCCTCACTCAGGCCATATATACTTAATGAAAATAAGACCACTGCATTAACCCATGGTTTTGCCCAACCCCAATAAGACTGTTGTCAGCTTTGGAAGCCATATTGGCACCAGATGCTTCCACACTGCCACATTCTTGAGCCTGGGAAAATGGGAGGGGGGAATTTATTGAAGTGTATGTGGTTAGACATAATAGCATTCTTCTTCTAAATCAAGGTCATGTTATTTCTGCACCTGGTTGGAGAGGACATCTCAAGTTGGGATGGATAGTGATTGGGGCATATGATGCAATGATGGGTGCAGGGGGTGGATTTGTAATTTTTTAGTTATTGCAAGGAAACCCAGAACTTTCAGATTTGGAATTTCCCAGATGTGCCAGTTTATTACAGTTTATTACTGTAAGAAAAAGAACCTTGGAGAGGATGTCTGTCTCAGAGTTATTTATTGGAGTAGAGGTTTTCTGGAATGTTTCATATCTCAGTGTGTAAAATAGAGCCTAACATCATCCTGGCAAAAGTCTTCTGTATTTATGAGGAATTTTAAGATTCAGTTGTTGTTTTGTCCATTTGAACTATTTTGGATGATCCATATAGAAACATTAAGGCTTACATCTTCCACAGGAAAACCCCAGTAGATGGGAATTTGAAATACAGTCCACAAATGCTTGTCAATTATGATGAATGTTCAATACTCTTTTCCAATTATTGCCTATTTCAGAGGCAATTTTCTCACAAAAAAATCTTTCCAAGTCTTGGAAAAAATATATATTGTTTTAGGACCCCATATCCAAGCAGCTATCTTGAAACAGAATTAAAATTGGGGGGAGGAATGTAGTCTTGGAAAAAATATATCTTGCTTTAGGACCCCATATCCAAGCAGCTATCTTGAAACAGAATTAAAATTGGGGGGAGGGATGTAGACATTTGAAAGCATGTGTGATCTTTGATTCAAAGGGCTTTCCCATTAATTGTAACAAGGGTAATCAGACACTCAATCCAGAAATTGACTGGTGTCCAAAACAGGACACAGAATTTAGCTATTCTATAAATATGATGTTTCAAAAGTTTCAATTGATATGTTAAATATGTATTAAACAGGTGGTGGGATGGGGACTTGAAGGACTATTGTCCTTAAAACAAAAGAGCACAATCAAAGCAAATGCTAAGTTTGAAGGTACCAAAAGTTCTGTCTCCAGGTCTCTTATGCCTGACATCTTAGCAAAATGGGCCCCAATTGAATGCAATAGATTTTCTAACATATGGGCTCAAATATTCCTTAAGGTAACATGATAGTGAATTGCACAAGGATTTAAGATTCTAAACCAGCATTTTAAATCTGTTTTTTAAATAAACAAAAAGCCAATGAACCTGACACAAATGCAATACATCATGATCAAAATACCTACCTCAGAAAACATAATAGTAATGAATATTCTACATTAACTTTTTATTTTATTACTAATGCAGTGCTTTCATTATATATTATATACACAGAGAAAGATTAAACATCCCTCTGCTGATGCTCATATATTAGAATGAATACACGCACGCACACACACACTGATTTTTAAAACATATTTAGAATACCACCATATACTCTATATGAGTTACTATTATCTTCAAATATTTGGGCAGTGATTGCTACAATAAAATTTTCATTACTCTAATGATAATTTATTGAATTGGTAACACATTATTACTTTACATGTAAGCATAAAAGGAAATCTTTGTTTACCACTTTTTCCTTCAAAAAAATTACTCACACATTGGCTTTTGTAATTTAAATCCTATTAAGATTTTTCCATTATGATTCTTAACTTGACATACAGTGAATATGATATGTAATTGGGCCACAACTATTAATAGTTACTTCAATGACACAATAAAAAATGAACATTTTATTCAATAAGCTATCTGAACAACATTTTGTTTTGTCCATAGCATCAATTGTGATGCTCCAATTTAAATTCCAATCACTAAATAGTTACACGTAGGATAATTTTGTATGAAAGAAGAATTAAAATATTCAAGGACTCCTGCCAAGGACTCACTTCACATGAATTTTAAACAAGCAATCAGTGATCAAGCAGTATTTAACATAGAAGAAAGCATTTGTGTTGCATGCATCACATGAAAAAAACTAACAAAATATTTTGAAATTCCTTTTTACTCTAATTATTTGTTAAATGAATTGATTTGTCTGAGCTTATGAGCATGATCACAATTTAGCTGTTTGAAGGTTTTTTAAAAAAGAAATCCAATTAAAATAAATGCAAATGAATATTTCTATAGGTATGAGTTATACAGAAAAGTTTTCAGTATTCATTAAAATATACTATAAGTCTACAGATTATTTCCCAAACCAGATCTATAGTATCTTCCTACTATCATGATTAATATATGTTCACATATTGCTGAATAGTTCCTTCCAGTCAAAGTTCATCATTAGGATCCAGTCTTTTGCTAAAAAGATTTTTTTTTCATTTTCCTGACAACATCTATTCTGTTTTACTTGTTTAGGAAACAGTGATTTTTTAAAAGGATATTTTTTGTGCAGAATGTTGACAATATTTCACTCAATCAATAAATCAAAACTTTATATTAATTCTTAGGTGAATTATACTGCATATTGAAAAGAAAAAGCTTCAAAAATAGCTGAAAATTGTAGATTTAGAAAGGTTGACTTTTCCATTACCAAGACAGCTGTCAGGGCACTCAGTTAAACACAAACATTTCTTATCCAAAAGCTTTATTACAAGAATAACATTAAAAGGTTTAAGATAAATCTGACATTATTTCAACTAAGGTAGGTCCATTGAATATAGTTTTAGTCCATAAATTAAATTACTAATATCATTGATTGTTGCCCACCCCAAACAGCCTTTTTCATAATTATTTCTGATACACACACATATAGACACAAACACACATCATACTTTATTCAGAAAACATTATTTCAAGTAGCTACTAGAAGTCTTCACCTGCTTCGCTGTCTGGGTTCATATTCTAATAATAATTACATGTTATTATTTGGAAGAATACATTTATATAAATCACTGTGAAGAAATGTTGTAATCTTATGGGAAGCAGAGAAGGATAAAATATCCATTTACAACCAACTAAAGCCAATGTAAAACCTGATTGAAATAAACTTATCAGAATGAGGACTAATATTACAAATAGTTCTTGTTTAACAACTACAATAAGGACCTGCTATCCAGAGTCTTTCCCAAAACTTCATGCCACCAAAGTGGCTCCCTATAATTCATCTCAGATCCTCACACTTTTGATTATCCTAGTGTTGCACCCAAGTGTCTGCCCTCAATGCAGAAGAAAGCATGAAGCAGTAATTTCAGCCTGCTTGACATTTTAACTTTCTAATATGTCTGAGCTTGCATAACTCTTCGAAAGAATAAAGATTAAATGTTTTACATGATTTCAAAATATGCAAGTAAAACCAAATATTAATAGACTCCTCCCAAAGATTGCTGCTGAACAGTAAGAATAGGTCTACTATATTTAACTAGCCAACAACTGATAAAAAATGGCGTTAAGATACAATCTTGGATATTTGATCCAGGACAAATCAGAGTTAACTGTTGGAACGATTGGGGATAGAATGAAGCCATGGTAAACTTCTTATGAGTTGAATACAATAGTTTGTTAACAGCGGGTGATATTTTGTTCTTGCCTTTTTTGTTTGCTTGTTGTTCTATTTGTTAATTATTTAGTCATTAATACAGTAGATAGATGACAAGGTAATAATTTTAAACAGAATTAAAAGTTTGAAAAATTTTGGGGCCTGTTTCGCAAAGGGTGGGAAACTAATACTGTTGTCATATATTTATTAGTATTCAACTAGCATGGATAAAAATGTAGTTGTGTTCGTATTTTTTTTTTCCTAATGCAATGTTTTGTTTCTTTTGCTTTTTGGTTTATTTGTTCCTGTGAATCTCCTTTTTTGCAGTTTTGTATTTTAACACTTTTGAATAACAATAAAAATTATGACAAAAAATCAAATATTCATAAAAAGGAGAAATACAAATACCACATAGCCTACTGTCAGCAAAAAAAAAATCAGGTTTCATCATTGGTATTAAATACACATACCTTAACAACGGGGTTCAGAAGAATAACACCTGATTTCTTTGTAATCACATGTTTTGTTGTATAATGATATTCTATAAGCTGAGGAATCGTTGAAAATCCTGTTCCTTCAAATCTGTATTGATTCTATAGGACAAAATTGAGGAAGAAATACAAAAGTTAAGCAATGAGAACTGTTTCCATTAATGAAGTCATGCCTGACTTTACTGCTGTTTTATGCAATAAGTTGTCTTTTTAAGAGCTTGTACCAAGAATTCTGAAATGATTTATTAAGCTGTAATTATTTGGATAATATATAATGTATGACTTAGTTTACTAAACCATAGTTCAGCAGCTGGAAACATTTGGAAATATAAGTAAATAATTGCTTCTTTTACTGTCTTCATCCCTCTCTTCACGAAGGTTCAAATGATAGTTTTGATAGCTTTTTGCATTCTCTTCGCTGATGATGTAAAGCTATTCAACACCACTGACAATACTGCTATCCTTCAAAACGACCTCAACTATGTATCAAAATGGTCAAACAAATGGCAACTTCAAATCTCAACAAATAAATGCTCTGTCTTACATATTGGCAAAAAAAAATCAGAAAATAAAATACAAGCTGAATAGTAAAGACCTTGTTAATGATCCAAGCTCTGTCGCGGACTTTGGAGTACTCATCTCTAATGATCTAAGTGCTAGAACCCACTGTAACTGCATAGCCAAAAAGGCATTAAGAGTTGTTAACCTAATCCTATGTAGCTTTTTCTCTGGTAATATTACACTATTAAGTAGAGCATGCAAAACATTTGCTAGACCGATACTTGAATATAGCTCATTAGTCTGGAACCCGCATTATGTATCTGATATTAATACAGTTGAGAAAGTCCAGAAATATTTCACAAGAAGAGTTCTCCACTTCTCTAATCGTTGCAGAATACCTTATGCCGCCAGACTTGAAATTCTAGACCAAGAAAACCTAGAACTACACTGCCTTCGGTCTGATCTAAGTATAGTATATAAAATTATATATTGCAATGTCCTAACTGTCAATGAATACTTCAGTTTCAACCATAATAATACAAGAGCCAACCATAATAATACAAGAGCACACAATAGATACAAACTCAAGGTAAACTGCACCAAACTTGATTGCAGGAAATACGACTTCAGCAACAGATTGGTCAATGTTGGAATACTCTACCTGACTCTGTTGTTTCTTCCCCAAACCCCCAAAAATTTAACCTTAGACTGTCTACTATTGACCTCACCCTTTCCTAAGAGGTCTGTAGGGGGCATGCATAAGCGCACCAATTGTCCCTGTCCTATTGTTTCTTTTTATTTTTCTTATATGTATCCACTTCATGTATTCATAACTATGTTATACTTATACCTGTTATCGTATAATTGCTTGACAAAACAAACAAACAAACAGTTTATTTAACTTATGGATCAGTGCCGGGATTCAATTTTTTTTTACTACTAGTTCTGTGGGAGTGGCTGGGGAAGAATACTGTAAAATCTCCAGTCAGAGTAGTATTTGCCTATTGTCCGAACTACTCAAAATTTCTGCTACCAGTTCTCCAGAACTGTTCAGAACCTGCTGAATACCACCTCTGTTATGGATGTTCATTGTTGTTATATCCAACATTGGAATTGTAGCCAATATACGTATTTACTAAATAAGATTTCAAATTTAATTCAAAACAAAAAGTTTGTTTATAGCTTTCTCAAGCAAGATCATCAAATTAGGATATATAGTGTATAACCAAACTGAATCTCCATGAAAATAATTTTATTATAAAACCACTGCTATGCTATAAAAATGAGCAGGAAATTACACCTTGAACAGAATATTAGTTTTTTTCCCAGTAAATTGAGACTAAATATTCTCAATATAATATAAATCTTATATCTTACGGACAGAAAAAACACAAACCGTCTTCAACAGAGGTGGTATTCAGCAGGTTCTGACCGGTTCTGGAGAACCGGTAGCAAAAATTTTGAGTAGTTCAGAGAAAGAGCAAATGCCACCTCTGACTGGCCCCACCCCCTTCTATTCTCTGCCTCCCAAGTCCCAGCTGATCATCTGGGTCTTCTTTTGTTGCCCTGCACAGGAGAATGAAACTAGAAAGCAGGTTAGTGGGGTGGGGAGGGAATGGGGCATTTTGCAATAACCTTCCCCCAAGAATGGAGAGGGAATGAAAATTTTACAGTATTCTTCCCCTGGAGTGGGGTGGGTATTGAGATTTGCAGTATCCTTCCCCTGGAATGGAGTGGAAATGGGGGTTTTACAGTATCCTTCCCCTGCCACATCCACTAAGCCATGCCTACAGAATTGGTAATAAAATTTTTTTGAATCCCACCACTGGACTTCAAGTACAAGAAGCAATAATCAATGTATGCCTTGAAATACTTCCTGATTTAACAAAGAAAATATTTCACAATATTTATAACTTTTATTCTAAGCCATGAAATAAAAATTAGAATGGAGTAGCAACTACTGTTGGACCTATTTTCTAAGAGTTGTTTTTAAATCAAAACAATAGAAATCTCTCTTATTGAAAGTAGTTGAAATGTACAGTATCTCTTTTATCTCTAAACTATTTTAATAGGATGTAAATGGATATTGTTCATATAAAGCAAAATGAGAATATACAGTAATCAGAAAAATAGTAAGCTTTTAAACTCTGAAACACATAGTGATGCATCATATAAAAGAAAATAACAGGGATTTTCTTACCATTGAAATCAAACCTTAGTTGCTTTATAACTCTTGTTCTAGAGTAGGGGTGTCAAACAGGATTTCTTTGAGGTCCAGATCACCATTTCAATTCTCCTCTGCAGGCCAATGGGGGTGGGGGCGACAAATGCCTCCTGCAGCACCCTGCCAGCCAAAATGGCTGTGCCTCATTTTCGCCCCCATGGCCTTCTGCAGTAGTCTGCTGGTCAAAAACAGGCCAAGTGGGCCATTTTGGGCCCTTTTTTAGGCCCATTTTCAGCCCATTTCTCAATGCATTTTGGGCCCATTTTTCAACCCTGTTTTCTGGCCCATTTTCTGGGTGCATTTTGGGGCAATTTTTCGGCTGGCTTTGCCCAGCAGAGTGTTGCAGGCAGCCATGGAGGATGAAAATCAGATGGGGGGAGACACATGGCCTATTATAGCCACCAGAAGCATAGCGGGGCAGTCCCTTATAGTTCCAAGACGGCCCCGCAGGCCAGATTTAAGCACCCCTGTTCTAAAGTATTAAGTGATAAAAAATTTGGAGCTCAAATACAAACAGACACAGACACACACATGACTTGCTTTTCTGAAATAATTCTAGTCAGCTACAATTGTCTTTACAATTACTTTTAATAATGAAGTCTTTTGAGATAATGTTTGAACACAGGTTTTTAAAAAACTTCATTAACATCTAAAATATAAGCTGATTATATAATACATTAATCATTACACTATAAAACTTCAGATTGCTAAATATATCTTGTATGTATCCAGGTGGTTTTCAAGACACAGAAGATTAAGAATTTTTATTTAGCTCTATCTGCTTCTTGCAAAGCAATAACCCAATTTCATCATTTCCTATAACCTCCATCCATACTTTATTCTGGAACATTATTTCACACTCTTCATATTTTAATCTTCCTAGTTTAGGCTTTTGTGCAGTAAATGCTTGAGGTGCTTTAGCTCTGTGAATTCTTTTGAATTTAAATGCTTGAATGATTTAGTTCCACTAAGAAGTTTGTGTGGAAAAAAATGAAGTAATCATTCCTCAAATTAGAAATATTTATTTCACAATTCAATGAAACAATTGTGAATTATCTATTGCATGTATACTACAGCTTTATGAAAAGTTGACTGGCCTTATTATGACATGCATGAATCTAAAATCAGGATTAGGTAGAAAAATGGAGCATAGGTATCCTCCTACCATAGTTTCATGATTTTAGAAGAATTTGTTGAATAATTAACTTCCCCAATCCTCCCTTTTATTAGTAGTATACTTCTGAAGAATAAGAACAGCTTGTGTAAAACTCTTCAGTCTGGAAACTGAGTATGCCAGTGTTCTTGAGAACATTCTGCTTTATATTTATTCTTTTATTCATTCCATTTATATAATGTGTAGTCAACTACAAATTCATTGCAGTTTACAACATCAAGATTCATAATTTATAATCAACAATTTAAAAATCAAGAGTACAAATATAAACTTATAAAAACCTAAACATAAAATATAAAAAAGCAAATTCAGCGAATCAGAGTAATATATATATATCTATTAATACTGCTACTAAAGATGGTGACAATATAGAAACTCTCCAAATGTTGTCCAGAAGAGCTCCATTCTGAGGAAATTTGTAATAGAAGGAGCAAGCCTTAATTTTAAGGGGAGGCTATTCCACAGGAGGCTGCAATGCAAAAGTTGTATCTCCTGACCTCAGTTGCCATCACTTCTTTGGACCTGGGGTACCATCAAGTGTTTCTTCTGGCATGAACATACTGTTTCAGCCAATTATAGGAAATGGTGCTCCTGGAATTACCAGGCACAAGCCATACAGGCTTTACAGGGTGGAAAGACCAGCTCTTTGAACTGCATTCAAAAAAAATACTGGCAATGAATGTAGGGACTAAGACACATGTATACTTGGAGGTAAAACCCAACAATTACGGAGAAGTTATATTTTGTACCAATTCGTTTCTGAGTGCTCATGAAAGGGCAGCCTCTTGTAGAATGTACTGCAGTAGTCTTGTACAGTGATGCATAGGCAATTGTAACCTTTTCCTATTTTGGGGAGAGTTCATTATCATCTTCAGAAATTGCTACATAAGGTTCTGGACATGAAGTTCAATAACTGCAAGAACCAATTGAAAAAATAAAGAACTGTACTGCTCCGAAAAATTAGATCAGTGCCTTTTAGGATAAAAATAGGAACTGGCAATTGTATAATTCTAAAGATCTCTAATTAGAAATTAACAACAGAGCAAAGAACATTCCTATGCACCAGTTCAAAGGTAGAAAGATTACTATTGAAAACTACTATTGAATCCTGAATCAAATGCACAGAACAGTACTTGTGGCTCATAAGTGGTTGATAATGATTTCTTAGCTTTAAAAAGCAGGTAAGTAACATAATGCCTAGCTGTGCATAATTATTTAGCTATCTAACTATAATTTAAAACTAATTATGTAGCTATTGAAATCAAGTGTACTTCAATCACTTAAAAAATCAAAGTCAAACTTACATCAGCATACTGAATGATAAAATGTCTCCGTTGCCCATCAGAAAACACAGAAAGGACATATTCACCAGGCTTTCCATGGCTCTCTCGCACCAAAAAGTCCCCTTGCTGTTTTAATAGCTCTTGAGCTTCTATTCTTGGGATTGCCCCATGATACCAATCTTGTTCTGCCAGGGGTTTTTCACTTGCTGATATTACATCAAAAAACTTAAAAAAGAAAAATATGAAAAAGAATGATTAATATAATGCCAAATTTGAGAATCAAGTTACTATAATTGTTAAAGGCACTGGGCTAAAAATGGAAGACTGAATTGAGGTCTAATTCTGCCTTAGGCGTGAAATTAGCTGGGGCAAGTCACCTTTGCAGACTGTGAAAGTTGACATAACAAACCCAGACAGAAACTAGTAGGTCAATAAACCACATTGTTTATATGCACTGGCTATATGTTAAAGATAATATAAATAGCATACTGAACTAGTAATAAGGGATATATAATGAGAAAGTCATCCATTTATTGAAACATTCCAACATCAATGCTGCATTTTATTCTGTCTGTCTTTGTCTTTTCAATGTAGTAGGCCAAGAGTGTATAAGCTATGGTTCTGCTTTTGCTCAGGGCTACTCAGAAAGCTGCCAATGCTTTGCTGCAAACCCAGTGCTGTACACCATTGTTATTTGCATATTTAATAAATCTATGTTATATCTTCAAAGTTATTTGGTTGTTTTAGGTGATCCAGGTTTTGGTTACAACATGAACTAAAATTAACATAACGTATCTGAGAACAAGCTGTTCCCATTCATATTTTCCTATAATATACCGTATATACTTGAGTATAAGCCGAGTTTTTCAGCACATTTTTTGTGCTGAAAAAAACCCCCTCGGCTTATACTCGAGTCAGATTCCCCTCTGAAAAAAAAATGGTGTGGAGCTCCGAAGCTGGGCAGCCGCTTCCCTGCTTCCGTGTTTCCTTTGCAACTTTTAAGCATGGGAGGGGGAGGCTTTTCTGAGCTCTAGGCTGAGAAAGCAACGCGAGCCGAGGTCGCTCCACTCAGTTTCATTTCCTCAGCTCCAGCTGCTTTCAGTCCACTCGGGAGGAAGGGGAGGAGGGGGAGAGAGAGAGAGAGAGAGATCATAAGAACGGCTCTTGGTTTTTTCTTGCAAGGGAGAGAGTGACTCCTGCCTACCACTGTCATCATCATCATCTTTTGGGTTAGTGAATCAATCAAACCTTTCATGATAGTGAGATCGTTTCCCAAATTTCCCTTAAATCAGGGAAGAAATCAGAAACAAACCTTTGGGCTGAGAATAAGCTTGTTCCTATGATGCCATTTTTGTTCACTTCAGTGTGAAAAGTGTGAAAAAACACACTTCTTTTTCTTCATCTTCTTGTTCCCTATTTACTGGTCTCTTTCAAAGAGGAAATTGTGAACATCAAACTTATTCTCAACTGTCCTAGTGAAAGTTTTTATTGGCATCTATTTTTATTTTTGAAATTTACCAGTAGCTGCTGCATTTCCCACCCGAGACTTATACTGGAGTCAATAAGTTTTCCCAGTTTTTTGTGGTTAAATTAGGTGCCTCGGCTTATATTCGGGTCGACTTATACTCGAGTATATATGGTAATCACATCAAGGTAAATCAAATATTTAACAAGAAGTGAGAGCATATGACAGATAAAGGCTGAGATTGGAAAATGATGATGTAACCTATGTCAGCACATCTTTAACTGAAAACCCTGATGAAACTACAGGTTTAATTAATTTTAGAAGTGTTAAAAGTCAAATAAGGCAGTGGTACAAACATGACAAGCAGATCAATGTCTAAGAGATGGCCCAAATGGACCAATAAATATGTACAGTATTTCTTTTCTGATATTTCATCATCCTTTTGTGTTCAATCCTGTTGGTCTGTGCTTTGATTTCTGATACCAGCCATTAGGTTGATAGCTTGACCCTAGATTTTTCTTATGTACTTGATCCCAGGAACATTCATTTTTTTCAATTATGATTATACTTGAAATTTGATGACTTCCTTGATCACAATAAAATCAATTTATATATATTTATAATCTAAAGTTTGCTTATTAAATAAGTGTGCACCTGTACTTTGGGAATTCAAACATTTGAATTCTTTAGTGGTGGGTTTCATCTACTGCAGACTGTTAGGAAATACCATTCTCAACATAGGAAATTTTATAAACATTAATCAAATAAATCTTCCTGCAGCAAATAACAGAAAATTATGCAGAAAATAGTGAAATCAATTTTTTTCTTAATAAACACAAAAGAATACATTACCTGCCCACTTACCGATGAAGAGCCTAACATAGATTTTGGTGATCTTATCATACCAGCAATGGAATGTCGAATAGTATCAAACCTGGACACTTTATCTTTTTTATCCTAGGAAACAAAGAGAAGAAATAGTCCAACAGAAAATAAATCAACCATTTTTAGCAGATTAAATAGTTACTGCTAGATAAAGTTTTAGTTTTACCCAAGTTAATCATCAAGCATGAGTGAAAATGGTTTCCTGGTCTCAGTTTTTGTCTAAAAACATTAACATTTTTAAAGTATTTTGCCAAGAATGGACAATGACTATTAAAAAAATAAAATGTTTTTCACATATTATCAAAATAGTCTCATTTCAAAACTCTGATTTTTTTCTTTTTAAAAACTTAAATGTATTTTAAGTGAAATTACATATATTTTGGTTTTGTTTTTCTATTTTCCTAGGAAGTTTTCCTTGGCACTTTTCCACCACAACAAAACTATGCAATGGTTTAAATGGGACAAATGGGTTACAGAACTCTCCAAGAGAATGTGGCATTCTGATTCTTATAGATTGAATTCAAGAGCAGAATACAAAGCTGAACAGTACTGTATAATGTATTCAGAAGAAAGAAGCCATATAAAAGGGAAAGAGCAATGGGATTACAGTATATGTAAACAAAATGCAGGCCTGTACTAAAATCTGGGAATTTGAGCATGAGTTCCAAAAGAAAGCCTTTGTGTAAAAATGCAAGAAAGTAGAATAATACAAATATCTTATTTGGAAGTGCTGTAGATTGCTAATTAATTTTCTATATGTTGTTGAATTCTACTCACTATCTGACTGGCAAATTTAATTTTGATTAACTTCTTCTATATCTTACTTTTTAGGAGTGCTTTCTTATACTTCAATATATGAGTGTTCCTGCTTAAATATTGGAAATAGTTTTTCATCCACACAAAAGATTGCAAAATCAACCCAAAACAATGCAATAGATTGTTATTCTTGACACTGTCTCTTAATAATGACCCGATCACTACATTACCATAGATACAGTGTCTAATTTTGCTTCTAGGTCTTCCAGGCAATGGACTGACCAGTATATTTCATGCACCTTAGTAATGCCAAAGGTCTTTTTTCATAAACATGAATTATAGAAATAATTAGCAGCTACATGACTAAAGGGGGAAAGATTATTTTCCCCAAACTACTTCAAATAATGCATTAATATTACATTCACCAACATTCTATTTCTTGACTATCTGTAAAACAGATGACTGAAATAATATCCTTAACCCTTATATTTAACCTGGCTTCCTTTAGTAAATATATTTACTGCCTTTTAAGATATTAATATTTACCTAGTTAAGTATTTTTAAAAACTAGAAAACAAAGATGTTGACAAGTGATAATTTGCTAATTTTAAGATGGACAGCAACAGTGACTGTCAAAAGTACTAGCAAATGCATGAAACAGATTGACTTGATGTGTGAACAAATGTATCAGTTAGAACAAGTTAGATATAGGACAATACTTCTCAATTTTCTGACCTAAAAATTGTCTAGAAGATTGACTATATTCTTATAACAATTACCATCTGCTTTTGAATATCCTCACATCAATAATTTGATATTTATACATACATACATTCATACATACACACATACACACACGCAGGCCTAGGATAGTAGAAGACAACTTTACATAAAGTCTTATAATAAAAGCCTTATAGGCATCAGAAAAGACAGTAAAATGCAAATCAAATAGGGCAGATGGAATTTGACATCTTTCAAAAACACATCCTTTTGGCGTTTATAAAATTCTGCTCAAGGCATAAATATAAGAAAATTGTCAGAGAAAAAAATACAAAAACAAGTATCTTGGTAATGCCATTGGTAATTGCCAACAATAATTGTTAATTGCAATTATTATGATTCATTGATAAAAATGGTTTGCTTTACTTTGTAAAAATTATAGTATATGCCCATGTCTATAGACTCTTTTTGCATTGGGTTCTTATTAAGAGAGTCAGGGATACTTAAAACTGAGTCAGACAAGCAATATATAAAAAAGAAGGAATGAATAATATAGTGTGCTGTCCCAAACCAATAAATTAACTTATCAACCAAAAAGTTTACACATTATGAGGAAACTAGTTTGGAATATGTACATATATCTATGCAATCCTCCTAAATATCCAAGATGAGGAATGAACCAGAATTCAGTTTCTTTTTAATAAATACTAGATTGTTATTTGTAAACCAGGAATTGCAGCTTAATGAGGTTTTGAAGTTATCAGTCTAGCACACAAATTGGTAAAGTAGACCAGGGTCCCCAATCCCCACTACCAGACTGTGACATATTCACAACCAGGCAGCACAAGCACAGCTTGACTCGCACAAACAGAGGGTCGGTGCCAAGCCGCAAAGGTTCGGGACCACTGAGATAGAGGATATGCAGCTGTCCTTGAAGAAGGTATTCAGTACTTGTTAAGTAAGCCTTGAAAGGCAGAATGAAATCAAAAATAAATGCCATAGTGCTCTGTCTTGATTCAGTTTGGTGTAAAGGTCTATATCAGCCCTTCAAAATTCTGTTGATACACCCTGAAATAATAGAATTCCAATAATCCTTGTGACATCTATTTCCTATTCTGTCTTCTTTGAAGGGCTGACAAGCAGCACAGAAGATGGGTATGGAAGAAACAGATGAAGGAAATGACTGAATTCAAAAGTTTTGTAGAGCCACAATCCTGCTTATGTACATACTTCAATATTATGTCTTATTCCATTCTTAAATAGCTTGTGAATAAAAATTTCTAGCTCATTGAAGATTTAAAATAGGCAGTTTGTATAAAGAAGTCAAACTAGGTTAGCAAATATGAATCACAACATTCTTCTTGACTTTTAACATTGTATTTGCTTATATATTTTTCCTCACAAGAGAGGAACAAGTTAGAAAACATATCATATTAATTTACTTCCTAGCAACAATTCAGCTTCCTTCTCATATTAACTGCTGAAAGGACATCAATCCAGAGAACAATTTGTGTGTGTGTTGTAGGGAGGGGGAGAAAACTATTAATTGCCTGGTATAAACCAGAAATTTATTGAATAGTTCTTTGGATATATGGGCAGTGGATTAAGTGGAGGAGGAAAACAGATTTAAAGTGGAGGTTCTGTCTGCAGTAGAGGAGAAGTAGTTGTAGAATTAAAGAGTAAACCAAATGTTATCTAAATTAATTCTTTAACTTGGGATATTCTGTATCAACCTCAGTAGCTTACTTGGATTATAAAATTCTCTTCCTCTTGTGAAGATAAAAGAGGAGAGTTGTTAAAGGAATCACTGGCTGTCAATGTAGCAGATTGTAAGAAAAAGGATCTAAACTTCAAAGGAAGTGTTGTGCTTCTTAAATAATCTCGAATTCCTAAAATAGGGAGATTAATTTCCATTTCTCAAACCACTCTTGTGTTATCTTTAAAAATAATTATCGTTTACTCTAAACTACCTCTTTCATACCAATAGTATGAGAAAGCAGAATAGTTTTTCACGAAGTTTCCAGATGGCATTTATTCTCAAACTCTATTGAGTCACAAAAAATATTCAGGATGCCGTGAAGACAATGTTCCTAAAAGCCAACTGTTACATATTAAAAACAGCAGCCCTGAAAGAATGTTTCCCAAATATGCAAAAATTCTAATACCCAATAAAAAAGGCCTTGATGTTGATTTATAATAATGCATCATAATGCAAGAAAAACTTTTCAGCTTACATTGTAAAATTGGACAATCAAATAGTTGTACTTGTGGAAAGAGAAGACAGTAAATAAGCTGTTCCAATTGATAGTGGAACTTGGAATGTTCAACTCTAACACTCCAAGTTCCACTTAAACAGAATACTATAAACTAAAGGAAGTCAATTCATTTCATGTTAATATCCTGCCTGTCCTTTTTCAACAGATACAGATACTTTTGTGAACTTATTGTTTTGCAGTCCCCTACTTTTTAAACTGTGTTTAAAACTTGATCAAAGAACTGATCAAAGAAAAAGTAAGTATATGATTATTATAAATTACAAATTGATTCTAAATTTTGATATATACATTATAAAATGCTGAACAAAATTTAACATTTTGTTTAATATTTCTTAAAATATTTTTCTCAGAGTAACATTAGTTAATAAGTTACGGAACCACTGCTACACAGCTTCTCTTCATAAATCCTATTCATATAAAATAATTAAACTACTCCAAGATAAGCAAAACAAAAATATATAAAGTAAAATTATGATAAAGCCTAAAAGGATTCAAATTTAGGTAATTCATTTTTCATACATGTGCATGTGACAGAAGCTAAATTTAATTTATCATTTTATTTTACAGTTTTTAATCTTCTCACTGTAAAATATATTTAAATCATAGATTTCACCAATATTTTCCAGAAATCAAAATGGCTACGCAAAGCAAATGGAGACCCAGTTTATTTATCGAAGGAAATTGAGTCCTTTCCAGTATTTCCTTTGCACAGACATTATGGAAAAAACTGACAGCTTAATCTCAAAAAACTGTATCTCTACAAAGGCAGTAACTCATTACAATTCTGGACATGCCACATAAACTGCATCATTTAAGTTTAAATTGAGTAATAGAACTTTTGAACTGGAGGTACTTTTGAAATGTTGTGTGTTATCAGTGCGCTAACAAAATAGCTCCATGATTTACCTGTACATTCACAAAACAACTGCTATAGTGGCACAAAACCTCAATCAGAAATAAAATGGATAAGATTGCACAACACCACCTCTTCTACAATTTTAGCTCATCTTCGCCTCCCACACTCCCTTTGACTTTGCTGGGCTGATCTTATTTTCTATGAATGTCCAAGGATTCTATGAGATCCAGAGTCAATCTTGTAAAATATCAATCCACACTTTTCTTTGACAAGGGTTATATTATTATTTATCAACAAACGTTGAGAAAGAGAAGGGCGTGTAAACATATGGTAAGTTTTTACATGGCAAACCTCATTTAAACTGCTTTTTAATTATGAATACAACAAAATGATCATAAACATTTTTGCCTTACGATATTTACCTTTATAGAACAGATTTATACAGTTATCTCCCTAGTTTTCTTTTAATATAATAATCATACAACAGAATTTCCCCTTTATTTCAGGCTTCCGGTTTCGCGTGGCTTCGGGGCAGCAGGAATTCGCGACTGCTCGCGATTCCTGCTGTGCTAGCCACCGAGGTACCCCCGATCCAGATGGGTCAGGGGGATATGGCTGCCCTGTAGGGACAGCCAAAGAGAGAGGGGAGCCGGACAGGGGGTTGGGGGTGTCGCAGATCCCCTCCTCGTCCTGAAAAACCCCTTTTTCCCAAGGCGGTGGAGTGGCGGTCAGCAATGGCCGCCACAAAGAAGCCAGCAACCGGGTAAGATTGTGCTGGAGGAAGCAAGAAGAGTGAAAGTGCTGTCTGAGCCGGGTCAATTAACATCTTTCAAATCTGTTGGAACTGAGCTGTTTGAATTGCTGGAGTATACATTGTATCCCTAACAAGCGGCGGAGAAGCGGCGGAGAAGAATTGCTGGAGTATACATTGTATCCCTAACAAGTGGCGAAGAAAGCGGCGGAGAAGCTGTTAAAGGGAACTTTTTTTTTTTTCTTCACTCTCCCACCCCATGGAAACAGCAGATATGAAATATGTTGGGACACTGAAGGTGAATTATTCTGAAAGTTGAAGGTAAGGGACAAAAGGGTTCCTGGACATTGAAAAACTTAAGAAATTGGAAAACCCTTATTAGAGGTATGGATTTCTGATTATTTAAAATTGATGTTGCAAGTGGGAAGGGAGAGGAAAAAAAAAATTGGAGCAGAAGCTGAAAAAGGAGGAGATTGCCTAGAATTCCAAAGAAAGGTATATGGTAATTGGACCTCTTTGATTAAACATTAACCCCAGAAAGAGAAAGAGAAGAAGGAAGAAAAGTACTAATTTTTGGATTTTTTTTTTTGAATTTTTTCTGATTAAAAATACTTGTGGTTGTTTTGGGAAAAGTTTCTCCTTTCATGATGGCATCGCTTGTGGATGAACTAAAGGCTGAATATCAAAAATATAAAAAGGAAGATACTTTGGGCACTTTGTTTCAATTTTTAGAAATGGCGTTATGTACTTATGAAAAGTTGACTACGCAGCAGAAGGACTGGGACAAAGAAGAAGAGGAAGAAGAAGCCATCTTTGATGAACAATGGATTTTTTCCGGGGAGGAGGAGAAAAAGGATAAGAAAAAGGGGATTTTAAGAATTGAAAAAACAATCAAAAAAGAGAAAAATGAGCGGAAAGGTGGAGGCAAGGTTAGAAAGCAAAGGAAAGGGAGTAAGAAATGGGAGGAGGAGAGACAAAGGGGTAAAAAGGGCAAGGAGAAGAATAAGCAAGAGAGAAAGGGGGGGAGGAGAAGCCTCAATGGTGGGAAGCAAGATCTAAAGAAAAAAAGTTTCTTCAGAGACAATGGGTGAATTTAATTTAGGATAAAAGAGGGATTCTGGAGGGTACATAAGATTGTGTTTTTATATGTGTATTTAGAGTATAAAATTCATTGTGTAATTTTAGAATCTTTTAAACAGAATCCCAAGAAAAATTGTTATATGAAGTACTTTTAAGTTAGGATAATGAGTTAAAGACGTTACTCCAATTGGTGTATTGGAGAAGTATAGTAAAAGAAAAAAAGATGAATGGAGAGTTGGAAATAGAACAGACAAAGAATGTTATTGAAAATGGTAATAAGATATGGAAGGATATATAAAGGTTTTGTTATGTCTTTTTGGGTTTTGTATATTGATAAAAGGCAATAGAATTTTAATTAACAAGAAATAATTTGGATGACTATGTTCTATTGGTTTTCTTCTTTTATTATTTTTTCTTAGAAAAGAATTTATAAGCTGTTATGCCTTGATTCTTTGTGCATTGTTTTTATAAAATTGATAAAATTGGTTTATAAAAAAAGAAAAAGAAAATGATAATAAGATATGGAAGGATATATAAAGTGAATATGATGTTTGAATTTGTGTCTGTGTGAAGAGTTTCAACCCGGGATCAGACAGCCTTCAGAAAAGATCTTTTAGTCATGTTTATGTTTTGTGTTTTGTGTGTTTTCTGTAAATTCCCCTTTATTTCCCAAACAAGTCCTTCAAACTTTTTCCCTGATAAGTCCTTCAAATCATTGGAACAGATACAGGGAAAGTTCTGAAGGCTCCAATTTGGAGAGCAGTGTTTATTTGACCAGTGGATACCATCACTAGATTTAATACAAGTATCACTATAAACAAGCAAAATCTTTAATTTTACCTGCTTATTTAAAGACACACACAAACACATACACACACACACACACACACAGAAAGAATGGCATGCTTAGGCTGCTTTTATAGTATCTATAATTTATTATATAGAGATAATACTTTAAAAATTAAATGTGAATGCTATCAAATCTATTAAGTTTCAAAAAATATTTTTATTTGAAAAACCATATAGAGACTTGTGCTTTTGATTTACCTAGCATTGTATCTTCTACCAAAAAAATTAATTACAAAAGATACAAAAATATGTTACCTCAATAAACCAACTGAATCAGCTTTTGGTACAATAGTGGAAAAAATGTCCTTTTAAGTAATTAAGCCTACATTAACTGTATTAAAGATTAAGTATTAACCTTATAAAAAATTGAAACAGAAAGAAATATGCAACCTTTAGAAGATTAAAACAAAACAGATATTTCTGGTAAATAGACAAGAGAATTTATTTAAATAATTTATTTACTTAATCAGCATGTATATGCCAAATATTTTTAAAGTCTATACATGTAATGTTTTTCTGTAATTGCTGAGATTTCATAGTACTCAGTATAGAATCTTAAACTGCAGGCCATGAGTTTTTTACAATGAGAAATGTAAAAATGCAAGCTGATAATGCTTATGTATTGTGATATTATAACAATAGATATTTTATGAAATATTTAAATATTGGGTATTATATATTTAATCTATAAATTATAATTCATTTCTGTGCATGAACGGCCTTACATTTTGTAACCAAAATGTAGAGTTTGCAAAATAACAGTATTTTTAAAAGCTGTGGTGGCACAGTGGTTAAAATGCAGTACTGCAGGATACTTCGGCAGACTGCCAGCTGCCAGCATTTTGGCAATTCAATTCTCACTGGCTCAGGGTTGACTCAACCTTCCATCCTTCCAAGGTAAGTAAAATAAGGACCCAAATTTTGGGGGGCAATATGCTGATTCTGTGAACCACTTAGAAAGGGCTGTTGAAGCAGTACATAAGTCTAAGTGCTATTGCACTTATTTCAGCTTCAGATGTAAGCCCATGAAATGGAATGGTGAATTTTTTCCTATGTCTATTATTAGTCTATTTTCATCCATCTGAAAATTAGTCTTAATATATATATATGTTTATTGGACCAGTGGACACCATTGCTAGAATAGAATAGAATTCTTTATTGGCCATGTGTGATTGGACACAGAAGGAATTTGTCTTGATGCAAATGCTCTCAGTATACATAAAAGATGCATTCATCAAGAGTCAAGAATCATAAGGTACAACACTTAATAATAGTCATAGGATACAATAAGCAATCAAATCATACTAGGAAACAGTCAATATAGATGGTAAGGATACAAGTGACAAAGTTACAGTTATACAGTCACAAGTGGGAGGGGATGGGTGATAAGGAATGATGAGAAGGTTAATAGTAATAGTAGTGCAGACTTTGTAAATAGTTGGACAGTGTTGAGGGAATTATTTGTTTAGCAGAGTGATGGTGTTTGGGAAAAACATAAGTATCACTATAAACAAGCAAAAATGTCATTTTAACTTATTTATATATGCACATATTAGTGGCCCTATCTGCTACTCATAACCACATTAGAATTATGTGCATTATCTGAATCCTATGTGATTATATCTGACATCCTAATTTCCTTCCAGCGCCTTCAGAACTAGGATAATACATCACATTTGACTTTGTGGTTTCTATAGTGCTGACTCTTCACAGTTATGAATTTAATCACTATAGATGACAATTTTATGATTCAATGTCTTGTGCTTTTTGGCTTATTTAACTAACTATGGATATTCACTGCTTTCACCGGCTTTTATTCTCTCCCTCAAAGGGAGAAAAATACCAGAATATACTTACTGAAAAATATTTGGAATTAATAATTTTATGCAAATTTATTAGAGTAACAGTAGCAAATGAACTACCTAAGCACATCATAAAAATAACTATACAAATCCAAGAATCCACTATATAAATCAGTGGAAAAATTTCTTTCTACCACTTCATGTTATTATTATTTTTAAACAAATTTTATTCAATTTTTCACATAAAAACAAAAAGCTCTTTTTAGTGGACAACATATTTCAGGGTCATCACTTTTACATACAAATATGACAATAGTTAAACATTCATATATGCATACTTAATTCTATTATTACCTTTTCCATTTCAAACTTTTAGAAAGGAGGGAAAAAAGAAAATTAATCCTAGTCTCTTACATTAATCTCAATCAAAACATCTTTTCGTTTCAGTTATTTCAAATATAATCCTTTAATATTTATTTTAAAAATAAAAATAACAATATGTTTGCCTAATAAAAAAAGTTACCAATGTCTCTCCTTCCTTTTGATAGTCTGTATTAGCTTATTAATTTTAGTAGTTCTTTAATTTGTCATATTTTCTTTCCATCACACATTCTTTCTATAGATTCTAGATAAATACAAGTTTTAACACAAAAGTAAAAGAAACAAGTACAGGTTTCCCCCCTTTTACTGCTTTGAGTGTGACACCTCAGTGGTTAAAATATACCTTTATTCCCTCATCTTAATTCCCAATAAACCATTATTTTCAAGTAGTTACAATAATAATCATTACATCTTTTCATTTGGATTTCGCAACATATTTTCCCCCCTTAATTTTATTTCTAATTTAAAAAGAAGTAAAAGGGAAAAAATTGACTATTCAATTTCTGGTCATTGATATTAACTTCATTTTTAAACAACTTCACATCCATTTCAATTATTAGAATTTCTTCAATAAACCTTAACTTTTCCTTTAAGAATAAAAATAAAGTTATAAATTCATTTAATAAGAGTTATCAGTATCTATCCCTCCTTTAATAATCTATACTACCCTATTTTCTAAGTATTTTTTTCTAATTGCAAATATATTCTTGTTACCCCGTCACCCTGCAGAATCCCTTTTAATTCATCAACCATTATCTCTGAAAAAATGATTTTTCATCATTTTACTATTTCCGTAGTTCTTTATTTCATGCACCTGTTTCTTATTGCCTCTCCTCCCACTTTTTCCCATAACTTTTCTAATTCCAGTTTATATCCCTCTCTTTCTTGATATCTTCCTTTCCCCTTTTCTGCTGGATCTTTCTACCTCTCCTGATTTCACAGGTATTCCCCTTTTTGATGACCTTCTTAAATCTCAACTTTTTAGCCTTCCTTCTTTCCCCTTGTCTTTGTAGTGTTTTTTGTGTTAATTGTCTATTTAAGATGGCTTCTCCTTGAATCGACTCCTCCTCCTCTAAAGTTCTTTCTTCTTGTTCTTCAATTGCCATTGCCATTTCTTCTAACACAGAGCAAAGTGATTCACCTCTTTCCTGTAGTAGTTCTCTCATATTTTTAAGTTCCATTTTTAATTCCCGAAGAGATATCATCATTACACACTCTTATATTTTATAATCGTTGAAGTCCACAAAAAACACTTTTACTTTCCTTCTTTCTTCTTCCAGTTTTCTAAAGTTCTCAGTTGTTCCAGCCAAGGGTCTATACCAAAAACGTAGATCAATCGCACAATCAGTTTTTCCTTGCTTGTTTCTTTATTCTGGTTCAGCTTTCACTTTCTAAGATTCTTACTTTGTGTCAGTATTTCTTTAACATTATATCAACACAAGTTCATACAGAAACAGGATGCTTTCCTTTTGAGTTCAAGTTTTTGTCAGAAGATGGCACTCTCCATTATACAAAGTCCTCACCTTTTTCCCCTATTTTTTTATTTAGGGTTTTTTGAACCTCAATATTCCAGCACAATCCAGTCTCCAATTTGTAAATTTTATTATTATTATTTTTTGGCAATCTTAAATCCAGCTTTATTTTATGCCTATTTATTGCCAAAATATTTTAGTCCAATTTAATTAAGTCTTTAGTTCCGGCTTCTTCCTTTACTGGTTCGAAGCCCCGCTTAGCTGTCAAAATTATTATTATTTTTTTTTTCCTGTCCCTTTATATTTCCGCTGCTCACTTTTCTTTTCTTAAAAGTTCAATGTTACCTTAATCCCAGGGTACTTTTTGGTTCGTTGTTTCGCCCCATTGTCCCAGTTCAGATGTTCAGATGTCCACCACTTTCTTCCCTCCTGCACAAATCTTAGTCCAGCTGAGTCCTCCTCTTCAGGGTGGCCATTTTAGACTGCTTCAGTCGTCTTCGGAGGGAAAAAGACCAAGCCCAGGAGGGGAGATGGGGCTCCCCTCAACCTGGTTTGTGGCTTCCCCTTATTCCACCGGCCCTCCAAGACAGCTTCAGCCCCCAATTGCAATGATCGGGGCTCTCCAATGAAAGAGCATACACCATAGCCGTAGACAGTCATGATCTACGGTCCGTCAGCGAGGAGGGCTCAACACTGAAGTCTTATCACTCCATGTTATTGTGGAATATATTGAGCAAAGTGGATGGGCAATATAGTGGGCAATGGATAGAAAGCCAACTGCTTGTCTGTTAAAGTAACAATATCATCTGTCAGCCTCTTGCACACACCAAAAAAGGGAAAAAATTAAAAAGTAAAAGTATTGTCTTTCAAAGAATATATTCTTCTTACCTTAACTTTTGTGGATGCTGTATATGAGGAAAGTGGCAGAGATTTAGTAGTAACGGATGAAACCATAGGTTCAACGTTTTCACATGTAGTACAGAGTCCAGGACCTGGTTTATCATGTAATGCTGAGCATTTGTTGCATTTTTGAGCCATAGTGAATTACAGTACTAAGCCAATAATATATGACCTCTCAGTATGCTAAACAGATTGACCCAAATATGAACAATATCTAGTTGTGAGATAGCAATCTAATATACTGAAAACAATTTTGTTCAGTTTTGGAATAAGCTGGCATACTATCTTCAACCCAGAATGTCTTTGATCTCATAGGAAGGCAAGCTGGATTACTCTATGCTACATAACAAAAAGTTTGCAAAGTGTCACATTTATTTCTTCTATTTATAGGCTGTTAGGAGCCCTCTTACTATAAAAGTTATCAACTATTTACTTCCATTCTTATTCATAAGTAAACTCTTTGACAGTACTCAAGATATCATTGAAATGATTCCATTTTGTTAAGCAAGCAAGCAGCTATTAGGCAGCTGTTTCAACCTCCACTCTTTAGCTCCAATTGTTGAACTGACAGAACACCCCAGAAGCTGACAGTTTCCCTGTGTCACTTTGAATATAAGAATTCTGCTGGTGAGAATGCTTAGAACACTTGCAGGCATTCTGCTGTGATGAATAATGCTGTAGTGCCACAATATATCCTGAACAGCTAGACAAACTAATACATAGCATTGAGCAACTGTACCAACTGTACTGAAAAATACTAGCTGAAACAATGTCTTGATTGACTGAAGAATTAATTCACAGCAATGCCACTTCCAAATTCAGTATGTGGTTATCAACGGCCACTCATTGTCACTGGTCATTTCCTTACCTCTACTTTTAAGCCCAATGTATCAAGGATAAAGCAAGCAAGAGATTAGTGTTCTTACTGCTTAATCATTTGGAAAAGGCACTGAACAGCAGCACAAGGAGGCTTCACAGAATGGCAAGGATAATCCTACTTCCCCCCTCTCTATTATCTTATCTTATCTTATCCTATCCTATCCTATCCTATCCTATCCTATCCTATCCTATCCTATCCTATCCTATCCTATCCTATCCTATCCTATCCTATCCTATCCTATCCTATCCTATCCTATCCTATCCTATCCTATCCTATCCTATCCTATCCTATCCTATCCTTCCTTCCATCCATCTATCTATCTGCTCCCTCTCTCAGGAATACTTTCAGCCCTGCTAAGTAGACCAGCCCAGGAAATCAACTTTTATTCAGATTGGTTATAGTAACAACATCTTGCAACCTCTTCTTCATTTTTATACTCCAGTGACTTACGGAAGCACCTGCCCAAGCTATTTCCAAATATTATACTAGATTTTTAAAAAGTGTTTTGGTTCCTTTTTTGCCTTGGAAAATAATCTTGCATCTCTCTATTAAGTTTTCTTCCTTAATCTCTACAACTATACACTAATGAACCACCAAGTCCTAGTGGGATCCATTCCAGAGTTCTGAAAGAATTTAAATGTGAAATTACTAATCTCATAGGAAAAATATGAACCCTGTTCCTCATAGGGCTTCATTGCCAGAGGACTGGAAGAAAGCCAATATTACAACAGTTTTTAAAGAGGGAAGGGAAATAGGTGAAATTATAGCCTCGTCTGTTTAATATCTGTTCAAGGCAAGGGGCTATAAATGATAAGAAAAATAAGGGAGTCTGATAAACTCACTGAAGGCAGATTTATCAAGTAATATCTATTTGAAGATTCAATACAAATGCCAGTCCTAGGAGAATAATGGTGAGAGAACAATATGTTTCTACCTCCCACTTGTGAAATATTAGAAGCATCTGGCTAGCCATTGTGAGAAAGAGTGCAGGGTCTACTCTTGTGTTCTTAAGACTCAAAGTCCTATTTCATATCTGGTGATGCCAATGTAGACACAAAGAATATGAAGACCCAATAATTCGTCTCCAAAATTGAAATTAAACACTGACCAATTGAAGTTATAACTTCAGTTGAGTTGTCTGTCTGAATACTAATGCAATAAGAAGAGTTATAATTGCACCAAGTAAATCATAAAAAGGTAGTATCTGCAGCAGGATAAATGGACTCTTACTTTAGGATGATTTATATTGTAGAAAAAAAATTTAAACTGAGATTTGAAATTAATATATTTCTTGAATTAGTAAGTTTGGTTGTTTTAACAAATGTAACATACTATTTGCAAATAAATACAGGTAGTTCTCAATTAACTATGGTAACTATGGAAATTGGGACTGTCAACAATTTCACTAAACAACATGATAACAGGCAGTTGCGGTTGCTGTCAATAGGTCCCAAACAGTTAGTGTCTAGCGATCACCTGATTGTCATTTATAACCATCTATGTTCCCCACTGACCCTGCTTGTCAGAAGCCAGAAATGAAGGTCACAAATAGCAATCATGTGATCAAAAGATGATGTGAACGTTGTAATTTGCAAGTCAATGTCCAAACTGCAATCATGTAACTGGGAAGATGTTGTGACAACCACAACTATGAGGAACGATTGTAAGTCCTCTCATTTATCACTATCATTTTGGAACAATAGCTGAATGAATGGCCAATGAAGGAGAACTACTTGTACAACCTTTATACAACTGAGTACAATCATGCAACCCACGTATATTTTCCATGCCTATTTTAAGACAAGAGAAAAGTTTCATTTTGGCATTCAATGTATTTTACAAATATTCTAAGCTCCGTCACATGTTTTAAAAGTTAATACCACAATCCTATGCACATTGGTTTCAAAGCAAACATTATTTAAAAAAACTGAAATTTAATTCTGTGTGACCATGCACAAAATCTGTATAATCATTCAGAAGTTCCCAGAAGCAAGAGCTGTTTGTGGTTTTTTAATCTACTAGGAAGGAATATCTATATTGCTTGGCAGAAATAAAATTAAGAATTTAAAATAAGTTCATAATTAATTTCATTTATTATAAAATAGCATGTTTCATGAAAAACATAAAATCTCACTGGGCATAAAACACTATGAAAAGAACCTTCTACTGCCATCCATCCTTAAGAGTTCATTCAGGAAAAGCTACACATCAATAAAAACTAATTTTAAATATAAGTTTTTAATAGTATTTTTCTTGAAGTTAAAAATACAAAACTAATACAAATTGAGAAACTCTGAACTGCCTGAAAAAAGCAAGGGACATTTTCCAACATTGTGTGGTGGGTTATTAGCCTCAACGTACAGCAGGTTAAGAGCCTCAGATTGTATCCTACAGAAATTCCAGATGCTTCATCTGACAATCTGACAATGTTGAGTGCACTTGGGTAACCACCCTGGGTGGTTTCCTAAATGCTTTAAAAGAGTTTCCCATTTTGTCTGTTGGCAATATTATACTGTTGAAACTCTTGTCTGACTTATGGAATAAAATGAAAGCTTGTTGCACTACTTTTCCAAAGTACTATTGATCTGTAAAGCACTAAGCAGCTTAAGATACGACTTTCTGTCTGACCACTTCTCTTTATACAAATCTGTCTAGCTATTTACTTCTAAAAATATCTTTCTGTGAAAGACTTGCCTATCTTGGAAATAGGAGAGAGTATTCTCCTTGTTGTTCCCAGGAGATAAAATGTCTTCCCTCTAGAGATAATTTTGCCCTATACACTAGTTAGAAAGTTTAGTTTAAATATTGTGCGCAGTAATTTCTAAGTTTTTGCATTTTAAATAACTTATTAATTTCTCTGCTTTTCTGAACAAAAACATAAATATAAAAAAAATAAATAAATTAAAATATATTTCAAGGCAATATAGAGCCTTTTGAACACAATGACACTTACAGGGGGTGGAGTTTTAAACTTCCTCCCAGACCTCTCCCAACTCCCTACCATGCAATTCAGAGGGAAATACATTTGTAGATTTTTTTCTATGTAATTATATAACTGTAATCTTCATAACAGGCACCATTAAAATTAACTCTGAAATAATGCACCAACTCAAAAAGCATTGGTTGATAAAGCAATGTCATGAGAAATTCTGTAGCACATCAAATGCCATATCTACACTTGCAAGGACATAGGATGCAAAACAGAGATTAAGTTGGAGACGGAAATCAGCATTCTTTACATTTTTCTCTTTTTCTCCATCTCTCCTGACAGATCATAAATTGAATAAAAAAACCAGAGTAGTTCAGAACTTGGGAGTATGCCAGAAAATAAAGAACCTCAGATCTTTACTGAACCAGTTCCTCACACACTTCTGGAATACTTAAATTTGAATCCCTACTGGTGTGAGAATACAGCTAATGTTGAGGGCTTTCCATTACTACACAATATGATAGTTAACTTTCCTATACCAGAAGTGGAGCAACTCTACCACATTCTGGGCATCTTGCCCAGAAAATATTGATTTTTTTTGTTCTAAGTTCTAAAGATTTGCAGGCAATCTTCTGTGTTGACTGAAAAGGAATCAGATATGCTATCAGGACAGTTCTAAGTTGATTATGTCTCGACTCTAACCTTATTAGCCAAGCTATGTTAATAATTTGGGCACATAATTATGGTTTAATACAAAAACAAGGAGAGGGTAGGTTGAGATACATTAGCAGAACTCAAGAGGATTTGCATTGTGCTCTACTGGAAGAATTCAAAAGATTAATAAGGATTTCTAATTCATAATTACTCAACTGAAAAAAAAAACAGTTCTTTTTTCTTTTCAGTTGAAATAGGGTTACTAAAATGAAGAAAATACAAGTTGGTCAGTAGATAATATTTATGCACAAAGCAATGTTGTGCAGAGTCCAATTCTGTTAAAAAAATAAAAATAAAAAAGTAATTGAAATTGTGTTCTGAGGCATTTTGCTCACAAATTCTTTGGTTACAATGGAAGCTACTCTTTTTATCTGGCATTTCCTGTGATATTTTTTCTATTCACAGATAAGTTTTGTTCTATAAACCATTTTGTTCGATAAACCATTTTCAAAAAATTCAAAACCATGGCTTTAAGCTGGCAATGAGCTCCATCTGCTGGTGAACTGTTATAAAAAATGATAACCTAGCATTGTCCGTGTAAGCTTGAGATTTTTAGCTTATAACATCAAACTGACATAGATACAATGGTCATAACTGCAATATATCAGGATTGAAACTGAAAAAGCAATAATTCTGGATATACCTTTACAAATGTTTCCTTCTATATACTGTCTATTAAAGCCTTTGTGGTTATTTATGTTATCACCCTGGCTTTTTCTCCTCTCTAGCTGAGAATTAATTATGCCTTCCCCTACTATTCCTATACCACACAATATCAACCAGCTTCAAACTCAGGGTCAAGTCAATACAATTCATGATTATGCTAGCATCTTTCTAATGCCCTAGCAAGATCTCCTTTCCATAAAGGTATGCTATTGAGTAATTTTTTTTATATTTTATATGTTTTAAGGAAAAAAGGCAATGTTTATAACGGAGTATCAATAGTGAAAACCTGTAAGTTCATAGTTACACTGAAAAAGGAGAAAACAGCCTATTCATCCAAGGTTTCTACATGTAGTCCTCAACTTACCAGAGTAATTGGGATCTTGCAGTCCCAGGTACCTTCATTAACCAAATCCCATGGTTGTTAGCAACATGACATCCTGCTGGCTTCCCACAACCAAAGTCAATGGGGATGTTGGCACAAGGTGATCAAACATGTAAGTGGTGGCTGCCAAATGGGGAGGGGATAAGGGAATGCATGGGGGAGGCACAGTGAGGGTGCACAAGAAGTACACAGGAAGTGTGGCAAAGGTCAGGGGAGGCACATGAGAGAATATGCAAAAGGCATGGTATGGCTGGGGAGAGTGTGAAATGCACAAAAGCACTGCCTGAGGGATTGATTTTACCTCATTGGGGGGATCCTCTCTCCCAAGCAACATTTCTGCTCTCAAAGAGGCCGAGTAAAAAAGCCTGTCCTGAATCCAAGTAAGATTTTGGCAGCATGCGATGTTTGCAGCCGACCCCCAAGAAGCAAGAGAACTCTCTTTCATTTCTAGGGGCTGACACCTACTACCCAATGCTCAAATGCTCTGTGTCAAAATCCTTCTTGAATTTTGAGGCAGAGTTCCCTTCTGCCCAGAGAGGGAATGGGAACCGCAGGAAGATCTGGACTTCTTTTCTCCAGCCCAGTGCCACTATCCTCTTCTACACACAGAGGGGGTATACCTGCCCCTCATTGGCAAGCAGTTCTTTCGCTCCATCCACTTAATGACCATAACGGAGTGAAGCAGGGATTGGGGTAGTTGAGCAAGATGATCACATGGGCTCAACTGTAAATTAATTTGAGGACTACCTGTAAAGTTAACAACAATCATGGATTTTGTGCAGTGCTGAACTGAACAGGTATTAATTACAACTATTTTTGGAAACAGGAGAGAATACAATTAAGCCTTTATCATTGGGAGGAAGGAAATTAAGTCTTTTTTGGAGGAAGACACTCTTTTATGCACAGGAGGCGCTGGGGTCCAGAGCGAGTAACCACCTCAAGCCTGGAAAGACTACCTGCCTGCTGTCCCAGGCAAAAGGTACAAGCTTGCTGCCTCAGCTTAACTGCAGCAGAATTGAAAGTTTGCCATTGCTACAGCATGGAATGTTAAAGAATTCCTGTCAGTCTGCCTCATGATGAACATTTATTTTTTTTAATATTTATATTTTTAAACTAGATTTTTTTTCTTAAAATATAAAAAGGGCAAGACTGAACTCTCTTGAGCAACATAGCTAGTATCCTAATAGAAAAAAAGAGGAATTGGGCTCTAAATTTGAGAAATGTGTGGTAACAACAAAGTAAACAGAGGGGGGGATACATTGATTAACAACTATTTTAAAGACCTCAGTTCAGACAGATATGAACAGTAATACAAAATAAAGTATATGTTAAAAACTGATAGCAAAACTGCTATGCAAAAAACTCAATTGAACTGAATGGGTCACACTGTTTAAAAACACAGTCTTAGTAGTATAAATTCTGAAAAAAATGTTTCTTTAATTGAGAGAGGAACTCCATCTTACAAAGCAAAAGCAAGTGTCAGTAGAAAGCACTAAGCAAACAAGTGTCACTAGAAATCGCTACTGTAGCACATGGTGATCATGGAATTATGATGTAAAAGATTACATTTGAAACTTCCTGAAACTATACTACCTTAGTTCAACATTTTTCTTCTTTTTTCTCTTATCTATGCTATGAGGTTTTTAAAAAATACAGTAGTAGGAAGAAAAATAATTACCATGTCTGCATTATATTTGGAGAACACGTCTGCTGGTAACATATCTAAACCCATGCCCCAACACATGGCAAATTAATTTTAAAATGAATCTGTTTCAATGAACACAATTTTCTTAAAATTAATGAATACCTGTTTTATATTTCATTTTCAATCATCAAAAGAAGAAGAAACAATATTGTCAAGATGTGGCCATTGTTAGGTAGAATTTTAGGTTTAGGAAATCATGTTTTTCCTTTGAGCTAAAGCCATATCCTTTGATGTGCAAAAACTAGCTTTTTCAGGAACAGCAATGAGAATAATCAAACAATAGGACTGTATTCTAAAGTCCTTGATCAAAGCTAAGAAAGAAACAAACTCAGTGGGAAAGGAGGAGATGCAACATATTTTACAAAAGACAAAGAGGGTTCCTGGGACCATCAGCTACCTCAAGACATATACATTTGCCACTTGAGGAATTTTATCTAAGATGTCTATTTTTTCTCACATTTAAAAAAAGTGAAATCTTTATTGCACACCAGCGATTTGTTTTTTTTTACTTTTGTTGCCTATCATACATTGAAATATAGATTATGTCAATACTGTTTCTGTACTTTTCAAAGGTATTCAATATTTCTCTCTCAAATTCAAGGACTAAATTTTTGCCAGCTCAGGTGTTTTGAGTTTTATGGGCAATACCATGGATAAGAAACAATACTAAACAATAGGTAGATTGGTTTGTACTATAGAATTAGATGAAATTATTTTGACAAGTCATATTTAAAAGTCTACTTATCCATAAAGCATAACCTCAGAGCCCTGATATAGCCTCTAGCTTATAAAAGATGTTATACAAATAAATACCTTAGAATTTGGAATTTGCATTTTAAAAAAATACAAGTTGGCACATAGATTGAATAAAATCTCAGGCACTGGATTTTTTCATAATTTCACCTGTTTTATTGCTTCTATAATTATGTTGTTTTGGGGAAATATGCTTACAAGAAAGCTTATCTTTATTATTTTACAAATGAAAACTGTGTATACATACACACAGAAAGAAAATGTGTTATATCTAATTTATTTTGCAAACAAAAGTTCCTACCATAGATACTAGGTAAGCCAAGACAGTATATCATCATAAGAATTAATATAATTCCAGGTCTGAAAAATGGAATAAACAGATCAAGAGAGGAAAGAAGTAGTATTTATATATCTAAATATAGTAGTATAGTTATAAGACAATATCCAGAAGACCACAGCATCCTGAAATTCTTACAATGACCAATTCTCATTTACATGCGAAGTTTTTACACTATTATATTCTCATGAAGATATGTCTCCAAATATATAACATTCTCTCTTGAAAATAAATATGATTTTGGTTTGATATCAAGATTTCAAAATAAGAATACTTTTAGTTTTCTGAACACCAGCATAAAATCTTTGTATGTATTTTTTTAAAAATCCTATTCAGTAATTCGAGGAAGCGAGCCAAGGAGCCAGTTTGGTGTAGTGGTTAAGGTATCAGACTAGAAACCAGGAGTTCCAGTCCTGCCTTAGTCAGCTGGGTGACCTTGGACTCTTTCTTAACCTAGGGAAATGAACAAGCAAGGACAAACCACATCCAAAAAACCTTGCCAAGAAAACTGCAGAGACTTGTCCTTGCAGTCACCAGGAGTCAAGACTAACGCAAAGGCATGAAAATAAATAACTTGAAGCAAATTTATGAATGATAAAATTAATCCCTTTCAATTTTTTTGCCTGCAGTAGAGACAAAATGTATAATTGTATGAATATAACAAATAAGTACTATGTATTTTTTTTTGCTTTTCCAGGATAGAAAGAGCATTGATGTTTTCATTTTGTTGTGGGAAGGAGCTCTTGAGAACATCATGGACAGCAAAGAAAAGAAATAATTTTCACCACAGGCACAAACAATCAGGCTCAAATTATCATATTGTGGATATTTTATAAAAAGATCCACTTCTTGGAAAAGTCAGTAATGCTGGAAAAGTTGTGAGAAAAGACAACAACCAGCAACAAAATGGATGCACTTGATTACAACAGTACATATTACAGTACACCATTGGCAGATGTGTAGGATCAGGGTAGGGACAAATCATCTTAGAAAAGGTCTATCAATATGGTTGCTAATAGTCAACATCACTTTGACAGCACCAAATCAATGTCTACTTTTTCAACATAGGAACTTAGCAATTATAGTTTAGCTGGGATCAGTTTATTAATCTTAAGCATTTCTTATTTTTGGTTACCCATACATCTGAATCCATTTTAAAGCCAATGAAAATAGTCCCAAGATTCTCAATAAACACTGTTTTGTCTTAAATATTGTTATAATTAACTGTCGGAAAATAGGAATACCTTACAATGTACTAGAGGTAGTCCTCGCTTACCAACCATTTGTTCAGAAATAAAAGTTATGATGGCACTCAATAAGAAGACTTAAGACAATCCTCAAAGCTGCAGCCTTTGCAATGTCCTTGTGGTCACATGATTATGATTTGGGCATTTGGCCACCTGCTCTCATTTACAGTGGCTGCAGCATCCTGAAGTGACATGATTATCATTTGCAATCTTTCCTGGGAAGCCAGCAGAAGGTTGTTAAGTTGCTCAGTTAAGTTGTTCCCATTGTTTTTTCTACTGAGGAGGAGGAAGAGAGGAGCCCATGAATGGCGGGATAAGTGTGGACTCTGCTTACTACCCACACACCAAGCCCTCCAGGCTCAGTATTGCCATACTTGTACCAAGGCACACCTTCCCCATCCTGTTGTACTAATTCCAATTCAATTAATGTTGTTAAGCGACAACTACCTGTATATAATTTGCTTTTAGTTACAAACAGTACAATTCTTATTTAAAGAAACATTAGCAACAGTATCCTAACTTACTAAATAAGTGTAAATTTTACCATGGAAGAGACTGATCTGGCATCCTCCTCATAATTTACAACAGGTGGGGGCTCTTTCCCATCATTTTCTTGCACTTTTTGTTGAAGAAGTTCCTTCTGGGCTGCAAATTTGACTTCAGTGCATTTCAGCTGCTGAACAGTTTGCTTTAATTCTTCAAGGGCTTGCTTCTGGCTTAGCAGAAGCACAATGCTGAAAAGAACAGCTTCAAAATTATACTAAAAGCAAAATGGAAGCATGTATTTCATTTCTCAAGACCATAACAAATAATATATTTTTAGCAGATTTAAGGTCTTACAAGAATTAATACTAGATGGAGTTGAGTGGTTGTTAATTGTCAACTTGTTTTCCCCCTCAAAAAAGCTTTATTTGTAGAGCCTAATCTAAGGAAGAACAAAATAGGAATCTGTTTAGGCTGCATTAAAAATTAATGTAGAGGAAAAAGTTAATAAATAACAATTTAAAGAAGAAATCCATGCAAATTTCCTTAATTCCATATAAGTGAATTAAAGAAATATACAGTTTAGAATCATTACACTCAATCAAAGGGATAGGAAATAAATTATGCCATTACAGACTCAATAAACAATAAAAAATTTAAAGAAAAATATTGCTAGACATACTGTAAGATTTTTAAAGTGTTTTAAATTAGCTTATAAATCAGTTATTAAATATAGTCAATAATTCTAGACTTTCAAAGAGGGTACAACGAAGCATGACCTTAGCAAATAAGTTACAGTATATCATCTGGATTTTATTTTTGCTCAATAATATTATATGAATAACTCAGAAAATTAATTGTATATATCATACACTTCCATGTCTGCCATTTTTACTCACTCAGATTTTCTTTCATAGATCTTAGAAGACTCTTCAATCTTCTTTTCTAATTCCAAAACTAATTCCTCCTTATTTAGAAGTGCCTGCTGTGTCTGTATCAGTTCTTCTACTACAGTTTTCAACCTATGATTTAAATGAATAGTAACAAATATAATCTGTGACTATTTAGCAGCACTTTCTTTGTATTTTTCAATGGAGAATTCTTTTTCAAATAATAATCATGTAGTTTTTCTTTTTATTATTTACAATTATTAATTTTATTATATTTGTAAACTGTTTAGAGTGGTTAAATTTTAAAAAATCTATAAATTTCATAAGTAAAAAGTACATAAGTACAAGGATTTATACTTTTTGTGGAATCTTTTCAGGCTGTCAAAATCCATCAATATTTATATTGTATGTTATTTTTTTTTAAAATCAAGAACTTTCATTAAAAAAGAGGCACAATAACAGGAACAATAATATGCTAAACATTTTGCAAACTAACTAGAATTTAATGGTTTTCATTTTGAGATTATTCTGCTTGTAATATAGTTTCAAATAACAAATGCAATAAAGCCCCAGAAACACATTTTTACTACATATAAAACAATTTTCTTTAACTCATTGCATTTATTTATATGCTGCTGGAACTTTTCTTGTTATAAACTAATTATGTTCATTTAAATGTAGCAAAATTAATTTGTCATAAGGACAGTTAACAGTTTAAAAACTTGTTATATGAAAACCATAACTATCCTACAATATAAATTCATTAATTCCTAATGACCAGTGTTTTAAAAATGCATTGGCCTTTTAATATATTAATACCCACCTGAGAATATTTGAATTCTGAACTGCACACCAAGAATGCCAAGAATAATAACCCTTCATTAAAAAAAGTATCACAATATTCTATAGAAATAAAGAGTTGGAAGATTCACTAAGTCAGCTAACTGCACTGAGACACATTAATTTTCCCCGAACTGTCCAATAGTAGGATAAAACTTCTATTATCTCAAGACTGAGTTATACAGCAGCACAAAACAATGTCAAATTAATTAGAGAAGATTAATTTACTTGATTTATTAACTTTCACTTCCAATTTTCTTTGCTTTCACTATTCATCAATAAAGGGATCATAACTACAAATTCATGTAACCAATCTTTTCCAGAGAACAAATAATCTTTCATTTTCTATTTTATGCTACACAAATCTTATTTCAAAGATACTAAGTACAGTACAGTATCTGGTTCTCCGTACAATCCAACAGAGGAAAGACAAATTCTAATGGTGATCAGAAATCTAGAAGTCTTGCTTTTTATTACAAGAAATTATGATCACAGTGGCAAGACCTTTTTAAGAATTAAGTCGGATATTGAACGTTATGAGTAGAAGTTAATCTCACTTACAAACAGGAAATTAATTTTTCTTTTCAGGTACTTTCCAGAAATGACAAGTTGATCAACTTCCTTGCACATCTTTTCTGAGGGTTATAGTCAACCCTGATGATAGTACAAAAATAAAAAACCTTCTTACATAAATAAAAACAAGTTCTGCACATGCATGAGGAAAATATAAGGTGCTAGCATGTTATAACAACAATTATTTGTCGACAGACACACTCCTCCATACAAAGATATATTTTCTGACATAGAATTATTACTATTAATTATTAGGTGGTCTGTCATTCACAATTTAACCCAAATCCTACCACCCTCATCTACATTAAAATAACCATAGCTCCAAACTAGATAGTTTCTTATCATTCCTCATTCAGGGCCAAAGGCCTATTGAACTGTTTTTAGTCTTGGTGATTTCCAAAGCATCACAAGGGACAAAGCACCTCTTTGGGTGTACTGTCAGATAAATTTTTGGTTTACATCCTTTGTCTTGGTACAGTGGAAAATTTCAGGTAAGCTCTCTAGATATATAGACTAAAAAAAAATTGTGTTTAATAAGGCTGACTCATACGTGTCCTAACAACATGGTAGCTCTTTATAGTCAGTAGCACTTTGAATTTTGAATTGGCCAGCAAAACCGGCTGGTAGTCTCCAAGAGACCACAAAGTACGTGAAAATCTACAGTAGTGCGTTCTGTTTCCAATCATTTGCTACACTGAAACAACTCTAAGTTTTGAGTCATTACCAAAGGCAGCCTAGTATAGTTTGCAGTGTAGTAATCCAATTGTGTGCTGATTAATGCAATAGTTATAATTACTAAAGATTTGTTGTCCAATTGCTGCTATAACAAAAATAAATAAAAGTCTCTTTGCCACAACCCCAGTGATTATGCTGAACATGGCTGTTGATTCCATTGACAAAATGCATAGGACAATGTTTTATTGCTTTTATTGTCACTATGTAGACAAATAAGGCGATTTGGGTTTCAGTCATTTTTTATTTATATCTCCATTGGTTCTGGCATCTTTTCAGTTCCTTTCACTCATGAAGCTCCTCCAATATCCACAGAACAGAAGGATTTGACAACTGAGATTGGGTAACTTAAAACAATCTCACCTAGCACTTGGACCACCTCAAAGTAATGGAGATTAGTGGCTTCTGGTTTGAACTTCTTTGTCAATAGACCGAAATCTGCGATTGTGCACAGTGTCGATCTGTGCTCGCTGCTGGAGCACCCCGAGCCGGCTGGTTTTGGGGCTAAGCTACCCCATAGAGGTGGTAAAGAGGAGGGAGATTGCCAGGAGGGTCGAGGAGAGTCACATCTCTCCTCCCCAGCGGGCCATTACTCCCTTTCCCGAAAGCGGTTGCAGTGGTGGTCAGAAATGGCCACCTCAAAGAACTCGACCAGAAAAGAATGTGCAGGAGGAAGATAAGAAGAGAAAGTTTTGGCTGACTGGGTCGAACTGAAAAAGCAACAATATAAGGTGAATTATAAAGAATAACATCATTCCCAAAGAAGACTTTCAAGCGGCAAATGAGAGAGGGAAGGGAAAGGATTTGGATTTTTTTTTTCTTTTCTTCCCTATATTGACAACTAAGAGATTTAAGCAAGAAACCGGCAAAAACCCACTTTGACGTTAACAGGTATTTAAGCTGAAAATAAAATGTCAAAGGGATAATAAAGATTTCTAGATTCTCAAAAACTTTTAAAAGAAGGAAAAAATAAAAGGGTGGGATCTGGAAAAATGGATCTGGACCACCTAGAAGTGAAAGGAATTAATAGTGAAACTTTAACAAGATTCCTAAAATATACATTTTAACTGAAACTTTGTAACAAGATAAAAGAACCCCAGGAAGAGAAAGTGGAAAAAAGAAGCAAGAAGAAACAGCTTTGGATTATTTGGATTACTTGGTGATTTTTGGATTTTTGGCTATCGGATCTAAAGGACTAAAATTAATTGGGTGGTTGTTTAAAAGTTTTAAAAATGGTATCACTCTTGGAAGAATTGAGAATGGAACTTAAAAAACAGAAAGAAGATACACAAGAAGGAAGAGGTTCTTTTGGCTTATTTCAATTTTTAGAAATGGAGATCCTGAACTATGAGAAACAACAAGAAATGCCTGTAGAACAAGAAGGGCAGGACAAAGAAGAAGCCATCTTCAATGACCAAGTATTTCTATGTGGGGGAAAAAAAGGAAAGGGGGGAAAGAAAGTGAAAAATTTAAGATTTGAAAAAACAATCCAAAAAAAGAATAGTTTGAAAAGTAATTACAACATTAGGAAGAAACAGAAGAGAGGATTACAGAAGAGAGAATCAGAATTAGAGAGAGAAGGGGTCAAAAAGGGAAGGGAGAAGAAGAGGGGGAAGAGGAAAAGGAAAAGAAATTATAAAGGACAGAAACAGGACATAGAGAAACAGGGAAAACATACAAGGATTAAGGGTATAAGCCTATTTAGAAGACACAAAGATAATGGGTGAAAACTTAATTGAAATGGGGATTCTGCAAGGGTAAATAAGATGGTATTGTTATATTAGAAATAGAAATGAAAATAAGAAACAAGTGTGATTAAAATGATAGATAAAATACTCATTGCAATGTAATGGAATGTTTAATAAATAAATAAAATAAAGAGAATGAGAGACTGAAATTAGGAAAGGAGGGGAACATTTTAATATAAATGTGTTATAAAAATTTAAGTGAAGAGGAATATGAAAGAAACATGAAAACATATGTATTATAAGTGTTCCTAGAAGTATGATACCCTATTGAAATGAAATGTTAAAGATGTCAAAGATTATAACTAACATTAATGATAGAGCTGAATTGGAATAGAATAAGTATTTTATTTATTATTGTTATATATATATTTTCTCTTTAAGAACTTAGTGTATATTTTAAGAACGTACCAAGTAGAATTCGATTGGAAGTTATGTGTTATATTGAATGTTATAATTGTAAAGGCATAAATTGCAGTTTAAATAAGAGTTGAATGGATAAAAATTAAAAGATACAAAGGTGTCATACTCCAATTAGTAACTACAGGAAAAAAATTTGTTTAATGAGAAAAGAAAATATGAAATTGAAACAGGACACACAAAAGTATAAACATAATGACTAGAAAGATATTGAAACTTAGAAAAAGATATATATAATTGAATTTAGAAAGGAATGAGATAATTAAAAGTAAGATTGAGAAAACTAAGGAAAGGGAAAAATTATTGAGAAAATGTTAAAATAACAATAAGATATGGAATAGAATAGAAGGGCGGAGCTGGCATGCGATCATGGAGGTCTGAGATCGCTGCTGATATCTTTGCTCCTGGACGGTCCAAGTGGATCTAAACCGTCCTGTAGAGACGGTGAATGTAAAGAGCGCATCTTGTTGATCCCAGGGATATCGCAAAGTCCCTGGTAAATCCAGGAAAAGCTCTTTTTGCCAGAGGCAAAGAGGCAGCCATTAAAGCTGCTGAAGTTGGGACAGCTCCGAAACAAAAGAGAACGAAAGAGAAAGTGTGCCGGTTTGGTGAGAACTTTTCTTTATTTAAAGATTTGAGAGGATACCCCCAAGGGAAAGAAAGAATCTGTAAAAGTTTTTTGACAGAAGCGAATAAGCGGCGATTTTAAATGGGAATGTCAAAGTAATATTTTTATTTTTATTTTCTTATTGCTGATGATCCTATATTTCGAAACTAGACTGGTTTTTTCCTTTTTTAATCTACTCTTTTCTTTCCCCTTTTTGATTTTATAATATATTAAGCCAGAGATTCCCTTTTAGTCTTTTTTAAAAAAATAATATTTTCTTCCTTTTTAAACTAATTCTTATTATACTCTGCTGGAAAAGGAGGGGGAAAATGAAAGCTAAAGAAACTTTGTAGCACTGCCAACTAGAGGCTTGGAAATACTCTACTTTTCCTTTGACCAGACAAAGCTGAGAAAGAATTGAGACTTTTTTTCAAGGACCACTGCCTGTTTGATAAGATAGAGGGAAGAGCATGGGAGAGTATTATTGCAGGTGCTCTTCTGGGTTTCTATCAACAGAAACCTAGTGGGAAAAAAGGTGATAAGTTTTTGGAGAAGAGAGTTATAATAAGAGCTTTGGATAATTAAACAAAGTGCAGTGTGCTCTTTTTACTTTTTCTAAGTTGTGCTATCCCTCCTCACCAGCTTTATTTTATTTCATTTTATCTTTTTTTTTTTTTTTTTGCAATAGCTATTTGGATCTTTGGCTTTGTTGGAGCTTGTCTTTTTCTTTTCTTTTTTCTTTGGAAATCCAATCTCTACGCTTGTTTTTTATTTTAAAGGGAAAGCTTTAGTATTAATGTTTCCTTTTTTTAAAGAGAATAGCCTTTTTTTCTCCTTTCCTGGTATTTTTGTTTTTTCATCTACCTTTCTGGTTTATTTTTATGCACTCTTTTCTATTTGAGACCTCTCAATTGGATTAAGGTGTTGAAGAACCTGAAGAATTTTTACTTTTTTTTTTTTTCCAAGCCTTTTTCTTCATCTAACCACCGATTGGATTAAGGTATACTGAAGAAATTTTGTCCTCCCCCCCTTTTTTTCTTTTTTTTATCATTACTATTTAGCTTCTTTTTTCTACTATTTTTTCTACTATTTTACTTTTTCTACTATTTTACTTCGAACTACAATTGGTTATTTCACAATTGGATTAAGGTTCAGAAGAACCTGAAGATTTTGAATTGCTTAAAATGAGTAGGAAACTAACAGCTCCTGGTTCTTCAACTTCTATTTCCTCCTCTCCACCATCTGGAGGACAATGTTCAATACAGACAATGTTAAAGCAAGAAAAAGAACAAGAAAAAGTGATTCTGCAGATGATTATGCAAGGAATTCAAAATATTCAAGCAAGATCAGAGAATATTGAAAAGAGAATAGAGAACATTGAACAAAAAATAGGGAAAATGGATGAAAAAGTGGAGAACATCCAACAAATGATGTTGAAGTATGATGAGAGATTCCAAAAAATTGAAGATAAACAAAGAGACAAGAAGATTGGAAATATTGATAATAGATTAACAGTGGTTGAACAAAATAAAAGTGGTATGTTGAGATGGGAGATGGATAGATCAGAATTCTATGTTAGATTCCAAAACGTAGAGGAAGAAAAAGGACAAAACTTAGCTGAGATAATGATAGAAATACTGGCTGAAGCTTTGGAAATAACTCAAGAGAAGATGATGGATGGAATAGATGAGGTTTATTGAGTTTTCACAAGATATGCGATGAGAAATAGCTTACCAAGAGAAGTTCACATTAGATTTACAAAGAAAGCCATTAAAACGCAAATATTGCAAGTGGCAAAAGAGAAAACATTGAAATATAAAGACAAGGAGATTGTGGTCTTGAAACAAACACCCAGAAGAGTGAGAGAGTTGAAAAGAGAATACCGATTCCTGACTAAAATGCTACTTTGAAAAGAGTGAATTATAGATGGCTGATTCCAGAAGGTTTAATGTTCACATGGCAAGAACAGAGACATAGAATTGACTCAATTGAGAAAGCGGAATTATTTTATACAGAATTTTTTGGAGGGAAAGAGGAAGAGGCAGAAAAAGAAATCTCACTAATTGAATTCCAAGAGGACTGCCAAATGGCGATTGAAAAAGAAGGTGCAGTAGGTGGAAAGGTGGAAGCCAAAGAACAATGTGAACGAAGATCTACGAGAGCTGCTAAACCTAACTACAAAATATAACCATGGAAGAGAAAAAACTGATTACAATTAATATAAATGGCCTTCACTCAGCCGTTAAAAGAAGGAAAACCTTTCATAAATTAGAGAAATTAAAATTTGATATAATTTGTCTAGAAAAAGTACATATTAAAAAATAATATGAACAATTGTTGATACAGCCAAAACTAGGGAAAATATTTACTTCCTTGATACAATGTAAGAAAAGAGGAGTGGTTTTATATATTAAAGAGACTATCCCAGCAAAATTGATTTATACCAATGATGACGGAAGAATACTAATGGTGGAAATAATGGACAATAATATGAAAACACTCCTGATTGCAATCTGTGCCCCGAACGACAAACAAGAAGAATTCTGCAAAAAATTACATATGAAAATAATTGAACTGGACTATGCTAATATTGTTATGATGGGAGATTTCAAAGGAATTGTAGACAATAAATAGGACTATACAGCACAGAAAACAATAAAGCAAAACAGAAAGACTCTCCCTAAATCTTTTTTTAAAATGGTAAATGAAATAAACTTAAAAGATACATGGAGAGAAAGAAATGCTAAAACTAAACAATACACCTTCTATTCAAATAGACATTTATCATGGTCCAGAATAGATATATGGATGTCAACAGAATTAATAACTAATATTCAAGAAATAAATATTGAAACAAGTACTTGGGCAGATCACAATCCAATGACAATTAAATGGAAAGGACAAAAAAGAAGATCTAGATGAACGTTAAATAATACTATTTTAAAGGAAAAAGACGTCACACAGTGGATGGAGAAAGACTTGGCTTTTTTCTTTAGAGAAAACAAAAAAGAAGATACATCAATTCAGAATGTATGGGATACAATGAAAGCATATGTTAGAGGCTTGATAATAGACTATACAAGGAAAAGAAATACTATGAAAAGATTAGCCTCTAAGGCCTTCGAGGATGAGTATAAAAGACTTGCAAAAGAGCTACAGAAAATGCCACAAAAAAAGGACATCAAACTAAAAATGGATGTTGTTAAACATAAAATGGGTCAAAAAGAAAAAGAAGAATTAGCACAGAAAATTAGAGGTGCTAAAAACAGATCTACTTTGAAGACGCAAACAAACCAGGTAGATGGTTAGCATACAAATTGAGAAAGGAGAAAGAAGAATCAAGGAAAATATTGTAATTCACAGATGACCAAGGCCAAGTTTGCTATGGTAGTAAAGAGAAGAAGGAAATCATTCAAGACTATATATGCAAGAGAATATTGATAAGGAATATTGATAGGGAAACTATATATGCAAGAGAATATTGATAAGGAAAGAGTTAAACAGTACTTACAGAATGCTAATTTACCTCAGAAACCTAAAGAGATTGAAACAACGTTAGAAAGCAATATAACGATGATGGAGTTAACTGAAGCACTCAAGAAGCAAAATAATGGAAAGGCACCAGGCCCAGATGGACTTCTGGCAGAATTTTATAAAACATTACAAGAATCGTTGAATCTTCCCTTCCATTGCTAGAAGTTAATAATGAAGTTATGTTAAAGAAGAAGATACCTAAATCATGGTCAGAAGCCTATATTACACTTATTCCAAAAGAGGAGGCCGATTCATTACAAATTAAGAACTATAGACCTATTTCTTTACTAAATGCAGATTATAAAATCTTTGCTTCAATATTGGCAGAAAGACTTAAAAAATAGCTAAATAATTTTATTCATCCTGATCAAAATGGATTTCTGCCAAAGAGACAAATAATATGAAGATAATATGAGAGTAATCTTGGACACCTTGGAATATTATGAGGCACATCCTGAAAAACAAATGGCTCTGATATTTCTAGATGCATAGAAGGCATTTGATAATGTGAATTGGCGATTCATGTTATTACTGCTGGAACAGATGGGCTTCGCTAGAAAATTTATTCAAGCAATAGAAGCTATATACTATAAGCAAATGGCAAAGGTAATGATAGAGGGAGAACTGACAGACTCTATCAATATAAGAAAAGGAACAAGACACGGGTGCCCACTATCACCTTTGTTGTTTGTGTTAACTTTGGAAGTGCTAAACAGAAATATTAGAGATGAAAAGAATATAAAAGGAATGAAAATCAAAAAGGAAGAATTTAAGCTGCAAGCATTTGCAGATGATCTGGTTTTCATCTTAGAAGACCCTCTAGAAACAGCACCAAAATTGATAGAAAAGATAGAGACATATGGAAAGGTGGCTGGTTTGAAAATAAATAAAGATAAGACAAAGATCTTGACAAAGAATATGCTATTAAGACAAAAGGAAGAACTAGCAGACCTATTGAAAGTTCAGGTCACGAATAAGATCAAGTATTTGGGGATATATTTGACAGCAAGATGTAGTACACTGAAAGAGAATAATTATATCAAACTTAAACGGCAGATAGCGCAAGATCTGGCGAAATGGGAAAATTTACAAACTGTCACTAATAGGGAGAATTTCAACAATCAAGATGAATATATTACCCAGAATTTTATATTTGTTTCAAACAATTCCAATTAGGCTTGGAAAAGACTACTTTGAAGATTTAAATAAAATTGTGTTGAAATATATATAGCAAGGTAAGAAAGCGAGAATAAAGTTAAAACTTTTGCAAGATGCTAGAATTAGAGGAAGATTTGGTTTGCCTAATTGGGAGTTGTATTATCAAGCTACAAATCTGATGTGGGTTAAGGAATGGATAACACTAAGAAATACTAGATTGTTGACATTAGAAGGACATGATTTGTTGTTGGGGTGGCATGCTTTTTTATGGTATAAAGGAACTAAAACACAGGGGTATTTTAGAAGACATTATATACGGGAGTCTCTGTGATTAAACTGGGAGAAGGTTAAAAGACAATGTTATTTGAAAATTCCAGTCTGGCTATCGACTATTGAAGCATTTTCTTATCCTAGAATATACAAAAAGGAACAAACAGTTAGATATGGAGAAATATTGAATGAAAAGGGTGAACTCAAATCTATACAAAAACTAGAGGAACAAGGTATAATGATGAATTGGTTTTCATATGCACAAATACATTCAAGGTATGATAAAGATTCTAAAACAGAAGGTTTCTATGATAAATTGACTGATTTAAATAAGATTTTGATAGATACTGATGAAAAGGTGATTAAAAAATTGTATGGATACTTATTAGAAATTAAATTAGAAGAAGAACAAGTTAAAGAAACTATGATTGCTTGGGGAAAGAATTTTGGATATGGGATTGATTTAGAGAAATGGCAAAAATTGTGGTCTCAAAATTATAAAATGACAATGTCAACAGCATATAAAGAAAATTTGTGTAAGATGTTTTACAGGCAGCATTTTCCCCCCCGACAAGAATAGCAAGAATGTTCAAGAATAAATCCGAAAAATGTTGGAAATGTCATCAGACACCTGGCTCATATTACCATATGTGGTGGACTTGTGCGGATGCTAAAAAATACTGGACTAAAATCCACATGTGGTTGGAAAAAATGACAAAAAAACATATAGACTTGAAACCAGAGATATTTTTCTTGGGAATTTTACCTGAAATATATAGTGAAGACTTGAAATATCTGATTGTAAATGTATTAACAGTGGCTAAGATTGTATTTGCCAAACACTGGAAAAATGAGAAAACACCATCACAGGAGGAAATCATTTAGAAAATTTTGGAATGTGCTGAAATAAGTAGATTGACATTTGAAATTAGAGAATAAGAGGATAAACAATTTTATAAAATTTGGGGTCTATTCTATCAATGGTTAGACAATAAAATACAGCAATGAAATATGTAGACTTTTAGAAAATAATAAATATATAAAGATGTACTTCTTTCTTATTATATCTACAAAATGATTTTGGATAGATTTGGGATGATAATATGAACTGTTATAAAACAAAGTAAATTATGATTATCTTGTAAAACATGAATGAATAAAAGTATAATCAAATGATTCATTAATAATGATACTAAAGTATTTAATTTTTGATTGAAAATATGAGATTATATGCAATGTAATTGTAATTGAAGACTAAGAAATGGAAGCACAAAACAATTTGTAAACCAACCGGCACACTGTATGTATACATATGGAAGATGGCTTGATGTTTTTATGTTTTGTTTGTTTATAATTTGTTTTTAAAAACCAATAAAAACTTAAATAAAAAAAAAGATGAATATGAAATTGAATTTGTGTCGGCATGGAGAAGTGATAACCCGGGCCATGCTATTCTCAAAAAAAGAAATTTTACTTGTATTATGTTTTGTGAAAACCCAAATAAAATTTTTATTAAAAAAAAAAGTAATGGAGATTAGCAAGGCAAATGATAAACTCTAAAGTTACATTTGGTGTTCATATTCAAAATAATAACCATCTCCATTTTTCTTTCTCTCCATAATCAACTACCTATTATAAATAAATCATCCAGAGCCTACCTGTTTATTAAGTAAAGCAAGGCCTCCTCTTCTATTTTCTCACTCAAAGGGGATCCTTGCAGCATATCAGCCAAGGAGTCTAATATTATAGCCCATCACCAGTCCACAAGCTATGTTTTCAAACAAAACCCTCGGCTGTTTATTTCATTTAGTTCTCTCTCTTTCCTCTTTCCTCCAGCCAAACACGTATTTAGGAACCTGTTGTCATAACAGCTTCTAGTCTTCTACTCTTCTGGGTTTTGCTCCAAACCTTGCAAACAATTCTCTACTCTTTGTCCTGGTCTCTACCATTCTCAGTGATTTTGCCAGGATATTGTTCCAGCCACAAATTTTAAGTATTTTTCTGGATGGGCCAGCTCCATGTCTCTCCTGTATGACTGCCTGATCAACAATGGTAGTTATCATTCTGTTCTCTCTTTCTTCTGTAGCTGTCTCTGCAAAACATAAACCAGCAGCAACTTTGCTCACACTTCAAAGCCTCTGCCATTATCCAGAGTCAACTCCAGTCCAGCTTGCCTCCCCAACTAGAATAGGACTAATACGTTTCATCTTATTTCCACTGTTACTATCCTTAACTTTTCCCTTTCCAACTTCTCATATCTCATTCAACATCTTCTAATTTAGCTTTCCTTCCAATATATCCTAACATCCAACTGCTTCTCACTACAAGTTAGTTTTTACATATGGAACAGCTAGTCTATTGTCAAAACAAGACAGATAATCTGGGCCTTCCGGTAAAACAAGAGTACTATCCAGGGCATTACATAATTCAGACAGAAGAAAGAGCTACAAAAATGATTTCACTGAGACACTGTTTTGATACAAAGCTGGTCCAGTTTTAGATGTCCTATGGGCACATGTTCTTCTTGATGTGTGGATTGCTGTACCACAGAGTTCTCTTCCCAGATGCTGTAAAACCTTGATTTAACAGAATCCCATTTAAAATGTAATCAACCACAACTTTCCTCTAAATAACAGATGTCCACTGTTGAAATAAATTGATGCAAATGGCACAATTTGTGACATTTGCATAATGACATCATTGTGAAATGCCCTATGTAGTCCTGAGATATACTTTAATATTAAATGGACATTGAAAAGGAACAGAACTCCTAAGTGGCCCATTATAGTGAGGTTTCACTGTCATTATTCTCCAATTTTCTCTAAAGTAGCCATCATCCAGCCACAATCTTTACACAACTATTTTATGTAATTCTTGGAAAAGAAATATAGACCCACATTTCTTAAAGAAAGCAATTAAGAAAGCAAAATAATTTTGACAGCATAACCAAACTGATTTATATTTTATTTTGTATACAAGGTGATCGTTAAGAAAAATGGGAAGAGAGAGAGAAACAAGAGAATGGCTATAACTTTCTTATAAAAAGTCATATTACACAGATCTTACCTGATTCAGCAATTTTTATATCTTGAAAAGGAAAAAAAGAGGGTAAATTACTTACATGGTTTGTAAACCTTCAGCTGTTAAATTATTCCACATAATCTCATTAGCTTGAAGATTTTCATTTTCTTCTAATAATGATGTATCGAATTCTATTTCTTGTTGTTCAATATCTGATGTCCTTTAGTTAAAAAAAGCAATAACAATACAAGTATTAGGCATTTCTTTTTTCAAACTATCTGACTGCAATTTTTAAGAACCTACTCAAAGAACTGATGAGCTCCTAGGATTTCCCTTCCTCAGGAGAAAGGGAAAAAAAGAAATTATTCAAAATTGTGGCTGCAGTGACTAACAAGCTTCCATCACAGATCACTGTATTAGGTAGATTAATTATAAGTTACGAAGCATTGGCCATGGAAGTTATAGTAATTTAAGATTAGTTGAATAACTGATATCACTTTATAGTTATATCATACTTTCTGGCATAACCAGTGGTGGGACTCTACCAGTTCAGACCGGTTTGGTTGAACTGAATGTTAAAGTTACAGCTGGTTTGCTGAACCAATGTTTCACTCAACCGGCTGGCCCCACCCAGCCCTTCCCAGGAGTCTCCACGTGGTCCATTTTCGATGGAGGTAACTGCAGGGTCCGTGCGGAGGCTCTGGGAAGGGGAAAAGCGGTCCTTCTGGAAGTCCAGAAATTGGCCTGTTTCCAACTTCCAGAGGGCCTCTAGAGCCCAGGAGAGGCTGTTTTCGCCCTCCCAGAAGCCCAGGGCAGCCTCTCGACTCTTGGGAGGGAAAAAACAGCCCTCCCAGAAAAACCGGAAATGGCAAAACAGGCCTATTTCTGGCTTCCGGTGGGCCTCCAGAGGTCAGGGGAAGTTGTTTTCGCCCTCCTAAAGGCCAGGAGAGGCCGCTGGATCCTTGGGAGGACGAAAAATGGCCCCTCTGGAAAAACCAGAAATGGCCAAATGGGTCTATTTCCAGAGGCTGGAGGAGACTGTTTTCGCCCTCCTAGAGGCCTGGAGGAGGCGGCCTCTGGGCCCTTGGGAGGATGAAAACTGCCTCCCATAGGCTCTGGAGTCCCATGAGAATACAGAAACAGGAAGTTCCAGTAGGCCCCACCCACCATGGCCATGCCCACCCAGCAACCAGGCAGCGAACCGGTTGCTGGGATTTTTGAATCCCACCCCTGTGCATAACTATGCCATATTATGTAAATGTTCAGTATCTACTCTCATTTTATTTTTCTCCTCCACCCCGTGAGTGTTTTGTTCTGTTCAAATGGTTTCTCTCTCTCTCCCATTCATTCATTCATTCATTCATTCATTCATTCTCTGCTGGAGATGGGCAATTAAGAAATTTATCTGTAAGTATGAAAGTTCTGGATATCAAATCAAAAGCACAGACTCCTCCACTTTAATCTGCCAGAGTAAAACACATTTACACTTTTGAAATGAAATGAAGTCAACTACCACAGAATTATTACTTTTTTACTGCCTCAGTATATTAGAATTCTGTAACTTTTACTGTGAAATTCCAATTGCAGCAGTAGATATCTAGGAAAGAATTGCAGTGGCAGAAAGAAGGAACTATTAAAGAACCAGAGTGCTTCTAAAAGTATTATAAAGCACCCATTCTTGCTAGAAATGTCCTGCCATTCTAAATTAAATCTGATTTTCTTTACATGTATATCACATTTATAATTGCAAACTCAAAAGTAAATTCTGTAAATTAATAAAAATGTAGTAGCCATAAATAACAGTATGTCTTTGAACATATAGTTTATATTTAAAATAAATATTCCCTTAAAAAAACAAATAAAAAGTACATTTTAATTGCTAAAATTAATAAATGCCTCAAGTAATAATCATGCAGTTTAACAGTCCTGCATATTCTTTTAAAACCTATGCATCAATAATTGTAATACCCAAACTTTCTAATCTGTAAGTCTTATATCAACAACAAAACTCAATCCACATAGCAAAATATCTGAGGAAATACTAGAAAAATGTTATCAACAGAGGAAAATATTTTCAGATTACAGTAATAGGAATACTGCACAAATTTAATTATTTACCCAGATTTCTACATCTGATGTCATTGTGTGCATTAGATAATTTATGTGAAAGAGCTATTATTGGACAATTGGAGCTATTGGACAATTTAAATTACACAGATCGCTTTTGCTATTACATGGACTTATTTCTATAAGCATAGTTACTATGATCTGCATTGTTAAGAACCTACTTTTTGTGCAGTAAAACACTACCACCAATATTTTACCTGTGAGTTTCTATGAAACTACTGTACTCTGAACCAGGGTCTAATTGTTCAACAGATATCTGGATCTCTTTATGAACATTTACTAGTTCTTCAGTAACAAGGCTGGTGATCTGACTGTATTCTTCTAAGATTCCTTTCCTGAAAAAAAAATACCATGAAAATATATTCAAAATATATTTTAAAGAATGTATAAAGTATAAATTTATAAATGTGTAAACATTGAATCAAGGTAATTTAAAGCAATTCAGTTCCCAGTTTTGCACAGGAAAATAAATTAATGTATATAGAATAGATGTCTATTTTTAAAATTAATTTCTTTACTATACTATAATACCAAACTGTTTTTACTGTTAACTGCCTTTTTAAACATTCAATAGAAATTGCCTTACTATAAGGCATTCACATTAGTTTATGTCCTGCCTTCTAGGCTGATAGAGACCAATCTTGGCTGCCATCTGTGTAACATCCTTTCAAATATTTGATGAAAACTTTTATCTATTCTTCAAACTGAATATTTCTAATTTTTCAACTTCTTTTTTTCAGTTTCATTTTTTGTTCTGTGATCACCCTTGATGGCCTACTCTCTACTTATTCAAGGTTATCTGAATTTTATTTCAAATGAGATACCCCAAACTTCTTCATGCCAAATTAAGCCTACATTAGAGAACCCTTCAAATGATCAGGATACTTGGTAGTACATGGACTTCATTCCTCATGAAACTCCTATTTCAACTATTTAGATTTGAGTGTTGAGCTTATCCGTCCACTAGTGCCTAGCATCCTTTGGCATTATGGTGCTTGATCATATGTAAGACGAAATAAATTAATAGGCTTTACTCCCAGGCAAGTGTTCCTTTTGGTTTAGAAACTTAGGAAGAAAAATACCAGAGATCTGTACAATATTTTTTATTGAACTTATTTTGCTCAGGGTAAGACTGAAAGTTAACCATTTCTCTTACTGACTAAGCTCTATTCTTATGCTCCATCAGGATCTTTCAAATACAGTACTTCTGCAAAGGAATCTACTACCTACATATGGATATTGTCTTTAATGCATGGCAAGGCACCAATACATATCTGATACTCAATTAAAAGAATACTACTATAATTTTAAATGAAAAATTCACATTGACAATGTAAGAGTGCCATCTGCACATAATCTTTACTTCCAAGATTATCAATTATCAATTTTATTAAAAAATAAATAAAACCATGGATAATTGAACACTGCTTTGATGGAAGGTATGCCCATTTATTAGGAAAAAGATAAAGATGCACTGGAAAATGAATAGTTGCATCCTGAAGAGATAATAATAAGGGGAAAAAGTCAACATAGTGTTTCCTCCTGGAAAATGGAACTGACTGATTTGATATTCGTCCCAACTTTTCTACAGCAGGTCAAGGCAATAGATTATAATCTAATTTTAAAAGTCTTTTTGCTATTTTAAGGGAAACTTGTAATGTCCACTTGTTCTAAATACATCACAAATATTAATGGACTTTTTATATACCTTGGGCAAGGGAACAGTTACTTCACAGTATTTTAGCTAGTGTAAGCAGTATGCATAACGCTCTTCCCCATCTTTCCACACAATAGGAATCCTATGAAATGGCTTTGGCTGAGAAAGTGTGACTGGTCCATATTCTCCAAGTGAGCTTCTGTGGCGGAGGATGGATTAGAACTGGAATCTCTTTGACTCGAGTCCAACCATCCTGACGGTTATTATGTGAGAATACTTCAAAGATGCTTTTGAAATTCCAAATGTGTTCAGATAGTATAAATTAAGTGATCCCTATTGTTCCCCAAGGTCCTCTTCATTTTGCTGGATAACTGATTTTACAGATTTTTTTGGCCCTATGCTGAAGTCTCATTAATTCTTCTCCATGCTACTTTTGCAATCCACTACAGCTTAATACCACTCTTTTTCTGTTTGCAACACACCGCCCGTATTACTATTTATTTATCCCACCAAGCAACATAATTAATCTGTTACTTTTAAATTTTGGGGAAGTAATCATGCTGTGTATCCTTTCTCAATACACAAAAATTTGTGTTTTAGAACCTGGAATGAAACTTCCAGAACACCATATTAATAAACACACAAAAAGTTTTTGCTTTTTCTCTCCACAGAATGACAAAATACTGTGCAAATTAGCAACAGTAAGATATACCTTCAATTCTTATTGAATTTGAAAATTTTGGGGGATTACAAAAACCATTGCTGTAGAATGTACTTATATGATGCTATTTCTCCAGTGATAATCCAGAATGCCAAAGGATATTAGTACAGTAAATATTGGCCAAATTATTAGAGAAATATATACTAAATACTCTGTATAATACTGTATAAATTTACTAATTTCCCACAACCCCATTTTAATCAAGGTTATAATCTGTTTTTTTTAAATTCCTTTTGCTCTTTTAAGGGAAACTTAACTTATCATGTCCACTTGTTCTAAGTCACAAATATTAATTAACCCTTTAGATAGATACCTTGGGCAAAGGAACAGTTACTTCACCGTATTTTAGCTAGTTAAATCTGCCTGTTTTTAATTTTCTTCATCATATTATTGATAAACAGCTTCTCTTCCTATATTTGAACTGGAAGTAAACAGTTCAAATATACAGCTAAAACTGTTCTATTTTTCTTCTCTCTTTTTTCAGATCATAGATGAAGTACTGAATGAATGTACAGTATCTGCCTTAGTTTTCCTCATCTGACTGTTGTTTTGTTTTGCTGAAGGAGAAACTAGATGAATGAATAACCCTTTATCTGACATAATCTAGTAATAATCTACTCAGTGTAATCTATTCTAATTGAAAGATTTACTGCAGTTTCAGCACAATGACTTTGAAAAAATGTGAAAAATATAATTATACTAAATATATGTCATTACCTTCATGCAGCATGACATTTTTCAAACATTTTAAAAGAGATATTAATAAATCCAGACATAAACATGATTGCGAACATAAAAAAACAGCCAGTTTTCTATAGTTTCTGAAGAACCCAAAACTTTAAACTTTCATAATATGTAATAGAAATATTCATAATATATAATGGAAAATATGGGGCAAGGATAGACTAGCTATCCTTTTATTTCACATAAACAAATCCAACAAACAAACTCAATTTCTAAATAATCACTAAACAATTCAAACACTGCATAGGTAAGGACACTAAGCAATAATGTTATGTTTTTTTTTATTGAAAAAATAAAAGGAACTTCAGTCACAAAATAATATATCTCCTGTTTGGCAACTGTAATTATGGTTTCCATTAAAAATGAATATTTTGAAGAATAGCTGTGATGCTTTCAAAAGACTCATTAATATTTTATTCTTTGTTTGAATAGGGAACAAACTGATTTCAGATACTGAAAGAAACAATTATACTGAAAAGACTATCATATAATATGAATAGCCAACAAGAGTTCAGAACAGTGGTGGTATTCAGCCGGCTCGTACCAGTTCAGGACAACCAGTAACAACAATTTGGCCTGGGTTGCCAAATCGGTAGCGACTTCTGGTTGGCCACGCCCTCAACCAGGTCGCCCGGTCGCCAATTGCTTGCCCCTTCCGGTTGCTCGATGCTCGCTCAACTTTTCCAGCTGCTCGATACTCCCCCCCGCCCTATATATGTTGCTTTTGCCACATGGTCCAGCTAATCACTTTGCCAATTGTCTTGCTGATGCCCGGTCACCTCAGCTCACCAAAGGTAAGCAATGCATGCTGTCTGCTGACCCTTCAGCTTGGGTCAGAGGCCGGGGCCCCAGAAACACGCTATTCTCCAAGCTGCCTCACCTGGGTCGGGGAATGTATGATTCTCTGGCTCCAGCCTTGCTCTGGAGCCGCTGCCCGCTTGCCACCCGCTCTCCCTTAAGCGCAATTCATCGCCTATTTTCCCCTCCTTCAAAACCCCTGGCCTTTAATCTCCTTACTTCCTCCCCTATGACTGCCTCTTTCATCATCCATGGCTGCAACCTTACCTTCCTCCTGTGGTTGGCTGCCAGAGAAGGCAAGCCAGGTCTGAGAGCCACTGGGCTCCCCACCAGCCCGCATCTCACCCCCCTTGTCGCGAGATGCCTGCAGCCACTGCCTGTTTTTGTCAGTGTGAGAAGCCTCCCAGCTGATGCCTCTTTGCCAGCCAGAACCCAGCCGTCTGCTGGAAGCTTCCTGCACTGAAAACTACCAGCCTCCGCTTTTCGAACATGCCAAAAAAATAGTTTCAGTCCTACCACCATTGCCGCTGTGTTCTTTGCACTGGCCATGCACATGTGAAGGGACTTGTATTGGAGGGACTTGCCTGGGCAAGTACCTCCACTCTGGAGCAGCAGGCAATGAGGTGCACCCCGGTGCGAAGAACAGGGCGGTGAGTCCCAGCTGCTTCTTCTTTGCCAGCTGGAATCGAGCCGGTAGCCCACGTGCTGTCTCCTAGCAGAAGGTCCCAGGACCTCACAATGTGAAGCCGGGATCTTCTGCAAGGAGATGGTACATGGGTGAGTCCCTGTGGTACCGTGAGATGCATTGCACATGCTCTGTGTATACCTGAGAAGGAGGAGAAGACTTGGGTGAACTTTTCTGCCTCCCTTCACTTTGTTCTGCTGTTACTTGGAAGGCAGCCACACAGCTTGTCCCTTTAAGGTACTTCAATGCAGAGGTAGGGACCAAAAAGGGACAGATATGGCACAGGAACTGCCTTCTGACTCCCGACCGAGTTTCGCCATGTCCCTGCCAAGAAGCTTCCAGCCTTTGCTGGCAGGAAAAGCCTCCAGCAGTCGTTCCTGGCTCAGTTTCAGCCAGCAAAGAAGTGGCAAAAAGATGCAGCAGCTGTATTCTAGGCACTGGCCATGCAGGTCCACCCATTGAGCCTGCTGCACCAGAGGGCAAGTCCAAACAAAGAGGTGCAGCAGGCAATGGGGTGAGCCTGTGTGGCCAGCGCCTAGAATGCAGCAGCAGCAGCAGCGCATTGGAGAAGTGGAGCAAAGTCAGAGGTCAGCAGCAGGAGGATTCTTGCAGCGAAAATTATCGACCTCCAGCTTTGCTCCGCTTCTCCAACGCGTCGCTGCAGGTATGCTCTAGGCATCGGCCTTGCAAGTCCACCCCATTGAGCCCGCTGCACCAGAGGGGCTTGCCCAAGCAAGTCCCTCTGGTACAGCAGGCAATGGGGTGAGCCTGTGTGGCCAGCACCTACAATGCGGCAGCGGTGCATTGGAAAAGCAGAGCAAACCCAGAGGTCGGCGGCTGCAGGCTTCTTGCAGTGAAAATTACCAACCTCCAGGTTTATTCCAGTTCTCCAATGCCCTGCCACAGTGATCTAGGCACCAGCCATGCAGGCTCACCCCATTGCCTGCTGCACCACTCAACTTGGACTTGCCTGGGTAAGTCCCTCCATTGCAGCAGGCTCAATGAGGTGGACCTCCATGGCCGACACCTAGAACATGGCTGTGGTGCCACATTGGAGAAGCAGAGCAAAGCCGGAGGTCGGTAATTTCTGCTGCAAGAAACCTACAGCTGCTGCATCTTTTTGCCACTTCTTTGACGTGTGTGACTGGTGAAGGGACAGTGGGCGGCATGCAGAATTAGGCCAGGCCTTTGACAGATTAGGCCAGGACTGGGCAGAAAATAGGTACATAGGTAGAAATTCATTTTTTTTCCCTACGGGTTCTGTGGGCATGGCTTAGTGGGGATCATGTAACTGAGTGGGCGTGGGCATGGGTGACATCAAGTTGGACACTCAGTCACATGATCCTCCCCCACCAAGCCACGCCCACAGAACTGATAGGGGAAAAAATTGATCACCACCACTGGTTCAGAAAGTAATTATCATTACTTTAAAAAGACTCCCAATAATCTATTTGTAGGTTTATTTATTATACTACTGATTGTATCAAAGTCTATTTTGTAGATAAATAGAATAAAAGAAATTACAATGAAGACATAAGAACCTTTGAATAAAGCAAATTAATACAATTAAATTTAACAATTAAAATCAGCAGTTTGTACAGTATGATGTGTTTTAAAGCTTTTTTTTAATTAATAAAGATATCACGCCTCTCAATATGGCTAGTAGTGTGTTCTCGGGCAGAAACAGAGAACATTCAATCCAGAGTTGCTATCCAATGGGTTTACATCAACTATCAATAAAACAACCTCTGATCATATCAGGAATTGTGAACATTATTCAAAATGAGAGATTTTTTCCATTATAGTAGCCAAGACCAAAGCCATAAAGTGCACTAATAATCTACCCTTTTATATTTTGTTTGCAATTGGATTGGCAGCCACTGCAGTATTTTAATTAAAGGTATTACTTGGAGTTTTCTTCCATGGTGCAATCTAACTAATGTATTTTATACAAACCAGTTCCCAATCAAATGACAAAAATAGCTTCATGTACAATATATAACTATGGTCAAGCCTGTTGGTTACCAGCAAGTGTAACAAAGCTTTATGGTTATTATTTTCCAGATATAGACATATGTAGTAATCAACCAAAGCTGCTAAAAGGCACCTCTGAATATTTCTTCAACCTGGCTAATTAGAGAAATTGTAGATCTAGAAAAAAACCTTAAAACTTATGTTCTTGCTACTTCTTGGATTGTGTAATCCCAACTCTACACTCTATGGCTCTTCATAATGTACCTCATATTGTATGATCAGTTTCATTTTGTTATTTCTTATCCAGCCCATTAATGACCACAGGTAGAAATTCAGTAGACTGTTTCTTACAGGCATCACATAGAAATATATTAATTTATAGACTGCTCTAATCACAGTTGATTCCAACTGGCATGCATAGCTAGATTTCATCAATATATTGATAGCACCCAATGACCTAGACATCTCTAACGCTATCAACAACAGCAATCTTGTCACCTCAGTAAGAAATTCTGTTAATCATAGCAAGCTAGGTAGAATGCTAACAGAACTTTCAATCTACTCCTAGTCCAAAGATTTGTCACATATATACAGGCAACAAGAAACAGTTCTCTCATAAAGCCTGGTGAAGGAGATGTCATTCTTACAGATCACAGCCACCACTTCCATTTTGCTTCTCCTGGTTTCCTCTGCTAAAAAGAATCCAGGCACAAGGAATTGGTTTCATTCTGGTTTATGTGGCTCACACTGCCAGATCTCTGTTAAGTCAGATATCTCATCCATGATCAAATTGTGCATTATCTCACGACCAGTCTTATTTTGGACTAATCTGGCACAACAGACAAAAAAATACCAGGATCTTTAAAGATGTGAAACCAAGGCCTGGTTTCAAGGATAAAAAAAACAGTTAATATGTTTCCTCTTCTCCCTTCCACTGCAACAGTTGCCAGCTTGCTGATAATCAAACTTTTATTCCTCACACCACCTATAATTATTCCCCCAAGACCCATAGATGATGTGCCCACATGTACTTCAACAAATGAATTGAATAGTTTAGATAGGTAGATAGACAAAATTGTCACAAAAAATAAATAGCAACTAGGGCAACAGAAAAAGCAAAAACAAAATTGTAAATAGCCCAGAAGAATGAAACAACAAACACTCACTGGTTAAGAAAAACAGAGTATCAACTATGAGGAGCATTCCACAATAGGACAGTGATATAAGGGCTTTAGATGTCTGGTATCAGAAAAGTTTCTAATTCTATTTGTAAATTACAATTTTATTAAAAAAGATGAAACATTAAAATTATGTGACATCAATTCATACGCAAGGTTTATACCTGACATACAAAATGTCAAACATTACAAAAACCTGTTTTTTGCCTTGCAAAAAAGATACAATATATGCATGTATGCATGTATCTATATATGTATGTATGCATGTATATATGCATGTATCTATAAAATTGTTTATACCAGTTAGAAATATCACATGTAGAAGCTTAGGACATTGCTATTCATTTCTAAAAACTTAAAATGAAAAGTTAGGAGGACTATACATGCTTTTATGAGACAAAACACTACATCTTACAGTCCTTTAATCATTTCCTCTTGCATCTTCTGTAAAGATTCAAGGAACAAAGGAAGTGTAGCATCATAATACTGGTGCTGATGTAATTGTGCTCCTTTCAATGCCAACACATATTGATTGTGCAACATGTGGAGTTTCATTGTGGCTTTATCATAACGATCTTTGGCTTTTTCAGTTTCCTTGCCTGAAAGAAAAAAAAAGGGGGGGGGAAGAGAAAGGAAGAAAATACATGATTTTCCAGATTAAATGCCAAAAAGTGTTGGGGTGAGGGATTATATCTTAATCATTTTAAGTCTTAAAAAGTAAAATGCAGTGCTTCCTTTATTTTCTTTTTTTTCCAAATCACTTATACTCTGTACCAAAGCACACCTAAATTTTGTCATTATGAACACATTAGGATATGAACTAGACAAAGAAAATGTAAGCGAAACCAAAATGATTTTAACTTGTATTGCCAATCTTTTCAATTGCATATATGGGCATAATATAATTATTCTAAACATATAAACCACACTCTTATTTGTGCAATGACTGAATCTAACCAGGCTCCAAACTAAACAAGACCACAATAATCAAACTATTTTGCAGGCTTTGTGCCATTTTAAAACAGCTTTAAGCCTATTTTCCAAAAGAGAGATAAGTACATAATTATATCTTCTTTCCTTCTCTTTATGGCAATAACATAGACACAAGTGAATCATTATATATAATCCCACTGTGCAAATGCAAAGACAGTATAAAGATCAGGAAAGGGAAACATGAGCAATTTCTTTTAATTCTATATCTCCCAAAGTTACAAAGAAAGCCAGTTTAGTCTAGTAGTACAAGCCTAAGAACCAGGAGCACAGTTCTAGTCCCATATGACACATCAAAAACCAGTTGGGTGACTTTGGGACAGTCAGTATCTCTCTCTCTCTCTCTCCCCCTCCCAACCCAAGCCACCTCCCAGGTTTTTTGCTGTGAGGAAAATAAGAGAAGAAAAAGCATTAGTTATGTTTGTTGCCTTGAGTTATTTATAAACAATAAAAAGGGGACAAATATCAAATAATTACAGATAGTTTTGGGGACTCTCACTTAACTCACTCCTGTAAAACTATTTCATGCAACTTTGATTCTGTATAAAGTTCTTGTAATCTAAATTACCGTATTTTTCAGACTATAACACGCATTTCCTCCCGAAAAAGTGGGTAGAAATGCCTGTGCATCTTATAGAGTGAATATGGCCTTGTTTTTGGCTTCCCGAACCCTTCACACATCCTGTTTTTGCTGTCCCCAGTGTCCAGAAGCACTCTGCAGGCCAAGAACAGGCATGTTTCTGGCCTCCAGAGCAGTGGTGGGATTCAATTTTTTTTTACTACCGGTTCTGTGGACATGGCTTGCGGGCATGGCAGGGGAAGGATACTGTAAAATCTCCAGTCAGAGGTGGTATTTGCCGGTTCTCTGAACTACTCAAAATTTCCGCTACCGGTTCTCCTGAACTGGTCAGAACCTGTTGAATACCACTTCTGCTGTGGAGGCCTCTGCAGGTCCCATTCTTGCCCTCCCCGACATCGGGGAGGCTGAAAACTGATTAGGATTGTACCAATTTCAGACAACAGCATAATTAATAAAAGTGGCAGAACTGAGCTTGTTAACCTGTGGTTAATAATCTTCAGGAAAACGTTGTGAAAAGTGGTTTAGGAAGGGATAGTCTATTAAAGCTATTTTTCCCCTCTGCAAATTCTGTGAAAGAGACAGAAGAGGAAAAAAACAAAAACAGAAAAATACAACTTGAACAGTCAGGCACACATAACATTATGTCTAGGAACTGCTTGTTTGTTCTGACATTTGAAAAAAATGCATATCTGTGAAAGGGTTATCTTGGCTGAAATAGAAATATTGTATACAGCCCAAAGCAGGGATAAACACAGGGGTGGGATTCTACAGGTTTGCATCTGTTCGCTAGAACCAGTTGTTAAGATTCTAAGCAGTTCGGAGAAACGGTTGTTAGAAGAAATTACTGGCCTAAGCCTGTAAGGAAAGCAGGAAGGAAACATTCTGATGTTGCTTACAGAAACTGCCTCTCCATTAACCTTTATTACATTCTTTGTAGGACTAGACTTCCTGTCTCAGGAATTTCTCTGGAGTTCCCTCCTTTGCTGGTACTTTGCTTGTGTGGATTGACCATTCCAAGTTGCAATGGCACTGAAAAAAGTGACTTATGACCATTTTTCACACTTATGACTGTTGCAGCATATCCACAGTCATGAGAGGCCAGGTGAGGAGATGCATGCCTCGCTGTGAGTGATATTGAGTTGGCCACACCCAGCCAATAGCATGACCAAGTCATGTCCACCCAGTCACATGACCACCAAGCCACGCCCACCAAACTGGTTGTTAAAAAATTTGAATCCCACCCCTGGATAAACATCATTTGAATAACAGAATACTAACTTTAAAGAATTGAGTGCTACAAGCTACAATTGAGTGCTATTCCTTCTTGTTCTTAGTTTCTTGTAATTGCTATAATATAAAGTATGCTAAATGTAACACTACAGAACAGATTTCATGTTTTTTTCTCCTTAAAACTACATACCATTGATTTTCTGCAACTGAGGCAATGAAAGTTGCTGTGACCTCAATCATACTTGGGAGGGTATAAAGAATGGAATATGGCCCAAGAAATGGCCCAAGGGCTACCTGTTGCCTAACTCTAGATAGAAGTGTAGAGCACTTTAAACCATGAAAAACAAAACAAGAAGTACTAAGGTAAGGACAAAGGCAGGAAACAAAATGTAATCAAAGATACTCAAAAACAAAGAAATACTTGCATGCAAAATATAATAGAAAAAGAGCCATGGTGGCATAGTGACTAGAATGCAGGATTGTAGACTATTTCTGCCAACTGCTAGCAGTTCGATTCTCACTGGCTAAGCGGTGAGCATATGTAAGTGTCATTGCAATAATATGGGTACTGCTTGTTTAATGACCATTTGTTCAGCAACCATTCAAAGTTACAATGGTGCTGAAGAGGGCTTATGATTGATTCTCCTAATTATAGCCATTGCAGGATCAAGTGATTGTGTTTATGCTGCAGCATATACAGTGGAACCTCCGGTCACAACCATAATTCATTCTGTAACTTTGGTCGCAACCTGATTTGGTCGTGACCAGAAGCAAGACTGACTGTGTGCGCCTACAAAAAAAATGGTGTGGAAGGGGAAATCGGTGTGGAAAGGGAATTGGGTGCAACAAGGGAATTGGGTGTGACCATATTTGATTGCCACCTGATTTTTGAACTGTGACCTGATTCAAAAATGTTGTGAATTTTTTGTTTGGAGCCCGATTTGGTTGTGGTCAGAAGCATTCGTGACCAGAGGTTCCATTGTAATTGCCATTTATGATCTTCATTGCTACTTCTGGCAAGCAAAGTCAATGGGAAAGCCAGCAGGCATTGCAACTGACAATCACATGATTGAGGGACCCTGCAATCATACAAAACTGCCATTGTAAGTTGGGATAGTTATGTAATGTTCCACTTCACAACTTGTCACTTTGTGACGTTCCTGGTCTCAGTTACGTCAGTAAGCGAAGACTACTTGTACAACTAAATCAAATTTTCCTACTTGAACAACCTCTTATAGAATGCTTGAGAACTGCTGTAGAACTCCCTCTTGTAGCTCCTTAAAAAAAACTTGTACAAGCACTTGCACAAATTTTGATGCATAAATTATTAGAATGGCCTCACAGCCTATTGTAGGTACAAAATTTCTGAATGAGGTTTATATGATGAAACACAGATTGTTTATTGTATTATATTACTCATAAGATATTACTGCAATATTTTAATTGTTTATAATCAATAGGTCCTCTGAGTAAATTATTTTTTATTAATTACATTTGTATGGCCATCTATCTCCAAGGAATCAAATGAGAGCTGGACTATAAAACCTACTGGTATACAGGGAAAAGAAACAATAAGAGAACAATTTTAGAACTCTTAAGTTTATCATTTAGATGTAAGGGAAACAAAATTGTAAAGACTTTGATACATATAATTTTAAGCTATAATGCATGAAACTATATCATTTATAAAACACAGTTTATCATTCAGCACTATATGTGTCAATCCAGTTACTGATTTATTCAATAATGGTTGCAATAGCTACATGTCAGGATGTATATTCAGATTTTTGCAAAGGAACCCAAGGTGGCATGTATAACCCTTCTTTCTCCCATTCAGTTCCACCTAATTAGTCAAAACAGTGTCTACCAACTGTATAGCTTCTATAAATTTTATCATGTTCAAAGGTCTGGTCTTAGGGCTTAAATCAAATCTAAATAATACTTTAATTGCTATTATATACCTACCTTTAGATAATGCTTCCTTGTACTTTTCTTTGGCAGAGTTTACTTCTTTAATTAATTGTCTATAACTAGATTTTAATTTTTCCAATTCAGTTTTTGTAACCTACCAAAAACATAAATAGAAAAGAAATGGGTATATGAACATGTACTATGAGAGTTTAGATATTATCTATACAACCATGCTGAAGCATGGAAAAATCAGTAAGGGAACATTTCATTTCCTTTTGTGGGGCTCTATTAAGCAGAAATATTCTGAGACAACGCTTGAGTAATTCCATGGATCCTATTTTTGAGACAAATGCCTACAACAATGATTTTGATAGGAAACAACACTCTTCAGCAGAGACCCATCTGTATATTCTTACTGTAAAAGAGCCTGGATTGGGGTGTCTTTTCATAGAAAACTGAATTCTCTGATTTTGAAAATGTAAGTATTGAAAACATAATTGACTTTTTTTTCTTACTATAAAGCTTAGGAATACTGCAATTTGCAATGACAATTTGCTATAAGTAATATATTTAAAAATAATTGGAAGTCATACTGCATTCCCATTTTTAACTTAGCAAAGAAAGTTTTATTTCTGCACATATTTTTCACACATTTATATATTTGCTTATAACTAAAATTTAGAAGTTAATAAGAATTGGCACTCAAAGACAAAAGTCTGAACATATTTTCAGTGAATGAAATGTGCATAACAATTTTAAATGTACTTTTAAAATATACCTTGAACATCTCTGCCTCAATTTGCTGATGAACACCTACATAGCTCTTCTTTATCTGTTGTTTGTCTTTAATCATCACAGTAAGTCTATGTAATGGCCCAGCATTCAAGTCTTCTGCATGCGTCTTCATGATCTTGCTAAGCTGCTCTGTTTGTTGCACAATAAGCAACCATGACTTAAAAAGAGATGAAAAGAGATTTATTATTGGCTTAGAAACCAAAAATATAAATGTCAACTTTCCAAATATAAGACATGTTTAAGTATTTATTGGCAGAGCTCACAGTACAGTAGGATTACTAACATACCTGACTATATTTAAGAATACAAGTTCAAATATCAACTCAAATATAGGTTCATAAAGACAACATACTTTAAAGTACAAAGACTAAAGTATATGTAAACATGGAAAGAAACAGAACAATTCTCAAAAGTCACTGCAGATTACATTTAGCTAGTATGACACATCTGAAAAGAAGCTATCAATTCCAAGTTTGAAAATACATGTTACATAATATTTGTATCATATGTATTTAGAACAGAATTCTCTAAGTCCTCTTAAATTGTATTTTTAACGTAATTTTGGCTCATAAAACAATTCACATATGAAAAGTAGTGGCCGGAAAAATAAGTAAAATCCGAAAATTCCAACTAATTTTAATATTGCCTATCCAAACAGTTAAAGAGAAAAGGCAAATAAGATGTTCTAAATAAACTGTCATTCTCATTGGCTACCTGCATGCCCTTCCCTGCTCAGCAGCAGCTACTTATTTCCTGCCAGCTTGCTTGAATTTACTTAATATCCCCAAGATCCTTGTTTAGCAATGGCAATGGGGAATGCGAGAATTGCCTTTGCTAAGCAATGCAGTCATATGATATCACATTGTACAACTCCTTCACTTAGGAATAGAAATTCTGGTCCTCATTGCCATAGTTAAGAAAAGACTATCGTATAGTCTTGTTCAGATGCATTTCAAGTTCCAGCTGTCCCAGAATCACAAGATTGTGATCTGTACATTTGAATGCAAAGTCAATGGAGAAACTGGGCAGAAGGTTACAAATGGCAAAATGTGATATCCTTGCTTACGGCTGCAGTAATTTAATAATGGCAACCAAGAGTGCTGCTGTTACTAAACAAAAGTTATATTTCATATCCACAGGACTTAGTAACAGATATTCTAATTGCTATTGTTAACCAAGAAGTACTTGAAACAGAAATTTGGGGGCCAAAATTCAGAATGGAAGCATATAATTTATGCCAAAAATCCACAAAGAAATTCTCAAACAAAAAACAAATCAAGTCCCATACAGAAAACATACACTGAGCCATTAGGTAGTTTAGCATCAAGATAAACAATCAAATTATGTTTATTCAAGTCGACAGAACTTAACAGAAACCAAGAAATTGTATCCTTATAGCTGCAGTCTTACAAATCATCATGTGCGTTTACCACAATGTTTGTAAATTTTTAGATTGTTATCAGATTTTATTTTTAAATTTAAATTAAATTACATTTTATTACCTTTGCTACGTTACTGACATAATCCAATTGTGATGTACTCTCTTTATCAACTTGATTGCAAAGGTTCTGTAAAGTGGATGCGTATTCTTTGTCACTTTTTATTCTCATGGCCATAAATTTCTTCACTGTTTCCAATAGCCGTAACTCCCAATCTTGCAGTTTTAGCAAAGCTTCATGAGAATATTTCAGGTCATTTCCAAACCCCATCTTTTTTCTTAAGGCACTAGATTTATCAAGGGCCACTAGTAAAAATTATTTTTGCCAGCACATCTGTAAACATCACAAAATAATAACAAAGGGCTATTATTATCATCTTTGGTCACACAGCCAGATATTTATACTACTATTATCTCTTTTATTCATTAAACATGAAAGTCAGTCAACTGAACATTTTAAAATGTATGTATTAAAAATATACCAATAACTGATCATTATGGTTGATATGGGTTGCTGTCAGTGTCCCAGGTATCAACCATATATCTTTTTAAAATATATAATGTTCCAAGTAGTGCATTTTTTGCAGTTCTGCTGGGGTTATTGCATTATCATTATTATTATATACATAACTCGAGGAAGCAAACAGTTAATATTCCTGTGCCCTATTTTCCCACAACAATTCTGTGAAGTAGGTTGGGCTGAGAGAGAGTGTGACTACCCTAAAGTTATTCAGCTAGCTTTCATACCTAAGGGAGGCCTAGAACTCACAGTCCCGTTGTAGTCCAGCACTTTAACCGCTATACCAAATTGTGTATTTTGTTCCATAAGCATTCCCAAAAAAGAGCTAAGGACTATTATAGAGAAGACACAAACATTCCTTTTTTCATTCACAACAGAGTGAACTAACCAGGAAGTAAAAGACCAAATCTCTTTATCATCAAATCTAACTGGAGGGGCTTTGCAGTGGAGAGTCTTTGTATTCTAGGGGCTCAGTAATTGGTTTACAACCTGCTTTAAAGAGCCAAATAGTACTGTTATATGAATGATAGGCAAATAACTGTTGGGTTGATGAATTATAGGTAATACTTGGCTTTCAACAATTGTTTAATAAAATATGAAATATAGATGATTAAAGCAAAAGACAACTGATATTACTAGGTAATGTTTGTTAAAAGAAATAGAAATGTAAAAGATTGTTATTAATATTAATGGCAGAGCTGTACTTGAATAGAATAATTATTCCACTTACTATTGTTATATATATATATATATATATATGTTTTCTTAAGTTTTCGCGGGTACTTACATGTCTGGCATTCAGCTTTGTTCGGGTATTTACTATGACGTGGGAAAATACCCGAACAAAGCTGAATGCCAGATATATATATATACACACACATGCATACATACATATATACTTTTTTCTTTTAAGAATTTAGTGCGTATTTTTAAGGGAATGTACCAAGCAGAATTTGATTGAATAGGTATGTGTTATAAAATAGAGGTTAAAAAATGAATGTTATAACTGTAAAGGTATAACTTAAATTTTTAAACAAGATTTGAAAAAAGATACAAAGTTGTTATACTCCAGTCTAGTAATTACAGGGGATTTTTTTTTTTTATGAGAAAAGATAATATGAAATAGTAAACAGGACAGACGAAAGAATAAAAACATTGATTAGAAAGATTTTACAAATTAGAAAAAGATATGTAATTGAATTAAGAAAGGAATAAGATAATTTAAAATAAGGCTATAGGAAGTAAAGAAAGGGAAAAACTATTGAAACAATTGCAAAAATAGGGGCACATAGATCCTGGAGGGGAAGACAAGGTGTGAGGAAGCCCGAGGAAAAGTTTGACAGCAGCGGCGGTTGACAGCTTCGAGGGAGACCCCATTTGCTCAGGTGTGTGAATGATCTGCCATCTCGATGGCAGACTGAAGTTGCAGCGCTTTAGTCCAATGAGGAAGATACCAGAGCTTGAACATTGTTTTTGGCATCAATTGACGGATTGAACTTGGAGTGAAGGAAGTGGAAAGTGAAAGTTGAGGAGAGAAACGGCAGAGAAAGACGGCAGAACTGTGAGTCTTAAAGAAGAGGACAGAAGTCCAAGGGAAAGGGAGATCCAGCGGTGAAAGCAAGGAACTCTTAAGACAGAGATCAAAGCTGATTTAGTTGATTAAAGATTGACTGATGTTTTGGGTGAAAAATTGGGAGTTGATTTTAGACTGATTATCTAGGAATTTGGAGTTTAACCTGATGGATCTCTAACTTGTAAAAGAAGAACAGTGGAAAAAAAGAGACAGGCCAAAATCCAAGAACGGAAGTGACATTTTGAGATTATACAGAGAGAAGAGAAGCTGATGTAACAGACTGTGACTAAACGAAACGTGAACGGACAAGGAAAGGAAAGTGATTGAATATTACTGGACTTCTTTTCATAGAATATAATTAATGAAATAACATTTTGATTAAGGTTTGATTGAATTTATTAAGAATTTAAAAGTTTAAATGATATGAAACTATGAAAACTGGTGAAATACTATTTTGATGATTATTGACTGATTGATTACTAACAACTAATGAAATAAGTAAGGTCATATATATAAGAAGTGAAATATAGAATTGTTTAAAGGAAACTGAACTTTACATTTAAAGATAAAGAATACAGTTGATATACTATAATATAGTAATATAAAATAGTTGCATAAGAATAATTTACAGCAAGTATATTTTAGAATATTATATTACACTCTTTCTCTCTTTTCTCTCTTATTCTGATATTATCCTTCCTGTCATCCCTTTTGCTCTCTCCCTTCTTTAATTTTGGTGATTCAGTTAGTTTCAGATTCTATAAAAGATTGAATCAAATCTGAATAATTTAGAATATCGTAAGTGGGAAAAGATATTTATATTCTAAGGGAAACTACTGAATAGAACTAATAACAAAAGAAAAATTAAATAGTAATGGTAAAATGGGAAGATATCTACAATAAAGTTAGGAATATGTATTGGAATCAAAAGATGAAGACCTGGGAGACATAATGTCCCACTTACTAGCAGAGGTATTGCAAAGGGACCAACAGGAAATAGTGAAAGAATTAGATGAGGTCTACCGAATCCATACAACTACGCCAGACAAAACAAGCTGCCTAGAGAGGTCCACATCAGGTTCACCAGAAAAAAAGTAAGAGATATTGTATATAGAATCACAAAGGACAAGCTGATGGTGTATAAAGAAAAAGAGATCATGACCCTGAAACAAATTCCAAGGAGAGTAAGAGAGTTGAGGAAGGACTACAGATCTCCGGCAATACTCTTGAATAAATGAAACATCTGGGTCCGATGGCTGGTCCCTGAAGGAATGCTGTTGACGTGGCAAGGAAGAAGAGTAAAAACTGATAGTATTGAAAAGGCGCAAGAACTTTACAATTAGTTGATGGAAATAGAGAAAGAGGGGAGCAGCAAAGAAAAGTCAGAAAGCAAGAGTCAGGAGGACCAACAAGAAGATCAGCAACAGGGAATACAGGAAACGGACCAAGAAGAGAGAGGCAAAGAAAAGAGAGAATACCCAAGGAGAGAAGGACCAAGAATAAGACTCCAAAGAGAAGCAAGAACAAACAGAAGATTTAGGTAGACTCAGAATTAACAATGGAAGAAGAGATTAAATTACTCTCAATAAACATCAATGGATTAAACTCCCAGATTAAGAGGAAACAAATTTTAACCATTTTGTTTAACTAAAAAAAATGTTGATACTATATGCCTATAGGAGGTACATATCTAAAAACATCATAAAAAATATCTAGAATATCCCAAGTTGGGTGTATTATTTACAGCATTGGCAGATCAAAAGAAAAGCGGGGTAGCAATTTATGTAAAAAAGGGATAAATGCAAAAAAAAAAATCTATGCAGATGAACAAGGCAGAATTTTAATGATACAAATTAATTTATATCAAAAACAATTACTATTAGTGGGGGCATATGCCCCTAATGATAACCAGAAGAAGTTTTATAAGGGACTGTATGATAAAATAATTAGTGTAGGTGAAGTAAATATTTGCTTAATAGGGGATTTTAATGCCAATGTTGATGTTAAAAAAGACTATATTAGTATGGAAGGGACTAGGAAGAAAAAAAAGAGAATTCTACCCCCAAAATTTTTTGATTTAACACACGAGACCAATTTGGAAGATATATCGAGGAAGAGGAATCCAAATGAGAAGAAATATACATTTTATTCTAGTCCACAAAAATCATGGTCCAGAATCGATATGGTATGGGTTAATGGGGCAATCGAGAAATACATAAGTGAAGTAGAGATAATGCCTAATATATGGGCTGACCATAGCCCGGTTAAAATTACATGGAAAGGACATAGTAAAAGGAAAAGGAGATGGATATTAAATTCACAAATAACAAAGGAAAAAGAATATATCTCAAGAATTAAAAATGAGTTAGAAACATGATTTAAGGTTAATCTAAAACAACTTACTAGTTTACAAAATTTATGGGACACTACAAAGCCTTCCATGAAAGGCATATCAATAGCCTATATAGCAAAGAAAAATAAAGAAAAATGGAAGAAACAGAACGAATTACAAGAAAGAATTAAAAAATTTGAATATGAGCTCCAAAAAGATGGAAGTGAAGAAAGAAATAGGGATGATTAGACATGAACTAAATTTGATAGATGTTGAGGAAAATGCACGTACCGTATATACTCGAGTATAAGCCGAGTTTTTCAGCACATTTTTTGCACTGAAAAAAAACCCCTCGGCTTATACTCGAGTCAGATTCCCCTCTGAAAAAAAAATGGTGTGGAGCTCTGAAGCTGGGCAGCCGCTTCCCTGCTTCCGTGTTTCCTTTGCAACTTTTAAGCATGGGGGTAATCGGAAGCAGAAAAGTTCTTGCTTGAGGATATATTGTTTTTTCTTTTTTTAACTGTTTTTTTTTGGGGGGAAGACCCACTGCCATGTGAGAATGCTCAGACACGAAATCTATCCGACCGAAAATAAGTGTGTGTGTATGGAGGGGGGGGCGGATTTTAACAGAGGGAAGATGTAGGGAGACAGCAAAAGCGACGGAAGATCCTTCAGGGGAAACTGAGGGGGAACTCACCCTTGGTCCAGATGAGCCCCCTTCCTCTTTCTCTAGGCTGAGAAAACAACGTGAGCTGAGGTTGCTTCAGCTCCACTCAGCTTCGTTTCCTCAGCTCCAGCTGCTTTCAATCCACTCGGGAGGAGGGGGAGGAGGGGGTAGTGGCGGCTCGCGTTGTTTTCTGATAGTGAGATCATTTCCCAAATTAATTGATTCACTAACCCAAAAGAAGAAGATGTTGATGACAGTGGGAGGCAGGAGTCACTCTCTCCCTTGCAAGAAAAAAGCAAGAGCCGTTCTTATGATCTCTCCCTCTCTCTCTCTCTCTCCCCGTAATACAGTCAAGTCCTTTCCAGCACGCGCGATCTGCCTTCGCCACTTTGCACCTTGCAAATGCAAAAACAGTGGGAGGCAGGAGTTACTCTTTCCCTTGCAAGAAAAAAGCAAGAACCGTTCTTATGATCTCTCCCTCTCTCTCTCTCTCCCCGTAATAGAGTCAAGCCCTTTCCAGCACACGGGATCCGCCCCCGCCGCTTTGCACCTTGCAAATGCAAAATCCCCAGGATTTTGCATTTGCAAGGTGCAAAGTGGCGAAGGCAGATCGCGCATGCTGGAAAGGGCTTGACTGCATTAGGGGGAGAGAGAGAGAGAGGGAGAGATCATAAGAACGGCTCTTGCTTTTTTCTTGCAAGGGAGAGAGTGACTCCTGCCTCTCACTGTCATCATCATCTTCTTTTGGGTTAGTGAATCAATTAAACCTTTCATGATAGTGAGATCGTTTCCCAAATTTCCCTTAAATCAGGGAAGAAATCAGAAACAAACCTTTGGACTAAGAATAAGCCTGTTCCTATGATGCCATTTTTGTTCACTGCAGTGTGAAAAGTGAAAAAACACACTTCTTTTTCTTCATCTTCTTGTTCCCTATTTACTGGTCTCTTTCAAAGAGGAAATTGTGAACATCAAACTTATTCTCAACTGTCCTAGTGAAAGTTTTTATTGGTATCTATTTTTATTTTTGAAATTTACCAGTAGCTGCTGCATTTCCCACCCTCAGCTTATACTCGAGTCCAGTTTTTTGTGGTTTCCCAGTTTTTTGTGGTTAAATTAGGTGCCTCGGCTTATATTCGGGTCGACTTATACTCGAGTATATATGGTAACTTAAAAACTGTTAAACATAATTTCTTTGAATCAGCAAATAAACCAGGAATGTGGTTGTCCCATAAATTAAAAATAGAGAAAGAGAAAAGACTGATTCAGCAACTCAAGGAAGAGGAAGGGACAGTGTATTATCAGATGGAGGAGAAAAAGAGAATTGGGCAAAGGTATTTTGGCAAGCTTTATAAGCAAGAAGATGTTAGGGAAGAAAACATTAGATACTACTTGGAGGGAAACGGTCTGAGCCCAATCTCAGAAGAAAATAGAGAAGTACTTAATAAAGAAATAACATTAACAGAGTTACAAAAGGCAATACAAAAACAAAAAAACAATAAAACACCAGGCCCGGATGGTCGACCAGGCGAACTATATAAATATCTGAAATATTTGAACCAATATTACTGGAATTATATAATGAGGCATTAATGCAAGCTAGACTTCCGAGGTCCTGGTCCGAGGCATACATCTCCTTAATTCCAAAAGATGGCACTGATCAACAACTAATTGTGAACTATAGGCCAATCTCGTTGCTAAACACAGATTATAAGATATTTATGACAATATTAGCAGAAAGAATGAAACCAATTTTGAGTGAACTTATACATACAGACCAGAATGATTTCCTGCCAAATAGACAAATTAGAAACAATATTAGGACAGTACTAAATTCGATTGAATATTACGAAGCTCACCCAGAAAAACAGGCAGCTTTAATTTTTTTAGATGCACAAAAAGCATTCGACAATCTCAATTGGAAATTCATGCTATATCAAATTTAAAAGCTGAACTTTGGCACTAATATAGAAAAAACACCACAAGAAATATACTCAAATAAAAAAAACAAGTGCATTATTAAATGGAGATCGGACTGAAGATTTTGAAATTGCAAAAGGAGTGAGACAAGGGTGTCCATTATCGCCTCTGCTATTTATCTTGTCTTTAGAAGTTTTGCTACTGCAACCAGACAAAACCCAGAGATTTATGGAATTAAGATTAAAACAAGGAATATAAAGTTCAGGCATTTGCAGATGATTTGGTATTTATAGTGGAAGATCCAATGAATTTGGGACCAATATTGTTACAACAAACAGAAAAATTTGGGGAAGCAGCAGGATTTAAAATAAATAAAAATAAGATGATAGTCAAAAACTGTACAACAAAACAAAGTAGAATTAGAAAACATAATGGGACTGCAAATAGTAAAAAAAGGTGAAATACCTGGGAATTTGAGTATCACCCAGATGTTCATCATTTAAAGAAGACAATTATGTTAAACTGATTGGGCAAATCAGAAAAGAATTGGAATTATGGGCCAAATTGAAATTGTCTATATTAGGAAGAATAGCAAAGTTGAAAATGAATACCTTACCAAAACTAATATATCCATTCTAAATGATTCCAATTAAATTAGGGAAATCTTTTTTATAGAACTAAATAAAATGACATCCAAGTTTGTCTGGTTGGGCAAGTGGCCACGTATTAAAATGAAACTATTACAAGATAATAGGAGCAGAGGTGGTCTCGGACTATCAGAATGGAAGCTTTATTATCAGGCAGTGGTGTTGAGTTGGATTAAGGATTGAATTAAATTAAGAGACAAGAGAATCTTAACATTAGAAGGACATGACCTCATGATAGGTTGGCATGCATTTTTGTGGGAAAATAGAAGTAAGATAAAGATTAAATGTATAAGATAAATATGTATCGAGTTTATGTCTGTATGGAGAAGTGAAAAAAGCAATTTTCTTAAATGTCATTACTGATATAAAATGATAATTTTGACTATATATGTGTGTGTGTGTATGCATGTGTGCATATATATATATGTAGGTCGGTAGGTAGGTATAGTATTCAGCATTGTTCGGGTATTTTCCCACATCATTATAGTTGTGCTTTTAAAGTTGTAGCGATGTTTCAGCAGAATCTCACCTGCCATCATCAGGCTTGTGTATTGTGTTCATCAGGCTTGTGTATTGTGTTTGTCCGTGGGATAACCTGAACAAAGCTGAATATCATACATATAAATACCCGTGAAAACTTAACATATATATAGACAGATACATACATACATATACATATATACAATATACAAACACGTATCATGTATAATTATTTGACTAATAGATGTTTTCATTTAAAGACATATGCAGTGATAATTGAATTGTAAGTTTATTACATTATTGTTCAAAACACTGCCAGAATTGCAATTAATAATATTCCTTACTATGCCAATGTGTGAGTTATTATTCCTTGTTTTATACAGAATAAAGTTCTGGTCATAAAAGAATGTTTGTAAGTAGGGGCTGTAAATATCTTTTACTAGCAAGGTTCATACATGTATGAGGTGATTAAAATGCTGAAAGGTTTTACAGAACCAAAAGGCAGAACTCAAATGAAAAATGACATATGATCATGATACATTCTAAAAAGCTTTCTGGGTAAGTGCCCAAGACAGAGCATGCTATAAATTTCAGTGAAAATCATATTCTCCAGGTAAATTCGATAACAGACAGGTGAAATATACCCATACCTTTTATAAAAAGTATTGTTTTGATAGTTTTTCCCTTCCAATGTTCACACTCCGGGTTTCTGGCTTAGCACTTCCAGATTTTCTGTACTTTATTAAAGTCTGCAAAACAAATTGTATGATTCACTTGACAAACCGTACAATGACACAGGTCTTGAATTGGGAGCCACATATTATGAGATACTGATACATATTATGAACTACAAGTAGTCCTCAATTTACGACCACAACTGACCCCAAAATTTATGTTGTTAAGCAAAATGTTTGTTAAATTAATTTTGACCCATTTTACAACCTTTCTTACCACAGTTGTAAAGTGAATCATTGCAGCTGTTAAGGTAGTTGGACAGCTAAGTGCAACTGGCTTCCCCACTGACTTTGCTTGTCAGAAGATCACAAAAGGTGACCCTGGGACATTGCAACCATTATAAATGTGAACCAGTTGCCAAGCATCTGAATTTTTGTCATGTGATGACAAGTATGCTACAAGAGTTCAAAGTATGAAAAACTGTCGTAAGTCACTTTTTTCAGTGCTTGTTGTAACTTCAAATGCTCACTAAACAAATGGTTGTAAGTCAAGGACTACCTGTGCTAATTCTATATATCAGCAGAAACATTTACATCTGGGGCATTTATTTCAGGTAGGACATGCACAAATCCTTTAAACTTCTGTACTATATTGTTTTATCTGAGAATCATATCCTTGAGCACACCAAATTCTCTATACCCACTGCTCACCATGCTTATAACTGCTTCCTGAACAAAATTGGGTCAAAATATCTAAGACAGACAAAGTTCAAATGAAAATGCTCAGATTGATATGTAAAAACTGGGAATCCTTAAAATTATAATTCAAAATAGCATTTGCTATTAAAGTAACGTTATTATAAATACAATATATAAAAACACAATACTATTGTACGAAATCAAATAACAATTCAATCCGGAGTTCTCACTTGAGTACAAACGACCAGCCTCAAATTATCCCAATTTGAACACATTGTACAAAGACCTAGTTCTCTTAGGAAGTATAGACAGTAGTATTGGGAAAGATGGAAGAAAAGAGAAAAAGGGAAAAACTAGCAGCAAGGTGAATTATTACAATTACAGCAATTATAATTATAGCAACAACAGGTGCAACGTTGGAAGATCAAGTTAAGGCCATATCATCCAATATTCACATTCATCTATATCAGGGATGTTGGGGGCCCATGGGCCAGATGTGTTATGTGCAGTGGTGGTATTCTACCGGTTTGGCCTGTTCTGCTAATCTGATGGTGCCAATGAGCAGCAGAGACCGAACCTGTTCTTCCCATCCCTCTGCTGTTGGACCCACCCATCCACCCTGGCTCCCATATTCACTTTTATTTCCTGCTTTTGAAGTGCAGCTGCTTTGTGCAGCATAGCAGAGTGCCACAAGGCAGCTGCTGAAGCAACAGGGAGAGTGAGGCTTGCAGGAGGTGAGTTGGAACCCACCCACACTGGCTCTGCGTCTGTGCAAAGTTCACATTTGGCACATGTGTGCAAAGTGTGTGCATATGTACAAAGTGCGCCCAAGCCACGCCCACCGAACCAGTGGTAAATTTTCTTGAATCCCACCACTGGTTATGTGCAGTCCACGCACACCTCGGCTCTGCAAAGGCAAAAACTATCATGAGACGTCACAATATGCCACATGATATAATCGAGTTTGACACCCGTGATCTATATATGATCACTAGATGAAGTTCACATTGTCACAGTTGACATTGAGTTCATGACACATAATCATTACATTTTATTAAATTCTATGACAATATTTCTGGGATCTACTCTTTAAGGGCAAAGTCAATAATATGCAGACCTACAATTTTCTCTTTCTGTTTCCCACTTGTCAACTAAGGCAGAGTTACTCAGTCTTTCCAGCTTTGCAGACCAGCTCCATTTGCACAAACAGCATTCATGTATGCCCACTGCTCATGCAAATAGAACATGCGTGCACATGCTCACCCACTGCTCATGCAAGTGGGAATGTGTGTACATGCTCGCCATTTCCACAGCACAGTTGCAAACAGCTCACAGCCCACCAGTGGGCCATAGCCCAGAGGTTGGGGACCCATCATCTATAAGGGTAATACCTTCTGAAATATCAACTTTAGAAAGCAACAGACTGCTATGGTCCCCAATTTTTTGTCATGGCTCTAAAATTATATTAAAACTATTTTTGCCATTTATGTTGAAACGAGGAGGGGTGTTAGCAAAAGCACTGCTCCCTCTTATTTGCAACATGCTGATTCGCAACAGCAAACTTTTAGTGTTTTTCAAGATGTTCTTGATTATTATGACTCCAAAAGCAATTGTTTGGCTTATCTGCTGCTGTACTTCAGCGAGGCTTTCAGGCTGAATTGCTCAAAAATAAAATCCTTAAATTACACTGCTGCATGGAAGATTATAAGGCAGCGCTTCCCAAACCTAAATTATTTTAAAAAATGGATAAAAGTGGTTTTTTGGGGGGTAACAAGACAATAACCTATTATCTATCACTACAGGGACAATTAAATTAACCAAGTGCATTAAAATATATTCAAAAATCACTCAAGTTATTAGAATAAAACAATGAAATTACCAGTAGTAATTTGTTGAAATGACCTAAAGATTATTAAATAATACTGCTTTTGTTATACAAGTAGTCCTCGAGTTACAGCTTGTTACAAATTGGTTCAACAACTGTTTGAAGTTATAGGTCCTCAAAATTCAAGTATCTTCCCCCATTAAAACAAGCCCACTCTACTCCTGCCAGCAGAGGAGCCTGCTGCAGATCCCGTCAATCAAGGAACTCCGGATCCAGGATCCAGAAGGAAAACCTTCTCTACTGTAGCGACAGCCCCTCTGGAACTTCCTAGCCCCTGGGGTGAGGTTTGCTCCTGCTCTTTTATTCTTCTACAAGGGCTTGAAGACCTGGCTCTGCCAGTTGACCTAAGGATCCAAAAGGGGAGTAGCACACTGGAGGTGGTCACTGGACTCATTAGCTGAACCCACCTCCCCTCTGCACTTTCTGTTCCCCTTCCACCCATCTTTTTAAATTTCATATTGTACTTTTTAGATTTTATATTGTTTTTATTGTTTCATTGCTTTGCTTTTGTTATGTTTAAATTTTTCATCATGTTTCCCATTTTGCTGTTGTAAGCCACCCAGAATTGCCCCAGGGTGAGATGGGCAGAAATTAAATTTAACAAATCAGACTGCAACTGTTTCTTTATATTTAAATAAGTTATTATATTCTGCATATAACTTTTTACTTTAAATCATCCCTGGTGATCTACCCAATTAACAAATATATAAAAATCCAGAATTTATCCCAGCTAAATCTCCTAACTATCTTTAAAAAAAAAAAAGATTTTACCTCACTCTATATTTAAATATCCTTTCAATTTCTCACCATGTCTTTCTCTAATTTGGGAGCTTCATCTTATCTATTACAAAAGGAAATGAGTAAGAGCTCAACTGTAAACTAAAAACCAAAATTGTACCTTATTCATCTACCTGAAAACTCAAGTTTAAAAAGAAAATAAAACTGATTACAATCTAATGAAACAGCTCTTATCACTAAATGTACATGAAGTAACTGCCATACTTAGAGACAGTGACTAATGCTGTTTGCAACTGAAAACAGATCACCTTTCCAGATTATTTTTTTTAACTTTCAGCAGTTGGGTGTGACCTGTAATTAGGATAGTGAAGTAATTTATTTCTCCAACATTTTTCTCACTGACTTTTACAAGATTATTTGTAAGATACTCTTAACAGCAGAACACTTGAGGTATATAAGCACAGGGGAGATATTTATAGCTTTATATGATTAGATTAACACCTGAGAGTAAAGGTAAAGAATAAAATAAAAATAAAATAAATAGTAAAGTATAAACTTGTAGTTTATTCAAAAGTAAACACTGCTGTTTTCAATATTATTTATTTTCAAGTACTGTATATATTGGTATATAGCCATAGATATGAATTACAAAATATAGTTTTCATGTACATAAAAAGACACTAAAATAAAATTTAAAATAACATTTGCGTATTATTATGGTTGGTCACGCTATCAGCCTGGTGTTTAAACTGGATTTGGTATTTTTATCAGCAGATTTAGAAATTTACAAAGTAATAAAAAAAAAGAGGGAGAGAGAAATACAATTTCTGAAATTTATTTTCCCAACTCCTCTTGATAGAATTATTCCAGTTAATTTTTTTCTTCTGATTCACAGACATTTTTATGCCAGGAAATACAGACATCTAAGTAATTACATGTGGGTGAGCAATATCAGATCATCTGTTTGGACATGCAAGGGAAGGGAGATTACTTTGAATTTGTTGTCTTCTACTCTAAAGTTGAAAGTCATCTGAAGAAGTATTTCAGGAAGAATTATTGATACAACCCTGGGGAAACAAAAATTGAAATAAAATGCTTTTATTTGGAATGGAATAGCTTGACACACCAAAGAATATTATTCTGAAATAACTGAGACTATTCATAGAATGGTTGCTAAAGTGAAAAATTATGAAGATACAAATCTAACCAATAAGTATTTAATAAAGAAGCCCCAATGTACTCAGTGGGAATTAAGACTTCAAGTGGAATATTCCAAATTCTCTGAAAAGATTGCATGCTTATTTGTGGATTATTATTATTTTTTGTTAATAAACTAAACGAACTAAAAGTCATATTTATGACAAATCTGCTTAAAAATATAACACCTTGGCAACCTTGAATGACAAGAGAAAGATAAGTATCAATCAAACCTTTGTTGTGGTCATAGACCAGCATGAAAGGGTAAAACACAAACAGATATTTTTAATAAAATACATAAAAGTCAAAATGATATATATCTTATACAAAAACACAAATCTAAAAAATTATAAAAGGGATAAATATATTAAAAAACAAAGATTAATACTGTATGCAGCTAACTAAACCTATCATAATATAAAACATGCAATTAACAAACCAAGTAGTCATTAAGACTTGTATGAAGCCCAAGGCACATCTGATGAATTTTGATAGTTGCTGCACAGAATCAACAATACGTATGTGGTAGCAGGATTAGTGTCTGCAAGCAGCATGAAAGTGTAAAATTGTCCTGTGTGCCCTAAGTATTTATACACTACTTGTGAGATGAGGCTAGTGCAAATGTCTCTGTAGTACAGGCACTGAAGGACGACAGTGTCACAGGGCCATTGCCTGTCTAGGTAAGGAATTTGCCTTCAAGGACAGTTGAGGGATGGGCATGACCCTGTGACAGAATGAAAGCCCTGCAGTAGGTAGGTATTCCAAGGTTAAGTATATCATGGGAGAAGCAAATACCTGTTCGATTCACTGGCAATAAAGATTGGAGATCTGGCTGCATCTAATTGGTGCTATATGCTATTTAATAAGCGCTTTGGTGTAGTTGTATCCAATGCTAAGAAACCTGGAGAAACGTTCAGGGATGAGATTTTAGTTGTCATTGCTTTCTTCCATATGAAATGAAAATCATTATTCCACAGTTTGTGGGGTGAAACCAGGAAAAAAAAAAAGAATAGTTTGAGCCAAAAGTTGTATATGATCATCTAAACTCTAGCCTTCACTTTTGGGATTTGAAGGGCTTGTTACGGATAACATTGTTTACCCTAACTGGTTTAGGTAAAAAAATAAATATGTTATCATGGATTGAAGACTGTTATTTTGACTATGCTATAAAACTCAAAGTGGAATAAACTATATTTTTGATAACACAAGCGTGTCTGTTATTTTTACTGTATGTTAACTAACATACAAACTTATCTCACACATTTATCTGTATGCCTATCTGACTAACGCTGCACATTCTGTTTAGCTCGTCTCCTTAACCCTGGTTGGGGAACACAGGCTTAACACTGGGTATGGGCCCAGAGGCTGCAAAGTCAGTTTAACTAGGATAAAACAGATTTATGTAAAAAATGAGAGTTTGTGTTGTTACACATTACAGTAAACAGACAGCTGTGTTTTATTAATTATAGTTTTATATCCATATAAGAAAACATGGCACAAGTCAATTTACAAAGCTTGTCCCTTATATCCAAGTTGGATGGAACAAACTATGTATCATGGTCTATGAAATGTAGTCTACTTCTACGAAGAGAAGGTCTGTGGAACATAATTGAAAATCCACCAAACGTAGAGGAATGGGATCCAGAGATTGAGGAAGATAGACAAAAGATAGAAGACTTTAAACAGAAGAATGAACAAGCTCTTTGCATAATAGGACTAACACTATCTGACCAGCAACTTGTTCATATCCGCGGAGAACAAACAGCTGTTGGGTGTTGGCAGAAGCTGAAGAGGATTTATGTCCGAGATAACGTTGGTGCTCACATAAATCTAACACGGAAGCTTTCCATGACGCATCTCCAAACGAATGGTGATATTCTTAGTCATTTGAAAACTATAAAAAGCATTTTTCAAGAACTGCACGAGAAAGAACTTATTTTCTCTGAACTACACCAAGTCTACATAATTCTATCTTCACTAAACGAAAGTTATTATAACTACGTCACTTCCCTTGAAATTTTGCCTAAGGAAAGTTTAACTTTAACTGATATAACTGCCAGATTGATTAAAGAGGCAAGAAGAAGACTTGAAAGAGATCAGTTAAGGAGGGAGCAACCTCAAAAAGAAGATATTGAATCTCCTACTGCATATGCAATTAAAAAGTGTTTTAATTGTGGAGGAAGAGGACATTTGGCAAGATTTTGTAAAAAAGCAAAGCGCCAGAACGCTGGCGAGAATACTAAAAGTAACCAAAATAAAAATAAAAATTTAGAGTTAGCCATGTATATTAACGGAGCTGTAAAAAATAATTTATGGGTGGTTGACAGTGGAGCATCCCACTGTATAACAAATGATAACAAAAATTTTATTAAAATGTCCCAGAGTACACAGCAGATATCGTTAGCCAATGGCTGGAAACTGAAAGCTAAAGGTCAAGGTATAGCATATTGTTCTTTCATAAAAGAGAATGTAAAAATGTTATATGTACCACAACTTAAGTTTAATTTAATTTCAGTTAGAATTTTGGTTAAACTAAGATATGTTGTTACCTTTAGGGGAGATAACTGCATAATTGAAAAAGAAGATAAGAAAATTACTGCATCTTTAAGAGGTGAATTATATGTTTTAAATGATAATGGTTTAGAGGTCGCTAACACGGTTTATGATAGTAAGAAACCTCATGATGAATGTATTCACTTGTTACACTGACGGCAAGGGCATTTAAATTTTAAAATGCTTAAGAGAACTGTTCAACTATCTGAAGGAATAAGTTTGAAACCTTGTAATAAGTATTTGCAATGTTTTGCTTGTAATCAAAGCATAAGCAAGGTCATACCGGCAAATAGAGTTGATGGATTTACTACCAAAGAGCCTTTAGAGGTAGTATTTGCCAATTTAATAGGTCCGAAAAAACCAAGTGTAGGAGGAGCTCGATACATATTAAGTATAATGGACCACTATTCTAGATATGGGTTTTGCTATTTAATGAAGAGCAAAACTGAAACGTATCTAAATCTATTTAATTTGATTAAATTTGCAGAAAGAAAAACTAAAAAGAAATTAGTAACTCTTATAACAGATAATGGTGCAGAATTTACAAATAATAAATTCCAGAATAACTTAGAATGTTAGGTATTCAACATAAAAAGTCTGCACCATATAGGCCACAACATAATGCCTTTATAGAGAGACGAGGCCAAACACTACAATCAATGGCACGTACTATGTTGTCTGATTCAGGATTACCTGACAATTTGTGGGGAGAAGCAATAATGTGTGGTAATCATATATTAAATAATGTTGTTAATTCAACAACAGGTGAATTACCATTCACACTGTGGCATGGTACAAAACCTGATTTAAGTTACATGCACACATTTGGAGCACCAGCATGGGTGCATATCCCTTCACAACTTAGACAAAAAGAACAGCATAGAGCTAAAAGATTATTTTTTGTAGGATATGAATCTAATCACAGATCTTATAGATTCTGGGAACCAGGTACATCTAGAGTTTACACCAATGCTACTGCTAAATTCCTAGAACGTGTAGGATGGAATAGATTAGAGCAAGATTTAAATAACGAAGTAATTATTGAACCCTACAAAAGGCAAAAAGATCAGACTAGTTATAAGAAGAGTCCAATAAAAGAAGAAGTCCACGAAGAGCAAATAGGACCAGAACAAGAGGAAACAGTTGATCAGGAAGAGTTAGATAATCAAGAACAGTTAATAAATGAAAGTCCACCTGTCAGTCCTGTAATACCTAGACGTACTACACTTATAACTAGACCACCTGATAGATATCAAGCAAGTATAGTTTGCCAAGTAACTAAAGTTCCAACTAGTGTAGATGAACTTATGATGTATCCTGCTAAGGATCAGGAGAATTGGCAAAAGGCAATGGAAAAAGAACTAAATTCATTAAAGGTAATGAAAGTATATGAAGATGCTAAATTACCTCCAGGAGAAAAATCGGTTGGGTGCAAATGGATATTTAAAGTAAAAACTGGAAATGATGGGACTGTTTCCCATAAAGCTAGGTTGGTAGCTCAAGGATTTAATCAAACTGCATCTGATTATGATGAAGTTTTCGCACCAAGTCTTAAAGCAACATCTTTGAGAGCAGCTTTAGTGTGGGCAGCTAAGAAAAACTATGTCGTTAACCATTTAGATGTAGAAACTGCTTATTTGCATGCACCATTGCAGCACACTATATATTTGAAAAAGCCAGTTATTATAAAAGACAATAAAGTAAATAGTAATGATTGTTGGAAATTCAAAAAGAGTCTTTACGGGTTGAAACAATCTGGCTTTGAGTGGAACCAATATATTGTGAAAGAATTAAACAATATAGGATTTAAATCTGGTTTAGCAGATCCATGTGTGTTTAGAAGAGAAAATAATGGAATGGTGTCATTATTGTTATTATTTACAGATGATATTGCTTTGATAACTAAGACTAATAATGAAGCTAATGAGATTATATCATTATTAGCCAAAAAGATAAAATTAAAGCATTTAGGTGAAATTAAAAAGTATCTAGGATTGACAGTTAACAAAACAAAAAATGGATTTAAGATATCTCAAGAAGATAAAATTTGCCAATTAATTAAAACGTATAAAATGGAACTTTGTAAACTGGCAAAGACTCCAATGAGTCAGGAAGTTTGCCAAACTGATGATCAAAGTCCCAAATTTGATAAGTCTATATATCAATCTTTGATTGGTAGCTTATCATATATAAGCAATTGGTCAAGGCCTGATATAGCTTATAGTGTTAATCAGCTGGCACGTTTTAATTCAGATCCACATCAATGTCATTGGCAATCATTAAAAAGAATTTTAAGATATCTTAAAGGAACAATGAACCATGCATTGTATTTAGAGCCAAAGGGTGATTTGAGTCTTAGTGCCTATGCAGATGCAAGTTTTGCAACTGACATAAACACTAAAAAATCAACATCTGGGATGGCTATATTATTTGGTAAGACACTAATAGGGTGGAGGTCAATCAGACAACAGCATATCAGCTTGTCCACGATGGAAGCAGAATTTTCATGTCTGTCATTACTATGCACTGACTTAATTTTTTTACAAACAGTTATTATTAGACATGGGTATAACTGTAAAAGATTCCATTATTGTAAACGAGGACAACCAAGCATCCATAAAGTTAGCTACTAATATTGCTGTAAAAACTAGATCAAAGCATACTGATTTAAGATACTTAAATGTTAGAGAATCTGTAAAGAATGGGCTAATTAAATTGGAATACTGCATGACAGAAGAAAACATTGCAGACCAATTTACAAAAGCTCAAGGAGTAATTAAGTTTAAAGAGAGTTGTAACAAATATGATTTCAAGATGTAAATAGTTATGGTATTATTATTACCTAAAAGGGGAGAATGTTAGGGATTACATTGTTTACTCTAACTGGTTTAGGTAAAATAATAAATATGTTATCATGGTTTGTTAAAGTGTCTGTAACTTTAACTGTAAGAATGTAATTAAGGGAGTGGTTATAAAAGCACCATAAAAGAAGCAAGGCACGGCAGCTTGCTCTCTCTGGCTTTATGATCCCTAATTACTGGATAGACTGAAGACTGCGTTTTTCCCCTACTGGAACGGGAGAGAGAAAGGACTGTTGATTTATCAATGGTGAAAGGACTGATTTACTGTAACTGAACTGATATTGGATATTCTACACGGACTTTGCTAATTGAATATCCTTGAATGGACTGACTAAAAACGATACATGACTAATGGACTGTTATTTTGATTATGCTATAAAACTCTAAGTGGAATAAACTATATTTTTGATAACACAAGCGTATCTGTTATTTTTACTGTATGTTAACTAACATACAAACTTATCTCACACATTTATCTGTATGCCTATCTGACTAATGCTGCACATTCTGTTTAGCTTGTCTCCTTAACCCTGGTTGGGGAACCCAGGCTTAACACGGCTGACCTTCAAAATTTGGAAGAACAACTTCTAATGGCACAAAATTGGAAAAGGAGCCCAACTGGGCACTATAAAGAAGTTGTGTTATTGGCTTAGCTTTTAATAGTTTGAGTGCTGCACATATGAATGATGACTGACAATCTTTGTCAACACACTGCAGGTATATAGTGGCCACCTCTTGTCTTGAGGAAGGCAGTTAAACTCCTCTGTGCATTTCCTGCTGTTAGAAGAAACTAAGTTAAGTTCAGCTCTGATTAGTAAATTTAAATGAATTATTTGAGAATTCGAAAAACTAACCTGAAAATATATAACAGCAAATTTGTTTCATCAGGCTGCCCAAAAAATTGCACAGTTGCAGTCATATACAATAGACATCTTATTTCTGAACAGACTTATTGTATCTGAAAACATTTTAAAAAAATATTTAAGCTCACCTTTATTTGGAAACAAAGCAAACCATTACTGAGAAAAGATAATTGAATTTTTTTTAATCCAAGGGCAGAAACTTGGAAGATAAAGGAAAAGAATGTTCATTACTACCTCTAGCCTTCTACCAGAAGGCAGAGCTTTCTAGTTCTCAATAATCTTCCTTGATAGTTATCAAACAAAATAAAATCTAAAGCATGATAAAAAAATGTTTCTATCTTGCAGCATGAAATTTACCCTATTATCTGGGTTCCTTCTTTGAATGATTTGATGGAAAGCAATGGGCCCAATTAGCCAATATTTTTTATTATGCCAGTGAAAGCTGTCAAAGGAGTAGGCAGAAATACTACTTTGTTGAGTTTCTATCCACATAATCATTTAGAACAGGAATGTCAAACTTGTGTCTCATTGTTGTCACAAGATTAGGGGTGTGAGAGCTGGTCAAAAAAAAAGTCTGAAAAAATCTGAAGTGAATAAGGTGCGCGAAGCGCATGTTCGTGAAGTGCACATCACGAGCGCGAAGCGCGAAGTCCCTTAGGCCGGGGTCCAGGGCCCTAGGCGGGCCCTGGAAGCTCTGGGGTTCTAGATGCTCTCTGGTGCAACTTAGGCTTATTTTGGAGACTATTTCCATCAATTTCAACTGCTGTTTTTGAGAATAAACACTTTACTTTTTCCATACCTAACCTGAGGCTTGAATCTTTGCATCTGGGACAACCACTGTAAAAAACACTTCTAAATAATCTGCTGCCTGGCAACTGGCATTTGCTGGTAACAGGTTGAAAAAAACACCAGGCAACTCTCAACTTTGCAGTGAAATCCAATTCTATACAGTCATGTATAACAGTTCAAAAAGTGTTTGTGAATTCAAATCTGCAAATTCAATTGTCCATGTATAAAACTTCTGAAACAGGCAAAAAATAAAATAGATTAAAAAATAAAGATATTCAATGAGTCCATTCTATCAAATTCAAAATAGCCAAACAATCATGCAGAAATGTAGGCTCCAAACATCCATGATGATTACAAATAAAAGCCAGGATATATTTTTTAATCTGAATCAGAATTTTTTAAAAAAATGTTTTTTTTACTTTTATGTTAAGTGCTGTCTGGGGCAAACTATTTGTATAGGGCCCCATTTTCTCTCTCTCTCTTCTTTCTTTCTTTCTTTAAATTGGGGCTGAGAGAAGGGAAGGGAAGAAAAGATCATTGACAGGGAGAAAGACAGGGAGAAACACCTGGAAGTGTGAGCCCTCGAGTTTCCTTAGAGAAGACCAGACAACAAGGGGAGAGGAGAGGAGGAGGAGGAAGAGGAAAGTTAAAAAAAAAAAAGAGTGGGAAGCCAACTCACGCGTGCCATCAAAGCCAGGGGGAAGTGGGGCTTTCTCCGCCTGCTGCCGCCAGAGGAGTGCAGGGGGGGGAGTGCGGGGAAAGGGGGTTCGTGCCGAGGCTCCGCAAGCGATTACCAGATTTGCAGCTCCGTTTGTTGGTGAAGCTGGAAGCACGCAACGCAGGAGCTTGCGGGGGCCCCGGGCGCCCGTTAATGGGGAAGGAGAGGCCGCTTGGGGTCGCCAGGCTCAGGCAGCCTCCCCCACCCCCTCCCCTAGCAGCGAAGAGCTGCTCCGGGGGCTCCCGCCACAGCGCAAATGCCACGCTCCCCAGGAAACAAACCGCCAGGCTCAGGCAGCCTCCCCCGCCCCCTCCCCTAGCAGCGAAGAGCTGCTCCGGGGGCTCCCGCCACAGCGCAAATGCCACGCTCCCCAGGAAACAAACCGCCAGGCTCAGGCAGCCTCCTCCGCCCCCTCCCCTAGCAGCGAAGAGCTGCTCCGGGGGCTCCCGCCACAGCGCAAATGCCACGCTCCCCAGGAAACAAACCGCCAGGCTCAGGCAGCCTCCTCCGCCCCCTCCCCTAGCAGCGAAGAGCTGCTCCGGGGGCTCCCGCCACAGCGCAAATGCCACGCTCCCCAGGAAACAAACCGCCAGGCTCAGGCAGCCTCCTCCACCCCCTCCCCTAGCAGCGAAGAGCTGCTCTGGGGGCTCCCGCCACAGCGCAAATGCCACGCTCCCCAGGAAACAAACCGCCAGGCTCAGGCAGCCTCCTCCGCCCCCTCCCCCAGCAGCGAAGAGCTGCTCCGGGGGCTCCCGCCACGGCGCAGCCAGGCACTTTCCGACTCTCGGATCTTGATCCGATGGGGGAAAAAACCCGCGGAAAATGTAGATTGGTGTTTGAGGGAAAATCGGAATTCCGCGTAAAATCGGAGATTTCACAGCCCTACAAGATGTATCACAACTTTTTCCCCTTGCTAAACGAGGGGTGGTGGTGGCCAGCATCTGTGCCATGAGTTTGATACCCGATTTAGACCATGACAAGAATTCTACCAATAAGCTAGTAAGAGTTCTATTCAGCTACCTGCCAATCTTTTATCATACTGATATACTCTCATTGTGCTCTTTTTCATTGTTTATTGTTCTGTTTTACTTCTGCTCTGTTTATACTCTTTTCATTTCTTACTTTATATTGCTGTAAGCCACCTCAAGTCCCACAGCCAGATAGGTAGCAAATAAATTTAAGATATAATAATAATCTGTGATACTCATTTCTAAGAAAGCGTTCAATTCTCTTGAACATTATTATAAGGTTTAGTAACGGGAAAATCACAGTTGAAATCAAACGCAGATAATATGCAAGTATTGATGGGACTGTATTATCTTGAATGACATCTGAAGCCTAGACATGCCTCTTGCTTTTCTTTGCTTTTCCATCTGTTAGGTCAAGAGTATATTTTCATTGTTATTTAGCAATAATTTGTATGCAGCCTACTCACTAGAAAAAAACTCAATTTCATGCAATCCCTTATACTGCTGTCAATTTAAGAATCTTCCATCCTAAAAGCTCTTCAAAAGTCCTATAAAACAAGTGTTGGAAAGCACAATTATGCCTTGTACATTAACTGTTCTTAAGTTGATCACTTTTCACATAGTAGCTCAGCTTTGCAACTTCACTATTGCAGCATGTTTAATGTAGAGCTTCCAAACAGCTTTTGAAAGTAAACCAAGTTGATGAAAATGTAGCAAATAGATTGTTTTAAGTGCTCATAGGAGAATCCCATTATGTCCATATTAAAAGTTTTGAATTAGTAGCCTTCTGCTTTCCACATATATTTAGTGTAGTGTTGTTAACTTTCATAGTTTAAACAGTCTAGAGCAGAGGTCTCCAACCTTGGCTCCTGGAAGCCTGGCGGACTTCAACTCCCAGAGTTCCACAGCTGGCTGTGGAATTCTGGGAGTTGAAGTCCGCCAGGCTTCCAGGAGCCAAGGTTGGAGACCCCTGGTCTAGAGTTTGATTATTTAGAGATACATAGAAGAAAATGTATAGAAAAAAATGCTCTTTTGAAAATGCTTCTGCTTTCAAATTAAGAATACATATTTCCCACAATTTTCATTTTTTTTTCACTTTTGTTATATTGGTACTTGATATCAAGTTTCTGAGTGTTTAAATTCATTAATATTCATGCTATAAACTAGAGGTGAGAAGGCTGTAACTTTTAGGAAACCTATTTAGCTCATGTGATGATATTCTGACTCCACAAGCCAATATAAACTGTTGTAATCTATACGCTACTAAAACTCTTGCATTTGTAACATTTAATTAGGAGATATCAATGTACCTCAAATGGGCTACTTACAGAATGTTGGCACCCATTACTATGGATGGAGTAACATTTGGGAAAGTTGTGGCAGCTGCTGCTACAATGCTATTACCATGCTGCTGTGGTCACATGATTTTCATTTTCAATGTTTCCAGCCATTAGTACAATCTCTTACTTCCTCCTCCACCTAGCAGCAGCCACATATCTATCTGCTGGGAAGAGAAGGTAAGGAAGAAGAGAAGGGAGGAAGGAAACTGTCATTCACTGACATCTTCCCACAAGGAAACTCAATGAGGAAGCCAACAGGAAAACAGAAGTTGTTCCTGCTTCCCGATTATTTTGCCTGCCTGTGGTAGCTCTGATTCTGTGTTTATTCAGAGAAAATATCTGAAAAAGTGATCTAATGTGTTGTCTACTCTGAAATTAAGATCCAGAAGTATCTGGTTAATAATTTCTCTAATTAGCTAATTTTCTCTTTTTGCCTTAACCAATAATTGCCAGCAAGAAAACCAAGTATAGCCTCAAACAACTTAATGCTAAAATGGGAAGAGAAGATGCACTTAGAAAAAACGTGCTCCTTTTTTAGCTTAACTTAACGATTTCAGTAGTGCATATTACATAACTAGCAGGATACGTAGCTTTGCTACAAAACTATGTGGCAAGTTTTTGAGGAGGAAAATAAGGGGAAAACATTGTGCCTCTGCCTACCAGCATCCATCGGTATTCATCTGGCTAGTATCCTGTCAGTGTGTGAGACAGCTGAGGGCTGTTTGGAAACCTAAACAGTATTTGCTGTGTGAGCAAGGAGACAAGAAGTGTGTGGCTTAACTCAACTGTTCTGTAGTAAAGCTGCTTGCTGCTGTGAAAGTAAAACTGAAACTCCTCTCCTTGGCTTACATTTTGCATTTGGAACAGATTTCTTTTCAGGTGGGGAGAGGGAGAACTCCTGAGCATCAGAGGGCTGTTTGGAAACAAACAGTAACTGCTGTGTGAGCAAGGAGACAGCAAGGAGCCTGAGTGTGGCTTAGCTCAACTGTACTGTAGTAAAGCAGCTTGCTGCTGTGAAAGTAAAAATGAAACTGAAACTCCTTTCCCCTGCTTGTATTTTGCATTTGGAACAGATTTCTTTTCGTGTGGGGAGGGGGAGTAGAACTCCTTAGCATTACAGCATGTTAATAATATATGAAATACTCTGATGGTCATTTCAAAAAATCCTTTCTTAGAGAGCACCTAAAAGCCAATTTGGAACATATGTGCCAAATTTCAAGTTTGTAGGCTTTACAGTTCTGGAGATTTTGTGATGACACATGAGTGTTTTTTAGCTTTTATATATATAGAAGATTAGAATAACAAGAGCCAATTCAAGTGTGTGTATATTTTTACTTACATAAAGAAAATGGCTTGCTTTCATACATTCTTATAATGGTGCATTCACTTAAGCACCGAGACAAACTGATAGCATTATGACATTTACTTATATTAGGCTATGAAATTTGTATATTAGTGTATAATTTATGGAAAAGCTATGAGTCAATTGCAATGATGGCTTATTCAACCAGTTACAAACACAGTGGCTTAATAGAGCTTGTAACACACACACACCCTGATTTTAAGACTAAATGGTTCTTAAAATACATTTTCTCAGACTCCAAACAACTGTATTATGACTTAACATACAATAGGGAAATATGTTGCCAGGCACTAAGCTAACTTACAAAAGAGACTTCAGTTACTAAACTATCAATTTAGATAAAAGCATAGGTGGCATTTCTCAGAACTCATTCATCAATATAAGATTAAATTGAAATTACTTGTTCACTGATCTAACAGTTATACATGTGTTCTTTTCTAAATTCATTTTCCATGAATTGTTTGCCTTCCCTGGCATATCTTCTAAATTCTTTGATAGGTTTGACAGTGATCTAAAGCTGCATTTTCCCTAAAGATTTGAAGCCAGAATATAAATTTTGTTGCTAAACAAAGCAAATTAAAATGCATTTCTCACAACAGTAATTATCACCTTAATTATTGAGCATATAAAATTCAGAAAGCAATTCTATCCTCTGCCAATTTAGCATTTGTAGTCTAACCAGCTACCACTGAATGCATATATTGTACAACCTTTGAAATACCTAACATGACTCCATGTAAGTATATGTAGAACCACTAACACATTTGTGGATTTAAAATTAGGGGTTCCAATTAAATAGAAATGGAGCAACTGAAGACTGAATTGACAATTGCTCAATTAGGTTTGTAGAACAAAGTCATTATCTAGTTGTAATCCATTTTTGAATCCCTCCAGTTACATTAAAAAATACAATAAGGTTTGAAAAATATTCTAAAATCAGGACATCATCCTTATGAAAGTCTTTTGTTGTACATCTAAAAATTAAACTTCATGTGAAGGACTGTAAACATAAACATCAGCTGTGAAGCTCAATTAACGGTGCAGGGAAAGTTCCAAAATATATAGGAAATGAAGATTCAGGTAGTCCTTGAGTTATGACAGAAATTAGTTCCAAAATGTTCATTCCTAAGCAATGTGGCTGTAAAGTGCAAGGTCACATGATTGGATTACTTAGTGAGAATAATCCCTGCATTCCCCATTGCCAATTGTTAAACATGGATTGTGGGATATTTTTTGAGCATCTCCTTGTAACTTTCTGCCAGCTTCCCACAAGGAAAATCAATCGCAAGTCACAAGCTGTTCACAGGCAGGCTGATAAGTGATTGCTGTTGGATGTGAAGGGAGGAAGTAAGAGCACAGGTGGCTGGGGTGGTATGATATTAGCATGGCAGGGCTTGGAGTGACTCCTGCTGGAAGTGCAACGAGCAGAAGCATGGTGTGGGCACAGCACAGGTTGGGGTAACTGGGAAAGAGAACAAAGGGGTGCATGGGGGGGAAGTGCAGTGAAATGCAGTGGTGCTATTGTAAGGTGCGCAAGTCCCTGAAGAAATGCAGCAAAAGTGAAAAGAGGCTTGGAGAAAGTTCACAGGTAGGGGAGACTTTAACTTGCAATCTCCCCCATTGACTTTGCTTGTGGGAAGCTAGCAGGGAAGGTTGCAAATCATGATCACTTGATTGTACTAAGCATAGCAACTCTTGTTAATTGTGAGCCAGTTGCCAAGAGCTCAGCTCATGACTATGTAGGTCACAACCACCACTTGTCATCATCATAACTTTGAACTGTTTGCTGAACAAGAGGTAGTTAACCAAGGACTACCTTGTAAAGTAGAACAACAAAAGTTAAACTCATGCACATATACTGGAAAGATTCATCATTTAAGTTCATATGAGCTTACAGTATACAAAATAAATGGAAATAAATTTTGCAAGATATTTTGGGAAAGTTTTAGGATAGGAAAAGAAGTATGTTTAAAAAGGAGAAAAATCCCTTAGATTATGATATTATGTTCCCTGTTTTAACTGTTAAGTCTATTCCCATATGATTGTACACCTGGATCAACTACATATGTAGGTTTGCACAATTCAGTAATTTAAGGTTTAAAGTTGTAATGTACAAATATATTTCTATAATTTAGGAAATCCCATTTAGGAGCTAAAACATTTTACCCCTCAGGCTGATTATGACAAGGAATGACATCTTAAATAAAATTGCCAACAAAAGCCCACATATTTTATATTACGTTTTCTTCTAAGATTATGTATTCTGCAGAATTCCAAACATTAAAAAAGGTATCCAATAAGCAATCATCCCATTTAACTCAATGTTGTATTCATGGATGGAATTTCAGGTATCAGTACTATTAGACTTCATAAAATTACTTGGGATTGAACTGAAAGCTTTTATAATGCAACATTTGCTAATCAATTGACTCTAATCTCATGCAGTGAAGCATTCTACACTTTTCCATGAAGCCAATAAAAGATCCAACATTTATTCTCCCATACTCTAATAAGTAGAAAATGTTTATTGCTGTAATAAATATATATCTTAGCAATTAAAACTATCATATTAATGAAAAAATCATTTTGGGTCATTCAGCTGTTTCTGGAATCAGGTGTTTGACTTCCACAGCTGCAGTACACTCTCAGAAAACACACATTTAAGGACCCATGCAATTTAAAGTAGCATCCCTCTTGCCCCCCTCCCTTATTCTTACAACAGTACCAACATATTAAGCTTCATGGATAAGTAACAGCTCCTAATAGCTGATACTCTTACATCTATTCACTCAATTTATAATATTCAACCATTAAGAAGTAATGTTTCTGCTCGGCCAAGTATTGAAATATGAACTGTAAGACTGCTTCCTTCAACATATAATGGCCTCTTGGAGAAATGTGAAAATCTTGGGTTTTAAAATAATTCCAAGCTTCTACTATTGTACACAAGCAAAAGTAATTTAATACAATTTTCTGTGTAAGTTCATAACATGTACATAAATTTTCTTTCGTATCCCTCTCTCCCCCACCCCAAACTAGATTTCAACTGCATCCTTGCCAAGTGAAATGGAGCAAATAAAGCAACTTTTACACATACAAATTATATTTATATAAATATTATATAAAAACCTCCACGGGAAGGCTCTACTTCCTTCAAACTTCCAGTGGGCCAAACTGTGACTAGTGAAAAGAAATCCCAGCCTCTTCATAAAGACAGAACAGAATAGAATAACAGAAGGGACCTTGGAGGTCTTCTAGTCCAACCTCCTGCTTATGCAGGAAACCCTATACCATTTCAGACAAATAGTTGTCTAATCTCTTCTTTAAAATTTCCAGTGTTGGAGCATTCACACCTTTTGGAGGCAAGGTGTTCCACTGATTTGTTGTTCTGTCAGGAAATTTCTCCTTAGTTCTAGGTTGCTTCTCTCCTTGATTAGTTTTCACCAATTGCTTCTTGTCCTGCCTTCAGGTGCTTTGGAGAACAATTGGCCTCCCTCATCTTTGTGGCAACTCCTGAGATATTGGAAGACTGCTATCAGTAACCCTTAACCCTTCTTTTCATTAAACTAGACATACCCAATTCCAGCCACCGCTCTTTATGTCTTTTAACCTCCAATCCCCAGACAATCTTGCCATCGACAACACCTTTAAGGTGTTCGGTGTTATGCCCAAAGCCAGCTATGGTGGGTAACGACAAGCAGGGAAACCAGACATCAGCAAAAGGGCAGAGACGGCGAGGGAGCTCCGAATCCTGCGTAAGCCGAAAGTCCGAAAACTCCCTATCACCTCACTTCCGAAGTGACCTGGTCCGAGCAGACTGGGCGGAGGAGGGGAACCGCCGGCCCAGGGACGCAAGGCCGAGCGGGGAACAGCAGATCGCCTCCCCCCCGCCAGATGACCGAGGGTGGGGGCCCACGACTCGGCAGTACCATGCTGCCCAAAGAAGCCCCGCTGCTGGCCGCCACAGTAGCAGCGCCTCCCTTTTGCCCCGCTTCCTTCCTTTATCCTCGAAAGCGATCCCGGCGCCGCCCCCGCCCACTCGTCCGGCCTAGGCGCCGCACCTCTCCCAAGCCTGGCACCCTTCGAAGGGGCCCCTGCCGCGCACCCTTCCTCCACCTGGCTTTCGCCAAGCACAAAACCCCACCGGCGGCACCACAGACCCCGAGCACAACATTCACCTACCTGACAAGCTGAGCCCCCTCCACCACAATACGCCTGCCACCCGCCCCGCCTAGGTCACGGGCGGGCGCCGCAGCGAATCCTCGTTTCCTTCTCCCGCTGCCGACAACCAATCGGCTTCCAAAGCAGCTCACCCGCCGGGAGCCAATCCGCATGCCATCCAGACCGCTCGGCGTGAGGAGAGGTTGCTGGTCGGTACACCAATGAATGGAGGCGAAAGTGGTGGTCTCGAGCTTCAGAGCGGAAAGGCTATTGGTTGAATCGCTTAGGTGGGGCGGGCTTGATTTGATTTCCTCTCCTCATCTAAAGTGAAATGGTTTAGTAGCTCAGGGAAGAAAATACTGGTAGAACGTGGTAGCAGAAGGACTGACGAGGGAATGTATTGGTTTTCCCGCTATAGCCCTGATGATGTAATAAACTGGCGTTTTGGGTGTAACCCATCAGTGGAGTTTCTTAAAGGTTACAATATATTGAATGAGCCTTATCTAAATTCAGCGGGAGCCTCTTTATGTTTCAGTATAAATGCGCTGAAGACTTTGACTTTATCTTTCAGAAACCGTCGTAGGTTGAAATGGGTTGTTCTGTTGTTTCACTGGCATGCAATTGAAAAAGACTATTTCAAGGTTCGGGCTACTTTTGATCCAAACCATAGTTGCAAATTGCATTAGGAAGGAAACACCGAACTACCTTACACTTAACTCTGTCATAACCCCCACGATTCTGCAGTAGTTGGGGCTTCTAGAGTCTAGACAAGCCTATTGTATAGAACACACCTGTTCAATTGAGAAGTCCATATGAAGGCTTTTAAAGAAAAATACATAGTTGCAAATCCAGATTTTTTTAAAAAAAATTGGGATCTTATTTTTATTGTTGGAGATAACAGAATTAAAGTACTTTACTTTTAATTGGACTGTCAGGCCATCTTGTTCATAATGCTCTACTAAGGATCTGATTGCTTGCAGCTATTATGCCATGTTTTTAGTGGATGCATCTTTAGTACAGGTATTAAGTTGACTTAAATTTTAGCTTCCCAAGTCAATTAACTTCCTTGCGTTCTTAATATGTTTACTTTTTTTTTTTCTTTAGCCAACTTGTTTTGGTTTAAACTGTTATTATTGATTAACCAACATAACATTCAGATTACCAGTCCCATACAAATAGGAAAAAAATAAAAAAAATACCGTATTCAAGGAAGAAATAATACAGGTAGTCTTCAATTTGCAACAGTTCATTTAATGGCTATTCAAAGTTACAATGGAACTGAAAAAAAGTGACATGATCGTTTTTCACATCCCTGTGGTCACGTAATCAAAATTCAATGTTTGGCAACTGACTCATATTTATGACAGTAAATATGTCATGGGTCATGTGAACACTTTTTGCAAACTTCTAACAAGAAAAGTCAAAGGGGAAACCAGATTCTCTTAACAACCATGTTACTAACTTAACAGCTACAGTGATTCAGGTAACCACTGTGGCAAGAAAGGTTATAAATTGGGGCAAAACTCAACAAATGTTTCACTTAGCAACAGAACTTTTGAGCTCAGTTGTGGTCATAAATCAAGGACTAGCTGTATTTCAATCAAGTCAAGAAGGACAAGCTACCATATATAGGTAGCCAGAAAAATTTATTTCTTCATGCATTGAGGATATTATCTACAGCAAGTTTGAAGAACACCAAGAAGCCAACTGGATGTTTTCAAGTTGCAATAACCAAAAGAATTTTGGTTCATGTCTACAGGCACGGTATACAGAATGTTGTCCATCCAAGATAAAAACAAACTTTAAATAATGTACATATTATGTGACCAACTGGGAGAGTAACACCCAAAAGAGCAACACCCAAGATTCTAATCTGTTTTTCAGATTCCAAACACAAATGTGTGATAAGAAGGTGAGGAAGTATTTCTTCTGGTTCAGATAAAGGGAAGGAATGTGTGGATTACATATGTTGTATGCAGAAGAGGACTGATTAGTGACATGGAGAATAATAAATGTGAAACTACTCATATTTTTAGAACAACATTGTGTGCGTACACTGTCTTTCTACTGTAAACAAGGTGTTAAGACTATTGGGTAATACTTTGCTCAGATTTGCCTTCTAATTCATGCTAATATTCATCCCTTCAATAAATTCTCATTGTTCTGTTGCATTCTTCAGTTGTTCAAAATTTCATCGGAATTTTGAGTTTGTTTTGCCCTTCCATTACATGTCTGTCCATTACCTAGCAGCTTCCCTGGTTGCCCCTCTGCTTGATTAAAAAATCAGCCCCCAAAGAGGAATTTGTTTATTTTTCAATTTCAACCCCCCCCCCCCCCCCCCCGCCCAAGGCAGGGTTCCTTATTACCATCCCAGACAAAGTTGTTCAATCTTTTCTTGAAAACCTCCAGTAATGGAAGACCCATAACTCTGGAAGGCAAGCTGTTCCATTGATTAATCTTTCTTACTGTCAGGAAATACCTTCCTATTTCCAGGCCGAATCTCCCCATGAAGAGCTTCCGCCTATTACTTGTTCTGCCCTTAGGTGCTATGGAGAATAAATTGAAGCCTTCTTCCCTGAGATAGCCCTTCAAGTATTGGAAGATGTAAAGAATTATCTGATCAAATCTAGTATATATCAGTCCATTATTATGTTTATACAATAGTTTTATAATATATAACTGTGTTTAATTTTTTTTACTTCTTTAGTTTCCAAGCTGGCAATTGGATGAGTGTCATCCCACAAGGAAGTCATATCTTTCTAAGTTATCACTAGCCACTTCTATACATATAAATGTTTATCTTTCCATGCCTACATTATTTGTTTAGAGTGTGTTCTGATTATTGTTTTCTGGATTCATCATTTCATATCTTTTTAATGAAAAGATCATAAATGAGTTTCATGATTAAAGACGACCAGTTTTTAAAAAAAACAAGCAGAGGGCATCCAAAATATTTTGCTGCATACTGCCAAAATAACATTCATCCATAAATCTAAATTCATTTGATGTTTATGAAAGACTTAATTAACTACAAATTCAGAAATAATGTTCTGATTTATTGGATTTTATTTTTAGTTTCATTCAATTTCTATTCATTTAGATAATTGCACTGAACTATCTACTAAGCAAATTATGAAACAATTTAATGGATCAAAACTGTACCTCAGTAATCCCTTCCAGAAATTTTTGACAAGGTTGGATTTTTAATTATTCTCAAATGAAAGATGCTGGTGGCCATGGAAAGCTCATAATGAAATTTGTATAAGAATATGGAGATAAAGAATAATGAGGATAGCTTTATGTAACTACAATGTTACAGAAATATTAAGGCACCTAAGGAATACCAACGATGTCATAAGCAGTATAAGTAGTATTCCCCGTAGGCACTTAATTCTTAAAAACTGGAACATTTGCCTTGAAAATTACAAGCGGTTCGGTGAGCGTGCACTTTGTGCCTATGCACAGCATTTGCAAGTCACCTTCTGCTGCAACCCCTGTGTGTAAAACAGCTGACATGCGGCAATCCACTGTGCTGTGCAAATCAGCTGAGCTGGAAAACCCGGAAATAAAGCACAGACTAGAGCATGGGTGGCTGTGTGGGAACATGGGAGGGCCCAACAGCTAATCATTGGAGTGAACCAGTTTGCTCAAAGCTGATCTTTGGAGAAACCGGTTTGACTGACCGGACCAAACCGGTAGGATCCTACCCCTGAATATTACACTTACCAATCAAAATTTTAAAAAGAAACAAGTTGGTTGATGGAGTAGGAACAAGTTGGTTGATGGTGCAATGTAGGCTGACTGCAATCCTAAGGCAGAATACCCTATGAGAATGAAGTGATCTTAAAGCAAATAAACAAACAAACAAATAAAATGAGGTCAATCCACATTTTGCCAGTTTCTGACCACTTCATAAGTAACTGTAAAAACACACATCTCTGAATATTCTTTGAATGTGCCCATCTGCATCTGAAAATTGTTCTATAGTCCTCCTTACTCTCCATGTCACTTCCATTCCTACAAGGAATGAATGTACTGCAATATTGTGAGAGAACATATGGTTCATGAGGCAAATATACATATTACATCAAGTTATAGAACAGAAGAAAAGAGGGAAGAATGTGTCGTGTCCGCGAAATGATGCCAGGAGTCGGTGACTTCAAATCATGCTCTTTATTTGAGGTTGGAACCGAACTGGGGCAAAGGGAAAAAGATCGCGGCTTTTATTCCTTTAGCCGCGGCGGCCGCAGCCAATGGCACCGCTTTGAATCTCCCGCGATCCGAACGGACCAATCGCGGGAGATCCTTAGCGAGCCAATCGACGTGGCTCGCCTGACCAATCAGAGTGCCCCGCGCTTTGGCCAATCAAAGCGCGGGGATCTCAAGAATGCTAATTAAGGACAGAACACCCCTCCCCTCTTGGTTCAGTCCTTACGTCGCGTAGTCACGTAGGTAGGCGGGGCTCCGTCTGAGCCTACTTGACCTGCGCAGCTCAGTCGTAGGTTGGATCCCGGCCGGTTCGGTCAGGATCTCTGCTGCTCCTGCTGCCGTCGTGGGAACCGGCTGGTCGATCGGGCTGGGCCGCTCTCCGTAGCTCCCTCCTGGGCCTCCCGGATTGGTTGAGCTGCGGGTTTCGCCGCTCCCACTCGGTCTTCCCGGATCGGTCGAGCAGGCCTGGCTGTCTCTTCCTGGTGAAGGGTCGTGCTGGCTGCTTTCCGGTAAGTATGGCTGGTTTATTTTTCTTTGGTTTTGGTTCCCTGGGTATTCCCTCCCCCCTTGGTTTGTGTTGTGGGGGTTGGTTTCGCCTGTTTGTGCGTCGGTGGTCTCTTGGTTGGTAGTCCTCGACCTTAGTTGGTCGATGTGGCGTATCCACGCTCGTCCATCTGCTGTTTGTAGCCGGTACGAGTGTGGGCCTGTTATTTGTGTGATGACGGCTGGTATCCATAGTGGGTCTCCCGTCAGGTTTCTCGCATATACGGGGTCGCCGGGTGCGAAGGTTCGGTGTTTGCTGTTTGAGTCTGGGGGCTTCTCCGGGTTATACGTGGGGTGTAACCTGTCGAGTGGGGACCTTAGTTTCCTGCCCATTAATAGTTCGGCTGGGCTCTTATTCGTTGTGGTATTTGGGGTTATGTGTTGAGTGAAGAGTAGTTTGTTTATTTTCTCCTGGATCTCCCCGTGGTCTATTTTCCGGATGGTCTTCTTAGTGAATTGGACCATCCGTTCCGCCCTACCGTTTGCCGCCGGGTGCACCGGTGCTGTCAGCGCGTGGTGGATGCCCCTTTCCGCAAGGAATTTTTCGAATTCCAGCGAGGTGAATTGGGGCCCGTTGTCGGAGACGACGACGTCTGGGAGGCCGTGTGTTGCAAAGAGTTTGCAGAGTTCCTTGATCACAGCCTCCGTGGTTGTCGTCTTCATGTTGCTTACCTCCAGCCAGTTGGAGTAAGCGTCAACTGTTATGAGGAAGGTGTGTCCTTTTGTGGGCCCGGCGAAGTCTATGTGAATCCTAGACCAAGGTCCCCTTGGGGTTTCCCACTCTAGGACGGGTGCTGTGGGTGGGCTTGGCCTAGTTTCCTGGCATCGTTGGCACCTTGCTACCCAGGCCTCAATTTGTTTGTCCATCCCTGGCCACCAAGCGTAACTTCTGGCCAGGGCTTTAGTCCTAACAATGCCAGGGTGCCCCTCGTGTAGCAGTTCCAGAACCTTCCCTTGTAGCTTTTCTGGGATGACCACCCTATCCCCCCATAGTATGCACCCTTTTAATAAAGAGAGTTCCGTTTGGCGGTTTCGGAACGTTTTGATGGACTCGTCGTTGTCCCTTTCCGGCCACCCTTTCTCTACCCAATGCAACACCCGCGCCAGACGTTTGTCTTTATTAGTCTCTCGGGCAATGTCTGACGCGGTTATGGGCAGGTTGGGTAGAGTCTCTATGCTGAGGGTGGTCGTCGTGGGTGCTGGGTCGGTGTCGGGTTCCGGTAGCGGCGAGCGGCTCAAGGCGTCTGCATGGGAGATCGTCTTACCCGGTCTGTGTATGAGTCCGTAGTTGTAGGCTGCCAGGAACTCGGACCACCTTGTCATTCGGGGAGACAGAATGTTCGGGGTGGCCCGGTTTCCTGCAAGGATTCCCAGCAGCGGCTTGTGGTTGGTTATGATGGTGAAAGTCCGGCCGTAGAGATACTCGTGGAATCGTTTTATGGCAGCAACGATAGCCAGAGCCTCTTTGTCCAGCTGGCTATAGTTCCGCTCCGGTTTGGTGAGGGTTCTTGAAAAGAACGCGATGGGCGCTTCTTTTCCATCGGGGAGGGTATGGCTGAGGACAGCACTGACGCTGAAGGGTGATGCGTCGCATGTGACGGCCAGAGGTAGGGTCTCGTTGTATTGTATGAGGACGGCGTCCGAAGTGAGGAGGTCCTTTGTTCTTTGGAAGGCGGCTTGCTCGCGTTTCCCCCAAGTCCAGGTCGCCGCCTTGTCCAGGAGCCTATGCAAGGGCTCTGCCGCCGTCGCCTTTTGGGGCAGGAAAACATTGTAAAAGTTAAGTAGCCCCAGGAATGCCTGTAGTTCCGTCTTCAACTTGGGTGTGGGGGCTTCTTTGATGGCCTTGATTTTTTGGTTTGTGGGGTGAATGCCGTGACGGTCTAGGAGGTATCCCAGGAATTCTACCCGTTCCGTGCATAGCTGGCATTTCTCCCTCTTGACTTTTAGTCCGGTCTCTTTAAATTTGGTTAGGACCTCCCTTAGGCGACCCTCTAGTTCGGCTTGGTTGGCTGCCGACACTAGGACGTCGTCGAAGTAAGGTACCACCCCCTTGATGCCTTGCAGTAGTCTTTCCATTAGGCTTTGGAATATTCCTGGTGCCACGCTGACTCCGAATTGGAGTCGGTTGCATTTGAATGCCCCCCGGTGGGTGACTATGGTTTGCGCTTCTGCCGTTTGCTCGTCGACTGGCAACTGTTGGTAAGCCTGGGCGAGGTCGAGCTTGGCGAAAACCTTGCCCCCTCCCAGTGAGTGCAGTAGGTGTTGCATTACTGGGACGGGTTAGGCGCTTTGTTGTAGCGCGCCATTTAGGGTGGCCTTATAGTCCCCACAGATCCTCACCGACCCATCGGGCTTGATCGGGGTGACTATGGTGGTCTCCCACCAGGCGTGGTCTATGGGCTGTAGGACCCCTTGCTTGACGAGCTTGTCAATTTGCTTGTCTATCTTGGGTTTAAGTGCGAATGGCACCCGCCTTGGTTTCAGGCGTTTTGTGGGGACGTTTGGGTCTAGGTTGAAAGATATAAGGGGCCCTCGGTACTTGCCTAGGTTTCCGTCGAAGACCTCTTGGAATTCCCGGGCCAGTTGCTGCTCCCAGCTGTCGTCGGTGACGTGGTTGACTCCCGTGAGTGCGATGTTGAGCGGGGCGAACCATTGCAGTCCCAGTAGGCTTGGGCGGTCGCGGTCGACGATTGTCAGGGGAAGTCTTTCGGTGTGCCCTTTATAGGTGATGTTGAAGTGTTTGGTTCCGACTACCGGGATGCGGTTTCCCTGGTAGTCCTTTACAATGAGTCTCTGGCTGTCTATGTTCCTCCTTTGGAGGGTAGACACCAAGCGCTTTATTTCATGCCATGCAATCATGGAGAGGTAGGACCCGGAGTCCACCTCCATTTTGCATGGCTGGCCCTCGATGCCTACCTCCACGTGGACCTTCCGGGCGTCATTGGTGATGGCATGGCCGATGGTGACCGTCTGATGGGTCTCCTCTCTTCGCCGGTTATCGCCGCCTCGCAGGGATCGTCCGTTCCGGTCCCATCTGTTGTCCGAGGGGCGATCTCTGGTCCGGGGTGGTGTGCTCTCTCTCTTCCGGTCGCTCTGGTCCCATCGTGCCGGGCTGCGATTCTTCTTTAGGCGGCAGACACGGGCGATGTGTCCCTTCTTGTCGCAATGCCAGCAGATCGATTCGAAAAACCGGCATTCCGACCTGGGGTGGTCGCCGCCGCAACCAGCACAGTTGGTCCTCGACTTACGACCCCGCCGGTTCCGTGGGTCGCGGCCTGTCTGGAGTCGATGGATGTCCTCCTCGTCCTCGGAAGTGCCCGATGCCAAGTGGAAGTCGCCCTGGTGGGTGGTCGTCTCGGGTTGGGCCTCAGTCGACCTCGTCGGGTTGTTGTTTCCGCTGCGGTCCCCAGTGTTCGGTCTGCGCATGCGGTCGGCGGAAGTTCGGGTTGCTTCGGCGGCTGCGGCTGCGGTGAGGGTGTCTTCTAGGCTGATGTTGCCCTTGGCCATCAGCCGGCTCTGGAGGACGGGGTCCCACAAACCGAGCACGATTCGGTCTCGCAGGGTGTCATTCAGGTTGTCGAATTCGCAGAGCCCCCCTAGGCACTGCAGCTCGGCGACGAAGTCGCTGAAACTCTCGCCCGACCGTTGGTCCCGACGGTAGAATTCGTTGCGTCGGATCAGGATGGGTGCCTCTGGAGCGTAGTGCCGCCGAAGTATGGGTTCGAGGACGTCCCAGTCCATCGCGGTCCCATCGGCGGGTTTGGCAAGCGCCTTGGCCATCTTGAAGACCTCGGTCCCGCAGTGGGTCAGGAAGACGGCGCGCTTCATGGGGCCGGTGGCGTCCTTCAGGTCGCTGCACTCGAGGAACATGCAGAATCGGTTGGAGTACGATTTCCAGTCCTCGGTGGCGGGGTTGAAGGGTGCGGGGGGTGCAATTTTCGCCATCGCGGTGGTTCGTCTGGCTTCCGTCGGACACGTGGTTCGGTTCAGAGCCTGGATCCCACCTTCGTCGCCAGTGTCGTGTCCGCGAAATGATGCCAGGAGTCGGTGACTTCAAATCATGCTCTTTATTTGAGGTTGGAACCGAACTGGGGCAAAGGGAAAAAGATCGCGGCTTTTATTCTTTTAGCCGCGGCAGCCGTGGCCAATGGCACCGCTTTGAATCTCCCGCGATCCGAATGGACCAATCGCGGGAGATTCTTAGCGAGCCAATTGGCGCGGCTCGCCTGACCAATCAGAGTGCCCCGCGCTTTGGCCAATCAAAGCGCGGGGATCTCAAGAATGCTAATTAAGGACAGAACAGAATGAAAGGATTTGTTTCTTCATTTGTCCCCTAGTTACAGTCATTTCATTAAGATACTTTAAATATTATAGATGCATTGTTTTCAAACCTGGAAACAAAACTACAAAACTATTGTATTTTAGGGGGTTTTGTTGTTATTGCTTAACTGACCATTTATTGTTATTTATTAGATTTTTAAGGCAATCTAACTCCAAAAAGTCTCTGGGCAGCTTACAATATATCAAATGCATTAAGTTAATAATACATTACAGTAAATCATACAACTATTTAATTTATAAAAAGGACACACACACGCACCCAACATTCAGAAATAATAACAGAGCTAGAATTTAAGGACTTTTAAAACAAGGAAAATGGGAGGGTCTGCTGCCACAACTCAGAAGATGTCAACATTTAATTCATGTGTATGGGGATTCTTAGTCATCCAGGTCATAGTTGTCCCAAAGGTGGTTTTTTAAGAGGCAACTGGATTTTCTAGTTTTTCTTTGAAGACCTTTCTCTTCTCATCCAAGAAGCTTCTGGAGTGCACTTCTCTGCCTGAGCACACTGGTTGAGAAGAAATAACTTGACTGACAATCCCTTAAATAGCCAAGATTTATGCCAAGAAGAACTTTAAAGATAATGATCAGCATCTTGAATTGCACCTGAAAGCCACCTGGTAATTAATACAGCTCACATAACAGCAATACCACATGGACATAAATATTATGTGATATTGCATTTTGAACCAGGTGTAGCTTCCGAATGATCTTTAAGGACAAGACCATGTGGAACTTGTTCCATTAGATCAATTGTGAAATGAATAAGGTGTGACCTCATCATGGAAAGGAAGTCCTGGTTGAGCAAAGGATACATTAGTGCATAAAATAAACTTATGTAAAGGCCTTCCTGGCTACAGCTTCATGGGTTGACCCTTTCCAAGGGTCAGATCTTCTTCCTGAAGCTGTTCCTCCTGGATTCTGAAAGGGCTTCTGAGGCTTTCTTGAGAAGCATGTGCATGATTTGGGGATGGGCCTCTGTGATTTGTAGACTGGCATACACAGCCTTCTCATATGGTTTTGGAAGGTCTCAGAAGCTTTCCAAAGTATCACAAGAACATAGTGTGCAAATTAGACAATGGCTATGGTACTGGGGTGATTGGCCCCAGTGTGGAGCTTGAGGTGGTACTCACTGGTGGCGATGATGCAACTGAAGTAAAAGCATGGGGTGACAGTGGCTGCTGAGATTGCTAAAGCTCAGCCCCAATGTTGCTGCTGTAGTCATTGCTGCCAAGAAATGCATTGTGCAGGCCATCCAGAAGGGTAGAGATGTGGGGAAGAGTTCAAGATAAAGTAGTACTTTTCCTTACCGAGGTTCCGGGCTAGAAGGAATTTGGGAATGGTTTAAATTAGGACAGGTCCTTGCCAGTGTCCTGTCTCAGGATATGCAGCCACAGAGAGAGGTGGCTGCAAAACATACTGGGAAGGTTGTGCAAATAATTTCTCCTCTTCTCCATTGAAAAACATATGCTTAGAATTTAGCATAATACTAAACCAAGCTATAATAAAACATGTGGAGAAGGCAGCTTTTTTTAAAACCACAATTTGAAGCTATGGTTAGCAGTCATCTAGCAGTCATCTAATTCATGAAACCTCAGCTCAAGTAAACTCATATCAAAATGAGAAATAAGTCAATAGACAAGTCCACCTCCTGACATAAATCTGGTTAATAGAAGGAGCCACAAAGTAGAACTATAGGAGCATTTGCAAAACTTCAGCCGGTTTTACTCTTTTTATTTTGGTCCTATGAGAAAGAGGTGATTTAGAACGAAAGAGCCTGAGGGAAGAATGTAATGTAATGTATTTAGCTACCCATCTCAGACCAGTAGTTTTGGACAGTGCACAATCATAAAAACAATTTAAACAGTTAAAATACAAAGCAAAATTAAATATAAGTTGATGCCAAGATGATCATTTAGCTTTCTTCTATCCTGCATCTTCTGCTTTTGTTTCTGAGTGGCCCATTATTCATCTGCCTTTCAACATTTTTTCTATAAAGGAAAAAAACAGCAAGCTATCAGCTGTATCATCTGGCTTACAGTAAGGATGTTGTGCAAACACATCTAAACATTCCGTAATTTTCCCTGGTATGTGTATGTACATGTTTTGAAGTGGAATTTACAGAACAAATTTAACCTTTGTTTGGAATTGTTCAGATTTGTCCCTGTGTGGCCTCCTTTATGTGGGAAACCTTAACAGTAAAACAGGATAAGTTTTTTTTTTAGTATTATACAGTATATTGCTACATAATTAGTGGCTTTTTCATGCTGTGTGGTTGTTTTTCTTTGTTGGAATTTGGGTTCTGACAGTGTCTAACTATCCCACTTTAGGTTAAGATCTCTTTAATGCTGATATTGAACTTAAACACATTCATAAAGCATATAATTTAAAAATATTCAGATAGCTTTTCAAGAGCTATCTGACAAACAAACCCCAGTATTATCCTTTGCTACAGAAGTCTCCATTATAGTAATTGCTCATAAAAAAGGCTTGAAAATTATTTTACCGACAGGAGAAATAATCATTGATCATAATAGTAAGAGTAATGTATTATTCTGTTTGCAACTCAGTTATTGTTTCTATCCAACCTAGAAGATATATATCAAGTAAACAACTGTTCTGAAAACAGATTAGTAAAATATTGTATAAGCCTTATATTAAGATACAGTTTGTGAATATAGGTTTCATTCCAAAATGAAATACATTTCGTGACTCAAAGCTGCCTTCTCTCCAGATGGGACTGGGGGAATTGTGTTGCAATAGTAACACATCTGGAAGGGATCATTTTGAGGAAAGTTAGCCAAAAAGGGAACTCTTCAACAGCTGTACCATACTGCACTATGCAAAAATGGAAGGGGGAGAAGAATGATAATGAAAAGAAACCTTTGATAAAAAGATGTTTTAACTTTCTTGCTGGTGCTCCCTTGATGATACTAAAAAGGAAGACAGTTCTTCAATTTTTTCTCAGGAACGAAGAGGCATTAATAGCATTGGGACTGAAGAATTGATAAAGTAAAACCTCCATTAAGCTAAACCTGAACTCCCGGTAACTTCATAGACAGTTCTATGTTCCTAGTATCATGGGATCAGAGAGCTAGCTTTGTTTGTTTCAGAATCAGTCAGAGAAAGAGAACATTTTTAATTTTATTTTTTTCCTAGCTTCTGCACAAGCCAGAATCCCAGTGACATGTTGCTTGATACTCATAAATAGTCACAAGAAAGGCAGAAAGCAATAGGCACAATCCTTTATAAGTAAGATATATGCACAACATATTTAGTTATTATTTTTCTTAAAAAGGGTTTGTGAGTTTCAGACTCTTAAAGGGATCCATGGCATAGAAAAGTTAAGAAAACCTGGCTTATCAAAACAAATGGACAAATTTATTATATTCACTGAACTAGATGTTAGCTTAGTGTGTTGTATTAAACAGAAAAATGATTCAATGATATTAAAATACTGTTCACTTATCTTCACTGAACCAAGAAACTAGAAGAAGAGTATGGTATTGCATTTGGCTATGTTTTTGAGTTTTACAGTATTCTCATCATGCCAATTTCCCTGGTTGTATATGAGAATATTTAATCCATAATTAGGATATCTTTTACTTCAAGATTCCATTCTAAAGTTGTGAGCATATTCAGGTCCTGCAATCTAAAATGCACTATGCACTACATTAGTGCTCTACAGATATGAACAATGTATTTGTCTTAATTACAAAGCAAGCATTTGATACCCATATTTCCAACGTTTCATTCTCTTTTAACTTTGAAGTAACCAGCAGGATTTAATCCTGGCTTATCCATTAGTTGAGAAAGTTTGCAGAACATTCCATACATGTCTACTTAGAGTTGATTCTAACTGAGACCAAGGGAGCTTATTTTCAGAAATGTAGATACAAGATTATGCTATATCCACTTTGCTAAGAATATCCCACTGAAATTTTATGGGATCCATCTTTGATAGAGATATATATGATTGTCTTGTGAAATATATTGGTCCTCAACAACTTTGATGTTGTAACTATGTATCATTCATGTGATTGCAACTATGTATCATTGCAACTATGTATCATTCATGCATTTGCAACATTGTATCATTCACGTGTAATCATTAACTTCTGTCTCTTCAGTGACCTTTGCAAGGCACGTACAAGAGACAAGGAGATAGACGTTTTGTTAATAAGCTTATCCACTTTGTAAATAATCTGTCCAGTATGCAGCTTTGTAAACATGCACATCCTGATGAGATTACCATGTTTGACTTGAGCTTTTTGATTAAATCATTTTCTTGTAAAAAAGCACAATAAAAGAGCGTGTGCCAAGACATTCGGGGCGCGCTCATCAAGAGGAAACTTCGCTTCCTGTTGTTTCTCTTCCCTTCGCTCCCTTTCATGAGCCGCCCATCAGATGCGGGATGGCAGATACCTCATTCTGGTGACCCCGACGTGATTCCCTAAGGGGGATACGCAGCGACGCGCCCATATCTTATCAGCTCGATGGGAGCTGTGCATCGCCAGGCCTGAAGCGAATTGCACATCATCGGATCTGAAACACGGTCTCGACTTTCGTAAGTATGGGTGGAAACTTTTCTCAACAACAGATGCAGCATCTGAAGGAATTGAGGGAGTTAGTCGCTTCTTCTAAATACTCTGCTAATTTAAAGGGCTCTCCTGTAAAAAAGAAACCTATTGCTACATTATTGGCTTATGTGTGGCAACATTGTCCTAATTATTCAGAGGAAGGGTCCTTAAAAATTTCCAATTGGCAAAAAATTGGTGAACATCTCTATAGTCCTCCTCGTGCACCTATTGGCATTTTGGTCACTTGGAGGAAAATTATGGAGGCTTTAAAAGTCCATTATAAAATAGAAGCAGGGAGTGTGTTTGAATCTCCCCCACCAAGTTATGATAACTTTTCAATTTGCTCTAACTCAGGCAGAAGCTGCTGCCATTATTCAACAAATGCCCCACATGTAGTAAGCAAGGACATTCCATTCCCATAGGAGTAAATCCTACAGGATTAAAAGCTTGTGAAATTTGGCAAATGGATGTAACTCAGTATCCACCTTTTGCCCCTTGGAAATATTTGCACGTTTCCATAGATACATATTCAGGGTTTATTCTGGCTACTCCTCAAAGGGGAGAAACTGTAAAACATGTCATCAATCATTCAATTCGTACCTTTGCCTCGCTGGGACGTCCAAAAGAAATCAAAACAGACAATGGACCTGCCTATACAAGTTCTGCTTTCCAGGACTTCTGTAACAGATGGGATGTAACCCACAAGTTTGGGATTCCCTACAACAGCCAGGGGCAGGCTATTGTGGAACGAGCGAACTTATCTCTGAAACGTGCTCTTGATCGATATTCGTTGCGGGAAAAAACCCCGAACCTCCCAGCATTGCAAAATTCTCTTAACATTTGTCTTTAGACTTTAAACTTCCTTAATCTGACTGGCATTCCTCCCACTTCTGCTGCTTCATGTCATTTTTCCTCCCGCTCACCCCCGCCTAACAGACCTCTGGTATATTATCGCAGATTGCCAGATCCTGCCTGGCAGGGTCCCGCTGAGCTTCTCACTTGGGGACGAGGCTACGCTGCGATCTTACTGCCAGACAAAACCACTTGCTGGATCCCTGGTCGGGCAGTAAGACCCTATCATGGGAATTCCTCTGCTAAATCTGTATCTTAAAACTCTTCCTGATATTCTTGCCTATATCTTCTTTGCAATTTCTACCTTACTTCAACAAAACCTATGCTTCCTGTCAAAAGACTATTCGTATTAAAACCATTTCATTAACAGAAGGCTATTATACTTGTTCCATGTGGGTACGTCATGAAAATGCTACCCATAGTTTTCACTCTGTCACTTCTGTTTTGTTTAAAGAACACTCTACCACTCGCTCTTTTGTTCCTTCTTTACTCTTCCTATGGAAAGGAACCTTAAAATCTTTTCCTCTATTCAATCTAAATTTAGGGGGACCTAGATGTCCTTCTATTGTATTATGGGTTTCCCCACCCCAACTAACATCCTTGATGAATTACCAAATTAATCTTTATTGTCATTATTGTAATTATTATCCTTTTTCTACTAATTGAATTCCCTCCTCATTTCGCAAATGTTCTACAACTAACTTGTCCATAGCCCTCTCTCCTGCTTGTCATGTTTTTATATACCCGAACTCTGATCCTGTCAACAAACGACGCTTCAAAAGAACTGTCCATGACAATCCGCAGAAGCCTCATAGAAGATATAATATTACTTGGACTATAACTGACTTTCAAGGCGTTCATTTAAGTTCTACAACCAATTCTTCTCGCATAGAAGACTTCTACCCACCACTTCAATTCGATTTGGCAGACGCACCCACACAACCAGGGGATATCCTGCAATCTACACCACTTCAGGAGGAACTTTAACATCACGCCTGAAAGGAATGTATTTTATCCCTGGCAATAATTTTGTTTGGACTTGTTACACCGGTTTCATGGCATGTATCCACAGGGATGAAATTGTTAAATCCAAATCATTTTGCATTCAGGTATGGCTTGTGTGTATAACTCTGATGATTTTATATCCCTACAGGTACCCATGGAATACCCCCTCTTGCAAAATCATAAAGATTTAGATCGTTATTTTTTAAAACAAGGGGGATTGTGTACTATGCTTAAAGAAGAATGTTGTCTTTATGCTGATAGCGGGGGGGGTGTTTCGTTTTCTATTTCGCCATGATTTACAACCTTTTTAACTGCATTGGCAGGATCATTAATAATCACTATATTGATATGTATTATAGGACCTTGTTGTTTTAATAGAATATTACAATTTTTTAAAATTAATTATCCTCTGCTGATGTTAATGTGCTATTGCAAGCTCATGTTATATCCTCAACACCGGACGAAAAAATGTCATTGCTGAGTTACCGCGCCTTGGACAACCCTGACGCTGACGGGTCGCACTCTTGCCTAGATGACGGGGACGGCGAACATTTCAGAAAAATGGTTCCTGTCTTCTCGGACGAGGAAGAAGACTCGTCATAAATAATAAAAACAGAGGAGATGTTGTAACTATGTATCATTCATGTGTTTGCAACTATGTATCATTGCAACTATGTATCATTCATGCGTTTGCAACATTGTATCATTCACGTGTAATCATTAACTTCTGTCTCTTCAGTGACCTTTGCAAGGCACGTACAAGAGACAAGGAGATAGATGTTTTGTTAATAAGCTTATCCACTTTGTAAATAATCTGTCCGGTATGCAGCTTTGTAAACATGCACATCCTGATGAGATTACCATGTTTGACTTGAGCTTTTTGATTAAATCATTTTCTTGTAAAAAAGCACAATAAAAGAGCGTGTGCCAAGACATTTGGGGCGCGCTCATCAAGAGGAAACTTCGCTTCCTGTCGTTTCTCTTCCCTTCGCTCCCTTTCATGAGCCGCCCATCAGATGCGGGATGGCAGATACCGCACTTTGACCTCAAGGCTAGTTATTTCCTGGCAGATATTATTGACCATTTGAAATGGCTGCCTTGGATGCTGATTCCAGCATTAGCTGCCAGGAAATTCTTTTCCAATGGGTCACCCTGCCTTTAGCAAACAATATGGAGAAAAAAGACTCAATCTGGAAATACTAAGCCATCATCTATTTTCTAATGCAAAGTTATTCTTTTTCTAAAATTCTGGCAACATGTTCCTTTGAGCACTAGTACATGGGCGGGCAGATAGTTATAAACATCAGATTCACTGGATATTTGTTGGCTACATCATTAGGATTGGCATTGAGTACAGATTCTAAGTTACAACAGCTGGGCTAGCTGTCATCACCAAGGGACTCCATATTGCCTGAGAATAAGTTTGAATCAGGTACAGTTTGAAAACATACATGACTTATGAACTAATTACTCTAGATATGTACTGATTCTGAAATGCAGATATGCATTAAATCACTAACACGTTTACCATATATTTAATTACTTAAATTGCATTGATATCTACACTTCATTTTAAAATATGAAATTTTAAAAATCCACTTAGAAAAAAATAGTTCTTTCTGTAACTGTGTGAATCTGATGTCCATTATTTGCAAACAAGTCTCTTTAATTGCAATAGTTCTGGATTGCAAACAAGTCTCTTTATTGCAATAGTACTGAATTGTAAAACAGCTTTATAGTTAAAGCAAGGCATAATTAATAACTTCATTTACACTTCTAAGAACATTATGGGGGGAGTTCCCCAATATGGAGATAATGGGGCCTTGAATCTGTATGATAGTACAGTATTTGAACTAAACAAATGGATTGAGATTTATCACTTAATAAAATAAAATAAATTAGTTAAATTTATTTCACTATTTTGCTTCAGGATCAGTGTTTGATCCAGAATTAGCCCTTTGAATTAACCTAGGGACTAAATAAAACACTACTTTGGATTAAGTAAAACTTTCTGAACCATTTTCAAAAGGAGCAGAACTGATAAAAGTTTTAATATAGTAGTTGATGTCATCTGGGTCTCCAGTGACAATGAAAAGGTAAAGGTTTCTCTGTCAATTGTGTCCAAATTTAGGGCACAGTGTTCATCTCTGTTTCTTGCCTGAGGGAACCAGTGTGGTCCAAAGACAATTTCTGTGGTCATGTGTGGCAGCATGGCTATACGTTAAAGATGCATAGAATGCTGTTGCCTTCCCTCCAAAGTGATACCTATTAATCTACTTGTATTTGCATGTTTTCGAACTGCTATATGTACAGGAGCTGAGGCAAGTAATGGGAACTCACCCCATTGCGTGGGGCTCAACCCGGCCATCAAATCTCCAGATGACAAACTTAATCATCTATCATATTTAACCATCACACCCTCTCCAGTGACAATGACAAAATGAATCACAATGACAAATTAAGCCTTTAATACAGAGTGCAATACCCTCAAGAAGAGGTTCCATTCAGCTAACCAAATGTATTACCCCATTTAGATTAATAGTGTGATAGAAAGTGATATAATGTGATGCAATCAGATTGAGAAAAGCTACATAGAAGTATAACTATCATATTTCTAACACTAAAATTTTCATATATCTGTGGTTCCTTGACAGCTTCACAATTGTATGTACCCCATCTTGTGGCAAATGATAATACTGCTTCCTAAAATTAGCGTCCAAAGAAACTTTAGGATTGTGCTATATGCAGTTTGTAGAAAGGAAAATAGTAGATTGCTATTTATATTTGATACTATTTTACTTGATTGATACTATATAATAGTAATATTACAATTAATGGGCAATCTGGCACATTCACTCCCACTCTCCATTTCCTTATAGATATACTTCATTTATGTTTATATGTCACATTTATATTTCCATGCAATTGTACACAGATATATGGAAGCATACAAAAGGAGAAATATTAATAACTAAAATATAAAAATCTACAGTCAAAAATGGGCCAACCTACATCTTGGATAGAATCTGGTGTTATATGTGCTGTTTTTGAACAAAATATGCTCCTATATCTAGAACAGGGCTGTCAAACTCGCACCCCATGGGTTGGATGTATCACATGCTGGCCCCGCCCATGCCCTATTTTGCAAAGGGGAAAAAAGTCATGATGCATCATGTGATGATGTGAGTTTGACCCTCTGATCTAGAAGGATGAAATAGTACCGTGTTTCTCCAACAATACGGCCTCCACCAATAGGAAGCCCCACCATGTTTTATTGGCATAAAATCAAATTAAGCCCCTTCCCCCCAAATTAAGCCCCATATTAAACATGCGAAATGGGGGGGAAAGCAGGGGGGCTTGCCATTAGGAAGTACTTTTGTTGCATGCCCGGATATGGTGCTGCCTGTGTTGGTGGGGCACTTCATATCGGGAGACCTTCCACCGTTGCTTTCCCTTCTCCCTTGCTGCCCCTTCTCCCTCGCTGCCGCAGCATTTAAAGCAACTCTGCGGCATTTGGCACAGCCATGCGCAGCCAGTCAGGGCTCCTCCCTGCAACCAGAGCCCTGAGGAGACATTTGGCTTCAGGTGCTCCCGTCTTCCCTTTGCTTTCGAAGGTAAAGCGAATTATTTTACAAAGCCTCCCTTTGCCAAGAGGGCAGCCCAACCCCACATGGGGAGGCTAATTTCCCGGGGCCTCTTCAGTTCCTCCCTGACCTCCCTACATTGCGCGCCTCTGACGCGCCAGTTCCTTCAGCCCAGCGAGCTTTTCCACCTCAAAGAAAGGCCAGGCGGGCGGCTGCGGAGCAGCAGCGGGTCTGAGCCGCTCTCAGCAGAAACAGCTACCACCCTTAGCACAACGCAGGGAGAATGAGCGAGGTTAGAGCCCGCCAGCCCGTCCTTCCCGCCTCCACGGCTTGGTTTCCCCTACCGGCGGGTCCTTCTTTCGTGCAGAGGGCTGCGGGGGAAGGTGCTCGCCCGAGAAGATCTCTCCTTTTCTCTCCCCGCGAGGTCAACGTCTGCGCTGCGGAGGAGAGGGCTGCAGCCGGTTCCTTCTGCTTGCTGAGAGGTGAGGAAGCTGCGGCTTGCCCAGCGAGATCTAGGAATGAGGGGCAGGAGGAGGCACGCACACACCCGCGGCTCACTTTCCCAGCTCTGCCCAGGCCTTACGGCTCTGGCGCGGCCCTGGCAGGATGAGTGGAGGGTCTGGCAGGGTGGCGCTCACTGCCTGTCAGGGCTGCGAGGGCTGGGCAGAGCTGGGAAAGTGTGTGTGCATGCCTCCTCCTGCCCTCATTCCCAAATCTCGCTGGGTGAGCCGCGGCTTCCTCACCTCTCAGCAAGCAGGAGGAACTGGCTGCAGCCCTCTCCTCCACAGCGCAGACATTGACCTCACGGGGAGAGAGAGGAAGAAATCCTCTCAGGCGAGCGCCTTTCCCTGCAGCCCTCCGCATGAAAGGAGGACCCACCGGTAGGGGAAACTGAGCTGCGGAGGTGGGAAGGACGGGCTGGCGGGTGCTAACCTCGCTTGTTCTCCCCGCTTCGGGCTAAGGGTGGTGGCTGTTTCTGCTGCGAGTGGCTCGGACCCACTGCTGCTCCTCCGCAGCCGCCCACCTGGACTTTCTTTGAGGTGGAAAGGCTCACTGGGCTGAAGGGACCGGCACGTCAGAGGCGTGCAGTGTAGGGAGGTCAGGGAGGAACAGAAGAGGCCCCAGGAAATTAGCCTCCCCACGTGGGGTTGGGCTGCCCTCTCGGGCAGGGGAGGCTTTGTAAAATAATTCGCTTTACCTTCGAAAGCAAAGGGAAGACGGCAGCACTTGAAGCCAAGGTCTCCTCAGGACTCCGGTTGCAAGGAGGAGCCCTGACTGGCCCCGCATGGCTGCGCCAAACACCGCGGCAGCAAGGGAGAAGGGCAGCAAGGGAGAAGGGAAAGCAACAGTGGCCCGAACCCGAAGGTCTCCCGAATATCCAAGCTGTCGCCGCCCGCCCACCCACCCAAGGATGCAAGTGGGGGGGAATTAAGTCACCCCTGAAAAGACGTCCTAGCCTTTTTTTCGGGGGTCAAAAAAAAAAAAGGCCCAGCCTTATTATGTGAGAAACATGATATGTTTCTTTTTTTTTTTTTTTTACTAGCAATAACAAAAATTCAGGTTTGGATGTAAGTAACACTGAGCAATAAAAAACAACAACCAGGTTTGGATGTAAGCTATGCTAAGTAATATCTTTCAACTGTATAATCATTTGATTCCATCACCCAATCAGAAAGTAAGTAAAATTAAACTGTCTGTGCTCACAAATGTCTCAAATCTTAAGTTCAATGCAAATAGTAGAACTGACAAGGGCATGAAATAACTTGCTTTTGGTTGCTTTGGCTATGGAGGATATTTTTAGACAACACTACTCTTGAAATGACACTTCAATTATCTAACAATAAAGTGAGTTTAGTCTATACATTCTTGTAAATATTTAAACCATAATAATCCATCTATTTAATATATTGACCTTTGAAACAGCCTTATGAATGTCTATTTTAGCATATCGGGGAGAATAATTTAAGTTTTTTTTTATTGCATTATTTTTGTAGTTGCTGTTCTGAGATTGTGAAATAATACTGAATAATTTATTTTATATCTTTTCCATCTGTGTGTGTAAACTATCAAAAATTATGTAAAAATTGTGTAAAAATTATGAGAATTCATTAATATCTATATCCTCAATTCTGTTTTTTTATGAATGGCAATATGAAAAATGTGGTGTCCGTGATTTTTAGATTCAATTGTCTCAGATTTTTACAGAGAGGATGGGGGCAATTCTCTGGTAAAAAACCAGCAAATTCAACAACATCCTTCTGTGTTTGATTTTATCTCTAAGGGCATGGATAGGTACACCTTTGTTCTTTGCTTATTTGTTTGCTTATTTGCTTATTTGCTTTTTTACTGTTCCTCCTGCTCAGTTTCCCCCACTCTACCCCCTACTTTCTCTTTCTGCCATTGTTATCTTGGCCCCTAGAATTTGTCAGTATCCAGGAATATATTAAGCACAACTGTTATTTCTTCCTTTTCCTTCTATCAGGGAGAAAGAAATAAAGGTGAGTGGCAATTTTTGGCCAAACCTGATTCAAAAGTTAAGAAAAGTCTGGCTAGTCTTATTTGGGTAGGAGATCACTAAATAATAACAGGGCTGTAGATTAATTTGAAGAGTCAAACATATCTTCTAAAAGCAGGCAGTAGGAAATAACTTCTTGCAAATGTTGATGCAAAGAAAATTGCATAAATGTAGTCTCCATGTAATCCCCTAGCAATGAACTCAATTCAAGGGCAACATTACCTTTACTGTAGTGGACAATTTGACATTAGTGAATAGATTCATTTTATGCAAATGTTGACAATGATTGGCTGTAGCAGCCGTCCAATTCCTTTTAATCTTTTCAACTTATTTCAAACTATCCACACTTGCTTGACATTGTAATTATATGTGTAAGGGCTTTCATGATTGAATATGTCTAAAGTATCAATTATATTTTTTTTCCAGCAGAAATTCTTGAATGCTGCTTTACCTGTTATCCTTGAGGAGCAATGGAGAAGCTTTTATGAAACTGAGCAGAAGAAGCCTTAGGCTATATTGTTAGATAAATAATACCGTTGGCATCCCTCCCCAAATTGGTCAGTTGAAATAACTGCAATGTATTAGTACACTACTAGGGTTTTAGTAAAGTCATCTCAAATAAAGCAATGTGTTCTGCAAATACTTATCCAAGTATTATACTGAACTGGAAATAGGGGGAAAGTAAGGCATTTAAAGCAAACAGATTTAATTTTATGATTAATAGTACTAAGAAAATCTTCAGAATACTAAAATGGTGGAAAGAGATTAAGAATTAAATAGGGAATGGATTAGTACAAACATTTAAACTTCTTAAGTATATTTAAACAAGTTTATATGTTTAAACATTTAAACATATAAACTTCTGTTTAAATATATTTAAGGAGTTCAGGAAAACCTGTTGTTTTCATTTTTTTCATTGCCCCCTTAACATATATTGATATAAAATTGATGAATTGCAAAATGCTCTTTTCATCATTCACTTCCCATCACTATAATTCAGAATTGATAGTTCTGAGGAAGTGCTGAGTAAAATGAACTTGGTATAGTGAAAAACTCTGACATTTGCTTTTGATATGCACCAGCTCATGTCAGTCATAACAATTTCAAGATTGCCCCACTTTCTTTTTGCAGTTTCATTAGCACATTGGTGGTAAGCTTTACCTGGTTCCTATATTGGCCAGTCAATCAATTTGATCATTGTCCTCCCCAGCCTTCCATTCCTTTATCCATGGAAGCAGAAAGCCAGCTGAGCAGAATCTCTGGAAGGAGAGAGCAGGAAATCCACTTTCCTTTTTTCCTTCTTTCCAATGACCCTTTCCAGATTGCCATTTAACCACTGCTATTAGCAACAAATGTCAACTATCAGTTGTTTGGTTGAGTAATAAACAGTCTTTGGCTGTCAGAAAAAAAAATTGCTCTATGCTGTCTGGTGTGTAAAACATGCCCTTTGCTGGGCTAGAGATAAAGATTGGGAATGGCAAAAGCACAATTATATCACACAGTCCTCAGAACTATTACATGCGAATCAAAAGCCAAGTCTGAAGGTTAGTCAACATGACCAGGTTTCCCTAGGATCCCAGAAGCACTGCGACCACTAGCTATTTCTCAAAGGCAGGGATGCATGTTATCCTTTGCTCATCCTCAGCCTACTGGAAAGACACCTACCAAAAACTTTTCCAACTGTATCTTAAAAGTTGTGTTGTCAAATTCCAAGCATTAGATACTTAATTCAAATGAATGTTATTTTCTGAACATTTTAGTTTTTGTTGCACAGTTATGTTTATATGATCCACTACTTTCTCAAAAAATTAGCAAACGTAGTATGTTGTAAAACACGTTTTAAAGAAGCAATGTCCTATCTCCAACAAAATGTTGTCCTAGACCTAAACAATCGTTTTCTACGCATAAATGTAACTGAGTTCAATATATTCAAAATTCTATTTTTTGTTGTATAACTCATAGTTAGACCTTTGACACTCTTACTATACAAGCTAAAATGTTCCCCCATTGTCGAGACAATATAATTACCAGACTATCTTGAACATGAGCATCTCTATGACCAAATAAGTATGTTTTATTTCAAGGCTTTAAACATTATCAGTGAAAAGTGACAAGCTATTTCTCTAACTATATAATGTAACTAAGACTTAGTTGGAATCCATTTATCCTGTAATGAATAAATTGGTCACATATTAGCCTAATTCACTGTTAAAGGAAGTGTCTCCTGAAACTTTGAGCAACTGTGTAATCAGAGTGAGACTTCTGGTTAATTTAAGTGTTTATTGATGTGTTTTGTTCAACATCTTTCTTATTAAGTAAGTAGCTCTATCATGTTTTTTCAAGAATGTGTGTTGAAAAGATGCGTTCAATATGTGCATCAAGAGATTCAATTCTTTCTAAATTTCCAAAATAATTATATTTCAATCAATCATTCAGAATAGAGTTGGAAGGGACCTTGGAGGTCTTCTAGTCCAACCCCCTGCTCAAGCAGGAGACCCTATACCATTTCATTTAATTATAGCCTTTCAATAAGGTACATCAAAGATCTGGATATTTAACATAAAATAATTGCTTTTATTGATACCTCCTGCATGGAAACTTTTCAGTATTAGTGCTCTGGCATCAATTTCTTCAGCATTTTGGAACATGTTATTTTGTTCAGAGATGGAAAATTATTGTCAGCCTTTTAATGGTCTCAAATAAACATTTATTGAAATTCCCATTCTGAAATTGGTGGGAGAATGCTAATTCTGAAATTAAGCATTCCCCCACCCAATGAAAAAGCTCATATGTGGAGTATGTGAGTAGTATGTGTAAAAGTTCTGTTACTGATGCACAATCATCTCTCAAATAGTATGTAGTCTCTCTGGTTTTCCATGCTTAAATTTAATCCAATGGAAAGAAATCATAAGAGAATTCTATGCTTGCAGCTATTTCGGAAGAAGAGTCTTCTCAGAAATTGCAGAATGAATTAAAGTCTTGTTATCAAAGTACAAATACTAATACTTGCTATCGCCTTCAACAATAAAGTCAATTTTCACATATTAGAGAAAGAAAAAAAATTGAATGAAATTTTTGTAAAAAAAAACAATAAAGTCAAAAACAATTTTTAAAGAATCTAATAAACCTTTATTATATATCACTAAAAGGCTAAATAAGAATTCCACATTTATGAAGAAGTCATATACCTTACTTAGTAATGAAATGAAACTGTGCACATTTAAATGCTAATATGAATGGAAGCTTATTCCGTCACAATCAGTTACAAATCAAATGGATAACATTTCACAAGCACCTCTAAACAATATACACATATCTAAATGGCAAGCTGAGCTGTTAATTTTGTGTCCATGGACTAAAATCAATTTAGCTTAGGGGTACTCATCTTTTAGAAAAATAGTGTCTGAATTTTAATAAACTCTGATCGGAATTAGTATTATACAAGGACTGAAATATAGCTAACATCACATTTAGGTGATGCTGCAATGGTTGCATTAGAAAATAAGTCTTGTAATGCTATTGAGACTTAATTTTTATGGCAAACCATAAAAAACACAAGCAAATTCAAAGAGAATTTTAGAAAGTCTGTCTGAAAAACAGTTTGTCATAGTTAAGTGATTTTAAGCTGGCATGCAGAATTTTAAAAATGGTAATCAGCTGTCCACAACACAGAAATTCCAAGAATCTAATTGTGAAAATACTTCTGTTGGAAGAAAAATCCGTCTGGGTTCAGTTCCAAGTGGGGAAAAAGACACTGGAAACATGGAGACTGTTTGGAAGGTTTAATGGTGGACAGGACTACATGGCCTGGAGCTCCAGAGTGAAAAGGAAGGATGATCACATGCTTCAAGGTGAAGGAAGAGATCAAGAAAAAAAAGGGCTGAGGTGCTGAGAGTGGCTGGGTTGAATAACCTTTGTTGGGATTTGAATTGGAGCTTGTATTCTGATTGGTTGTCAGGCTCCCATGGGGCCATGCAGGGGCAACTCTGTAGGCTGTCCTGAGTTCCAGGCTTGGTTGAACCTTGCTGGATGATGCACTGAAAGTGCTTTCGGCAATTGCTATAGTTTTACCTGGAGATCTCTGTTATATAAAGTGTTATGTCCGCGTGGAAGGAAGCCAGGAGTCGGTGACTTTGTATCAAGCTCTTTATTGAAGTCAGGAACCGAACTGGCTCTTAGAAAAACTTTTTATTTCCAAGCCGCGGCAGCCGCGGCCAATGGCACCGCTTTAAATCTCCTGCGATTCGAATCTACCAATCGCGGGAGATTCCAAGCGAGCCAATCTGCGCGGCTCGCCTAACCAATCTGATCGCCCCGCGCTTTGGCCAATCAAAGCGCGGGGATCTCAAGAATTCAAATTAAGGTACAGAACATAAAGTATTCTGGCCCAGGCTTTAATGGCCCACCCATTAACAAAGGTGAGGGTGAGCTTCTGCTTCTGAGGTGAGTTTCTGCTTCTCAGTTTCTACTCTTTTTAGGGGATATATTCTGCCTTTTAAATATTTCCTAGGATATTTCAATTTTCTAGGAGATGGATGGGTGCTAACTTCCTACACTTCAAATGAAATAGTGAAGCTGCTTAACAAAAGTAGTCACATTGAGGTATTTAAAATGATAGGTGAGGAATATCTGATTGTAATAATTCCACCAGAATTCCACAAGGTGCTTTTCAGCTTTCCACTAGTCTGTAGTTGGCCACAGTATAAAACAAGTTGTAATTTTAGGTCTTTACTCCTAATATCAGCTCTTGCAACCATCTTACATTTTCAGTTTTTGCTCAACATCTAATTGGTGCACAGTATCTCCATTCTGATATGAAATTGTAATCATAATTTGCACTAATGCAATTTTTTAGAATAGAAAACAATCTCTTGATAAGAGGTTGCTATCAAAGTGGCTCCTGGGCACTGCTCTGCAATGGAAAAATGGGCAATGGAGTGGCTGGTGCGAGGGAAGGAGAATGTCATTTTCCTCTTTCATCTCTTTGCAACTTGTCTTTTCCTCGTGCCGGCCACTCCATTTCCCAATTCTCCATTGCAGCACAGCGCCCAGGATCCACTTTGATAGCGGGGGGTGGGGGATAAATTAAATGCTGGAGGACGGATATAGGCCATGCCTCCCACAACAGCCAACCTGACCCTGAGCAAACTTGTTAAATTATTTGAATCCCACCACTATAGGTAGGAAAGGTAGCCTGACATTTGCAGGGTAAGAATGTTTTCAAAACAAAGTGCCTCTTCAATTATCTTTTAAATGAAACGTTGCTTTATTTTAGTTTATTCTTTCAAATTATTTTAATGGAAAAATGTTTGAATTGTTGTAGTACAGTATTTTAATTATGAAAGCACTAGCAGCATATTCAGATTTTTTCTACTGGCATTAATTTTAAGCACATATCTATTTGCCCACGGTCAATAGTTACTGTGCAAGCTCAGGGAAAGATAAAGCTTCTTGCTCATACCCTCTCTGAACACCTTTTTGGCTTTAGATATGTAGCAGAGCATAGCCATATTTTTTTCAATAATTCTTTTTCTGTTCTAGAAAAAGTTGATAAAATGAACTTTTCCCTACTGCATTTAACATTATATATTATTGCAATTTGTGTCACAAGAGAATTCTTTGATTTATGAGCTTTCTGTCTTTGTGATAAAAGCTCAAAATGTTCATAGAAAACTATAAATTAGCATGTTAAAGCAGAATACTATTTGATATGTATTCTGTTGAGTAGGTAACTATACATGTACCAGCTAAATGGTAGAAACCATGATGGCCAGCATTTTGTATGCAGCATGAAAATATTTTATCCCTGTTGGTTATAGACATCTAGATATTAACATTTCTATTTTCCCCTTGAGCTGCAACATTAAAACAAATTCACACTTGCAAAGTAATATTCTTCATTATTCCTTTCAGGAACACTTCATTAACACAACTTTGTCTAATTAGACCATATACCAGGGGACTAAATCCTATTCTGCTCAGTACATTTGCAAAGAAGAAATTGTAGTTTCAATCTGTCACAGGTTTCATGCTGGCATCTCCTGGGGTTTTAAAAAAATGCAGCCATTTAAAACCTGGTCTGCTCTATATACCCAAAAGCCTCTCAGCAGTGCTAAAATTGAGTATAATTAACCTTCTTTTAAACCTAAAATGTCAGAAATGAATGCCACCAAATCTGAAAGTTGGAATAAAAAATAGCTTAGATAGGTATAGAATTATTTATTCAAGATACAAGGTGTATTCATAACACCTAGTGCAATATTTATATTTTATATTAATATGTTTTCTGTCATTACAAAAATCATGCAAATATATTGCCAGGAAAAAATACTTAAATAGAAAGTCTAATGCCATGTGTGTTTCCTTGGAAATAACTCTCATAGAACAGAATAGGACAAGTGTTTACAACAGTATTTTTCCTAAAGAAGTTTGCTCATTACTATTTTGAAACCTGTTCCTGTGGTAGCTATACTTCTGTAAATACTTTTATGTGTAATGTTTCCAATGTCATCTTGGAAATCCTAGGAAACTCAGACTAATCAGTATCAGTACATGGTAAAATCCTAGAAAAGATGATCAAGTAGTGGCTTAGAAAAAAGCAGTATTTATTAGAAGCCAGTTTGGAATGGTTAAAAACAGGTTGTACCAGGCAAATCTTATTGCCTTTTTTGATGTTAGATAAGTGTATCAAGGGAATGCTATGGTTATCATGTATTTAGATTTCAAACACTAGTTACCCACACCTAAAAAAAAGTTTACAGCATATTTTCTCTTATTTTCCCTTCATCATTAGAATTAGACATGGATGTCTAAAATTAGGTTACCCATCCATTTAAGGAATATAAATTCCATATTTGTACCAAATCTATTAAATATTTAGTGTGATGGAATGTGCACCTGAAGAAGCAGTGGAGGAAAGTTTTGACATTACAGAGCTTTTCCAAAAATTGATGTGGATTATGAGACTGTCCTGTCCTGAGCTGGATGGCAGTGGCGGTAGGGAGAGATACAGGGTAGCCACACCCTAGAATCTCAGGAAAAATCTAATAGCTTAGAATGGTATAGATTTAGTTTGTCAAGATTTTGTCTAACAGGTATAAGCAAATAAAGAATTGAATGCAACTGGATTTTGCTGCGCTGTTTTTAGATTGGATTTGACATATAGTTAGTCTATGCCAAAGGATATAACTCAGCTAGCAAAATGTAATATAAATAAAACATAGAGAGATTTCTTCAGAAATGGGTAAATGGGAATCATTAAATGTCATCCTTTGAGGAAAGATGAGTGCTCTCAAAAGGAATATTCCCAGAATAATTTATATGCTATGAGCAATTCTCATTTATATACAGTGGAACCTCGGGTAGTGAATGCTTCTGTTCATGACCAAATCGGATGACAACCACAATTTTTGCTTCTGTTTTGCTTCTGCTCGTGAACAGATCTTTGGGTGGTGACCAAGCAAACATGAAAATTGCCACAGCTATTTCCCTTGCTCTGGCAATTTTCCCCTTGGCGCCAATTTTTTTGGGTTTTTTTTTGTTTGTTTGCGCATGTGCAGTTGTGCTTCCTGTCACAACCAAATCAGGTTGCGACCGTAGTTCTGGAATGGATTACAGTCACAACCTGAGGTTCCACTGTATCTGGAAAGTATTTTCAGAAAACAGATCCTTCTATGGGGTTCTTTGATTCTGAGGCTATCATTACAGGAAATGTAATTTAAATGTAATGTACAACTAAGGAAAAAATTCCTGACAGTAAGAACAATAAACCAGTGGAACAACTTGCCTTCAGAAGTGATGGGGCGCTCCATCAATGGAGACTTTCACGAAGGGGTTGGACATTTTATGCATTTTTCCTTTGAGAATGTATCCATCACAATTATCTTTGTGTTTTGTTCCTTTTTTTCTTTTTTTGTTACTGATTTAAAAGTAAAATAAATATTTATTATTAAATATTGCTGCTCATCTTGTTACAAGCAGGCTAAGATTGGCTTACAACAATGTTATAAGGTTTCCAAATTCAGACAGATCAAAATCTAGACATTACATGCTGGACATCACCAAAGTTGAAGGACAGCAAGTTTAACTCATACATATGGCAACTATAATAGAGTAGCTGAGAAATAACTGGAAAAGATTTTAAAATACCAGGATTACCAACTGAAATAAAAAAGATTGTGAAATAAACTGGCAAATGCTTTCCCCATCATTATTAGAGTGCTAGGTGATCACAATGGGATTGTCCAAACAATGAAAAAAATGAATTATTTGATTGACAATATTTAGCATATTAAAAAACAGTGTTTTTAGAATCAGACATATAGTATATTATGGTACCGGGATGAGCTACAGTGGCACAGTGGTTAGAATGCAGTACTGCAGGCTACTTCTGCTGACTGCTGGCTGCTAGCAGTTTGGCAGTTCAAGTCTCACCAGTTCAAGGTTGACTCAACCTGCCATCTTTCCGAGGTCAGTAAAATGAGCACTCAGATTGTTGGGGGCAATATGGTGACTGTAATCCACTTAGAGAGGGCTATAAAACACTATGAAATGATGCATAAATCTAACTGCTATTGCTAATGCTAATATTTTGATAATTTTCTTACCTTTAGATAACACTTAAATTGATTTAAATTATCAAAAAAAATTACACAATTACAACAACAGTAATAGTAAGGTTGCTCATAGTTCAATTCTTCCTTTTAAGTAAGTACAATAAAACATTTTGGCTATATCCAACTCATTTGCAGTATCTAACATTTATTTAAGAGAAAGATGGAAACAATTACTGTATCTTGCATGAATATTTTATGTATGTGTGAAGTCTATAACTGTAAAAACTTAGCAAGAAAAATCTAAGCTGTTTTTTAAAGAAGTTAGTTGTAGAAATATTTTTGAACAAGTTTTTGATTTAGCAGACAGGAATGATTTACTTGTAATATGCAAACAGTTATCTATAGGATATGTAATTCAGTTTTTTTTCATTTGTCCTTCTTGGTTTTGACAAATGAAGGATATTTTTGTAGTAGCTATCTCAACCATTTTTGACTTGTGGGCACATCTGGAATGTTGTGTGTATTTAATGGACATTCTGACTAAAAGATTGTCACTGCAAATCACAAAACACCCACATACCATATAACAAAGTCCTTGGCTGCCGTTATACCAATTTAATTTTCTAGCAATGTTCTTTGGGTTTATGTAGAATCCAGAGGCACTGTTGGTTTAATTTAACAAAGCAAAATTTCCTTTACTTAACTGCATACCAATTTCCAATTTATATTTTAAAATTAAGATAATCTAAAAAATGAAATAAAATTAGGTAAGGCTTGAAGCTTGATGAGGATCAAGAAATACATTGACAAGCCCATTATTGCTCAAAATTTCAAAATTTCCCAGTATTCTACAACATTCCCTGTATTTGTGTTCACCCAGTAGTTTACTGACCCAATAGAGGAAATGTATGACATCACAATTAATCAATAGAGAAGCAGGATAAGGTTTAACCCCAACGATCATTGGTTTATTTTGGGTTAAACTATTCTTACTGATAGCTGTCATAACACAGTAAAAACAGGGAACTCTCCAGAGTGGTATGCGGCAGGTATACTCAGTGCAAGTTAAATGTGATGCCAATAGGGGTCTCACATTTGTAATCTCCAGATAAAAGTTTTTATCAAGAATTTTATCCTTGCTCATCTTTTATAGTTTCTGCATCAATGGACTTATGCAAGTCCTATATAGGTTAAAATTTTATAATCCCTCATTAAAACATCATTTAAATTTCTTGTTGCTTTATGTCATGTATGCAAATGGACTACTCGAAATCCCCGTGCCTTGATTGGCTAAGGCGCGGGGATTTCCAATTGGCCAGGCGAGCCGCGCCTGATTGGCCCGATTGAAGTCTCCCGCGATTGGTTAAAGCCAAGAGCGGGAGACTTGAATCGCTGCCATTGGCCGCGGCCGCCGAAGCAAAAGATATAAAAGCCGCAAGCTTTTTGTCTTTGGCGGTTCGGTTCCACCAGTGTTAATAAAGAGCTTGAATTGAAAGTCACTGACTACGAGTCTTAATTGCGGATACGACACTGGCGACGAGGATGGGATCTCGCCATTGAACCGAACCCCGTATCCGTTTAAGAACCAGCGACAGCGAAGATGGCGAAAATAGCACCGCCCGCTCCCTTCAACCCCGCCGCCGAGGACTGGGAATCGTACTCGGATCGATTCCGGATGTATCTGGAATGCGCCGGCATGAAGGACGCCCCGGGCCCGCTAAAACGCGCCGTCTTTCTCACACACTGCGGACCAGAGGTCTTCCAGATGGCCAAGGCATTGGCCAAACCAGCAGACGCAACCGCCATAGACTGGGACGTCCTCGAGCCCATACTGAGACGCCATTACGCCCCCGAGGTCCCCATCCTGATACGGCGAAACGAGTTTTACCGCAGAAACCAGAAACCGAACGAGAAATTAAGCGACTTTGTCGCTGAATTACGGCGCCTGGGAGGACTCTGTGAGTTTGAAGGGCTTAATAGTCTCATCAGAGACCGCTTCGTGCTCGGGCTATGGGATCCGACACTCCAGAGCCGACTCATGGCCAAAGGCGACATCAGCCTAGCCGATGCCCTCACTGCGGCCGCAGCAGCAGAAGCCACCCGCACGTCAGCAGACACCATGCGAAGATCTGACGCAAAGGGCGGAAACAACAACCCCGCGAGGTCGGCCGACACCAGAAGCGAAGCGACCGCACACTACGGCGAATACCAATCAACCTCCAGCGCGTCAGATGACGAGGAGGACATACACCGTGTACAAATGGGACGAGGCGAACAGCGAAGCCAAAGAGGTCGCAGGTCGAGGACCAACTGCGCCGGTTGCGGCGGCGACCACCCCAGGTCAGAATGCCGATTCTTCGACGCTATCTGCAGGCATTGTGACCGACGAGGCCACATCGCCCGAGTTTGCCGCCAGAAAAAACCCCGCAGCCCGCCCAAACGGGAACAACTTGACAGGAAGAGAGAAAGCTCCCCGCCCAGAGCCAGAGAGCGCCAGCCAACGGGTCGATGGGACCAGAGACAACGATCGCAAAGAAGCAGTGACAGCCGACGTAAAGAGGAAACCCACCAGACGGTGACCATTGGCCACGCCATTTCCGACGGAGCTAGAAAGGTTCACGTAGAAGTTCACATAGAGGGTCGACCATGTAAGATGGAAGTGGACTCCGGCTCCTACCTTTCTATGATTGCTTGGCGCGAAATCAAGCAACTAGTGCCTACACTACAAAGAAGAAACGTACCTGCCCAAAAAATCATCATAAAAGACTATCAAGGTAATCGCGTTCCGGTAGTGGGCACCAAGAACTTTAACATAACCTACAAAGGCCACACAGAACAACTTCCACTCACAATAGTCGACCGTGACCGCCCTAGCCTGCTGGGGTTACAATGGTTTGCTCCGCTTAACATCGCGCTGACAGGTGTCAACCACGTATCCATTGAAGCTTGGGAACAGCGGCTAACCGAAGAATTCCAGGAGGTCTTCAATGGAGAATTGGGCAAGTACCAGGGGCCCCTTATTTCATTTGATTTAGACCCAAGGGTTCCCCCGAAGCGGCTTAAGCCTAGAAGGGTACCCTTTGCATTAAAACCCAAAATCGACGAGCAGCTAGACAAGCTCGTCAGACAAGGGGTGTTACAACCGACAGATCACGCCAGATGGGAAACCCCTATAGTGACCCCAATAAAACCAGACGGGTCCGTGAGAATCTGCGGGGACTATAAGGCCACCCTAAATGGCGCGTTGCAACAAAGCGCCTACCCAGTCCCGGTAGTGCAACATTTACTGCACTCACTGGGAGGGGGCAAAGTTTTTGCTAAGCTCGACCTCGCACAAGCCTATCAACAACTACCTGTGGACGAGGAAACGGCAGAGGCCCAAACAATAGTGACCCACCGGGGGGCTTTTAAATGTAACAGACTTCAATTTGGGGTCAGCGTGGCACCAGGCATCTTCCAGAGCCTGATGGAACGCTTGCTGCAAGGCATCAAGGGGGTGGTGCCCTACTTCGATGACGTATTAGTGGCGGCGCCAAATGAAGCTGAACTAGAAAACCGTTTAAGACAAGTCTTAACGAAATTTAAAGAAACAGGACTTAAAGTCAAACGCGAAAAATGCCAACTTTGTACAAAGCAAGTAGAGTTTCTGGGCTACCTCCTAGACCAGCAGGGCATCCACCCCACAACAAAAAAAGTAAAGGCCATCAAAGAAGCCCCCACCCCAAAGTCCAAATTAGAGCTGCAAGCGTTCTTAGGTTTACTAAACTTCTATAATGTCTTCCTACCTCAAAAGGCTACGGCGGCGGAACCTTTACATAGACTCCTGGACAAGAAGGCAGCCTGGACTTGGGGGAGACGGGAACAAACAGCTTTTCAAAAGACCAAAGACCTCCTCACCTCTGATGCCGTCCTAATGCAATTCTGCGAAACCCTGCCTGTAGCTGTCACTTGCGACGCATCACCTTTCGGCGTCGGCGCTGTCCTCAGCCATACCCTCCCAGACCAGAGAGAAGCACCTATCGCATTTTTCTCGAGAACTCTGACTAAACCAGAGCGGAACTATAGCCAGCTGGACAAAGAAGCTTTGGCTATAGTGGCCGCCGTTAAGCGTTTCCACGAGTACCTTTATGGCCGCCCATTCAAAATAGTGACTGACCATAAACCGTTGCTGGGCATTCTCGCGGGAAACCGTCCCATACCAAACATCTTGTCACCCCGGATGACAAGATGGTCTGAATTCCTGGCAGCCTACAACTATGAACTGCTACACAAGCCAGGTAAGAAGATATCGCACGCGGACGCTTTAAGCCGTTCCCCCTTACCTGACTCTGACCCTGACCCTGCACCAACAACAAATACCCTGTCCATCGAGTGTTTACCCATTACCGCATCGGACATAGCGAGGGAAACGGTTAAGGACAAACACTTAGCGCCAATCTTACATTGGCTACAAAAAGGCTGGCCGGAAAAAGACGATAACGAGACTGTTAAACCCTTCCGCCAGCGCCAGACGGAACTTTCACTACTGAGAGGATGTATCCTTTGGGGAGACAGGGTGGTAATTCCGACTAAATTACAGAACAGGGTCCTAGAGATGTTGCACGAGGGTCATCCTGGCATCGTCAGGACCAAAGCCCTGGCCAGGAGTTACGCTTGGTGGCCTGGCATGGACAAACAAATTGAAACATGGGTCGCCAAATGCCACCGGTGCCAGGAGACCAGATCCAGCCCACCCATGGCACCTATCCGGGACTGGGAGACACCTCGGGGACCCTGGTCCAGAATACATTTAGACTTTGCCGGCCCCACAAATGGGCACACCTTTTTAATCACAGTTGACGCATACTCAAACTGGCTAGAGGTGGCCGACATGAAATCCACCACCACAGAGGCCGTCATTAAAGAACTGTGTAAGCTGTTTGCCACCCACGGCCTCCCAGACGTCGTTGTCTCGGACAACGGGCCACAGTTTACATCCATCGATTTTGAACGGTTCCTGGCAGAAAAAGGCATCCTCCACGCGTTAACGGCACCGGCGCATCCGGCGGCGAACGGTAGGGCGGAGCGGATGGTCCAGTTTACAAAAAAGACCCTCCGGAAAATGGACCACGGGGAGATCAACGACAAGATCAACAGGCTGCTGTTCATACAGCACATCACGCCAAACACAACCACCAACAAGAGCCCTGCAGAGCTCCTGATGGGCAGGAAGCTGCGATCCCCACTCGACCGCCTACACCCAACCTACAACCCGGAGCAGCCCCCAGACTCCAGCTCCAGGTATCGGACATTTGAACCAGGCGACCTAGTATACGCCAAAAACATGACGGGGGACCCCCTATGGATCCCAGCCGTCATAACTCAGATCACTGGTCCAAAGTCGTACCGGCTCCAAACCACCGACGGGCGAGCCTGGAAACGACATATCGACCAGCTCCGGTCACGAACAGTGACTAACCTCAACCCCCAAGACACGAACCAAGGGGGGAGGGAACACCCGGTTAAACAACCGCAAGAACAAATAAAAATTAAAAACTCACCAGAACGCAGCCTTCGCGAGTCACAGCCAGAGAAGAACCGTCTGGCCAGCTCTACCGACCCAGAGAAGCCAAGCGGGAGCGGCGGAACCCGCGACTCAACCGACCCGGTAGGCCCAGGCGGGAGCCGCGGCGAAGGAACCGGCCCGATCATCCAGCCGGTTCGCTCAGAGGCAGGAGCAGCCAAAAAGATGACCGCCCCTACCGAGATACAACAAGAAAATGAATTGCGCAGGTCATCTAGGACTCGACGGAGCCCCGCCTACCTGCGTGACTACACCACGTGAGAAGACCATACCAAGAGGGGAGGGGTGTCATGTATGCAAATGGACTACTCGAAATCCCCGTGCCTTGATTGGCTAAGGCGCGGGGATTTCCGATTGGCCAGGCGAGCCGCGCCTGATTGGCCCGATTGAAGTCTCCCGCGATTGGTTAAAGCCAAGAGCGGGAGACTTGAATCGCTGCCATTGGCCGCGGCCGCCGAAGCAAAAGATATAAAAGCCGCAAGCTTTTTGTCTTTGGCGGTTCGGTTCCACCAGTGTTAATAAAGAGCTTGAATTGAAAGTCACTGACTACGAGTCTTAATTGCGGATACGACACTTTATTTAACAACAAAGCTCTTCTCTCTTTATCACAAGTTGGGTTTTAAAGGTTCTGCTAGCTCCTGAATCTTCTCTAAAGTCTGGAATATATTCTTAAGATAGATAGCAGTCTCTCTCTGCATGCATATCTCCCAAATGACTTAGAATGTATGCTACATAAGATGATCTTCTCACATTTACTTATGTCATGCTAAGTGGTGTGGAACAAGTTTGAGACCCCAAGTTTGAGCAAGACTTACCTGCAAAATTAAAGACTCTCTGTAGGGAAGCCTACATCTTATTTGATCTACCTAGAAGTAACTGTGGTGATAGTTGACCTTTAAACTTATAGAAGTAATAAAGAAGGTGGCCAAAACACTTTCATATGCAGGAGCATTTTTGAAATAAATTATTGTCCAAAGTTAAGAAGATTCCTTTTCTGGAGCAAGAGGTTTGCATGCCAAACCATTTTCTCAGATCAACACCTAGCTGATTACCTCAACAGGCTTCTCGAAGATTTATTTATGTCTTTTCTGTCGAGTGAAATTTTTACTGGAGTTAAGTTCAATTTGCTAGGATACTAATACAGAGATGTGGTACTGTGATACAAATTACTAACCACTGGGTTTAATGTTACAAGAGAGGAGTGACATTCTTCTAACTCTATTTTTTTTGTCAATATAGTTTCTTTTCTCCTCTTTATTAGAAGTGTCCTTTATGTTATGGTTGTTAGTGTTGTTGTGCACTGTTGCAAGCAATACTTTTTAAAGATCATTTACTTTCTATTTTTATTATAAATCTTTTTAAGATAATTATATGAGCTGTTAGCAAACATTGCTTAAGTGGGGTTCTCATCTGATGCTAAGCTTTATTGTGCCATAGGCTCCAAATGAATATTTTTAGTGCTAACTTTGTTAGTGCTTTCCTCAGAGTTTGACTGGACATTAATAAGGAAGGTGTATATATTCCTGGTTATTTTTTAAATTTATGAATATATCAGAAAGGGGAAGAAACAGCATTTTGAAATCTTGTCAATTTCAGACTGTCAAATGGGTTTCCAATTACCTATTAAGCAATAAAAATACACTATGTTATTTCTTCTTATGTGCTCTCCATTCCCTCAATCCAAGTATAAATATTTATGGCAGAGCATTACATTTATTTTGGGAGGGGAGAGTTAGTTATGTTAGCTTTTGATTACTGTTTCTTGATGCTTGTTTTGGTGTGTATTCTATTGCGGTCCTTGCCTCCAACTGCAAATAAATATATCCCTTGGGATCTAGCAGATTGTTAGTCCTGATGTTACAGGTATATTCCTGCCCTTTATGCTATTTCTTAAAGGAAACAAGCTGGCAAGGTAGGAAGCAGGCTAAAGAGAACTGCTATGGCAACATAGTTGAAGTGCCCCCAGTACCATCAAGGGAAAACCCAAGTTCTGATTGCATCAGGAAGGCAGAAATTAAAACCCTGGAGCAGGGACATATCAGTCTTGATTTTTATTTACTGCATTGGACAAACCTTCTATATGCACATGACTTCATTTTTATTTTTATTTTTGGGGAGTTGGTGTTGGTAATAACAATGCTAATCTAGCTATAAGTTGTACCTGAGGGTCTTCTCCCAAGTAAGCATCTTTTTGAACAATAGTTCAAAAAGTATTTAGTATTCTCTGTGAATACTATGTGCCAGGCAAAAAAAACCCCAGATATCTTCTCTTGCCTTCTTAATATGGGAAATGTGGCATCCACTTTTTATCATTGCTGCCACTGCTTCAGAATGTGATTTGCCCTTCAACTGATTTTTCTCACAAATGACTAAATGTCCATAAAGAAACAAATGTGTTCACCCTGGATTGTAAGGAATAATCAATGTCTTTTATTTACAGAAGAGAACTAATTTTTAACTAGCTTCACACAATCACTTGATTTTAGAGTGCCAATCCATTATTAGCTAAGCAGAAATTCAATTTGCTGCTCAAATTAAAGCAATAACAAAATTAAACTTTTCTCAGCAATGGATTTTTTGAAAATTGTTAAAATTCCTGACAGGCTTTCAGTTTACCTGAAACAATGCTACCACCTAGTGACAAAGAAGTTAAATTCCAATTTATGCTTTTGTATTATGTAGCTGGCATTCCTAATTTTACAAGGAGTGCAGGATATCATGTTAACCCATTAGAAAAAAAATAAAAATATCAATAGTATAATATTATTATTATGCTCGATTACAAGGAGGCAGGTAAGGGAACAATCATGTTAGTTTATTAAAAAATTCTTAATATGAATATGGCCGTTAAAGGGACTAGGAACTAATAATGATCATACAAATTGAAAAAATCCTGCAATCTTGCAGATTGTAAAAATCTAAACATTTCCTTGTTCCTGGTAAAAAATATTATTTTGTCACCTGAAAGAGGCAACTAAAATAGAACATTAAAAAAAACCCATCAAGCTGAACTCAGACAGCTCTGCTCTCAAGTATTACATGTTGGATTATTCAAAGAACTGATAATATATACAAACTAGGGACAAGGCTATACTTAACTTCTTATTTCCACGTCAGGACTACAGTAGTTTTGCACATCTTCAATGTATAGATAGATCTTGAAAATAAAAATTGTGCAGTAATTTAAAAGCCTCTTTTCAAAATAATTTTCAGATCAAGAGAAATTATGATGGTTGAATTGGTGTAGGATTTCTCATTTCCATAAGCATAACATGCAGGAATTTTGAAATATCTATGGCCATTGTTCATGATGACTGGGATACATAATTTATAATCCATGATATATAGTCTGCAACTCTACTTCCTATAATTCAGTATGATATTATGATGTTCCTGTTAGGGATACACCCTAGCAGAATCTGCACGGCAGTCAGGCAGGCAGGCAAATATGTGAAATAAACGTTTTTGTAGCTTACACTCAGTAAAACAGATACACTGTGCTAGTTAAATAGTTTATTCCAGTAAGAGTTTTAGCATAGTCAAACAGTCCATATATCATTCACTAGTTCAGTCCGTCCGGGGATTATTAAGTTGCAAAGTCCAGTATTGAAAAAGAGATCAGTAAACTTACAAATATCAGTCCAGTAATATATCTCTTCACAGTAGAGTTATAAAGAAAGTCAAACCTCCTTTCTTCCTTCAGCAGCAGCAGGGAACACGCAGGTATCAAATCATCAATCCATCATTGTCAGCAAGCAATTCAGTAAGCCAGCAATACAGTAAGCCAGCAGGTTCTCTTGCTCCCTCTTATGGCGGTTTTACAACCGCACCCAAAAATTACATGCTTTGCAGTTTAAAGTGACACACACTTAAATTCACTATCATAGTTTATATATATTATTTTACCCAAACTATGTTAGGTAACCTTGTTATTCCTAACATACTCCCCTTTTGGGTAATATAATAATATATATATCTATTTACAACCTTAACCCATAGTCATCACAACTTTCTTTGTGTTCGACTGAACCTTGGGCTTTTGTAAACTGATCAGCAATATTTTCTTCAGTCATACAATGTTCCAATTTTATTAAACCATTTTTTACAGATTGTCTTACATTCAGATATCTAAGATCTGTATGCTTAGATCTCGTTTTCACAGCAATATTTGTAGCCAACCGTATGGCTGCTTGATTGTCCTCATAAACTACAATGGCATCTTTAACAGTTATTCCCATATCCAATAACAACTGTTTATACAGAATTAAATCAGTACATAATAAAGATAGACATGAAAATTCTGCTTCCATTGTGGACATACTTATGTGTTGCTGTCTAATTGACCTCCAACCAATCAGTGCTTTTCCTAAAAGTATAGCCATACCTGAAGTTGATTTCCTAGTGTTTATGTCTGTTGCAAAACTTGCATCAGCATATGCACTTAAAATCAGATCATCTTTTGGCTCCAAATACAATGCATAGTGCATTGTCCTTTTAAGATATCTTAAGATACATTTTGTCGTTTGCCAGTGTCGTTCAGTGGGTTCAGCGTTGAATCTTGCCAATTGATTAATGCCATAGGCAATGTCTGGCCTTGACCAATTACTAATGTACGATAAACTACCAATTAATGATTGATAAATATTCTTATTGAATTTTGGACTTTGAGCATCAGTACGGCCAAATTCCTGACTCATTGGAGTTTTTGCTGGTTTACAAAGTTCCATCTTTTTATATTTTTAGTAATTGATAAATCTTATCCTCTTGAGATATCTTATAGCCACCTTTGGTTTTATTTATTGTCAATCCTAGATACTGTTTTATTTCTGCTAATTGCTTTAATTTTATCCTCTTACCTAATAATGATATTATTTCAGTAGCTTCATTATTAGTTTTTGTAATTAAAGCAATATCATCTGTAAACAACAATAATAATGACATTGTTCCATTTGTCTCTTTTTAAAATACATATGGATCAGCTAAACCTGCTTTAAACCCTATATTGTTTAACTCCTTAACAATATATTGGTTCCATTCATAACCAGATTGTTTTAATCCATAGAGACTCTTTTTAAGCTTCCAACAGTCATTATTTGTTTTATCATCCTTAATTCCTACAGGTTTCTTTAAGTATATAGTGTGCTGTAATGGTGCATGCAGATAGGCAGTTTCTATATCAAAGTGATTTATAGTATAATTCTTCTTACCTGCCCACACTAAAGCTGCTCTCAAGGTTGTTGCTTTTAGACTCGGTGCAAATACTTCATCATAATCACATGCAGTTTGATTAAATCCTTGAGCTACCAACCTAGCCTTATGGGTAACAGTCCCATTTTTACCTGTTTTTAATTTAAATAAGTATTTACAGACAATGGACTTTTCACCTGGAGGTAATTTAACATTTTCATAAACTTCCATTTGTTTCAATGAATTTAGTTGCTTCTCCATTGCTCTATGCCAATTTTCTTGATCCTTTGCAGGATACATTCTAAGTTCTTCAACAGTAGTTGGAACTTTACTAACTTGGCAAACTACACTTGCTTGGTACCTGTCAGGTGGTCTGGTTTCATGTGTTGAATGTCTAGGTATTACAGGGCTTACAGGTGGACTTTCATGTACTACCTGTTCCTGGTTATCTATTTTTTCCTGTTCACCTATTTCTTCCTGTTCTGGTCCTATGTACTCTTCCTGTACTTCCTCTTTAATTGTATTCTTATTATTACTGATATGTTGTTTTGGTCTTTTGTAGGTTTCTATGATTACATCCTTACTTGAATCTTGCTCCAGTTTTTCCCATCCTACATGTTCAAGGAATTTTGCACTAGCACTACAGTAAACGCTAGATGTACCTTTTTCCCAGAATCTGTATGATTTGTGATTAGATTCATAACCTACAAAGAAGAACCTTTTAGCCCTATGCTGCCCCTTATGTCTCAGTTGTGTAGGAATATGCACCCATGCTGGTGCTCCAAATGTGTGCATGTAGCTTAGGTCAGGTTTTCTGCCATGCCACCGTGTGAATGGTAATTCACCTGTTGTTGAGTTAACAACATTATTCAATATATGATTACCACACATTATTGCTTCTCCCCACAAATTTTCAGGTAATCCTGAATCCGACAACATAGTACGAGCCATTGCCTGTATTGTTTGGCCTCGTCTTTCTATAAAGGAATTATGTTGTGTCCTATATGGTGCAGACTTTTTATGTTCAACCCCGCCATCTTCAGTTTATTTTGGAATTTATTGTTTATAAATTCCGTACCATTATCAGTTAGAAGAGTTACTAATTTCCTTTTAGTTTTTCTTTCTGCGAATTTAAGCCAATTAAAGAAATTTTGATTTGTTTCCGTTTTGCTCTTCATTAGATAACAAACCATATCTGGAATAATGATCGATTATACTTAATATATAACGAGCACCTCCCACACTTGGTTTTTTAGGACCTATAATATCAGCAAATACGACCTCTAGAGGCTCCTTTGTTTTAAATCCATTAATTCTATTTGCTGGTATTACCTTGCCTTTTTCTTGACTGCATGCATTGCAGTGCAAATACTTACTGCAAGGCTTCAGTTTTATACCTTTAGACAGTTCAACCGTTTGTTTGAGCATTTTAAAATTTATATGTCCTCAACATCTGTGTAACAAATGTATGCGTTCATCATGAGGTTTAACTTTATTATATACTGTTTTAGCTACCTTGTTTCTCACATAATAAGGCCGGGCCTTATTTTTTTTTGACCCCTGAAAAAATAGTTAGGATGTCTTTTCGGGGGTGACTTAATTCCCCCCCCTTGCATCCTCGGGTGGGTGTGCTGGCGGCGACAGCTTAGATATTCGGGAGACCTTCAGGTTCGGGCCACCGTTGCTTTCCCTTCTCCCTTGCTGCCGTGGCGTTAGGCATTTGGCGCAGCCATGTGCAGCCAGTCAGGGCTCCTCCCTGCAACCGGAACCCCGAGACACTTGGCTTCAGGCGCTCCCGTCTTCCCTTTGCTTTCGAAGGTAAAGCGAATTATTTTACAAAGCCTCCCCTGCCCGAGAGGGCAGCCCAACCCCATGTGGGGAGGCTAATTTCCCGGGGCCTCTTCCATTCCTTCCCCACCTCCCTACACTGCGTGCCTCTGACGCGCCGGTCCCTTCAGCCCAGTGAGCTCTTCCAGCTCAAAGAAAGGCCAGGCGGGCGGCTGCAGAGCAGCAGCAGGGGTCTGAGCCGCTCGCAGCGGAAACAGCCACCAGCCTTAGCCCAATGCAGGGAGAACGAGTGAGGTTAGTGCCCGCCAGCCCATCCTTCCCGCCTCCGCGGCTCGGTTTCCCCTACCGGCGGGTCCTCCTTTCGTGCGGAGAGCTGCGGGGGAAGGTGCTCGCCCGAGAGGATTTCTTCCTCTCTTTCCCCGCAAGGTCAACGTCTGCGCTGCGGAGGAGAGGGCAGGAGTGCCTCCCCACCAGACCCTCCACTCATCCTGCCAGGGCCGCGCCAGAGCTGTAAGGGCTGGGCAGAGCTGGGAAAGTGAGCCGTGGGTGTGTGCGTGCCTCCTCCTGCCCCTCATTCCCAAATCTCGCCGGGCGAGCCACGGCTTCCTCACCTCTCAGCAAGCAGGAGGAACCTCCTGCCCTCTCCTCTGCAGCGCAGACGTTGACCTTGCGGGGAGAGTTCCTCTTGGGCGAGCGCCTTCCCCCGCAGCCCTCCGCACGAAAGAAGGACCCACTCGTAGGGGAAACCGAGCCACGGAGGTGGGAAGGACGGGCTGGTGGGCTCTAACCTCACTCGTTCTCCCCGCGTCAGGCTAAGGGTGGTGGCTGTTTCAGCTGCGAGCGGCTCAGACCCACTGCTGTTGCTCCGCAGCTGCCCACCTGGCCTTTCTTTGAGGTGGAAAAGCTCGCTGGGCTGAAGGGACCGGCGCGTCAGAGGCGCGCAGTGTAGGAAGGTCAGGTAGGAATGGAAGAGGCCCTGGGAAATTAGCCTCCCCACGTGGGGTTGGGCTGCCCTCTCAGGCAGGGGAGGCTTTGTAAAATAATTCGCTTTACCTTCGAAAACAAATGGAAGACGGGAACGCCTGAAGCCAAGTGTCTCCTCAGGCCTCCGGTTGCAGGGAGGAGCCCTGACTGGCCGTGTATGGCTGTGCCAAACGCCGTGCAGTTGCTCTAAACGCTGCGGCAGCAAGGGAGAAGGGAAAGCAATGGTGGAAGGTCTCCCGATATGAAGTGCCCCACCAACGCAGGCAGCACTATATCCGGGCATGCAACAAAAATACTTCCTAACGGCAAGTTTTCCCCCCCATTTTGTATTTTTAATATGGGGCTTAATTTGGGGGGAGGGGCTTAATTTGATTTTATGCCAATAAAACATGGTGGGGCTTCCTATTGGTGGAGGCCGTATTGTTGGAGAAACACGGTACCTCTAATCAATTATCATTTAACACATACAATTCACCTTTTAAAGTTGCAGTCACTTTTTTACCTTCCTTTTCTATTATGCAGTTTTCTCCCCTAAAGGTAACTACATAACCTAGTTTAACCAAAACTCTAACTGAAAGCAAATTAAACTTAAGTTGTGGTACATATAACATTTTTACATTTTCTTTTTATGCAAGAACAATGTGCAATACCTTCATCTTTTGCTTTCATTTTCCAGCCATTAGCTAACGATATCTCTTGTGAATTCGTGGACATCTTAATAAATCTTTTCTTATCTTTTATTATGCAGTGCGATGCTCCACTATCTACAACCCATAAATTATTATTTAGTTTCGTTGCTATACATGGCTAACTCTAAGCATTTTTCATCCTTTTGATGCCTTTTAGCATTCTGGCTGGCATTGTGGCGTTTTCCTTTCTTGCAGAATCTAGCCAAATGTCCTTTTCCTCCACAATTAAAACATTTTCTAATTGTATAGACTGTCGAAGATTCTTTATCTTCTTCAGTTTGTTCCCTTCTCAGTTGATCCCTTTCAAGCCTTCTCCTGGCTTCTTCAATTAATCTGCCAGTGATGTCAGTTAATGTGAGGTTATCTTTTGGCAGTACTTCCAGTGAAGTTACATAGTCATCATAGCTCTCATCTAATGAAGACAAAATTATATAAACCTGATGTAGTTCTGTGAAGATAAGTTCTTTTTCATGCAGTTCCTGAAAAATTCTCTTCATAGTGTTTATATGAGTCAACATGTCTCCATTCTTTTGAAGATGTGTTCTGAACAATTTCCGTTTAAGATTTATATGTGCTCCTGCACTGTCGCGAACATAAATCTTCTTTAAATTCTCCCAACATTTCGCAGCTGTTTCTTCTCCACGAATATGGACAAGCTGCTGGTCACAGAGTGTCAGTCCTATTATACAGAGAGCTTGCTCATTCTTCAGTTGATATTCTTGTATTTTCTGGGCATCATCCTCATCCTCCAGATCCCAAGTATCTACCTCTGGTGGGTTTTGAATTATACTCCACAAACCTTCTCTGCGTAGAAGTAGGCTGCATTTCATAGACCATGAAACATAGTTTGTTCCATCCAGTTTGGATATTAGAGACAAACTTGGTAAATTGACTTGTGCCATCTTTTTCTGGATATTAAACTATAATTAATAAAACACAGCTGTCTGTTTACAGTATTGTGTAACTACACTAACTCTCACTTTATATAAGCCTGTTATATCCTGGTTAGTCTGACTGTGCAGCCTGGGCCCATAACCATTGTTAGGGATACACCCTAGCAGAATCTGCACGGCAGTCAGGCAAATATGTGAAACAAACGTTTTTGTAGCTTACACTCAGTAAAACAGATACACTGTGCTGGTTAAATAGTTTATTCCAGTAAGAGTTTTAGCATAGTCAAACAGTCCATATATCATTCACTAATTCAGTCCGTCTGGGGATTATTAAGTTGCAAAGTCCAGTGTCGAAAAAGAGGTCAGTAAACTTACAAATATCAGTCCAGTAATATATCTCTTCGCAGTAGAGATATAAAGAAAGTCAAACCTCCTTTCTTCCTTCAGCAGCAGCAGCAGCAGCAGGGAACACGCAGTTATCAAATCCTCAATCCATCATCGTCAGCAAGCAATTCAGTAAGCCAGCATACAGTAAGCCAGCAGGTTCTCTTGCTCCCTCTTATGGCGGTTTTACAACTGCACCCAAAAATTACATGCTTTGCTGTTTAAAGTGACACACACTTAAATTCACTATCATAGTTTATATATATTATTTCACCCAAACTACGTTAGGTAACCTTTTTATTCCTAACAATTCCCCTCTAAAGGACTCTGCATATCAAATGGGAAAAGTCTAACCTTTTTAAGTGTAAGGGTAAAATCAAATTTATCAGAAAGAAGTGAGAAAATACAATGCTTGAAGATTATTAAGGGCTGCATGGGGAACAACTGGCTGAAACTTAACCGATAGGATGGAATGGCTTTGGGTTTGGTGTTCTTTGATCTATGGAGAATTGCCACCTTTCATCTGGATGGAGTGGCATTGCCCCAGGCAGACCAAATATGTAATCTGGGAGTTGTCCTGAACTCACAACTCCTGTTCAAGGAAAGGTAGCAGTCATGGCCAAGAGGACTTTTGAGCAACTGCAAGTTGTGTGCCAGCTATGCTGTTTCCTGGACCAACAATCCCTATTCATAGAGGCATCCACACCCTAGTTACCTCGTCTAGGGCTGCCCTTAAAATATCTGTAAGCTTCGATTGGTTCAAAATGCAGCAGCTTGCATGCTTCTATATAGATCTAGATGTGCACATAACACATGTCTTATATGCATGCTTTTATATAGGCCTAGATGTGCTCTCCTGGGGGAGCTGCATTGCTGAGTTGCTTCCGGGTCCAATTCCAGTGCTAGTTGACACCTTCAAAGCCCTACATGGCTTGGAACTAGGTTATTTGAAAGAGCATCTTTTCCCAGTGACATCTACTTTACCCAACAGGGTGGGGAAGCAGGGAATGTTATTGGTCTACTCTCCTAAGGAAGTCCATTTAGCAGGACTAAAAAGGGCCTTTTCTATGGTCGCTCGCTCTCTGTGGAATATAATCCACATGGAGGTAAGATTGGCCCCCACTCTGACAATTTTTCACAAGGCCTTGAAGACCTGGTTTTGCCAACAAACCTGGGGACCCCAGAACAGGATATAGCCCATCAAATGCTTGTTTGTTGTTGCCAGGGCAGGGCGGTGGTGTGGTTTTTATATTTTGTTTTGATTGTTGTAAGCCACACAGACTCATTGAGAGTGAGTTGGGTGGCCATATACATTTGTTTAAATAAATTATAGCATAAAGGTGTTCAGTGGAGGTGGGAAAAATATTATGGATTGGATAATATATGTGAATTTAGATGCAGTAGACCACTACATATACCTTGGCCAACGGATCCCCAATGGAAGGTGATATAAAAAAGGAAATTGAACAGTGTGTTAAATGTGATTGGCAGGCATTTGGCAAGTTAAACGTAATTTTCAAGAACCACCTCCTATGCCTAAAGAGAAAAGTTTTTGATTAGTGTGTGCTACCTGTTCTAACCTATACTAGCAAAACATGGGCACTAATCTCACAATCAATATAAAAGGTACAAGTGGCTCAAACGGACATGGCAAGGTACATACTTGACATCATAGGACAAGATAGAAAGACCTGTATATGGATTAGAGAACAAACAAAAATATTCAATGCCATCAAGAGTAAAATAATTAAAATGGAAATGGGCTGGTCACAAACCAAGAACAACTGATGGTAAGTGGATAAAGGCAGTCATAGAATGGATTCTACTTGATAAAAAGCATCCAAAAAGAGACCTAAAACAAGATGGAGTGATGACATCAGCAAGCATTGTGCGCTCAAAGGGCAAAGGAAAGCTCAAGACCGTATTAGTTGGAAAAGGCCTTTATCCCACAATGGATAGACCAGGAGTGTCACACTCATGTTGTCAAAGTGGTGTCACATGACGTATTGGGACTTTCCCCCCCTTTGCTAAACCAGACAGGTGAGGGGCCAGCAGCTGACGCATCTGGCCTGCGGGCCAGGAGTTTGACACCCCTGGGATAGACATTTTCTACTATGATGATGATTATGTGAATTTAACTAGTATTAGACTCCCAATGTATTTTATTGCATTAGTTTCTGTTTCTTGTAGTTACATGTTCTCTTTCCAAACTTTGTTTTTATTCCATTTATCAAAGACATATATCTCATTTTTTCCATTTACCATTAACAGTATTTGAAAAGTGCTTTTAAATAAAGTTCATGCAGTATTTTTGTAATGGCCTTATCAATATTTTTTTTTGTTTTTTAACATCACTGTTAACATATTCCAAGAACTTGACAACCCTGAATAAATATTAGTTTTTACATTTGAATGTCTTGGAATTTAATTTTTATAGCTGTCTGAAAACACTTAAAATTTAATTAACTGTGTGCTTTCTCTGATTACAAGGAACAAATCACTGGTATTTCTTTGAATGCTGACATGCAGATGATAACTTTTCTAAAGTTAAATCCAAAGGAAAAAATGTCAGTAACGTTCAAAACTATTAGGAAAATAACTATTAGGGCTGAGAAAATGTTGCCATTTCCAGAGAGCGCCTATTTTGTAGCTACTACGGTAGGATACCTTCCTTGAAAGAAATAACGATCTTTATCTCGTTTGGATTGGGACAGAGGCGAAATTAACAAGGGAACAGTAATGGAACGGACTCTCTCGCATCTTGTCATCCCTTGTTCTGTCAATGAAAATACAAAAAAATAAATAAATTTGAAAATAAAAACTACATCTAAAGTTGTCCCAAAATACCCGTTTCTAGATCATAGAAGCCTCTGGGTGCGCCGCCAAGCTGGGGAGAAAACAATGCCTTTTCATGAAAAAATAACTGGGCATCCATTCTGCACTGAAATCTGTTTTAAACGAGTAAGTAAAATACTGCCCCCTTCCCTTTCCTTTTAAAAACACGTTATCCGATTTAATATGACTTGGCGAGGGCAGAGAGCCCTAAGATTAACAAATTTCTAGGTTCCAACCACATCCCCCACCTTAAGTAGAACCGGCGTTTTCGGGCGTTTAATGTTTAAACTTCAGTACGTGCCTCCATCACGTGGGACAATTCTAAGCGGAACCGGAAGCGAGGGCTTCCATGGAGTCCCTGGTTTGTTGTGGTTATATTTAGAACTCTAATTTGGGGGCGGATCAGGGAGACGGAAGTATTGGCCATTTCCTTCTATGTCCCGGAAGCCAAGGCATTGTTGTTGCCGGCCCCGGCGAGAGTCAAGGAATAGGCGCTGGGAGCCATGTCGTGAGGTGCGCTGAGCTGCGGGTGACGCCGCTCAGAAAAGGTCCTGCCGAGCAGGGTGGCGGTGGCTCGGCTTCCTATATGGGCCATACTATTTCGAGGAAAAGCACTAATCCGAAAGCGGAGAAAAATCACCTCCGCGCCCCCCTGAGGGGGAAGGTCCCTCCGCCGCCACGGACCCGGACCTGCTTCCTCCGGGGGCCCTGCATGCTGTGTTTCTTGGTCCACAGTGCCAGGCCACCCGCCGCGAAGGACCAGCCGTCGCCTTCCTTCCCCTGCACGGCTGCGAAGCCCTCTGGCGACCGCCACGTTCGGCGCCTTTTGCGCTGGCCTCCCGTGTCGGTCTGGGAAGAGCAGGGTCGCCGCCGTTTGCTCTTCTCCAGGCTGCTCTTTTCGACGCTTCTTCCTCCTCCTCCGCCGCCGCCAGCGCGCCGGGGCTTCTTCGGATCTGCGCTGGAGAGCAGCGAGGCTCCCGTGGAGATGGTGTGCAAGCGCAAAGGGATCGGGCTGCGCGCCTATCCGCCGCGGAAACAGCCCCGTTGCGCCATCCTCCGGGGAAATGCGGCGGGTCCCGGCGCCCCTTCGCCGCCCTCGACCGACCCCGCCGAATGCCAGCAGGTGCTCTTGCCCGAGCAGCACCTCTGCCCTCTGCCCCGCGCCGTAGATTGTGCCCGGGAAGCTTCGCCTAAAGACTCCGTCGCCGAGGATGGGAAGGAGATAATCCCAAGTAGCTCTCCCTCGCACCTGCCGGAGCTCGATGGGAGAGAGAGGCCCGAGCCGGGCGAACCTTACTGTGAAGAACCCCCCGAAAACCCGGAGGACTGTTGCCAAGAATCGCAGCCACCGCTGCCGGATATTAACCAGCTGCCTCCCTCCATCCTTCTCAAGGTGGGTTTGCTGGGCATGGACTGTCAAGGGTGGTGCTATCAGATAGCTATGATACGCAGACTTCCAAGGTATGCTGTGGTTATCTAGTTTTTTTCCCCTTGTTTTTAAACAAGCTGTCAGTTAAGTTTTCTTCCTTCCTCCTGATCTTCAAGAACTGCTGTTCACTGATTTCTTTGATACCTGCGTGCTGCATTCTGCTTTGGCTACATCGCACCTGTACCTGTTTCTCATTCCGGGTTCAGCCGTGTGTTAAAAACAATCAGTGGCAGCAGTGCCTGGAATCCCATTGCTGGGTGTCCAACCTGTTATTAGATTGCTTTTGCTGTGCTGCTTTGCCATAGAGATGGGGATGAAGACTTGGTGTTGAGGTCTGTGCTGTTTTGTAATCCATTTAAAGCACTGAGCTACAGGTTTATTGAAAGCGATGCTGACAAGGAGTCAACTGAAATGGAATCCCTGACTTGAGAAGATGATGAATGTTTTTAGGAGATAATTTTTATCTTTTCATAAGGTAATACTCAGTAATTCAGAACTGTTCAGCTTGATGTGGAAAACAAATAAATAAAGTTATTTCATATGAACAAGTGATAATTAAAGTGAATTATTTGGTGTAGCTTTGATAATTGCAACTTTCATTTCTGTTATACCGGAATTGCAGGAAGAAGTAAGTCTGAAATTGGAAGCTGCTCATCTGCTTCTTATTTTGCAGGGTTTTATTTTGCTTTTTTAAAAGTTTAACTGGATAGCTTGGGACTTTTAATACCAAATGATTCACAGATATCATTTCCCAAAACTTAAGCCTATTTTTTGACATTTATAATATATATTTGAAAGTTTTAGATTATTTTATTTTGGCTCTCTGGTACCTTCAGAATGGTCTGAGAAGAATCAAGCAGAATAAAGTATTATGTAAAATGCATAGGTGGCATTCAGAAAACTGTATACCAAGATGACACACATCTCTCTCTACATGGAAACCAGGGAATATTTTAAAGATCCAATCTAAAGACCCTTAAGCGTCTACCTGCTGGTGAAATATAAAAATTTTGATATTTTACGAAACTGCTTTATTTGTTTCTTTGTTCCACACTATTGCAGTTACTTCAGTTCTTCTTGAAATCGATGAACAAAAAGCCCTTGAGTGAACCTCCAAAGAATTCTGCCTTAACTTGTAATTGCTATTTATAATGATAGAATTTATAAGTTTACTTAATAGAGCAGAGATACTGCCTTCCAATTTTTTAAAATAGCAACTTGTTATTAACAGTCATTAAACAAATGCCTCTAATAAATGTTATATATTCAAATTAGTTCAAGTTAAATGCTTATTTACTGTGGGTAACTTGCATTGAAATAATTAAAACAATATTCCAAGAAGTAGGCTACCAATGTAATAGTTGCACATTCTAAACATTTCTTCATTGATAGTTTATTTTTACTTTTTTATTTGGATACCACTACTTTATCCTTTAACGATGGCAGAAAATAAAGACATCAGCTTTGCTTTGAATTGACTACTACAGGTAGTCCTTGACTTACAACAGTTCATTTAGGACTGACTTTCAACAGTTGCCAAAAAAGCGAACATAGTTCTAGGCTGCATTAACAGAGGGACAGAATCAAGATCACATGAAGTGTTAATATCACTTTATAATGTCTTGGTAATACCACACTTGGATACTGCATCCAATTTTGGTCGCCATAATGTAAAAAAGATGTTGAGACTCTAGACCAGGGGTCTCCAACCTTGGCTCCTGGAAGCCTGGCGGACTTCAACTCCCAGAATTCCACAGCCAGCTGGCTGTGGAATTCTGGGAGTTGAAGTCCGCCAGGCTTCCAGGAGCCAAGGTTGGAGACCCCTGCTCTAGACCAAGTTCAGAGAAGAGCAACAAAGATTATTAGAGGCCTGGAGGCTAAAACATATAAATGGTTGCTGGAATTGGGTTAGTAGTGTTCCAATATCTCAGGGGTTGCCACAAAGAAGAGGTAGTGAAGCTATTCTCCAAAGCACCTGAAGGCAGGACAAGAAGCAAAGGATGGAAACTAATCAAGGAGAGAAGCAACCTAGAACGAAGGAGAAATTTCCTGATAGAACAACTTGCCTCCAGAAAGTGTGAATGCTCCAACACTGGAAGTTATTTAGGGGAGATTGGATGACTATTTGTCTGAAAACCTCCAAGGTTAGTTCCAACTGTTATTCTATTCTGTTCCATTTAGTGACAATTCAAAGTTGCAATGGCATTGAAAAAAGTGACATGGCTATTTTTCACATGGCCATTGTAGCATCCCTGAAGTCATTTGATCAGAATTTGGATAGTTGGCAATGATTTATATTTAAGTCAGTTTTAATTGTCCTAGGGTCATGTCACTTTTTGCAAGCTTCTGACAAGCAAAGTCAGATTCACCTAACACCTGTGTCACTAAGTTAACAATTGCAAGGATTCACTTAACAACTGGGGCAAGAAAGGTCATGAAATGGGCCAAAATTCTCTTAACAAATGTTTCACTTAACAACAGAAATTTTGGGCTCAATTGTACCCGTAAGTCAAGGACTACCTGTATTTAAGTCCAATGTGTTGTATCAGCATTAGGTATTTGTACCCATTTTTTACTCATCTGAAGCTCAAATGATGCATTATCTAAGGGTTTGTAAATGCAGACATTTTCCAGTTAACTTTTGACCTTTTTTTCATCAAGGCTGTGTATCTTGGCTCTTAATGGAAATGGTGTGGAATCTGTATTTACAAAAAGGGGGGGAGAAAGCAAATCAAATGCTTGTGAATTTGTTCCAGCATTCTGATAGACAAATCCTACTATAACTTAACATAATTTTTGACTGTTGTACCACTCCATCTCAGATTTTCATGCACTGCAAAGAAATTTTCTCATTCCATTTAATAATGTAATTGCTACAGATGCATTTTTTAATCTATAATCCTCACTCCACCCCCTTTTTTAAACTAAATTCAGCTTAATGGGTTAAAGACAGAAGTTTGCAGCTATTATAAAAAATAGCTGGCCAAATAAACATATTGAATGTGTGCAAGTTTTAATTTTTAATTATTTTTCATAGCTAACATAGCAACCATTGGAGCATATTAATGAGTAGCTATGAAAGATATACAGCTAGAATTACATTTTTTTAAAAAAAGATGACGCTTGCATTGGAGAACTGTTAAAATACTACCATTGGCATATTATTAAAAGGAACTTTGAAGGCATCTGACTTTCTCTTTTTATTTTCATAGATATTTTCCAATTTATCTTTGAATGAGCGATGTCTTTCAGCATCATTGGTTTGTAAATACTGGCGTGACCTCTGTTTAGATTTCCAGTTTTGGAAACAATTGGACCTCAGTAGTCGTCAGCAGGTATGGAGTAGGCAAGATTAAAGTATGAATGTCTTTTTCTTCAGATAAAAAGTGATGGTTGAAAGATGAACATATGGAATATATGCTATGTCAGATCGTTACTTAGGTAGTAAATAATTTTGAGTATCAAATGCAATTTATAGTTATGTTCATATGTAAAACTAAGCACAGGTTAATGTGCTATAGAATGTACTTTGAGAAGACTGTGAGCCACCAACAGCAAATTTTACAGATGTTCCTTTTCAGGCAACATGCCACCCATTAGGATTGTATATAAGTTCAAATTGATGTTTAGCTGAATGAAAATGTGAGTGAAGCCATATTGTCCTGTCACATCTAAAAGTGAACAAATATGACTCTTGTTTTCCTTTACTGACTTCGTAATGTTTTCTCAGTGGTTTATAGCATTTGGAAAATCTAAAAGATGTTTTTGCCCATGTATAACAATTGCATTCTTCTAGCCTTTTCACATTTTCCTGGAGAAAGTTGGAAGTCTCCTACAAGCCACCTTCTGAAACACAAGAACTTGGAGGTGCATGTTGCTGGATCAGATTGAGAGGAGATTTTCTTCTTTATTAGCAATATTCATCAGTGCCATAATTTTTTTAGTGGTTTTCAAAGCTGCTATTTTTTTACAAGTTACTATAGTAAGAAACACACAGAAGCTTCAGAGAGACATGAAGTGTTTTGCTATTGAGACAAAATATATAGAGTCCTTGGTACTCTCTGAGTTTGGTTGTTTGCTTGTAGATGTTCCATTACTTGATTAGATATCCTCAATGATAATTTATTGGGTAATGAAGCATCTGCAAGTACAATCAAGCTCAGAGAACACTGACTGCACAATTCATCCCTGAGCTACGTATATTCTCTTCCATTGGATACAGAATATATTGCCCCTTTTCTGAAAAGGGAGCCATGTCAAATCTTTGCACCTAGGTCTTTGGTGTGTTTGGATGTTGCTTTGTGTGTGTGTGTGTGTGTGTGTTTCTTTTGTTTGATAGCAGTGCAGAAGTGCAGTGGCTCAATTGGGGATAAAGGAATTGTCCATGATTGCACCAATACCTGTTTTTATATAAACCATTGTTTATAAATTGAGCATCCAGTCCAATAATTTATTACATAATTTATATATTATGGTGTTCCAAATTGCTCCAGGTGGTGATTGAAGACATTGGAAAAACAAATGGAGCAATGGAGTCATTGCTGCATGAAGAGTTCTGGTATTTGTTAAACCAGTATCTCTGTTCAAACCAAAACATGACGAGCCATGGCATGGTTTTATATTGTGGTTGAGATTTTCTTTACACATACTCTGCTGGATCACAGTATGGCTTCATATAGATAAGCTAGCTGAATGATAATGATGTAAATAAAACATTTTATGCAACCCAGATACCTAAGATCTTTCTTTGTGATTTTTGTCTAATGTGTATTAGGACAACATGAACTTTTTCTGTTGTTCCAGACAAAAAATTAGATCCTGGTTGCTTGAAAGTTGGAATAGTGCAAGGGATTGTTCTAGTGCAAAACTAATATTTCTTAATGCAAGTACTAGGTTTGGAGGTCTACAGAAGTGTTCAGTCTTTGAAATCTGTGTTGAGAACTAGAATTTTTGATTTTTCTCTAATGTGTATTAGGACAACATGAACTTTTTCTGTAGTTCCAGACAAAAGACTAGATCCTGGTTACTTGAATGTTGGAATGATGCGAGGGATTGTTCTAGTACAAAACTAATATTCCTTAATGCAAATACTAGGTTTGGAGGTCTACAGAAGTGTTCAGTCTTCGAAATCTATGTTGAGAACTGAGAATTTTGTGAATGTTACACATAGATTATAGGTAGTTGGAAATGTTTCTAGATAGAATGTTACATAATAGCCATTTTAATTCTTCATGTCACAAAAAGTAGGAATAGAAAACTAATAATATAGGATCTTGCTCTAAAAGAATTAAATACAGATTATCTAAAAACTGCCTTTTCCTACATAATAGAGGAATGTGCAGTGAAGTACCAACTATCTACACTGAGCAATCAGTTCTAAAGTCATATATTCACTGACATTATCATGTGGTTTCATTCATATAATTTTTGATAAAGTCTAATTTTATATATTGGCTATTATTTGACAGGTCACTGATGAATTACTGGAAAGAATTGCATCGCGAAGCCAGAATATAACTGAAATCAACATTTCTGATTGTCGTAATGTGACAGATACTGGTGTATGTATGCTAGCATCTAAGTGTCATGGACTTCTAAAATATACTGCATATAGGTGTAAACAGCTGTCTGATACATCTCTGTCTGCTGTTGCCTCACAATGTCCTCAGCTTCAGAAAGTTCATGTTGGCAACCAAGATCGTCTTACTGATGAAGGTCTTAAGCAGGTAAGTTTCATAATAATTAAATTCTGTTGTATGTGCCTTTAAATAATTCTAAATATATTGTGTTTATAATTCAGCCATTGATTGTTTTATATGGGACAAAGTTCTATTAAACTTTGTATATAATTAATGTAATGAATTCAAAATATGCAAAATACAACAGTTATTAGTAATTTGCATGCTATCTTTTAATATGGTATTTTGGAAACTTTGAAATAAATTGTGATTTTTTGCAGGTTCTCACAGAATTCTGAATATATACCACAGAATTGGATAAATATAATTTTTCTGTCCCCTATACCCTGAATGATTTACATGATTTTTAATATACATATTATTTTTAAAATCTTAAATATTTTTAATATTACATAGTATGATTTATATCAAGGATGCTCTATCCTTTCTGGTCTTAGAATTTTGTACTTGTTTCAGAAGGCATTCTGAAAGTAAATTTACTGTACTAGATAAGGCACAGTGTGAGATACTGCTGTCTGTGGACAATTATTTAAGTTTGTAAATACGCTGTGAAATTCTATAACTAATGTTATTTTTTTAATGTGAAAGTCTGTCATTCTTCCTGGTTACACTGTACATTGGAATAGATAAACAATGCTATTAGCAGTAGTCTTCGGAGCTGTGTTCATCTCAATTTAAAAGTTCATAGAAAACTTATTCAATTGCTGTATTCAAATGTATTTCCAATTAGAACATAAATGACCAAAATCTAGACAAATGGTTTTGAACTATTGGTTAGATATTATCAAGATAAATTTAACTTGGGAATATATTTTACATAATATTTCAATTTTAATTTAACTTTTATAACTTTCTGCTGTTTTAAAGCAAACATATAAGCAAATTAGAGGGTTTTTTTTGGCAGAATCATTCTTCAAGATTTTATTTACATAAATTATAATTAACTATTGAGAAAGTTAGAAGTTATCTTAATTTAAATTAATTAAAATAAATGCCTAGAACCTGGTAGAGATTCTGCATAATGGTGTAGAAGGATAAAATCCTAGGGTTCGGAAATTATACTTACATTAATGCAGCCTAAAAATTGCATTTATCCTTTTTGCTGCCATATCACAACTTAATTCCTCCAATTACTAATTAGTTATAGTTCCAAGATATTCACAAACATGCCAGATACTTTCCATGATCTATCTGTGCCTTTGATATTAGCAATAGCACTAACAATAGCACTTTGACTTATATACTGCCTAATAGTACTTTATAGCAACATCTGAGTGATTTTGGCATATTGCCCCCAACCTGACTCCTCATTTTACCAACCTTGGAAGGATGGAAGTCTGAATCAACGTTGAGCCTGTCAGGATTGAACTCTAGGCTGTGGGCAGAATTAGCCTGCAATACTGCATTCTAATCACCGTGCAACCATTTTTATTCATAAGAGCATATTTTTGTATTTGTACCATTTAAATTCAAATCAATATAAGAGCTTATGGTGTAAAGAGCCATGGAAAGATACATGCTTGGCATCACAAGACAAGATAGAAAGACCTGCACATGGATTAGAGAACAAACAAAAGTGTACGATATCATCAAGAGAATAAAAGAATTGAAATGGAAATGGGCTGGATAGCAAGAAGAACTGATGGCACATAGACTAAGGCAGTTATAAAATGGATTCCACTTGGTAAAAAGCATTCACAAAAGAAACCTAAAACAAGATAGATTGATGACATAAGCAAATATTGCAGGCCCAATTGGCAAAAGAAAGCTCAAGACCATATTTGTTGGAAACATGCAGAAGAAGTCTTTACTCTACAGTGGATAGACAATGGCTAGAATGATGAGGATAATGATGAAGATCTATTGAATAGTGGTTTCATCCCATTTTTAAAAACTTATCATAGTTATATTGTGGGGGAAATAGAGGAAACCATGTTGGATATGTTTAATGCCTTGAGTTATTTGTAAAAATAATGACAGCATACAAATAATTAAATGAGATAAGATTAGCTGATAACACTTGGTCTTGGCAATTCTTTTTTTTTTTAAACAAATTTTATTAATTTTAAAGACAAACAACACATCATTAACCATTAAGTACATAAAACCTCTTAACATTATACATTTTTACAAGTCGGATAAAACATTATTTTTATACAACATAATTCTAATTTATCCCATTTCCATATGGACACATAAATATCTTTCAGCAAATTTCTCATTATTTCTCTTTACTCTTATTCAATTTCATTTCTTTTCTATATTTATCCATTTTATAGTCATCATATTCATTTCTTTCTGACTTGTTTACAATTATTCTCATCTAACATTCCTCCAAGGTTTTATTGATTCTTTTTTTTTTTAAACACATTTTATTAATTTTACAGAAGACACAATACACAAACATACAAAACACAAAACATAAACAAAACTAAAAGATCTTTTATGAAGGTTGCCTGATCCCGGGTTAAAACTCTTCACACAGACACAAATTCAAACATCATATTCATCCCATATATCCTTCCATATCTTATTATCATTTTCTTTTTTTTATATATATATAAAAACCATTTTTATCAATTTTATAAAAACAATGCAAGGCATAACAGCTTATAAATTCTTTTCTAGGAAAAAATAATAATAAAAAATCAATAGAGCATAACAATTCCAAATTATAGTATCAATACTTTATCTATTTAACTTCATATCTTATCCCTACTTCTCCTTTTCATCCAAATTATTTCTTATTAATTAAAATTTTATTGCCTTTTATCAATATACAAAATCCAAAAAAAAAACCATAACAAAACCTTTATATATCCTTCCATATCTTATTACCATTTTCAATAATATTCTTTGTCTGTTCTATTTCCAACTATCCATTCATCTTTTTTCTTTTACTATACTTCTCCTATACACCAATTGGAGTAACGTCTATAACTCGTTACCCTAACTTAAAAGTACTTCGTATAACAATTTTTCTTGGGATTCTGTTTAAAAGATTCTAAAATTACATAATGAATTTTATACTCTAAATACACATATAAAAACACAAACTTATGTACCCTCCAGAATCCCTCTTTTATCCTAAATTAAATTCACCCATTGTCTCTAAATAAACTTTTTTTCTTTAGATCTTGCTTCCCCCCATTAAGGCTTCTCCTCCCCCCCTTTCTCTCTTGCTTATTCTTCTCCTTGCCCTTTTTACCCCTTTGTTTTTCCTCCTCCCTTTTCTTACTCCTTTTCCTTTGCTTTCTAACCTTGCCTCCACCTTTTCGCTCATTTTTCTCTTTTTTGGTTGTTTTTATAATTCTTAAAATCCCCTTTTTCTTATCCTTTTTCTCCTCCTCTCCGGAAGGGACCCATTGTTCATCAAAGATGGCTTCTTCTTCCTCTTCTTCCTGGTCCCAGTCCTTCTGGTGCGTAATCAACTTTTCATAAGTACATAACGCCATTTCTAAGAATTGAAACAAAGCGCCCAAAGTATCTTCCTTTTTATATTTTTGATATTCAGTCTTTAGTTCATCCACAAACGATGCCATTATGAAAAGAGAAACTTTTCCCAAAACAACCAAAAGTATTTTTAATCAAAAACAATTAAAAAAAAGTTCCAAAGGTTAATACTTTTCTTCCTTCTTCTCTTTCTCTTTCTGGGGTTAATGTTTAAACAAAGAGGTCCAATTACCATATATCTTTCTTTGGGATTCTAGGCAATCTCCTCCTTTTTCAGCTTCTGCTCCAATTTTTTTTCCTCTCCCTTCCCACTTGCAATGTCAATTTTAAATAATCAGAAATCCATACCTCCAACAAGGGTTTTCCAATCTCTTAAATTTTTTAATGTCCAAGAATCCTTTTGTCCCTTAGCTTCAACTCTCAAAACAATTCACTTTCAATGTCCAATAAATCCAAACATTTCTGCTGTTTCCATGGGGTGGGAGAGTGAAGAAAAAACAAAAGTTCCCTTTAACAGCTTCTCCGCCGCTTTCGCTCTTCTTAGGGATACAATGTATCCTCCAGCAATTCAAGCAGCTCAGTTCCAGGCAATTTAAAGGCTGTTACTTGACCCGGCTCAGACAAAACTTTCACTCTTCACATTTCCTCCAGCGCAATCTTACCCGGTTGCTGGCTTCTTCGTGGCGGCCATTGCTGACCGCCGCTCCACCGCCTTGGGAAAAAGGGTTTTTTCCGGAGAAGGGGGGGGTCTGCGACACCCCCACCTCCCTGTCCGACTCCCCTCTCTCTTCAGCTGTCCCTACAGGGCAGCCATATCCCCCTGACCCATCTGGATCGGGGGTACCGCGACGGCTAGCACAGCAGGAATCGCGAGCTGTCGTGAATTCCTGCTGCCCCGAAGCCACGCGAAACCGGAAGCCCGGTCTTGGCAATTCTATACTGATTTCTGGCGTTTATAAATCAATCTGCAGTAGAATATTTCAGGTATCTATTTAATTCACATTGGTTGATCTGTAATTCTGCCCAAACATGCTTTTGAAGGTAATGACATTTGTCCACTTCTAGTCATATGGCACTTTAATACTTCACTGGTGTCCATGGTTTCTGCAAAATAACATATTTGAGCAGACTATCAGTGTTTTCCTTTCTATCATGCAAGTGGCTTTGAATTTGGAAATTTAATCTCATTCAATAAAATGAGTATTCTCTGACCATGTTTCTTTAAGCTGCTATTTCATCTTGCTCTTTATAACTTTCCTGTCTTTTGAGAGAAGATAGTGACAAGATACAAACTGAATAGCTTTAGCTTTGTTTTGTAATTTGCTACCATTTTAGCAATGTAAAATAGGAATTATTTTGAGTGAACTGAATAAAATGACTCTTAATATGAAAACAAAATTTACATTTCAAATTTCCCTTTTCCTAAAAGCACCCAAAGTAATGCATCATATTATAACAGAAATATATTTTAAAAAGTTGTCTGTGTACATGTATAGCTTTTTCTGAATAAAAAATGCATTTGAGCTCTGCACTGTTCGTAAAATTTAGGTTTGCAGTAAGCTACATATCATATTTCTTTTTTTAAATAAAGTTTTATTGAGTTTTAACAAAACAAATATTTGTGTACAGCATGGTTCTGGGTTATCACATTTCCATACAGACACAATTTCATATGCATATTCATCTTATGTATTCAACTTCATATCTTATTACTCTTTTTTCAACTTCTCACTATTTCCCCCTTTACTTCTCTTCATTTTCTTTTATAGTTATCTCATTTTTTTCTTATTCAATTGTATTTCTTTTATCTGAATTTCTATATCTTTTTATTCATTATACTTATACTTTTGTCTGTCTTGTTTACAATTTCATATCTTCCAACATTCTTAAGAAGCAAAATTACCCCTATGATTGCCAATCGAAGTGCAACACCTTTAAATCTTATTGTTATTATATGAAATCTCATTAAATATTCCCTCTCTTCTTTATTATTGCATTAATTATAAATAAATATACCATTACATAACAATACAGTTTTATTTCATAGATTATTTACTTATTTTATTTCTAAATCATTACAGTATTCTACTGTCACAACACTATCTTTTGTACCTTTGCAGAATCCTCACTTTTAACTTAATTTAACCATTGTCTCTGTGTTTTCTAACTGAGCAAATACCTTCAATCCTAGTACATTTCCCCTTTTTCTTTATTTCCTGTTTTTGTCCCTCATAAGTTCTTTCCCTTTCTATCTTTCCCCCTTTTTCTCATCCCTTTTTTGATACCCTTCTCTCTCTAATTTTCCCTTCTATAGTTTTCTTTTCTGCTTTTCCTTGCTGTTATACTTCTTTTTCAGACTATTTTTCTTTTTGGCTGTTCCCTTTGACCTCAAACTTTTAACTCCTTTCCCCCCTTTTCCCCTTATTACTACACTTTGCATTATTTGATCATTGAAAATGGCTTCTTTGTCCTGCCCTTCTTCTTGCTCTTGAAGCTTTTCCTTTTGCTTTTCATAGTTCAGGATCTCCATTTCAAAAAATTCAAATACGAAGCCATCTTCTTTCTGCATCTTCTTTCTGTTTTTTAAGACTCATCTTCAATTCCTCCAGGAGTGATGGCATTTTAAACACTTTTGAACAACCACCCGATTGATTTTAAGTAAAAACAGAAAAAGAAAGAACAAACCAATGCCAAAAACTTTTTTTTTAATCATTAAATGATCCCAGACTGTTCCTTCTTGTTTCTTTCCTTTCCTTTTCCTTTCCATGGGTTACTGTATCTTTTAATAAGATTTCAGTTACAATGTATCCTTGGGAGTCTTTTCAAAGTTTCACTGTTAATCTTCTTTATTTTTCCAGCTGGCACTCCATTTTTCCATTATTCCAAGTCCCACCCTTTTGCCTCCACTCTTCTCCTTTTTAGGGCTTTAAAATGACCAAGAAAAAATCTTTATTCTCCTTTTGACACTTAGATTTCAGCTTAAGGTTGACTATTGGTGTCAAAATAGATTAATATAAATTTCTTTACATACCATTTGTAATTGCCAATATAAAAGTAAAAAAAGGGTTTTTAACCTCTTTTTCTCTATCCTTCGCCTCTTAAAGATCTTCTTTCAGAAGTATCCCTCTAGGTACTTTTAGATTCAGGGTAGCTTGCTAAGATGTTCTCTGTTGTTTAGCCAGGTCTGTCCTGCTTTCCTCTTTGTCTTCCTCCTGCACAATCTTATCCAGTCAGGTTCTTCTTTGAGGTGGTCATTTCTGCAACCACCTTAGGAAAAGGGAGTTTAGACTAGCCAAGGAGGAGAGATGCGGCTCCCTTCCACTTGGCTAGCAATCTCCCCCCTCTTCACCACCTCTACGGGGTGGCTTCAGCCCTGAATCCAAAGGATCGGGGTGTTCCAGCGGCGAGTACAGATTGAAACAGCGCATGATCGTGGATTTCGGTCTGTCGCTGAAGAGACCCAAACTGGAACTCCCCCATATCATAATTCTTATATGCCTTCCATATTCCCAACTTTCATTTCACTGCTTGATTGGCTTAATGCTATTATTTAACTCACTAATGACACATATCTCTACCTTGTGAAAGGTAACTGCATTCAGTTCTGGATGTATCTATAAAGAGGCTTTTGAAATTTAACCTATTAAATCCTAAAAACACTGAAATTGTACAGGTTAAGAAGCTTATTGCTATGGACAATAATATATTGTTAGTTTTTAATGGAGTTATATTTTATCTGAAGAAAAGACAGTATTAATTTATTTATATCACAATAATATTGCCAGTTCCAGTTGTAAAAAAGCATTATTATTCACTTAGTAAGAAACATTACTATTTACCTTCTAGAGAGGTTAATACAAAACTTTAGCACTGTGAATTCTTAATGGAAGCTGAAATATCTATATACATTAGTATTATACTTATTGTTTTATGTACTGTATACTATATTGTTCTGATTACCAGTAAGTTGGTAGAACTGATGGCTTTATCAAATGCTTTAAATGTTGTATGAAGAACTTATTATTAGGAATTAAGATTTGCCTCAGACGACATTCTTGGGAGTAACATTGACAATTTCTAAAGATCATATTAAATGTATAGTTAATCTAATAAGTCTGTTTCTTTTATGGTTGTAGAAAATGAGAGGTACATAGCTACTGTAAACTGCTGAAGCACTGCAGTAAATACTGCAATAGAAGAGAATGCTTTGAGACCAATATGCTGCTAAAACATTGTTAAAATCTCATTATCTAACCATTTAATATGCATATAGGCAAAAACATACAGGTTACTGCCTGTTATGTTTTCAATGGAATTCTTTTCCTTGCTGGATGTTTTCCCCTATCCTTGTAAATTGTTTTGGTAGTTCTATGGTAATAAGTAGAATACAAATGGTTTCAAGTATGTTGTTAATGCAGATTTTAACTTCATTTATAGTTGGGCTCAGAATGCAGAGAATTGAAAGACATTCACTTTGGGCAGTGTTACAAGATCTCAGATGAAGGAATGACCATTATAGCTAAAGGATGCCTGAAGTTACGGAGAATATACATGCAGGAAAACAAATTAGTAAGTATTTTCTGCTATAACCTGAAATTGAAATTGTCCATACATTCTTTCACTGCTCTCGCCCCAACCTGTACAAGGATTTATAAGTTACATTAGGTTGATTCTCAATAGGTTCTTTGTCTAGAAGATCCTGAAAATATCAGTGGATTGTATCAGCAATAATTTCTTGCAGGAAACTATCCCACCAGTAAAAGAATTTGTGGAATATTTCCCTTTTGAAAAATGGCCCAATAGTTTGCTATACTCTGATTTCTCCCCCTCATACACACATTTCCATATTGCGGTGTAGTGAAGTAAGCTTATAACCATATTCAGTTATTTAGAACTTTTTTTAGGATAGCAAGATATTGTGTTGGTCATTATATTTAAAATTTAAAAAAGAGACATTTATGAATGTTGAATATTAAATTCTAGGTCCAAGTAGATTAAATATTTCCCCTGGATTAGTTTTTGAACTTCCCAAATATTTTGTAGCTCTTTTTAGGTGTTTTTTCTAGATGAACAAAACAAGTGTTATATTCCTATTAGTTCTCAAATTAAAACTAATTTATTACAACTTATAAAAAGAGACCAACACTGATATCTCTTGTAAATCCTAATACATTTTGAGAATCAGTTGTCCTTTTGATCTGTCCAGATGGTTCCTTTTACAGTAATTTGATCCTTCTTAAATTTCATTCTATAGTGAAACCTTAGTTTATGGGCTGTTATTCAATAATCTGGATGCAGAGGACAACATATTAAATGGAGGGCCTCCCCCAAATTAAAAGCAAAGTTTGTTTATGAAGCAGTGTAGACAATTGATGAAATTCAAATCATTATAAAATTGTTGTTCCATAAATTAAGGTTTTACTCTTCTAGTTTTGCTACAATTCTTTTCAGAAAACCCTAGCCTAGTTCTCTTCTCATGTGATTGACTTGTTAACACAACTGTAAATATAACATGTACTGAAAATCTGTAATTGATTTCATATTCCAATGTGAAATTTTGTAAATAGACCCCTAAATAGCATTGCGATGGAAAAAAAGCATTGAATTACATGTAAAATTGAATATGTTTTCATGAGAAATTGAGGTTGACAAGGAAAATGCACTTTGCTGTGAGTTAATGAACAAGTTAAATAAAATATATGTAAAAGGGAGAGAAAAAATTGATCCTGAGATTCTATTGTAAATTCTAAAAATGTATTTACTTCTGAGTTTTTATAATAGTAAACTAATATAAAGTACATCGTACATGCTCTAGAGAATTTGATGGCTTAGTTAGCTTTGAACTTGCCATGTTAGAGAGATTGCCATATTCTGTTTTATTTCTAAAAATTAATTATCACTGTAAATATGGAAATGTAGACTTAGTTCCATTAGTGAGCTTGTTAAAGTCATATTCACCAGTTCAATTCTTAGTGGAAGAAGGAACAAACTTCAGACTTTTTTTTGATTATAGAATTCATACTAGGTTTACAAATAATCCTATTTTCTGCATTCTCAGGACATTTTGAAGTGCTGCTGCCAGTCAGTTTACTGGTATAATGCCAGATAATATATCTGAAAACAGATAATATAACTATAAAGCAATTTTTTGTACTTATGTTCTGTCTCATTGAATGTAATGTGGAAAGGAGCCAACAAAAATGTGCCATAATTTTTGTTTATTTGTTTACCCCTCATCAAAACAGAAACAACAAAGTAGAACTACTAAAAATACATGTTTAAGAGTAATATTTCAAAGGGTTTATAAGGAGATGGGCAATGACTTAGGTTAAGAATAAAAAATACAGTATTTTAAAAATACAGAAAAAGTAGAAAAAGAAAGATTATATAAGGAAGAAAGAAAAAGTTAAGAATAACAAAACAAAAGAAGATATCTAAAGAAGCTATTTCTAGTCTTCATTGCAGCACTTACATAACAATTGTTATCTCCACCTTCTCATATTACATATTAGTCTTCTTCCGATAAATCTTTTAAATCAATAAATTCCAAGAAGGATGTGATTATCATAGTAACTAGACATGCAATTGCATTCTAAACATTTAAGGCATTATATTCAAGCTTCATAAATTCAGAAGAGTAAAAAAATACTTGTTTTAATATTTAAACTCAAAGCTTTTACCTATATTCATACATAATGGAAGAAATATATCACTCTTGAGTTAATATCAGTCTGTTCTGTTCCACTAGATGTGATAGAGTAGGCATGTTTCAGATACCATTGGTGAGGGACCTTCATTTGAAGAGTACCATGAGACATTCTTTCTTTGGTCCAGCACTGTTTTAGAACTTTCTTCCCTCTGAAATTAGACTAGCTACATCCTTTGGTATTCCAAAATGGCCTCAAGTCTTGGTGATGTTGTCAGGCCTGGGGAGTGAGGTCCATTGTTGAAACACTCCATTGTTTTTCCTCCCTGTTCCGTGAATCGTATTTCTGCTTTAATGATATTCATTAATAAGGTTTTTATATTGTATTTATTAAATATTTTATGCTTCTCATCTCACTGATATAGTGACCCAGCATACAATGGCTTACAATATAATCAAAATTAGAAGAAAAAAGGTAATACAGGACAATTAAAATTGGGACAGTTAAATAGAAAAGTTAAATGAATGAAGGAACCTACATGTCCCAGGATAATGTTTAAGGGACCAGTCTGGGTCAGTCACTGGGACCAAAGGTTTAATCTTCCGAGTTTTCAGACTTGTGCTAGAACCTTTTGCTGCAACGAAATGAGGGAATTGGGCTAATCCCATCAGGGTTGGGATTTGTATTTATTCTTTTTTATTCTTGTTAGTTGCACAGAGTCATGTTTGGTAAGATGGGTGGCTGTATCAATTTGATAAATAGATGAAGGGATGAATAAAGGATGGATGAATGGATAGATAGATAGATTATTGCCATTTTAATTGCCTTCCACTTAACCAGTTATAAAAGGGACGTGGTGGCTCAGTGGCTAAGATGCTGTGTTTGTCAGTCAAAAAGGTTGGCAGTTCACCGTTCGAATCCCTAGCACTGTATAATGGAGTGAGTTCTTGTTACTTGTCCCATCTTCCGCCAACCTAACAGTTCGAAAGCATGTAAAAATGCAAGTAGAAAAATAGGGAACACTTTGGTGGGAAGGTAACAGCATTCCATGCGCCTTCAGTGTTTAGTCATGCTGGCCTCATGACCCTGGAGATGTCTTCGGACAGTGCTGGCTTTTCAGTTTTGTAACGGAGATGAACACTGCCCCCTAGAGGTGGAAACAACTAGTACATATGTGTGAAGGGAACCTTTACCTAACCAGTTATATTTTTTGTGAGAATTGTTTTCTATAACAAGAATTTTAATTTAATTGAAAAACTGAACTTGAAAATTGTCCAATATGAACCAGATTTGTATGTATAACATAAATATCCATATTTTCTAATAGAAGATTTAGTCAGAAATTCATTAGTTTGACAAATATAAAAAGTGTAGCTATTGTATATGAATTTTGTTCCTGGTAGTTTGTTCTCTTGCGCTGAAATTATGCTTATGCTAATAAATAATAATCAACATGATATAATTTGAGTGGGCAGTCCGTGGGATCCCTGAAGCTTTCAGCTCTAATTTTTCTGCCTTTGGGGATTTCTGAGATAATGTTGTTAAAGCTGCCATTTTAAAATATAATCATTTTTCACCTCCATAAAGACACCAACTAGTCTTTTAAGTGCCTATAAGGTTCCCACTTTAACTAAAGTGCTACCAGGTCAAAGGTCACATCTTTTGAAATTTTTAGGCTCGTGTCTTTATGTTTCTTAAGAACTGACACCTTCATGTATCTCTGGCTCCTCACATAACTAATCAAAATTGAAATAATATCAAGCCATAACAAAGAAGTTAGGCTTTATTGAAAAATAAATCTAGAAATCTTAACTCGTCTCTAACAAAGGCAAGACCAAGTGCCTGAGTCATGAGGCTTATTCTCATGACAATATACCTTGGATTATTACATCTAAAGTAACCCATTGCCTAAATTTAGCTATGTTATCTTTTCTGCTTCTGATTCAAGGAAATTGCCTTTCTGGTTCTGTGTTTCCTACTATGTTGACAAGGAATTGTAATGCTAACTTAAGTTTGATTATTGTTGTACATATTACAGATGACTCAATGTTTTTTTTAATCACCCTGTGAGGCTTTCTGGAGTTGATCGTTTTTCATATTGGAGTAGTTTCTGTTGCATGCTGCTTTCATATGGCATTTACTTGTTCATTTTCATGCTATGCTTGTAGCATAGAAAAGCAAGGGCAATTAAAATGCAATGCTTAGTGAACACATTTCATGAAGAAACGTAGGCATTTCAGCTGAATATTGTCAAGGTATCATGGTCTGAAAACATGTCTAGTTTCATGGAAAGTATCCTGCAATGGCAATGTTATATGCAGTTGTTTTGAACCTTTAAAAAATTCTACTTCTGCAAGATCAGTTGAGTAATTGTGCTAAGCTTTGCAGGAGTGCCGAGTAGTCTAAGTTAATAATAATAATAATAATAATAATAATAATAATAATAGTAGTAGTAGTAGTAGTAGTAGTAATAGTAGTAGTAGTAGTAGAAAATAGAAGGTTTCTGTGAAGTTGGATTTTAATTCTCTGTCCCCCAAGAGTAGCAATAACACTAATATGAAAATATTAAAAAGTTTATTTAAATGCTGCATATGGCTGCTCAACTCACTGTAATGGGAAAAAGTATTGTTTACATTACATTGATTCTTGCATGATGTTGATTTTTTTCATCTGTATTTTCAATTGTTTCACTGCTAAGTGCTTTTTGCACTTTATTTCTTGACTACTAATTCTTTTATATTCATAATCCTAAAAGGTCTAACTCAATATATCCATTGTCAATTCTAAGGTTAATTGCTGTAGCAATATCATTTGCTCTGCTCTTCCATTTGTATTCCACCTTTATATTTACTCTTATCCTATGTATACATAAACTTAATAATAAATGCTCCTTGACACTTATTAGAGTTTGCATATCATTAGCATTTTCAGCTATCAAACAGTGTAGTTGATGCATACCACAAGTTAATAATGTTTCTTCCCCCAATTCCAAAGCCTTGTTTATTTATTTAAAACATTTATTAGGTCAACCATTTTCTAACCAACTCTGAAAGGATCCCAGTGCTTATTTGTCTTCTAATCCATCCTCTCTTGATATATATTAAGCACACTGAACAGATAAGGAGAAAGTATACAGTCTTGACATAGTCCTTTGACAATGTGAAGTCTGTTACATCGCATTCTGTCTGAATTGTGGTTGTTTGTCTTTGTATAGTTTAACATGGGTGTCAGCTGGTGCTCCATTCAAAATCCAAGAAAGAAAATACTTAGACTCTTTCAATTAGAGAAAAGATATCTTTTACTGGAAATCAAATGGTAGCAACAAAAGAATTCTGAATCTGAGAAAATGGGTGCGTAAATCACATATACAAAGTAATGGCAACGTTCTTACCCCCAATAGTTCAATTGGCTCATCCAATTAAAAGTTGTGTATTTCATCATGTGGGCATCTCCAGGTGGTGATGAGGCTTCTGTCCGTTGACCTTGACATATTTTGAAAAAGAGTTGCAGCTGCGCATAGCATAGGATAGAAGCCTAAGCAAGAATCTAACCCCCCCCTCCAGTTTATACAGTTCTGGTTTGTAACACCTCTAGCTCACTTCCCATAACCATTCCCCCCTCCTCCCCCCGTTACTTATGACAGCCGAAAGATGCAAAGCAAAGGGAGAAAATCTTGAAGTCTGACATTCAGCCCTCCTACAAAAGAGACATTAGTCCGAAAAAAGATAAAAATAGAAGGTAATAGAAAATATACATGTAACACCATCATACTATTTTTTAGGGTTTATCAGGATATTTAGTACGAAATGCCTTGATAAGCTTACAATGATAAGGCTGACAATGGGGACAATGGAGTATTCTAGGTTTCCCATTTTAAGAACATTCCTTATGGTAGAATACTGTAATGGAAATAATGAGGAAAATGTAGTATGATCTAGGAAACAGAAATGAATCCATACTATGGATTCTTTTCCTTTGTCTAGGTTTAACATGAGGACAATGAGATGTTCTAGGATTCTCATTTTCCCAAGGACATTCCTGACCTTGACATGTATTAATTTCTTTGTGGGATTCTTTTGCTTTCTCCAGAATGGTTTCGACTTATCAACTGTAGTGATTCACTTAACAATTGTGGCAAGAAAGTTCATAAAATGGGGCAAAATTCACTTAACAAATATCTCACGAACAGAAATTCTGGGCTCAGTTGTGGTAATAAATCAAGGACTGTTTATCTATTGGATGTTAATGTCTCTTGTTTACTGCTTACTGTCTGCTTACAGCTCTGAAATCTTAAGTTTCTTTTAGAGATCTTTCTCATTTTTTTTTTTTAAATTTGACTTCTCTTCTGGTTTGGTAATTTGCACCATTTTTTCTGACATCTAGTTTGCTTTCTTTGGTTTCTTGGTCAATGGAGTGTTTTTTCACATACATCTTTGACAACTTTGATTTTATTTCTGCATTGCTTCTAGACCCTAATCAGCAAGGTTCTTGACTTTAAAGCAATTCTCCTTGTAAATGATGGTTATACGCTCAAGGTTATTTTGTGGAATTTGATAGTCTTTGTATTTCTACTTTAGCTTTGAACTCACATGTGAAATTTGCAACCTGTTCTAGAATTAGCCTCCTAGCCATGTCTTTGTTGTTATTGAGCTCTTCCTCTTCCTTATGCTAATAATATAATCAATTTGATTTCTGAAATGTATTTGAATATAAGTAGCTCAGGTTGGTAGTTGACTATTGGTCTGAGCTCCAAGCTTGGCAATAGCCACCCCATTACGCAACAACAAAACAACAAATCACAACCCATCATCTCACAAGAAATTGGACCGCTTCTCAGTAACAACAACCAGTCATTCAACAGACTGAAACCAGACTATGACTCAGCAGTATCCGAATAAGCAATACTAATTTAAATCACACAGACGGTACTTAAAACCAAAGACCATGTCTCAGTAACAACAGCCAGCCAATCAAACAGTCCGAAGTCAGACCATGACTCAGAAGTAGCTGAACAAACAGCGTCCACACTGATTTGCATCACATAAAAAGATACTTAAAGACCAGTGCTCCAACAGATGAGCACAATTCAAAGCACATTGATGTCTCCTCAAATGGTAACTAAACATTTGCAACCAAATTGCCAAGCTCAGAACTCAGACCTACAGCCCAAATTGATTTCTCTCTGTTTGATAAAACCCATTGTTTTGATTATTTGAAGAATGTGTTAGAAATAAAGAAATCATTTATGTTTCCGAGGTCATGCTACTTTTTCTTCATTATTTCCAACCTTGGCATTACAGGGTTCCATCATAAATAGCATATTTTGCTCAGCTGTTTTGTTAGTTTCAGATTGAACCTTTCGATAAAACTTGCAGCTTCCTCTTCTGGAGCAGTAGTTGGAGCATAAAGTGGATGATTGTAATGTAAAATGATTGTCTTTGAAGTCTAACTGATAGTAAACCTCACATTGTATTCAAATACTATTTTTGCTGTATCTTTCCATTTATGAAAGCAGCACCATTCCTTCTTTATTTTTCATGTGCAGAATATCAAATAGAATGATCTCGTGTCCAATTTTAGTTTGTTTCAATTCGCTGATGCTTTAGATGATGGTGTGTAACAATTCATTTCAACTTTCACAATGTGGAGTTTCCCCTACGTATACAGTTTATTTCCCTTAAGCTCCATATTCCCACTGTGACCCCTTGGGATTTTCCTTTCACATGTGGTAACATCAATGCCTTCTCTCATTCCATATGAAATGATGCCTTTGTCATTGATACTTAAGCGATCATCTGCCTCCAGCATTTTCTTGTGTGGCTACTGACCTATAAAGGTACTTGTTTTAGTTATGCAGCTAGAATGGCATTCAAATGATAAATGAGTTATTTACTCATTTTTTACACACGTACGTGCACATACACACCATGAGATAGCATAGTAGGAGATGCAGGAGGAATGTGTTGTGGATCAAAATAACACTATTACTTAGGTTTCCTATTAAACCAACTACCCGTTTGACTATTTTTTATTGCAGGTGGATTATATGTGGTACTATGGAAACAACCCATTTGCATTGTACATTGTAATATATTATTGTGCATGCACTTTATAAAGTAATCTTCATCTATTGCAGAACGTTTCATATTGATATTCTGTTAAACCCTGCAAGAAACTGATATTCCATGAGAGCTGTTTTTGGACTGATGATTTTGCTTGAATGCATTATTTTCTCTGTTCTTTTCATTCTTTAAGTGAGTTACCAGTAAATTTCTCAGATGATTATGAACGCACACATAAAGTTCCTTAAAATGCTGCGGGTAAGCTATTATCTGCAAATAAATAGGAAAAAATAATTTCAGTTGACCTTTAGGTGGCAGTATGTCTTTAGAGATGCTTATATATCCCTTTATGTCCTTGGTGGATAATGGAAATGCCAGAAATGGTAGATTTTGATTAGATTCTGTTATTATGTGGCCATAATTTGCAGAGTTCAGCATATATTTTTATTTTACCTTATATACTAGTTCAATAGTCTTAGTTATAACAATAAAACTATATGACTGAAAAATTATATTTTTAATACTTAACTGATATTGAATGACACTATTTGATTGCATATCAGTTTAACTTTTGCAGTAAAAAACTTCAATTAATTAGATACTGCTTTATTTATGTCAGACATTTAAAATGGTATTTTCATTTTAAAGAAGTTAAAGTGGATAGTTTCAGGTTTCCAATTATAACCAGTTTGTAATTGGAATTACAACTATAATGTACATTTATAGTTAACTTTTCTTTCTGTGAATTGATTTGCCTCCTTTTATGTTAAGACACTACTCTAGAAAGCAGTTATTACTTTATTTCAGAGATTTAAGATTAAATTCAACTGCACTGAATATATATATATTCTTCATTTTTTGAAGAGCACACAGTAAAAGTTGATACTTTGAGTTCTTTAGATTCTGTTGGGAATATGTACTGGCTAAATTTATGAAGTTAGTAGCTTTGACTAGTTCAATGATGACAATGAGGAAAAAGTGCTAGTGAATTTAAGATAACTAATAGAATGATATTATGTACAAACCACATTTACCAAGATAAATTTAATAAAAATTAGAATAAATCGGTGATATTCTTATCCAAAATTTCCAAGTGCTTGAGTAAAGTCCTCAAGGATGACATAAAATGTGTGAATGGTTTTATTAGTATTCTCCATAAATGTTTGAAATCTGGCTAATTTATTTTCGTGAGGATAGCTAGTTAACTACCATTTGTTATTACTTAAACTTATGTATTGTTTTCCATGATTTTGAGAACTTAAAAATACAAAACCACATGTGAAGAGTACAAATAGTAAAACTAAAATATTTAAAAGTATTTGAAATCCAACTAAAGATAGAAAGCTCATATTTACACAGCAGCTACTAAAATGAACAATTAATGCAGAAATATTATTTTATTCTATTTGTTTCACAGAAGTTATACTTTAACAAGTTTAGTAAATAATACTTCTGAAAAAATGAAGTGTTCCAGATGTAAGAGAACTAGGTATAGATTATTTTATGATCAGGGCTTGGGGCAAAAAAGCTCACTAATCTCTAGATGTTCCTTATCCAGAGTGCAATAAAATATATATTTTTTAATATTACAGGTGGTCCTTGTTTAGCAGCTACTTCACACAGCAACATTCGCAGTTATTAAAATGGTGATAAAAAGTAACTTTGTCACTAATCTTCACATTTATGACCTATACAGTTTATAAAACAAAAGAAAGCTAAAGTAGGATTATAAGCACAATTGTGGTTTCACTTAGTACCATTTCAGTTAATAACTGAGTTGCTAGTGCAATTATGGTTACTAAATGAGGATCCTCCTTAATACCTTCTTTATGCAGAGAGAAATTATTTGGTGGCTTGGATGGCAGGCTGTGTCGGAGACCCTTTCTCAAGTGGAGTTCTGTGGACCCCAAGTTTCAGCAACAAGTCACTAGGAATTTTGGATGGCATTATTTTTTAAAAAACAATCATAATTTTTAAGCAGGACTCTCTGAGACCTGAAAATTAATTCAGGGTTGCTTCACACTGGTAGTAACATAACTTGAGAAAGACTACTCTGGACATAGGGGATTGAAATCAGGTATTTGATGTTTAAAAGATTAACAATTTATTCTGGACAGCTGATTGGATCACTGTTTCAAATATGAAAGGCTTGTTCTGTCTTATAGAAAGATATTTTGATACAAATTTGATTTTATTGGATGAGTTGCAACTTAAAATACATTTTGAGCTCAAAACATTTCTAGTGAGATTGAAACACTTATTGTAAGGTCAGAATGTTGTGAATTAATAAATTATGTAACAATGATTGGACTAGAATAGAGTTACTGGTTTAAATTCATTTTTAACTACTGAAAGAGGTTGGTCTCTAAGGTCCAAGTTAATTTTGAGAAATTTATAGTAATATCTGGACCTCTCTGACAAGCCATTTCACTGGGGAAAAATAAAGTCATGCGTATATTTGAGTTGTTTTTTTTAAAAAAACAAGTTTTATTAGTTTTTACAAAACAATACACAAACAAACAAGGCATAATAACATAAAAGATCTTTTCTGAAAAAACCAATAGAACATACAGAATAATTCCAAATTATAATATATATATTTACGTTATCTGTTCAGCTTCGTATCTTATCCCAACTTCTCCCTTTCATTCTATTATCCAAATTATATTTCTTGCTAATTAAAATTTTATTGCTTTTCAAGAACAATACACAAACAAAACATAAAACATAAAAACATAAAACATCTTTTCTGAAAGTTGCTTGATCCCGGGTTAAAACTCTTCGTACAGACACAAATTCAAAAATCATATTAATTTTATATACCATTCCATATCTTATTACCATTTTCAATTTTCTATATAGCTTCTTCCCTCTTTTATCTTTCTTAGTTTTATTTTATTTATCTCATCTCAGTTCAAATCATAATACTTATCATTCTTTGTCTGTTCTGTTTCCAGCTATCCATTCATCTTTTCTCTTTAAACAAACTTCTCCTGTACACTGATTGGAGTATGACGCCTTTAACTCTTTCCCCTAGCTTAATAATACTTAATATAACACTTAACTTATATTGGGATTCTGTTTAGTACATTCTAAAATTACACAATGTATTTTATGAGAAAAAAAACAGCAATAACAAAAAGAGCATATATGACCACTATGTATGCCATTAAAAAACTAATCATACATATTAATACTCATTTATATCTTAAGCATTTTATTCTAAATACACATATAAAAACACAATCTTATGTACCTTACAGAATCCCCTTTTCAATTAAATTTACCCATTGTCTCTAAATGAATTTTGTTTCTTTAAATTTTGCTTCCCACCATAAAGGCTTCTCATCCCTTCCTTTCTCTCATGCTTATTCTTCTCCTTGCCCTTTTTACCCCTTTGTCTCTCCTCCTCCCTTTTCTTCTTCTGCTTTTCCCCTTTCTGTTGTTTTCTAACCTTGTATCCACCTTTCATCTCATTTTTCTCTTTTTTGGTTGTTTTTTCAAGCTTTAAAATCCACTTTTTCTTTTCCTCTTTCTCCTCCTCCCCAAACAGAGTCATTTGTTCATCAAAGATGCCTTTTTCTTTGTCCCAGTCATCCTGCTGCGCAGTCAATTTTTCATAAGTACATACCGCCATTTCTAGAAATTGAAAAAGAGTGCCCAAAGTATCTTTCCCATCTTGTTCTTATTTTTTATATTTTTTATATTCAATTTTTAGTTCATCCACAAGCGATGCCATCATAAAGAGAAAGTTTTTTTCCAGAACAACCACCCGAGTGTTTTTAATCAAAAATAATTCCCAAAAGTTCCAAAGTCACCAAAGAATCCAAATAAGCTATTTCTTTTAATACTTTTTCCTTTCTTCCATTTCTCTTTCTGGAGTTGCTGTTTGGTCAAAAAGTTCCAATTAAGATATATCTTTTAGAAGCTTTTTTAATATTCAATAGCTCTTTAAGATTCTAGGCAATCTCCTCCTTTTTCAAATTCTGCTCCAATTTTTTCCCCCTCTCCCTTCCCACTTGCAGCAAAAAGATTTTCCTTTAAATGTTCAGAAATCCATACCTCCAATGCGGGTTTTCCGATTTCTCTTAAAGTTCTATTGCTGTCACGTTCGGAAGGAGAGTGAAAAGAAAAAAAAAACTTTTCTTTTAATTTACATTCGCCACTTGACACATTCTGGAAACGATGTTTCTTTCGTAAATTTTAAATTCCAGGGTACTTTCACTGTTACTTTGTCCCGGTCAGCAAAGATCACTTTCATTTCTTCACAGCTCCTCCTGCACTTTCTTTTTCTGGCTGAGCTCTTCTATGTGGTGGCCATTGCTGACCGCCGCTTAGCTGCCTTTGGAAAAGGGGGTTTCGCTGGCTAGGGAAGAGAGGTGCAATATCTCTCGACCCTGCCAGACCCCCCCTGTCTTCGCCGCCTTCTATGGAGGTGGCTTATCCCCGAAGCCAAATGGCTCGGGTTACTCGGGCAGTGAACACAGGCAGAAACTGTGCACAGTCGCAGATCCCTGCCTGCTCCGAAGCGCTGCAGACCGTATATTTGAGTTGTTGACATACATGTAATCTTATTACTGATAAAACATTCTTAATAAGAGTATCTTTGCTAAAAGTTACTTGTTCATATGGACATTTTAATTAAAATAGAAAACATAAACATAAGTTTTGAAGTAATATAAAGTACTTAGGTGAAGTATTTCAGAAATGCTAAATATTTTGATATCCAGCTCATTTGTATTAATTCAATTTTTATATAATTCAACATTGTATTCCAAGTACAACAACTGCTGAGCTTTATCACAGCTGTCATTTTTTAAAATGTGGATTTTTGAACTTTTTATGTTTGAGTTCTGGCAATGGCTTTTATGTTTGTCAACTGTATATACTTCTGTACACGCTTCTCACATTTTATCCATATATGTTATTCTGTCAAAATTCACTATTCTTTCTCTTGCAATGCACACATAATAGCTTGTTTATATCTTGTGTACATTGTGGATCTTCTATACTTTGTATTTCCTCTGTATGTGTTAAGTTATACAAATAACATATACTGTGTGATATGTTAATGTGTTTAGAAATGCATAGCATATAGTTATTTATCAGTTTTCAGCCTGACTGGTGAGAAACAACTGGGGATTTGGCTAAGGCTTTGTATAGCTTAATGTGTAGGTATTAAGACTAAATGAAAAATATACTTTTACTTGATCTGTTTTTTTAATTTCATATTTCATTGAAATAATTTCATATAATTTACTTTCTACATATAATAGTAGCTAGCTTGCGTTTGCCTTGCAAGTGTTTTGCAATTGTAAAATTTTAAAAATTTTAGCATGTGTTTTGATAAAGAATTCAAACATTTTTCTGAAAGTGGTAGCATATTTTATATTCTTATGATAAACATTTTCAAATGTATATTATTTTATGCTAGTAAATAAAATGCATGCTTGAATTCATTTTTAAAAGCTGAAGATATTTTCCTCTTGTAATGCTTCATGGTGGTATTTTGATAAAAATAATTCTATGTACCCAAATAAAGGACAGTTTAACATACCGTATATACTCGAGTATAAGCCGAGTTTTTCAGCCCATTTTTTGTGCTGAAAAAACCGCCCTCGGCTTATACTCTAGTCAGATTCCCCTCTGAAAAAAAAATGACCCACCACCATGTGAGAATGCTCAGACACAAAATCTATCCAACCGAAAATAAGTGTGTGTGTGTGTGTGTGTGTGGGATTTTAACAGAGGGAAGATGTAGGGAGAAGGCAAAAGTGACGGAAGATCCTTCAGGGGAAACTGAGGGGGAGACTCACCCTTGGTCCAGATGAGTCCCCTTCCCCTTTCTCTAGGCTGAGAAAACAATGCGAGCCGAGGTTGCTTCGGCTCCACTCAGCTTCGTTTCCTCAGCTCCAGCTGCTTTCAGTCCACTCGGGAGGAGGGGGAGGAGGTGGTGGTGGCGGCGGCTCTCTCCCTTGCAAGAAAAAAGCAAGGCTCTCTCCCTTGCAAGAAAAAAGCAAGAGCCGTTCTTATGATCTCTCCCTCTCCCTCTCTCTCCCCGTAATACAGTCAAGCCCTTTCCAGCATGCGGGATCCGCCCCCGCCGCTTTGCACCTTGCAAATGCAAAAACCCCAGGATTTTGCATTTACAAGGTGCAAAGTGGCGAAGTGAGTGTGTGCGTGTGTGTGTGTCTGTCTCTCTGTCTCTGTCTCTCTCTCTGTCTCTCTCTCTCTCTCTCTCTCTCTCTCTCCCTTCCTTGCACTAGCGCGCCTTCCTTCCACTGCTATGCGTTTGGGCTGCTTTGTGCTCCCCTCCCTCCCCGCTGTCTTTTATTTTCTCCTTTCCTTTGGGAGGTGTCCTAAAGGGCTGGAAGAGCGAGGAGGCAAAGTAGCTTCCTCGAGCGTTTCTTGCCGCTCCTCTGGGCAAGATTTATTGGCTGGAAGCGAGGAGTGAGTTGCTCGCTTTCCTAACGAGGGTCTTGGAGCAACAACACCCCCTCCCCCGCCGCACCCCGCATCCCCACCCCCGCGCTTCCACCCGAGTTTGGAATAAAAAACGAAGGTGCGAATGTGAACTTGGTGGGGACTCTCTGCTCGCGAGTTTTTGCGTCGCTTTGGAGTAGTGCTCGGTAAAAGGAACTGGGAGGAGGAGAGCTGCTTAGCCAAAAGTCTGCCTGTCCTTCGCTCAGAAACGAGCTTTTGAGTTCTTCTTCCACAAAAGCGGCAAGTTCTCTGGGGAGGGGTTTAAGGAAAGGAAAAGTAGTCAAAACAATGAGGAGGAGGGAGGAGGAGGACGGGAACTTTTGGCGGCTCCGGAGCTCGAGAATCTGTCTGACCGGAGGAACAGACTGCATGGGACGAAAGTGTGTCCGTCTGTGTGCGTGGAGGGGGCGGATTGTCGGGGGTGAGTTTCTAAAATGGGCTGTCTTCACGTGAGGAAAGGCGAAAAACTCTTGACTTCGGCCAGCGCTTCAGAAATCATCACAGTTGTTCATTTAGTAACCTGGCTGTTAAGTGAATCTGGCTTCCTCCATCAACTTCACTCGTCAGAAGGTCTGAAAAAGTGTTCACAAAATCTGGGGAGAACACCATACCTGTCACAAATATGAACCAATGGTCAAGCATCCAAATCCTGCTGACGTGATCACAAGGATGCTGCCATGGTCACTTTTTCCAGTGACATAAACAGCCCGAGATCCCCGATCCTCTTTCCCCCCCACAACCTTGACCAAGCCACGGTCTCCTCCAATGAACAGGAACGAACAAACCAGGATTAGCTTCAAGAGCCCCGCGATGATGCCGCAACCCCTTCCAGACGTGGTTTTTCCTCAAGGATCAGGATTAAAACCAGGCAAAATCATGGCAGGAAATGATCGGCCTCCCTCCCTCCCCACCTTCAGCCCCAAACCGCCCGCCCAGGGCTCCGAAGACCCCCCACCCCCACCGCTACAGCCTCTCTTCGGGCCCCCGTGGTCGAGTCTGGACTCCCCAAGTGGGTCCCTTTCAATCAGCGGCTCTTTTTTTTTTTTTGCTCCGATTGGCCCCCGTGGCTTTCATTCCATTCCTGAGGAGGGAGCCCACGGGGTCTCCTCCTCTCGCCAGCAGGGGGTGGGGGGGACTCCTCCATTATCGTCCGGGGAACCGTCCTTTCCCACCTGCGATACGCTTGGCTGCCTGGCCCCACCTGATCGCCCTCCCGGTCCGGGCTTGCTTCCCCCGCCCCCTCGGTGGAAGTACCATCCGATGATACCGAAAGCCCTTCAGGAGGAGTCCCCCCCACCCCCTGCTGGCGAGAGGAGGAGACCCCGTGGGCTCCCTCCTCAGGAACGGAATGAAAGCCACGGGGGCCAATCGGAGCAAAAAAAAAAAAAGAGCCGCTGATTGAAAGGGACCCACTTGGGGAGTCCAGACGCGACCACGGGGGCCCAAAGAGAGGCTGTAGCAGTGGGGGGGGTCTTCGTGTGGTCCTCCGGCTCTGGCGCTTTCCAAAGCAACTCAAAACTTGGCGCATCCTCGCCTTCCCTTTCTGCCCCTTCCAAAAAGGTCCCACTCCGGGAGTAGCGAGATACGAAACCCTGCTCTCTGTTTCGGAGCAGGGGAGAGCGAAGGCGGGGGGGGAGAGTCTTCCTATTCACCCTTCCATTATAAACTTGAAGATCATTATCTTATTTTCCAAACAACCGCTCCCCCCCCGCTGCTTTGCACCTTGCAAATGCAAAAACCCCAGGATTTTCCATTTGCAAGGTGCAAGTGGCGAAGGCAGATCGCGCATGCTGGAAAGGGCTTGACTGTATTAAAGGGAGAGAGAGAGAGAGAGGGAGAGATCATAAGAACGGCTCTTGCTTTTTTCTTGCAAGGGAGAGAGTGACTCCTGTCTCCCACTGTCATCATCATCATCTTTTGGGTTAGTGAATCAATTAAACCTTTCATGATAGTGAGATTGTTTCCCAAATTTCCCTTAAATCAGGGAAGAAATCAGAAACAAACCTTTGGACTGAGAATAAGCCTGTTCCTATGATGCCATTTTTGTTTACTGCAGTGTGAAAAGTGTGAAAAAACACACTTCTTTTTCTTTATCTTCTTGTTCCCTATTTACTGGTCTCTTTCAAAGAGGAAATTGTGAACGTCAAACTTATTCTCAACTGTCCTAGTGAAAGTTTTTATTGGTATCGATTTTTATTTTTGAAATTTACCAGTAGCTGCTGCATTTCCCACCCTCGGCTTATACTCGAGTCAATAAGTTTTCCCAGTTTTTTGTGGTTAAATTAGGTGTCTCGGCTTATATTCGGGTCGACTTATACTCGAGTATATATGGTATGTCTAATTCTCAAATATATTAAGCTAGGATTTTTTTTTTATAAAAAGTTGCTTCTTAAATGAGCTTGTTCAATCATAAACTATACTGTTATGTATGAATTTACTAATCAGGTTTCTCCAAAAGAGGGCAAAATCATGTAATAAGGTGTAGCATGATGCAGATAAAAGCCATTATTGGTGCCTTAAGCATACCAACTATATTATGGCTTAATTATTGGAATGTTTACTCAGGAATAATTCTATGTACAATGGCACTTTTTTCTATGTTTCTAGCATTAAGATTGTTTTGCCAAACTGCAACATGAAGCAATGCTGTTTGAAGTAATACCTGTATTTTAATGTTTTCTCCATGAAGTTAGAATAAAGTATTGCATAGTTTAAAAAGTGGTATATAAATAGTAGTGTATAATACTTTTAAAACTTATTCCATCTCTGAAAATTACAGAAGCTTTAGGAAGTATGCTTATTAAATGAAATGTAAGATGCTTTTCTCAGTGTAATTTAATTTTTTTCCTGTAGTCAAAGTGCATGGTTATTTTTTTCCTTAACTGCTTGTAATGCAATATTTGCAACAGTGAAAAGGGAACCTTTCTTATTTATTTCTAGAAAATAAGAATCTAAAGAATGTAAATAGTTTTTGATTTGATTTGATTTGCTCAAATTTTGTTACATCTAATTTTAATTCTCTAAACTGTTATCAGCAATTAATATGTTACTTTTATTATGTTTGTCTGAAATCAAAGTGATGTTGAAGTACATATATGAGCATTAAACAGGAGGTTTAAATGGTTTTATTCATTAAAATATATTTATTTACTCATAATTAAAAAGTAAATGTCCTAAATCTGGATTTTTATTTAATGATGTTCTTAAAATAGTCCATTCAATCAACATTTCTAGCTGTTTTCCAGTGCCCTGTTTGAATTTTTTTTAAAAAGTTCTGTACAGGATATTCACTATCTGAAAGATTTAAACAGTCTTTCTATAATAGCATTTGTGGACTTTGCTTCATAGTAACTACCATAACATTCACAGTGTTTAAGAGGACAGAGAAGCTGACATGAAAAGATAGTAATTCATGAAGACTTGGCTTCACAGTGTGTGTATAATCCTTCATGCTCTCAATGGTACCCTAACCCCTGTGCCCACCAGAACAAAAGAAACTGAATTGGAAATTGTGGGAGCTGGGGAATGTTCCATTGCCAGTGCAACACATGGCCCATAGGCCTTGTCAGGACTTAGTTTGAGGTCCTTTATTCTTTCTGACAGATGTGAGGTAAGTTCTATGAGGTGGAAGTCATTACTCGAGTGAGGGCAATGTCAGATCAAAAGTAACCAGTGATCAAACAAGGAAAAGGGTCTGTGGAAAATAGGCTTGCTTTCTGGCTTTGACACCTGCCTGATCAGGGGTGAAAATGTGTCTTGTGTGTCAGGTAAAGTAGATTTTCTTTGATGTACAGTGAATGGGAAAAGATGGAAAGTGAATTGGAGACAGGAAGATTCTGATTTCCTTTTTCTTCTGCTACTATTAAGTCTGCTTTTGTTACACGATTCTGATATTGGCTGTGCTTTTGTTGTAAGGTTTGTGAATAACCCCTCAATAAATTGTGAGATGTTCATGCTTGGGCAGCATACCTAAAGTGCCTTGGAAATGCTAACTAAAATTATACATGCTCTTCTTATTGCTGATGAAAATAAAGTATATAAACTTTTAAGAAAATAATAATCTATATCTTTCTGCTGCGAGGAAGAAACAGTCTTGTGGAATTAACTTGTAAAACTACATTTTGGGGGAAATCTTTGGCTACGTAGGTAAGTTTGTGTCAGAAAATATGCTTTAGATCTAAGTAATCATGTAAAACATTATACTGTAAAATGCATGAAAGTCACTAAAGCCGGAAAATTTAGTGAATTAAAAACACCCCTTTTAATCTGATGGAAATATTTTCTGATGTAAATTTTAATGAAAAAAATGCAGTAAACTAATTTTTTATCTGGTCCTTTCTCTGCTATCATCCAGAAACTAGAAACTGGAAAACATATGTGCAATGTGTCACTTAGGAAAGGAAAATTAAATAAAGGATCCATTCATATGTGGTTCCTCTTTTTACAGGAATTATTTTCTTTTATGATACCCATTATTCTACTCCCATTCAAACCTTGAATGGTTTTCTAGCCCTCTATTGGCTTGTGGGAGTTAAGGGAAAGGGAAATCAGTTTCCCCTTCCTCCTATTACCTTGGTCCAACTCCATAGTTTGGATTAATAAGCCAGATATCTCATCTTTTGATGTCATCAGTACATTTTGTTGCAAAAGTTTATTCTGTTGGAAATAAACATACAGGTGTTTGAAGATAAGTACATCTTTAATTGGGCTTAGGAGCAAATATAACTTCAGTGTAATGTTGTTCACTTTGTTATTACCAATTAAAGTCCTTATACCTATGCTGACATTGTCATTAAAAAGAATCTGCATTTTAAATATATTTACTTTCACCCTCATGTTTTGTGTTACATGGGCATAATACAGGACTAAAAATGGTGATCCAGTAACTTTTCTTTATTGTTGTAGAATCTTGCTGCTTTATTATAAGTGCCATCTTGACAAGAAGGATCTATTTTTGTGAGTAGATATCTTTACCACTCACCTGCCTGTAGCTTTTCCTTGACACTATCCCTGAAGGGAAGAACTTGGAAGATTTCTAAACAATCAATTGCGCACAAACTCGAGATTGCTGTAAATCACTATAAGATAACATAATAAAAATGACACAATAAAGAAATGTTATGCTTTTAATTGGATTTTAATTTTAGGCAGAGTATAAATGCAATCACTATTTTACATAATTATGGTAATTTCCAAGCAACTAAGAATGAAAAGCTATGAGACACAGAGGTAGAGGCTAATAAATATTCATGGCTATCAGAGATGCTTAAGGAGAAAGTAATGCAGATCGTTCTTTTTTAATTTATCCCTCTTTAAAAAAATCCCACAAAATTAATTTTTGAATGTAACAAATGTAACAAAAATGCTTCTCTCTCTTTTCTCTAATCTTACTGTAATGTCAGAGAAGATTTAAGGCGAGGGGGGGATTCTAGTTCTGTGGAAGCATTCACCCAGATGTTCTTACACTATCCTTACAGATCTTTCCTGTCAGCATAAGGAGTGAGAAGCCGAGAGAAAGGACCCCATGGTCTTCACAATCAAAATGCTTCTGTCTGCAAGAGAATAAAAAACAATAATTGCTTGCTTATTTTTCTTAGGGAATTAGGTTAATAATTAGGTTAGGGAGGAGTTCCTGTATCTGGAGTACTTATGTTACCTAGTGTTGTAGAAACACTATAGAGACCTTGAAGAGACATCATCAGCATTATTGTGTAATATCAGCATGATAAACTATTTCTATTAAAAGTAGAAATGGAAACAATAGAAAATGTTTTTTTAATGCATGAGTACAACAACAGATGATGAACTGATAGTCGTCATTAGTTAATTGTCATAAAAAGAGAATGCTACTGTGAAAAAGGCAGCAACCTAGAATGATTTTTCAGTTTTGATCATGGCTTTAGAAGGCATAAAATCAACAATATGTATCCAAAGAATTTACCTTATGTAATTTTTGTAACATGCATTTCCTCAGAAATAATATTTCCAATATGAGATACCTTATTTTATTGTAGTGCTTGTAATAGTTTTATTACATTTATAGTTAGGGAAATAGATAGTATAATAGAGGACTGAAGAAATTGCAGTATTATAGTACTTATCTAATTTCTTGTTATGCACTGTTTATAGTAAGATAGGTAGATAGGAGTGGCCTAATTCCCTGTTAAAAGTTAATAAGAAGTTAACTTTTTAAAAAAAGTAATTGTAGTACTTTTGCAACAAAATAATGAGAGAAAATTATGAAAACGTTCAATTTGATAAAGTATTATGTATTCATATTTTAGAAGGCCTTGTTAACTATAAAAGTTGGGGTCAGTTTCAAGAATGTATATGTGTTTCAGAAGTGATTGTTAGATGCTTTTCTGGTAAGCTTTTTTCACTACCCAATTAGATGTTATAATGGTAATGCACCGTTTTTTCATGAAATTTAGTATCTTAGTGATTTCATATTCACATATTGTAGGGAACTGGAACATGAAAAAGCTTAAAAAAGGAAATCATAGGAAAATATAAAAGTAGTTTAGGACAACAAGGATAATCAAGGTTTCTTATATAGAGATATAATTTTACAAGAACAATTGTATTAAATTCATATGCCATGGACAAACTTATTACCTATATAGTGTACCAAGTGACTAAGTTAAAGAAAATACAATATAGAGTATATATTTTCTTCTGAAAAAAATTAATATATGTTGGTGTATGTGTAATTTATCATTCTACAAATTCTGCCTCTGTTGTGCTAGAATTCTGCCTCTATTGTGCTAGTAGAGCAGAACAGAATATACTTTTAAAAGGTAAATCCTAATGACCTTAAATATTAAACATTCTTAGTTAAATTGTAGTTTAATATGTAATTTTAAAATTAGCTGTTGTGTATATGCTTTTTTTGCCACAGTTCTTTTCATTATTTCTATTTATACATGGAGTGATATTTTAAAGCAAGTAAATTTCATAAGAAATACTGTTTTTATTTTAGATTTCATGTTTGGCTTTATTAATCAGAAACAGGATTTTTCTAAGAACTATGTTCAGTGAAATAGGTTTGCCATAATAATTTATCTTCATTTCCATATTCAGTTCTATAAACCTAGAAATGATTATATTCCAGAAATCAGAAACCACTATTTGTTGTATTTTATTTACAGTTATCCTTTGTTTTTACTCTTGATATATACAATACTCTTAATTATTACTAGTAAATGATGTTTTCAACTTTTTAAGTACAGATAAGAATAGCATAGAGACAGTAGCTTCACTTTAGCACTTTTCAGATCATTTTATCCAAGTTTTTAAACTAAAAGTCTTCAGTATTATTTTATTTTAAGGAGCTTTTGATAGATTTAATTTTAACTGAAAGGGGTGAAGCTCCTAGATTTTTCTCTACTGCTATAATTGTACTGGCGTACTCTTGCTGAATTTATTTTATCTTGCAGAATTAAAGTAGCTGCAATATGGAGAAGTATTGTCAGAGCACATAATGGAAAGAGAATATCAGTTTAAAGTTCACTCATAACTACTCACTGGTGAAGAGAAGAGACAGATTCAGTAAAAAGTAGATATGTCAGTAAATTGAGAGAATGGATTGTGATGTGTTTGTGTAAGAGAACAGTTAGGGCACAGTTGATTTCCTGACTACTGTAAATCATCTTCAGCATTCTATTATTTTGCCCTTAAAATGCAGTTTTCCATTCCCAAAAGAATGTAAGATGGGCATTTAATGTATTTAAAAAATTATATTGAAGAAAGGTGCTGCTTCAATTTTAGTTTTAGTTTTTCATTGAAAACATAGTTTCTCATATAGTGTTGCTGCTTTTAGATACATGAATTCCTATAATATGAAATAATTTGTCTTATTTTAATAATAAATATTTAATTTCAATAAATAAGCATAACTTACATTTTATAACAAAAAATAGAGCACCATATACAAAATATTGTCAAACAGATCTACAAATAGTCAAATTGTATCAAAATGTTATTGAGCTGTTTAATTTTAAAATTATTTATTGTTTAGATAGAGTATACTGGCATTATTTGTTTTCTCTTGCCATGACTGGTTTTTGTTTCTTATAGAAACATGCAAGAATAAGTACTTTGTTAGAATAAATGTCTGGAGTTCCAAATTGCAAGTATATTTATGTGCAGTCAGTTGTAATTATATTAATGGTTCAGAGTAGTCTGAGCTTCATATTTGAATAAAGGTGATAACTTTAAATTATGTTTAAAGTTGATTTTTCTGCCTTAATATGTTAAGAAATCTGCTCTTTTTCTATTGTGTTAAAAGAATCGGAGGATTATAGGAAGCCTTGGTTCGTGTTATGCCAAGTAATTTTTACGGAAAACAAACTCAGTGTTCTTGTCATTAATATTATTGATATGTAGCGATATGTTACTACATAGTTTTTAAAAAAATCAGCAATATCATAGGATTTGGGCCAATGACTTTAGAGGTGTATGTGGCATACAATACAGTTTTTTGTGTTTGTTCAAGGCAAAATGTTTGCTTTATTTTCCATTTTTCCAATCATGGCAGTATATGTCAGCATTTTATTTCAAAAATTATAAATTGACAGACATCTCAATGGAACATCAAACATCTGCAATATATGCTACATAATATCAAACATTTGCTGAAATGGAATAGGTTTTGTTTCAAATGTTATAGGAATAATATGAACAAGTATGAAATATTTTTTCAGATGTTCAGAAATTCAATTCTGGTGAAGATATAGTTTATGATGTATATAATGTTTAAAAATAAATATTTACTTTTTAGGATATTGAGATAAAAGGAAAACGTATTGTACAAATTAAAGAAATAGCATGGTAATTCATTTAAGGAAGATAGAATCTATCATAATTTTTCTTCTGATTAATTTATATCTCATTCTATTTCAGATATAGCATAGCGGTAATAAAACTTTAGGCTGATTGTCTTTCTAACTCTGTTTATACATTTTCATTCCATTGATTTATTTTTGTTTAAATATAAAGCAGTTGGTATCTAATGAAGCTAGTTTAACGTTACTGTCACATATTTTCAATAAGCAGTCTATTGATCATAGCAATTTTGCAATGCTATTGTAATTTTAAAATTTACAATAATGAATGAATGATGATGACCACTGTTATTCGTGATTATTTTGTGCATTTTTTTCCTGTAATGGAGGCAAAAACCGGATAACACACCTTCAAGTTCAATTTTTTTAAGTAGCATCAAAACAATTGTCTGATGAATTTATATTTTGTTACTAAAAAGCCACTTAGAGGACTGTTAGGGATCATGGAGTTGAAACCTAGAGATCCAGCATTTCAACATTCGCTATATATATTCTCCATTTAGAAGATTGCTAATGGTTATTTAAGAACTTTGATATATAATAGTGATAATAATAATAGATTTTTGAATTCATGGCTAAATCTTTTGAATTCATGGCTTGACATTGTATCAGAATTCAAAATTTGTGTAATCTCTTAAATTTTGTGTTCCTGAGAGAAATGTCTCTCTTGCTACTAAATCATATTCAGCTATTTTTAAAAAAATCTTGAGACATTTCAAAATTAAGTGAGCAAATAACCAAACCACATTTCATTCTGCATATAGTTTTGCCTGTAGCAAAACTCAATTTTGATATGGAGTCGCATCCTATTCTTCTATTTCAACCCAGTACATTCTGGGACTTTCTTATGGGCTTTAGCAAAGCATGTTGGCATTGCTTTAAACAATAATTTATAGTTTTGCCAGATAGAACTCTTTATAACAAAATAGGACTACATTTGTTATAAAATAGGAGAAATTTCTAATTCTATCTCTGTACATACAATAAATTGTATGGGCTCAGAGACTGCATATTTTATATGAAGTTTCTCAATCTATTAAATCTTTTACATAAGAACATAGCAGATTTTCCTGGATACTAGATGTCTGGTAGCTACTGCACTAAAACTGCTTTCCATTCTTCAGTAAATGATACGTAATTACTATAAACATTCATTCATTCATTTGTATGTATGTATGTATAAACACACACACACACACACAACTGGGTACGTTGGTAAAATACATTATTTCTGTATGCAGGCATGTGGGCAGCAGTACAACATATTCTTATTGTTTTTTAATAGTTTTCAATTAATATTTTTCTGTTTAATAAAATTTCAGCACAAGAAAACTTACCAACAAAATATAAAAATTATACTATGTTATATATCTCAGCATAATTAATAGTCCTGTGCTTGCAAATATATGTGCATGTGTGTACATAGATAAATCAGTGTACAGGCACAGACAACAGATTGGATTGGATGTAAGTGAATATTCTAATACATAAAGCAAGATTAAATACTAACAGAAGTGGAATTCCTTAAGTCATCTTCCTATTGTTGTCAGCAGGCTATCCTAGGATTTGAAGTTTGTGATCTCCACCTATGGAGGAAAGGCTTTTTGTTGGGGCTTAAAAACTACAGTGACACAAAAGGAAGGGAAAATTCAACCACTTAGTGCAGTTATTTTTGTTCACATGTATACTATTCATACTGTGGGAAGAAAAAAAAATAGGCTATTGATCTATCAGATTCAACAAGGCCTTTGGACGATAGCAGACCTCAGAATAAAAAACATGAACCAAAGTTTTAGATAGGATGATTTCAAAATGTACCAGAATTATTTATAATCCTGCTGAGCTGTTGCTGTTGAATGTGATTTTGCAAAATACGTAGTTTTGAAAACCGTGAGAAATAGGGAACAAAAAGTAGCCGATGGATAGGAGTTTGAGATGTACACAGGTATATATGGAGACTGTCAGTAAGAAAGAACAGAGAAATAAGTTGTGAAATGCGTGTAGAAAAGTATAAAAAGAATGTTTTGGGATGCGTTCAGGGCCACTGGCCATGGCTACTGCTTGCTGGACTCAGCCATGTCAGTGGACCTCATTACAATGAGTTATTGATATAAATTGTGTAACAATGGCTGTTCATATTCTAAATTGCTCATGAAATAAGCCTCTGATCTTAAAGTAGAATTTATTGCTTGTGGTTTGTCTGTTTTCCTCTTTTATTGAATTATTTTTACGACAATACTAATCATTATTTCTAAAGTAAATGCTGTAAAAATAATATGCTAGTTTATTTACTGTTATATGATTTGGTCTTCGTTAGATTTTTAATCTAATTTTTAATTTATGGGTAATTGTAAACATCAGATTTATTACTGTTTATATTTTATGCTAAATTGTAGGTGCCTTAATGCTGTAAGTGGTTTTAAATGTTTCATAGAAAATAAAATTTTTTATAGATGAAATAATCAGAAAACTGCTAAAAGTAGATATGGACACTTTCAAATACTAATGAACAGTTTATACCAGTGGTGGGGTTCAATTTTTTTACTACCAGTTCTGTGAGCATGGTTTGGTGGGTGTGGCAGGGGAAGGATACTGTAAAATCTCCAGTCAGAGGTGGTATTTGCCAGTTCTCTGAACTATTCAAAATTTCTGCTGCCGGTTCTTCAGAACTGGTCAGAACCTGCTGAATTCCACCTCTGGCTTATACATTTTTTAAAAAAATTACTGTTACTAGTTATAATAATGTAAATAATGGTTCTTTGCATAATATATTGACTGTTACACCAAAACCACTATAAAATATTGTTAAAATCAATTATAGGTTTTCAGAAATTTCCCAGTAGGGAAATTAAAGCTAAGAAAAACAATATTTGTCTATATTTAGTTTTTTATTAACTAGTAGGTACCACTTTATTCCAATATTAATTTAAAGCATAGGTTCTTAATATTTTGTGCTTTGGACCTCTTGAAGTGTCTAGTGAAGTCTATGGATCCGTTTCAGAAAATGTATTCAAATGGATAAAACAAAATAATGAAAAGTTGTATAAATTCTATTCAAATCCATTCCCTTCCCCCAAAATCTATCAATGGTACCATTGATAGATTTTGGGGGAAGGGAATGAATTTTTAATTATAACTGTTGCAGCATCCCCAAGGTCATGTGATCAAAATTCAGATTCTTGGCAACTGGTTCATATTTAGGAGAGTTGCAGTGTCCCAATGTCATGTGATCAACTTTCACGACCTTTTTGACAAGCAAAACCAACGAGAAAGCCAGATTCACTTAACAACCGGGTTACTAACTTTAACAGCTGCAATGATTCACTTAATAACTGTGGCAAGAAATGTTGTAAAATGGGGCAAACAAATATCTCACTTAGCAACAGAAATTTTTGGCTCAATTGTGGTCATCCATGGAGGACTATACTGATTCCTCCCCTTATCCCATAGGTTTCACTTAGCTATATCTACTTTTGAATTTATCAACACTTTTGGTAATTAGACTTTTGCTTCTACAGAGTTTGCAAAATTTTCTGAATCTTACAAGCATGGCATGGATGCAAATTCCTTACTTTTCCTCCTTATTTGCCTTGGTTTGATTCACAAAACTGTTATGTGTCATTGTATCCCACTTCTAAAACTAGATTATGATAGGTTTTAGGGTGTTTGTGGGATCTGATAAATTCAAAACATTTTTGTGGATGCTTTTCTTAACATGAGAAAGCAAATAAAACAGGTTTGTACTGTCAGTTCTAATCAGTATTCCTTTGCAAGAGGCATTTACAACTAGGTAACCAACTCTATTTTCCATCTTGTCTACCTCTAATGAACCAAAAGGTTGAGTTATTCTCTACTCAAAAGCATTATGAAATAAAGGATTCTCTACTGTGTGTGTAAAACCTTTTGCTTCTGATAAAATTTGTCTCATTATATGTGTAGACATGTTAGCTAACTGCAATCATGGTACTTCTATTTTCTCCAGTCACTTCCTACTTAGATATAAGAAAGGTTAATTATGGTGACTGATTTTCCTTCCTAGGACTGGGAGTTGTTTTCTTCAAGGTACCTCCTTTTTTTTCAATAGTCTGGACTCCTACTCATCACCACTTCTAAGAATTTCAGTCTGAGCTCACCTGGAAACTACAAATCTTCAACAGCTGATGCTGTCTAGAATCATCTTGGTTTGCTATTCATTCCACCTCCATAAACTCGCTCTGTTTCCCCAAATTTCTTCTTTCACAAGTCCCTTTCCTAATACTATATCTCTTTACTGGGTCAGAGTAGACTTTCTGTCATTTGTGGGAAATTCTGTTCATGAAATATCTAAAAGAATTTTGTTCTATCTCCTGTACTTGGATTGCACTTCTCAGGTAACAAAAATGAGATATCTGGATGTCTGAATTTCTCTGACAAAATCCCAGAAAGAAATGGACTCCTACCTGCTGTAGCAAACTGATTTTTTTATTTGAATGTAGAATAATGTAAAAAGTTAGTGATATCCACTGCGGCCTTTTAATCTAAATTTCCTACAGAGAAGTACAAACATTTTTATCAGCAGCAACAGCCGATAAAATAAGTGCCTTATCTTTGCCAGACTTTTTAATACTTCCACTGCAAAACAGAACCTTAGTTTTGATTGAATCCTAGTCCTCTTTTTTCCTTTAGAAGTTTTTTTTATCTCCTCTTTTTGAAGTTCTTTTCTTGAAAGAAGACAATTTTCAGATCAGCAGTGGAGTGTTTACACAGATGTTCTAACATCTAACATAATTGTTTTAAAGTTAGGGTTATGTTCCTCATTCTTTCATACAGAGATACCTCTGCGAAAAGTCATTGTTGGCAAGTTAAAAGGATGAAAGCAGGCAAAATCAGAAATGATTTAGTGATTTGATTTTGATTTGCAATCTTTTTGATGCAGATTTCTAATTCAGAAATTTGATCCTATTATATAGGATTTCTCAGCACTGCATGCAAATGAAGCATCAGAACTCACTTTCTAATTCAGTTCAGAAGCTAACTTGATAATCCTTGACTTTAAATCACTGGTATACAATAGTCTGATGTAATCATGATGTTTGATTCACTTGTTCTATTTTCTTAGTTCCTTTTAGGTTGCAAAATATAGCTTTTACTTTAAACATTTTAAAAAGAGGAATAACAATTGTATGCATATCAGGCTGCAAACTTTCTGACTGTACTAATACAACTATATATTATTTAAAAAGTTCTTTCTGAATATAAATGCTTATGTGAATGTCATTTTTTGTGTAAAATTATTTTTTTGTGTAAAATTATAAATTATTAGTTTTCCAGTGTTCTTTTTTTCCCATTTTACTTGCATGAACATCTCTACAAGTAAATGCATGAAGTATATGATAAATGAGGACTATTTGGATACAATTTGCTGATATTTTACCAAATTAATTTAATAATTGGTCTGATATAGGTCATCCACCTGTACTTTGAACTGATTTTAGTGAAATTTAACATATTTATTTTTTACTTTAAACAAATATCTCTGTATTGTGGATTATGTAGTTAATGCCTTCTAAGTATTGACATTCTACTCTTTAAAGTATTAACATGTTGACAATTTTGTTATATCTTGAAGCAGCTGTAATTCTATGTGAGTTTCTTAGCTCTATTTTGAATGTTTCTAACACTCTTGAATAATTCTTTCCTTTCTTTCATTAACTTTCTAGTAATAAATTCCATAGCTCCCTCCCTACTTTTTGCTCCTATCTGCCAGTTTAGATGCCATAGCTCACAAGCAGGGAATTCTCTGTCATGCTGCTCTAGAGTCCAGCATTAGGTATAACTCTACCCTCTTATGACGTGAGCTGACATATGAGCTATTGTCTCTGGACTCTGAGTTAATTAGCATTCCTCAAAACAAAAGCATTTAAAAAAAGAAAAAAAGAATCATCAAGATTGAGAGAAGCTCTCAGAGCTCTGGTAGAGCTTCGCTCATGAGGAGAGTGGGGATCTGCTCTCCTCCAATTGCAGCTGCCTCAGCAATGCACTGACACGCAGACAGGAAGTGTGATCGCCCAAAACGCCACGGAACTTCCCTCAGACTTGCTAGAGGCTAATTAACATCACTACAGTGTCCTACGCAGCTTTTCCCTGGGCCACATGGCTTGTAAAAACCTCTTGAGACTGCACAAGTCTTCTGGAAGATTTATTAGGCCATAAACTATCAAAGTTTTATAATAGCTGCCCTTGTGGTCTCTGCAGCAATTAGGACCGATCCCAACCAACCTCCCTTTTACTGCTGCATCGATTGGAGGGGCAATCTTCCTTCTGTGAAGATATTAATCCGGCCATTATAAATTGCCAAACAAAGGCCACAGCCTCAGGGATTCAAAGGTGCAACAGGGATCATCGAAGGCCTCAAGGCCCTCCCTTCAGGGCTGGTGGCCATTTTGTGATCGAGTTCCTCCGGGTGCCATTTTTTAGTAGGCCCTATTTCTCTCCTGGCCATTTAGCTCGGAAAACACCACCAGGAGGAGCTGACAGCACCTCTGGTGTTTCTTCCTTGAGCAATGGAAATAGATTGGGCCCAGCCAGGATGATCAGCCATGCAGAGCATTCAGACCTCTCAAGCCCCCAAAAGGGTTATGAAAAGAAAATGACCACAAGGCCATTCAGCAAACAGGGAGGCCACATCAAAAATCAAGGCCAGGGCCCTAGCCCCCAAGAAAGTCTCCAAGTCTGAACTTAGATCAGAAAAGAGAAGACATGAGGCTTTAGAGAAACAATTCACAAAAAATGCTCAACAATTACAAGAATTGCAGGCACAGAGAGGGCAAATGGAAGTCCAGCTAGCCATCTACAGAACTGGTCACCTGAAAGGCAGAATGAGGCCTTACCCCAGGACCTGAGTTTGTCAGGCCCTTCTTACAGGCCACCTACTTGGAACACAGCTAGACCTAACCCTCAGCAGGATTTGCCTCTTGGGGGTTTACAGGTTTAGGGAGCAAGCTAACCTCATCCCTTCTGTGACTGGGTCCCAGATGATAGCTCCTCCCCAGGAGAACAGGCCCCAAGACATCCAGGAAGTAGTTTCAGTGGCAGCCAGACAGGGCATTGCTGAAGGTCTCAAACACCCCCTCCGCCCCCTGGGCGAAGGCTCGGGTATCCTTCCTTCTGTCAGAGTAATCTCCCCCACGGAGGGACGTTTCCACTTCGGAACCCATGTACGCCCCTCATCATTTTTATAGCTGGGAGGGACAGGATGATGGGATCATCTTACCATTCTGAACAGGGTAGTTCCTCAGAGGAGGAAGAGGGGGAAATTAAAGACCCCTTCCTCTCCAACGAAGAGGAAACCAAACCAGAACAACCACCCAAAACTGTTGTCTTCAGGCCCTCCTTGTTTCGGCCCTTACTACAGAAGGCTCTGGTTACAGCCCAGTTAAGACCAGAAGAGGTGGCCCCAGAACCACAGGCTGGCCCCTTGAGCCAGGGAGATGCACTGTTCTCCAAACCGGTGATTCGAAATGAGGTTCTCCCATCTCCCTTGTTGTTCTTGGATGTAGTAAAGGACCAGTGTGAGAACCCCCTGTCAGGGCCTCACCCTTCCTCCTAGGACAAGAGGTTCTTTAATGTAGGTTCCACCTTGGCTAATGCATTAGCTCTCCCAGCAGTAGATTCCCTGGTGATAGCCACCTTCGCTTCCTCAGGTACCCCTACGGAACTGGAGGATGTTTTACGACTGGAGGACAAAAAGTTGGAACAAACTCTGAAGCGCACACACCAGGCTGCAGCTTGGGCCGTGAAAGCTTCCACCACCGCCTTATTTTTTACCAGGTGGTCTATTCACTGGTTGCATCAACTTCAGGACAGAGTTCCCATTGCCGATGTTAGGTCCCACCAGGACCTCAACAAAATAATAGCGGCAGCCAAGTTCACCACCAACGCCACTTTAAGGTCCACCAAATTCGCCACAAAGGCAATAGCCTCTTCCATGTCTGCCAGGCGCCTGCTGTGGATGCGCAACTGGCAAACTGACTCCAAGTGTAAGTGGAAGTTGGCAGTGGCCCCTTGCTCAGGAGAAAACCTCTTTGGAACAGGCTTAGAGCCATATGTGGTAGAAATATGAGACAAGAGAAAGGTGCTGTCTACTTCCTCCAAGGGGTCAAATTTTTGACGCACCACATACCCCAGAATGCAAGCCTTCAGGCCAGTCAACACCCCTCACTTCAGTCGCAACCAGACAACATATCCCCCTCGTCGGAAACAACAGCAGGACTGCCAACCCAAACAACAACAATTCTTGGGTAAGCAACCCTTTTGAGGGGGAGGAGGTCGTTCATTCAGGCGCTCTAAGTAACTGCATCCACTCCCCTCCTATTGGAGGTCATTTGACCCTTTTAAATCCAGATGGGAGAAATCAACTAACGATGCCTGGGTCATCAGTACAACATCATTGGGCCTTTGACTTGAATGTTTCTCCCCCCCCCATCGTTTTTTGTCAGCCGTCTTACCTCTTGTGACACATCTAAACGGGCCCTGATGGACTCAGCTATCGATTACCTGATATATATCAGAGCCATAGAAAGAGTTCCATGGGATCAGTGGGGGTCGGGCTTCTACTCCTGCCTCTTTGTTATCCCAAAGGCTCTGGGGGGTAGTAGAGAGTAATCCTTGATCTCAAGCTCCTGAACAAATTCATCCCATACAGACATTTTAAGATGCAGACCCTACATTCTTTTCTTCAGAGCATCTGAGAGGGCCATCTCCTCCTTTCCATAGACCTTATGGAGGCTTACCTCCATATCCCAATGTGGCCTTCCCATTGCCAGTTCCTCAGTCTTTCTTATTGCAGTGAGCACTACCAATACTGGGCCCTACCATTTGGCCTTTCATCGTCACTAAGGGTTTTTACTAAGGTCCTGGCAGCATTGGCAGCCCTCCTCTGAGCCTTACCTGTGAGGGTCCAATGCTACCTGGATGACATTCTGATTCAATCTACCTCCGTCCAGGCGGCCGAACAAGATCTTCAAATCATGATGCAGGTGTTGCAGGAACATGGTTTCTCCATCAACCTGATCAAGAGCCATCTTTTTCCAATGACCCGACTGTTGCACCTCAGGGTCATCTTCGATACAGTCAGCTGCAAAGTCTTCCTTTCACAGGACCGACAGGACAGCATCAAAGAGTTGATCAACAGAATTCGACTAAGTCACTCTGTTCCACTCTCCCTCCTGTCCCAGTTGCTTGGAAAGATGATCTCCTGCATTGAAATTGTTCCATGGGCACACCTACATGCACGCACCTTGCAGTGGTTCCTCCTCCCCTTCCAAAGAGAGGGGATCAGTCATTCTGCCTGCAGGGTGCTGCTTTCTCCACAGGTGCTTCGGTCCTTTCGATGGTGATGGTCCTAGGCCATCACAAAGGGTTATCCCTTTATGGTGAGAGACAGAATTGTAGTGATCACGGATGCCAGCCTTCTTGGCTGGGGAGCACATACCCAGGGCCAGATGTCCCAAGCACACTGGCCGTCTTCAGACAGGGTTAGGGTTATTTAATGTATTCCCATCAGTCTCCTGGAGCTCAGGGCTATTTTTCTCACCCTGAGAAGTTTCTGGAACCTAGTGTCAGGGTCCCATATGCTAGTCATGACAGACAAAATAGTAGTCAAGGCTCATGTCAACAGGCAAGGAGGGATCAGATCCAGGGGTTTGATGTGGGAGGCAGAACATCTGGGGAGATGGGCAGAGAGGAACCTCCTTTCTCTCAGGGCGACCATATTTTGGGGGTCAACAACTCCCAGGCAGACTGGTTGAGTCGATCCCAAATTGACCACTTGGAATGGAAACTCCATCCTCCCCTGTTCATAGAATTGTCCCACATTTTTTGTACTCCAGAGGTGGATCTCTTCGCCACTCCCCAGAACGCACAGGTAAACAGGTTTTTTTCCAGGTTCCCAACCCAGGGAGGGGACCAATGCACTTTGGAGCAGATGGCCCCCAGGTCTCCTCTACACCTTTCCCCCCTTCCAATCATCCTGTCAGTCATCCGGAAGATGTTGGAGGAAAAGGCGGAGCTGATTCTGCTGGCCCCATATTGGCCCAGGAGACCCTGGTTTGCGGACTGATAAACCTGTCTGTTCAGAGGCCTTGGAAAATTCCGGCCTCTCAGATCTCTCTCAGTCAGGGGGCCCTTCTGCATCCGGAACCCCAGTGGTTCCAGTTGACTGCTTGGCAGTTGAGTGGAAGTTGTTGAAGAAGGCCAACCTTTCGGATAGTGTAATTAACACAATACAGGCTTCATGTAAAAAGTCTACAACGCAACTTTACAATGACACCTGGAGGAAATTCAGTGACTGGTGCTCAGAGACAGCCCAGAACCCCTCTTCAGCATCTGTTCCAGAGATCCTTCAGTTTCTCCTGGACGGGCTGGACAAGGGACTCACAACTAATACCCTAAGCAGGCAGGTGGTGGCCTTAGCTTCAGTAATTTCATGGGACAGGTACACATCCCTCTCCCACCACCCTTTGATCCACAGATTTCTGAGGGGAGCCTCAAATCTGCGACCACCCATTTTGCATAGGTATCCCACTTGGGACTTGCCTAAGGTTCTCCAAGCTCTCTCGGGCCCTCCTTTTGAGCCTTTACGAATGGTAGGCCTCCGTATTTTAACTCTGAAGGTATCCTTCTTGGTGGCTATTACGTCAGCCAGGAGGGTGTCCGAATTAGCTGCCCTTTCAGTAAGGCCAGATTTGTGTATGTTTCATGACAACCGGGTGGTTTTGCGCCTGGACCCTTCATTTGTACCAAAAATTAACTCTTGGTTTCACAGAGCTCAAGACATTGTTCTCCCTGACTTTTGTCCCAAACCCCAACATGTATTGAAACGTCAGTGGAACACATTGGATGTTAAAAGGGCACGCAGGATTTATATCAAACAAACTGCACCTTTTCACAAAACTGAGTCAATGTTTGGGTCTCTTCAACCTGTCTTCTTGGGGTCTAAGGCTTCATCTCCCATGTTGAGTAGTGGATCAGAGCATGCATTTCTACTGCATATGAAACTCTTGGCTTGCCAGCTCCCATGAAACTGACTGCACACTCTACCCGATGTGCAGTGACTTCAGCAGCTTGGGCCACACAGGTTCTGATCAAATAAATTTGTAGAGCTGCTACATGGACCTCGCCTTCCCCGTTTGTGCAACATTACCGGCTGGACTCCTTTGCATCTGCACAGGCTGCATTTGGATGACGTGTATTCCAGCGAGTGGTTCCTGGGTCGGATTAAGAGGACCAGCCGAGTCCCTCCCTTGGGCATGCAGGCTTTGGTAAGTCCCAATGCATGACGGAGAAGGGGCGTTGGTAGACTTACCAGTAAACGCCCTTTCTAGACACGCTGTGATAGAGTCCAGCCCCACCCTGTGGCCATCTGGTCTAGTATTCTTGGGTAGGGAGGCGGTTGTACGTTCATTCTACTTGTATATATCCCAGAGACAATCCTAGTCTGTCAAGATACTTTGCCAGAAAAGCTGGGGCTCTTAGCAGAGGCGAACCTTTTATAGTGGCAGACTCATCTCACGTCATAAGAGGGTGGAGTTATACCCAATGCTGGACTCTATCACAGCGGGTCTAGAAAGGGCGTTCACTGTTAAGTCTACCAGCGCTCCTTCTAGCCATTCACTGGAAATTAAAAATATATTTTATATATTTAGGTACAATCATTTTATTCATATTTTTGTAAGTTTGGGGAATATAAATCTCTTGGAATTCTACCAAGGGCTTTAAATGGTAGCATGAATTCTCAATCTGCATGGTAACATGTTATTTTTAGGTCAGCAAGTGATGAATTAAATTAGAAAATAACCATTAGAGAATATTTCATATTTTGAACATATTGTATGGTTTGATTATGTAAGCAAAACTAGAACTTAGAATACTTAAAACAAGTATATACTTTTTAATATAGCCAAGTGTTTGTGTTAACTGAAGCATTCACTTTACAGGTATTGTGTCCCTCAACTCCATGGTGAATAAATCATATACCTTGCTTGCAAGTCTCTGTAGATCATTTTGAACACAGGGCTGTCAGCCACCTGCAATTTAATTTTAAAACAATTTTTCTACCATCTCAAAAGTTAGCAGGTTTCCATATAATTGTACTCTAAGGGAACTTTACATATGCTTTTCAAGCAGTATTTTAGCAATCTATAATAAACAATATTTGGCACAAAAGCAATATAATAATTTAACTAAGAGGTTGTATTTTGTATCTTCCTAAAATACAACAAAGTAATATTAGAATATATAATTGAATGCAACATACTGCCTTTTAAATTAGTAATTAAAGGTAGTTTAGGTATATCACTGCTTTTCTGATACTGCATTAACCATGTCAGTCACAGTTATCCAATATGTTTATAAAATTTCTGATGAATAAAGTTAAGGCTTCATCATTGTCATCGGAACAAAGAAAAATTGTTTTAAATGATTGCATTTCCTTATTTACTTTTAAGGAAAAATATTATAAAGAAATAATGTTGGCTGATATCTGAAGGACACAATCATGAGGGATTTTGTTGCTCTAAGTAATGCAAGAGTTGGCATTAATGTCTTTTAAACACGTCCTCCTCGCAGGTTGTGCAAATGTGCAAATGCTATGAAGTGGCAAAGCACATGTTGAAATATTTCTTTTTTAATATAAATAATAATTTTGAAACTTGCTGAAATCCTATGACATTGCCAAATCATGCAAAATTTGGGGTGATTGACAAGGCATATGAGCCATTGCAAAAACATCAGGAAGCAGAACCCCAGGGCTTAAACACATCCAAGATTCTTTTTCAACTTGCAGATCTTGACTTGTAGGACTACATCATTAACCATGAATTAGATAAGGTTTATTTGAGGATGACTTCCCTAAAAAGTTTGAAGTAGAACATTGTATACTCAAGGTATCAAATAATCTCTTTGAAGAAACTGCCAATTTACTTTTGGAATATAGCAGGACGGTTTGCCTGTTTTTTTTTTGAAAAAGTTTTTATTAATTTTCTACAAACAAACAAGACAAACAAAACATAAAAACATCAAATCTTATATGTACATCCAGTGTGTCAGTTGGTTCATCATTTTTGTGCATTCATTCTGTAGTCTCAATTACAATTATGTTACATAACAACTCATATTGTCAATCCAAAATTATATATCCTAATATCACTAAAAAAAGAAATTTTTGACTATATTTTTAATCATTTATGCTTAATGAGCTAACAATACTTTAAACCAGTTTACTCTATAACAAATCATCTAATCATATCAAATCAATCCTAAAAAATCCTTTATAAATATAATATCAAATAGCAAAATAATGACAAAATAAAGATAATCCTTACTCTCTAGCATTCTAAATATTCTATTATCGTATTTTATCATCTAGCCATTTATAAAAAAGATCCCAAATTTCGTAAAATTGTTTATCCTCTTGCTCTCTAATTTCAAATGTCAATCTGCTCATCTCAGCACATTCCAATATTTTCTTAATAATTTCTTCCTGTAATGGTATTTTCTCATTCTTCCAATTTTTAGCAAATACAATCCTGGCCGCTGTTAATACATTTACAATCAGGTATTTCAAATCTTTACTATATATATCAGGTAAAATTCCCAATAAGAAGATCTCTGGTTTCAAATCTATATGTTTCTTTGTCATTTTTTCCAACCACATGCGAATTATAGTCCAATATTTTCTAGCATCCTCACAAGTCCACCACATATGGTAATACGAGCCGGGTATCTGATGACATTTCCAACATTTTTCAGATTTGTTCTTAAACATTCTTGCTATTCTTGTCGGAGGAAAGTGCCACCTGTAAAACATCTTATACAAGTTTTCTTTATATGCTGTTGACATTGTCATTTTATAATTTTGAGACCACAATTTCTGCCATTTCTCCAAATCAATCCCATATCCAAAATTCTTCCCCCAAACAATCATAGTTTCTTTGACTTGTTCTTCCTCTAATTTCATTCCCAGTAAATAACCATATAATTTTTTAATCACCTTCTCATCAGTACCCATCAAGATCTTGTCTAAATCAGTCTGTTTATCATAAAATCCCTCCGTTTTAGAATCTTCATCATACCTTGAGTGTATTTGTGCATATGAAAACCAATTCATCCTTATACCTTGTTCTTCTAAGTTTTGGATCGATTTAAGTTCACCCTTTTCATCCAAAAGTTCCCCATATCTAACTGTTTGTTCCTTCTTGTAAATTATAGGATAGGAAAATGCTTCAATGGTCGATAACCAAACTGGAATTTTCAAATAACATTGTCTTTTTATCTTCTCCCAATTTAACCACAAAGACTCCCGTACATAATGTCTTCTAAAATAACCCTGTGTTTTAGTTCCCTTATACCATAAAAAAGCATGCCAACCCAACAGCAAGTCATGCCCTTCTAGTGTCAACAACCTATGTTTCCTTAATGTTATCCATTCTTTGACCCACATCAAACTTGCAGCTTGATAATACAATTCCCAATTAGGCAGACCAAAACCTCCTCTAATTCTAGCATCTTGCAAAAGCTTTAACTTTATTCTCGCTTTTTTACCTTGCCATATAAACTTCAACATAATTTTATTTAAATCTTCAAAATAGTCTTTTCCAAGCCTAATTGGTATTGTTTGAAACAAAAATAAAATTCTAGGTAAGATATTCATCTTAATTGTTGAAATTCTCCCTATTAATGACAATTGCAAGTTTTCCCACTTCTTCAAATCTGTAGTTATCTGTTGTTTAAGTTTAATATAATTATTCTCCTTTAATGTGCTACATCTTGTTGTCAAATATATCCCCAAATACTTAACCTTATTTGTAACTTGAATTTTCAAAAGATCTGCCAATTCTTCTCTCTGTCTCAATAACATATTCTTTGTCAAAATCTTTGTTTTATCTTTGTTTATTTTCAAACCAGCCACCTCTCCATATGACTCTATCCTTTCCAGTAACTTTGGAGCTGTTTCAATCGGATCTTCCAAAATAAAAGCTAAATCATCAGCAAAAGCTTGTAGCTTAAATTCTTCCTTCTTAATTTTCATTCCTTTTATGCTTTTATCATCCCTAATATTTCTATTCAAGACTTCCAAGGTCAACACAAATAGCAAAGGAGATAGGGGGCATCCTTGTCTTGTGCCTTTCCTTATATTAATAAAATCTGTAAGTTCCCCCTCCATCATTACCCTTGCTGTCTGTTTATTGTATATAGCTTCTATTGCTTGAATAAATTTTTTAGCAAAACCCATCTGCTCCAATAATAATAACATAAATCTCCAGTTGACGTTGTCAAATGCTTTTTGAGCATCTAGGAATATCAAAGCCATTTGCTTTTCAGGATGAGCCTCATAATATTCCAAAGTGTCCAAGATTACTCTCATATTGTCTCTAATTTGTCTCTTTGGCAGAAATCCATTTTGATCTGAGTGAATAAAATTATTTAAATATTTTTTAAGTCTTTCTGCTAAAATTGAAGCAAAAATTTTATAGTCTGCATTCAATAAAGAAATAGGTCTATAATTCTTAATTTGCAATGGGTCAGTCTCTTCCTTTGGTATAAGTGTAATATAAGCCTCTGACCATGTTTTAGGTATCATCTTTTTTAACATAACTTCATTCATAACTTCTAACAATGGGATGCTCAATAATTCTTGAAATGTTTTATAAAATTCTACTGGAAGCCCATCTGGGCCCGGAGCTTTCCCATTATTTTGTCTCTTAAATGCTTCATTTAGTTCCATCATTGTTATATTGCTTTCTAGCATTTCTTCAGTCTCTTTAGGTATCTTTGGTAAATTAGCTTCCTGTAAATACTGTTTGACTTTTCCTTCATCAATATTCTCTTGTTTATATAATTGCCCATAAAAATCTCGGATAATTTCTTTTTTCTCCTTGTTCCCATAACAAACTTGGCCTTGTTCATCTATTAACTTCAATATTTTTCTTGATTCCTTCTCTTTTCTCAATTTATATGCTAGCCATCTACCTGGTTTATTTGCATCTTCAAAATAATTCTGTTTAGAGTTTCTAATTTTCTGTGCCAATTCTTCTTTCTCTATTAATTCCATTTTATGTTTGATTACATCCAGCTTCAATTTAATATCCTTTTTCTGTGGCATTTTCTGTAATTCTTTTTCAAGAGTTTTATACTCATTTTCCAAGGCCTTAGAAGCTTGCCTTTTCCTAATATTCTTTTTTCTTGTATAATCTATTATCAAACCTCTAGCGTATGCCTTCATAGTATCCCACACATTTTGCGTTGAAGTATCTTCTTTTTTATTTTCTCTAAAGAAAAAAGCCAATTCCTTCTCCATCCATTGTGTAAAATCTTTCTCCTTTAAAATAGTATTATTTAATGTCCATCTCGATCTTTTTTTTTGTCCCTTCCATTTAATTGTCATTGGGCTATGATCTGCCCAGGTACTTGTTTCAATGCTTGTTTCTTTAATATTAGATATTAGTTCTGTTGAGATCCAAATCATATCTAATCTGGACCATGATAAATGTCTATTTGAATAAAAAGTATATTGTTTAGCTTTAACGTTTCTTTCTCTCCAAATATCTTTTAAAGTTAATTCATCTGTCATTTTAAAAAAAGACCTTGGGAGAACCTTTCTATTTTGCTTTGTTGTTGTTGCTATATAGTCCAGTTTATTGTCCACAATTCCATTAAAATCTCCCATCATAATTATATTAACATAGTCCAGTCCAATTATTTTCATGTGCAGTTTTTTATAAAACTCTTCTTGTTTATCATTCGGAGCATAAATTGCAATCAAGAGTATTTTTATATTATTATCCATTATTTCTACCATTAATACTCTTCCACCTTCATCCGAGTAAATCAATTTTGCTGGAGTAGCCTCTTTAATGTATAAAACCACACCTCTTTTCTTACATTGGGTCAAAGAGGTAAATATTTTCCCTAATTTTGGCTGTAATAACAATTGTTCATGTTGTTTTTTAATGTGAACTTCTTGTAAACAAATTATATCAAATTTTAATTTCTCTAATTTATGAAAAGTTTTCCTTCTTTTAACAGCTGAATTAAGTCCGTTTATATTCATTGTAATCAGTTTTTTTTCCTCCATGATTATGCTTTATATTTAGGTCTAACAGCTCTCGTGGATCTCACTTCACGCTGTTCTTTACTATCAATCTGTCCCCCTATTGCTCCTTTCTCTTTTTCAGTCTCCAGTTGTTCATCTTGAAATTCAATTAATGAAACCTCTTTCTCTGCTTCCTCTTTTCTTCCTCCAAAAAATTCTGCATGAAAAAGTTCTGCTTTCTCAATTGAGTCAATTCTATGTCTCTGCTCTTGCCACGTAAACATTAATCCTTCTGGAATCAGCCATCTATAATTCACTTCGTTTTCCAATAGTATTTTGGTCAGAAATCGATATTCTCTTCTCATCTCTCTCACTCTTCTAGGTATTTGTTTTAAAACCACAACCTCTTTACCCTTGTATTTCAGTGTTTTCTCTCTTGCTACTTGTAATATTTGCGTTTTAATGGATTTTTTGGTAAATCTAATATGGACTTCCCTGGGTAATTTATTTCTCATCGCATATCTTGTATAGACTCGATATATCTCATCTATTCCATCCATCATCTTTTCCTCTGTAATTTCCAAAGCATCTGCCAAAATTTCTATCATTACCGCTGCCAAATTTTCTCCTTTTTCCTCCTCTATATTTTGAAATCTAAGGTAAAATTCTGACCTTTCCATCTCCCACCTCAACATCCCACCTTTTTCTTGTTCGACCGCTGTTAATCTGCTATCAATATTTCCAATCTTCTTCTCTCTTTGTTTTCCTTCTTCCTCAATTTTTTGGAATCTCTCCTCATACTTAACCATCATTTGTTTAATATTTTCCACTTTTTCATCAGTCTTCTCTATTCTTTGTTCAATATTTTCTGTTCTTTGTTCAATATTTTCTATTCTTTGTTCAATATTTTCTGTTCTTTGTTCAATATTTCCTGTTCTTTGTTCAATAATATCTGATTTTGTCTTAAGTTCTTGAATTCCTTGCATAATCATCTGTAACTGTAAAGTTATTTTTTCTTGTTCCTTATCTTGCTTCAACATTGTCTGAATTAAACGTTGTCCTCCAGCTGGTGGGGAAGCAGAGGTAGAAGCAGCAATGCCAGATGGTATTGGTTTCTTGCTCATTTCAATGTTTCCAAAACTTCAAATTCTTCTTAACTTTTAACCCAACTGGTAGAGCAGCCAATTATAATCCAAAATGGAAAACTCCAATAGTAAAAAACACGAAACCAAAGAAGAAACAGAAAAAAAGGAAGAAGAAAGATCTTCAGGTTCTTCTAGACCCTAATCCAATTACGAAATAGTCCACCATAAAAAAGGAAAAAATAGAAAGGAAAAAACAAACAAATCCAAAAGATAATAATATTAATTAAGAGCAAAAGAAAAAGGAAAAAGCAAAAAGAGAAAAAAGAAAAACAAAAAACGGTTTGCCTGTTTTAAGGATCATCTGTTTTTCAAGTATCTATCTGATTTTCATATTCTTCTTTTGCAAGTGACTTGACTATTAACCATTGTAGACATCTCAAAAAAACATCTGAAGGGGGTATAGCAATTCTAATTAGCAATAAGTAAAAAAATTTGCATATCCCTTCTGCCCTTGGAACTCTTGGTAGAAACTTCTTTGCTATATCTCAGAGAGATGCAAATTATTATATTTAATATCTATGCCTCTCCATTTAGAATGCAGACCAGAGCCTTCTGGAAATAACTTAGTTGGTCTTTGTGTTAAAGAAGTGGCTCTTTCCTTGGACTTATATATATTAAATGATTCCCTTGCTGAACGGCTGAGTACATATTTTGGGAAAATGTCAGACAATCACTGTTACCTATGTAATCCCATAACACAACATTTTTACTGTTCAATTTGGAGATGAAGTCATGCTTGAAAAGTGATTACTTTCCACTAATGACATTGAGTAAAAAGTCAACCAGATCTGCCAAATAGTGTTACTCCTGAATAATATTTCCCATTGGTTAAAAGTGAGCAGTTTAAAGTGCTCTGCTAATTGGAAGATCTCTATACACTTTAACATTTCTCCATTCCAACGTGCTCTAGGAAGTGAATTAGGTGAAACCAGTGTCCCTAGCTCCATGTGAGGCTATGAGCACAATGTCTTCTCCTATAACTCCCAATGTTCTATTATCAAGATACCTACAGAGCTCCTGCAGATCTTGTATGATATTTTGTGTTTCCCTGTGAGAAGTTGCTTTCTGGAGCTAAAGTGGGTAATCTCTCATCTTGTTTGGCGAAGATCTGCTTGCCACTTGGATACTCATTTTGCCTCAGTACATCCCAGTGCTTAGAAACTGACTAGACAATCATGTTTTCCACTCAGAAGTCCCACTGGATTATTTTGCTTTATTTTTTTTTTCGTTCCCCCTAACTATTCTGTGTATGGCCTCCTCCTGCCATGACTTCCTGAGCTGCAGAGAGCTTCAAAAAGTAAGTGAAGAGAAGTAGGTGGCAAGCAGGCCTAAGTGGGAAAGTCTGAGGAGTGGGAAACAGCACAAGTTGTCTCTTGAGGTTCAGGAGGCCTTGGGCAGGTGAACCTAACTCTTTGTTAGACCTCCCAGAGTCTCTCCCACTCTTGAGGCACCTTATGCTCTGTTTAATGACCTGTGTGGTTATTTAACGATTGCATCTGTTGTTGGAGGTAATTGTTATGCTCAATAATAGTATTATTATAACATACATGTAGATAACCTAGAATCCAGCTGCAGTGAAATAAAATAAACAGAACACTAAACTATAGTTTATATCATTTGAGGCGTCTCTGGATTTATTTATTTCTTGGTGAAGACTGTTAGCACTGGACAGATGCTTGGAAATGTTATAGAATTTATAGGCAAATTCTTTATCTGTATATAAAAAGTATTTTATCTGTATATTTGTTTCTTAGAATTGATCTAAGTATCACTGGATTTACATATGAAAGAACAAAAATAAATTTAAGTCAAAGTAATATGCATTCTTAATTTCAACTTGCATGCTCATTGTTTAAAAGCATATTTGGACATAGTTTTATTTTATGTCAAACATAGCAATGCCCTTTTTATTTTTTTGAAAAAATTATCTAGTTCACTTCAAATTCAGTAGGAATTAGTGGGATCTGATTGTTGCCTGGCAAAAGGAAATTGTGCTTAAACAGAAAATTAAAAACTGCTTAAATATGCAACTTCTAGAGCAGTGGTTCCCAAAGTGGGCAGTACCGCCCCCTGGGGGATGGTGGGATGCCTTAGGAGGGTGCTGAGAAGCAAGGAGGCCGGCAGGGGGGCACTAAGAGGTGGCAGGGGGTGCTGGAGATGAGCAGCAGGGCATGATTCAGGGGTGAGAAAAAATCCCGCCCCCGCCGCGTTTGAGGCAAGGCCCTGCAGGATCATCCCATTGACTTGCACATTCTGGTGCAAGAAGCTCCGCCCCGAATGCAACGCTGGGAAAGGAGAACAGAGTGGCTTTGCTCTCCTTTTCAAACATCCCACTGCCATGTTCAGGGCGGCGGGGTGGCTCCCCGAACGCAGTGTTGGCACCCCGAACGCAGTGTCTCCTTTTCAAACATCCTGCCGCCGCCTTCCACCCCATTGAGCCCCTTGCACTGGAGGCACCTGCCCAAGCAAGTCTGAACGGAGTGGTGCACGAAGTCAATGGGGTGAGCCTGAGAGAGGGAAAGAGAGAGGAAAGGGAGAGAGAGAAAGAGAGAAGGAAGAAGAGAAAGAGAAAAGGGAAAGAAAAAAAGGGACAAAGAAAGAGGGGGATGGAAGGAAGGGGCGGAAAGAAAAAGAAATAAAGAAAAAGGGACAAAGAAAGGGGGGATGGAAGGAAGGGATAGAAAGAAAAAGAAATAAAGAAGGAGGGAGGAGAAATATAATGAGATATCTATTCTAGTCCAATCACCTGCTCCAGCAGGATTAGAAGGGAATGTGTGTGTGTGTGTGTTTTCTTGTAATTTACCAGTTCATTTTGGTTTTGCCTTCTTCAGAATTAGCACTGTAATACATTGGGGAAAAATAATTTTTAGGGTGGAGATCTGGTCCAATGGATCCTGTTCATAGCCTCAACAAAATGTGAGAGCTTCCTGATAGTCTTGGCCATGTTTCGTCCACAAAACCTTTAATTAATAGAAGCCAAAAATGTTTCAATGTGGAAAAGGGCCTCTAAACTAGGCCTCATTTCAATCTAATGCATCAGGTCTCTCTCTCTCTGTCTCTCTCTCTCCCTCCCTCCCTCTCCCTCTCTGCCCCTCCCCCTCCATGCCCCCTTTCTTTGTCCCTTTTTCTTTCTTTCCCTTTTTCTTTTCTTCCTTCTCTCTTTCTCTCTTTTCTCTCTCTCTCTTTCCCTCTCCCAGGCTCACCCCATTGATTTGGTGCACCGCTCCGCTCGGACTTGCTTGGGCAGGTCCCTCCAGTGCAGCAGGCTCAATGGGGTGGACCTGCGGGGCCGGCATCTAGAACGTGGCAGTGCCGGCACATTTGAAAAGTAGAGCAAAGCCAGAGGTCGGTAATTTTTGCTGCAAAGAATCACAAAAGCTTCTGGGTTGTGCACAAGAAGGGACACACATGTCAATGCAATTCAGCAACATAAAATAAAAAAATACAAATAAAACAAATCAACAAGAATCGGCAAAGCATCTCTGATTAGATTTTATTCACTACAAGAATCTAATCAGAGATGCTTTGCCAATTCTAGTCCAATGACCTGCTCCAGTAGTATTGGGAGGGAGTATGTGTATATGTGCGTGCATGGCTGTCAAACTTCCAAAAACAGGTCAAGTAGTTCTGGGGAGGCCAGTCATAAATTAGAACACTTGCTAAACAACCAGCCATTAAGTGAGGACCACTTGTATTTGGTTTGCCAGTCACCAAACCATGCTCACCCAGCCACATAACCAGCAAGCCACACCCAATCTCGTAACACACCAGTCATGCCCACCCAATCTCGTACCAGACCCTCAAATTAGGCCACACCCACAGAAATTTGAATCCCACCCCTGGGTGGGGGCCATTGAGGATGAGTTTGTAGCACCAAGGGGGCGGTGGACTGAAAAAGTTTGGGAACCACTGTTCCAGAGAGAACTGAAACTATTTTTTTGTGAAGTCACCAGCTGCCTATTTTTTTGTGAAGTCACCAGATAACAAGTAAATATTTTCAAATGCGAAACACTGGAAAGATAGTGAAATCAGTAGAATGAAAAGTTGTAGCCAAATTTTAAAATAATTACTTCAGCATTAAGCACCTTGCAGAGAGTTTCCTGTTCTTTAATAACAGGCTCACTTCATTAAAAAAAAAATTGAAGTTTTAAAAATTGTATTGTCAGTTGGAAGTTTCCAAATTACATTTAGGAGATAAAAAGATGATACATTGAAAATCTAGTAAATCCCCTGGTATTTTACTTGACAGTACAGGGTTAAAATATCCATTGCTATATGAAGTACTTGGGCTGTGAAAATACATTAATTTTTTATATTAAAGTGGTAAGAAATGCTGACATGGAGACTGCAAATGCTGACTGAGGAGACTTTTAAACTATTTTTATTTACTGAAGGAACTAATATTTACAGTTTATAGGTTTATTTCTGGTTAGTCTGAAAAAAAATTAGCCCAAAAGCTCCAAAATTATACAAAATTATATTTGATACTAGTAGGAGTCTTTGAAAAGCTGAAATTTCTACCATGATTAATTAAGAAAATATACAAGATTATTGTATTAATATTGTAAGCTACCCAAGTAACTTACCTTATAGTAAGTTGGGCAGCCAATAAATTTGCCCATCTTATTTATTCAATGTATTTATTTTAAAAAATTATTAAAAAATAAATAAATACATTTAATAAATAAATAAAAATAATTATAGAAATGCCCAAATGCTATACTTTAAAAAATTAAACTAAATGAATAATTTTATTATAAAGATCAATACAATCAGATTAAAGAAAATGTATTTCTAAGAATTGACAAAGAAAAAATGTAACGAATTCTTTTATTGACATTCAGGTATATCAGGTAAGCTAAGAATAGACAATTCTTTTGAGCTGAGAATATATTTAGAATTTGGGAGCATATCGTGATCAATACACTCACAAAATGGTCACTTTGGGAGAGTTTCCTATTCACAAAATAGTTGCTGGTAGTGGTCATGGTTACTCACAAAATACAATTTTCCGAATTGTGGGTCTCTAAAATAAAATGTTCTTTACTTTTTATGGGAACAAAGACAATAAATATGATTCTAGATGCTTTGCTTTGCTTTGCTTTGCTTTGCTTTGCTTTGCTAAAGGCCAACTTTTATATTTTTTAAAAATAAAAAGTATTTGTTTTTGGTCAACAAAAGGGATGTGGGGTCACATTTAAAGCCCTAGTTGCCGTGTTGCTTTTTGTGTGTCTCTTTCCAAAACTTACTTGATACTATAGTGGGTGGTTATGCTTATTACTAGTCAACACTGAAGATGGTCTTGTGGTATAATTGTGATATAACTGAAAAAAGATGGGCAATTAAGTAAATGCAGTTTTATTTTATTTTTCAGTATTGCAAGTGAAAAAGCTAGATTAATTTAATTGTATGATTCTGTTTGTTTTCTTGACTATCCGCATTATTTTCAAGAATCCCATCTAATACCAAAATTCAAAAACTATCAATACTCTTTTTCTTCTTCAAAATCCAACTTTCTTTTCTATAGAATATCATAGGAAAAACCTTTCTCTACCTGGTGATGATCTTTATAGATATGGAAAATTTGTGTCATTAAATGACTCTTTTAAGAACTTCAGTACTATCCACCAAGTAAATGAAGGAAGTTTCGAACCCTGCCTGAAGTTATGACTGTTGCAGCTGCTCCCCCAAGCCCTCTACATTAATTTTAGCTCTACTGTTGCCACTCACAAATAATGTCTTGCACTGTTCTTCAAGGCACATGAGCCTTGGGAATGGTTGGTAGTTGCCCCACCATACAGAGCTCCTGAGAATTTATCATGCGCTGCATTTCTGTAGATATTTTTCTTCTGATGTACGGAGATCCAACCGATCATATGCAACTGATCCAAGACTGCTCCCAGTCACACTAGGCTTTATTTCCTGAAGCCTGTTACTGCAGTCTTTGGGATCTCCTCAAGAATTTGCCCAGAGCCTCTGAAGGCATCTCAAGTCATGCAGGGCTCCCAAGCCTGAAGTTTGGAAACTTAACATGATTTGGAAAGGGTGGGAAGCCTAAAACAATTAGAGTACTAGAATTGTGGTTATTAAGCAAAGCAGTCAAATGGGTACCTAGATACATGTTCATAATAACTTATGACCGAATTGTGGTCCCAACTGTGGTTAAAAGCTAAGAACTACCTATATTGGAGTTCTGGGTTGTGTATCAACTGTCAGTTCTGAGTCATCTCCAAAGGTAACCATGGGTACAGCACAATACAGTGGTCCAATCAGGTGACCAGAGCTTAATTATAAATATCAATAGAATCAAAATTGTCATTACTACTTTTGGAGGTATAAATTCTGAAGAACAGCTATCATAATATGTTTATTGAATACTAGCAATATTGTCTTGCAATCAGTTACTCTGAACTTGATGTGCCTCTCCAGTTAATCACAATAACAGCCATTAATTTTGCAGCATCGCCAGTTAGTCAGAGGGTGACAATGTATAACAATGGCAAATTGTTAGATGATGTTTCATGGATAATTCATGTATAAGTAAAAAACATGGGACAAAATCAGTGGTGGGATTAAAAATTTTTTACTACAGGTTCTGTAGGCGTGGCTTGGTGGGCGTGACATGGCTTGGTGGGCATGGCAGGGGAAGGATACTGTAAAATCTCCATTCCCATCCCACTCCAGGGGAAGGATACTGCAATATCTCCATTTCCACCCCACTCCAGGGGAAGGTTACTACAAAATCCCCATTCCCTCCCCTTTCCTGGGGGAAGGTTACTGCAAAACTCCATTCCCTCCCCACCCCACTAACCTGCTTTCCAGCTCCGTTCTCCTGTGCAGGGCAGAAGACCCAGCTGATCAGATGGGACTCAGGAGGCAGAGAATAGATGGGGGCGGGGCCAATCACCGGTTCTCCGAATTACTTAAAATTTCCACTACCGGTTCTCCAGAACCTTCTGAATACCACCTCTGGACAGAATACTGAACAAGTGGGACCTCCTCCACTGGAATTTCCACGGACTCATGTACTCCCCTCACATGACCACTGATTGTAACAGCAACTCCAGCTCATAAACTTTTTAAGGCAGTCCAGAATAATACCATGGCCTTAATAATGAACACTGAGAAATCTAACAAAAGAAGAGTCATACTCCCCTGAGGTCCTATTAAAAATCATTGACTGACCAATACTAAAATTCTGACTGAGGATTAGAATATACTGTTTTTTCTAAAAGTGAAATATTAGATATTAGAAACATTTTCAAAAAGGATTAGGTCCAGGAAAGGCTTGAGAGAAGAGAGGTTATGCTGCTGTCTCAAAGCAGGCAGAAGCATTAATAATTTCCCTTATCCAGCTATTTACACCCTGCCTGCTCACCAAAGGAGCAAGGAACTGCATGGATCAAGCTCACGGGTAGCAGAGTTCAAGCTAAAGAGAACCTTTTATATTTCCATGGGTTTCACAAGCTCAAAACACTCCCTAATTCAATACAAGATGCTACCAAAATAGTTTATCACCAAAGATACACCCAAAAGCAAGCAAATTCATCGAGTTTGCCTGCAAGAGCTTTGACTGCTTGTCCTTTCTCAAAATTAACTGAAGATGCATGTGTACTGCCTTCGATATATTTTGGATTCTAAAAACATTGAATGTTTGGGTATTTTAAGTGTGTTCTGGTGTTCTGCTAGCTTTGAAAGAGATTAGTAACTTCTGGTTACTAGTTTAGGCTTCAATAAAAATGGAGAATTTATTTTTATTTTTTAATCACAAGTACAACCAATTTTTCTATTTTGATTCTGTATATTTTATTTATATTTATTGAAAAGGAAATATTTTTCAGTCTTGTTCTTTGTTACCCAAATGTCTTTAAGATCCATTTTTAATGCTGTTATAATTAAAAAAAGAGATCCTGCAAGCCATCATGCATTTCCTTAGAATGTTTTCTTGGACTCTGAATATTTAAGAATTCAGAACTATGTAAACTTCTTTTCTCTCTTTATTTAGGTAACTGATCAGTCTGTTAAAGCATTTGCTGAGCATTGTCCCGAGTTACAGTATGTTGGGTTTATGGGCTGTTCTGTTACATCTAAAGGAGTGATACATCTTACTAATGTAAGTATATTACCTAGGTTATTTACTGATATTTCTAAACAAACTCTTGCTAGATGCATCAACAGTGATTACGTTACATATAAAGGAATAGGTTAAAGAATAGGGATCAGTTTTGTGAATGATGGAAGCTCTTGCAAGAATGCTTAAAACTATGATGGACTGCTATAATTCAAACAAAGGACACAGGCTATAGAATCCTTCCCATAGCAAGAACTTAGAAGCAAATTTCTTTTCATCGCCTTTTCTATTTAATAGTGAAGCTTGTTTTTTTCAGGGCTCTTTCAAATAAACATATTCCTTCTTTAGAGCTCCCTTTCCTTGTCAACTCACAGCTTAGATAATAATAATAATATGTTAAATTTATATGGTGATTCCCAGCAGAGTCATCAATGTATTATGTTGTTAGGGATCTGTGTTCATCACAGGTAGTTTTCAACTTAAAACTGTAATAGAGTCTGGAATTTCCATTGTTAGCTAAAATGGTCATAAGCCAAAGTGCTCACGTCACCAGACTCAGTTTTATGATTTTTTTTGTGCCAGTCATTAAGTAAATGCCATAGTTATTAAGCAGATGCCAGGGCCATTTATGTGATCTTATGATTTTTTTTTGCTAAAAAAAATGTAAAATTGAGCCAATTGCGAGGCACCCAAAATATGATCATGTGACTGTGGAATGTATGCATCTGTTGGAAACCAAAATTGGGTCATTAGTAGTTTTTTTGGGTGGGTCCATCATAACTTTGACCAGTCATAAGTGATTGGTTATAAGTCAGGGACTACTTGTGATTAATGTTTATAATGAATCAGATTTGCCACTTTCATTCTTTTACATCTGCGTGTGGATTACTGTTAAACTTTTTTCTCTGCCTTTTCCTTTCTGTCAACTTTAAAAGAAATAATTTGATATAATTAAGAAATTTCACCCCAAGATCTAGGTTTTTCATCCATAATTTTAATGAATGTTTCTGATATCTATGCAGGATTTCATAGTTAACGTCCCTTCATTGTGAGAACTTTCTGTTTGTCCCAATTCTCTTCTTTTTCAGCCCAGTATAATTCTTATAGGGTTAAAATGAGGAAGAATGTCATCCTGAGCTCCAGACAAAAGATGAAATATAAATGCAATTAGTGAATAAATCTTGTTTTCCACCAATACAGAGAAAAGATAATACCAGTTGTAATTTCCCTGATTCACTTTTTTTGAGTAGTTACATTATATTGGCCACATCTAATCCTCTAATCCAGAGGCTAATGTTAAAAGACATAAGTTGGACATTTTCATTTTTGACTTCTTTAAGAACAATTGAAAAATGTTGCATCTTCTTTTTGGTTTATCAGTTTGGAGCTTAAGATGTGCCACCACAGTTTGCTTCAGCTCTTCAGAATTGCTTCCTAAACCTATCCACTAAGGCATAGGATAGAATCTGTGTTAAGGTATTTCCCGTTAGGAGAATGAGTGCACTCAGGGAAACATAGTGAGAATGGTGATGAATAACACACAACCAGCACACAGATACACTGAATAGTAAAATGTAAGTTTTACTTCCTGTAAACGGGTAAACAAACTCCAACAAACAGTCCAAATCATACACAGTTAAAGGAGTTAGTATTCAAAATAATCAGTCCAGGGATAATCCAAAAATGAAGTCCTTTTCTTTACCAGTATCATAAACAAAGTTCAGTCAACGGAGTTTGTGAATAGTTGTAAGACTCACAGTAATTCAAGCAGAATGACAATCAGACAAAAGGCAAAAGGAAAGCAAAGGAAATGCAAAAAAGAACAAACCACATTTCTAGCTCCGTCTTATGGCCGTTGGAGGAACCTCAGCCAATCACAATTACAACATTCTCTTAAAGATACAACAGCATTAAATGACTATCCTGTTTTATATATTGCCAACCCAACTGTTAGGTGACTATCATTCCTAACATTCTCCCCTTTGGGTAGGACAATATATAAAACCTTACAGTTTAAGTTCATATTACTCACAGCAAGCCTTATGTTTTACAGTGCCTTGGGCTTTCGTAAAATGATCTGCAATGTTATTCTCTGACATGCAGTACTCCAATTTAATCATTTTACTTTGAACATATTGTCTCGCATTCAGATATCGTAGATTCGTATGTTTTGATCTTGCCTTTACAGTGAGATTGGAAGCCATCTGAATTACTGATTGGTTGTCTTCATATACAACAAAAGGTTCTTTTACATTAATTCCCATATCTATCAATAGTTGTTTTTAACAAACTAAATCTGTACATAATAGAGACAAACATGAGAATTCAGCCTCCATTGTTGATAAGCTTAGATGTTTGTGTCGAATAGACCTCCATCCAATTAACACCTTTCCTAATAACACTACAGTACGTTGATTTACGTGTAGGTACGTCTGTAGCAAAACTTGCATCGGCATATGCAGTTAAACTTAGTTCATCCTTAGGCTCTAGATATAATGCATAATGCATTGTTTGTTTAAGATATCTCAACACACGCTTAGCAGCTTGCCAGTGTCTTTCAGTAGGTTCAGTGTTAAAATCTGGCTAATTGGTTGACACTATATGCTATGTATGGCCTAGACCAATTACTAAGATGGGATAAACTACCAATTAATGATTGATAAATGTCTTTATCAAAAACAGGACTTTGCACATCACTGTGGCTAAACTCCTGGCTCATTGGTGTCTTAGCCGGTTTACAAAGTTCCATTTTAAAGTTCTTCAATAACTGGTTAATTTTATCTGTCTATGAGATTTTGTAGCCTCCCTTAGTTTTATCTATTTTCAAACCAAGATACTGTTTAATCTCTCCTAGATGTTTTAATTTAAATTTCTTCTCTAACAGTGAAATAATCCCAGTAGCTTCTTGCTCAGTTTTAGTGATTAATACTATGTCATCAGTGAACAATAACAACAATGAAACTACACCATCACTTTCCTTTTTGAATAAACATGGATCAGCCATGTCAGCTACAAAACCTATCTTTGTTAATTTCTTCCCTATGCACTGGTTCCATTCATAGCCTGATTGCTTCAAGCCATAAAGACTCCTTTTTAATCTCCAGCTATCAGTTTTGTTATCAGTTTTTATCCCCAAAGGCTTCTTTAAATATACAGTGTGTTGCAACGGTGCATGTAGATATGCTGTCTCAACATCTAAATGGTTTATTGTGTATTTCTTTTTAGCTGCCCATACTAATGCTGCTCATAATGTGGTTGCTTTCAGACTAGGTGCAAATAGCTCATTGTAGTCATTGGCTGACTGATCGAACCCTTGTGCTACTAACCTGGCTTTATGGGTAACAGTCCCATCCATACCTGTCTTAATTTTATAAATCCACTTACACCCTATGGCATGCTTACCTGGTGGTAACCTAGCATTTTCATATACCTCCAACTTTTGTAAGGATTTCAGTTCCTTACACATTGCTTCCTGCCAAGTAGCCTGAACCTTAGCAGGATACAGTTTCAGTTCATTATACAGTAGTTAGTAGGAACTATATTTACTTGGCATGCTGTACTAGCCTGATATCTATCTGGTGGTCATATTACACGGGTTGAACGTCTAGGTAACTCAGGGTTTACTGGTGGACTCTCATGTTCCACCTGCTCCTGTTCTCCTACCTCCTCCTGTGCCTGTTCTTCCTTTTTAATGGCTATTGATGGTTTAACTATCTCATCGTTAGGGACTACTTGGGTGTCGATAACAACATCATTGTTGTATTCCTGTTCTAGTTTATGCCACCCAACGTGTTCAGGAAATTTAGCACTAGCGCGACAGTAAACATTAGCTGTTCCTGGAGCCCAGAATCTAAATGATCTATGGTTGGCCTTGTCACCTACGAAAAATAATTTCCTAGCCCTGTGTTGCCTGTTCAGTCTTGCTTGTGAGGGAATATGTACCCATGCTGGAGTTTCAAATGCATGCAGATAAGTTAAATTTGGTTTTTCCGCCATGCCAATGAGTAAATGGCAATTCACTAGTTGTTGTGTTCACCATATTATTTAAAACATGGTTGGCACACATTATGGCCTCACCCCACAGTGTTTCAGGCAAATCTGAATCAGATAACATAGTGCGAGCCATGGCTTTGCTCCCTTTGTTCTGTAAACAAGTTATGTTGTGGCCTGTAAAGGCAAAAGGAAAGCAAAGGAAATGCAAAAAAGAACAAACCAGGTTTCTGGCTCCATCTTATGGCTGTTGGAGGAACCTCAGCCAATCACAATTACAACATTCTCTTAAAGATACAACAGTATTAAATGACTATCCTGGTTTATATATTGCCAACTATTAGATGACTATCATTCCTAACAATCTGTTATGTAGTTTCTATTATATCAGAAAAGGCAGTGTTAGTACTTTATTTAATATTATAATTTCATAATATTGTTGGCTTTATTCTATAACTGCAGTTTTTCCTACATGCTTCTGACTATTTTTGCAACAGGAAGGGGTCAAAGATCTCTCTTACCCTCACTCATAGTGCCTCAAATCAAACAATAACAAGTTAACAGAAAAAGAATGCATTTCTAATCAGCTGTTTCTATGAGGAACAGAGGGTGGCATTGGGTGAAGGGTTGGCTCTAGCAGTGTCATGTCAGTCAACAGGGAGAGGTAGTCCCATCCAGGAAGAGCAGAACACTGTGTATAAATAGAAGAGAGTGGATGAGAGAAGAAGGGAGAGAACCAAACTGGCAAAGCTGTAGGTTGCTGCTACACAAACAAAGGTTAGCCCTTATCTGTAATCATTTATAAGTGGAAGGTAAGAAAAATCAAGCTATCTAGGACTAGAAGTATCCTATATTTTGCTAAAAATAAACATCTTTCAGTTCATGTTCAGCCTGGTCAAAATTTAAGATTAGAACTCCCCTGTTTCAAATTCCAGCAACTATGACAAGGAAAGCGTAGTATAAAATTATTTAGAATAATAATGTGTTGTATTACATCATTATATTACCTTTTAAGCTACTGCAATGTTCTAATTTTATGGGGCCAAATGAGCAATTTTAATCTTGGTGTTTAGCTTCATTTTTACTTGTTTCCATGAACTAATTATTTGGTTTTTGCTAATAATGTGACTTTGAAACATGAATACTGACTATAGCATTAGTAGGCAATCTGAATAAAACTAAAGGTCTTAGCAAGGAGGAAACAGAATATTATAAGATTGACGTATTTTATAATATGATAGGAGTAGCTAGAGGAGAAAAGTAAGGAATATGTATAAAAATTACTTAAGAGTTGCAGAAAATGTACATATAAGGAATTATAAAAAGGTAAATATAAATGTAAAAATATTAGAGAAATATACCAGGAATTGAAAATGAAAATGAAAGTATTACTATGTAAATAGGAAAGAAGCCTGCCTACTCTAAAGCACTGTCAGAAATGGAAATGTGGTATAAATGTTTGAAAAGCGTGTAATAAAGATTATTTTTAAAAATCCTGAAGGTCTTAGGTAGAATTTAAATTATATGGACAAGTTTGTAAGTGAAAAGTAGGCAAAGCTAATTCAAAGGCAGAGCATCATTTACAAGAATTGAAGTGTTCATCTCTTATAAAAGTGGTAAAATTTTTATATTCTAGTAATAAGCATAGACAATTAAGAGTTGAAACAAGTTATAAATTAAACATGGTTCCAATAGGTAGCTCAGAGCTGAACTGCGAGTCCTTAGTGGTCTTTGAAAGCACGATTAAACATAGTAGCTTTCAAATTCATTTCTATTCACCAAAACTTAAATAACTTTAATGTATTTTAAAACCAATGGAAGTGCTTCATTGTTCTGGGAAAATCTCTGTTATATTATATTCTTCATGCCTAATTTGATTATATATTTATTTAGTTCAGATATTTAAAAGGACATCATTTCATCAAGACAATATGTCAATAGCTGCCTTTTAATTTTTTTTTAGAGATTTATGTTTATAAATATTAGTATCTATTTTATTTATTTTTCACATTTTTGAATTGCCTTTCTCTATCAGACAGGACAGTGTTAAAATATAAATGTAAATAAATACATATAAATATAAAATGTTAAATATATAAAAACAGCACACAAGAATTGAAAAATTCAGAATTTAAAAGGAGCCAAAGTTGATTGAACCACGTTAAAAGTTAATCAAAATGCAAAGGGCAAAAGTTCAGGGCACCAATGAGCGCCATGGCCGCATTACCTTTCTTGACTTCCCACAGAAGTCTGTTGAGCCATGTTTAACTCCTTTTCAGATGGCCATGGGAATTGAGGCCTATTTCACCTCGAGAGGGAGAATATTCCACAGGCGCTGATGATGGCAGAGAAGGTTTTCTTCCTAGATCCTGCCAAACAAAAGTCTGTAACTGATGGTATACTTTCACTGCCTGATCGGGTGGAATGGGTCGATGTAATAGGATGAAGATAGTTCTATAGGTAGCCAGGCCCCATATGCTATGTAGCTTTATTGTTTTCTCTTGGCCAACTTTTTGATATTTATCAATTTTTCCAAGCACCAAGATCTTCTCTAGTGATTTTTTGCTTCACATTGTATGTCCAAAATATCTGATATATCATTATTATCATCACAGTTCAAAGACATTAGTTTTTCTTAATTCATCCTTTTTGATCATCTAGCCTTTTTATACTGCAAGTGGGAAAACTGACCTTGACTTTACAAAATCATAGTGTTTTTTTTTTAAATTAGGATAGCAGATTGGCCTTTGACTCTTCTTTTGCCTTCAACAAGAATTTCCTTAATTCCTCTCTGCTTTCAGATACTAAAGTGCATCATCAGCATAACTGAGGTTGCTGATGTTTTTCTCAGCAATTTTAATTCTAATTTCTATTACCTCTAATTTATCATTAGAAGTTTGACATTTCCTCCCATTGAAAATCCATGTTGTATCAGAGATTTTCCACAGACTTGAGGAACCATTCATCCGTGGGAGATGAGTTACTGAAAAAAATATTGTTTTAAAAAATCAAGATGTTATATAACTAGTGATTGTTATACTGTTAATGTTTACATTAATAAATATTTTATATTAATTCAACCATAATAATCAATAGACAAGAACTTTGGAATTGTTTACAAGTACAAAATAATTTTATCTTCAGTTGAATGAAATTTTTTGAACTTGGAATTATTCTAAAAAAAAAAGATAAAAATACAATGGAAGGCAGAACATTGCATATAAGTATATGAATAATTAAGTATGCTTATATTTTACTTTCTGTTTTATTTATCTTAATAGCTAAGAAACCTTTCCAGCTTGGACTTACGTCATATCACAGAATTGGATAATGAAACTGTAATGGAGATAGTAAAGAAATGCAGAAACCTTACCTCTCTCAATCTGTGTCTGAATTGGATCATAAATGACAGGTAACTTTTTTTATAGAGAAGCAAAGTGAATCCACAACATTAGTTATTACTAATAATTGATAATTTTCATCAGATAGGGACAATTGAGTAATAGGTAGTTCTCAATTTATGACTTGTTCAGTGATTGTTCACAGTTACAATGGGGCTGAAAAGACAATGACTAAAGCTGGGTTGTCTTTGGGAAGTATTTTGCTTCTTGGATGCCTCCTTTTTAAACATAGCAACTAGGAGACAAAACAGCTGGTTGAGCCATGTATTTCTGGGACTGCTTGCTGTCATACAAAGCGCAGTGCAGGGCAGCCCAAAGAACATAGATGGGTGGGACAGATAGGCAAGTGAAGGCAGTTGGAGGCAGTCTTTTATACCTTACTGAGGTTTAGGGATGGGAGGTATTAAGCCCAGAATGGCTTGGATTTGGAGAGGACCCACAATTCTTGGTTAACAATTTCAATGAGAAGTGTCTGCTTTCAGACACTTTCAGCCTTCCATCCTTCTAAGGTGGGTAAAATAAGGACCCAAATTGTTGGGGGCAATATGCTGACCTCTGCTTTGAGAGGTCTGTAAAGCACTATAAAGCGGTATATAAGTCTAAGTGCTATTGCTATAAGTCAGTCCCATCATGTGATGTCTTACTTCATGATAGCAAGTTATGATAGAAATTATGATCCCAATTGTCGTAGGTTGAGGTCAACCTGCAAAAGATTTTGTTAGTTTAGTGTAGCTATTCAAGTATATTTTGGGGTTTTTCTATTAGATGCTTGCCTAACCTATAGGGTATTTATACTGTAGTATTTATGGATATATTCAGTATATCCACTTTTAGAAAAGAGATTCTATTCCATTTTTTACAAAATTAAAAAAATAAAAAGTAATATATCTTTTCCCTTGGCCTTGTTGAAATTGAGGTTTTGAGGTGACAAACATATGTCACATTTGCATGCCAAAAGGAACACATTATATTTTTCTTTTTGCATAGAGAAGGCAATTTGTGGGTATTACAGGGAAAAGAATATTATTAGTAAAATAAATATAATTATATATATTTTGGTGAGGAAACTAACAAGGTTGTGAGAATGTAAAGTTAAATCAGTGGAGAAAAGTGCATATATTTGGTTCTTGGTAGTTGAAGTTAAGACAGCTATTTTAAGGGCCAAAACCCAATTGTAAGGGGTATCTTCAAATATGGTTTTCTTTCCTGGAATTACAACTTGATAAATAATAAGACACTAATCATTCTGTAACTATATTTGAGTATCATATCAGATTTTAGTCTGATCTTAGTAAGTTTAACAACCTTGAGCTCTTGGCTAAAGAAAAAAAAAGATTCTCTAATGATATCATCTTAAAAACAAAATTTAATTGGATTGAATAAAATGGAATAAAGATCAGAATAAAAGTGCACAGTGCTGTATAGTAGGTCTTTGCACACACACACACACACCTCAGTTCAAGCATTATTGTAAATCACCTAGAACAGCCCCATGGCAAGATAGGCAGTAAATAAATTTAACAAATTAAAATAAATAAATTTGGCAGCTGCTCACATTTATGATTAGTTGCAGTGTTCTGTAGTCACTTGTCCATGGTTTGTTATGTTTTTATCATTTACTATCAGAAAATGTCCCCCCCCATCACATTAGTTATGCTGGATTTGTTTAACCACCATGTGTTTTGCTTAATGACCACATGATTTATTTAATGACCATGGTGTCTTGCTTGATGACCATCATAAAAATTGTTGTAAAATTACAGATCACATGATGCCACAATGGATTATGATAAAAATTTCAAGCTGAGTTGTAGTATCTGTATTTGTAAATGAATGCCCTTTCTTGTATCCTGAGTTACATATTGCTTTTAAATCAGAATGCTGGTACTGCATTTGTAGTAGTTTGCAGAAATATTTTTAAAAGGTCAGTAATTCAAGATACAAAAGTAGAAGATTAAGAACTTATATGAAGTCTCAGAATATTCAAACATAAATAAAACAATGAACAATTTTTTATTTGATCCGCTGAAAATTAACAAGAACAGTGGGATTAGCCTATTGAATATTGGATAGAAAAATGTCTAATTATAATTGTAATGGCCGAGGAGACCATGAAATCCTTCCTCTCTGGGAGTTTTAATGCACAGGAAACATAGTTGCTTAGTAACTTAAGATTAATAGAAGACTGGCTATATTTTTCCTCTTTGATTCTATATGACCACTTTCTAAAAGATGTTTTGTTAAATCAAATTATGAAAATAAAATGGTGAACGATTTTTCTGTTTTAAAGTAGGTTCCTTTTGCGTTGGCTTAGGTATGTTGGTTTAGCAATTTTCTAGTTTTGACATGGCCCTTGTTATCCATGGTTTATTCTATACAGTTTTGTGCATACAGTTCAGACCTTGTTATTTGCAATGAAGGTTTTCATGTATCCAAAGGCCTTTACTTTGGTTTTTTATTACTTTATGGATGCACAGTGCAATATCACTGATCCATCTGAAATATGAATATCTGTACTTATAGTGAAATTTCTGTAGCTTTGTCTCCTTGTGAAGCACGAAAGTTAGAAATAAACCAACAGTTTATATCCATTATCTGTTAAATTAGAATTTATGTTGCAGGTATAATTATCTGAGTAATTAGAAACAAATAGCTTTCTCTAAGGTATTCAACAGGTTCATGAATAAAAATATTATACTGATTCAGTGACTAATAATAACAACAAAGTATTAAACTGACTCATGAAAAGAAACATGGAATATGCATTTTGGTACTGACAGGGCTTAGGCATCAGAATAGAGTGGGTGTTGGTAGAAGTTACCCTGAACACCCTTTCTATCTATGCTGCGAGAGAGCCCAGGATGGGTTGACTCCTTCCTATGCCATCATTTAGCTGAGTCTGTACTAAGATATAAAAGCCAGCCCCCGGAAGAGACCCCAGCTTTGGCGAAGGTACTTGACAGACTGAAAGGTGTCTCTGAAAGTGCAACATGAATACAGAAATATGATTTACTCTCTCCGGACAAATCAAGGGAGGGGCTGGGCTCTCTCACAGCATAGACAGAAAGGGCGTTCAGGGTAACTTCTACCAACGCCCATTCTCCTCCATGCTGCATCAAGAGCCCAGGATGGGACATACCAAAGCTTGCATGTCCACGAGCAGGTCCTTGTCCAGCTCATCACACTGACTGTTGAAGCATCCATCTGCCGAAGGTTGCAGTTGCCGAGGCAAAGACATCTAGATGGTAGTATCTGATGAAAGGAGACAGAGATGTCTACGTGGGCGCACGACAGATCTCCTCCAAGGATGCTTGGGTCGCCCAGGCAGCCGAAGTGGCCGCGTTTCTGGTAGAGTGTGCTGTCAGACTTCGAGGAACTGGAAGGGCCGCAACTTTGTAGGCCTGCTCAATGCAAGATCTGACCCACCTGTTAATAGTAGGAGAAGGCCTTGTGCCCCAAGTGAGAAGGGAAAAGGAAGCAAAATGGCTTCAGACTTCCTGAAGGAGGAAGTGCACTTAATGTATATTCTAAGAGCCCTACCTATGTCTAGCGTGTGCCACTGCTGTTCTAAGTCATGGTGTGGGAGGGGGAAGAAGCCAGGCAACATAATGTCCTGGGACCTGTCCTGGGAAGTGAAACAGGTGTTAACCCTTGGAATAAATGAGGGGTCCAGACTGAGGACAACCCTATCATCATGAAAGGAACAAAGGTCCTGTCTGATGGAAAGAGCAGCGAGCTTGGATACCTGCCTGACTGAAGTGATGGAAATGGGGAACACTACCTTCAGAGTCAAGAAATGGAGAGACAGTGTTCTAAGAGGTTCAAAGGGGGGCTTTGTAAGGGCATTAAGGACCACATGAAGATCCCAGGAAGGATACATGTGAACCACCGGTGGGTGCAGATTGGAAGCCCCTTTCAAAAACCTCCTGACTGAAGGGTGATGGGATAAGGAAGAAAGCGAACCCCATGAAAGAACCAAGGAGAGGGCCTCAACCTACCTGCATAAGGTGTTGGGGGCCAAACCTTTCTCCAGATCATGCTGAAGGAATCTAAGACCCTCTGCCAACTGGGCTAAAGCAGGAGAGAGAGAGACCCTCCCTAAGGCACCATTGGGAAAGGGCCTTCCAGGTGGCAGCATAGATGCACCTTGTGGAAGAATTGCGAGATGCCAGGATAGTGATGATGACCCTTTCTGGAAGATCAGCCACCTCTAGCCACTTCCGCTCAAGTGCCACATGGTCAGCTTGAGCCACTGGGGCTCTGGGTGGAGCAGAATCCCCTGATGAAGGGAGATTAGATGGGCTGGGATCCTCCAAGGAGAAGCCACCGATAGGTTGACCAGGTCCGCAAACTAGGGCATCCTTGGCCAATAGGTGCCAGGAAGAGGAGCTCCGTTCGTTCCTCCAGCTTCTTCCGAATTACTGCCGGAATGATGGGGATCTGGGGAAAGTCATAGAGGAGACTTTTGGGCCATCTGCACTGAAGGGCATTGGTCCTCTCCACTCCCTGGCAAGGAAACCTGGTGAAGAATCTGGTGACCTGGGCGATTTGAGGAGTGGAGAAGAGATCCACCTCCGGCGTTCCAAATCTGAGGGAAAGGTACCTGAATAGAGACGGAGGAAATGACCATCCTGCCTGTTCGACTAGGCTCCTGCTGAGCCAGTCAGCCTGGGAGTTGTTGATCCCGGAGAAGTGGTCCGCTGAGATCGACAACAGGTGTTTTCTTTGCTCATAACTCCAACTGTAGAGCCTCTCCCATGAGGGCTCTGAACCTCGTCCCCCCTTGCCGGTTGACATGAGACATGGCAGCCATGTTGTCCATAAGGACTAGAACATGAGAGCTGGTCACTGAGTGCCTGAAATGCTTGAGAGCTAGAAAAATGGCTCTGAGTTCTAGACAACTTATGGGAAGGGCCTGCTCTGATGTGGACCAAGGTCCTGAGCTATCTGGCCCTGCATAAGGGAACCCCAACCCAGCAGGCTGGCATTAGTAGTTATCGCTAGCCTGTCTGGGACCCTGAAAAGGAGTCCCTTTCGGATTAACAGGGAACACCACCAATTGAGAGATCTCCAGATTTGTGGCGGGAGCAGGACCTTGATGGATGAGTGGCTGGTTCCTGCCTGGTGGTAGGGAAGTAGGAACCATTGGAGTGGACGGGAGTGGAAAAATCCGTGGCTCTGGAGATATGACAGGATAATTTGCAGATCCCGACGGGCTGCATGGATGGAGGAGGACAGAATCAAAATGTTGTCCAAGTAGCATTGGATCCTCACTGGAACAGAAAGCAGAGATGCCATCAATGCTGCCAGAACCTTCATGAAGACCCTTGAAGCCAATGAGAGGCCAAAGGGAAGTGCTCGATACTGGTAATGGGTATTCTGATAACAGAAACGGAGAAACTGGTGATGATGAGGCCAAATGGGGATGTGGAGGAAGCCTCCATTAGATCAATGGAAGAGAGGAGATCGCCCTCCCGAACGCTCTCTAAAATAAAATGCAGAGCCTGCATTTTAAATTGCCTGTATTTTACACATTGGTTGAGAAATTTTAGATCCAGGATGGTTCCCAACCCCCCCCCCCAGGCTTTGGGAACAATGAAAAGGCGAAAGTAAGCCCATGCCCCCGTTGAGAGGGGGGAACAGGTTTGAATAGCTTGGATTTCAAGAAGGAGTTGAATGGCCTGATTCATGAGATCTTGCCTTGAAATGTTCCGAGAGACAGGACAGATCAAAAAATTTGGGGGGGGTGGCATAAGGAAGTCCAATTGTAATCCTGACCTAATAGTGCTGAGCATGCAGGCATCCGCCGTTGACTCCTCCCATTTGGAGGCAAAGAAGGCTAAGCGACCTCCGATGGGTGGGGAGAACGAGGGATTACTTAGAGTGACGGAAGGAATGACTCCCACCCTCCTGAAAGGGCTGTTTACCAGTATAAGGAGCTGGGCGATAGTCGGCTCTCTTCCCAGAGGAAGAGAGAATTTTACGTTTATCTCTGGTTTTGATGAGATAAGGTTCCAGAGCATTGCCAAAAAGCTTATTGCTCGCGAATGAAACTGAAGCCAGCTTCCATTTACAGTGTGACTCTGCCTGCCAATTTCTGAGCCATAACAGTCTTCTTGCTGCTACTGAAGATGCCATGGCCCTAGATGCAAATTTGGCAGAATTGAGAGTGGCATCTGCAATGAATTCTGCTGCTGTGATAATCTTATTAAGGCCTTGGTGAGACCGAAGATCAGATATAGGCAATCTAATCTGGAGTTGGTGCAGCCACCATGTCAGCCTCAAGATATCTTCCATAATATGTATATTCTGCATTCTAACTATTGCTTCTTTGCTGCTATGCCAATCTATTTCTTTCAGCTGTCATTAGCAATGGAGGGAGGGGGGAATTTGGAGGGGAAGAAGGCTGGAGGTGTTTTGCATTCCTTTGCTGGGTTAGCAAGGGGAGGGGGATTCCTTTCTTTAACTTTCCATTTCTTGGCTAGCTTCTGTCCCCTTTTGCGTAACTGTGAACTTTTATCAAAATATGTCAAGGTCAACTGACAGAAGCCTCATCACCACCTGGAGATGGCCACATGATCATATTCAGAACTTTTAATTGGAAGAGTCATTTGGACTTTGGGGGGGGGAGCATTTCCATTCCTTTGTATATGTGATCTGCCCGCTAATTTCTCAGATTCGGAATTAAATCTGTAGCTTCCACTTTATTTTCCAGTAAAAGGATAACTTTGCTCTAACCCATGGAGTCTGAGTATTTCTTTCTTGGGATCTGAAGGGAGCACAGACTGACATTATTCCGAATCTCTGCATCAACCCACCTGGAGAAAATATCAACTTTTCTTCCGAGGGGGTTTCATCTCATGTCGTCTCCAGCCAGCGATGAAGATGACCAGGTAGCTGCGGGGGGGGGGGGGGGGCAGCAGTCGATGCTGCTACCAGAGATGCCAGCTGCTGACCTGCTGGCCGACTTAACTCTGGAAGAAACTCCAGCTGAAATGCCCAGATGGTCATTGCGGGTTGGTTGGAAAGACCCTGAAGACCCCCATCCTCCTGGGATCACTGTAAGTCGAAGAGGTGCGAGGGAACGGCTGTGGCAAGAGAGGGAGGAGATGAAATGCAGGCTGGACCAAGCCGGGAAATTCCTTATGGATGTTTCTGAGAAGCCTGGCACGGCTCCAAGGTATGAGAGGGAAGGGGGAGCGAGTTCAGCCTGGGGAAGTCGAGCTACCCCCATCCCCCTAGCCCAGCCTACGCAGCGCAGGCGCCTGCCGCCACCCGGGGAGCCCCAGCAATAGGTGTGGTTCCTGGAAGAAGCCACCTGGCCCCGTTAGATGTGAAGTTTGGAGGAAACCCCAGGGATTTGGGCTTTTTCCTGGTACAAGTCGGGAGCTATATGGCAGAATTTGAAAGGGAGTTCACCTCTGAAGCAGCCAAAGTGAGATGTGTTACCAGAACCCTGGAAGGGATGGCAGCAGACTGGGTGGTGACTTTGTACAATGATAACTCCCCCCAACTGCGGAGCCTCGATGTTTTCATGACTGCATTGAGGAGGAGGTTTGAGGACCCTCTGGCAGAGAGAAGGGTCAGGATCAGAATGAAGACTCTAATCCAAGGGGGGAGATCGGTCGCTGACTACACCCAAGAGTTCAGGCAGTTGACATACCACATCCGAGGCTGGTCCCAGGGAGCCCTGGTAGAAGCCTACAAAGATGGCTTAAATGAAGATATATACCACACATGCATCTCCAGGAGGGATCCACATGATTTGCAGTCGTGGTACTTTCTGGCGGAAGAAGTGGACAGAGATCTAACCCAAAGCAGATGCAGAGGGGGCCCCGCCTGGAGCAAATCGCTCCCCCCATGTTTCCGAGAGACCTCCAACCCCCGTAAGGGAGGGGTGATGACAAGAGTCAAATCCACGCCCTGTTTTCATTGTGGGAAGGAGGGCCACTGGATGGCAGATTGCCGAGCCAAGCCGGATCCAAAGAGAGCGCGGGGCCCAGGGAGGAAGCCCGAAAACTCCCCAACCAAGCCTCGTGAAACTGGGCTGAAGATAAGAGAGGTTGTAGAGGTCGCCCCTCTGGCGGGAGAGGAGCTGGGACCTCCGATCCCCCTCCATGAAAGCGAGACCGACTCGGAAGAGGACGTCCTGGTAAGTCCTAACCGAGGGCCCATGACCATCCCAATAAAATTAAGGGTGCCCACCTCAGGGACCGAGGGAGAGATGTTGGCTTTATTGGACTCGGGGTGCACGAGGTGCGTAATTAACATGAAGGTAGTCAAGCGTATGGGCATCGGACTGAGAACTTTAAGAATGCCCATATCCTTCTGCCAACTGGATGGATCTGAGGCGGGAGGTTGCCCCACACGTTTTATAACGGAGCCCCTAGAGATGACAATGGGATCCCACCGCAAGACTCTGTGTTTTATTGTGGCCCCTGGGATGGAACAGCCTCTAATATTGGGATTGCCCTGGCTTCGGAAGTGGGAATCCCCATGTGAACTGGAGAGAGGGGTGGATACGTATCCGCACCGATCGGCCACCAGAAGGGGAGGAACAACCCTACCTGGAAGGGGAGGAGAAATCCCATCCAAAGCTCCAGGTTCCGGCCGAGACCATTTCCGCAGGTGCCGAACGCATGGAGGGAGAGGAGAAAATCCCGAAGGAGTATTGGGACTTAAGAGAGGTGTTTAGTGAAAAGGCCTCCGACGAGCTCCTCATCGATCAACCGATTGTAGTATTGAATTTCTACTGGGGGTGACGCTTCCGAAACCGAAGCTGTATTCAATGATACCGGGGGAGCTGGAAGAACTGAGAGTGTTTATCGACAAAAACTTGAAACGTGGTTTCATTAAACCTGCCAGACCTCGAGTGGCAGCCCCTGTGATGTTCCGTGAGAAGAAAGATGGCTTCAAACGCTTGGTGGTTGACTATAGAAACCTTAACGCAGTGTCCGTGGAGAATGTGTACCCCCTCCCTCTGATGAAGGACATGTTAGCCCACCTGGCAAAGGGGAAGATTTTCACAAAGTTGGACTTGAGGGAGGTGTACTACCGAATTCGGATTAAAGAGGGAGATGAGTGGAAGACTGTGTTCAACTGCCCGATGGGTTGTTTCCAGTTCAATGTTCTCCCTTTCGGCCTACAGGGGGCACCTGCTGTTTTCATGCAAATGATCAACCAAGTGCTTCACGAACATTTATACAAGGGGGTTCTGGTCTACCTTGATGATATTCTTATCTACACGGAGACTAGAGACGAACATGTGAAACGGCAGTTCTGGTGGCCTTCGTTGAAAAAGGGTATTGAGATTTATGTGGCGAGCTGTCCAGTTTGCGCTTCAGCAAAAAGACCTACTTGTAAACCATCAGGTCTGTTGCAAAATGTGGCTAGGCCAATTGCTCCTTGGAGGGAAATTTCCATGGACTTTATACTACCCTAGAGTGCTGGGCACACAGTCATCTGGGTGGTGACTGATTTGTTCTCCAAACAAACCCATTTCATCCCTTGCTCCAAGATCCCTTCGGCGAAGTCGTTGGCCAGAATGTTCATTATACATGTCTACTAGTTGCACAGTGTTCCTGAGCGTGTAGTTTCTGATCGAGGGGTCCAATTTACCTCGAACTTTTGGAAGGAATTTTTGAAGTTAATAGGCTCCACCCAGAGCTTAAGCTCCACCCACCACCCCCAAACTAATGGGGCTTGTGAGAGGACTAACGGGGTGCTAGAGCAATACCTCAGATGTTACATAAACTATCAGCAAGACAACTGGGTGGATCTACTGCCTTTTGCGGAGGTGGCATATAATAACTCTGTCCACAGCAGTACGGGGTTTACTCCTTTCAAAGTGGCAACGGGGCAAGATTTTGTGCTCATACCTGAACTTCCTTGTGAAAAACCCAATGTCCAATCGTTGGACGACTGGATATCTCAACTTCAACTTAATTGGCCGGTCGCTCATAAAGCTTTGGACAAGGTGCACCAGTCTCATAAGAAATTTGCTGACAGAAAGCGAGCCCCGCAGATGTCATATCAAGTGGGCAACAAAGTATTCCTCTCGACTAAATATTTGCAGACTACCCAGAAATCGAAGAAGTTGGGTCCTAAGTATGTGGGGCCTTTCCCCATTGAGCGGATTGTAAATCCTGTGATTGTTCAGTTGACTTTACCAAAGACTTTTCATCGTATTCATCCATTTTTCCACATCAGTTTGTTAAAACCCGAACATACCTGTACCTTGAGACCGACCCAGACTGATCCCCCCGTACCATTGTTGATTGAGGGTGAACAACATTTTGAGATTAAAGAAATTCTAGACTCTAGGAAATGGAGGGGTCGTATCCAATATCTTGTAGCTTGGAAACATTTTCCTCCGTCCTATGCTGAATGGGTAAATGAGAAAGACATTAGGGCTCCTGAACTGCTCAAGAACTTTTATGCCAAATACCCTGATAAACCATAGAGATGTATGCAAATGTTAACATATGTTTATGCTATTTTTTCTTACAGGGACTAATGTCCTTATTCTAGGGGTCCGAATATCAGCCTCAAGATATCTTCCATAATATGTATATTCTGCATTCTAACTATTGCTTCTTTGCTGCTATGCCAATCTATTTCTTTCAGCTGTCATTAGCAACGGAGGAAGGGGGAATTTGGAGGGGAAGAAGGCTGGAGGTGTTTTGCATTCCTTTGCTGGGTTAGCAAGGGGAGGGGGATTCCTTTCTTTAACTTTCCATTTCTTGGCTAGCTTCTGTCTTCTTTTGCGCAACTGCGAACTTTTATCAAAATATCTCAAGGTCAACTGACAGAAGCCTCATCACCACCTGGAGATGGCCACATGATCATATTCAGAACTTTTAATTGGAAGAGTCATTTGGACTTTGGGGGTGGGTGGGAGCAGTTTCATTCCTTTATATACGTGATCTGCCCACCAATTTCTCAGATTCGGAATTAAATCTGTAGCTTCCACTTTATTTTCCAGTAAAAGGATAACTTTGCTCTAACCCATGGAGTCTGAGTATTTCTTTCTTGGGAACTGAAGGGAGCACAGACTGACACACCATATGGATGCCCACGTGAGAGTGCCAGGAGATGAGAACGAGGCCAGAACCAGAATGTCAACAGAAGGCACTGCCAGGGTATTATCAACAGAAGGCACTTTGAGGTTTCCGGTTCTGCGTGGCTTCGGTGGCAGCAGGAATTCGCAACCGCTTGCGATTCCTGCTGCGCTTGCCACCGAGGTACCCCCGATCCAAACGGGTCAGGGGGATATGGCTGCCCTGTAGGGACAGCCAAAGAGAGAGGGGAGCCGGACAGGAGGTTGGGGGTGCCGCAGACCCCCTTCTCACCCGGAAAAACCCCTTTTTCCCAAGGTGGTGGAGCGGCGGTCAGCAATGGCCGCCACGAAGAAGCCAGCAACCGGGTAAGATTGTGCTGGAGGAAGCAAGAAGAGTGAAAGTGCTGGCTGAGCCGGGTCAATCAACATCTTTCAAATTCGTTGGAACTGAGCTGTCTGAATTGCTGGAGGATACATTGTATCCCTAAGAAGATCGAAAGCGGCAGAGAAGCTGTTAAAGGGAACTTTTTTTTTTCTTCACTCTCCCACCCCATGGAAACAGCAGATTTGAAATATGTCTGGGCATTGAAGGTGAATGATTCTGAAAGTTGAAGCTAAGGGACAAAAGGGTTCTTGGACATTGAAAAACTTAAGAAATTGGAAAACCCTTATTAGAGGTATGGATTTCTGATTATTTAAAATTGATGTTGCAAGTGGGAAGGGAGAGGAAAAAAAATTGGAGCAGAAGCTGAAAAAGGAGGAGATTGCCTAGAATCCCAAAGAAAGGTATATGGTAATTGGACCTCTTTGATGAAACATTAACCCCAGAAAGAGAAAGAGAAGAAGGAAGAAAAGTATTAATTTTTGGAACTCTCTTTTTGAATTATTTTTGATTAAAAATACCTGTGGTTGTTTTGGGAAAAGTTTCTCCTTTCAGGATGGCATCGCTTGTGGATGAACTAAAGACTGAATATCAAAAATATAAAAAGGAAGATACTTTGGGCACTTTGTTTCAATTTTTAGAAATGGCGTTATGTACTTATGAAAAGTTGACTACGCAGCAGAAGGACTGGGACAAAGAAAAAGAGGAAGAAGAAGCCATCTTTGATGAACAATGGGTTCTTTCTGGGGAGGAGGAGAAAAAGGATAAGAAAAAGGGGATTTTAAGAATTGAAAAAACAATCAAAAATGAGAAAAATGAGAGGAAAGGTGGATGCAAGGTTAGAAAGCAAAGGAAAGGGAGTAAGAAAAGGGAGGAGGAGAGACAAAGGGGTAAAAAGGGCAAGGAGAAGAATAAGCAAGAGAGAAAGGGGGGGAGGAGAAGCCTCAATGGTGGGAAGCAAGATCTAAAGAAAAAAAGTTTATTCAGAGACAATGGGTGAATTTAATTAAGGATAAAAGAGGGATTCTGGAGGGTACATAAGATTGTGTTTTTATTTGTGTATTTAGAGTATAAAATTCATTGTGTAATTTTAGAATCTATTAAACAGAATCCCAAGATAAATTAAGTGTTATATGAAGTACTTTTAAGTTAGGGTAATGAGTTAAAGACGTCACTCTAATTAGTTTATAGGAGAAGTATAGTAAAAGAAAAAAGATGAATGGATAGTTGGAAATAGAACAGACAAAGAATGTTATTGAAAATGGTAATAAGATATGGAAGGATATATAAAGGTTTTGTTATGTTTTTTGGGGTTTTGTATATTGATAAAAGGCAATGAAATTTTAATTAACAAGAAATAATTTGGATGAAAGGGAGAAGCTGGGATAAGATATGAAGTTAAATAGATAAAGTATTGATACTATCATTATGTTCTATTGGTTTTCTTCTTTTATTATTTTTTCTTAGAAAATAATTTATAAGCTGTTATGCCTTGATTCTTTGTGCACTGGTTTTATAAAATTGATAAAATTGGTTCATAAAAAAAAGAAAAGAAAATGATAATAAGATACGGAAGGATATATAAAGTGAATATGATGTTTGAATTTGTGTCTGTGTGAAGAGTTTCAACCCGGGATCAGACAGCCTTCAGAAAAGATCTTTTAGTTTTGTTTATGTTTTATGTTTTGTATGTTTATGAAAGGCAACAAAATTTTATTAAGCAAGAAATATAATTTGGATAAAAGGAGAAGTCTGGATAAGATATAAAGTTAAATAGATAATGTAAATATTGATATTACAATTTGAAATTATTTTATATGTTCTATTGGCTTTCTTCTTTAATTATTATTAATTTTTCTTTTAGAAAAGACTTTTCAAGTTGTTATGCCTGGATTGTGTATTGTGTTTTCTGTAAAATTAATAAAATTTGTTTAAAAAAAAAAAGAAGGCTCCGCTGACATTGTAGAAATGCTTATCCAGAGAAGATGAGTGAGGACCTGCTGATGGGGAAGCGCACTGTTCCTTGACCATGTCCTGGAACAAAGTGGGAGAAGGCAAAACCCCTGCATGCACTACAGACTTGGAGAAGAATGAGTCTCCCTGGCTAGAGGGAATTTCTTGTAGCTTGGGAGCCACTTCCTCTGGTGACAGCTTGGCAGTGACCAAGGCCTTGCTGAGTAATGGCCTGAAGAGAGAAGGATTGAAGACCAATGCAGAGGATGTCTGGTCTGGGTGAGAGTCCTTTTCCTCTGAAAGATTTTGCTCAAAGGTCTCGCCCACTTCACGTTCTGAACAAGAGGAGTAACTGTGTTCAGATGGTGAAGCCCTTCCCTCCTCATCAACCTCCTCCCATTCTGGTAGAGAAGAATGGACCCTGAGGTAAATCAGGGTGATGAGGCAAGGAACTTATAGATTGAGAAGGGAAAAGGGCCTGAACCCTTTCCAGAGGTCGAAGGATTTGCTTGACGCCTTCAGCTAATCCCTGCCTAATGGCCAAAGAGACAACATCTTGGATATCCCCTGTTCTATGCTCAAAGGTAGAGGCCGAAGGCCGAAGGCCCGCTGCTGTGGGAGTGAAGGTGGCTTCAGGCCTAGATTGAGAAGAGGTTCGAGGCCTGGAGGGAGGGGGAGGAGCATAGGGCCCAGAAGTCTTTTGGAAATAAGGCCAGATCTGCTTAGACCCTGAGGATCATATTGTACTGCAAAGGCCTCAGGAGACCAGGATGGAGGATGGAAAGGCTCATAGATAACTTCTCCTCCCCTGGGAGGGCTTGGCTGGGGCCCACAGGTATCACCTGAAACATGCTGTAGTTGCACTCCCTTCTGTTGAATAGTTCTGTTGAACTGCCTCTCTAGGGCTGCATGTCTGCGCTTTTTTGTCGTCAACTCAGCCTGAGTTGCCTTCTTAGGGGCTAGAGCCTTAGCTCTCATTTTAGCAGTCATCTCCCTCTGGACTGATTGGGTGCGTTGCCTATGACTTTTTCTCTTATTGGGCTTAAGAGAAGGGGGGATTTTCTCTTATTGGGCTTAAGAGGGTGGGGGACTCTGCCCAGATCCTGGGAGCTGCTTGAAATGAGGAAAAATGGTACTGAAGATTACTGGTGAGTGTTATCTAACAGAAGCTTTCAGAGACACAACTACTGACTGAAAGGAACTGAGTGAAAAGCTGGGGTCTCTTCCAGGGGCTGGCTTTTATATCTTAGTACAGACTCAGCTAAATGACATCATAGGAAGGAGTCAACCCATCCTGGGCTCTTGATGCAGCATGTAGGAGAATAACATTGTACCGAAATGGATCATAAGTAATTGGTTTGAAGATCAAACATGGCTTTATATAAGGATACAAGAAAGGTTCCAGATTCAGTAGAGTGTCAAGCCACAATTTGGCCAGGAGGGAATGCTGCTGCTGCTGCTAGTAGTCTCGGATGCCCGGGATTTGCTGGCCAGCTGATCACTTGCCAGTTGGCTGCTTAGATGGATGAGAAGAGACTGCTGTTGCTGTCGATGGTGTAAACATGGCTCCAGAAGGGGAGAAGTGCTGCAGTTGCTGGAAGAAAGGGAAAGCTGGTGCCGGATGTTGGGTGACTGGGGTGTGTGTGTGGCCAGATGGCATTAAAGTGTGGTCCCTGGCCTATAAAGCGTGCTAGGGCATTGAATTTGCAAGGGACTTTGATGTTCCTATTCACTGTGTACTAAAGCTCTGGACTGAAGATTAAAGACTGGTTTGCCGCTATATTGTTGTGCTTTTGTGATTGGGCATATGTGCTGGGGTCCTTCCCACAGTCCAGCCTTAGACCATTGAGATAGAGTTCCAAACAAAGATTCAAAGGAAAATTCTGCCTGCTATAGGTACATTAACTTTATGTTGACACTCATTATATGAGAATATAATAGTTATTGGAAGTTTATTGACTTTAATTATGGTAAGGATTCTTATAGGAAAAAAATTTTTGGTTGAGGTTTCCCGTAGGAATGGTGTAATTAATGAAAGGAAACAAAACTGTGCAACGCTTTATAGCAACTTCAGCCATTAACAAGTGTAGTATTATGCTATATCAAAACAACAAACAAATTATACTATGGGTTACTGTGATATACTGTGTTTTTTACAAAATAAGACAGGGCCTTTTTTTTTTTTAGACCCCTGAAAAAACAGCTAGGCCATCTTTTTGAGGGATGTCTTAATTTCCTCCCCCCCCCACGTGCCTCTGGACTGCTTCTATCTAAAGGAACGCCCCACGTGCCTTGCCTCTCCAATGGGCCCCTACTTTAGCAGCTGAAAGTGCCCCATGTGCACCCTTGCCTCTCCACTGGGCCACTTCTGTAGCAGCCAAAAGGAGCTATTCCACAAGCTTAGCACAATCTGAGGAAAGAATGGCAGGCAGGAAAATTTCCCCTTCCCATTTTCCTCCCTATTCGCCAAAAAGCCTCAATTCCAAAACTTCAGCATTCGGAATGGAGGGTTTTTGGCAAACGGGAAGAAAATGGGGAGGGGAGATTTTCCCGCCTATCATCTATTCCTCAAGCTCCCTCTCCCTCTTTCCTGCCTTTCATAAAAATGTCTCCACTCCGAGCCTTCAGCAAATCCCAGGACCCTGCAAGGCTTTTTATAGTGTGTGTGCCAGCAGCAGCTGTGAGGTTTGTCACATCGGTATAGCCTCTTTGAACAGGACCCTGCACGGATTGCTGTGCCATTGTGCATGCGAGCAGCGGCATCACCGCGCATTTGGATATACTGGTGCAGCTACTCATGGAAGGATGCCAGCTGCACCGGTGTGATGCAGCTCACAAAGGTGCTGCCATTCATGAGTGCAATGCCACAACAAGCCTTTCATGATCCTGCTCTAAGAGGAATGGATAACAGGTAGGAAAATTCCTCTTCCCATTTTCCTACCTTTCACAGAAACGGCTCTACTCCGAGCCTCCAGTGTATCCCAGGATTGCAACACAGAAGGCTCCATTCCAAATCTTCAGCGTTACAATCCTGGGATACGTTAAAGGCTCAGAATGCCCCTGCTTCAGGACAGAATGACTTTCGCCTCTCTCTGCAGCCAGACACTTGCCGTCCCATGCCTGTACCACCACTCTTGCCGGCCATGCCCATGCCACAGGCTTATTTTCTGGGTAATATTAGGGGTAATATTAGGCCCACCCCCCAAAAACAATTAGGATTGGGCTTATTATTGGGTGGGTCATGTTTTCTGAGAAACTTAGTATGAAATATTGATTTATTCAGAATTAAATGCTGGATAATCTAGATCAAGTCACTAACACTGTACAAACCCACTTCCAAAGATACTTCATGAAGCTCTCTTAGCACAACTTAGAGAAGTTGCTTCTTTGAGTCTCAAAGCATATATGTTTATTAAGCATAAAAAAAGTAAGCAGAGCTGTTTACTGGCCTCTCATTCACTTAAGGTAAGGTATCTGGAAAAGATTTATCTGTATTATTTAATATAAATGATGCTGTTACAGACACCAATCAGCCCCAGGGAAACACTAAAGATTTTTGTCTCAGTACTGTATTGATAGCCATCTTCTGATTAAATACCAGATGAAAAACATTGGTCATATTTTCTGAAAACTCTATGATGAGTAATTGGAACTTGAGCATGCAAAGTGCTTTATGTTTCATGTCTTGTGCAAAAAGTGATTCCAAGCTGCACTGTCCCCCTCACAAAACAAGACTTTTCCCCCCTAAGCTGTGATGGCACGCAAAGCCGTCTCTCTGGGCATGCAAACTGTTGCCCCAGCTCAGCTCCCGCCGGCTGGTCTTCGGCCTCTGCCACGCATGTGCTGGGGTGGGATGCATGCACGGGGGGCAGGGGGCATGTGCAAGGGGTGGGGTACATGCTTGAGGGGCAGGGGGCATGCGGGGCACACATGCACAGGGTGCATGTGCAGGGAGCATGCATGTGTGGGGGATGCACAGGGCAGGGTGCATATCATGGGGGCAGGGTGCATGTGTGGGAGGGCAGGGTGCATGCATGGGGACATGCGCACATTGCATTTTGGCAATGCATGCGTGCACTTTGGCACTCGATGCCGAAAAAGTTAGCCATCATTGCCCTACAGCTATCAAACAATTTAAGGCTAAGTTGTGCTAAGTTAAGGTTCAATATTCAAAATTGGGCTTACTGACAATTATATTTTTTCTTTATTTATTTAATCTTTGTGCTGCCTGATTTCCAGCAATTCTAGAGGGTTATAAAATATTTAAACTAAAATAAAAAGTAGTAAAAGGGGTTTCAGTCATGCTTGCCAAAGGCTTGGGTGTTGTGGTTCATCGACAGCAGGTGTGGACGGCTGAGGTCTTGGAGAGTGAGGACTCAGATGAGGGGCCTGGGTGTGATGCAAGGATTGGGCTTGGACTATCAGAGAGTGGAGTGCTGCCTTCAGAGCTTGTGGAGGCTGGCAGCAGGGATGCAGAGGACCCCGAGGAGCCTGTGCCCAGTGCGTGTGCATGCAGGGCTGCTTGAAGGAAAGAGCAGCTGCAGCAGCACGGGCGACTCAGGAGTAAGGCTGCAAGGTGATGGCCCCTCCCTTAAGGGATAAAAGCCAGCCCTCAGAGGTGGGATTCTTTGCAGGAAGCAAAGAAGTTCTTGCACTTCAAGTCTTGTGGAAGTTTGGACTATCCTGATTTGTGTTTGGAGACTTTTGGATTTGATTATTTCCTTGCAATTTAATCTAGTGTTCTTGGCAGTCTTGCACAACCTTGGCAAGGCTTGTTCTTATCTGGGACAATTAATTTTTAATAGCGTTTTACTGTGAATGAACAGAATTCACAGAGAAGCATTAAAAAGGTTTTGCTTTTATCTCTGTTTGGTGTTTGTTTGCTTTGAACAAGGCTTGGGTCAGAACATTGGGTGAATAATATTCAAATGTAGAAATGGTACATTTTCAATTTCTGCATTTTAGTATGTTCCCAACACTGTCTTGTATCCAAATGGTGGGTTTGTCCCAGATAGAGATGTTTGTTTGACTTAACTTTTGCCCAGGGATTTCACTCTTAACAAACAATTATAGATAAATTTCACTTTGCCTGAAAGATGATTCTGATTAGATAAACTACTTATGATTTATGCTTTGCTTTTTTGGTTCTCAGTGCAGTTAGGATGAATTTTTAAAATAATAAAGTAGACAACCCATGACTTTGGTTCATTGTTTCAGAGAATTTCCATTACTGGATACCTGAATGCCTTCAACAATGGCAGAGCTGCTAATGTACTGCTTTCACTGGAAAAGTTCTTAAATTCAGGGAGATATTCAGAGATGTATCTGCCTTGAAAGTAGCTCATGCTAAACTGCGAAACAAAGTGAAACATTGGCATTTGATCATAGGAAATGTTTTACCATATTTTGTATTTATGCTTTATGATAATTTTTATGTTGCTCTGTTCAGAACACAATTGTATGAATGATTTTATACACACAGGTATGGGACTATTTAGTTCCTATAATAAAGTGATAAAATAATCTTTAATAGATTTTTTTTTCATTCTTACCCTAAATTCATCTATAACTAAAGATTGGCTTTTAAATGCTAAAGATTTAAACTTGCTCTTACAAAACAGTAAATAACTTTGCTGCAATGTTCTGTACATTTTTATAGCACAGCATTTTATTACATACTGCAGTATAATTTTTAAATAGGTACCGACCTCTAAAAGGGTTTTAAGCTGCTTTATCTTTGTTTGCATTTTGCTGTTGTAAATCTAACTAATTCTCCCTAATAAAAGAGCTATTCATAATACTTCATCTTTCTTTAAGAAGCTTTGTTTTAAAACATCTGTGACTTCAAGCAAATATGGGAAAGTAAAAATTAATTTATTTTTATTTAGAGCTAAAACATGATCATGCAAGAAAGGTTTGAATTATTTTTAATGAGTGAAGACTACTAGTTTTTCATCAGGATGAACAAACATGTTTCACAGATGTTGAGCAACAACAAGCATCCTTAATGTAGTTTATTTGAAAATGATTTACTAAGGCAACCATACAACCATACAAAACTGGATGTATTTTTTCTAAATATTTAGAAAGAATATGCATAATTTGGGTAAAGAAATAGCAAAAACAATTTATTGAATTACATCTAAAGACAATGGAAAATGTTTGTGGATTTTATATTGAGTTTTAGAATACGGTAGTGATGACAAATGTTCATACATTCTCCTTTGTTTTCTCTCGTAATTGTGGTTGCATTTTTGGCACAGTGTAAAATTACTCTCAGGATTTCAGAGGATTCCTTCAGTTATTTGGTAAACAATTTATGGTTTATCCATGGCAAATGTGCTAATATTTTATTGTGTAAGTAATTTTGGGCTCAGATCAGCATGACATAGTTTATAGGTGCGTGTTATTCTTCTAAAGCAAAGCAGTGGTTAGATGCAAGAATGCTTGCATTATGCCAAAATAATGAAAATAAAATAGTAATAAAATGTTAATTTATTAGTTTCTTGATTGCTTGAATTAAGAATTAATTAAGACCTAAGAATTAAGAGTTTTTTGAATTAAGAATGATACAACTATTTTCTTCGAAAAGAGAATCCCAGAAATAGCATTGCCTGCATTTCTGCATGAATGAAAAACAAGCACTACTGCTTTCATGCTTCATATTTGGAAAACATCTCTAACATCTTTTGTCCTAAGGCGATCTTCAGTCCCGTACTACTTAAAGGACAACAGTTACTTCCTAGTTCCAAAAGAGGATGCAACTTTGTAGTAAGAGCCTTATTTTTTTGTAAGCAATCAAAACTTGTTCAGTTCTGGTTCCAGTTTGCATTAGGACTTCTTAAATCTGCTGTTGATTCTAGAATATTGTTGGAACAGCCAGTGGCCAGGTGAGGAGGCACTTTCTCAAAGACAACAGGTGCATCAGCATGATGGAAGCATTGTCCCTTTGTGTACACATTTACTGATAACATAGATATAGAAGTGGTAGGACTTGGATTGTGTTTGCTGCCATTTCCATCTTCCACCTTTCTCTTGCAGATGCTACTAGGAATGTGTAATTACTAGATGTTGAGAATCACTTTCTACATTTTAATTATCCCTTAGTTGGCTGTCTTTTGTACTTAAACATCTGCAACCTGTTAAAGACTTTTAGCATGCTAGATTTCTTTACTCCTATGGTTTGCAGCCATTAATAGGGTATTCATAATTTACTTTTAAAAATTGGTTAGCATCATACTGATCAGCAGATGCTTCAACTTCATGTTCCTACTTGGTTTTTGCATGTTTTCTCTTATTATCCCAGTATGTTTGCTGAGATTTAATTTTGTCCCTGATTCTAAATTTGCATCAGTAGCTAAGTGCTTCAGTTGTAAGATATATCCTCTAAATAAATAGTTACCGATTTTATAGTGCTTGACAAAGAATAATACTTTATTCATTTTCTCCAGATTTCTCTTTTCCTTCCAACAGGGACAGGTTTCAGTGTGCTCCTGTATGTAACAGAGAATCTATGTTGACAGGTAGTCTTCAATTTACGACTATAATTAGGACCAGAGTTTGGTCATAACTCATGATAGCCGAAAGTCAATGTACCCATATGACTGGACTCTATTTTACAATTATTTTTAAGGTGGTCATTAAGTGAGTCATGTATGAGCCATTCTTCCATATGGACATTTTTGCCAGAAACTGGCAAAAAGCACCAAAAACCAGCAAAAAAAATGCAAATCATGATCACATGACCATAGAAAGCTACAAATAGTTGTAAATGGGAGCCGGTTTTCAAGAGCCTGAAATGTGATCATATCATTGGGCCGGGGCACAACATTTTACATGGCTCTAAATGCTGTATGGGCTGTAAAGTTCCATTTCCAAGGCCTTCATAACTGTAAATGGTTGTTAAATGATGAATTCTAAGTCAAAAACTACCTGTAATAGTATGCAGAAGTCTTTGTGATAGATCCAAAGATACTTTTCCAAAATACTGTTTTATTTTTTTCTTTGAAAAATTTTACTTCTCATCCAAAGACCTTCTTTGATTTCTTCTTTGTGACAGAATTGTGAATGCTGTGATAATGTTGATACTGTTAGGAATGATAGTCACCTAACAGTTGGTTTGGAAATATATAAACCAGGATAGTCATTTAATACTGTATCCTTAAGAGAATGCTGTAAGTGTGATTGGCTGAGGTTCCTCCAACGGTCATAAGATGGAGCCAGAAACCTTATTTCTTTCGCTGCTGCATTTCCTGTTTTGCTATTTTGCCTGATCATTGTTCTGCTTGGATTGTTGTGAGTCTTGCAACTGTTAGCAAACTCTGTTTACTGAACTCTGTTTATGATACTTGACTTTGTTTTTGGATAATCCCTGGAATGATACTAATTGCTTTGATCGTGTATGATTTGGACTGTTTGATGGAATTTGTTTATTCATTTATTGGAAGTAAAACCTATATTTTACTATTCAGTGTATCTGTATGCTGGTGTGTGTTATTCAACATCACTCTCATTACGTTTCCCTGAGTGTACTCATTTTCCTAACGGGGAATATCTCAACACTGGTTATGGGCCCAGGCCATACCAGGCTCAGATAACTGAGTGTTAGTGTGTATACACAGTACCGTATACAGTCAGTTGTCTACTGTTTAATTGTGGGTTACTATACTGGTAAAGATGGCACAAGACCCATCAACAAGTCTATCACTGATAACCCAATTGGATGGAACAAACTATGTTTCCTGGTCTATGGAGTGCAGTCTACTTCTGCATAGGGAAGGGTTATGGGCTGTAGTTCAGGATCCACCAGATGTAAATGCTTGAGATCCAAATAATGAGGACGATGCCAAAAAGTTAGCTGACTTTAAATGGAACAACAACGAGCTCTTTGTATAATTGGACCAACACTGAGTAACCAGTAGCAAGTCCATATTCATGGAGAAGAGTCTGTTGCTAGGTGTTGGGAGAATTTGAAGAGGATTTATGTTTGTGACAGTGTAGGTGCACACATACAACTTACACGTAAACTGTTTAGAGCATGTCTTCTGAAAGGTGGATATATATTAGCTCATTTGAACTTCATGAAAAAAATTTTTCAAAGAGCTACATAAAAAGGAACTGATTTTTTCAGAGCTGCACCAGGTTTACATCATTCTTTCCTCATTGGATGAGAGTTATGATGATGATTATGTATCTTCACTGGAAGTCCTGACCAGAAATGAACTGACATTGACTGACATAACCGTACAATTGTTGGAGGAGGAAAAAAGAAGGCTGGAAAGAGACCAACTGAGAGAAAAACAACCACAAGAAGAGGATTCGTTTTCAACTGCCTATACTGTTAAGAAATGTTTTTCTTGTGGAGCTAGGGGACATATAGCTAGATTCTACAAGAAGGGAAAACAATAGAATACTGGTAATCACCAGAAGGCTAAGAAGAATGCTAATTTAGCTATGTCTAGCAATTCAACTGTAAACCATGATTTGTGGGTAGTTGATAGTGGAGCATCACAGTGCATTACTAGAAATAGAGAGAGGTTTGTAAAGATGTCCACGAGTAGGCAACATGTATCACTGGCAAATGGATGGAAGATGAAAGCATCTGGTGAAGGTACTACATATTGTTCATGTGTAAATGAGCATTTATCTATGTTATATGTACCTAAACTGAAATTTAATTTGTAATTTAATTTTTATCAGTAAGGGCTTTAGTTAATATTGGTTATGCAGTAACCTTTAAGGGAGATAGCTGTATAATAAAGAAAGAGGGTAAAAGTGTTACTGCTACTTTAGAGAATGATTTATATGTTATACATGATGACCAGTTGCAGATGGCTAACTCGGTTTATAACAATGTTAAGCCACATGACGAATGTATACATTTACTGCATAGATGTCTAGGACACATTAATTTCACAATGCTGAAACAAACTGTTAAATTGTCAGAGGGAATAAAATTAAAACCCTGTAGCATGTATTTAAACTGTTATGCCTATAACCAGGAGAAAAGCAAGGTTACTCCAGCAAACAGACTGAATGGGTTTAAGATCAGTGAACCTTTCGAGGTTGTTTTTGCTGACATAACTGGTCCTAAGAAACCCAGTTTAGGAGGTTCCTGCTATGTTTTGAGTATAATGGATCATTACTCACGGTACGGTTTCTGCTATTTAATGAAAAACAAAACAGAAACATTCCAATATTTCTTTAATTGGCTAAGGTTTGCAGAGAGAAAAATGAAACATAAGGTAATTACTATAGTTACAGATAACAGGATTGAGTTTATTATCAATAGATTCCAAACAATGTTGAAATTGGCTGGTGTCAAGCATAAGCGTTCTGCCCCTTACAGGCCACAACATAACTCGTTTATAGAACAAAGGGAGCAAACGTTACAAGCCCTGGCTCGCACGATGTTATCCGATTCAGATTTGCCTGAAACACTGGGGTGAAGCCATAATGTGTAGCAACCATGTTTTAAACAATGCAATGAACACAACAACTGGTGAATTGCCATTCACTCATTGGCATGGCAGAAAACCAAATTTAAGTTATCTGCACACATTTGGAGCTCCAGCATAGGTGCATATTCCCTCACAAGTAAGACTGAAAGGGCAACATAGAGCTGGGAAATTATTTTTCGTAGGTTACGAGGCCAACCATAAATCATTTAAATTCTGGGATCCAGGCACAGCTAATGTTTATTGTAGCGTTAGTGCTAAATTTCTTGAGCATGTTGGGTGGCATAAATGAGAACAGGAATATAACAGTGATGTTATCGAAACCCAAGTAGTCCCTAATGATGAAATAGTTAATCCATCAATAGCAATTAAAGAGGAAGAACAGGCACAGGAACAGGTACAAGAACAGGAGCAGGTGGAACATGAGAGTCCACCAGTAAGCCCTGAGTTGCCTAGACGTTCAACCCGTGTAACACGACCACCAGATAGATATCAGACTAGTATTGTATGCCATGTAAATACAGTTCCTAATAACTATAATGAACTGAAACTGTATCCTGCTAAGAATCAGGCTGCTTGGCAGGAAGCAATGTGTAAGGAACTGAAATCTTTACAAAGTTGGAGGTATATGAAAATGTCGGGTTACCACCAGATAAGCATGCCATAGGGTGTAAGTGGATTTATAAAATTAAGACAGGTGTGTATGGGACTGTTACCCATAAAGCCAGGTTAGTAGCACACGGGTTCAATCAGTCAGCCAATAACTATGATGAGGTATTTGCACCTAGTTTGAAAGCGACCACATTACGAGCAGCATTAGTATGGGCAGCTAAGAATAAATGTACAATAAACCATTTGAATGTGGAGACGGAATTGATTTCATGCCCCGTTGCAACATACTATATATTTAAAGAAGCCTTGGGTATAAAAACTGATAACAAAACTGATAGCTGGAGATTAAAAAGGAGTCTTTATGGCTTTAAGCAATCAGGCTGTGAATGGAACCAGTGCATAGTAAAGGAATTAACAAAGATAGGTTTTGTAGCTGGCATGGCTGATCCATGTTTGTTCAAAAAGGAAAGTGATGGTGTAGTTTCATTGTTGCTATGATTCACTGATGACATAGTATTAATCACTAAAACTGAGCAAGAGGTTACTGAGATTATTTCACTGTTAGAGAAGAAATTTAAATTTAAACATTTAAGAGAGATTAAACAGTATCTTGGTTTGAAAATAGATAAAACTAGGGAAGGATACAAAATCTCACAGGCAAATAAAATTAACCAATTATTGAAACACTTTAAAATGGAACTTTGTAAACCGGCTAAAACACCAATGAGCCAGGAGTTTAGCCACAGTGATGTGCAAAGTCCTGTTTTTGATAAAGACATTTATCAATCATTAATTGGTAGTTTATCTTATCTTAGTAATTGGTTTAGGCCAGACATAGCATATGGTGTCAACCAATTAGCCAGGTTTTAATGCTGAGCCTACTGAAAGACACAGGCAAGCTGCTAAGCGTGTATTGAGATATCTTAAACAAACAATGCATTATGCATTATATCTAGAGCCTAAAGTTGAACTGCATATGCCGATGCAAATTTCGCTACAGATGTAACTACATGTAAATCAACGTCAGGTACTGTAGTGTTAGGAAAGGAGTTAATTGGATGGCGATCTATTCGACAAAAACATCTAAGTTTATCAACAATGGAGGCTGAATTCTCATGTTTGTCTTTATTATGTACAGATTTAGTTTGTTAAAAACAACTATTGATAGATATGGGAATTAATGTAAAAGAACCTACTGTTGTGTATGAAGACAACCAATCAGCAATTCAGATGGCTTCCAATCTCGCTGTAAAGACAAGATCAAAACACACCAATCTAAGATATCTAAATGTGAGACAATGTGTTCAAAGTAAAATGATTAAACTGGAGTACTGCATGTCAGAGAATAACTTTGCTGATCATTTTGCGAAAGCCCAAAGTACTATAAAACATAAGGCTTGCTATGAGGCACATGGACTTAAACTGTAAGGTTTTTATACACTGCTCACAAAAATAAAGGAAACACAAAAATAAGACATCCTAGATCTGAATGAATGAAATATTCTTATTAAATACTTTGTTCATTACATAGTTGAATGTGCTAACAACAACATCACACAAAAATTATCGATGGAAATCAAATTTAGCAACCCATGAACATCTGGATTTGGAGTTACATTCCAAATTAAAGTGGAAAAAAACATTACAGGCTGATCCAACTTTGATGTCCTTAAAGCAAGTCAAAATGAGGCTCAGTAGTGTGTGTGGCCTCCACGTGCCTGTATGACCTCCCTACAATGCCTGGGCATGCTCCTGATGAGGTGGCGGGTGGTCTCTTGAGGGATCTCCTCCCACACCTGGACTAAAGCATCCTCCAACTCCTGGACAATCTGTGGTGCAACATGGCGTTAGTGGATGGAGCGAGAAATGATGTCCCAGATGTGCTCAATTGGATTCAGGTCTGGGGAACAGGCGGGCCAGTCCATAGCATCAACGCAGGAACTGCTGACACTCTCCAGCCACATAAGCTCTAGCATTGTCGTGCATTAGGAGGAACCCAGGGCCAACCGCATCAGCATATGGTCTCTCAAGGGGTCTGAGGATCTCATCTCAGTACCTAATGGCAGTCAGGCTACCTCTGGCGAGCACATGGAGGGCTGTGCAGCCCCCTAAAGAAATGCCATCCCACACCATTACTGACTCACTGCCAAACTGGTCATGCTGGAGGATGTTGCAGGCAGCAGAATGTTCTCCATAGCATCTCCAGACCCTGTCACATCTGTCACATGTGCTCAGTGTGAACCTGCTTTCATCTGGGAAGAGCACAGGCCGCCAGTGGCGAATTTGCCAATCTTGTTCTCTGGCAAATGCTAAACGTCCTGCATGGTGTTGGGTTGTAAGCACAACCCTCACCTGTGGATGTCGGGCCCTCATACCATCCTCATGGAGTCCGTTTCTAACCATTTGAGCAACCACATGCACATTAGTGGCCCACTGGAGGTCATTTTGCAGGGCTCTGACAGTGCTCCTCCTGTTCCTCCTTGCACAAAGGCAGAGGTAGTCGTTCTGATGCTGGGTTGTTGCCCTCCTACGGCCTCCTCCTTGTCTCCTGATGTACTGGCCTGTCTCCTGGTAGCTCCTCCATGTTCTGGACACTACACTGACAGACACAGGAAAGCTTCTTGCCACAGCTCACATTGATGTGCCATCCTGGATGAGCTGCACTACCTGAGCCACTTGTGTCTCATGCTACCACAAGAGTGAAAGTACTGCCAGCATTCAAAAGTGACCAAACCATCAGCTGGAAAACATAGGAACTGTGAAGTGGTCTGTGGTCACCACCTGCAGAACCACTCCTTTATTGGAGATGTCTTGCTAACTGCCTATGCTTTTCACCTGTTGTCTATTCCATTTGCACAACAGGATGTGAAATTGATTGTCAATCAGTGTTGCTACCTAAGTGGAAGTTTGATTTCACAGAAGTGTGATTGACTTGGAGTTACATTGTGTTGTTTAAGTGTTCCCTTTATTTTTTTGAGCAGTGTATATTGCCCTACACAAAGGGGAGAATATTAGGAATGATAGTCACCTAACAGTTGGGTTGGAAATATATAAACCAGAATCGTCATTTAATACTGTATCTTTAAGAGAATGCTGTAAGTATGATTGGCTGAGGTTCCTCCAATGGCCATAAGATGGAGCCAGAAACCTGGTTTCTTTCTCTCTTGCATTTCCTGTTTTGCCTGATCATTGTTCTGCTTGGATTGTTGTGAGTCTTGCAATTGTTAGCAAACTCCATTTACTGAATTCTGTTTATGATACTTGACTTTGTTTTTGGATTATCCCTGGACTGATACTGACTGCTTTGACCGTGAATGATTTGGACTGTTTGATGGACTTTGTTTACTCGTTTACTGGAAGTAAAACCTACATTTTACTATTCAGTGTATCTGTATGCTGCCTGTGTGTTATTCAACATCATTCTCATTACGTTTCCCTGAGTGCACTCATTCTCCTAACGGGGAATACCTCAACACATACCTCTATGTGTCCTTTCAAGTTGGCCTTAAAAGTTGTCAGAGATCTAAACTGTGGCAGAGAGTGAATGTTGTTAACTAGAAAAAAAACCCGTGTTAATTGCTGTTATAAATAATTAAATGAACCTTAAGACCCATAATTAATTGGAATGAACAATATAAATAGTATGAGTTATGTTAAAAAAATAAACAGTTACGTTCAGAGGGAGAATTGATGGTGGGTGAGTGGGGGCTCCTTCCAGTGGGGAGTCCCCAGCCAGTCAGTGGCAGCAGCAGAGGAGGAAGGTATCTGTGAACGTTGGTATGTATGAATGTATGTGAGTTGTTGTAATGAATGGAAGTTTCTGGCTGCATACCTTGATAATGCTGAGAGCTACTGAAGCTAAAGTGCCTTAGCTGTCCAGTCTACCCTTCCAGGAATGGTTAAAGAGGACAGTGGGAAGATCCCAGTCTTGAGCCTAGGACACATGGATTTGGGAATAGGACTCATCTAAATCATTTATGAAGATATTGAAGAGTATTGTGCCTAAGACAGAACCTTGTTGTTATGCCACTGCTTCCTTCCTTCCATGTAGATGTAGTACCGTTAAGAACTACTTGTTGAGTATGGTTTGTCAGCCAGTATAAGTAAGTATACTATATCTATAGCATTTCACTGGTCCACTACAATCCATTCTCATTTTACGACCACATCAATTAGCAACAGAAATTCCACTCCTAATAACTTGAGAATACATGTATGTATTAGAATTGTAAATATATCCATACTGGATACACACAGAGATTCATGAACAATAAGTGATTTGCTTCACTAAAGAATATAATTATAGTTCCAGTAAAGTGTATCCATACTTATTTTGCTAGAATGCTAGCTGGCATATTTACCCAGAACATTACTTTGTTATAAAGTGTTATTTTTCTACTTTGAACTATATCTGCTATCAGTCAGTGAAATTTAATGGTGAACTTGTTGATAATTAAGTGAAGGATTGGCAAGTAGGCTTTATTAGCATCTCTTTGAGTCTTTATATACATGCTATAAAATTTTATGTGAGACATTGGTATACGCAGAGAAATTACTTTGTTTTATTGATTGTCATGAATATTTGAATAAGATTTCCTTGCCTTTCTTTCTCATAAGCTTTGTGTTGCTTTTTTCAGAAATTTGGACCCCAAATTTCTGCTTAAGCAGTATCATTTTGAGTATTTTTGCATTGGCTGCTGTATAAAAGCATTATGCTATATAAAAAGTATATTATATCAGGGTAGAGAAGCTTCTTTAGCACAAGAAAAAACAGTATTAGTCACATTATAGGTAGTGTTGAACTACAAGTGGAGGCTCTTTTATCAATGACTCAATTGCGTTTGGAAATACTTAGCTAATGTAAAAATTGAATGGTAGGGCCTGGGGTTATTTCAACAAAGTCTCTGAAACATTTTTTCTACATCAGAGTACATGCCCTTTCTATTTCATTTTTATTCAATTTTATTAGTACTTTGTAAGCAATGTTGAAATAAAATATTCATATATTTAAATTGTTGATTTATTACATTTTGACCAACTATTGAATGACATCTAGGTTTTAGTTCAAAATGATGGTGTCCTGAAGTTGAATATATTGAAAATAAGTCCTTTAGGACTGGTAGTACATGAATTAGCACAAAACAAACTAATCCACACAGTAAATTATATTGCTTAATGTTCTTCCACCAGAAAGATATCTTTGAGGTGACCATCACCCACCCATCTTTTTCATGTCTGATATATATTATAAAGTAACGGACCATTTACAACAAGGATCTCCAACCTTGGCAACTTTAAGACTTGGGGACTTCAACTCCCATGCTGGCTGGGGAATTCTGGTAATCCACAAGTTGCTGAAGTTGCATGGTTGGGGAGCCATGATATATTTATAGGGATTGTAGAATAAAAAGAAACAACCGTTGCATTTTTTAAAAACAAATTTTATTAATTTTACAATTAAAAACAAATCAACAACATGTACATGAATAGAAAAACGAGAAAAGAAAAAAGAAAGAAAAGCAAAAAGAAAGGAGAAAGAAAGAAAAATAAACACTTTAAAACATTCTCATTTTTGACAGTTTGTAAGATCTTTTCTCTTCTTATTTTATGCCATATACACACATGTTTTCCATATATTTTTTTATATTTCACTCATATAAGTTTGTCCCATTCTTTTTTACCTTATGATATAAGGTCTATCTTTGATCTAACCATTTATACCAGCAATTCCAATTGTTATAATATATTGAAGAATCTTTGTTTTTTAAGGCTAAAGTTAGTGTGTCCATTTCTGCACCATCTGAGATTTTTTGGATGATCATCTGTTCTGTAGATATGTGAGGTAGTTTCCAACACTGAGCAAATGCTAGCCTGGCCGCTGTTAATATGTGTATTGTTATATACTTCACTTTTTTAGGTAGCTGTTTATCGAAAATCCCTAACAGGAAGGACTCACCAATCTGTTATTTTTTTATATCTTCTAGCCACTTCTTAATTCTTTGCCAGTATTTCTGGGTTTCTTTACAAGACCACCACATATGAAAAAAGGTTCCATCTATTCTTTTATATATCCAACATTTTGGGCTTGTGTTGGGGTGCATCTTCACTAATCTCGAGGGAGGAAGGTGCCATCTGTAAAACATTTTATAAGCGTTTTCTTTATAAGCTGCCGATTTGGTGATCTTATTGTTTCTACTCCAGATCTTTTCCTATTCTGTTAATGTGATGCTCCGTCCAAGGTTCCTACTCCAGGCTATCATATTCCCTTTGATATGGACTATCATATTCCCTTCTTCTTCTAACTCTAATTCTAATAGGTAGTTGTAAAATTTAGTTATATTTTTTTTTGTCTGATCCTAGTAAGATTTTGTCTAAATGCTGGAGTTTATTGTTAATTCCGAATTCTTTTTTATCCTGTTTGTATCTACTATGAATTTGGAGATATACCCACTGATCTATTTTAAATCCCCGCTCTTGCAGCTCTTGTAGTGTTTTCAAATTTCCTTGTACATCTAATAAATCTTTGTATTTGATCATTTTAGTAATGTTTAGTAATAGTGTTTTTTCCGTACTTTTTTCCAATTGGTTAATAGTGAATCTCTGATTAAGTGTCTGTGGAAATATGTCTGATTGACTTTCCCTACCTCCCATAAAAAGGCGTGCCACCCCGTCTGCAAGTCGTGGCCTTCTAACAGTAGCGTTCTTTTGTTGAATAAATTCACCCAATCTTTTAATCATAGTAGAGTGGCTGCCATATAATATAATTCCCAATTTGGAAGTGCCAGTCCACCCCTGCTCTTCAAATCCTGCAATGCCTTTAAATTAATTCTAGATTTCTTCCCTTGCCAAATGAATTTAACAGTTACTTTGTTAAGTTCTTCAAAAAAAATTTCTATGTAATTTGATTGGAATCGTCTGAAATAAGTATAAAAATTTTGGTAGAATATTCATTTTGATAGAAGCAATCCTACCCAATAGTGAAAGTTGCAACCTACCCCATGATTCTAGGTCTTTCTTTTACTTGTTGCAACAATTTATCATAATTATTCTCTTTGAGTGTCTTACACTGTGGTGTTAGCCATATTCCTAAATATTTAACTTTCTTTGTTACCTGTATTCCCATAATTTCTTCTAAATCTTTTTTCTGTTCTTCTGTTAAATTTTTAGTCATTAGTTTTGTTTTCTTTCTATTGATTTTAAGTCCTGCTACCGCCCCGAATTGTTCTAGTTCTTTTATCAATTTATGTCCTTTTTCTATTGGATCCTCCATAAAGAAGACCATATCATCAGCAAATGCTTGCAATTTGTATTCTTCTTTTTAAATCATCAATCCTTTAATCTCTGGATTTTGCCTAATTTGTGTTAATAGTGTTTCTAAAGCAAATATGAAGAGGAGGGGTGAGAGAGGGCAACCCTATCTAACTCCTTTTTCTATTTTTATTGGTCGAGTGTATTCCCCGTTTATTATAATATTGGTCTGCTGTGTATCATAAATTGTTGTTATGATGTTTTCAAATTTGGTGCCTAAATTCATATTATAATTTTTTTGAATTAAAAATTGCCAATTTAAGTTATCGAATGCCTTTTCTGCATCTAAAAACATAAGTGCAGTTTGTTTTTCGGGATGGGCTTCATAAAATTCTAAAACATCTATTACTGTTCTTAAATTATTCCTTATCTCTCTAGTCGGGAGAAATCCATTTTGATCTTCATGTATATGCAAATTTAAAATTCGTTTTAGTCTGTTAGCTATGATAGAGGAAAATATTTTGTAGTCGGTGTTTAGGAGTGAAATTGGTCTGTAGTTGTTAATATATCTAAGGTCACATTCTTCCTTCGGGATCAGCAAAATCAATGCTCCCCTCCATGAGTCCGGCATCTTGGCTGCCAATAAGACATCGTTAAACACTTCCATCATAAGAGGTCCAATTTGATCCGTAATTGCCTTATATAGTTCTCCCGGGATCCCATCTGGTCCCAGGGTTTTATTATTCCCCTGATTCTCTATTGCTGATTTCAGTTTGGACCAAGTCATATCTTTATTTAATAATTCTATCAATTCATCTCTGATTACTTTATCTTTCATTTCATCTAAGTAATTTCTTATTTTATCCTCATTGATTTCTTCTTTTTTATAGAACTCTTCAAAGTATTTGTGTACAATGCCTTTTTTTTTCTAACTCTTGTTGTATGTCGCCCTTCTCGTCTATTAATTGGCATATCAATCTCTTTTCTTTCTTTTTAGTTCATAAGATAACCATCTCCCTGATTTATTAGCATATTCAAAATAGATTTGTTTGGTCATTTTCAAATTTATTTCCATTTTTTCTTGTTCAATTTAGTTCAAATTATGTTTCGCTGTTATTATCTGATTTTGTACTCTTTGATCTTTAGGGGTCTTTTGTATTTGGGTTCCTAATTCCTTAATTTGTTGTTGTAATTTATTTATTTATTTTTTGAAACAAATTTTATTAATTTTAAAGACAAACAAAACATCATTAAACATTAAACACATAAAACCTCTTTCCATTATAAATTTTTGCAAGGCAGATACAACATTGTTTTATACAACATAATTCTAATCTATCCCATTTCCATATAGACACAGAAATATATTTTAGCAAATTTCTCATTATTTCTCTTTACTCTTATTCAGTTACATTTCTTTTCTATATTTATTCATTTTATAGTTATCATATTCATATTTCCCTCTGATTTGTTTACAATTATTCTCATCTGACATTCCTCCAAGGTTTTATTAATTCTCAAACAAACATAAACACACAAAACACAGAAACATAAAACTTCTTTTAGAAAGTGGCTTGGCCCCGGTTTACCTCTCTTTATACGGACTTCAATTAAATTCATGCTCATCTTATATACCATTACCTATCTTATTTACCATTCTATATCTTCTATATAACTTCTCCCCACTTTTCACTCTTCTTAATTCTATTTTATTTATTTCATCTTAATTTAAATCATTATACTTGTATCTTTTGTCCATTCTTTTCCAATTATCCATTTATCTCATTCCCTATAATAATAATAAAAAAAAGGATTTCTCCTGAGATCACTAATCGAAGTATGATGCCTTTCTATCGTTCCCCTAAATTGACATTTAAAATAATACCTAGTTTCCAATCTGATTCTGCTTAGTACATTCTACCTACTAAATTTTAAGAAAAAAAGAAAATAATAAATCTATAAAATAATTAAGTACATGATTAAGTATTAAATCTTGTAACATTCCAATTATCTATTTCAAAAACAAATGCTGCAATAAGTTTATAATAACATCAACACAATAGTCAATTAAGCTCTATAATTGAACTAAATATTTTAAACATTCCCTTTAATATTTTATTAATTCTTAAAATCTATCATTATTAAGCATTTTAATATTTTAATCTTTTTTTAAAATCTTATAGAATTCTAATTTTCTATTTCTAATACAAATACTACAATACTATCTTATGTACCTTGCAGAATCTTTTTTTTTTTAAAGTTATCCATTACCCTTTATCCCTAAAAAAAAATTTGCTTTTTCCCATCTTGTTCCATACCTTTGTGGCTTTTCCCCCCCTTTTCCCTTCCTTTCTTATCCCACCTGGCCTTTTTAACCTCCGCCTCTCCTAACCTCTGCCTTTTTAGCTTCCCCTCTCTGTTGTATTCCTCTTTTCTTTCACTGTCTAACATTGTATTGATTTTGCATCTTCTTGTTCTCTTTCTTGGGTGTTTTTTTAGGTCTTAAGTCCTTCATTTTCCTTCCTCTCTTTCTCCTTTCTTTCTTAATCAAACTTTTGGATTCATTAAAGATGGCTTCTTCTTCTTCTTCTTCTTCTTCTTCTTCTTCTTCTTCTTCTTCTTCTTCTTCTTCTTCTTCTTCTTCTTCTTCTTCTTCTTCTTCTTCTTCTTCTTCTTCTTCTTCTTCTGTTTCCTCCATCAGTTGTTGTGTTTGCTGATAAATAGCAAGCGCCATTTCTAAAAAATGAAAGGCTTCTTCCAAAGCGTCCTTGCCTTCTTTCTTTGTTTTTCCATATTCCTTTCTTAGTTCATCAACAGATAAAGCCATTATAAACCTTTTCTTCTTTTTTCTTTTTCCCTCTTCTTCTTAAAACAACCGATAGCTTCAAAGCTTAAAACAGTTCCCCAAAATCCCAGAGTCATCAAACAGTCCAAACAGAGCACAAAGTTCTTCCCTTTACACTTTCTCTTCCTGGGGTAATATCAGTTGAAAAAAACCCAGTCTGTATTTTAAAGCCTTATTGCAATTAACTTCTAGTCTCAAAATCTTCCAGGCATCTCCTCCACCAAAATCTTAATATAGATTTTTTTTGTCCTCTCCCTTCCCACTTGTAACAAAAAGCTTTAAATTTTTACCTTCTATAAAAAGGTTTTTCAATATCCATTTGTTAACTCCATAAGGAAGGAGAATAAACTTTCCCTTTCAGCACTTCCATTCGCCGTTTTAAAAATCTCCTCTGGAAACAAAGTATCATTCAAAAAAAATCAAAGTTTTCAGGATGTTAAATGTATCTTAAGTTCCCGGTTCAGCCAAAGAACTTTCACTTCAAAACTTTCTCCTTCTTCCTTCAGCACTATCTTGTCCAGCTGTTGGCTTCTTTGAGGTGGCCATTACAGACCGACGCTCCTCCGCCTTGAGAAAAGGTGGTTTTGCTGGTTGGGGAGGGGTCTGTGACACCCCCAAACCCCTATCCGGATCCCCCCTATCTTCGGCTGCCTCTACGGGGCAGCCTTATCCTCCAGACCCATCGGGATCGGAGGCACCAAGACGGCTAGCGCAACAGCTATCGCGCAGGATCGCGAATCCCTGCTGCCGCTGAAGCCTGGCAAACCAGAAGCCAATTTGTTGTTGTAATTTATTTTGTTGAGAATATTTTCTTTTATTTCTCATAGCATTATAAGAGATTGTTATACCTCTTATAACTGCCTTCAGTGTCTCCCAAATATTTTATTTTGAGGTTACATCATTATCATTTTCCTTTAGAAAATAGTTTAATTCCTCCTTAAGTTTATTAGTATACTCTTTTTCTCTTATTAATTGGGTGTTTAATGTTCATCTTTTCTTTGGTTTTTCCCTACCTTTCCAAATTATTTGAATTGGGTTATGATCAGCCCATTCATTTGGTAAAATTTTGATTCGTTTTATTTCATTTGCAATTTCCCCATTCATCCAGGCCATATCAATTCTTGTCCATATTTGATGGGGGTTAGAGTAAAATGTGAATTGTTTTTCTTCGGGGTATAGTCTTCTCCATAAGTCCACCAAATTTAACTCTTTCATCATTTCCTTACATGTCTTAGGAAACTCTCTTTTTCCTTTTTTGTTCTTCCTCGCATTACTATGGTCCTTTTGGTAATCAGCAATAAGAGTTAAAATCTCCTATAATACAAATATTCCTTTTTTCAAATCCTATTATTTTTTGATGTGTAAATATTTAAAAAACTCTTTCTGATCTTCATTTGGGGCATAAATTACTACTAATAGAATTGAAATGGTATTGATTGAGATCTGTAAAACCAGAGTTCTTCCTTCTGGGTCTGACCAAACTAAATCTGCTTTCAGATCATTTTTCACGTATATTGCAATCGCTTTTTTTTTTTTTTAATCTGCTGGTGCAGTAAATAGCTTCCCTAGTTTCGGACAGTCTAAGTATCTTTCATCTACTTTCCTTATGTGCGTGAAACACCCATTGCATTAATGGGATAATTATTTAATAAAATAATACAACTATTAAAAACTGGAAATATAAAGTATAATGAGCATAATTTGAAAAAATGCACATAGAGCTAAAAGTTGAAAAGATAATTGGAGTATGGAAGGAAATTGGAATGAATATCATGTTATGGCTTGCCACTAAGAATAATCAGGTATAGATAGATCGAATTCTTCATTGGCTAAGTATCATTGGACACAAGGAATTTGTCTTGGTGCAAATGCTCTCAGTGTTTGGGTTATAAGTCCAGGGAACTTGCGGTATAGATCCAAGGAACATTTTGGCATGTGATATGAGCCTAAATATTTTAATTTTAAAATCTGTAGCTACAAACTCTAAGGAACAAAGAAAAAGAGTTTTTATAGATGCCTGAATCTAAAACACAATATTGTAGTATTACAATATGTGTATTCATATTCAAGAGAGCAAAGGAGTTTTGGAACTAGCATGGGTGCTCTCATACCTGTCAGCTACCTACCTCAAATCAGAAGCACTCCTGTTCCCTTGCAACTATAACAGCTCATTGCAACCAACTAACCACTACGAGTTTGCTGCTATGAATTCACCACAGGATAGCTTAACATGGCCAAATTATCATGGGGACAATTAATAGGAGCTGGGCAAGCAAGCAGTGGACAGAGCAGGTATGGTGAGCAGGTGGGTTGGCAGAACTCATGATGAGAGGAGGATTGGTCAGTAGCTGGAGGGAGAGGCGGGTGGGTGAGAACAGTGGACAGAGCATGCGGGTGTGATGGGCGAGTGAATGGATGGGTGGGCAGATATGTGGATATGTGGATACATGGATATACTTCTCACTGGCACTTTATATTAACTGCAGTATGAAGCCTGAAACTGATCTAGTTTAATATATATTTTTAATAAATTCACCTAAGAAATAATATATATATATCTGGAGAGGAACTAGATGTAGTAGGCCACTACATGTAGCTTGGCCAATGGATCTCAATGGAAGGTGATACAACAACGGAAATTATTTCTTATATTTTTGGGGAAGTGCTGAACAAATATATTCAGGAGACAAATATTTCAGAAGGAATCTGTATAGAAGAAATGAATAATTATGCAAAAATTATTAATGAAAACAATGTAATTCCCTATCTTTCCCTATCCTCTGAATGTAAGTGTTTACAGATACTAGCTTAGGATAATTAAAAAAAGAAAATAAAACCACTTCCATATGTTCCAGTAGTTGAGAGCTAGAACATTTTCCTGAGGCCTGTAGAGAACAGAATATTTAAAATAGTTAATAGGAAACCAATTTCTGAAGCAGTTAGCTTGGTTTCTGTCCTGTCAGCAAAGATAATATTGTTTTCAGTATGTTGTACTTTAAATGCTGTTTAGGGAGCTATGTAAGTTATTATTAATACATAAAGAAGAGAATCAGAATTTTATACTCACATAAATTGGCACTCTTGTAGAAACTACAAGGATTATATTGGCAAACTATTTACTCATATGAATGGCCAAAAGTATCATCAAACTATTTACGTTTACCCCTCCTTTCCAGAAATCACAAAGCCATAAAATTAGCAATATAATCCACTTCTAGTTATAATAAACCTAAAATAAACTTTTCTAACATATTAATACATTTGTACCAATTAAATATATAGTATACTGTTTGTAAATAAGGCATTGGTTTTAAAACTTCATTCACAGGACATTTCTTTTGAAATGTATTACAATTTACAGCTATGAACCAACAGGTCAGATACTGGCTACCATAAATTATATTAATAAAGACAGAACAATAAATGCTGCTGCTTTTAGGTTGAAAGGATTAGATGGTGATATCACTGTTGCCCAGGGCAGTGGTTGCCAACTGGTGAGCCGTGGCCCACTGGTGGTCGCGAGAAAATTTTGGTGGTCCGCAGAGAAATGTCACCCCCAGAGCAACCTCCAAACAATCCAGTATGCGCGGGAACACAAGGCTGCACCGCCCACATGGCCTGCCCTCCCTGCCCATTCACTCCTGACCTGGCAAACTTGCCTGCTAAGTTGCTAATTTTTCTTCCCCCCCCCCAACCATCAGCTGTTCTGCTGTGCCAGGAGGTTTAGATTAGCTAGATAGCAGAAAATCATTGGATTCCTAGATTTCTAGCTAATCTTTAGATATTTGGCTCTGCTTTTAAGCAGAGCCGAACCTTCCTTAGGACTGAAGCAGTGCAGACTCAGCTAGCCAATGGCAGAAACACAGATCTGTAAGTGAATCTGATTCTGTGAACAATTCAATCTGCCTCTGCCTGCTTTGCCTGATTTTAGGTAAAAGTTGCTCATATATTTATATATATATATATTTATTTCTCAAGTTTTCACTGGTACTTACATGTATGGTATTCAGCTTTGTTCAGGTATTTTCCCATGTCATTTTAGTCGTGCTCTTAAAGTTGTAGCAACGTTTCGGCAGAATCTCATCTGCCACCATCAGCCAGAAGAGATTCTGCTGAAACGTTGCTACAACTTTAAAAGCACAACTACAGTGACGTGGGAAAATACCCGAACAAAGCTGAATGCCATACATACATACAGACATACATACATGTGTGTGTATGTATGTGTATATATGTCTGTATGTATGTATGTGTGTCCCCCTTCAAAGTTCCAACAAAACAAAACCAAAGACAGCCGCCCCAAAGCTCAAATCCAACAGAAGGAGTCTTACAAGATTATATTCCACACGCCCTGTTTATCACAACAGTTCTGGCACAAATTCTCAAAGCTCTGAGCCTCTGCCGAAAACCTCTGCACGTAATCAATCACTTTGTTCCTGATAAACTTTCCCCACACAGCTGTGTCCTTTTATAATCCTTGAGGCAACGTGCTAATTGGCTCGCCCTCCCTTCTAACTGAGTTTGTCTCCGTGAACCACCTAGATGGGCGTGTCAATCTCCCTAAATCATCATCTGGTCTGATGCCTCCACACAGCTTGACGTTTCAGCCTCCTTCTTGTTCTGGCATCTAGCCACGATCTGTCAGCTTCCTCGCTTGACTCCTCTGACTCATCTTGTGGCTCAACTGCAGGCATGAATGAGGTCGAGGATTCAGGCGAAGAATGTCTGTGTGATAACCTCTCATCCCTCTGGCTCACATCTGTGTCTTCTAACAATTCAGACTCCAAATTCTCAGCAGGTTCCAGCCTTTCATCCTCAGAGTCATCAGAAGCAAAACTCACAGCAGGATCGATCCTTTCAGTCACAACACTATCCCTCACCGCAGGGCCCTTCCCCCGAGTCTAACGATCAGGATGTGGTTTTGACAGAAATTGTGCATGATATATGTGAATAATATCTGGGGCATGAACCTTGGATACATCCTGCCAAGAGCGAATTTCAGTTTCATTGTCCAGTTTTCCTACAAAGTACTGGAATCGTCCCTTTAACCATCTGGAATCATAAATTCTGATCACTGTAGAATCCGTAATAGGTTCAATGTTGAGCCTGGATGGAGAACCGGTATCTTCTGGAGAACGAAGATTACACGATGGAGTGTCAGGTATTAACAGGGAGCAATGAAAAACAGGGTGAATGCTCATGGAACGCGGTAAAGTAAGTCGATAAGCTACCGGATTAATAACTGCCTCAATAGGGAAGGGACCAATAAAATGATGATCCAATTTCCTAATCAGACGATCGACCCAAAGATGTTTCATTGACAACCACACCTTGTCTCCCACAGCCAATGGAGGCGTCACCCGACGCGAATGTCGGCGAAACGCTTATAATCAGCTTTCGCTCGTTCTAATTGTCTAGAAATCAATTGATGCACTGCATATAATTCCGACAAAAAATCTTGTGCCTCCGGAACTGGAGAATCCGCGATGGATAGCGGAAAAAACCTCGGATGATAACCCACATTGGCATAAAAAGGTGTCATGTGGGTGGAGGTGTGCCAAGAGTTATTAAAAGCAAACTCTGCCAATGGAAGATAGGTCACCCAGTCATTCTGTCTTTGATTGACAAAATATCTGAGGTATTGGGCGAGGATGCCAATGACTTTCTCAGTCCCGCCATTGGTTTCCGGATGATATGCCGACGCTAAACACACTTGCAGTCGTAGAGCGTTCATTTGGCTTTTCCAGAATTGAGCGGTGAACTGAACACCGCGATCTGAAACAACTCTATCTGGTAAGCCATGTAAACGGAATACATGTTCTATGAAAAGCCGGGCAGTAACATGAGCCGAGGGTAATTTTTTAAATGGGATGAAATGGGCCATCTTAGTGAGCATGTCAACCACTACTAGCACTGTCGTACAACCCGACGAAAGGGGTAAGTGCGTTAGAAAGTCCATGGAGATCGCTCCCCATGGTCTACTCGGAGTTGGCAGTGGTTGAAGAAGTCCAGGAGGCGCACCCGATGCCGCTTTCGCTTGTCGACACTGTATACAAGAAGCGACATAAGAAGACACATCATGTCGAACCCGAGGCCACCAAAAAGGTGGTGACCAAGTGCAGGGTTTTGTGAAAACCAAAGTGACCAGCAGCTGGATTGTCATGACATTGTGTCATGATGAGGGCTCTAAGTGTCCTGTTGGGTACATACAACAAGTCTCGATGTCGTAACAAGCCCTCTTCCTTTTTCTGTTGCGTTCACGGGTCTAATCGTTGTGCCTCTCGTATATGAGCCCGCAAATCTACAGGATCTTGCAATACACCTAAGGATTCTGTTGGTAACACAGTTCGTAGAGGAAGAGGATCCTCAGGACCGATATACTCGGGCTTCCGAGACAACACGTCGGATCTCCGATTCTGTCCACTTGGAACATAAGTAACGGAGAAATTGAACCTGGCAAAAAACAACGACCACCAAATCTGGCGTTGGTTCAATTTCTTAGCTGTGGTCAAATGTTCCAAGTTTCGATGATCTGTACAAACCTCTATCTTGTGCCGAGCCCCCTCTAAATGATGTCTCCAGGTCTCAAAAGCAGCCTTAATGGCCAACAACTCCTTTTCCCAGATGGTGTAGTTGCGCTCTGAAGCTGTGAGCTTCCTAGAATAGTATGCGCATGGGAAAAAGGGCGCGCCATCTTTCAAAGCTTGTAACAGTACCGTTCCGATAGCAACATTAGAGGCATCGGTCTCAACCACAAATGGATGATTCAGATCAGGATGCCTCAATATCGGCTCAGCTACAAACGCTTTCTTTAAAATATCAAAAACCTTTTGTTGAGGGCCCCCCCACCCAAACGGGACCTTCTTACGGAGGAGCTGAGTTATGGGGTCCATTACTTTAGCAAAGTCCGGGATAAAAGTCCAATAGTAGTTGGCAAATCCCAACAGACGTTGTACGCCCTTGACGAGGGGCTTCCGAACTACACAATGCTTCGACCTTTTTAGGGTCCATAGCAATGCCCTTGGGAGAAATGATGTGCCCTAAAAACTCTATCGACGACTGAAAAAAGAAACACTTTTCCAGTTTCGCGTAAAGTTTATGCTCCCTAAGACGCTGAAGCACTTGACGAACCTGCTGAAGGTGGTGATCTCTGGACCGAGAGTAAATTAAAATGTCGTCCAAATACACCACGACAGACCTATCCAGCATGTCCCTAAAAATATCGTTCATCAAATGCTGGAATACAGCAGGAGCGTTGGTCAGACCAAATGGCATGATGGTGTACTCGAAATGACCATAACGAGTGCCAAACGCCGTCTTCCACTCGTCCCCTTTGCGTATCCGAACCAGGTTGTAGGCCCCATGCAGATCTAATTTAGTGAAGATAGTAGCCTCCCGCAACCGCTCCATCAATTCCGGAATGAGCGGCAAATGATAGCTATTCCTCACTGTGATAGAGTTCAGGCGTCTATAATCACAACATAGACAAAGTTCTCCCGACTTCTTCTTAATGAAAAGAACGGGTGCCAAAAGAGGGGATGAGGAGGGGCGAATAAATCCCCAAGCTAAGTTTTTATCTAAAAACTCTCGGAGTGCAACCAATTCGGGATCCAACATAGAATATAACCTCCCCTTGGGCAATGGGGCGCCCGGTATCAGGTCCACAGGACAATCATAGGTACAATGTGGCGGTAATCGGTCTGCCTCCTGTTCCGCTGAAAACATCGGAAAAATCCGACAACTCCGAAGGAATGGAGACAGGAGCGACGATATCTTGTCCGGCGCAGACATGCCTCAGATGGTCCACACATTGTAGGCTTGGAAACGAAATGGTGTTCTGCGCCCAAGCCACCAACGGATCGTGCAAACGTAGCCAGGATACTCCAACCACCAAAGGGAGATGAAGGTTCAAGGTGACATAAAAACTGATCGCCTCCTCATGATCCCCAATGACCATACGCACTGGCTGAGTTGCTAAGCGAATGGGTCCCGACTTGAGTTCTCGCCCATCTACAGTTTCCACCTTAATGGGGGGATTTACAGAAATTAAAGGAATTCCAAAATGTTCAACAAAAGCAGAGTCCATAAAGCTGGTTGTAGCCCCTGAATCCACCAGCACAACGGCAGGAATTCCCTCCTTCTGGGACTGCAGAAATATTCGAGTGTCCAAAAGTAAATGCCGAGGAGGACCAGGATTTACTTCGGCAATTTGGGGTGGGGGTGTAGAACGTGCCCAACCTAGGGTTTCTCCTAGGTAGGGCCTACCCCGTTTCCCGACTGGCCAGGAGTGGTTTCGGGCACAGGTCTGCGAGTCCCTCTTTGAGTGCAGGAATTTGCAAAATGTCCCGGACCCCCGCAGTAAAGGCACAAGCCTTCCTGGAACCTTCTTGAATGTTCTCGTGCCATTAAGCGAGGGCGGAGTGTGCCTGTCTCCATCAGCTCCTCAACCTGAACCGTGGGTTGGAAAACTCGGTGGCGGAATGCGTGCGCGAGCAAACACAGGTGGCTCCACAACGGGCCGTTTGCTCCCACGTTGTTGTAAACAAGCTTCAATACGTAAGCATTGAACTATCAATGCATCCAAAGTTGAAGCACGTTCTGCATGGACTAGCTCATCCTTGATGGCATCAGACAAGCCTTCCTGGAATGCAGCCATATGAGCCGGTTCGTTCCAGTTGGTGTCCATGCACAACAAACAGAATTCTGCCACGTATTCCTGTGGTAAACGTTTTCCCTGCTTAATATCCATTAGCCATCTGTCCACAGTTTGTCCTTTAATGGGATCCTCAAACGTTACCCTCATCTGTTGGAGAAAACCCTGGAAATTGTTCAATAACGGGCTATCTTAAAATATCAAGGGAGTAGCCCAATTGGCAGCCTGCCCAGTTAATAAACTAATAATAAAGCCTACTTTAGCCCGGTTGGTTGGAAAGTGTTCAGGTCTCAGAGAAATAAACATTTGGCATTGGCCCATAAATGCCGGGAACAATTTCTCTGGCATGGATACCAGGCTTTTCCTCACAGGAGGGGCAGTGGAAGCAGCAGCGGTGCTTGGTAAGCTGGAAACATAATTCAGCAATTGTACTACCTGATTTTGCAGTGTCACGTTACTTTGCAAAAGCTGAGTTATTTGTTTTTGTTGTTGCTCTACCAGACGCTGCAGTTGATTAGAATCCATCTTGCTTCTAAGATGGTTTGTTGTGGTCAGGAACAAAAATGTTATGGCTCCCCCTTCAAAGTTCCAACAAAACAAAACCAAAGGCAGCCGCCTCAAAGCTCAAATCCAACAGAAAGGAGTCTTACAAGATTATATTCCACATGCCCCGTTTATCACAACAGTTCTGGCACAAATTCTCAAAGCTCCGAGCCTCTGCCGAAAACCTCTGCACGTAATCAATCACTTTGTTCCTGACAAACTTCCCCCACACAGCTGTGTCCTTTTATAATCCTTGAGACAACTTGCTAATTGGCTCGCCCTCCCTTCTAACTGAGTTTGTCTCCGTGAACCACCTAGATGGCGTGTCAATCTCCCTCAATCATCATCTGGTCTGATGCCTCCACACAGCTTGACGTTTCAGCCTCCTTCTTGTTCTGGCATCTAGCCACGATCTGTCAGCTTCCTCGCTTGACTCCTCTGACTCATCTTGTGGCTCAATTGCAGGCATGAATGAGGTCGAGGGTTCAGGTGAAGAATGTCTGTGTGATAACCTCTCATCCCCCTGGCTCACATCTGTGTCTTCTAACAATTCAGACTCCAAATTCTCAGCAGGTTCCAGCCTTTCATCCTCAGAGTCATCAGAAGCAAAACTCACAGCAGGATCGATCCTTTCAGTCAATATATATATATATATGTATGTATATATATATATATATATATATATATATATATATATATATATATGTCTGGCATTCAGCTTTGTTCGGGTATTTTCCCACGTGGTGCTTTTAAAGTTGTAGCAACGTTTCAGCAGAATCTCATCTGCCATCATCAGGCTTCTGTATGGTGTTTGTCTGTGAGTCAGACTTTTACAGTGGTTTCAGATTTAAATTTGGGGCAGCCTATTGCTGTGACAGAATGGTTTTTTCTTAATCCTGATTAGTTGAGAGTCTTGGTCTGTGTTTATTGGTCCTGGAGTTTGCTGTGTTCTGCTTCTAATATCTTCTGTCTGTTTTTTTGGCTCTTTTTGTATCTTGATTGGGTGGCAACATTGTGTTACTTTATTGGAGGTCTTTAGTGCAGCTTGGCTTCGGGTAAATGGACGGCTATCATTAGTTAGGAAGCTGGGTTTCATCTGGGTGCCTGGTTGGGGTGTGTTTGAGCTGGAGGTATCAGGGGGGATCTGTTTGTGCCCAGGTGTTTGCCTGGCTTGTGGTGTGGAGATTTTTTTGTTTGTGAGTGCAGGCTTCCAAATGATTGACAGCCTGGTGGAATCATCTCTTCTGTTTATGCTTTCTGGTCTTTTTTCAAATCTCTATGGCTTCTCTGTGGCTGGGATTCTGTGGCTGGGATTTTCTATGGTGGCTAGGGTTTTGGTGCCATTGAAGTTGATGTTATGACCTGTGGCTTCCATGTGTTGGACAAGTGAGGAAGTGTGTTCCAGCTTTTTGACTGCATTTTTGTGTTCATCCAGGCGGGTGCTTATTCTTCTATTGGTCTGTCCAATGTATGTGGCCGGGCATGATGCACAGGGGACTTCATATATGCCTTGGTTTTCCAGGTCAATTTTGTCTTTGGGGTTCCTGAGGATGGCTGCTATTTTTCTGTCTGTTTTGAAGGCAGTCTTGATGTGGTGTCTGTATAGAATCTTACTAATTTTGTCTGTAGTGCCTCTTATGTAGGGCAGGACAGCTGTTCCATGGGTCTGTTCATCTTCTGGGTCTCTATTATATCTCAGTGTGTTTTTGTGGATCAAGTTGGTGATTTTGCTTTTGTGGAAGCCGTTGGCTGTCAATATTTTAGTCAGGGTGCATAGTTCAGTCTTAATGTGTGTCTTGTCTCCCAGGCGTTTGGTTCTAGTAATTAGTGTTTTAGCCACGGAGTTTATCTGTGCTGGGTGGTGGTGGGATTGGGCGTTGAGGTAGCGGTTGGTGTGTGTTTTCTTCTGGTATATGGTGTGTCCTAGTGTGCCATCTGTTTTCTTGTAGATTAGTACATCTAGGAATGGTAGTTGTTTGTTTGTTTCTGTTTCCATGGTGAACTTGATTTTGGGGTGTGCGCTGTTTAGGTGTGTTAGGAAGTTGTTTAGGTTTTCTTGTCCATGGGGCCAAATCACGAATGTGTCATCGATATATCTTAAGATATTTGTCCATGGGGCCAAATCATGAATGTGTCATATCGATGACACATTCGTGATTTGGCCCCATGGACAAGAAAACCTAAACAACTTCCTAACACACATGATGCACAGGGGACTTCATGCCCGGCCACATACATTGGACAGACCAATAGAAGAATAAGCACCCGCCTGGATGAACACAAAAATGCAGTCAAAAAGCTGGAACACACTTCCTCACTTGTCCAACACATGGAAGCCACAGGTCATAACATCAACTTCAATGGCACCAAAACCCTAGCCATCATAGAAAATCCCAGCCACAGAATCATCAGAGAAGCCATAGAGATTGAAAAAAGACCAGAAAGCATGAACAGAAGAGATGATTCCACCAGGCTGTCAATCATTTGGAAGCCTGCACTCACAAACAAAAAAATCTCCACACCACAAGCCAGGCAAACACCTGGGCACAAACAGATCCCCCCTGATACCTCCAGCTCAAACACACCCCAACCAGGCACCCAGATGAAACCCAGCTTCCTAACTAATGATAGCCGTCCATTTACCCGAAGCCAAGCTGCACTAAAGGCCTCCAATAAAGTAACACAATGTTTCCAGCCAATCAAGATACAAAAAGAGCCCCCCCAAAAAAAACAGACAGAAGATATTAGTAGCAGAACACAGCACACTCCAAGACCAATAAACACAGACCAAGACTCTCAACCAATCAGGAGGAAGAAAAAAACATTCTGACACAGCAATAGGCTGCCCCAAATTTAAATCTGAAACCACTGTAAAAGTCTGACTCACAGACAAACACCATACAGAAGCCTGATGATGGCAGATGAGATTCTGCTGAAACGTTGCTACAACTTTAAAAGCACCACGTGGGAAAATACCCGAACAAAGCTGAATGCCAGACATGTAAGTACCCGCGAAAACTTAAGAAAACATATATATATATATATATATATATATATATATATATATATATATATTCTTGTAGATTTTCACGGGTACAGGTATGTAGGTGTTTTCATGGGTACAGGTATCACCACCCTGCATAGATCAACTCCGCAGCCAAGACCCTCATCTCCAGAACCAAATGCCTAGCTGACAAAGACCACCTGAGAACAGAACTACACACCCTCACTAACATACTAATTTCCAACAGATTCCAAAGAAACACAATTACCAACCTAATCCAAAGAGAGATATCCCCCCAAAACCAAGACACAGAACAAGACAATGGTATAGCACTCCTCCCCTACATCAAAGACACCACAAACAAAATCAGCAAAATTCTGCACAAACACAATATCAGGACAGCCTTCAGCACTGACCAAAAAATAGCCAACATCCCAAGAAACCCCAAAGACAACATCCAGCTAGAAAACCAAGGAGTTTATGAAATATCATGCAACAATTGCCCAGCCACATACAGGACAAACAAACAGGAGAATAAATGCACGCATCGCAGAACACAAAAACGCAGTCAGAAAAGAAGAAAATACTTCCTCCCTCTTCCAGCACCTTAAAGCCACAGGACATGAAATTAATTTCGAAGGAACCAAATTAATATCCAACACTGAACATTCCAGCAAGAGAATAATCAGGGAAGCCATCGAAATAGAGAAATATCCCCATAACATGAATAAATGGGATGATACCTCCCACCTACCAGACATCTGGAAGGTAGGCCTCACCAACAAACGAGTCCCAGCCACAAAAACCAACACCAGACCAGGTTTCCGGTTTGCGTGGCTTCGGCGGCGGCAGGAATTTGTGACTCTCCGTGATTCCTGCTGCGCTCGCCGCCAAGGTGCCCCCAATCCAAATGGGTCTGGGGGATATGGCTGCCCTGTAGAGGCAGCTGAAGAGAGAGGGGATCCGGATAGGGGTTTGGGGTGTCGCAGACCCCCTACTCAGCCAGGAAAACCCCTTTTTCCCAAGGTGGTGTGAGCGGCGGTCAGTAATGGCCGCCACAAAGAAGCCTGCAGCCGGGTAAGATTTGTGCTGGAGGAAGTAGGAGAAAGTGAAAGTGTTGGCTGAACCGGGACAATAAGAAACTCTTAAATACTCTGGAAATTAAATTGCTTGAAGGATACATTGTTTCCCAAAGAAGAGGAAAGCGGCAAAGAAAGCTGTCAAGGGAAAGTTTTTTTTTTCTTCACTCTCCCTTCCCATAGAAATAGCAGATGGAGATCTGGAAAATCTACTTGGGCACTGAAGGTAATCTAATTTGAAATTTAAAGCCAAGGGATAAAGGATTTCTGGACATTGGATTTAAAAACTTAAAAAAATTTCTATTTGTTATAAGGGGAAGGGAAGAGATAAAGACTTATTATAAGATTGTACTGGAGGAGACTGTTTTGAGTCTATAAGAACAGAAATAAAAGACATTACAACTTCTAGAAGATTATCTTGGAACTGTGTATTTGAACTCTACCCTAGGAGGTGAAAATATAGAAAGAAGAAAGTGCTAAATGAAACTTTGCTCTGATTTGTTGCTTTGTGACTTTGGGATTTTTGTGAATTATTTTTAAAAAAGGGACGAAAGACATTAGGGTGGTTTCAAAAAAGAAAGAAAGAAAAAATGGCACTGTCTTTTGAAGGACTACAAATAGAATTTCAAAGACTGAAAGAAGAAGATAAGGACTCTTCTGGATCCATTTTTCACTTTTTAGAAATGGCGATCTCAACCTATCAAGAAATACGACAATGACAGAAGGCTGGGATGAAGGAGAAGAAGCCATCTTTAATGGACAAATATACTTAGTGAAGGAAGAAAAGCGAAAGGGGGACAAGGACAAGGTGAACTTAGAACTTAAAAAAGCAACCAAGAAAAAGAAAAATAAGATGAAAAAGCGATATGATGTCAGAAAGCAACAGAAAAGAGAAATACAACAGAGAGGGAAGATTAAGAGAGTGAAATTTGAGAGATGGGAGGGGTCAAAAAGCTAGAATGATAAGAAAGGAAGGGGAAAAGGAAAGAGAAGTCATAAAGACTTTAAACAAGATGCTAAAAAACGAATTTTTTTTAGAGATAAGGGGTAAGATAATTTTATAAAAATGATTCTGCAAAAGTACATTATTGTAGATATTAGTATTTGAAGCTGAGTTAGAAAATTAAAATATTATATGAGTTAAAAATGTATTAAAGGGAAGCCATGATTTAATTATAGAGTTTAATTTCTTATGAAATATTGTTTTTATTGTTTAAGAATTAATAATAGAGTCTAATTTCCTATGAAACATTGTTCTTACTATATTATAAATTTAATATTCCTTTTTCATTTTTCTCTAGTTTTATTATTACTTATTAAATTCAATATTTGTTTGTTTTATTACTTTGAAATGTAATACTAAAATGTACGGAGCAGAATCAGTACGGAAAATATGTATTATTTTAAGTGTTATTTAGGGGAAAGATAAAAAGTTGTCATACTTCAACCAGTGATTACAGGAGAAATATTGTATTAGATAGAAAGGATAAATAGGTGATTGAAAGAAAACAGACTAAAGATGCAAATATAATTATTTAAATCGAGATGGAATAAATAAAACAGAATTAAAAGAATGAGTAGGAGAGAGAAAATATATGGAAAATAGAGAATGTTGAATTAGATATGAGATAGTATATTAAGTGAGTACGAACTTTGATTGATGTCTGTATAAAAAGAGTTAACCCGGGGTAAACCGCTTTCCAAAAAGAAGTTTTATGTATTTATGTTTTGTGTAATGTTTGTTTAAGGTTGACAGGATGTGGAAGAGAACTAATGAAATTATATTCAATGAGTATATATACTTTAAGGCAAAACAAATATAATTAAATAGAAGGAAAGGGAGTAATAAAGAGAAGATTGGAAAAAATATGAAGTTGATTAGATAAGATAAATATATATATTAAATTATAGAAATGTGATAATTTCAAATTATCTTCTTTTTAAATAAGATGGTTTATTTGTTTCTTTTAGAAAAGATATTTTAGGTCATTACATCCTATGTTCTGTTTGTTTGCGTATTGTATTAAAAAAAAACTAATAAAATCTGTCCAAAAAAAAAAAAAACCAACACCAGACCCAAAACAACACGGGGCACCACCGCCAATCCCCCTCATCAGACCCAGACCCAGGCCCAAACCCATCCTATAAATGAAGGACAACCACTGTCCAGAAACTAGACCACGGCTGCTTCACCAGCTGTCGCACCCCCGACCCCAAAACCAAACAAGCTGACACACGCCAAGAACACAGACCCAGACCCCAAACTCAAAGCCAGACCAAAACCCAGAATGCTACATCACAGCCACCTGCTCAGGATATCACATCAGAAAACTCAGGAAATTACACCACAAGAACTCAAGAAGTTGCAACACAGCAAACGACCCAGGAAATCACAGCACAAGACCAAGGATACCACAGCAATAAAACTCGCAAGGCCATCACACAAGCCATTACCCAAGCTGTTAAAACATGGGAGGCTAATGGAAAAAAGATCACTACAAAACAAATGACCCAGGAGATTACAGCACAAGATCCAGGATATCTCCACAACAAAACTCACAAGGCCATCACACAGCCCATTATATCAACATCAACTCCATCAACCAATCAAGAGGCAGCAGCACAGCCAACCAGACCAGCACACCAGCCCCCCCCCCCAGTATTTATAGAGAGATGGCAGCTCCGATTACACACTGCTTGCACTGGCACAAAGCCGAAAGCACCAGCCTGATTTTATGGGTTTGCTTGCAAGCAAATTTTATGTGACAGGCTCAGGTAGCTGGTCTCACAGATCTCTGAATGAATCTGTGATTCTGTGAGCAACTCAGTCTGCCTCCCTGCTTTGCCTGATTTGGGGTAAAAGCTCTTTCTTTTATAAAAAAATCAACATTTATATAAATATTTATATATTTACATATAAGCCATGCCCTGCCAGTCACATGACCCCCAAGTCACACCCACAAATTAGGCCACGCCCACAGAACCAGTTGTTAAGAAATTTGAATCCCACCCCTGCCTCTGTGTGGGGGGGGGGAGGGAGAGAGGTTAGATCAGATCTATCTCACTCTCTCTGTCCCACCAACATCAGCAAGCCATCATTAGTCAAAATTCATATTAGTGGTCCCCAGGATTTAAAATTATGAATTTGGTGGTCTGTCATGTCCCTGTTGGAGACTGACTCTGAGGGAGAGGAGGAACAGCCAACAGGGAGTAGAAGTGTGGCTCCGGAGATTGTGGAGGAGGCTGGGGAAGGGCAGAGGTCAGCTGGGTAGTCAGAGAAAGACTCAGGCCCATCTCCTCTCCATCCTAGGGCATGCAGGGAGGAAAGGATAAGGGAGAGACATGAATGGTGTGGTCTACAGAGGAGGAAAGGGCCATGGTCCTCTTCATGGGCTGCAGCTGTGAGAACTGGTTAAAAGGACGGACATGCATATGGGCCAGTGCTGGAAACAAAGTATGGAAATATCTCTCGTCTGTCATTCCTCTCTGAGTTTGACGTCCTTCCCAATGTGTATTCCGATATCTGTGGATGTCTTCAAGACCTTATCTTGCCTGGTTCCCTTAATTGCTTCAGTGTGGCTTGTGCTGTTTTTACTTCTATATAATTTATAGGCATTTTTATAATTTAACAGCCTTTCCTCCTTTTTGTAACTGCTTGTGGGGGAGTTTTTTGTCTCCAGTCAAGGATATTTGAAACTTTGAAGCAAAGTGAAAGAATAAAAGGGGCTTCATCTGTTTTTGTGACTGTGTTTAGCTTATATCCCACCCTGAGTCATCACAATGGTCCCTGAGGTCCAAAAGGTTGGTGACCTCTGGCCTAGGGGATGCCTGGTTGGGGGGGGTCCTTTCATATCCTTGTTGATTGCTCACTGAAGCAATCAGTACCTATTTATCTACTTGCGATCACTTGTTTTCAAATTGCTAGGTGGGCAGGAATTGAAGCAAAGGATGGTAGCTCACCTCATCACACAGCAGCATTCAGGTCTCGAACACGGGCTTGTTGATTGTTGGCTTAATTTTCTAAACACATGGGCCATCGCACTTTATCAGAGCAATGGATGACAATGAAGTAAGGCAATTTGGAATTATGCTTATACTGTTGCTGCGCCTAACCTCTGGAATGAGATGCCCCCAATATCCATGTACTTTCTACCCTGGTGGATTTTCAGAAAGCCTTAAGGACTTGCTGTTCTCTCATACCTTGGGTTAGAGTGATTGGGATCCCTGCTAGATTGTGGATGGGCGGGGTTGACTGGATCTGCCATAGATTCCAGATATTTATTCTTTTATTCTAATGTTTGTATTCTGTTTTTATGCTTTTGCTTTTATTGTGCACCATCCAGGATTAGTTGGAATTGGGCAGTTCCTAAATCAAATAAATTAATCTGTTGGGCTGCTGTAAAGATATGCTAGACATCTTCTGTCTTGATTATCTGGGAGTAGTTTGTTCCTGCAGCTCCTAATGAGATGGGCAGATCCTCATAATTAAACCAACCACCAGTTTGTCAAATACTTCTCTCTCTTGCCTTGTGGAAGTGATACGGGTCTTGATAGGTGGCTGGGAGCATGCAGTACTTCATTGAAGTTCTCAATCTTGAAAGTGGTTAATCATCTTCAGTGGCAAAATCTTCAGCCATTTGCATTTCCTGACTGTTCATTTGTTGTGGTGGCATTTTATATTTTGAACTAAACGAAATTATCTTTTTTCACTTTTAATTGTGAAACAGAGCATATCATTTTCTTTTAGTGTTGGGTAATGTACAAAATGGCATTAAAAGACTTTTGGATTCATTTTTATAATATTTCACCATAATAATGGAAATAAAATATCATGAACAATAATTTCAGCTAATTAAAAATGTCCTTTAAATAAAGTGGAATTAACTGGAAACATTTCTATAGTAGCACACCCTGCCAGAGGCTGAAAATCACATAAAAATCACTTCGTGTTTTCCTTGAACTCCACTGATTGAGCCTAATATTCATCTTATGCTGGATGAACTCTGTCTCAAACTTTATAGGAAATGAAGTATATTGGCATCTGTTCTAATGAATAGTGGTTCTGCAAAAAACTTGAGTTGAGTATGACGAGCTAAACACAGACATTGTTCAGTGAGCAGCCTCTGTGTCATTTTGGAAATTAAATCTTGGCTAGCTAATGTTAGGTCTATAGACACATTGAGTTTCTTTGTCTGTTTACTGTAGTATGCTTTCATAATTAAACATTTCATACAAAGTTCTAAAGAAGTCCTTGAATGCCTCCGCCTTTAAAAATGCCCTGAAACAAGTATTTGATATAAGGATGACATAGCCCTTCTCTTTTTATTTGATAACATTCCTCTGTTCACACATCAAAAGGCTTAAGAATAAATTCTCATACCAGCTTTGCTATAACCAGAAAATAGGAAAGGAATTTTTAGCTACTGGCAGTTAATGTTATAGTTTTAAAAAGGTATTTTACAATAATATTCATGGTTTGTGAAATAGCTATATTTCCATTGTCACCTCCATTTATAGTAGTGCGTCTCTCCCCCACCTCCAAGATAGATTACCTCCATCTGTCCCTTTGATGGGCTTACTTGAAAGCTGGAACTTCTTTTAAAATACAGAAAATAATCCTAAACCATTAGTCAATTCACTGGTGTACACCATTTTCTTTTCTTTACCTTTTTTTTGCAGTTAGACATTTGTGACGACAGTAATTCCTGAGCTATTGCATATATTTAAATAATGGATCAGACACTGAAGAGAATTGGAAACCAATCATCAATCCCTGCCAAAGTCACAGGATCTTGTTTCACCTCTCCTATATCCTATAACAAAAGATCAAAAAAGTAATAGCAGTTCTTTATTATCCTTTCAAACAGTTCCCCTTTCCATAGAGTAACAAAATAGAGTAACAAAACGTGGAAGAACCACAATCCAAATTAGATGATATAATGAAATACAGTGAAAAGTACAGCTGCAAACATTTACAAATTAAAAATAGAGTACAATTCTATCTGCACAGAATTCTGTTCTCCTCTGATTTTACACATGCATGGGGGGGGGGGGAGCGCCAGAGCGCTTTTAGAATAACTTGAATCCCAAATGAGTAAATTTGATAAATTTACTCTTGATAAATACAATCTAACTCCCGGATTATATGACATACTTAAGGTACTTACTTTTCAAGATATAGCTGGTTACTTTGAAAATGAAAAGTTACCTATATTTGCACAGCAAAACATGTTAACTTATAATTTAACTTATCTCAATTTGCTTCCAGGATTATGTGATGTTTGATAATTATTCCCTTTTCATAGCATGCAACTTTCCATCATACAATCTCTTACCAACATTAATTGTGCCCAGAATGACCAAAATTGGATGTTACAGTTCTGATTCCAGAATCCAAGTGAACCTGGAGTAGCCTTGTTGTTTCTTGAAACTAATATCCATAGCAAAACCAAAACTCAGTCTTACTACTGTATGTCACCTTGATTTTTCTACAGCATATATTGAGTTCAGCTTTTAAAATGAGAATTACAAGTGATAGCCTCAGAGGGTGCTTGCTGTTTTTACAGTTCTATTTGGACGTCACCTTCTCTTAGATGCCAATTGACAGTATCACCAGAACATTGTCATGGGACTATTTCTGTCGAAAGTAGATCTGCTCAGCTATAATTAGAATTTCCGTGTCAAATAATTTGGAGAATTTAGATGATAAACTAAGAGAGTTAATTAGGACCATGGAAATTTTGGAATATTCTACAGTTTGTCTTTGTTATTAGAATGAGAATGTGATAGATATACAGGTAGTCCTCGACTTACAGCAATTCATTCAGCCATTGTTTGAATATGCATTGGCAATGGAAAAAGTAATGTACAGCTAGTTCTTGCACATTACATATGGTCATGTGATCAAAATTTGGTTGCTTGACAATTAGAATTTCTGGTCCCAATTGTGGTTGTAAGATAACAACTATATACAACACAATGACAACCTTCCTGGTTGTTGCAGTGTTTAAATGCAAATTGTATGTATGTCTTTTGTTGCAGAAGTCATTTTATAAATGTAACATATAACAGGATTTAGCATATTTTAGATGTTCAGCTTCTCGCTGATTTTCTTATTTTCCTTTGGCAATCCATTAAGCATACCATTCAGTAGTCTAGTCAATTTATTACTCCTTTACTTTCTATTTCTATTTTTTTTTCTTTAAATATTCCTCTATGAGTCAACTTTACATTTGCAGCTTTCTGATGGAAATATTTTTTAGTAGGAAGAAATAATATATATTTTTAAATATTCTGATGAAAAGATAGTGGAAAATCACTTTTGTTGTCAATCAGCTATCATATTATTGCTATGAATGGATTCAGCTTTTTTTTCTTTAAGAGCTTCCTTAAGACATTAATCATAAAGCTGAATGGGAAGTATTTTCTTAATATAGGTTGCCTTGCAGACAGTCAGCAGCAACCTTTACCTCAGTACTTATTGTGAAGTTAAACCAGGGGTGGGCAAACTACGGCCCGTGGGCCACATCCAGCCCATTGATCTGTCCAATCCGGCCCGCCCCTGAAAAAAACCCGCTGCCATTGGTCTGTCCAATCCGGCCCGCCCCTGAAAAAAAATAGCTGGGCGTGGAGTATTGCCCTGTGCCGCATGGCCCCCAAAGCTGCAAAACAGTGTGGAGCGATCTAGGGGTAGGAAAGAAAAGAACTTTTTAAAGGCCTCGGCTGGGAGTTCGAAATCACCTTCAAGTGCAACCTCTCCAAAGGTGAGTCCCTGCCTATCCCCCTTTTTTTTCCGGGGCTTCCAGGCTTAAACTTTGCAAAGGCAAAGCTTGCAGGCTGGAGCGTCTTCCCGCCAAGGAGCGGGAAGGGTTCTGCCCGGCAGGCGGGGCGGGCTGCTTGGAGGCACCTAAAGCTAGACCGCTGCTGGAGGAGCCTTGCCCTGCCTTGGTGCCCCATTTCCCAGCTAGGCGGTCCTGCTCGGGCGGCACTTTAAAAGCCTGCTCCCAGCACCCGAGCAACTTCCCAGCAACTTTCGGCTTCCTTTTAACTTACAGGCGCTCATGGCTGGCCCCGAGCTGCGCGGCAGAGGGGAAGCCCGGCGGGCGGGCGGGCAGGCAGGCTGCTTGGAGGAGGCGACCCGGCAGCGCTCCGGGCTTCCCCTCCGCCGTGCGGCTCGGGCGAGGCGTGAGCGCCCGCGAGTTAAAACGAAGTCGAAAGTTGCTGGGAAGTTGCTCGGTTTTCCGGGGCTTCCAGGGCTTTGCAAAGGCAAAGTTTGCAGGCTGGAGCATCTTCCTGCCGAGGAGTGGGAAGGGTTCTGCCCGGCGGGCAGGGTGGGCTGCTTGGAGCGGGCTGCCATGTGGCTCGGGGTGAGGCGCGAGCGCCCGCGAGTTAAAACGAAGCCGAAAGTTGCTGGGAAGTTGCTTGGTTTTCCGGGGCTTCCAGGGCTTTGCAAAGGCAAAGTTTGCAGGCTGGAGCGTCTTCCCGCCGAGGAGTGGGAAGGGTTCCACCCGGCGGGCGGGCGGGCTGCTTAAACTTTGCTCAGGTGGTGCTTTAAAAGCCTGCTCCCAGCACCAGAACAACTTCCCAGCAACTTTTAACTCATGGGCACTCGCGCCTCGCCCCGAGCCGCATGGCAGCCCACTCCAAGCAACCCGTTCCACCTGCCGGGCAGAACCCTTCCCACTCCTCAGCGGGAAGACGCTCCCACCTGCAAACTTTGCCTTTGCAAAGCCCTGGAAGCCCCGGAAACCTGAGCAACTTCCCAGCAACTTTCGGCTTCATTTTAACTCGCAGGCGCGAGTGCCTGGCCCCAAGCCGCGTGGTGGAGGGGAAGCCCAGCAGGCGGGCGGGTGAGCGGGCTGCTTGGAGGAGGTGACCCGGCGGTGCTCCGGCAGCAGCAACAGGCAGTTCCGCCCGGGCTCCGCTCAGGTGTCCGGCTGGGGCTGTCAGGAGTTGCTACCGCCAACGCAGCTCCGCGCGGCTCCAGTCCCACGTTGCCTTGGGAAGGAAAAGGCAAAACCAGGAGCTGCTGAGCCTGAGCCTCCGGTGCCGCTGCTGCCATTGCAAAGCACCGCTGCGGCTCTTCCTTTTTGCCTTTCCCTTCCCGAGGCAATGCGGGACTGGAGCCGCGCCGGCGGTAGCAACTCCTGACTCAGGGGGCCTCCGAGGGGAGGGAAAGGAGGAGAAGAGGGGGGGGAAAGGGTGGGGGGGCGATTCCCAAAAAATCTTGTGCTGACCCGGCCCGTCTGTCAAATTTTAAAAGTCAACGCGGCCCCCGAGCCAAAAAGTTTGCCCACCCCTGAGTTAAACCAACAGATTTACCAGAGTGTTTAGTTTTGCTTGCCTGTGATTTGTTTTACTGAACAACCTCTCCCCCCGCCCCCAATACTAACTAAATAAAAGTCATCCAGGAAACTTAAAAATTCCTGGCTATCTATTTTGGTATATTTTAAATAATCAACATGGAACATCAACAAAAGAGGTTTTGCACATTCAGAAGAATTTGTGAAAAATCAACAAGAAAACAACAAACAAACAAGCAAGTTAAAACATTATCCTTGTAGCAAATTGTACTGTAGATTGTGTCATAGTACGTTAAATGTGTGTATGGACACCAAATCTACCAAGCAAAAATAATAAAGAGTCTGCATTTTCAAATTTACAATTTCCACAGTGTACATGGGAATGTATAATTCAGTAAACCCTAGAACTTTTTCACACCAATGAAATTTATAACATTCTGGCTTTTTAAAAATTCAGAGTCAAGAATTTCAAAAGGGGTTTAGCTCAAGTAGATCAAACCATAAAGCATAAAAAAGACTCTGTGTTCCTTTTTTGCTGATTTCATGCATAGATGTAGACTATCGGTATACTCCTTTGTCCATTGATTGTGAAGCTTCCAGTATCTTTGAAGATCAAAGGCATCCTGAGTCAGCCTCAACATAGACAGAAAAGTATGATACATAAATTCATATCTGATTTCCAGAACCTAGTTCTATATTTACTCATTTTGGGGGATTTACTACAGCTTGATGAACTACAGCTTGCAAAGATGTATGCCTTTTATCAAAATTTGTTACTTGAAAAATGCTATCAGACTCCTTATTTTTATCACCATAAGCTCATACATTTCTCCTCCTAGAATGACCCTTAGATCAAATCCATAAACCAACAAAGCTCTTGTGGCATGTACTCTGAAGTAAACTTCCATTAATGTTCTAGATTGGAATAACACTCTAACATTGTATATTATAGAGAGCTGTACAGTGACAAATGTACAACTTTGAGTATTTTCAATTAATTTTTCCATGATAAATCAGTGATGCTGAATGTTGAAAACATGGTGTCAGTTATACAGGAAAAAAATGTTATGTTAACTTTAAGGTTCTCCCATGAGCTTTTCAGAGCATCCAGTGATGGGAAGGTGCTTCAGTCCCTTCTAGGAAGGCTGGGCTTAAACTTGAGGACACTTCTCCTCCTCCACGAGATTCCTCCTTAGCACGCCCAGTTTTAGCTCAGCCTTTCTTTCTTTCTTTCTTTCTTTCTTTCTTTCTTTCTTTCTTTCTTTCTTTCTTTCTTTCTTTCTTTCTTTCTTTCTTTCTTTCTTTCTAACAAATTTTATTCAGCTTTTCACATTAAAAAACAAAAATCTCTTTTTAGTGGACAACATATTTCTGGGTCATCACTTTTATGTACAAATATGACAGCAATTATACATTCATATATACATACTTAATTCTATTATTACCTTTTCCACTCCAAATTTTCAGTAAGGAGAGAAACAAACACATTAATTCTAGCCTCTTTCATTAATCTCAATTGAAATATCTTTCATTTCATTTCAATTATTTCAAATATAATCCTTTAATATTTATTTTAAAAATAAAGATAAACAATATGTGTTTGCCTAATAATAATAATAATAATAACAACAACAACAACAACAACAAAAGTTACCAATGTCTCTCTTTGCTTTTAATAGTCTATATTAACTTATTAATTTAGTTGGTTCTTTAGTCTGTCATATTCCCTTTCCATTACACATTCTTTTTATAAATTCTAGATTAATACAAATTTTAACACTAAAAAAAAAAGTATGGGTTTCCTCCCTTTTACTGTTTTGAGTATGACACCTAAATGATTAAAATATACCATTATTCCCTCATCTTGATTCCCAATAAACCATTATTTTTAAGAAGTTACAATAATAATCATTACATCTTTTCATTTGAATTCTGCAGCATATTTTCCCCCCTTGATTTTAATAAGAGTTATCGGTATCTATATTATTCTATTTTCTAAATATTTTTAATTGCAGAAATATTCTTATTACCCCTTGTCACCTTGCAGAATCCCCTTTTTAATTCATCAACCATTATCTCTGAAAAAACCATTTCTTTTCAACATTTTAGTATTTCCATATTTCTTTATTTCATGCACCTGTTTCTTACTGCTTCTCCTCCCCCACTTTTCCCCATATCTTTTCTCATTCCAGTTTATATCCCTCTCTTTCTTAATATCTTCCTTTCCCCTTTTCTGCTGGATCTTTCTGCCTTTCCTGACTTCACAGGTATTCCCCTTTTTGATTGCCTTCTTAAATTTCAACTTTTTAACCTTCCTTCTTTCCCTACTTCTTTGTAGTGTTTTTTGTGTTAATTGTCTATTTAAAATGTCCTTGAATCGGCTCCTCCTCCTCTGAAGCTCTTTCTTCGTGTTCTTCAATCGCTATTTCCTTTTTTTCTAACACAGAGCAGTGATTCACCTCTTTCCTGTAGTAATTCTCTCATATTTTTAATTCCCAAAGAGATATCATCATTACACACTCTTATATTTTATGATCGTTAAAGTCCACAAAAGAACACTTTTACTTTTCTTCTTTCTTCTTTCAATTTTCTAAAGTTCTCGTTATTCCAGCCAAGGGTCTATACCAAAAACATCAACCAATCCCACAGTCAGTCTTTCCTTGCTTTTTTCCTTATTCTAGTTCTGCTTTCACTTTCTAAGATTCTTACTTTGTTTCAATATTTCTTTAATGTTATATCCACACAAGTTCATTCAGAAACAGGATGCTTTCTTTCCCTTTTGTTTGAGCTTAAGTTTTTGTCAAAAGATGGCACTCTCCATTATACAAAGTCTTCACCTTTTTCCCCTATTTTTTCATTTAAGGTTTTTCGAACCTCAATATTCCAGCACAGTCCAGTCTCCAATTTGTAAACTTTATTATTATTATTTTTTGACAATCTTAAGTCCAGCTTTATTTTATGCCTGTTCATTCCTAAAATATTTTAGTCCAATTTAGTTAAATCTTTAGTTCCAGCTTCTTCCTTTCCCGATTCGAAGGCCTGCTTAGCTGACAAAAATGTTTTCTTTTTTCCCCCTGTCCCTTTGTAATTTCGCTGCTCACTTCTCTTTTCTTAAAAATTCCATGTTACTTTAATCCTGGGGTACTTTTGTTTAGTTGTATTGCCCAGTTATCCTGGTTTAGATGTTATCCACCTCTTTGTTCCCTCCTGCACAAATCTTAATCCAGCTGAGTCCTCCTCTTCGGGGTGGCCATTTTAAACCACCACTGCAGTTGTCTTCTGCAGCCCGGGGGGGAAATGCGGCTCCCCTCAACCTGGCTTCTGGCTTCCCCTTACTTCGTCGCCCCTCCAAGGCAGCTTCAGCCCCTAATAATTGGGGCTCCCCAACAAAAGAGCACGGACCATAGCCACAGACTAGAACTGAGAGTGGTGTACTTGGCACTTCGACACTTCCTCCTGCATCTCCATTGCAAACATGTGCTCGTCTTAAGAGACAATGTAACTACAAAGGCCCATATCAACAAACAAGGGGGCACTCATTCCAATCTACTAATGAGGGAAGCAGAAAGACTATTTCTGTGGATCAAAATCCATCTTCTCTCTCTAAAGGCAGAGCACTTATCTGGAGTAGTGAATGTACAAGTGGATTGGTTCAGCAGAGCCACATTGGACCAATCACAGTGGTGTCTGGACCCCAAGATCTTTCTGGAGGCTACTCGGAGGTTGGGCCAACCGGTAGTCAACCAGTTTGCCTCCCCACTCAATCCACAGGTTCTCTGATTCATTTCTCATTACCCATTGCAGGTAGCGGAGGACGTGAATGCCCTCAGATGTCACTGGCCCACCGGACTGCTATGCGCCTTTCCTTCCCTCCCTGTGATCCCCAAATTGATTCAGAAGTTGCTGGAAGAAAAAAGCGGACCTGCTATTAGTGGGTTCTTATTGGCCAAGGCGAGCATGGTTCGCGGAATTGAAGAACCTCTTGACGGTACCACCGTGGAGGATCCCATCATTAGCCATATTGCTTTCCCAGGGCCCAGTGCTATACCCGGACCCCCAATGGCTAAACTTAGTCGTATGGAAGTTGAAGGGCGACATCTGAGAGATGAATACCTTTCTACTCAAGTTATTCACACTATTCAGTTGGCTCGATGTCCTTCCATGAACCGAATCTATGAGGCCACCTGGTCTAGCTTCTGCCGTTGGTGTCAGAAGGTTCAGATCGATCCCACTTCCCCATCAGTAGTGCAGTTATTAGAATTTTTACAGGAGGGCCTAAATAAAGGTTTATCACCCAATACTCTGTGGAGACAGGTAGCGGCCCTGGCTTCGGTTATATCTTGGAATGATCTTACCTCCATATCTCATCACCCTTGCATTCACAGTTTTCTGCACGGTGCCAAGAACTTGAGGCCCCCCGTAGTGCACCGATATCCAACTTGGGACTTAAATAAGGTACTATTGGCCCTTACTACAGGTCCCTTTGAGCCACTAAGGACCACGACGCTTCGATTTCTAACCTATAAAGTAGTTTTCTTGATAGCAATTACATCTGCCCAAAGAATTTCCGAACTAGCTACATTATCAGTGCACAAAGATCTCTGCATTTTCCATTTGGATAGAGTGGTTCTCAGACCAGATCCATCCTTCATTCCAAAAGTTAATTTGACATTCCATAGAGCTCAAGAGCTGGTGCTCCCAAATTTTTGCTCACGTCCATCACACAGGCTCGAACACCAATGGCACCGCTTAGATGTAAGAAGAGCCTTACACATCTACATAGAGTGCACGGCGCCCTCCAGAAAGTCAGAAGCCCTCTTTGTGTCCTTTCAGCCTAACACCCTGGGGCGCAAGGTTTTACCTACCATAGGTAGATGGCTAAGGGCCACCATCGCTAAGTCGTACGACTCTCACTCGATTCCAGTGCCCCAAGGCATTACCGCTCACTCCACCAAGAGTGCAGCCACCACAGCAGCATGGGCGACCCAAGCTACAATAGAGGAGATTTGCCTAGCTGCAACCTGGGCTTCTCCATCTACATTTATTAGAAATTATAAAATTGACGTATTTGCTTCTGCTGAGGCTTCCTTTGGTAGGTGAGTTTTGCAGCAAGTTATTTCAGAGACAGTTATGTCTGAAACTCAGACAGAGTCCCTCCCTTAGGACAGTGCCAAGCTTTCGTGTGTCCCATCACTGGATGCTCTGAACAGCTCATGGGAGAAAGGGCATTGGTACTTACCTGATATGCCCGTTCTCTGTGAGCTGTGAAGAGCATCCAGCCCCTCCCTTTTATTCCGTCTGGTAGGGGGTCTGTTCCGACCAGGGTTATTACATAGGCGTAAGCATATAGGGTATCAATATCTTGGCTTCACAAAACTGGGGACGCTAAGGAGGAGTCTCATGGAGAAGGAGGAGTGTCCTCAAGTTTAAGCCCAACCTTCCTAGAAGGGACTGAAATACCTTCCCATCACTGGATGCTCTTCACAGCACACAGAGAACAGGCGTATCAGGTAAGTACCAACGTCCTATTGCTCTCCATATTTGGGAAAGAAATCACACATTTATTTTATAGTTTGAAAAATTGCATAAGTATGGTTTGTATAGTTTGAAAAATGTACAATTATGTACATTTGAAAAATGATGTAAATCCAGTATTCACACATACATTTGTTAAATGTATGGGATTGTAAGCTCGTTCACGTTTATTTATTATACTACAGTTTGGGTTTTTTAGTTTTAATTAAAACAGCTCTTCTGAGATTAAGCCCTTTTACCATTAGGCCTTTTGAAATTTGATATAAAAAGCAAATGTTATTTCGTAACATTATTTACATGATTTACACGATTGTAATTAATGATTATAATCTCCATGGTCAATTTTTTGCAAAAGGGTATTTAATTGCTTACATGTTTTTCATTGTTTGCAGTTTGCAAAAACATTTGGGCCTTGAAGTATTATATCGTACTGTTGTTACTTCCTCAAACTCATTTCCTATTGCAACACCTGCTTTTCATACAGACTGGTCCAATAGAGAAATAAAGCTTGCTTCTTTTGCCAAGACATAACATAGCCCCTGGCAAGGTTATATTTGAAAATAGTTTTTCATGTGGGTTCAATTCAAGTATTATTGCCAGATCATCTGACTAATGAAGGACCAAAGTGATAGTGTATTTTTTTCTTTGCTTGAGGCGTGAACATGTAGCATTTTGGGGGGGGGGGGAAGGATTGTGGTGTTTCAAAGAAAGTAGAAAGCTTAACCTCATAGGAAGATCAGTGTTTTTACTGGTAACATGGGGGAGAAAGCAACTTCATAAACAAAATAAAAAATTAATTTTGTGATTGCAAGTAACAGGAATAAATAGTAATCGTAAAATGATTTTTCAGAATAGACACCCTGGTTTTGGACATCATTACTTTGAATTATGAAATATAAAATGTTTATATGCATTTTAAAAGATACTTTGTGTTTAATTTATAAGGCCCAAGAACACTAACAAAATACTTATTTTATTTGGAGTAGTACTGCAACATTTGTAGAAACAACTTTATTAACTTTGGAATATATTCATGATGAATTGTTGGTTAAAAATAGTGAGAATATTTTAATAATAATAAAATGGAGGCAAGATTAATTAACTTGATCCTTTTTATCAATTACACCAATATTTCAAGCAATATTACTTTATTAATATTAAAATGGGTATAGAAAATACTTCTTTCTCAAAGGATTATTATTCCTCAATGAAGTTGAATATAAAGAAACTTATCAGAAGTTGAAGGGATTCTATTCAAATAATGCTGCCTAGGTTAAGCCTGGATCTCTCAAACAGACACAATTTACATCTTCAAGTGTTTCAGCTATTGAGTTGAATTTGTGACTTCATTTCTTATGTCCACACTGGATTTGTACTGCACTAGTTTTATCTTTTACAAGTTAAAAATCCTTTCCTTTCAACTGATGCTGCAATGTTATGGTGAGAAGGATTGTACTAAAGATTTGTTTATAAATGGTGGTCAACTATAGCATTGGATAGAATGAAAGAGCTATGCAGAATGAGCAGAATGTAAGATTCTAATGAAATGGGGGCATTGTAGGTGAGTGGTTTCCAATGAAAATTAGAGATATGCCACTTATTTTGTTCACACTTCACCTAAAAGAAAGAATAATAATTTGGGAATGCCGTAGAATTAATGTTGCTGAATAGAAGAAAATAGCATGGCTAATGTAAATTAAGTATTGGTAACATAAAGATTTGATATGCATCTCTTTATGCACAGTAGCCCTTCAGAATAATCCATAGTAGGTTGTTCACTAAACAAAAAGCTGCACACAGAAAATAATGTCACATCACTCTGAATTGGCCGCATTCTAGTCAAACAGTCAGCATCACTTTTTTCATTTATTCTGGCTAGCACAGAATATGGGGTATAGTTGAACTTACTTCTATCAGGTGATAACCATTGTTCCCACAGGGGAAAGAGGTATTTACATATACTGTATGTCATTTTCTTTCATCCTTCATCATTCTGTCCCACTCTCTTAAGCCTCCCAATTATGCTTAATTTTGGATTGACATACAGTTCTGCATAACTTCCTAGTAATCCTAAACTTTGAGGAGGGGAGAAACTTAAGGAAATCTTTTCTTATTCCCTATTTATTCCCTATTTTTTCTGACACTTATAATAAGCATTTCAAATCAATGGTAACTTTTTGTGGGATTCTGGTGGTTATGCTAGAGATTTGGGGAAAGGGATGCTTGTATTCTTACAATCACATTTGTGTATTTTTGAAGTTTCGCATATATTGCTGCTAGTAGAAGAGCTTAGTTCCCTTCCAAGAATATGGATTAACTCTAATATATTCTCCTTTGCAAGATATCTAGCTGTTGTACTTACTTCAAAGGTATTCAGGTATAAATTGGGTCATCATAAAGAGCATTTAAACAAGTTGTATTCAAACTACAGCCATGCAGCTCTTTCTGTACAATATGAAGAAGCACTGCATCAGCAGCATGAATAAGCAATATTGGAAAATAAGCATTCACTTCCTAAATATTTGTGAATGTGATTTATCATCCTTGCTGATCACAACTTTGTAAATACTGGGGTATATAATAAAAACACATTCTCAATCACTAGATTTCAAAGATATTCAAAGCAATTGAATGTGTGATGCTCATACACAACAAGAGAAAATGCTGTATAATGCAGAAATTCATTTTTAAATGTCTGCATCCCTATATTGCTTTGTTAATTGGCTTCATGCTCCAGGGGACATTAATGCTGAAGTGAACAATATATATGTATTACATTACATTCCTTTAGCCAAGTCAATTAATCTCTATTTTTCAAAATAGTTTTTCTTTGGAAGTTGTTGTGCAAATTAGACTAATTGTAATAAACAAGGAAGTGTTTGATAATTCATAAATTCCAATGCAATAATCTGTAAAAAAAAACCTCAGTGCTTATGTATATGAAATAACTCTAGAATGATTTGCAAGTATGCATTTACATTTTTGTGTTCCTAATTAGTTTTGCAATACAAAGTATAGAATAGATTCTTGTTTATTTTGGTTAGGAGCTAATCAATTGCTTTTTTGTAATCAAGAAAGCAAGGTGTTGTTCCTGCTAAGGAATCAGTGATTAAGTAAGCCTAAACATACTATGTCAATTCTTCTCATTTAAATTGTGGATAGATTTAAGGATTTACTGGATAGATATATAAGGTGAGTGGCCCTTCTGTATTAGCCCCTTTTTTAAAAAAAATGACACAAATTATAATTTAAAAAGCAATGATAAATAGAATTAACAAAAGAATGCAAGACAGAACAAAGGAAAAGGGGAGAATTGTCAAGCCCTATGAGCTGCCAAAACCAAACAATAAAGAGCAACACAGTTTTCATAGAGGTATGCTACTCCGGGGTAATATAAAAAGAACCTTGCAAACCACCAGAGTAAATTCTCAGTTTCAGTTACAATGAGTTAAGACAGACTCTTTGAAACTCCTTCCATAACCCAAACAGCTTGTCCCCTGCTTTCCTATAATTACTCACAGAAGGTCTAGAAAGTTATGTCATCTACAGATGGTTTGATTTCCATCCTGATCACTTGTCAGGAAAATGTAATTCAAATGTTAATAGATCACATATACTTACCAATTCATTGTTACAAGTGAGGTGCATATTTTTCCTTTCTGACCATTTTTCATACATGAAAGATCCATAGTTCTTGATTTCTTGATAAACTCCATATTATTCCTATGAGGTCTTTATAAATAAAACTGGTTAAACACCAGAGTTATTCCATTAACTTGCTAGAGTAGAACCTATCAAAATGTGATGCTTATTCTTTAGCTTGGTAACAGATAACAGATAATCAGAGTTGGAAGGCACCTTACAGGCCATCTAGCCCAACCTAAGCAGGAGATCCTATACCATTTCTGACAAATGACAGTCCAATCTCTTCTTGAAAGTCTCAAGTGATGGCATTCCCACAACTTCCGAGGGCAAATTGTTCCATTGGTTGATTGTTCTCACTGTCAGAAAATTTCTCCTTATTTCCAGGTTAAATCTCTCCTTCAGTTTCCATCCATTATTCCTTATCTGGCCTACAGGCGTTTTAGAAAATAGCTTGACCCCTTCCTCTCTGTGGCAGCCCCTCAAATATTGGAAGACTGCTATGTCTCCCCTGGTCCTTCTCTTCACCAGACTAGCCATGCCTAGTTCCTGTAACCCCACTGCTTACTTCCCTCCATGTAGATTTAGATCCATTAAGGACTACTCATTGAGTATGGTTTGTCAGCCAGTTGTGAGTCCATCTAGTGGTGGTGCTATCTATTACACTTTTTTCTAGCTTACTAAGAAGTAGGTTGTGGTCTACTTTGTCAAATATAAATATATTATGTCCACAGTATTTCGCTGGTCTACTAATTTAGTCACTGTGTTGAAGAATGAAATAAGATTGGTTTGGCATGATCTATTTTTAACAAAACCTTGCTGACTGCTAGTTATTACTTTACTTGTTTCTAGATGTTGGCAGATCTGTTTTTTTATTATCTTTTCCAGTATCTTCTCGGGCATTGATGTTAGGCTGATTGGTCTATCGTTTCCTGGGTCTGTTTTTTTTTCTTCCTTTTTTGAAGATGGGGAACCACATCAGCTCTTTTCCAGTCCTCGGATAGTTTCCTGGTGCTCAAGGATTTTTGAAAGATTCGATGCAGTGGTTCTGAGATAACCTCTGCCAGCTCCTTTAAAACTCTGGGATGTAATCCATTAGGCCCCGGTGATTTGTGTTCATCAAGATCAGACAGGTGTTCTTTTACTATTTTTTTGCTTATTTTAACTTTTATTTCTGGTCTGCCTTTTACAGTTATGTTTTTGGTGGGTTGAGCTACAGTTTATTTTTGCGTGAAGACCGATGGAAAGAATGAGTTCTGTTTTCTCTCTGTTGCCTGTCACTCCCTTGCTATCTTCTCTCTTTAGTGGACCAACTGTTTCCTTGATTTTTTTACTTGTTATTTATATGTTTGAAGAAACTTTTTAAATTATCTTTGACTTTTGTTGCAAGTCTTTGTTCGTTCTGAGCCTTTGCTTTCCTGACTTCATCTTTGCAGATTCTGGCTATCTGCTGATATTCTGCCTTAGTTGTATGTCCTTCTTTCCATTTTTTGTACTTGTCCTTTTTTTCTTTCACTTTGCCAAAGAAATCTTTGTGTAGCCATGCTGGTTTCTTCTTGGATTTCCTGTTTTTCTTTCTCGGTGGTATTTTGCTGGTCTGGGCTTCTATGATCATGCTTTTCAGAGTTTCCCAAGATTCTTGAGTTGTTTTCCCTTTTAGGATTTTCATCCATGGAATCTTTCCCAAGTTCTCTCTGAGTTTATTAAAATCAGCTCTTTTAAAATCCAAGATTCTGGTGTCATTATGTTCTATTGCTTGTGTTTGTGTTATGTTGAATTCTAGTATGACATGGACACTCTCACCCAAGGTTCCTGCAGTTTCAACTCCCTCTATCACATCTTCTCTGTTTATAAGAATTAAGTCCAGTATGGCTGTTCCTCTAGTTCCATCCTCTATCTTTTGGACAATAAAGTTGTCAGCTAGGTTGGTTAGGAACTTATTTGATTTCTTACTTGGTGCAGAATTAGTTTTCAATTGATATCAGGATAATCAAAGTCCCCCATTACTATTGTTCTGCGTTTCCTGTATATATTTGTTAGTTGGTTGGCAAAAAGGACCTCTATTTTTTCTACTTGATTGGGTGGCCTATAATATACACCTATGGCCATGTCATTCTTTTTTTCGTTTATATTGACACATATGCATTCTAGATGATTTTTATCTTTGGTTTCATGCATTTCTGTAGCAATATAGTGGTCCTTTACATACAGTGCAACTCCACCTCCTCTATTATGGGGTCTGGTTTTTTTGAACAGTTTGTGTCCTTCTAGCAGTGTGTTCCAATCATGGGTTTCATCCCACCAAATTTCTGTTATTCCAACTACTTCATATCTACCTTCATGTATTGGTAGTTCGAGTTCACCCTGTTTGTTCCTCAGACTTTGTGCATTTGCATATAGGCACTTCAGATCTTTATGTCTGATGCTGTGTTTATCGTCTACATAACGTGTGTTGTGCCCTACTTTCTTGCCACCTGTTTGATTAACGCACATGGTATGGCACTCATTATTAAATGCTTGGTTTTGGTTGACAGAAAGGTTGATAATCTTACCTGCACAAACATCTTTTTTACATGCACTGGTATCTTTATTAATTTTAGGTTGCTGGGGACAGAAATGTTCTGTAATTACTTCTCTGTCCCCGCTGTCCCTGCTTGGATTTCAGTTAGATTGAAGAAACTAAGTTTTTTAAAGTTTATTTGTCTTTGGAAAATGCTATAAGGAAGCCACAGAATACTTTTTTTCCCAATTTGAATAGTACCGTGATATTGTCACAGCTGGAAATAGACTACTGGCACAACTCAAAGTAGATTATTCCTGGGTGACCTACCTGAGATCCATTTGAAACATGTTTACTGTAAGCTAGACACATTGACAGGACTTGAAAATAAATATTCTCAAATTGACTAAGAATGTTAGTTTTGCCTTCTTTTCACTGATATATTATGGCAAATATTTGCTGCTTTTTGTTGCAACTGACAGAGTAACAGCACAGAAATTAAAATATAGCCCTGGGGAGATAGTTTAGGAATCCTTAAGGGAAAATTTCTCTCAAACAATTTGAATCTAAAACATAAAGTTGTTTCTCCCAGAGGTAGGTATCAAATGTCACATTATGATTATTTGAGTATTCCAAATTCAGTGTATATGAACTAGAAGCCGGATCAGTATATTTATACTTGCTTACTTGATTGAGGATGCAATTTTAAGCACATTTTCCTATGAATGCAACAATTTACTATGAATACTGTACTTTTGCTAATGATATATTGATTTGTAGTATAAACAGTGGTCAGTTTGTTTCCTTTTTTTTCCAAAAAGTTTTTTATTTTTTATCTTTTACATCTCTTTTAGTGAACAGTGTGATTCCAGGTTTTTACATTTCCATATAAACATGACCATAATTACATATCTATCTCACGTATTCAGTTTCTTATTATATTGCATTTTCCATTTTCTATAAATATTCAGAAATATTCTTATATTTTTTTGCTTTTATTTTATCCAATTTTAATTCATATCTTAACTTACTCTGTTTTTCTTTAATTATACTCTTATCTTCTTTATATAATATCTTAAAATTCTTTATTATTCTATATTCACTGTATTCTTATACTTTTACCTGTCATATTTGCAATTTCATCACATATCCTTATTTCATTATTCAATAAATTCCATCTTAGTATTAATAATTCCAAACATTTCCCCCTTAATTACCCATTTGAATACACCACCTTTTTGTCTTATACATCGTTCAATATACTCCCCTTTAATTCATTTTAAAAATTACCATAATATAATCATTTTTAGTTATCACCTAAATACTACATATCACATATACATTTTAGGTTGGATTCCACATGGTATTCTTTTCTTTTTTCTAAAGCATTTATTTTTTCTAATCCATTAATCTTTTCAGCTAAATAAAGGAACTGATATTTGTCTTTTTAGTACAATTCTCACAGTTCATTTTAACTATATTTTTAATTTCATATAATGTAATTAACATTCTTATTATAATCTCATCTTTACATGTATCCCAGTTAATTGAACAATAATTCTTAGAAAATAATCAAATAAAAAAAATAAAAACATCAGTTCCGATCAATCCATTTTTTATAATCTATATTCTTATACCTCTTTATACACTGCTCAAAAAAATAAAGGGAACACAAAAATAAGACATCCTAGATCTGAATGAATGAAATATTCTTATTAAATACTTTGTTCATTATATAGTTGAATGTGCTGACAACAAAATCACACAAAAATTATAAATGGAGATCAAATTTAGAAACCCATGGAGGTCTGAATTTGGAGTTACACTCAAAATTAAAGTGGAAAAAAACACTACAGGCTGATCCAACTTTGATGTAATGTCTTTAAAACAAGTCAAAATGAGGCTCAGTAGTGTGTGTGGCCTCCACATGCCTGTATGACCTCCCTACAACACCTGGGCATGCTCCTGATGAGGTGGCGGATGGTGTCCTAAGGGATTTCCTCCCACACCTGGACTAAAGCATCCGCCAACTCCTGGACAGTCTGTGGTGCAACGTGGCATTGGTGGATGGAGCGAGACATGATGTCCCAGATGTGCTCAATTGGATTCAGGTCTGGGGAACAGGCGGACCAGTCCATAGCATCAATGCCTTCGTCCTGCAGGAACTGCTGACATACTCCAGCCACATAAGGTCTAGCATTGTCATGCATTAGAAGGAACCCAAGACCAACCGCACCAGCATATGGTCTCACAAGGGGTCTGAGGATCTCATCTTGGTACCTCAAGGCAGTCAGGCTACCTCTGGCGAGCACATGGAGGGCTGTGCAGCCCCCTAAAGAAATGCCACCCCACACCATTACTGCCCCACTGCCAAACCGGTCATACTGGAGGATGTTGCAGGCAGCAGAACATTCTCCATGGCATCTCCAGACCCTGTCACATCTGTCATATGTGCTCAGTATGAACTTGCTTTCATCTGTGAAGAGCACAGGGCGCCAATGGCGAATTTGCCAATCTTTGTATTCTCTGGCAAATGCCAAACGTCCTGCACGGTGTTGGGCTGTAAGCACAACCCCCACCTATGGACATCGGGCCCTCATACCACCCTCATGGAGTCTGTTTCTGACCATTTGAGCAGCCACATGCACATTTGTGGCCCACTGGAGGTCATTTTTCAGGGCTCTGGCAGTGGTCCTCCTGTCCCTCCTTGCACAAGGCAGTAGCGGTCCTGATGCTGGGTTGTTGCCCTCCTACGGCCTCCTCCACGTCTCCTGATGTACTGGCCTGTCTCCTGGTAGCGCCTCCATGCTCTGGACACTATGCTGACAGACACAGCAAACCTTCTTGCCACAGCTCGCATTGATGTGCCATCCTGGATGAGCTGCACTACCTGAGCCACTTGTGTGGGTTGTAGACTCCGTCTCATGCTACCACTAGAGTGAAAGCACTGCCAGCATTCAGAAGTGACCAAACCATCAGCCAGAAAGCATAGGAACTGAGAAGTGGTCTGTGGTCACCATCTGCAGAACCACTCCTTTATTGGGGATGTTTTGCTAACTGCCTCTGCTTTCCACTTCTTGTCCATTCCATTTGCACAACAGCATGTGAAATTGATTGTCAATCAGTGTTGCTACCTAAGTGGACAGTTTGATTTCACACAAGTGTGATTGACTTGGAGTTACATTGTGTTGTTTAAGTGTTCCCTTTATTTTTTTGAGCAGTGTATATTACCTTGTAGAATCCCCTTTCTTATTCTCAATTTACCCATTATCTCTAGGTCGTCTAGCCATATAGCTTTTCAGGTTTTTTTGGCTTTCTATATCCCCTTCTTTTCTGGTCCATTCCCTTATTCTTCTTTCCCTTTATTTTTTTATTTTTCCCCTCCATTTATGGCTCCATTTTTATCCCCCTCCCTCTTTTTAACTCTCTCCTATAATTCCCCTTTCTGCTGTTTCCTTTCCTTTCCAATAGCGAGTCAGCTATTGTTACGACCCAGGTCACCTAGGTAGGAGCAGGCATCGATGGAGTCCTTTATTGCTCTGATTAAAGGCCACAACAATGGCTGGTAAGACTCCACCCCACACTACCCTGAAGGGAGACACACTCAGTCTGCCAAATAAAAGCAGTAAACAATAAAGAAAGTCCAAAGACAATGTGCAAGCTCATGGGGTGAGGTCCAGAGTCAGAGTACAAAGAGCAAGGCTAGTCCACAGAGTAAAGAAACCCACAAGGCAAAAGGCAGTCCACAAGGTAAAGAAAAGGCACAGGCAGGAGCAGGAATCTAAGCTAAAACAAATAATTATTCCTGAGGAAGACAACACCCCCCCCCCCAATTTCTTCTTAAGGCAACCCACACCAGGTATTTTTTATGAGGAGAGATGGGGCAACCTCCTCCAAATAGCCTCACAGCCTTCCTTTGAACTTGCCTACATTCTATTCTCTGTGTCTTTGGATTGAATGAGGGAGGCCTCTGTTCCTCATCAGAGAGGATCTGCTGCCTAGTGAGAATCACTGCCTGTCTGCAGCTGATCCTCTCCTGTGTCCATGACAGGCAGCTCCCTGTCCAGTTGACCACCTCCCCCAATTCCTGAGGGGCCTGGGGCACCATTGTCCTCAGCCCCTGGCTTCTCCAAACATTCCAAAGGAGACATGTCATCCCTGTTGGATGGTCCCAGTTCCAAATCCTCTTCAAACCTGGCTCTGATGAGGCCCTGACAGCTACAGTGAGTTGTCCTAAATCCCACAGCACTGGCTATTAGACCAAGTTGATACATTAGAGAAGCAGAAATTGAACTGTACTGGAAGAATACATCAAAGAAAAAGAAGCAAAATGGCTACAGGACCTAAGAGCAGACCACAGCAATCTCTGAGAACAGGAACCAGTCACCATCATAATAGCATTAATCCAACAATAGATTTGATTTAGATCAAGAATACCAAAAGCTGGATAGCAATTGGCCTGAATATGATCTGCACCTAATGGGTAACAAAACTAACAGTAGTACATGAATACCTGGTGAACCAGCAATGAGCAGCAGGCTCCTATCCAGAGGTGGGATTCTACCAGTTTGAACCGGCTCAGGCGAAGTGGATCTGGTTCGCTGAATTGGTATTTTAACCGACCGGCTGGCCCCTCCCCACCCATTCCCTCCCCTCCCAGGACTCTACACATGGCCCATTTTTGATGGAGGTAAGTTCAGGGTCCACGTGGAGGCTCTGGGAGGGAGGGAAAACAGGCCTTCTGGAAATCTGGAGGGCCTCCAGAGCCCAGGGGAGGCCTGTAGAAAGCCTCCAGAGCCTTGGGAAGGCGAAAAATAGCCCTCTCCGAAAAATGGGAAGTCGTGAAACAGGTCTGTTTCCGGCTTCCAGAGGGCTTCCAGAGCCCGATGGAAGGGTGTTTTTGCCTGAAGGAGGCCTCTGGACCCTTGGGAGGGTGAAAACGGCCTCCCCCGGGCTCTGGATGCCTGCCAGAAGCAGGATGTTCTGGTAGGTGGGCAGCGAACTGGTTGCTGGGATTTTTGAATTTGGTTAATATAAGGAAAGGAATTCAGTTCAGTTTCTGCTGTTGGTGGCTCTACTGTTTCTGTATTGTTACATTGCAGTTAAGGGTGCATCATGGATGGCTTTTTGGAGAGAAGAACATTTACCTTCTTGGTCTCTGCTTGTCACCTTAATCTGGTAGCCAGGTGCTGTGAGCCTTTTAGCAATCTCTAGGGCAGGGGTGTAAAATTGGTGCCCCACAGGCCAGATACATCACATGCAGGCCACGTCCACCCCAGCTCCGTGAATGGGGAAAACATCATGAAATGTCACGTGATGACAATGTGATGCAACAAGTTTGACACCCATGTTCTAGGGCTTCAGATAGAGTCAGATTCTTGTATTTTTCCATCCTGACTCGTATCCTTAATTGCCATATCACTGTAATTCTACCACTGACTAACTTCTCTTTGAGTTGCCTTGATCTTAGTGCTCAACCTCATTTTCCAAAGCGGTGGTAACGGTGGTGTATGTGTTGCTGTTCTTCGAGATTGTGTAGCCAAAAATCTCCAGGATTACATCAGCTGTAGCATATACTAGTTTGTTGGTTTGAGTTGTAGTGGTAATAGGGATTCTATTGACATCTTCTGCCATGTACATCTTCACTGAATCTTGGTAACTAGTTTCAAGAGTTGCCTGTAGTTAATTTATCAATGATTGCATGCTTCATATTGACTGCTGTGCTTTGTACTGGAGGAAATGACAGTGATGTTCCAGCTTTAGATGTTGGCTGCAGATCGAGTTCCTCTGTATTTTCTTGATTCTGGAATGTAATATCTAGTCGGTCTATATCAAATTGTGAGAGCAGCTTCTACATTATGTTAAAGCTTTGGGTAACAAAGTTTCTTAGCGTGAATGTAGGTCTCCTGTCCATTTATTGGTTAAAATTTAAAATATTATAATAGTATTTCTTTTAAGTTTATCACGTTAATCATGGAAATGGAATTATTGAAGGTGTCAAAGTATAGAAGGAATAAATATAGGAAAAATAGGGTACATGATTTAGAGAAAAGTATCAGGAAGAAAGGTGTAAAAAACCCAAGTAAATATTAAAAATATGAGAGTTGACTAGAAGGGTAGATAACTGAGGAACAGTTTAGAAGAATGGAAATAAGCTAGTTGGTAAAGAGAATGTTCAGTACACTAGACACAAGGATACTAAAGCTAGTGAGATAGAAAATACTGGCATTTATAGAGATGCATAAATAAAAACAGTAACATCTTAAAAGTAAACAGTAATGAATTGTAGTTGAAAAAAAACCCTTATACCAATTATTTAAAACTGTAGAATGATGGATGATAAAATTGTAAAAATTCCAACATGCAGATAGAAAACAAAATATGGGGAGAAGCAATAAGAAATCCAACTCCATTCAGATGTCTGTGGAGAGTCTCAGTCATCCAGGTCATGGTTGTCCCAAACGTGCTTTTTCAAGAGACAACTGGACTTTGTTTTTCCTCGAAGATGTTTTGCTTCTCATCCAAAAAGCTACATATATACGCACACTTTAAATCCAAAAATATACTAAGGCAGAATCTTGTCCACCCCAAGAACAAAACACCCAAACACAAACTGAACAGTGTAATTAATCTATGCAGTACAGTGCAGTAAGACATGTATCTATATACTTGAGAAACAAAACCACCACTTCACAAATGCATGGCACAATATAGGAGAACAAAACCATCAGGACAAGATTCAGCAGTCCATCTGCATTTGCAAGACAAAGGTCACTCTTTTGAAGACAGCAAAGACCATATTCTGCACAGTGAGGACTGCTGCTTGAAGCGGGGTGGGTTCAAAGAAGCCATCTACATTAAGATTGAAGAGCTCTATGTCAATAAAGGGGAAGCGATATGATACCACCTATTGTATCTCCTGTTTAACACAGTTCTTTCAGCAGTTCCAAGATTCCACACCTATTTGCACTATTTAGGTAACCCTGAGGGCCCAGATAAATCTCCAAGTAGCCTCAATGACTCTCAGAATGAGTGCTAACGACCAGATGACTGCAAGGAATATAAATCTTTCCATCCTCCATAACTGAGATTGAATTGAAGAGGTGTCTTGGATGAGAAGAAACTTCTTCAAGAAAAATAAAGTCCAGTTGCTCTCTTGAAAAAGAACCGCTGGGAAAATGTCATTCAATTTCAGAAAACCAGTAGTAATTAGCAATTGTAAATTACCAGCGAATGATTACAGATCATCAAAGAAATATTATGATAGGTATGATATGCACATACATTCAGCTCAAAATATATATTTTCTTGCGTTAAGACATAAAACATCTTTAGAGTTAAATATTTTCCAGTTCATGTTTTCTTTTTTATATCTTAAATAAAGTTTTTTTCACTTTAGAAAATTATAGTTCCTGTAAAAGTAACAGTGATCAGAGAACTGTTTTTCAGCTAGTCATTGCAAGTCTCATCAGATTCTATTTCTAATTGTGTCATTTCCTTTCATACTGCTAAGATGATTGAAACTCCATTTTTTAAAAAGTGAAATATTCTGAACCAATGTCTGGCAGCTTTTATTAGCTGAAATGCATCACAAACAGTAACAAGGTCTCCAAGGACCACTTTTCTTGCAAACTGTGTAGTCATATTTCCTCATTAGTTCATTTCAGTTGTCACTAATGCCATGTTCCAGGCTTTTGCAAGATAGTCCAAAACATAAAGACTGTGTATGCATATAGAATAGACAATTATTTCCCATAATTCAAACTCCTTTTGACTCAATTTGATAGCATGTATTTTACAGTTTCATTAACATATATTTTATCCAATAGGTAAACACTGAGCATTTGGAAGACTTCTCAGAATAATGTACAAATTGTAATGAAAAATGGATCCCTTTTAAATTATTTTTAAATACATATTTAGCATTTAAATTTTGCACACATATCAAAAAATCATATATTTTAAGACATTTCAGTATGCTTAACATTAAAATATATTGAATGTTGAGAATATTTTGTGACAATACATAGCAGTATTCCGTGCTTTAACTTTTTTTAAGGCTTGTTGTAGATATACCTTACTTTTAATCCGACTAAATATCAGCTGATATCAGTAAGATTAGAAGAACATGTAAAAAGCAATGCAGTTCACCTTATCTATAGTATTGATAATTTGTTGAATAGTACATGTTTTGGCCTTAAATTTTTGTGAAGGTCTTTACAGTAGACAATATAATTTGGTTTATAATTTAACATTGTTGCCGTTTTCCCTAGCTATATTCATTTAATAATAGAAAAACAATTCTGTGTCACTGAAATGATTTTCAGAATAATAAATATAGAGAGAAATGTAGAAGACAATATTAGTTAATGAAAATTGTTGTCTGTTTTGAATTGTAAACTTACTGTTTTAGCAATAAAATAATTGTTTACTATGAAAAGAAAATATTTAAATTTCTACAATTGCTTAAATGTATAGTTTTGATGATTCATCTCATATAATTGAACAAAATAATGTAAAATTCAGATTTATACCATTCTTCTAGTAATCAACAAGAGAATTAAAATCAAAATATTCTTCTACAAGTAAACATATTTCAGCCCTAATGTTTGCTGACATCAGTAAAACTGACTCAGGCATACAAGAAAAAACTGAGAGTCCAAATCTACAGTGGTAGCTACTGCAAGGTAATCTGATTAAATGGTTAAAATAAAATATAATAATACTTCAAAATAAAAACAATTTTGAGTGTCTTTTTAAAAAAAATATTGAAATGCAGATAGTAAGATATTATTAAATATTTTATTACTAATTTGGAACCATTTCTTTAATATCTTGTAATTAAGAATAAAATGAGATAGAAAACATTATGGTATTGAATATTTTAAAATATGTTAAATTTTTGGAATTCTGAAAAATAGAGAAGCTATATATTTTGAAATATATTAGAATGTATACACATTAAGCTAAAGTTTAAATTTCATCCACTAGTCAATGACATTCGAAAGTCTTATAGCCACTCGATTTTCAGTCAGATAAAATCTATACAAACTTTGTTTAATTTAGATTTGTATGTATTGCAGATGTGTGGAGGTCATTGCTAAAGAAGGACAGAATTTGAAAGAACTTTATTTGGTATCATGTAAGATCACAGATTATGGTATGTAATATTTTTTCCTTCTTACTTTTTTCCCTGGATATATAGAATAAATAGGGACTTTGGTGGATGCAAGTCCTGGGGTATAAATGGCATCAAATAGGATTCACTAGAGGTAATGATGCCCCATTTTAAATTGTGTCTCCTTCTACAGCCTAGAAGCCAACTCATTCATTGTTAGTGCTTTAAATGCCCCAATTAGATGTTAAGGTAGAGTGGCAGGCAATCTGATGAACAGTCAGAAGAGATTTGGGGTTGTTTAAATGTTCCCTGTACTATGGCTTTTGTAGAACCTGGAAGTACTTCTGAAAATTAACCTGGACAACTCGTGTTCTTTGGGTCATTGTTACAGAGAAATTCTCTTAAAAGAGAAACAAATGACAAGGGTGGGCAAAAAAGGAGTGGAATCAGTGACTTTCTGTAAGCTTTCTTTTAATGTTTCCTTATGGGAATCTGGCAAGGAATCGAAAATCTTCTGCCCTGCCCTGCCCTGTCTCGCCTAGGAAGCAGATAAGTGCCAGCTGCTGGGTCTGGGGAGGAGGGAAGAATTGTGAGATTAGCTGGGAAATTATCACAATATGTTGAAAATGACGATCACATGATTGCAGCAGTAATAGCCAGAAGCACTTAAGCAGCCACAACTTCCCCTAATTTCAATCCTCTAGGTGTCATTCCCAAAGTTCGGATACATTTTTGTATGTTAGCCCATTTGAGGCACCTTGGTTCAAAAATTGTTATCCTATAATGCACCATTTACCCAGTTAAAAGTCATGACAAAGGGAGTTTTAGTAGTATTGATAAATACAGTCAAACTTTAAACTTACTGAAAAGTTCTGTATGATTTATTAAACTTAAAATAGTTTTAAAATTTTAATAATTTAAATACTAAATATCAAAATGTCAATGTTTTTCTGTTCAAACATGGAATATGTAATTTCAAAGGGAAAAAATGAACATATACGCAGCAAGTTTGAAGTTACAAATGAATAGGTAAATTATGATTTGAAGCTGCATGCCTCATTATAGTTTCACTCATTTTAGTACTGATTTGTCAGTTTAAATTTCATGCTTCATTATAAAACTCAGTTAATGATCATGTAATCTCATGCTTTATTATTATAAAATTCAATGATCATGTGATGTGGTAGCTAAACTTGATCCATTGTTCTAATAAATTAGATTAGTTCACTAACTGCCTGATTGCCACTGCCTATTCACTGCCAATTGGTGGTGGTGATTGGCGCCAAAAGGGTGGACGATGATCAGGCAGCAGTGATCGGCGGTGGGCAGCAATAGGCACCCATGGCAATGCCCGCTGCCTAGAACAACTGATCAGAAGTATTCCGGGAGACCGATTCAACCACCAATCAGCTGCTTGGCAGCAAAGGCTCCAGCATTCCCCGGTGGCAGCAGCACACTAACCTCCTCCCCCACCACAATATTCACTCTATAAGATGCACAGACATTTCCACTCACTTTTGTGGGGGGAGAGAAGTGTGTCTTATAGTGTGAAAAATATGGCATAGTAATATTACAAACCAGAAAACCATGTGGTAGCTTTATTCTCTATTCTCTTATCGCCTATTATCTGAAAGCTAATTATGCCATAATAATATTTAGTTTTATAAAAAAACACATATCTAAAATGACATCTTGCCCTGTTTTCTGTTGAAAATTGCTGTTATGCTGGAAGCTATCAAAATAAGAACGCCTAATATCCACTAACTACATTATGGAATTTGATTCATTGGAACAATGGTTCAAGTTTAGTCACAACACCTCATGATCATTGAGTTTTATAATAATAAAGCATGAGATTGCATGATCCTTAAGGCTCCAGTGTTCCCTGGCGGTGGTGGCAGCTCAACTCAGTTGATCAGTGGTAGGTGCAATGGAGCAGAGCCCTGACGAACCATGTGCTGGAGCTGCGATTATGTGCTGAAGCTGATCAGGCTGTTTGCTGCAAGGACATTAGCCAGATGAATATCAGATGGAAGCTGGGAGGTAGAGACAGATATTTTTTTTCTTGTTTTCTTCCTCTAAAGCTAATGTGCATCTTATAGTCCAGAGCATCTTATAGTGCGAAAGACTTGGTAGTTTATATAAGTAATTTATATGAAGAAAAATATGTGAAATGTGGAACTTTACAGATAGGCCTAAGGCAAAGAATCTCATAGGTAATTATGCCTATCCAAAGAGACTTCTCAAAACAAAAAAAATCTGCGGCCATTTATCTGTAGACAGGGCAAAATTAAGATGATTTTTAAAATTAGGGTTGCTATCACAAAAACTAAGCACACTTTAGTCCCTCTGAGGTGCTTTATTATACTTCTTCATATTTCCAGAACAAATTAATTTTCAATAATGTCCCAAAAGCTAGAAATGAGTATGATTTCCAAGCAAGGGCCTATTCTGTAAGACTATTCTGTCACTCAGCGCCTGCCACTCTCAGCACTATGTACATTGCAGAACATCAGCAATTTCTCCTGGGATGCTTGGTCCAGATGGATTAACCTGGGAATAAGTAGTATATGATAGAAAGATAGGCAGGCAGGCAGGCACACACTCGCACATGCTGTTGAGTGGTCCCACCAGTTTTCGTTTATAGAGTTATTTCTTGTAGATATTCCAATGCACCACTGTTGCTAAGTTTGTCATGCTGTTATTTGAAATAAGTCTGCAATCTTCTTGCAGAAACTGAATAGATGTCCACTATATCTTCAGCCTCTTTACAGAGACAGCATTTGCTATTTGTTGCTATCTTCTCAATTTTGAATTCATATTTGTTTGTCTTTAAGGTTTGGTCTTGTGCAGACAGAATCAGCCCCTCTATCTCTTTCAACAATTTTCCTGCTCTTATTCATTGCCAGGTCTTGCTGTTATCTGTTTTGCCTGATAGTTTTATTATTTATTTGTTTATTATACTGGCCAGGTAATACTTTGCCTTGCCATATCTCTTTTCTTCTCTTCATTTGGTCTTTCTTAAAGGCTAATTTGGCCTCATGATATATTTAGTAAATTTTAATGGTGCATCTTCCTCACTGCCCTACAGACATTCTTCCAGTGCCCTTTTTTCTTCATCTATCTGCTGTACTTGCAACATTCCATACCCAAATAGTCTGTCAAAGTTGCTGCACAGATGAACGGCATGATTATTAACATTATTTTTCTGGTTTTTCTATCCTGTGCTTTTAGCTCTGCTTGAGTTCAGTCCACTATTCCAGTTGTGTATCTAATGATTATTTATCCAGGCTAATTATCTAGGCATTATTATCCAGGCATCAATCACCTTAATGATATTTTTATCACTGAGTTGGGACTTTAAGATCTTCTTCATTCTTCTAACCTTCTTCACTACCAACCTTTTTCTTGACTTTAGTGTGCTTGATATCAGCTTGAAGGATTCCCAGGAAGCTGTAGTGATCGTCATCATCCAGACACTTGATATTTCCAAAGACCATCTTGATTCCTTTAATTTTTTATGATTTTTCCCCTTGGTGATGATAAAGATGGCACACTTGTCCATGCAAAATTCATTTGCAATATCTTGGTAGTATCTTTGGACAGTGTTCAGCAGTGATTATACTTAAGAAGGTATTTTTCCATACAGCTTCAAATCACATTCATGTAAAGGCAATAGGGACAGCCTAGCAAATGTTTTTGATGTTTGATAGCCATGGTGTAATTTATTTAGTATTGTTGACAGAGGAATCAATGCCATGACAAACAGTAGGGGTGAGACTGAGTCTCCTTGAAAGATTCCTCTCTTGATATTAATCTCTCCCAGTCTGTCACCATAAACCATCAACTGTGTCTTCCATTGTGTCGTCAATTTTTTTTCACAAAGTTTCTGATGTTTCAACTGACTTTTATTATTTCTGCACACTTGATTATCCAGTTATGTGGCAGGGAGTCCAATGCTTTCTTGTAATCAATTCAAATTAAGTTTGAGTTGGTCTTCCTTCCTTTCCTTACAGTTTTCCAAAATCAAAATCCAAACTTTTCAATTAGGAACTGAACTTTTGTTTATCTACTGAAAGAGTTATTTCGTTTCTGCTCACATGGAAAGAGCTTGTTTTCAACTAGAAGCTGCATCAGCTACCAGCAATTTGAAAGTTGTTCGTAAGTAGGTAACTGATCTATAGTTGCCTGGTGTTGCCTCTTTTGTTGGATCTTTCATTATCAGGTAGATTTTGCCAGATATTAATCAATTTTCAGTTGGTGCATTCTTTTCAGGTATCCTCTTCCTATTGGACTTGATTTGTAATAGCAAATCATTATTTCTTTGTTTCCAATCCAGTGGTGGGATTCAAAAACTTTTACTACCAGTTCTGTGGGTGTGGCTTGGTGGGCGTGGCCAAGTGACTGGGTGGTCGTGGCTTTTTTTGCAGCCCCCACCTGTTGTTGGGAGCTTCCTACCCACAGACCCTCTGGGGGGATTGTTTTTGCTTCCCTAAAGCTCCTCTGGGGCTCTGGAAAAAAAGGAACAGAGCATGGGATGGGCATGCAGCACCCTTCCAAGCTCACTCCAAGCCTCAGAAAAGCCTCTGGGGGGCGTTTTTGCTCCTCTAAGGCTCCTCTGGGACTCTGGAAGGCAAAAAAATGGAGGGGGGGCTGAGGTCCTGCCTCTATTTTTTGCTTTCCTGGGCCTCAGCAAGGGAAATCCCGGCACAGATGATCTTATCTACAGCTGATTGTCGGGAGGGGGGAAAAAAGAAAGAAATACCTTAGGCAAATGTCAGGCAGGCGGGCGGGGTGAGCGAGCCCTCCGACCGGGTGGGGCGCGTGGCCAGCCAGAACTTACTACCGGTTTGATGACCTATGCCAAATTCTTGCTACTGGTTTGTCCGATCCATTGCGAACTGGCTGAATACCACCACTGTTCCAATCTTTGTATTTCCAGTGGGTAAACACTTTTTCTTCCAGTAATCCTGCAGTTGCTGGTCCTGGTTTTTCAGGCACCAGTTCTGAGTCATGTGGCCCACATGTCACCAGATGTCCAGAAATTCCAATATCAAACCCAGTAGTTGTTGACCTTGGTGATGACTGCTTTGGTGTATAGGTTTCTGTAAGTTATGTCCCATCATATTGTTTATGGGAGAGATACTCTTCATCTGACTCCTCTAATGAGACCTGTCATTGAAATTCAGTTTAGGATCCTAAAGTATATAACATTGCTTGTTTCTACGTGCAAGAAAAAAACGAATAAGCTCTTTATTATCCAGTTAAAGTTATCTAGAAATCATTTCTCTCAAATCTTAAACATCCATGAATTAACATTTCAAATTGTTTAGAAGAAGGCCAAGAACAATGCAGAGTGTAGTTTAAAATGTTTCTAAAGCAATTTAAATGTACATAATACAGTTTTTCCAAAGTCAATTGGAAACATTCTAGTTTTTGAAATGTCAGGATCTTTCTGACCTGGTTAAATTAATGGCCTAGTTTATTTGTAATTCTCTTTCATCAATTGCTCTATTCATGCTTATTTATTAAGTGTACATACTAAAACATTGCATCGAATTAAAAATGCTTAAGAGCTCATATAAAATGCTTCTACAAAATATAAATACTTGGTTTAACAACAACAAAATAATTTAGGTAGAAGATCTGCACAAATTTCAATAATACATAGGTCCTGAAATTCAACATTGTATTGTAAGGAAAAACTGTTTGGAAAAACAAACGTAGAACATTTTTTAAAAACTTCCTGGGGAATATTTTTGTATGCATTTAATTTATATCTTATAGTTGAATAAAAATTAATGTAGTATTATACGCTTTTATTCACATATCCCATTTTATAATTGTTGAATAATTTTGGACTATTTAATTTAGGCCCCTATGTTGTGTTTAGGATAAAATGGCATTCTTTGCATAGGCTTAGGTAAAATTTTCTGCAATGTTATGTTTAATAATGTTATAATAGTAATGTTTAAAAATAACATTTAAAAAATAAATCAATGTTTAATTAGTTTAAAACATAAGTGTCAAATTTTTTAGTTGACATTAATTTTATATATACCAAATATAAATAGCTGTTGTACCTGAGATATCAAACATAAGCGGATGTTGGAAATGGAAAAAACTGTTAAAAATAATAAACGAATAAGAAACATTATTGTACTTACTGTAGAAGTACTCTTCATATTCAGTGTTATCCAGATAAAAAATAATAACATTCCAAAAATTTATTTGATAACTGTCCAAATAATAAAAGAATAATTCCTTATTCAAGCAATTATTTCTAATTCTGCTTATTATTTATTAAATGTATGTATTTATTTAATGTATGGCAATTACGTTGACTTATAGTGGTTCAAATGTTAATGTCCAGTCCACCCAGCCATTCAAGGACAGAGTGGTCTATGTTGAAAAAAAATCAGACACAGGGCCAGTGTAAGCTCTTGATGGACATTCGGACACAATGTGATGGATATTTTGTCAAGAAGCACTACAGTCACACTGAGGGGCAGAGACAAGACCCACTTATACAATGAGTCCTGGTAGACACCATGTCGGGTATGGATCTTGGTCAGAGTTGACCAATGCTGGCAAGGAAGGGCAAAACCTGACATATTTTGTGTAGGTTCATCTACATAGCTGCCTGTATCTGGGCTTTCAGCAGCCCATTTGGCTTTCCACTGTGTTGTTGATGTCAAAGTTGCTAGACAGATGTTAAGCAAGTGCCAGAGAGGGCTTTCTGGATTTAAGCCTGCCAATTGATAGATGAGGAAGTTCAGAGTACACAGGAAGAACTGGGTTTCTGATAATTTTGTTGTACTCCTTCACTAAAGCTTCCTGCCTTCATGTAGCTGGTGGTGCAAGGGGGCTCAAGACGGGGAGCCAGTAAGTAGGTCTAGATTTTATGCAACTGCCTTTGATCCTCATTGTATCATTTAGTCTAGCATAGATCTTGCTACTGTGGCAACTATTAAGCCAAACAGGGATGCAGTATTCAGCTGTGGAGTAGACCAACCCTAGTGCTAATATTCTGAGAGTATAGGCTAAGGCTCCCTATCTTGATCCTGTTAGTTTCTGGAGTAAGTTGCTCCTGATGTTGATTTTAGTGGACATGTTGTCTAGGTGTTTCTTATAGGAGAGAGTCCAATCCAAAGTTACTCCGAGTTATTTGGGATGAAGATCATAAGGGAGTAGATTGTTATTCAGGTAAGCCCTTGGGGTGGCATTGGCGAGTTTGTTGTTGAGATGGAAACAGGTAGTTATCATTTTGCTGACTCTAGATATGAGTCTTCAGTCAGCAAAGAATTTTCCAAGGGACTTCAGGTCCTCAGAGAGGAAGCAGTCCAATATTTCCAAGTTTTTTATCTTGCACTGCTAGGGCCAGGTCATCTGCATATCCAAATTTACGTCCCCTTGTAGCTGGCATATCTGAGATATAAAGATTAAACAGTGTGGGTACCAATACAGAACCTTGTGGAAGGCCGTTGTTGAGATCTGAAAGGATCTATTGCTGAGCATATTGTTTATTAGGTGATAGAGGATTTTACAGGAAATGATGTAACTCAGTTTGTAAAGTAGATCCTTCTTCAACACGGTATCATATGCTTTAGTAAGGTCGATGAACACAGCTATGGTTTTTAAGCCTCACTGGAAACCAGCCTCTTTTTAAAATCTTTATTTCTTTTGTTAATCTTTCTGTCTCTTTGTCACAATCAACACCCAACAATCCCAGGGAATTGCATTTGTGTATCCTCTTGGTAGAGTTTCTTCCCCTTTTTTCAAAATTTCCAGGGTTCTTATTATTTCATTTGTCTTTTATTTCATAACAGTTATAAGTCCAGTAAATTTCCATATAATTTGTAGGAAAAAAATATTTGACCATTAGATGGCGCTCTGTATCACTTTCCACTTTTTAAAGTATTTTTCCTTTATCTTTTAATTATATTAAACATTAGTTTCCAACCAGTTCCCCAATTAATTTTCTTAATATTAACCAAATCCAGACAAGTCCAGCATTTAATCCAAAGCCTAATTAATGCCAATTTATAGTATTCAAAGTTTGGTTCATTGTAGCTTTTTATGAACCAATTTTTGTTTACCTTGTATTTTCCTCTTTTTTTTCTGTTTGCTGTTGTGTTACTCTTATGTGACGGCACTTTATTTCTACTTCTCGGAGTTGTTAAGAGAAAATCAAGTTCTTTTATCTGGTTGCATGTCACTCGCCACACCGCTCCAGCACAAAACTTAAGTCCTGGCAGCTTTCCATGTTCAGGGCAGCCATTTTAGACTGCCATTTCTCCCTGTCTTCTAGGGGAGTAATACCTAGCCAGGGAGAGGAGATGCGGCTCCCCTCAACCCCACTGATGGTCTTCCCCTCTTCGCCCACCCTTCCAAGGTGGGTCAGGATGACACCAGTCCCATAGGGACCCTTCCGACAAGGGAAACACGGACCAGTCTCTGAACCATCAGTGGCGGAAGCGCCACCGGAAGTCTGGAAACCAGCCTCGATATGTCCTGTTAAACAATAACCTCTTTCAAGGATGCTGGGTATAAGTAATTATTGTGTTAAATCCATTCATTAATCTGGATTTTCAGCCTGCCAAATATTCAGCCTGAATATTTTGATTTATTCTATTCGTGTTACCATTTTCATTTTCTCACTTTTATATCTGTCTAATTTTAATTTGCTTAGCTTATGTTATGGTGTTTTTAAATACCATTTAAATAACTGTATTTTTTCAAACTTGTAAAGGAATAATTTTATCAAATATTCAGGTCATGTTCCTTCTAGTTTTTTAATTTTAAATAAACTAGAAGGAACATGATCTGAATATTTGATAAAATTATTCCTTTACAAGTTTGAAAAAATACAGTTATTTAAATTTCAGCAGCTTATTCTTAGGCAGGCATAGCCAATGTGAATTTTCCAGAATTTCTGAATGGCAAATTCTTATTAATTCCAGTCAGCATAATTATAATTGAATGATGGGAAATATAATTTCAACTGTTTAAACACCAGATTGCCAAAGTCTGTTCTAAAACTAGCCAGTGGAAATTATTGTCACATGGTATAATGACTGCCACTAACTTTGATGTTGTTAAATGTATATAAAGGAAGGCAAACTAGAAGTAACATACCTCGAATATCTTGGGATGAACAATGGTGATAGAAGTGTATGTCACTATTTTTTTAATGTTTAATTTATTTTATTTGTATAACATATAAAAATTCAATTTCAATAAAACAGTGTGTTGTCTGGGTACAATTGTTTTTAGGCAATCATAATCAAAATGTTTGCATCACAATAACATTCATACTATAATAACAATTTATATCTGTGATGGAGAACCAATGGCATGTGTGCCACAGGTGGCACACGTGCCACGGGTGGCAAGCAGAGCTCTCTCTCCAGGCACGCCAGTGGTCAGCAGCTCTACTGCACATGCGCACCTCCCAGCTAATTTTTGGGTCTGTAGATCACACTGACTTCCCCCATCCTATTTGCAAAAACATTAACTTTTTGCCTCACTAGCTTGGCCTGCCCCACCCTATCTGCCTCTCCCACCTCCAGAGTCATGCGCACTGCCTAACGGTTCTTTGGCTGCTCTGGTTCCTGCTCCTTGCTTGTTGTCATTGCCACTTGCTTGCCTGCCTTCCTGGCTGCTTGCCCTGACTCCTCGCTTGACTGCATAACTTTTGGTAAGTTGTTGACTTTGTGACCACCACCCCCCTTGCTTGCCGCAGCCCGGGCCCAGCTACTCCCACTCCTGGCTCATTTGCTGTCGGTGCCTGCATCCTCCCCATTGCAAGCCAGGAGCACTGCCACTGATTTCTCTCCTGTGCCTACCTCATGCCCCCAGTGGTTTTTAACAATGCCGCAGGAAAGGCCTGGGATTCACGTGAGCTAGGGTGCGGGGGGGAAGGGCACTCATGGCTGGCCGGATGCTGCCTGGAGTGCGATTCTGGCAGAGGAGGAGTGAGTATCCCTGCCCCTCTCACCCGCTCATGCTGCTGCTGCTGCCACCAGGAAAGGCCTGTGGTCTGCAGCGCACCTGTGTTGGTAATGGATGATAAACTGAGAGGGAGGGTACCGCATGGGAGATCGCGGCATTGGAGCTCTTCCCAGGTGCCCCCTGGCCAGCGAAGGGAGAGTGTGATCTCCCACGCTCCCCCAACCTACCCCAGGAGCCTCAAAGCGCTTGCCTCCCCTCTGGCACCTGCTAAGTCTCGTCCCGTGCTTCTTTTCCTCGCCAGAAGTGCTCGCATGCCCAACAGGAAGGAGGCAGCTTGGCAAGAGGCAGCGAGCGTGTTGGGGCTCATTGGGTGGGGAGCATGGGAGATTGCACCCTCTCCTTTGCAGCTCCTGGGGAGGTCAAGCCTCCCCTTCGCAACATCTTGGGCATCGCTGGCAGCCTCTTCCTGCAACTTAGGAGTTCCGCGCTCATCCTTCTGCTGCTCAGCCTCCTCGATGCGTGGCGGCAGGAGGCAGCAGCCACGATGCGGATTTGCTCGGGAGACTTCAGGAAAAAAATCACCCCTGCCCTGCTTGGTCCCACTCCCACCCACCTACCCGGTCACCCCTATGTCTCGTTTAAAGCTCCCATTAGCTTCGAAACAAAAAAAAAATCCCAATCAGCCAGACCTCTATTTCTAAGCAGGAAAGAAAGCCACGGTCAGGTGAAGTGACTCCCCTTGAGCACGGAGAAAGGTTGCAATTTAACCCCCTTTACCTTCCAAAAGCACCTTCCCTCCTGCCTCGTCTCTCAGTGCCTCTTCTCCATGTACAGGAGGATCCGCATTTTTGAGGTGATTGGCTAGCCCTGCAGCTGAGGGAAAAAGCGAGGAGGAAAAGTTGGGGAGATGGGAGAAGCATCCCACCTTCACAGCCAGCTGGGTCTGTCTGCGATTGCTAATGTTCCCCTTTGTGGGGGTGAAGCCCGATGTCTTTTCTCTCGCCCAGCAGTCGTAGCTAAGGAAGTGCCACTAGTGGGTACTTTAACGCCCACCGCAATCCAAAGCTCAGCTTCTTGCTCTCGGTCTCTCTCTGTCACAGGTGTCAGTTCAGGAGCCGTGTGGGGATGGCTACAGAAGGCTTTGCCCTCCCCGCCCTCGATTCATCTCCAGGCAACAGTGTGTGTAGCCAGAGAACTGGGAGAAAGAGAGGGAGAAAGGGAGAAAGAGAGACACAGAGAGAAAGATAGGGAGAAGGAGAGGGAGAGAGAAAGAGAGGGAGAAAGAGAGACACAGAGAGAAAGATAGGGAGAAGGAGAGGGAGAGAGAAAGAGAGGGAGAAAGAGAGACACAGAGAGAAAGATAGGGAAGAAGGAAAGAGAGAGAGAGAAAGAGGGAGAAAGGGAGATGAAAGAAAAAGGGAGAAAGAGAGACAGAGAGAGAAGGAGAGGGAGAGATGAAATGTTGCTTATTATGGGAAAGGGGAATTATCTAAGCAAGAGTCCACTCCTCACTTTACCACACCTGAAAGGGGAGGGGGGTCTCTTTTTGTTCTTATTTGAATAAAATGAAAAGAAAGTAATCCAGTATTTGTACCTAGTGTGGAAAAAGAGATGGAATGGACGTACACTTAAGTACCGTATATACTTGAGTATAAGTCGACCCGAATATAAGCCGAGACACCTAATTTTGCCACAAAAAACTGGGAAAACTTATTAACTCGAGTATAAGCTTAGGGTGGGAAATGCAGCAGCTATTGGTAAATTTCAAAAATAAAAATAGATACCAATAAAAACTTTCACTAGGACAGTTGAGAATAAGTTTGATGTTCACAATTTCCTCTTTGAAAGAGACCAGTAAATAGGGAACAAGAAGATGAAGAAAAAAAGTGTGTTTTTTTCACACTACAGTGAACAAAAATGGCATCATAGGAACAGGCTTATTCTCAGTCCAAAGGTTTGTTTCTGATTTCTTCCCTGATTTAAGGGAAATTTGTGGAACGATCTCACTATCATGAAAGGTTTAATTGATTCACTAACCCAAAAGAAGAAGAAGATGACAGTGGGAGGCAGGAGTCACTCTCTCCCTTGCAAGAAAAAAGCAAGAGCTGTTCTTATGATCTCTCTCTCTCTCTCTCTCTCTCTCCCCGGAATACAGTCAAGTCCTTTCCAGCATGCGCGATCCGCCGCCGCCGCTGCTTTGCACCTTGCAAATGCAAAATCCCGGGGGGGTTGCATTTGCAAGGTGCAAAGCGGCGGGGGGGGGGAGAGAGAGAGAGAGAGAGAACGAACAGCTCTTGCTTTTTTCGCCAGCCCTGGGCACTGGGGGCTTGCAAGGGAGAGAGTGGCTCCTGCCTCCCACTGTCGTCATCATCATCTTTTGGATTTGTGAATCAATTAATTTGGGAAATGATCTCACTATCATGAAAGTCGGTGTTCTCTGCCTGTGGGGCGTTTGGAAGAAAATGTCCCGCGGCATATCCACGTGCATGTAAGGGGAATCAGAAATCGCTGAGTTCAAAGCCTAGCATGGCAGAAGAGAAAACGCAGCTGTGAGCAAATACTGGGAAAACCTGATTGATCAGAAGGAAAGGAGGGGTGGTGGTGGACGGAGGTCCCACTGGTATTTGTGAAACACTCGGTCAGCAGCACTTAAAATCAATGTCCTCGCTCCCACCCACCCACCCAAAGCCACAAAGTCCCCCAATCATGCAGCCCAGAATCGCCCTCCCCTCAGGGGGCAGCAAAGACGCCCGGCGTTTCTCGAGAGAAGGGTGCTTTCATTGCATGGCGGAGCTTCTTGTCTCGGGAAACGCTGGGCATCGTTGCTGCCCCCTGAGGGCAGGGCGATTTTGGGTTGCGCAATTGGGGGACTTCGTGGCTTTGGGTGGGTGGGTGGGAGCAAGGACAGACGGAGTCCGCAAAGTGGGGCTTGCCTGCCCTTGCTGGCTGCCTCTGCTTCCTTAGGGGTGGAGAAGGGGGCTCATCTGGACCAAGGTTGAGTCTCCCCTTCGGTTTCCCCTGAAGGATCTTCCGTTGCTTTTGCCTTCTCCCTACGGACTCCCTCTGTTAAAATCCCCCCCCCCACACACACACACACTTATTTTTGGGCGGATAGATTTCGTGTCTGAGCATTCTCACATGACAGTGGGTCTTTCCACCCCCTAAAAACAGTTTAAAAAAAGAAAAAATAATATATCCTCATGCAAGAACTTACCCCCATGCTTACAAGTTGCAAAGGAAACAAGGAAGCAGGGAAGCGGCTGCTCAGCTCCGGAGCTCAACACCATTTTTTTTTTCAGAGGAAAATCTCACTCGAGTATAAGCCGAGGGGGGTTTCTTCAGCACAAAAAATGTGCTGAAAAACTCGGCTTATACTCGAGTATATACGGTAGATTTCATCTCTTTCTCCAAACTAGGTACAAATATTGCTTTCTTTTCATTTTATTCAAAAAATAACAAAAAACCCAATACAGTTCAGTCTGAATTGGCTTTCCAGTCCCTCCTTGATGCACTTTTTAAAATTGGATATCTAGTTTAAATGCCAAAGAAAAATCAATGATATATTTTTCAGACCTTTGGAGGCTCACACTGTCAATCGTTCACACGACTCAAAGCTATTTGTTTAAAGTAAAACTAACAGGTGCGAATTAAGTTTTAGCTAAAAAATGGAGCTTTAATTCCAGAATTTTATGTTTTTGTAGACTCCAAGAGAGTCTTTGAATACCCAAAAATGAATGCAGGATGTGTTGCTCTCAAACTTACAAAATATGAACCAAGGATAGAAAATTATCAGCATGCATACAAGAGCAAAAGTCACATTAATCAAAAGCATGCCAAGTGCAAACTTTTAACTTCAATAAAAAGTTATTTGTATCATTGAAAGCACTGTTATTGGGGGGGGGGGTTTCAGAAAAAAGAAGTTGATCTCGCATGAGTTTTTTTCTAAACTAAAACATTATTCAGGTTAAATTGCCTTGTCAGGGGTGGGGTTCTGCTGAGGTGGTATCTGGGAAGATCAGCAGAGAGAGTACCGGATCTCTCTGCTGATCTTCCTGGCTTCTGTTTTGGCCCAACTGCCTGCCTGGACTCTTGGCTGTTTTTGAAATTGATTGAACAAACAGGAAAGAAGAGGATTTTCAAATGCTGCACATCTGTGCCCAGCGCTTGTCAGCTATCCGGGTAGCACAACTGATGATTTCTTGCAAACACTGTGCACGTGCGCATAGCGCAAGTTAGGCGTGGCCGTGCTAACGGCCACGCGCAAAACGCACCCTCACCATACCGCTTATAACACTAGTTGGATCCCACCCTGCGTATTGGCGCTTCACAATAAATAAGTGAGTTTTGGGTTGCAGTTTGGGCACTTGGTGCCTAAAAGGTTTGCCATCACTGATCTATATTCTGTTTTACCATTTTTTCCAACCAAGTATGTATTTTTGTCCAATATTTTTTAGCTTTTGAGGATGTCCACCACATATCATAATATGAACCAGGTATTTGATTGCACTTCCAACATTTAGTGGATCTATCCTTATAATTTTTTGCCAGTCTTGCTGGTGCAAAAATCCATCAATAGAACATTTTATACATGTTTTCTTTATATGTGGTTGACATAGTCAATTTAACATTTCTATCCCACGATTTCTGCCATTTGTCCAGTTCTATTGCATATCCAAACATTTTAGCCCAAACAATTATTGTGTCCTTTTACCTGCTCACTTTGAAGTTTAATATTCAATAAGTAACAATATATTTTCTTTATCAGTTTTTCATCCGTTCCAATTAATATCTGGTCCAATTCTGTTAATTCTTTATTTACATTTTACATACATTTACATACATTTTAGCATATTTCTCATATCAAGATTGTATCTGTATTTGTGGCCACCGTGCAATATCCATCCCTTGGCTACTAAGTTCCTGCTTGGTTTTTAGTTCCCCTTTTTCATTCAAAATATTTGTATATCTTACAACTTTTTCCATATTAATAACATTAGGATGTATCAATGTTTCCATTGTGGAAAGCCAGACTGGTATTTTGAAACAGCGTTGTTCTTTAACGTTAACCCATATTGATAATGCATTTCTAACATAATGTCTTTGAAAGTAGCTATGTATCTTATTCTTCCCATACCATAAAAAAGCATTCCAACCTAGTTGAAGATCATGTTCTTCTAAAGTTAATGGTCTTTTGTGTCTCAAATTAATTCAGTCTTTCATCTATGTAAGGGCTGAGGCCTGATAATACAATTCCCAATCTGGCAACCCAAAGCCCCCTCTTTTTTTAGAATATTGCAACATTTTCAAACCTATTCTTGCATTTTTCCCTAACCAAATATTTAGTTCTTTAAAATATTTTCCCCAATTTTATTGGATTGTTTGTAATAAATATAATAGTCTTGGTAAAACATTCATTTTTATAGTAGCTATTCTTCCTGTTAATGACAATTGTAGATCTTTCCATTTCTCCAAATCTAGTTTAATTTGTTGCATCCGTTTCATATAATTATCCTCTTTAATTTTGCTGAAGTGTATGTCACTATTGTCTGCTTGCATGCATCCCAGAGATATCTGGTTGGCCACTGTCAAAAACAAAAAGTTAGGTCAAGAGGGAGCTGGCCTTGATTCACCAGGATAGCAATAGCACTTAGCGCTCAGACTTATACACCATTTCACAGTACTTTACTGCCTTCTCTAAACAGTTTACAGTGTCAGCATATCACTCCCAACAATCTAGGTCCTCATTTTACTGACCATGGAAGGCTGAGTTAACCTTGAGCCAGTCAGGATCAAGCTCCTGCAATACTGCATTCTAACTACTGCACCACCATGATGCTTTTCTATTTTCTTAATGTGTTTTAAAATATACTAGACTATGAGCAGGGGGACACAGATTTTAGTCCTCCTATAAGCAGAGGTGACCTTGAGCCACTCCCTCCCTGTCAGTTCTAATGAGCGATGGGCTCTGCAACAAACATTGATAACTTTATTGCAAGAACCAAAGGAGCAGAGTACACGAACAAGCAGACCTTGCAAATTCTAAGAATTTATATAAGCAAGATTTCATTAATAAAGTAAATTGTTGCTGTATGCAGAACCTCATTAACACCACAAGGGCAGGCACAGCTTCTTTTTATAAGTCCATGATCAGTCAAGTGTCCTTCAATGAAGCATACAGTAATGCTATAAACTGAGCAGAATCCATGAGAGGTAGAGCAGCTCCTTCACTCTAGCCTCTTCTTCATTTCCATAATAATAATGATTAAGTTTATTCTGATCGTTGGATACTAAAATGAAATGTGTGACAATGTATTTGAAGCAGCTTGAGAACGTGCAAAATTATTTCATTTTATAAATCATCCATATTCTTTTCTATGCTGGCTGAGAATTTTGAAAGTTGTTATTGAACTCACTTGAAAGCAACAGTTAGAGGAACAATACTTTAACCAGATATGGTTAGGAAAGCAGTATTGTATGTCCGCTAGGCCAGGGTTCAAATATGTCTTGACAAAGGAAATGAAGCTGCAAAAGGGGGGTTCGGGATTGTGGAGATTCCAAAAGCATACTGTGTTGTAAAGAAGCCATGAAAGCAATTTTTCAAGCTTTAATGATGTTTTTCCATATCCTTTTGACCCAATAGTAAGTCTCTGTGAAATCATTTTTTAGACACAATGGTTTCAGTGGTGATGCATGCAAAGGATCTCTGCGTTAGATTTTTCCAGTTAGGTGAGCTGACCTTCAGAGAAGCTAATCTAGAAAAAAGAATGGATATAACTTGTAGCACACACCAAGCAGAATAGTTAATACAAATGATTTTGATCGAATTTATTAGTTAAAGCTTCATTGACTGCTAAAGCCCTTGATTGTGTGGATCACAACAAATTTTAGCAAGTTCTTAAAGAAATGGGTATACCAGACCATCTTGTCTCTTGAGAAACCTATATGCGAGTCAAGAAGCAACAGTGAGAACTGGGCATGGAACCACTGATTGGTTCAAAATTGAGAAAGGAATTTTGCAAGGTTGTATACTATTGCCATGCCTATTTAACTTATATGTCGAGCGCATCATGAGAAAGGCAGGGCTAGATGAATCACAAGTTGGAATTAAGATTGCCGGGAGAAATATCAACAATCTCAGATATGCAGATGATACCACTCTAATGGTAGAAAGTGAAGAGGAACTAAAGAGCCTTTTGATGTGGGTAAAGGAGGAGAATGCAAAAGTTGGCTTAAAAATCAACATTAAGAAAGCAAAGATCATAGCATTCAGCCCTCTAAATTCCTGGTAAATAGATGGGGAAGAAATGACAGAAGTGACAGATTTTATTTTCCTGGGCTCCAAGATGGGGACTACAATCAAGAAATTAAAAGATGCTTGCTCCTGGGGAGGAAAGCTATGGCAAATCTAGACAGCGTACTAAAAAGCAGAGACATAACCCTGCCAACAAAAGTGCTTGTAGTCAAGGTTCTGGTTTTCCCAGTTGCAATGTATGGCTGTGAAAGTTGGACCATAAAGAAGGTTGAGCACAAAGAATTGAGGCCTTTGAACTATGGTGCTGGAGAAGTCTCTTGCAAGTCCCTTAGACTGCAAGGCGATCAAACCGATCAGTCCTAGAGGATATCAACCCTGACTGGTCTCTAGAAGTCCAGATCCTGAAGATGAAACTCAAAATACTTTGGCCACCTAATGAGAAGGAAGGATTCATTGAAGAAGACCAGATGCTGAGAATGATTGAGGGCAAAAGAAGAAGGGATGGCAGAGAATGAGGTGGCTGGATGGAATCTCTGAAGCAGTCTGTGTGAGCTTAAACGGACTCCAGGGGAGGGTAGAGGACAGGAAGGCCTGGAGGAATGTTGTCCGTGGGGTCATGATGGGTCGGACATGACTTTGCAACTAACAACAACGACAATTCGTTAAAGAGAAATGGTCCATAACTACAGAGACTGCAAAATGAGGAAAGAGCTGCAAGGGGAAAAAAAATCACATAGATGGTAAAGCTTTGGACTGGCAATGAGGGATAGGCTTTAAATTCTTCAAAGAAAATAGCTTTCTGGAGTTTGGCTTACAGTAATCATAGTTGAGTTTATATACAGTTTTCAGAAAATGTCTGAGATACAAAGCAATTTCTGATTTAAGATTTTTTAAAAAGAGTTGGGACAAAAGACGGTGCAAGGAAAATAATATAAGGAAAATAATCAAAAAGTTAATTTCAATTCATTTCTAAAAAGTAAATTTTCAGTTTCAATTGAGAACAAAATTTTAATATGGTTATGTGTTATCAAATAAGTAATCTACAATTACTATTGAATTGCAAAAGGCTAAAATAGCTATAACATGATATCTGAAATCTCAGTAGCTGGTTTATGGCTTAAAATTGAGTTACAAAATATGTAACTTTTTTAGTATGAAAATATATTTACTTCTAGATAGTATATTTATTAGCAATGAATTGCTCAGTTGACTAATGTGATGTTAATTGGTTATGGTCTACTTGGTTTAGATACACTCGTCTCTATAGTCTCTTGTGCAATTGCTAACAGAATAATATTTCTAACCCTTCAAGGTAGGCCAGATCAGGAAAAGGGTAACACAAAACAAACTAGAATTTTATTGATAGACAATAACAAGAGAATTATGAAAGGCTAACACAGTTTTCCTTCCCTTCCTCTTATACCAAAGTGTACAACAGCAGGGCAATCTTAGTTTCTTTCTTAGCCAGGGGTGGGATTCTACCTGGTCGGACCAGTTCTATAGAACCGGTTGTTACGATTCTCCACAGTTCGGAGAACCAGCAAATTGCTCCACTGACTGGCCTTGCCCCTCCCCTCACTCCTTACCTGGCATGCGCGCCATCCAACTTGCCTGTGTTGTGCCTTCACCTAATTTTTTGTAAGTTGCTATTTTTCCTTTCCTCCCCGACCATCAGCTGTTCTGCTGTGTCGGGAGATTTAGATTAGCTAGAAAGCAGGAAATTGTTGCATTTCTTGCTTTCTATCTAATCTAAAAGCAGAGCTGAACCTTCCTTGGGACTGAAGCTTCTATTTTTCAGTGCAGACTTGGGCAGCAGTTTGCAGAAAGGTAGACCTCTGAGTGAATCTGTGATTCTGCAAGCATCTCAATCTGCCTTTCTGCTTTGCCTGATTTTGGGTAAAAGTTACTCTTTTTTTAATTAAAAAAAATCAATACTTACATAAATATTTACAATATTTACATACAAACCATGCCTAGCCAGTTACATGACCACCAAGCCACACCCAAAAATTAGGCCATGCCCAGAGAACTGGTTGTTAAGAAATTTGAATCCCACCCCTGTTCTTATCCTTTCTTTTTCCCCCAAACTAAGTTCATGTTTTGCTAATGGTCATTGTGTATTTCTCCAAGGTTACCTTTCTGCACAATGTCACATCTTGTACAAATTTCTCTGCATGAACTCATACCTTGTACTTTTATCATTAGCCTCCAGACTGAAGACACAAATGATAATATACATTCTTATAACTATTATTTGTTGAGGCTTTATTTTGTATTTTCTAATTTACATTTAGAAAAGAATGTCCCAATATTGTCTCTGCTGATTTAGATTGGGAAGGCTACCCATGCATAAATATCCTTAATCCTTCCGAATTAATCTTTACCAAAATTCATGCACTTATAAATTTCTATCAAATTGATTAAACCTGCAGTAGTTGACTCATGATCATAACTGTTCTTTCATTTTATAACTGTTCTTTCATTTCATGACCAATTCTAATAATAGATGAATAATGGTATTCATACATGGTATGGTATTCATAGAACAACAGCCAAAAAAATCCATATAGTTTATCTTCAAAATAATCTTTTACAGCTGCTTTTTTATTGTAATCTCTGAAATAGTCCCTGCATTGAAAAATAATCAAATTCATCTAAAGTTCTTTCTTTTCTAAAATATCATTTTTCTACAAGCTTTTTAACAATTTTCAAAATATATGCTTCTTCATATTATGGGAGTTTGTGCTCCTATGAGAATCTAATGCCTGCTGATCTGAGATGGAACTGAGGCAGTGATTGGGGAGCTATTGAAAATACAGATGAAGCTTCTCTCGCTCATCCATTTTCTCAGCTCCTTGTTCCTAACCAGGCATGAACCAGTACTGGGTATTGGGGATCCCTGTTTTAAATAAAACTGACATTTAGAATAAATGCAGACAGCCTGCTTCATGAATCACTCCTTTATTAATTTTTTCCACCTTGATTTCATTTTAATTTAATGTTGTTTTTTTACTCTTCCAGCTGGGGATAATTCAACTTTTGCTAGAACTTTCTTATATACAGAGAAAGGGGAGACTATTCCTGTGGATGCCAAATATATTTCTTTCAGGAATTCAGGATATGTTTACATAGTGTTCTCATCTTCTCACAATAATCTTAATAATCTCCAGTCTTTCCCAATAATCTTTGGTAGTTTGGGATGAGAGACAATCACTCAAATCCGAGAATTACCCAGTAAGTTTCTATGTCTGAAGCTGGATTGAATCTAGTTCTCTCTGTTCTTAGGCCACCTGTTATGGACTAAGCCAACGCAGCGATACAACCCTAAACAGCTTTACTTTACAGCAGGCTTGTAATCCTGCACTTCTCATTGGCCTGTGAATAGTGAGTTATGATTGGTCGTTTTGGCCAGTTTGATTGGCTGTTAAACGGGCCCCTCTTATTGGATGCTTGTGAAAGCAGTAAACTCAAATAATTGGTTGTTTTGACAGCAGCCAGCTCTATAAAAGAGCTGCTGCTGCCCGAGTATTTGCTCTGTTTTTAAATTACAATAAAGAGTTGAAGTCACCATTCAATGTCTCGTCTCCGTTCCTTGCGCCCATGCCCAGGACTTAACACCACCCACCATAACTATCACATTAGATACTCTTGAATAAGCGTGGCTCTGTCACAGAACATGAGGTCATCATATGGCATGCTCCATGTTTAAATTAGCAACTGTGGATTATGCATATTTAAACATAAAATCTGCTTACTATTAAGGTGACCAATTTTTTTACAATGAAAAGGGGGACATAAATAAATTGAAGAAAAAAAACAAAGCCACTTGCACATGGCGCACTCTTGCACGCGGCACACTCTCTCAAAGCAGTTCTCCTGTGTGGAGCGCATGCATCTCATAATCGCGTCTCACCGCACTGTACCGAGCCTTGACAAATCGTCATGTTAAATACAAATATGTCACATCACACACAACGGATTGGATTGGCATCAATCAAATACGGAGATTTACAGATTAGTCTTCAAATATCAAAAAGGAAGACATGTAGGAGGACTCTTTTCGAGAGAGGACAGAACTTACAAAAGGAGGACTGTCCTCCCTAAAGGAGGACGGTTGGTCACCTTACTTACTATTATCTCATCCATTGCCTTTGGAGTATATCATTTATTCTGCTTATCACTATACTTGCATACTGAAAGTAGCATATGGCTTGAAAAAAATTAAGATAAATCAATATTGGATAATTTGAGTTACTGAGTTAGATCCTGAATTTCTCTAATTGTGTCCAAAGGGGTTCAAAATTCAGAATATACCAACTTTTTTTAATCAGAAAAATGAGACAGAAACAGCATGATTATTTCACTGAATGCAGAAAACTTTGACACCCAGTTAAATGCCTTTTACAATTATTTGTAATTTCACAGAGGAGAGAGCTACATCTATCTGGTCTCTCTGTTCTTAGGCCACCCACCATAACTATCACATTAGATGCTCTTGAATAAGCAGACCGAGTAGCTATCATTTTCCTATGGTATTTGAAATGAAAAGGCAATTTACTTTCTTGCTTTCTTTTGAATTAGGAGAAAATAATAGTCACATTAGGACATATTTTATCTGAACTTTTAAAGCTTTATTGGAATTAAGTACTTAAACAATTTACCCATGAGAGAGACATGCATTTTAATTAGATAAATTTGAGGTCTTATTGCATTTCTAATTAGTTTAAGATATAATGGATAAAAACCTGTGATACCAACTTAGCAAGATACTGGTTTCTAACATGTAATCAAGAAATGACAGATTTTCAGCAGAAAAATCAGAATATTCTCTGAGGTAATTTTGGAATTGCTTCACTGTCTGTACTACTTGCACTAAACATTTTAAGATATTTGGCAAGATGCCACACTGTCAACCTGATGCCAGAAGTAAAAGAATTAATCATTTTAATGCACAGACTGTCAAAGAGCTTCACCTCATCCTTTTATGAACTAAACTATATGTTACATGTATTAGATATTTACTACTGATGTGAGTAGGCCTTAACTGACATCCTGTTTTATTTCAATAATTATTGTCAGTTGTATTAAACATTGATTATGAAATGAAGGGAAAAAAGCCTTGGGTAAGTTTCCAACTAAGTTGGTTGACTTTTAATATTTGCATTAAAATAAAATAAAGGTGGAACAATTATGCCTGGAGTAACTTATCCTGATTTTTTTGTGAAATTATGCAATCAATTTACCATACTTTGGAGAATGTAT